>CAWUFW010001461.1:0-1480000 GCA_963921515.1 Calotriton arnoldi
ACTCCCTCAGGCTGATACTCCCAACATTGGACTAGAACCAGGCTCCCCTTACCTGTCTCCCTGTCCCCTCCTCTTCTGGCAGAACGCGGCTGCAGAAAAAGACCTACACTGTTCCTTTAAGAACAGGCTCCCATCGGATTCGCTCCCCGGTCACATGACTGCATCAAGAGACCCGGTCTCGCTAAAAGCGGAAGAGGCGGTATGGATAGCGCGTTCGGATGGAAGCCCAGGGACGGCAAGAAAGGGGTCAGCGGAAGCAGAGAGACGTGTGCAGACCTTCTTCATCACCCCGGGATTGCCACTGCTGATGAGACCAGAAGACGCGGAGAAAAGGACGCCTGAGCTGGAACAGGAGGAAGCCTTCTCCTGCCAGGAACCTGAGAGGGAGCCAGACCCTATCCGGTACCACGCAGACACCCGTCGCGTCCCTGGAGGGACGTGGCTCCACAAGGTACGGGCACGGATGGAAACAGTGTGGGGGAAGGTGGCCGTTACCTCCAAAGCCGGGGCGGGTGGAGGGAGCTGAATACCTTAACGTGCTCTTGCTGAGAAACGCAGAAGTTGTGCGCGTAATTGCCAAATAGAATGCCAAACAATCACTGGTGCTGGTATCGGGTGTACACTCCCTACACTCCCTGTCCCTGATCACAGTTTAGCTCAACCGAGCCTCCTCCTTATGGGGTATTTTTCTTTGTTTGTTTCCCCTATGCTTTGGCTCTGACGATCCGGAGAGACCTTCCCGTGGGAGACGGTGTCGAGAGACGGTCAAAGGTTTCCATCCCTGCTCCCTGAGGGTCTAGAGAGAGAGAAGACGACGATCACCCTAAGAGACTCCGAGGAATATAATTTTGCATAGCCAATCCTATACTCTGAATACCCTAACAGTGTGACATGGTTAATAAACACTCTAAACCTTTGGTGGTGTCCCTGTCTGCTTCTCCACCGCGCCACACGTAGTGTCAGAAGTGGGATCAATACGCTCAGTAGACTGCCAAAATGGAAAACCTAATCCAGCAATTAATACGCGGCCAGGAGAAGCTGGAGTGGGCAGTGGAGAAACAAATGACCTCAGCCCAAGCGGACAGGGAGCTGTTCAGGGACTCCATGACAAACCAGGCAGAGAGTATTCAAAAAGTGGTAGATGATCGCCTACAACTCAGCGCCCAACTACAGACTCGCACAGGGAGCGGCCCTAACGTATCCTTGCAAAAATATCTGCCCAGGGAGGATCCTGACGCATTCTTGCTGAATTTCAAGAGGGCTGCCAGAGCGTCAGGCTGGCCAGAGGCTAAATGGCCTTTTTATTTGGCCCCTCTCCTCACCGGTGAAGCGCAGGCCGCCTACCAGGTGGCGAATGCAAACGGTAACACACCCTACCCGGAGATAAGGGGTGTCATTCCAGACCATCTAGGAATGGACTCCGAGGCGTATAGAATACGCTTTTGGAAAGAAAGAGGAACGCCGGCTGACAACCCAAAGACCTTGTACTTTAAGCTAAAAGCCGCTGCGGACAAGTGGTTGAAACCAGAAAGCAACACGAAAGAGGAGATCATGTCCTTGATTTACTTAGAGCAATACATAGAAGCCCTTCCCTTCCCCATACAGCGTTGGCTCAAACAGCATACTCACCTAACAGTCGAACAGGCTGTCGATATGGCCACTTCTTTTTATAGGCCCAACCCCGCTCCCTGCCATGGGACTCTGACAAAACCTCACGGTCCCTTGGCCCCCCTAGCAAGCCCAATCGAAAACCCCTGAAGCCTGTCCCAGAGCCCATAAGACCCCGCCACTTCCGTCCAGATCCTGTCCCCACCAAAGGTCATCAATGCTTTGAGTGCGGGGAATGGGGCCATATTGCCAGGAACTGTCCCCGTAAGAAACCCCAGGACGAACCGTTGGACATAAGCTGCATACCCCGCTCGATACTTTACACCGAGGAAATGGGACCCAGATTTTATGTGAGTGTACTTGTGAAGGGGGTAAGGGCAAAAGCGTTATTGGACTCCGGCTTTCACCAGTCGGTTATCCTTCAGTCACTGATAGAGCCATCAACCGTCCTGACTGGAGACCACATCCCTATTAGGTGTGTTCATGGGGACATCCGAGTCTATCCTTTAGTACAATTGCCCATTTCCCTGCCAAACGGTCCAACCCTCCAGGCCAAGCTCGGTGTTCTACCCGCTCTCCCTGAACAGTTGATCATAGGGCAAGATGACCCCTCGTTTCTACCATTAATAAGGGACAGGGTCCTACTCACAAAACCCCAAGATTCTGCTCGCCCAAACATCCTCACTCAGGCCCCCTGGCTTTCAGACAAAAGCTTTAAGTACAACCAAAAAAACGATCCCACGCTCAGAGCAGCCTGGGACCAGGCAAAACCAACAGTTCCGACTACTCACTCTGTTTACCCCCTCTTTCAGATCACAAACAAACTCCTGTATAGGATAGGGAACCACGGAGACCCTCCCCAATTGGTCGTGCTGCAAGCTTTCCGGGAACAGGTGTTGTTTTTCGCACACTCACATCTCTTGGCAGGACACAGGGGCGCCCAAAAGACCACCCAACTACTGTTATGACACTTTTACTGGCCAGGTATCTTTTCTCATGTCTCTAAGTTCTGTCATGAGTGTGAGGTGTGCCAGAGGAAAAACCCCTACAAACCCCCAGCCGTTCCACTCCAACCTCTTCCGGTTGTTGGTAAACCATTCGAAAGACTGGGCATGGATCTGATCGGTCCTTGCCTCGAAGCAAGCAGGGTAACCTATATGCCTTGGTTGTTGTGTATTACGCCACACGGTACCCCGAGGCTTTTCCTTTGCGTAACCCCACCACCCTAAACATTAGCGACAAGCTGTTAGAACTATTCTCCCATGTCGGTTTCCCCCGTGAGATCCTCACGGACCAAGGAACCCCCTTTGTTTCTAAACTGATGGCCCAGATTTGTAAGTCCCTTGATATATCACATATCAAAACGTCGGTCTATCACCCCCAAACCGACGGGTTGTGTGAACGCTAGAACGCTACACTGAAGCTGACACTAAAGAAGTTGTTGAGCGTTGAGGGGAAGGAATGGGATAAGCTTCTCCCTTTAGCCCTGTATGTCATCCGAAGCCAGACATAAACCAGCCTCGGCTGCTCCCCTTTCAAACTCCTTTATGGTCTGGAGCCTCGTAGTTTATTGGAAATAACCAAGGAGGTCTGGGAACAAGAAACGCAAGAGGAAACCAGATCTTTTCTTGCTTATACCCAAAGCCTACGCACCCGGTTACAGAAACTACGCGAATTTGCTGACGCAAACTTAGAACAGGCCCAGGTCAAACAGCAACTTCTATATAATAAGGGAAAGAAGTGGAGACACCTAAAGGTGGGAGATTGGGTCCTGGTCCTAATGCCATCCTCATTACCGAAAGTCAGGTCCGAATGGCAAGGCCCGTACCGGATTGTGAACAAAGTAGGCTTGACGTCCTACCATATACAAATCACACCCAAACGCACTCAGTTATACCACATCAATGTTTTAAAAAAAATGACTAGGCCCACTCCCCAAAGATCTGCACACAGTAGTCCCCGTCATAACCCATGATACCACTCTACACCAACTGGTTGTCAACCCCGATCTATCCCAGACACAGAAAGAAACACTACAGGACACCTTACGGCCTTTTTCTCCCTTATTCTCGGATCTCCCGGGGAGGACCTCTCTAGCAGAACACACCATCCCTTCACACCCCGGACAAATAGTAAAACAAAAACCCTATTGCATTCCTGCTGCGCGCAGAAAGGCAATAAGCCAGGAGGTCGAAAGTATGATCGCCTTGGGGGTGATAAAACCATCCCAGAGCGAGTGGTCATCTCCAATAGTGCTAGTGCCAAAACCGGACGGTTCCGTCCGGTTCTGTATTGATTTTAGAGCTGTGAATGCGATTTCTAAGTGTGACTCCTATCCCCTCCCTCGTGTGGATGAGCTGATAGAAAAACTGGGTGAGGCACAGTACATAACCACCCTGGACCTTACAAAGGGATATTGGCAGGTGCCCCTAAAAGCACAGGACCAAGAAAAAACTGCCTTTTCGACCCCCACAGGCTTATATGAATTTACGGTTCTGCCTTTTGGTCTACACGGGGCACCTGCCAGGTTTCAGAGGCTTATGAACAGGGTATTGTCCAAACGCCAGGCATATTCATCCGCCTACCTTGACGATATTATCATTTATAGCCCCACCTGGGACTTGCATCTACAACACTGCCGTCAGGTGCTTCAGGCCCTTCAGGAAGCAGGCCTACACATAAATGTGAAGAAATCCCATGCAGGCTTCCAGAAGGTTAAATATCTGGGGTACCTCCTTGGGAATGGACACATTGAACCACAAGAAGAAAAAGTAAAAGCGATAGCACAGGCCCCTTTTCCCACCACCAAGAAAGAAGTCAGGGCATTCCTAGGTCTTCTCGGATACTACAGGCACTTCATTCCACAATATTCCGAAGTGGCTAACCCTCTTACCAACTTGTTACAAAAACAGGTAAAGGCAAAAGACCTACTGCATCCCTCACCTGAAGCCGAGAAGGCTTTTTCTGACCTAAAGGTAGCTATCACCTCCTGTCCCATTCGAAGGTCACCAGATTTTTCGAAACCTTTTCTACTCCAAACTGATGCTTCTGAACATGGGGTGGGGGCGGTGTTGTCCCAGATCTCTCCTGAGGGGGTTGAACACCCGGTCCTATTCATAAGCCGCAAACTCTACCCTCGGGAACAGCGTTATCCAATAATAGTAAAAGAGTGCCTAGCGGTCAAGTGAGCGGTGAATAAGCTGAGGTACTATTTGGAGGATTCCCACTTCCTCTTATATACCGACCATGCCCCACTCCTATGGATGAGTCGAAATAAAGGGAACAACCCACGAATCTTATGCTGGTTCCTCTCCCTCCAGCCCTTTTCATTTGAAATCCGCCACCGCAAGGGCTCCGACAATGGGAACGCTGACTTCCTTTCACGCATTTCCCTGTTCCCCGACCGTGAACAGACTGGGGTAGGGGTGTGTGACGAAGCGCTACTCCCTCAGGCTGATACTCTGAACATTGGACTAGAACCAGGCTCCCCTTACCTGTCTCCCTGTCCCCTCCTCTTTTTGCAGAACGCGGCTGCAGAAAAAGACCTACACTGTTCCTTTAAGAACAGGCTCCCATCGGATTCGCTCCCCGGTCACATGACTGCGTCAGGAGACCCGGTCTCGCTAAAAGCGGAAGAGGCGGTATGGATAGCGCGTTCGGATGGAAGCCCAGGGACGGCGAGAAAGGAGTCAGCGGAAGCAGAGAGACGTGTGCAGACCTTCTTCATCACCCCGGGATTGCCACTGCTGACGAGACCAGAAGACGTGGAGAAAAGGACGCCTGAGCTGGAACAGGAGGAAGCCTTCTCCTGCCAGGAACCTGAGAGGGAGCCGAACCCTATCCGGTACCACGCAGACGCCTGCCACGTCCCCGGAGGGACGTGGCTCCACAAGGTACGGCACGGATGGAAACAGTGTGGGGGAAGGTGGCCGTTACCTCCAAAGCCAGGGCAGGTGGAGGGAGCTGAATACCTTAACGCGCTCTTGCTGAGAAACGCGGAAGTTGTGTGCGTAATTGCCAAATAGAACGCCAAACAATCACTGGTTCTGGTATCGGGTGTACACTCCCTACACTCCCTGTCCCTGATCACAGTTTAGCACAACCGAGCCTCCTCCTTATGGGGTATTTTTCTTTGTTTGTTTCCCCTATGCTTTGGCTCTGACGATCCGGAGAGACCTTCCCGTGGGAGACGGTGTCGAGAGACGGTCAAAGGTTCCCAACCCTGCTCCCTGAGGGACTAGAGAGAGAGAAGACGACGATCACCCTAAGAGACTCCGAGGAATATAATTTTGCATAACCAATCCTATACTCTGAATACCCTAACACTGTGACTTGGTTAATAAACACTCTAAACCTCATAGTGGTGTCCCTGTCTGCTTCTCCACCACGCCACACACCCCTATAGCAGGCCTTTACAATCCTGAAGGCAGGGTGCTTGGTTCTAAGTGTGAGGGTGCCTCTGCATGAGCAGGACATCCCTACAGCCTACGGAGTCCATTCTCCCGGGTTGTAAGTGAAGCAGCCATATACCATATGGCGGGGCACTGCATACTTACGCGATGACATTATGAAACTGGCTGCAACAAATTCTATCATGTTTGGTATAAAACATGTTGGAATCATACCCCCACACCGTAAAGGGTGTAACATGTTGGAATCATACCCCTACACCGTAAACGGTGTGGGAGGTATGATTCCAAGCACTGTAAGAACCCTCCGTTAGGCTCTCCATGTTCCCGGTAACAGTCTTCTAGACTCGGACAGCACAATATGGCTGCTGCCGACCATAGACATGATTCTGCCCTCCTGCTGCTGAGCCGAGCTCGAGCAGGGGAAGGCAGAACAAAAGGTATCCTGTCACAGGGAGGTGTGACCACCTCCCAGACAGGATTTAGTGTATTGGGGCTGGGTGGGTGCGCTTGCCAGCACCACTCAGTCTGCATGAGGGGCACATTTGGTGTCTCCTTGCATAGTCCAGTTCAAACCAGCTCTGGGAGCCGTTGGCTCCTGCTCTGGTGTGAAACTGGACAAAGGACATGGGGGAAACCTCCCCACTGTCCAGACCCTACCCTGGGAGGGTCCCCTGAATCGTCCCAACCCTTTCCTTAGAGTATTTAAGGGCTTACCTGTGGGTGGGTCCCTAGATTCATTGTGGGACACGATTCAATTCAGACACCACTTCTTCTTCTACTGTCTGGGCACTCTGGACTTCGCTGGACTTCGTTTGGGCTCGACTTCGTCTCCCTTCCAGTCTGCTGCATCGTCTGTGACTGTGCACCATACAGGAACCTTCCAAGGCCTGTGGGCATCAAAAACACCTGAAGGAATCTCCCTTGAAGTGAAGGAGTCACTTCCCTGCATCTGCAGGCACCGCACCTAAGCTGACCGGTCTGCTGATCCTGAGCTCCTACGGACTCCAAAAGGTTCAACAACACAGGTGGTAGTTCTCCACTGCTCTCGAGGCCTGCCATGCCCTCTCACCAAGTTTGAGGCCAGTATCTCTCGTGGGAGCCGCAGGAACCGAAACCCTATGCACCGCATTGACTTGCCGTTGCCAAGGCTTGTTGGCTTCCTTCCATCAAGATCTTCAGGCTCCAAGTAGCCCCAACCTCGAGCATCTCCAGTGACCAGAATCTTTGTCCACACTGCATCGTTTGCATCGTGGCCTGCATCTTTTGGTGAGATGCTCGAGGTCCTGTTGCGACTCCAGTGCCTCTGGGCTGTGGGTCCTGTTGAGGGTCATCTTTGTTTTTGTTGGGCTCCCCTGATTGCTCGGGCCTGCCCTGACTCCCCTGTTTGTGGTGAGTCCCCTGGACCTTGCTGGTCCCGACATTGCACCTTCTTTGACATCCACATTGTTTGCAGTTGCCAAGGCTTGTTGGTGCTTCCGACAGACACCGGTCTTCCTCAGCATCACCTGGTCCTCACAGCTGTAGAGTCAAGGTCACGGTCGACTCTCCTGCAACACCCGACATCGGTGGGTATTCGTCTTCCAGGTCTCCGGGTCACTCCTGAGTGACATAGACTCTGTCCCCTCTGCCTGCAGGTACCTCTCAACTAGAATCCACCTTGGGATTCCACTGGACACTTTCTCCTTCTCAGCAGCGGCACTTTCCTGAAGTCCTCCATTGGAAACAACGGCGGTTTCTGACACCACTTTGCACCTATGCACCCAGCTTCCCTGGTGTAGGTAACGTGGGTACTAGGGTATCCACGGGTGGGATGGCTCTCCAACCTTCTGTCTTCGGTGGGGTTTCTTCAGGGTCCACTGGGAAGGGTCCTTTTTCTTTAAAATTGCAACCGCGACTTACACGTTGATTTGTACGGAGAACAGGGTCGTGTTTCCACACTGCACATGATCTCCGTGGGGTTCCTAGTCACTCACCTTGGGGGGTTCCTTGGGGGCCTGGCACTTCTACGTCCTCTAGACATTGTCTTGACTCGAGTTGTGTTTCTTATACCACTTTTTTAATATATGGTTTGGTCCGCCCCCCCCCTCCTGGGGTCCACTGTGTATTCTGTGCTATTTACGTGATTTCTATGCAAAGTATTGTGTGCATTGTGCATATCTCCGGGTAGGAGATATATAAACGTGTTAGTGAGTACTATATAATAAGTACATATTTTTATAGATAACTTGCGTGGTTCTTTTTCATTTAATCTATACCTATAAAATTGCATTCTTGGAAAACAAGCTGCTTTACACTCCTTCTGGACTAAGTCTGAAGGCTGCTCTCCACAGCTACCACTTAGAGAGCTTTCTATGGTTGTCTAAGACCTCCTAAATCACCATAAGGATTGTTTGGACTGGTGCAGGGTGTCCACTTACATAAGTGTACATGATATACCAGGCCAGCCTCTAACAATCAGTGATTTGTGTTTCCTGACACTCATACCTGTTACCTTATTTTTTGACGTTTCAGGGTTCATGTGTGTCTGGCGGAGGGAACCATCCCATAGTCACACACTTGTAGAAAAAACACTTAGAACAGTAAATGTATATAATCCGCTATTGTTCACATAATTTATGGACAATGCCATTCTTCCTAGACATTAGTAAACTGTTTAATATCACAATTTCCCCATTTCCATAAAATTGTCAAAGCTCCCGTGAAAAACATTATAAATGCAGAGGGGCATATTTACGTTCCCTGGCGCATCCCTGCATAGCGGCTTGTAAATATGCCCCAGAGTGTTGATGGGGAGAACATTCGTTAACCATGGATAAACGGGTCCCGTTAAATGCCCCGACACTACTGTGTTTAAAAGTTTGTCATGTACCGCCTTATGAATCCAAATGGGCTCGGTACTCAAAACAGTCTCCATTTACGGTGAGCTGTCAAAGCTCCCACCAAAATGTGCTTGTTAAGTGCAGGTATGTCAGCGGGGGTCCTCACATTTGCCATCCGAGAAACAGGCCTCCTCAATTACATTGTAAATGCAATTTTTGGAATTTGCATGTTCAAAGCTCCTGCCAAGGGCCATACTTATATAAAATTGAATTTATAGGGAGGCTTCGAAGCGTCTGAATGAAGGCCAGGAGGAACCGAAGCGAATTTGGCAGGAGCTTTGACAAATCACCGTAAACTGCACCTGGACTTTTAGGCAACTTATTTGAAAATTGTGGGGCGAAATAGAAAATGTCTCCCATTTTTTCATAATGTTCTTGGAGTGTGCGATCTCCAGATGACCTTAGTTTCATTTAAGAACTGTTTAAGAAACGTTTTACTTTTTTGGTAAATTCTTTGTGCTGGAAAAAGTATCCTTTGATCCTATTCTTCACACTAACAGCCCATCAGGACCCTCCTTCAAAGAGCTGCTTACTCACCTCAGTGGCATTACTCATTAAGTCCAAGTGGTGGGCTTGTTATTTTTCCGGCTACTCACCTAAAGATATGGGGCTGGATCACAAAATATTTTTAACTGGTGCCACTTTATGCCATTGGTGGTAAGTTAAGGCAATGGTTGCTTGAAACACTTTTTACTACTTTATTATGAAAAAGGGATTCTGGAGGTAGTAATGTGTGACAAGAAAGCTTGTGCATATTTGTTGTGTGGCATTTTGATGTTGTAGTGGTATGTCCTGTTGTTTTCTATGATGCATGTGTATTTGTGCTGAATTATTGCAAAGTGATTTTGTTGTGCTGTACTGAGATTCTTGTGCTGAATTCTGTTTTGACTGTTTTGTTGTGATGTTCCCTGTTATGTATTAATGGTGTTGTTATTTTGCTTTGTGAATGCCACTGTATTATGTGCTGTTGTTTACTTTATATATGTATACAAACAATGCTACATTTCCAGCCAAAAGCAGCTGATGCTTTTAAAGATAGCACTAGTCGAGCTCTTCACCTACTTTAGACATCAGTCAGCCCAAAACTGTGGCAAAGACTGTGTCTTAACTTAACGCTCACAGTGCTCGCTTAATGTGATGCGGACCATGATGTTGAGTGTGGAGGCTGTGGGGAAAACGATCAACTAATAGAGTGCATCTTAAGTTCTGAAAATTGTTGAACATTGTCTTTTTAAACATTCAATTGCTCTGATAATTTCATTTTAGTCAGCTACAAGCCTTGGGTATAATTTTTTTAGAAAGTATATCCTTCCATCTAAATCATGATGCCAAAATTGCCTTTGCTAATGACTGCTAGAGATGTTTATCTTGTAACCTCTTTGATGTTACCATACTCGCATTTCTGTTAGGATACAGTGACAAAATAAGGATTTAGGTCAATAACGATGTCCATGATTTGCAATGTTCTCTATTTCCTCACCAGCACACTCACTGCTCCAAACTGGAGGCTCTCTGTAGCATTGCTTGCTCTCTGGATATTCTATGGCTATGTCTGGGTGGCGGGGCTGCGGGCTGCCGCATGGAATCCCCTCTGGACTTTGCCTCGGAGAGAGGTCAGTTTTGGTCCCATGTCCTGATTTTGTGGTAGGTTTTTCATGCTTTTTGGAGTTCCCCATCATCCACATAGACCACCCCTTCATGATCCATGGTGGGGTTAAATGGCCATCTCCACCTGTGTAGTGGAACTGCTTGGATGATGGGTTGCATCTGGTTTCCGCCAATGCATGTTTGTTGGGGAGGGACTGACTCTGGTGTTATGTTTGACGGTTTGATGTGGGAGCCTATCGGTTTGATGGTGTCTTGTAGGGTCCACCAGAAGCTGGCAGGAGCAAATGCAATGAGGCTGTGGTGAGGTTTTAGGAGAAGTGATTGCCATTGATGGATATGATTGGAACGGGTTCCTTATGAGCATGACAATCAGGTAGAACTGAACCACAGGGGATTGTATTGGCTCTGGAAGTGATGAACTGGGGAGTTTGGGTGAGAGGGCGGGCGATGCTTGGTGGAGGTAATTGGGTACACGTGTTTGTTCGTCTACCTTGTACAGTTTGGTGATGGGAAGAGGCCCCACAAGAGGCAGACCAGGCCTACATGGCAGGTGTCTTCTGTGGGTCTCTCTCAGCAATATTTCCATCATGTTGCCTGGGGCACCTAATGGATGGGCTGCCAGGGACCAGGCTACTGCACAGTATTTCCAAGCAGCCGTTTTCCTTCTTTTTGCCTCCCATGGACTCACAGCTCTAGCTCACTGTTCTGTGTTTATGACAAACAGTAATAATCTGTGATCAAAATGGGATAATATTTTCTAGGGTTCAATGACCCAAACTTGTATAATGGTGGCCTCATTGTCATTGATACTAGTCCATTGTGGTCTGGTGGGCAGTTGTGGGCTTGTTGTGAGTGGTGCACAGGAAAGTGCTGGGTGAGGTGAATGTGGTTTGGAGACGTGGTGAAGGCATGGTGTGTTGAGCATTGCTCTGCATGTGGAGAGAACTAATACCACAGCTCAGTATTTAGAGTCAAGTGTAATGAAAGGGAAGTGAGAAATAATATTGTAGATGACATATACTGACCAGTCGTTTTGTTGAGCTTTGTCCAGTTGGTATTATATTTCAAGAAACAGGCAGGTCTTAAAGGCTCTTCTGAAGTCAAGGTGGCTGCTGATTATCTTTATTTTCTTCAGGAACATGTTCCAAACACAGATTGCCAGCTCAAATACGTTTTGACATTTTTTTTAATGGGGGTTGTGATCAATAGTGGTACCATTCTGGATCTGTGTGACTGTAAATTTAGAGTCTCGATTGAAATAAGGTTGGTCCAGTTATGTGGATTACATGGTAGGTGATGCAGAGGGCTTTGAAAGAGATTGTTCTTGGTACTGGGAACCAGGGTAAGGCCTTCAGTGCATAGTCATATGGTCACACATGCTGAAGTTTAGAACTTGTCTCGTAGCACCTGGATCTGTTGTAATTTGTTGATTTAACATATTGCGGGATTAAATATAAAGCTCATTGACATTGTTAATTTGTGACTATACTGCTGTAGAGACGTTGAACCTGCGAGTAAGTGCCAGTTGAGTGAGTTCTCAGATTTCTCATGGCAAAGAATGCATTTTTTGTCACTTGGCTGATTTATGGTTGGGTTGGAGAAAGAGATCAGAGTCCATGATCGCTCCTAGATTCTTCACTTATATAGAGGGAGATAAGTTCTGAGGCATCCAGGTCTGATGGCTATTTCATGATATAGCAAGGAAATAAGCTGGAAGGTGTTCATTACTTTTGGAAGTGGGGGCATGTATACATTAGAATCAAAGAGGTGATCATAAAGCTCTTTCTGTATGAATATTCTTCATCTAATTCAGAATGGTGCAATTGATTCCAATGTCAATCAACTTCTGATTTAATAACATATAGTCCATGGTACAGCAGAAGGAGGGCAGCCACCTTATTGCAATATAGTTTATGTTTGAAGTCATTCCAGATTGTGACAAATATTGATTCATTATTATGTCTGGGGTGGAAACCTACAGAGGAGGTTCTTTTGTCCACGGAAAGTTTAGATTTATGTGAAGACTGTTTGAGTGTTCCCTATGAGTTTTCTCCATGAATGGTCCATTGCTAATGGTCTGTAGTATGGTGGGAAGAATCTTCACATCCTAGTTTCTTACTTATTTGTTTAATATAGGAGGTTTTTGGATTGTTGGGAAGATCATTCGCTTAGGGAGTTGAGTTAATGAATGCTCTGGCCAAGATGAAAGCAGGTAAAGGTTGAAAGATGTTTTTAAACTTGTTTGGGGCATGGTGCAGCTGGGAAGTACAAGGCAGCAAAGTGTGCCTTGTTAGCCCATTGGGCTAGTTGCTTAACATATTAAAAGGTGTCATACTACATTTGAGAAATGTGTTCCCTCACTGTGAAATTCCCCTACATTGTTTTCACTGTGTAATTAAGGCTAGGTTTTCCACAAACAGACCTGAGTGTAAATAAAATCATTATTTCATATCTCAGCTTGGAAAAATATTAACAAAATAGTTTAAAGTTGTTTCCACTTAGTTTTTATGAACCTTATTGAATTGTAAAAGTAGAATCTTGACTTTACTTGAAAAGTGTACTTTATTCTGCTTGAGAGAAAACTGGTTCAGATCAATATGCCTCTGAACTCCACTCCAGAGGTTCAACATACATTCTGGGCTGGGATTTAAAGACCTTGCTCCAAATGGAAGATGGCTTGCTTGGCGTCTCGGCACAAGAAGGCAGGCGTGCTGTTAACAGGAATTAACCATCTGGGAAGGGTGCCAGGAATAGTTGGAAGAGCAAAGTAAAGCCTTAGCTTTTCTTCCATTGACGTGTTGATAGCAAGTGGTGCTGGCATGAAATTCACCCATTCATTCCAAGGACCATCCTAGACATTCTGGCTCCAAGAGGGGAAATACTTTTTTACCTTAACAGACAGGGTGACACCTAATCTGAATGGGAGAGTGGCTAGGGGAGAGCTCAAATGTGACAGGTTGTTGAAGGAGTGAGCTTTCATGATTTAGTACTTTTAGGAAATTTTACAGAACATGAAAGAGGAAGTGCTACACAAGGAGGTGGTAACTAGCAGACATAATAGTTAGGATTAGATGGTGGGGATTCTCAAATCACTGGTTACTGCACAGAATAAGAATGCCACCCATCATTACCTGCTAAGAACACTTCTGGACTTGGAAAGACTGTTATGACCCGTATGTCCTGCTTACTGTGCACACCACCTGTTACCAGAGAACCACTTGTCATCTGTGACAACCCACTAAATGCGAGTATGTCTAAGAAATATCCAGGCACACCCTGTGGTTCGCAAGTCATGTGAGGTGTGCAGTCATAACCCTCTAGGCACTTCCCCTACACTTCCATTAACTATAGACAACGTAAGAGTAATACTAGGCCCCAGGAACCCCAACACCATGACACCTCTTTCCAGAGATTCCAAAATCCTTTTGTTTCCTCTTCCACACACCTTATTGGGCCTCCTTTCCGGCCGTTTGGTAAAAAAAATGCCAGACTCATGATCTCACGAGATTTCAGTTCCCCATGGAATTTGGCAGCCATCTTGGGGTACGGTCTATAAAGCTCGCACCCTAAGCCCCAGCCAGGCCTTGCTTGGCTTTCTTTCTTACCTGAGAGAATAATCTCCCGTTCCTGGCTCCCGCTTCTCTTCTTCCTCGGCGGTCCAGTTGGAGTAATTCGGTGCATCTTCAGCCACCTGGCATCGACGAACCTCTTCTGGAACTCAGACCTGCCAAAGAAAAGAATTAAAGACACAGAATCTGGCTCCACAACACCCCCCTACAAGGTCAGTGCACTGCAACCTTTAATACCTTCCTCAATAACTTAGGGGGTCATTATGATGGCGGGCGGATCGCCACCGCCCGGCCGGCGGTAGCGATCCGCCCGCCATCACAACATGAATTACCCCCACCATATTACTATGGCAGGGGGTACCGCGGTGGACGGAAAGTCCGTCCGCCGCTTTTTCGCCGGTCGGCAATCGTCACAATTGCCGGCCGGGCGGAACTCGGGATTAATATGGTGGCGGTGCCTGGAAGGCACCGCCATCCATATTGTGATGCCTGGCGGATCCGGCCTTTTCATGGCGGCGATGCTGCCATGAAAGGGCTGGCGGGAATTGCTGTGGGGGCCCGTAGCGGGCCCCCGGGGGGTTGGGGGGGTGCACTTGGGGGTTACCTATGGTACCCCCCTACATTGCCATGCTCAAGGTGGCAGGCACCACGCGGTGCCTGTCATGTTGTGCATGGCAATGCACAACATGCATCTTTGGCATTGCTGCGGGTGCTGCTTACAGCAGCACCCGCCACAATGTCAGAGATGCGTGGTGCGACCGCCACCGTGGCAGTCGCATCCTAATTGGTGGTGCGGGACTGCCGCACCGCTGGCGGCCGGTCCCAGCACCGCTAGGGCGGCAGGCGGTCTGAAGTCCGCCCACCATCCTAATAGGCCCCTAAGTTTGCCATTCCCTCCCCAAACACAAATTAGACATCTTCGATCTATTAAGTAGTGAACAGCCTGATGCTATCTTCCTAACTGAAACATGGCTGCACACGAGCTCTGGCCCGGACGTGGCTTCTGTTTTACCTTCCAACTACGCCATAGTTAGGATAGATAGAGAACTCAAGATAGGGGGTGGTATTGCCATAATTTAAAACAAATCTTATTCATGTAAATTAGAAGTACTCCCTCTTAAGGGATGTGAGGCAGGCCTTTTTAAACTTGTGTTGACCCCTCACTTCACCTTATCTGGTATTCTTGTTTACCGCCCCCCTGGTCCGCCGACGCCCTGGGCGGCTTCATTTCCGGAGTTAATCTCCCCTCATCTTCCTAAGGCAGCAAACTTTACTATCTTGGGTGACCTTAACATTCACTTGGATAACCCTACATGCTCCACCAGCAGTACACTGATTTCTGACCTTGCAGCAATGAATTTGCTGCTTTGTAATACGGGTCCCACTCATATGGCAGGCCATCTACTGGATCCTATATTTTCCAACCTGTCTGATATCCAATGTCTACCATCTCTCCCTTTGTGCTGGTCAGATCATTCTTATCTTATCTTATCTTAATGGTGACTTATAGAGCGCTCGTTCACCAGTTGGTTTCATGGCGCTGAAAACTAGGGGGATGCCAATCCGGAACAGGTTATTCATAAGCCTGTGTGAATAACCAAGTTTTGAGAGATTTTCTGAATATGAGCAGATTAGTGCTGAGTCTAATTTCCAGGGGGATGGAGTTCCACAGGCGTGGGGCTAAAGTCGCAAACCTGCAGCCCCCTTGGCGTTTCAGTTTGAAGGTGGGTATTGTCAGAAGGTGGAGTTGGGCTGAACGAAGATTCCGAGTGGGGGTATAGCGAGAAATAAGATTGTCAGTGAATTTGGGACTGCGGCCTTATAGGGATTTGAACACCAGGCATCCGACTTTGAAGGCACATCGCTGCGGGATAGGGAGCCAATGCAGCTTCCTGAGGAGGGGGGAGGCGTGTTGCCACCTGGGCTGTTTGTGTATCAGTCGGGCCGCTTGGTTCTGTACCAGCGGAAGTCGCTTGGTAAGGCCAAGTGGAAGTCCCAGGTAGGTGGCATTTGCGTAGTCCAGACGAGACAGAACTAGAGCTATTACCACCTGGACCAGTGCAGCGTGGGACAGAAGCCTGCTTGTTTTTCTGATTTTTCGTAACTGTAGAAAACAGGAGGAGACCACTGTGCCTACATGCGCTTTTAAAGACTGGTCGTTGCCTATAGTAACCCCTAGGCTTTTTACTGAAGTGGAGGGGGTGGGGGGGGGGGTCCCAAGTCATTGGGCCAATATTGTGGGCCCCATGGATTGCGACCTCCCCCTGTCAAAATTAGTTCTGTCTTACTGGGGTTGAGTTTTAAATGATTGAGATTCATCCATTGCTGGATGAAAATCATAGTAGATTGAAAGTTAGTTATAGATTCGGGGGAATTATCGATTGAGAACATGAGTTGGAGGTCATCTGCATAGTTGAAGGTGGTCACCTTCCTGTCTTTCAAAGATCTTATCAGTGGGCGTAGGTAGAGGTTAAAGAGATGTGGTGAGAGTGAAGAGCCCTGTGGGACCCCGCAAGTCGTTTTTAATTTAGGGGCAGTGAATTGGCCGATGCGGACTGCCTGAGTGCAGTTTACTAAGAAGGAGTTAATCCAACTAAGGGCTGGACCCTGAAAACCTACCTCTCTGACACGGTCCACTAGTATGTTATGGTCGACCGTGTCAAATGCAGTCGAGAGGTCAAGCAGTATCAGGGCCTGATGATTGCCTCTATCTGCGTTTTCACGTAGGGAGTCCAATATTGCCAAAGTCACTGTTTCAGTGGAGTGAGCAGGCCGAAAATCGGCCTGGCTTGGGTCAAAGAATCCCGTCTGTTCCAGAAAGTTGGATAGGCATTTTGCCACATGGGCTTCTAGTAGCTTAGCCATGTAGGGAAGCAAGGAGATGGGACGGTAATTTGCTAGTGTCTGGGGGTCAGCGCTTGGTTTCTTTAGAAGGGGGACTACTATAGCCTCCTTGAAAGCCTTGGGGATGCAGCCCTGGGACAGGGAGTGATTTAAGAGGGCAAGGGCTGGATCTGGGAAGGCCATAAAGGATGCTTTCAGAACGTGAGGGGGGCAGTGATCCAAGGGAGAGCCAGTTTTGGCTTTAGCAAGTAAGTTATTCAAGGTCTCTGTGTCGATGGGTAAAAAAGAGTCCAGAGAGTGGGGGTTCCTGGGTGTGGACGGGGTAATATCTTGTGAGGGCCTGTGTGGAATGCTGGCTTTGATGTCAGTAATCTTATCAATAAAAAAATTATTCAAGGAGTCACACAGGGCCTGTGACGGCTTGGGTTTAGTTAGGACTCTCTCAGGGTTTGACAGTTCATCAACTATTGTGAATAATTCCTTGGCTTGGTTATTAGAGTTGAGAATTCGTGTTGAGAAATAGGCTGCCTTGGCTGCGGAGATGGCCTTCTTCTCATGCAAGGCCCGGACATAAGTAGTTTTTCCTATTTGAGAGTAGTCCTGCCTCCACTTTCTTTCCAATTGACGGAGGGAGCGTTTTTGGGAGTTTAAATCGGGGGAAAACCATCTCTGAGCCTCATGCCGGCGGGTGAGGCTGATTCGTTTAAGTGGGGCGTGTGTATTACTGGCCGCTAGTAACCAAGACGAGAAGGATTTTTCGTGTAGGTTAACATCAGGTGTGGGACAGGGGGCTGTGTTAATTAAAGTGGCGGTGAAGTCGTTATTGTTGATGGAGAGCCATTTTCTCGCCATCCTTCCTCCTAAGGTGGGCACTTTCCCTGTGACCGTGTATTTTAAGGAAAATTTTACCAAGTGATGATCAGACCATGCACAAGGCATGATAGATGGAGCTGATATCACTAAGTTGGTAGTCCAGAGTTGATCTAGAGTGTGGCCTTTTGAGTGGGTTGCTGAGGAAATTTGTTGAATAAGGTTCATGTTTTTTAATAGTTCTGTCAACTCGGTGGATTGTGGTCCTTCCTGAGGGTCATTGGCCCAATAGTTGAAATGCCCCATTAGGAGGATTCTAGTATGGTTAGTGACTAGAGGTGCAATTTGTTCGACTAACAGGTGTGGGAACTGGGGCATGTACTGAGGTGGCCTGAAAAGTAGTATGCAAATGAACGGGGCCGAATTAGATTCAAATTATGCAATCATTATGCAGTTAAATTTCATTGCACTGTTCCAGCTTATCTGACCACAGCCACCTCTAGTGCACAGCAGAAATCTAGGAATTGGAGCAAATTGGATATAAAATCTCTCAATAAGCTCCTCTCCGATAGTACCCCCTCTATTCCTCAAGTCTCTACCTCTTCCTCAGACATAATCCATAATTGGATTTTTAAAGCAATTGACAACTGCCTTCCTGTTTCAATCAAAAAGACATACAATCATCGCTCCCCTGCCCCTTGGTTTACGAAGCAATTAAAAATAGAAAAAAGTAAATGCAAAACCCTAGAAAGGCATTGGAGGAGAAATTACGCAACTGATTCCAAACTAAAATACAAAAAGGCCTTAAAAGAATATCAAGCCCTTTGCAAATCTGCTTGCGCAAGTTATGTTGCATCCACCATTTCCAATGCACAGAACTGTTCGCGAACGCTGTTCTCAATGGTTAAAAAACTATTGGGCTCGGACACTCAATCCACGCCCCCCGCCCTAGATGGATCACAGTGCGACGACCTTGCCAATTTCTTTGTGAACAAAGTAAAGCATATCCACTCCATGCTTAGTAGCTCTCTGACAGTCATGCCTATGCAGCAAAATTCCAGTCCTGAGTCTATTGATAGAGCAGAATCCACCGACAAACTGCAATCCTGGTCACTACTAGATATTAATTCATTCAAGAAAATCCTAGGTAGCATCAAATCAGGTTCACCTCGGGACCTTCTACCTTGCACGGTGTTGCAACAACTTGACACATCTTCCCTTGAATTAATCATGGACCTTCTTAATGCCTCCATACAGGAAGCAATTGTTACACCTGAATGGAAACACGCTATGATCCTTCTGCTCCTGAAGAAGGCCAACGCTGATCCTGCCCAACCTTCCAACTTTAGGCCTATCTCCTTACTTCCGATATATTCCAAAATTTTGGAAAAACATATAAATTCTCAACTCATACAGTTTGTTGAATCCTCCAATTTTTTACAAGGCTCCCAGTCCGGATTTAGAGCCGGTTTTTAACAGAGACAACCCTACTGGGTGTTACGGAAATGCTGAGACATCACTTGGATAGGGGGGACACAGCAGCCCTCATATTACTCGACTTGAGCGCTGCTTTTGACACGGTGTCTCACACTGTGTTAATAAAATCCCTTCAATCCCTCGGCATTTCTGGCTCAGCACTGGACTGGTTGACATCTTTTCTTACCAATCATACATTTCAAATTTTTTCTTCGGCTGCCACTTCCAAACCTTACCTTTCCCACTATGGGGTCCCTCAGGGCTCTATTCTTAGTCCACTGCTCTTCAATATCTATGTCAAACCATTGGCGACCATTGCAGAGGAGGCCGGGTTGTCCCTTTTCTCATACGCGGATGACACCCAGATTATCTTCTCGCTTTCTACTGAATAGGTGTCTGGTCCATCAGCTCTTCAGGACGGACTAAGAAAAATTCCAGCATGGATGGAAATTAACATGCTCAAACTTAATGGCGATAAGACCGAGGTCCTCATCTTGGGGAATAATAAAGATCTATGGGGCCCCCAGCAATGGCCTACCGAAATGGGTACCCCACCCCAGCCCACCCAACAAGTCCGTAATTTGGGCTTTATTATTGACGATCAGCTGTCTATGAGACAGCAAGTAGTAAAGGTGGCGGCTACCTGCTTTACTGTATTAAAATGGCTAAAAAGAATTGTCTGGATGCTTCCCTGCTCCTCTCAAAGAACTGTGGTCCAAGCGCTTGTGACCTCAAGAATAGACTATGGTAACATCCTCTATCTAGGGGCTAATAAAGATGTACTACGGAAGTTACAGGTGGTGCAGAACGCTGCGGCTAGACTGCTATGTCGAATTCCCAAAGCTACTTCCATCTCCAGCTATCTACGCGATCTTCACTGGTTGAAAGTGGAAAGCTGAGTTAAGTTCAAAGCCTTGAGCTTTTTATTTAAGATCAAGTTCGGCACTGCTCCCCAATATCTGCAAGCCTTAGCCCAGCCTTACCAACCTTCACGCCTGCTGCGTTCCACTACCCAGGGAAAATTTCTGGTACCCAGGGTTAGACTTTCACGGATGGGAGGTCGCTCCTTTGCCTTTCTCGGCCCTACTTTGTGGAACACTCTTCCTGCATCCCTTCGGCACGAAACAAGCTTTGCAAACTTTCGCAAAGGTTTAAAGACATGGCTGTTCAATCAATAACATCAGTACTTTCCTTTCCACTCTTCAGGCGGGCGCTGGGAAACCCTTTTTGGGTAGCTGTGCGCCGTACAAAAATAATTTAACATAACATAATATAACACATTACAGACAAGACTCTTTATTTGTGAAAGACAAGAGACTTTCCTTAAAAGACATGAGACTTTGATACAAGGAACTACATCACTACAAATATTTCTTAATTCCTGGCATGGTATGCAAGCAATAGGCAACATACCTTTGGGACACTAAAGATCTAGATATTAGTGAGTTACAAGTGATAGAGATCATGGTTGGGAGAAAACTTTTCCTGAACTGTTGATAATTGTAAGAAATAGTATGATGGTCATCTGAGTAACTCTTCTTTTGTATTTCTGGTATTAAGGGGGTGAATGACAATTGGAAAGAATCCGATCTGTGAAAATTCGAGAACCCCAAAAGACCCTGAAGAGCAGAGGTGAACACACAGACAGTGAGAGAGTCGAATACTTTCCTGTCCTTCTCCTTTCCCTATCCCCCTTCCCCTAAAGGTTAATCGCCAACACTCGCCATTCCTCTGATCGTTGAGGATTAGCCTGAATGTGAGTGAGCGGAATATCTTTGTTCAGATCAGTGAAATCTTGACAAAGGCAACATATGAACAAAAAGACTTTGCTAGAAGAAAAGGACTGACTCATGCTGGCACCCAGGGACTGGAACTACTTTGCAAGGGTCAAGTGGCTGAACTTCAGTTTACCTGCTCCGGGGACACAAAAGCAAACAAACACCTGATTCCAACAAGTCCCAGCCAGCCACTGAAGACTGAACCTATCAGGACCCCATGCTAGAGAGATATCTGATGCTAAGAAGCCTGTCCTGTTAACCTGAGTTCTGTGGAAGGGACCACAAAGATAATTTCCAGATGTTGGAAAAGAAGTGGGACTTGATCATTTTTTAAATCTTATGAAGACCGGCACTAGGCGCTGAAGCTTTCCCATGGAGGGGGCACCCCAGGCAGGCATGAAAATCAGCTTCCTCCTGTTCTGAACTTTTTTATCACATTGAAAACAGGTTTACTTGTGCCTTACAGTAAAAGTGTCCAACTTCATGCAGCCATACCCAGCTACTGCTTCTAGCCTTGGCCCGCTTGCGGATATTGAGAAACAAACAAGTTACACATTCTGAAGATAAAACTTTGGGCAAGACAGCAAATTTATCCCAGCAGCTAAGGCAATCTCATGTAGCTACAAAAATCTAACTTTGGTCCTCTCTGAGACTTTAGCCTCAAAATCAACAACAGCTGATGCTTGATGATGACATATTGAACTTTAAGGGATCCTTGTTAACATTAGCCTTCAATTTAGCCCTGATGGAGAACTTTTACGTTTACAAAAAGTACTCTAAGTCCCAAGGCAAATACTTTGGCGGGGAAAACCCCTTGGTGTGTCTGTCTTTTTCCTATTTTCCCAAATGTTTAGGAACGTTTTTAAGTTACTTTCTTGAGTTTAAAATTATTGGCACTACTTGAACTTAATGTGCCTTTCTCTGGGGTATTGCCTGCTAATTGTGCCATAGCTAGCACATGTAGTGAAAAGATTCTCTAAGATTTGTACTTTAGCCTAACCAAATTGTGTTTGTTAAGTTGGTGGGGTACACTCTCCCACCCCTCCTTAATCAATAAACCAATTTAAGAGGCATGCTACTTGGTGTGATTCAAGATTTGCACCATACATTGTGTATTGGGTGGTTCAATGATTCTTCTGGTGGGAAACAACCATTACAACGCAGTCATTACAACACACTACATTTACAACGCAGTCATTACAACGCAACTGCCTTTACATCGCATGCCATTACAACGCAGCCATTACAACGCATGTCACTACAACGGATGCCATTACAACGCATTACCCCTACACTATCCAACACTTACCCTACTGTTGCACTCACTGGAGTGGGAATAGTAATTTTTACCCCTAAACTATCCAACACTGACCCTACTGTTGCACTCAATGGAGTGGGAATAGTAATTTTTACCCCTACACTATCCAACACTTACCCTACTGTTGCACTCACTGGAGTGGGAATAGTAATTTTTACTCCTACACTATCCAACACTTACCCTACTGTTGCCCTAAAAGTATTATGCGTTGTAATGGTATGCGTTGTAGTGGTATGCGTTGTAATGGAATGCGTTGTAAATGTAGTTTCTAAAAATGCGTTGTGATGGCATGCGTTGTAAAATCATGTGTTGTAATGGATGTTGCGATGTAAAAACTGTGTTGTAAAGGCATGCGTTGTGAATGATTGCGTTGTAACGTGTCCTATTCCTTCTGGTCAGTGATGCTCCAGGAGTGTGAGGGAGTGCTCCGCTTTTGTTCCCTTATTCTGTTGTCACGTGTGAGAAATTGGGCTGTTGGTTGACTGGGGTGTGAGCCCTGGTCAGGCAATAGCAACCTTCCCTGGCAGAGTGAACCACAAGAAGTCACTAAATTAACATGTGTTTATCCCTGGGTAGCTTGGCACAAAAAGAAGTCAGGCTTAATTTAGAGGCAATGGGTAAAGTATTTATGCAGCACACAAACAGTGCTAAAGTAAAAACACAACATAAGAAAAATCCCACACCGATTTAGACAAATAAAATACATTTTAATAAATTATATGACTCCAAAATGACAAAAATCCAATCTGTAGAATCAGAGTTATGAATTTTCAAAGTTTCTTGTAAGAACTAGCGCCTAAAAGATCAAAGTGCCAATCACAGACATCTAGTCGCGCAAGACAAGGTCAAAGTCGAAAAATATGGGCAACTGGCGATGGAGCATGGTTTGGATACAAGAAGTGGACTGGGCCCAGTCAGCGCTTACCTTCAGATTTAAAAGAATTTTCCCCCAAAAAATTCTGAGAAGGTAAAGTTCAGCGGGGCAAGGCTGCAGGCGGTGTCTGAGGAGGAAGTGTCATCGTCTGGGAGCCTTAGGTTGAAGCCGCAATGAAGATTTCTACATTCGGACTAAGGGCTAAATGTACTAACATTAGGAATACTGATTTTCTAATCGTGATTCTCTCCGAATCGCAATTAAGAAATCGGTATTCCTAATGTATGAAACTCTTTTGAGTTTCATTAGCGATTCCTAGTGGGTCAAAAATAGACCTACCTCATGAATATTAATGAGGTAGGTCACAATTAGCAACCCATTAGGAATCGCAGCCATCACAGGGATGGTGGCCTGCTGAGGTCAGCGGACCACCATGTCTGTGATTGCTTTTTATTAGCGCAACTTTTTTTTTTTTTTTTAAATGCAGCCCGTTTTCCTTAAAGGAAAACAGGATGCATTTAAAAAGAAGACATTAAACTTTGCAATATCATTTTTTAAGAGCAGACAGTGGTCCGTGAGACCACTGCCTGCTCGTAAAGAATATTTTTATTTTCATTCTCAAAGGGGATGGGGTCCCTTGTGGACCCCTTTCCATTTGCAAATGGTTTACCACTTACTTGAAGTAGGTGGTAAAATGCAAATGTTTTGCGACTGCATTCCAATCACAAAACATTTTTACATACCACTGTGATTCAGTCAGCGCCTTGAGACCCTCACGGGTGAGTAGCGCGCTTTATAAACCTCTGATTGTATGATTGATTGATTCAGTATTAGGAAGGATCACCCTAAACCCAGCCTTTCCTAATACTGAATTGGACGTGTATTCACAATTCCAAACTGCGATTTGGAAACATGATACCAAATCGCAATCTGGGATTGATACATACAAAAATGCATTTTTCCGGTCGCAAACAGCCCGATTCCTGTGCTGCATCACTCTGCACCACAGAGCTGTTTCGAGGGTGGAGCGTGGGTGTTCCCACACATCCACCCATGGACTTTGGAGTATTCCCAGATTTACCATTAGTGGTACACATGGGAAAGCGTCTAAAGGCTATGCCTCCACAGGTGAGGATAACGAGGAGAAATATCTTTATTTCTCCTAGTTACTTCCTCTTTCTATGTGTGCTACATTCTACATTTAGGAATTGTGATTTGTTCTAAGGTGATTTTGCCTTGTGGAAAAGCCTTATGCTGGGATTTCAATAATCATGTTTGAGAGAAAACTGTTTTCTCATGATTTCCCCATAGAGGTTACGGAAGGTGCTCCAGAAGCTAAAATGAGAGTGTATTTTCTGTAAACTCACACTATCTTTCTCAGCCATATGAAAATGAAGTCTGACAGTTGATTCCCTTGTGTTCTACTGCAGCCTCCCAGAGTGTTCTAAAGAACAACTAGAGCGCTAGCGTTGGTACTTATGACAAAAGCATGGCTCACCTGATGCCATGTTGATTGAATCAAACTGGTAAAACTTAGAACATTTAATTTAGAAAGGAACAACATGAGGGGGAAATTATAGAAAATATAGTTAGTGCTGTAGAAAGGAGAATTGGGACACATTTTAGGTGAGTACTCAAATATCTTGCTCTTCTATTTCATTAAAGCATTCTGACATGCAGACTGAAAAATGCACTTTCAACACATGCACACATGCAGACTGAAGCATGTACTTTCAACACCAGCAGCAGACTGCCAGTTAACTCACAAGAGATCAGCATTTTTACTACAGTGTTCAAATGAGCAACTACAGTGCTAACATCTTGAATTTATGCCAAAGGTGTGGCACATTTGAAAGCCATCTTGATGGAATCAAAGTAGAAAACTGAAAGCATTTTCTACTGAGGATAATGCAGTAAATGATTAAATTAGGGAGCTTCATAACCAATAAATCTCCCAAAATGGCCACTACAGAAAAAAAGCCAAAATATAGCACAAACATTACCCAAATGTAGTCCAAGTGTAGCCCACTGACAGACGTGTGTAAAGCACTTAATTATTTTTTTCTTTTGCAGTTTTATATAGTGCAGACTTGACTCAAAGGTGTAGGAGTGCTTTACAGGAGCATTAGTTACATTACACAAGGACACATTTTATGGGGTTTAGGCATGGGGAGATTAAGTGATTTACCCAGAATCACAGGATGTCGAGCTGATGCCGAAACTCGAACCTGTTTCCTCCGTTGCAAAGTCTGCAGCTCTGACTGTAATGCCACATCCTCTCCCTTAAGTGTAACATATAATCAGGTGATCAACTGATTAAAAAAACAAAAAGATAGCAAATTATTTAAAAGTGCTTTGTTGCTATTTGCGAACTCAGAAAATATGTCCTCATTTTAGTTGTTTAGAGCACTAACCATAATTTCTATGGGAATAAGACCCTCTCATGGAGGAGGGTGCAAAGGCAACAAGTTGACCACGCTGTACAGGCGGGAAAGGCATTGGCAGCACAACGGACCATTGAGGGTAGGGAAAAGGGGGGCAGCAGCAACAAACCAACTGTGCAGTACAAGCAAGAGAGGCTGTGGCAATATAAAACACCATTGAGGGCAGAAGGAAGGGGCAGTGGCAGTACAACCATACATGCCAACAGTCCCAATTCAGGCAGGAGATTCCCAATGTTTTAAAGTCCAAAAGGCCTTTATTTTATTTGTCTCCTGCCTAAAATCTCCTCTTTTTCAATGTAAGTCAATGGGGAAAATCAATTCCCTAGGTTTTTTTTCAAACTCTCCCTCTTACCAAGTTTAAAATGTTGGTAAGTTTGGTACATTGGATCACGGACGGCAGGAGGAATGGGGTAGGGACATGGATTTGGATAAGAGAGGGCAGGAGGGAGATGGGCAGGGGCACCAAACTGACCTTACAGGGCAGGTGTCGGGGGATGCAGCAGCACAATACATCACAGAGGGCAAGCAGGACGGCAGTACAGCAAATGAACCATGGAAAGCAAAAGGGAAAGAACAGGGCCAATAGAGAGCAGAGGGGAAAAAGGCAAGGGCAGCAAGCTGACCATAGCAGACAGACAGGAGGGACAGTTGAAGCATAACGGATCATGAAGGGCAGGAGGGAGGGTGCAGGGGAACGACAGCAGACCAAACAAGGCAGGAGGGAGGCGATAGGGGTCTACACATGGAAAATGGAGGGCAGCGGGCAAGAGGGTAGGGTAGGAGCAGCAAGCTGACCATGGAGGGCAGGTTGGATGGGCACTGGAAGCACAACACACCATTGGGGGCAACAATGAGACTATAATGGCATACTCAGAGACAACAGAGGGAAGGTGGGAGGTGGTCAGGGGCAGCAAGCTGACCACACTGGCCAGGTGGGAGGGGCTACAACACCACAGAAGACCATGCATGGCAGGCGGGAGGGTCAGTGGTAGCACAACAGCCATGGTGGGCAGGAGGGAGGGGGCATGGGCATGCACAAAAGACCATAGAGGACAGAAGGGAGGAGTAGGGGCTGCGTACAGACAAAAGAGGGCAGGGGAAGGGACTTCACAACAGACCATGCAGGTCAGACAGGAGGAGCAGTTGCAGCACAACAGAGCATGGAGGGAAGAAGGGAGTGGCAGCAAAATGGACCATGGAGGACAGGTGGGAGGGGATTGGGGCATGGAACTTAGACAGGTAGGGTGGAGGTGGCAGGGACAGGCGGCAGCCATCTGACCATCCTAGGCAGGTGGGAGGGGCAGTGGCAGCTCAACAGAGCACTCAAAACAGGTACAAGGGTGGCAGGTCCATGGAATATGTTGGGCAGAAATGAGGGAGCAAGGGCATGCACACAGACATCAGAGGGCAGGGGGAAAGTGAGCAGGGGCAGCAAGATAAGCGCAGAGGCTAAGCAGGAGGACAAGGATGCTGCATAGAAATGGGGACCGGAGGGCAGGAGAAGTGGGCAGGGACATTGAGCTAAATTGAAGGCAGTGGCAGCACATCTGGCCATGCAGGGCAGGAGGGAGAGGCTGGTTTATGGAGTCAGACAACAGAGGGTAGGGAGGAGGTGGATGGGGCAGCAAGCTAACTGTTTAGGGCAGGAATGGCAGTGGCAGAACAAAGGCCACACAAAGCTGTAATGTGGGAGCAGGGTCATGGACAATGGTTGGCAAGGAGGAGGGGGACAGGAGCAGCAAGCTTGGGTGGGGGCAGCACAATGCCAGGCCCTGCGTTCAACCCCTCCTCCACTGTGCATTGCAATGGGCATCTTACTTCACGTTAAAAAAACCTTAGAAATTCACTGAAAAAAAAAGCTTGCACAGACGTTATAGTTAGGAAATAGATTTTTAAAAACGTAGAAATTCACTGAAAAACACAAAGGTTACAGGGACATTATAGTTAGGCTCAGATTTCACTTGTACAAATCCTGTGAAATTCAGCAGTTATAGTTAGCTGACCTAACTATAACTCACGCCCCCGCAAAACACTGCTTATGACCTCACATATTACATCACTCATGACAAGGTCAGTGACATCACGGATAACATCACTGATGATATCTCAAATGACATCACCGATGACATCACTCACAAAATCATTAACGCACCCACTCACACCCCATAGAACCTTTCACACACCCACTGCCACTCCCAAACATCCATTCACAAACTCATTCACAGACCCTTACCAGCACTTACACACCCGCTCACTGATTCATAAATCTACACACAAATCCACTCACCCACCCATAGAGCCACTCATACACACACTCACTAATACAGCCACTGACAAATCCACTCATACACCCTTACACTCAGCCACTCACATACTGAGTAAGTCACCCATATACTAACTCACACACCTACTCACTCACCCATACAGTCAATCACAGAGCCACTTACTCACCCACACAGTTACACACATACACACTTACTCATACATATAGTCACACGTACTTACTCACCTATGCAGTCACTGACAAGCACACACATACAGTCTCACATTCACCCACTCACCCATACAGTCCTTCATATACCCCATCACTCATCTATACTGCCTTTCACATACCCAGTTACTCACCCAGATACCACTGACACATCCACTCACTCACCCACACAGCCATACACACACTCACTCACCCATACAGCCCCTCACACACACACACTCACTAACCCATACAGCCCCTCACACACACACACTCACTAACCCATACAGACAATCAGACACTCATAAAGGTACTCAGACAACCAATAAATCACCCATACAACCACTCACATACCCACTCACACACCCATACAGCCACTTATACACCAACTGACAGACGGATACATTCACACAACAAGTCACTCACCCATACATTCACGGAGACACCTAATCACTCACTTATGCAGTCAGTCACGCACCCACTGAATCATCCATACAGGCACTCATATACCCACTGGTTCACCAATACACCTTGGTATATATATTTAACACTCATAAACTTTTTAAAAACACTCACAGTCACTGGATGATGTCATCAGTGACGTCATTTGAGATGTCATCAGTGATGTCATCATTGATGTCACTGACCATGTCATGAGTGATATAATATGTGAGGTCATAAGCAGTGCATTGCGGGAGCGCAAGTTATAGTTAGCTCAGCTAACTATAACTGCTGAATTCCTATGGTCTTGTATGATTGAAATCTGAGACTAACTATAATGTCCCTGTAACCTTTGTTTTTTTCAGTGAATTTCTAAGGTTTTTAAAATTCTATTTCCTAACTATAACGTCCCTGTAACCTTTAGTTTTTTCAGTGGATATATATGTGTGTATATATATATATATATATATATATATATATATATTCCTCCTTGTAGCCCAAGATTGTGGACCCCGGCGCTCATGAGGGATGGGGGCAGTGCGTTTCTCCTCCGGCAGGGCCACGCCGGTAACAATTTCTCCAATTTCGCCAAAGCAATAAGGATCGCACTCACTCTGGGTCAGTTTTCATTGCGCTTTTAATGAAAGGTTTGTTTTGCCAAGCCCTACGCGTTTCGGTCCTAACACTCGGACCTTGATCACGGGATGATTCATCATCTATTTGGGACATCTTTTATTTCTTAACTTTTTTTAACTTTTTTAAAAAAAAACAGTTACTTCCTGTTTTAACTTTTGCAATGCATTCTGGTTAACGTAGTTAATAAAAATGTGAATTACTCTGTGCATGTGATTAATTCAACCTTATTGTGAAAAAGAGAGAAAGAGACGAGTGCCCATAGTGATGTGAATTTAAAAACTTTTTGGATGGAGAGGCTAAAGTGAAGCATTTATGATAAACATTTAATATTCTTAGAGGAGTCTCTTCGTAAAGTCTTTTGCTTTTTGCAATTCTTTTTCTTTTCTTTTCATTCTATTCAATTCCCGCTGGTGGGAGACAACTCCTATTTGTTCATTAAATTTCCTTTTTATGTGTCATTTTATTGATTTTTGATTTCTCCAGTGTTCAATTTGAATTTTGATTACTGGATATCTAGCTAGTTCATTACCCTCTGGTGGGTGAGTTCTTCATTTTAATTAGATTGGTTTATCATAAGGTTCATTCTCTTTCTGTCGCCAGGTTCAAGTTTTAAAATGTCATTCTTTGGTTGTTAATTTAAAGGTGTACATAAAGTTCTTCGTCTTGGTTGAGGCCTCTGGGATTTAATGTCCTGAATGTTATTATATGCTTGGACTCCTTTTGTCTCAATAATCGTTCTCAATTTCCTCCTCTATCTGATTGTGGTATTTGTTCTATGGCATAGAATTTCAAATCTTCCCAATTTTTATTATGTACTGATTCCATGTGCTTGGCTATGGCATTAGCCCTGTCTGTATTTTTCGTTGCTCTGATATGCTCTAAGATTCTCTTTTGAGCTCACAGGTCGTGCTGCCTATATATTTGAGTTTACATGGGCATTCTACTATGTAAATGACATACTTGCTTTTGCATGTAATGTGTTGCCTGATTGTCCATTTCATGCCATTTCCAATTTCAACTTCCTTTATTTGTACTCCAATTCGACAAGCCTTGCATTGTTTGCATGGCCAAAAGCCTTCCTCTTTCATCCATGATGGATGCTTTGTTTCCTTGAAATGACTGTGCGTTATTTTGTCCCCTATATTGCTTGCTCTGCGGTGTGTAATGTGTGGATGATTACCTATGATCTTTGCTAATGTTGGATCTAGTTGCAGAATATTCCAATGTTTATTTAGGATTTTCTTCAAATTGTTTGCTTCCGCACTATATGTTGTAATCAGTCTTATTTTTTGTGGAGTAGCAATTTCCTTTGAATCTGATTTCTGTTCTTTTTGTTTATACCTCTCAGTATGTCTTCACGTTTTTGGAGTTTCACTCTTTGCAAACTGTTATCAACAACCTTTTTGGGGTATTTTCTTTTCTCGAACCTCAATTTTGATGCTTCGCTATGTTTGGAGAACTCCTGATCAGAAGAACAATTTCTCTTTAGCCTCAAGAATTCCCCATAGGGGATGCTCCATTTCAAGGCTTCTTTATGAAAGCTTTCACCATGTAGAATGGCATTTGTCGCGGTTTTCTTTCTATGTAATGTGGTTTGTAGCATGTTGTTTTCCACATATATGCATGTATCCAGGAATGCCACTTTTTTCGAACTGATGTCATATGTGAACTTGATTTTGGCTTCATTTCCATTTAATATTGCAAAATATGTTGCAAATTCCGCTATTGTTCCATCCCAAATAATGAGGAGGTCATCTATGAAACGGAGCCATAATATTATTTTCTCCGTAAAGTGGTCATTCTCTGTTGTCCATGCAATTTTTTGCTCAAACCATCCCATCGTTAGATTGGCATAATTGGGCGAGAAGGAAAAACCCATAGCATAGCCTTTAATTTGCTTGTACATTTTCTTGTTGAATAGGAATATGTTGTTATATAAGCAAAGTGTAATCATTTCTAATATCATTTTGTTCTGTTGTCGATATTGGATGTTCCGTTTGCCCAAGAAGTACTTGCACGCTTGTATACCAATCTGATGTTCAATGTTGGTATATAATGAAACCACGTCCATGGTGACGAGTTTGTAATTCGAATGCCACGATATTCCTTCCAGTTTTTGGAGGAGGTCACTGGTGTCATGCAGATATGAGCTAAGATCTTTTACCAATGGAGCAAGAAAATGATCAATATAATTTGAGATAGGTTCTAATAGTGAGCCATTTGCGGAAACTATTGGTCTTCCTGGTGGGTTAACTTTACTCTTATGGATTTTAGGCAGGAAGTAAATGGTAGCTATTACCGGAAAACTTGTTGTTAAATACTTTTTCTCTTCTTCATCAATTAGGTCTTTTTGCAGCCACATGTCCAAGAGAATTAGGAGTTGTTATCAGGATAACAGTATTGAGATCAAGCAAGCCGATAAAGGCGGTAACATTATAATTCAAAACAAAATTGACTATATTCAAGAGGCCAACAGGCAACTAACAGATATTGAATGCTACGAATGCAGGATAACAGTATTGAGATCAAGCAAGCCGATAAAGGCGGTAACATTATAATTCAAAACAAAATTGACTATATTCAAGAGGCCAACAGGCAACTAACAGATATTGAATGCTACGAATGCTTGACAAAGGATCCAACAAAAGATATAGAAAAACAACTCCTAATTCTCTTGGACATGTGGCTGCAAAAAGACCTAATTGATGAAGAAGAGAAAAAGTATTTAACAACAAGTTTTCCGGTAATAGCTACCATTTACTTCCTGCCTAAAATCCATAAGAGTAAAGTTAACCCACCAGGAAGACCAATAGTTTCCGCAAATGGCTCACTATTAGAACCTATCTCAAATTATATTGATCATTTTCTTGCTCCATTGGTAAAAGATCTTAGCTCATATCTGCATGACACCAGTGACCTCCTCCAAAAACTGGAAGGAATATCGTGGCATTCGAATTACAAACTCGTCACCATGGACGTGGTTTCTTTATATACCAACATTGAACATCAGATTGGTATACAAGCGTGCAAGTACTTCTTGGGCAAACGGAACATCCAATATCGACAACAGAACAAAATTATATTAGAAATGATTACACTTTGCTTATATAACAACATATTCCTATTCAACAAGAAAATGTACAAGCAAATTAAAGGCTGTGCTATGGGTTTTTCCTTCTCGCCCAATTATGCCAATCTAACGATGGGATGGTTTGAGCAAAAAATTGCATGGACAACAGAGAATGACCACTTTACGGAGAAAATAATATTATGGCTCCGTTTCATAGATGACCTCCTCATTATTTGGGATGGAACAATAGCGGAATTTGCAACATATTTTGCAATATTAAATGGAAATGAAGCCAAAATCAAGTTCACATATGACATCAGTTCGAAAAAAGTGGCATTCCTGGATACATGCATATATGTGGAAAACAACATGCTACAAACCACATTACATAGAAAGAAAACCGCGACAAATGCCATTCTACATGGTGAAAGCTTTCATAAAGAAGCCTTGAAATGGGGCATCCCCTATGGGGAATTCTTGAGGCTAAAGAGAAATTGTTCTTCTGATCAGGAGTTCTCCAAACATAGCGAAGCATCAAAATTGAGGTTCGAGAAAAGAAAATACCCCAAAAAGGTTGTTGATAACAGTTTGCAAAGAGTGAAACTCCAAAAACGTAAAGACATACTGAGAGGTATAAACAAAAAAGAACAGAAATCAGATTCAAAGGAAATTGCTACTCCACAAAAAATAAGACTGATTACAACATATAGTGCGGAAGCAAACAATTTGAAGAAAATCCTAAATAAACATTGGAATATTCTGCAACTAGATCCAACATTAGCAAAGATCATAGGTAATCATCCACACATTACACACCGCAGAGCAAGCAATATAGGGGACAAAATAACGCACAGTCATTTCAAGGAAACAAAGCATCCATCATGGATGAAAGAGGAAGGCTTTTGGCCATGCAAACAATGCAAGGCTTGTCGAATTGGAGTACAAATAAAGGAAGTTGAAATTGGAAATGGCATGAAATGGACAATCAGGCAACACATTACATGCAAAAGCAAGTATGTCATTTACATAGTAGAATGCCCATGTAAACTCAAATATATAGGCAGCACGACCTGTGAGCTCAAAAAGAGAATCTTAGAGCATATCAGAGCAACGAAAAATACAGACAGGGCTAATGCCATAGCCAAGCACATGGAATCAGTACATAATAAAAATTGGGAAGATTTGAAATTCTATGCCATAGAACAAATACCACAATCAGATAGAGGAGGAAATCGGGAACGATTATTGAGACAAAAGGAGTCCAAGCATATAATAACATTCAGGACATTAAATCCCAGAGGCCTCAACCAAGACGAAGAACTTTATGTACACCTTTAAATTAACAACCAAAGAATGACATTTTAAAACTTGAACCTGGCGACAGAAAGAGAATGAACCTTATGATAAACCAATCTAATTAAAATGAAGAACTCACCCACCAGAGGGTAATGAACTAGCTAGATATCCAGTAATCAAAATTCAAATTGAACACTGGAGAAATCAAAAATCAATAAAATGACACATAAAAAGGAAATTTAATGAACAAATAGGAGTTGTCTCCCACCAGCGGGAATTGAATAGAATGAAAAGAAAAGAAAAAGAATTGCAAAAAGCAAAAGACTTTACGAAGAGACTCCTCTAAGAATATTAAATGTTTATCATAAATGCTTCACTTTAGCCTCTCCATCCAAAAAGTTTTTAAATTCACATCACTATGGGCACTCGTCTCTTTCTCTCTTTTTCACAATAAGGTTGAATTAATCACATGCACAGAGTAATTCACATTTTTATTAACTACGTTAACCAGAATGCATTGCAAAAGTTAAAACAGGAAGTAACTGTTTTTTTTAAAAAAAGTTAAAAAAAGTTAAGAAATAAAAGATGTCCCAAATAGATGATGAATCATCCCGTGATCAAGGTCCGAGTGTTAGGACCGAAACGCGTAGGGCTTGGCAAGCAACTGACCCAGAGTGAGTGCGATCCTTATTGCTTTGGCGAAATTGGAGAAATATATATATATATATATATATATATATATATATATATATCACTAAGGTGCGTATATGTGGGAAACATATAGAAACGTACTTTTTGGTATTCTGTCCTTCAACATTGTTGTAACAATATTCTGTCCCGTTGATATTCAGGACTCGATATTCAAAGCCTACGCCCTAGTGGACTCAGACGCTCTCCCTGATGGGACAGATGTTTTATAATTTGAAAAAATGGGCCAAAATGTTTGTTCCTATACTAAGGATTTTCTGTTCTTGATCCAAATATTACGTGCTGAAACTATTCCACTAGCTGTCATTTCACTCTGTATTAGTTCTTGTTTTACTTTTTTTTCATTTACATCTTGAAGGGGGGAAGCTAAACAATAAATGTGCTTACTTGCAGGAGGAGTGTGCAGAGTAGCATTAATTTCTACTGAAAAGCCCTGGGGAAATTTGTAAAGGGCATTTTGGCACTGGATAAATATAAATTTGTGCGTTTTTAGTCCAGGGTTTGTATTGCTTACAACAATAATATCCTCCAATAGAAACACTCATACCCATAAATATGCATTCGTGTCAACTTTTCTCTATATGCCAGATGGTACAGGATCTTCAACTCAGTGAACCATTTAGCTTTCATTAATTTGATAAAATTCATTTGATAACTGTTCTTTAAATACATTTTTCTTTTATGGCAAGCAGGTTCGAGAGTATCACGCTCGCTGTGTGCAGATTTTTTTGTGGCACCCCTGCTCAAACACACTGCACGGACATGGCTTGAGTCTTAATCCCCTGAAATAAATCATCATTATCAGTGTGAAAAATGTAATGGTGTTTTGATGAAAGGTGTTAAAAGTTCTAACTTAAGTACAAGCAGCATTCGTTCTTATGCCATTCCGGTAAAAAAATAAGAGGTGGCCCAATAACATTATTTATAGTAACTGTACTAGTAGACACATAGTAACACATTTGTTACTGTAGAGCAAAGGTCAAAGTGACCGGAGGAAAACGCAGTTTACTGCGTCACAGATTCCATGTTACAATGACATTGTCCAGGGAGTGACTAGGCCTCTTCAGAGTGATTTTATCTACTACATGAATTTGGGGCCACATGTAATAAGACTTTTTGCAGTGGCAAACAACCGCAAAATGGCTTTTTTATGTCACAAACCCAAATTGCGATTCGGAAACACGGTCTGAGTTGGGTTGAATTGTGACCTTTTACAATTCTGTGTTTTATGGACCTACCTATTATTACATAGGTCAGTTTGCAAAATACCACACTGGTCACAAAAATACTGGTTGCAATTGTTCCACGTTCATTATATCGGTGGAGATTTTAACTTGACACTGGACCCCAGGCTGGATCGCTCCCCTGCATATACACTTTCACATACCCAGGTGACCAAACATCTCTCAGATATTATTTTTGATCACCACCTGTTTGATGCATGGAGGGTCCTCCATCCTGCCCACAAGGAGGGCACTTTTGTATCCAGTGTACACTCCAGCTGGTCGAGGCTCGACTTTTGGCTCCTCTCGGCGGGGCTGAACATGTGGCTAAGGGAGGCAAAGCATCTTGCACGGACCCTTTTCGATCACTCCCCTGTCCTTTTGAAACTCTCCCCACCGGGGGTGACCTCCCCTTATCAGTCGTGGAGGCTTCAGCCCACGGCCTTGCTTGACACAGCTTTTTGTGAGGAAATCCGCCAGGAGATCACTGAATTCTTTCCGCGCAATGTTGGTAGCGTTATGACATTGTCATGTGTATGGGAGAGCTTTAAAGTCACGATGAGGGGACTGTGCATAGCCAAAAGCGGGGGGATTCTTAAATCTATACGGGGCACCCTACACAAAACAGAGACCAAAAAAAAAAAGACAGAGGAGGCAATCGCATCCACCCCTGATCGATCGCTTATCGCTAGGCTCAGAGAGCTCCTAATAGAATATGCAGATGAAGCAGAACGTGAGTCGAAATTTCGCTTGAAATACCGAGCTTATGGAGAGGGAGAGCGCCCCGGCAGGGCTCTCGCGGAAGCTACCAGAGTCCCTAGATTTGTCAACCAAGTATTGGAAATAACAGATGACGGAGGGAACAGACATACCGACTCCAAAAAAATACTTGTGACATTCTCCAACTATTATGCGACGCTATATCGCAGTAGAGAGAATGGCACACCAGATGTAGCATCTTATTTTGAGGACACTGCTAAATGACTCTCGCAGAGAGTTTCTATCTTCGGAGTTTGAAAAAGATGAGATACGTGCGGCTATAATGGGTCTGCGATCAGGCAGGCCCCTGGGCCTGACGGGCTACCTGCAGACTTTTATAAATGCTACATCGAGCAGATGGTCCCGATACTCAAACAAGTTTTTGAAGAAGCTAGGGAGATAGACGTCCTCCCGCCGTCGATGCGCCAGGCTATGATAATATCGTTACTCAAACTGGGTAAAATAGCTTCCAACTGTGACACCTATAGGCCATTATCATTAATTAACTGCGACACCAAAATACTTGCCAAGATTATTGCTAATAGGCTATCATTGTTAATGGAAGGACTGGTCCTCCCGGACCAGTCGGGGTTTGTGCCGGGGAGGGCCACCTCCCATAATTTAAGAACCACTTTTGCACTGTTACATGACATTGACCCGGATATCTCGGCAGCGGGAATCTTCTTGGACGCTACAAAAGCGTTTGATTCCCTTGAATGGGGGTACATGTTTGCCATATTGGGCAGGATGGGGCTGCCCTTGCCCTTTCTGAAATGGATAAGGCTACTATACACTAAGCCTGAAGCAATAGTACAGGTTAACGGATTATACTCCGAACCGATCAACAAGGGGCACACGGCAGGGATGCCCGTTGTCCCCGCTACTTTTTGCTTTAGCTGTTGAACCCCTAGCAGCCAAAATCAGACAGCATCATAGGGAATATGACATCCAATACCCCTTGCAACAGATTTTGATATCGCTATACGCTGATGATATCACTCTATATCTTCGGGACCCCAGCGTCAGCCTCAATCCGATCCTTCGGGAATTTATAAAGTTTGGTAATATCTTGGGTATACGTCTGAACTGGTATAAATCTCAAATATTTTCACTCACTCCTTCTACTGTACAATTCACCCCTGACTTCCCGCTGAGCTGGTGTGCTCAGGAAATAAAATACCTAGGAGTAGTTCTTACCAGGGATAGGGAAACAACCATCCGAGCTAATTGTGGCACAGCGATCGAGACTATTAGCTCATGGGTCGATAGATGGATCACGTTACCATTGTCTCTGGCTGGAAGGGTGGCGCTAATGAAAATGAACATTGTACCCAAACTTTTATACTTGTTCGTTAACATTCCCTACAATCCTGGCCGTCCCTTTTTTAATACTCTCCCATCATTGCTCATTAAATTTGCATGGGGTGGAAAACAACCCAGGGTGAGGTGGAAGATCCTGACACAGCCTTTTTCTAGAGGGGGATTTGAGGCTCCGGACAAGGAACTGTATTTCCTTAGCGCGCAGGCATACTACGCAACCTCTTGGCTTCACCTCCCCCTTTTATGCCGCACTTGGCTATTGAACAGGGATACATGTGGCCCACGCTTATACGTTCCTTTCTGGGAAACGCAGTTCCAGGTGAGGGGGTTGCCCATCATACCGTCAGCTGCACCAATTCTGCATGGAAGAGACTGTCCAAAATAATGGGGAAACTGGTACTATACTCTCCTCTGATGCCACTCCTGTACTTATATGCTGCGCCGGTCACTCGGGAAGCCGTATGCCGTGAAATGTTTCAAAAGCAGAACCTTACTGTATGGGGGGACCTTTACCACGAGGGGCATTTTAAATCCCGGCAGGAACTGCTAGATGGGGAAAGGATTACTCCCTTGGAAGTATTTCTATATATAAGACTCAAACACGAGATCAGAGTCAACGTCCCTGGCTTTCCATCAGAACCGCCCACACTTGAGGTCCTTCACTCTGCGCTGAAAATGCCGGGGCCGGCACATGCGGTATCCCATATTTATCGAACAGCGCTGACTGAAAGGCCACAAACATTGCATGGTGTAAGGGAGGAATGGTATCTTGACCTAGAGGAGCCACTCACTGATGAGCAATGGGTTTACTGTTGCTCGCAAACCGAGGCCATCACAGCGAGCAGTAGATTACGCATAATTCATTTCAAGTTTTTAAATAGAACCTACTATACCCCTACTAAACTGCATAAATTCAAACTGAGTGAAGATGATCGCTGCTGGAGATGCCGACGGGAGGGTGCGGACTTTATACACTTTTCATGGCAGTGCCCGGCAGTGTGTGAATACTAGAGGGAGGTGACGGAGGCGCTATCTACCATGGTCGGGGCAGCTATCCCACTCACCCCATTATTGGCACTCTTGGGATACACAGCTAATTTACAACAACCCTGTAAGAAATTTGTTGCACTGGGCTTGATATTAGCTAAGCACAGGCTGGCGTGCAGATGGGGCAGGGGGCGGGCTCTGAAGTTTAAGGAATGGCTCTCCGATCTCATATTCTGCAGAGACCAACTTACGACATACGCTGATCTCCTGCCGGCGTCCTCTCGACCTAGAGACATATGGGAGCCATTGATGGAGTACTTAAAGAACACTACTGATTGATGTAATGTATGGCCGTATATGCCTAAGCATGAATACGGAGAAATGAGCAGGTATACAAGGCAGCATGGGCATGGGACAGATAAAAGCCTACCAAATTGCTTTATGTCTCATGTATTATTAAGTATAATAGTCAAAGCTAGATGCAATGTGATCAGACTAGTAGAAATCAATTCTAACATGTGATTCCGATTTACAATATGGGTTATATGCTGAAGCTTGGGTCAATGTACAACAAACAAATGATTGTATCATCACATCTTATGCTCTGACCCGTGTATCCCTTATTCAATATGTAATATGCAATATATCTCCGTTGTTCGTTCATTCTTTTTCTCTTGAATGTCTGTTTGCTTGAAAATACAATAAATATAGTATTAAAAAAAATACTAGTTGCAATTTGTAACTAGTATTTTGCGACCAATGTTTAGTGCTAAATCCCTAGCATTCTGCTTTTGGTTAAATACCATTTTTTAATAAATACATTAGAAAAAATGCCACAGAACATTAACGATATATGTTGTTGTGCAGAGAATAAAATGCTGTTTATTAGCATTATTGTGGGAGGTAAGGGGCATCTTGGACCACTGGAGGTCAATGAAAATAAATGTTTCCCAATTACGTGTTATTTAGAGAAGGTTTCATGATAAACCAACATTCACACATATTCTACTATAAGTTCAAATTCAATGTTATAATTGCAGTGCAATGTAACTGATGTGAGACAACCATGATTACTTGTTTCTGGAATATATGTGCCCAATGATATGACTGAGGAAAAGAGCATTGCTAACAGTGACGAGACTTATGCAATGTTCATTTATCTCAATTCATAAATATTATGGTTCTGGTTACATTTTCACTAACTGAGGACAGACAGTTCTCTCTCTCTCTCTCTCTCTCTATATATATATATATATATATATATATATATATATATATATATATATATATATATATTCTACTGGCGACCGCCAGTAGATAGGTATAGTTAGGACCTATTATCCATAGGAAATTCGTAACATTCTTTTCCCAATAACTTTGGCACCGGTCGAAGAATCTTCGCGAAATTTTCAAAACTTATGGCCCGCTCCGGTCCGCTCCTATCTTGAAAGTTTCGGGGTGATTCGGCAAGCGGGGGCCGAGAAAAAAGGGGGGTCCCAAAACGTGTTTTCTCCATGTTAATTCCCATAGGAAACTTTAGCCACGGCTACAGCCCGAACTGCTGAACGGAATTACACCAAATTTGGCAAAAAGGTAGTGCTTGGTTCAGAAAGCACCCTTTTTTTAAATGGTGTAAATCCGTTCAGTAATTCCAGAGAAACTCAAAAAATAAGAGTCAAAAAATCAATTTCCCTCAGGAAACTTTATGCAAGGCTACAGCCGAAACTACTGAACGGATTTACCCCAAATTTGGCAAAAAGGTACTGCTTGGCTCAGAAAGCAACCTTTTTAAAAATGGTGTAAATCCGTTCAGTAGTTGCTGAGCAAATCAAAAATAAAGGTTTCGATATTTAGAGGCACGGAGGATCCGCGGACCCTCCCGACCACGAGCTTCATGCTAATTGGCTGTCAACACTCCAAACCAGGAAGTGTTGGCAGCCATCTTGTGCCTCGGTAGAACCGAGGCACAAGAAAACAGAAAAACTAAGGCGCAAAACAAGAAAAGGGGGCAGGGTAGAAACACCCTGACCCCCTAGGCCTGCTCAGGGGGTCCCACAAGGACCCCCAGGGCCCAAAAAAGCATTTTTTTTTATAAAAGCGCCGAGATGCGCGGAGGATCCGCGGATCCGGCCGCGAAAATAAAAAAAACGAAGCGCGGGCTTCCGCGCTTCATTATTAATTAGCCCCCGGGTGGGCGAAGTCCCGGGGGCATGTAAAAAATGTGTGGGGGGGCCCCAATCCCCCACACTGCCCCGGGGACCGCCACCCCCCGGGGCTTTGCACAAATATTTGCGGGGGCACACAGCCCCCCAGCAGCCCCGGGGACCGCCACCCCCCGGGGCTTTGTTTTTTTATGTGTGGGGGGCCTCCAAGCCCCCCCCAAGCCCCGGAGACCACCACCCCCCGGGACTTTCATTAATAAATTTGCAGGGGGCACACAGCCCCCCTGCTGCCCCGGGGACCGCCACCCCCCGGGGCTCTTCTTTTTTTAATAATACCTGTGTGGGGGGGCTCGAGCCCCCCCACACGCCCCGGGGACCGCCACCTCCCCGGGGCTCTAATTATTCAAATTTGGGGGTCCGTGACGGACCCCCAAGCCCCGGGGACCACCACCTCCCCGGGGCTTTGCCAATGGTGGGAGGGCTCCTGGAGCCAGTGATGGCCCTGGGGACCGCCACCCCCAGGGCCGGCTCCTGCAGTGTCCCGGGGTGCCCACCCCCGAAACACTGCTGTTTGCAATGACAGGGCGGGAGCCCCGTGGCTCCCGCCCTGTCATTGCAAACTGCTTTGCTTCATTGAAGCGAGAGCAGGAAACCTGCTCTCGCTTCAATGAAGCAAGCAGATTGCTTTTCCACACGGGGAGCTGCATGTCAGCAGCTCCCCATGTGGAAAAGCAATGCCGGCTCCCGCAGGACGCGGGAGCCGGTGGGACCGTGGGGGGATTGGGGACCCCCCACGGTCCCCAACAGATAGGGCCAGCCCCGGGGGATGGGGTCCCCGGGGCTAGAAGTGGCCCGGGAGGGGGGCCACGTGGCCCCCCTCCACCCCACAAAAAAAAACAAAAAACGAGGCAGAGCCCCGGGGGATGGGGTCCCCGGGGCTAAAAGAAGCCTCAGGAGGGGGACCACGCAGCCCCCCTCCTTTGTAAATATATTTCTTTTAAATATATAAAGTGGCCATGCCCAGGGGGATGGGGTCCCCGGGGCCGAAAATGGCCTCAGGAGGGGGGCCCACGCGGCCCCCTTCCCGAATTAAAAATAAAACTAAAAAAAATTAGGGGCAGGCCCTGGGGGATGGGGTCCCCAGGGCCCAAAAACCAGGAAAGGAAGGGGGGCCACACAGCCCCCCTCCTATAAAAGATTTTTTTTTTTAAAGCCGGCATCGCGCCGGAGGCCCCGCCCCTTCCATCAACACTATGCAAACGCGCCCTGTGGCACGTTTTAAGCTGAGGAATTAATTCCCCTACAATCCGGAGGGTCCCTGGGGGCTAACTAGCCCACCAGGTACCTCCAGTTAGCGCCACAGGGCTGCGTTGCAGAGAGGTGGTCTGAGGCCACGCCCCTTTTTACACCTCTCTGCAACGCAGCTCTGTGGCGCTTACTGGAGGTACCTGGTGGGCTAGTTGGACCCCAGGGACCCTCAGGATTCAAGGGGACTTAATCCTCCAACTTAAAAAGCGCCACGGGGCGCGTTTGCACAGTGGTGAAGGGAGGGGGCGGGGCCTGAGGTGACATGTGTGCAAACGCGCCCTGTGGCGCGTTTTAAGTTGGGGAATTAATTTCTCTTCAATCCTTAGGGTCCCTGGGGGCCAACTAGCCCATCAGGCACCTCCAGTAAGCGTCACAGAGCTGCGTTGCAGAGAGGTGTAAAAAGGGGCATGGCCTCTGAACACCTCTCTGCAACACAGCTCCCTGGGCATAATGGAGGTACCTGGTGGGCTAGTTGGCCCCCAGGGACCCTTAGTATTCAAGGGGAATTAATTCCTCAACTTAAAACGCGCCACGGGACGCGTTTTCACAGTGGTGAAGGGAGGGGGCGGGGCCTGAGGTGACATGTGTGCAAACATGCCCTGTGGCGCGTTTTAAGTTGGAGAATTAATTCCTCTTCAATCCTGAGGGTCCCTGGGGGCCAACTAGCCCACTAGGTACCTCCAGTAAGCGCCACAGAGCTGCGTTGCAGAGAGGTGGCCCAGGCCACGCCCTTTTTACACCTCTCTGCAATGGAGCTCTGTGGCGCTTACTGTAGGTACCTGGTGGGCTAGTTGGACCCCAGGGACCCTGAAGATTCAAGGGGACTTAATCCCCCAACTTAAAACGCGCCACGGGGCGTGTTTGCACAGTGGTGAAGGAAGGGGGCGGGGCCTGAAGTGACATGTGTGCAAACACGCCATGTGGTGCGTTTTAAGTTGGGGAATTAATTCCCCTTCAATCCTGAGGGCCCCTGGGGGCCAACTAGCCCACCAGGTACCTCCAGTAAGCGCAAGAGGCCTGCGTTGCAGAGAGGTGGTCCAGGCCATGCCCCTTTTTACATCTCTCTGCAACGCAGGCCTGTGGCGCTTACTGGAAGTACCTGGTGGGCTAGTTGTGCCCCAGGGAACCTCAGGATTCAAGGTGAGCTAATACCCCAACTTAAAACGCGCCACAGGGCGCGTTTGCACAGTGGTGAAGGGAGGGGGCAGGGCCTCAGGTGACATGTGTGCAAACACGCCCTGTGGCGCGTTTTAAGTTGGGGAATTAATTCTCCTTGAATCCTGAGGGACCCTGGGGGCCAACTAGCCCACCAGGTACCTCCAGTGCGCGCCACAGGGCTGCGTTGCAGAGAGGTGGTCCAGGCCACACCCCTTTTTACACCTCTGTGCAACGCAGCTCTGTGGCGCTTACTGGAGGTACCTAGTGGGCTAGTTGGACCCCAGGGACCCTCAGGATTCAAGGGGACTTAATCTCCCAACTTAAAACAGCCACGGGGCTTGTTTGCATACATGTCACCTCAGGCCCCCCTTCCCTTCACCACTGTGCAAACGCGCCCCGGGGCGCGTTTTTAAGAGGAAGTTTTAATCCCCCTGCCCTATTATGTACTAGGGCCTTACAGTGGAGGTCATGCTAATCACAGGGGTACCCCAACGCATAGTGTTCCCTAGTGTATGTAGGTGTTTTCACTGTATTCTAAGTGTCTTTTAGCATAGCACTGGCTCTAGGCCTGGTTAGTCCGAGTCAGTTACCACCAGTACCCGTCTGAAAAAGTTGTGGGCACAGGATGATTTTGCAACAAGGCCTCTTTCTGCTCCTCTGTTGGTTCTTTCTGCACATGTCTTGCTTCTTCCTGCTCTTTTCTTCGTCTTTGTGGACTTCTGTTGCTTCTTTCTGCATTTCTTTTGCTTCTTTCTGTGCGTTTTTTCTTCTTTCTTCACATGTCCTACCTCTGTAGGCATAGTTAGAAACTAGCATTTAAAAAACCTTTGAGATGTCATCAGTGATGTCATCAGTGATGTCACTGACCATGTCATGAGTGATGTAATATGTGACGTCATCAGCAGTGCATTGCGGGGGCGCGAGTTATAGTTAGCTGAACTAACTATAACGGGGGAATTTCACTGGTTTTGTACGAGTGAAATGTCCAACTAACTATAACTGTCCCTAAAACTTATGGTTTTTTCAGTGAATATATATATATATACTCGCTGAAAAAAACCACAGGTTTCAAGGACATTATAGTTAGGAATTCGCATTTAAAAAACCCTAGACATTCACGGAAAAAAACACAGGTTACAGGAATGTTATAGTTAGGCCAACATTTCACTCGTACAAAACCAGAGAAATTCAGCTGTTATAGTTAGCAGAGCTAACTATAGCTCACGCCCCCGCAATGCACTGCTGATGACGTCACATATTACATCACTCATGACATGGTCAGTGACATCACTGATGACATCTCAAATGACATCATCCAGTAACTGTGAGTGTTTTTCAAATATTTACGAGTGTTAAATATATATACCAAGGTGTATTGATGAATCAGTGGGTGTATGAGTGCCTGTATGGATGATTCAGTTGGTGTGTGACTGCTGTATAAGTGAGTGATTAGGTGTTTCAGTGAATGTATGGGTGAGTGACTAGGTTGTGTGAATGTCTGTATCAGTCAGTCGGTGCCTAAGTGGCTATATGGTTTGGTGAGTGGGTATGTGAGTGGCTGTATGGGTGATTGATTGGTTGTCTGAGTACCTGTAAGGGTGTATTAGTGTCCGTGTGGGTGGGTGAGGGTGTGTGTGACTGCCTGCATGGATGAGTGAGTGGGTGAGTCAGTGGCTGTATGGGTTAGTGAGTGTGTGTGTGAGGGTCTGTATGGCTGACTGAGTGTGTGTATGGCTGTGTCGGTGAGTGAATTGATGTGTCAGTGGTATATGGATGAGTAACTGCATATGTGAAAGGAGGGTAGGCGAACGTTGGAGTATATGAGTGACTGTATGTATGAGTGAGTGATTGTGAGAGTGGCTGTATGGGGAGTGTGTGATTGTGTCAATGACTGTATAGGTGAGTAAGTGTATGTTAGTATCTGTATTAATAAGTGAGTGGGTGTGTGTGTAACTGTATAGGTGAGTAAGTGACTGTGATTCACCCTATGGGTCAGTGAGTAGGTGTGAGAGTAGCTCCATGGGTGACTGACAGTATGTGGGTGGCTGTATGGGTGTATGAGAGGATATATCAGTGGCTGTATTAGTGAGTGAGTTGGTGTATGAGTGCTGTATGGGTGTCTGAGTGGATGTGTGAGTAGACCTATGAATCAGTGAGTGGGTGTGTAAGTACTGGTATGGGTGTGTCAATGGTTTTGAGGACAGTGTGGAAGTTGGAGTGGGTGTATGAAAGGTTATATTGGGGTGTGAGTGGGTGCATCTGAGATTCTGTGGATGATGTCATCAGTGATGTCATTTGAGATGCCATGAGTGATGTCACTGACGATGTCATGAGTGATGTAATATGTGAGATCATAAGCAGTGCATTGTGGGGGCGCGAGTTATAGTTAGCTCAGCTAACTTTAACTGCTGAATTTCTCTGGTTTTGTACAAGGGAAACCTGAGCCTAACTATAACGTCTCTGTAACCTTTGGTATTTTTCAGTGAATTTCTAAGGTTTTTTTATTCCATTTCCTAACTATAACCTTCCTGTAACCTTTGGTTTTTTCAGTACAATTCTAAGGTTTTTAAAATGCTAATTCCTAACTATTAAGTCCCTGTAACCTTTGGTTTTTTTCAGTGAATTTCTATGTTTTTTAACTAGTAGTCACGTTTGCACAGTGGTGGAGAAAGCAGGCTGCGTCTCCCACCAGCTCTCAGGAATCCCGCTGTGTAGAACTTACAGGAGGTACCAGGAGGGCTGCTTGGCTCTCAAGGTCCCTCAGGAGTAAAGTGGGCTTCATCCCCCAGCCAGTAATGCACCACGAGCCGCGTTTGCAGAGCAGTGGAGAAAGGGGGCGTGGCCTCTGAAGACCACTTAGCAATCCCTCTGTGTGGGACTTATTGGAGATAACAGGAGGGTTAGTTTGCCCCCAAGGACATCCTCAGGGGCCAACTACCCCTCCTATTACCTCCAGTAAGTCCCACACAGCAGGATTGCTGAGACCTGATAGGAGGCCACACCCCCTTTCTCCACCACTTTGGCAACGCGCCTCCTGACACACTATTAGTAGGGAGATGAAGTCCCCTTGGCTATTGAGGGTCCTCGGGGGCCAACTACCCCTCCTGTTACCTCCAGAAAGTCCCACACAGTGGGTTTGCTAAGAGGTTTTCAGTGGCCACGCCCCCTTTCTCAACCACTCTGCAAACACACCTCCTGGTGCACTACCAGTTGGGGGATGAAGGTCACTTGGCTCTTGAGGGCCCTTGGGGACCTACTAGCCCTCCTGTTATCTCCAGTAGGACCAACACAGGTAGATTGCTGAGAGGTCATCAGAGGCCATGCCCCCTTTAACCACCACTCTGCAAACATGCCTCCTGGCGCATTACTCATTGGGGGAAGAAGCCAACTTTAGTCCTGAGACCCTCAGGAGGCAGGGGATCTCATCCCTTTACCATCAGTGCACTGAGAGGCGCATTTGGAGAGTGGTGGAGAAAGGGGTCAGGCCTCTGACCACTTCTCAGCAATCCCACTGTGTGGGGCTTGCTAGAGGTAACAGGAGGTCTTGTTGGCCCCTAAGGACCCTCAGCAGCGAAGGGGACTTCATCTACCAACCAGGAGCGGGCCAAGAGGCACGTTTGCAGAGTAGTGGAGGAGGGGGCAGGGGCTCCGGCGAGTTGCCAGCTTTTTTTAAAAATCGTTCCCAAGTCCTGACCCTTTTTTCATTTTTTTAATAAAAAATAACGGGAGAGGGGACGCGCGGTCCCCTGCTGGGCCGAATTTATCCCCAGGGACCCCATCCCCTAGGACCCAGCCTTTATATATATATATATATGTATATTTTTTTTTTTTAAAGGAGGGGCCCCCCTCCCGAGGCCGATTTTGGCCCCGGAGACCCCATCCCCCAGGTCTAGGCCTTTATATATATATTTTCTAAATGCTCTCACTTGCTCAAAGCAGAGGACACTGTTTGCTATGGCATGGCGGCCATAGCAAACTGCAATGTACCGGGGTTGGGCACACCGGGCATTGCTAGAGCCAGCCCTGGGGGGTGGCGGTCCCCAGGGCCATGTAGGGCTCCTGGAGGAGGTGCCACGCGGCCCCCTCCTTTGTTCACATTTGCACCAGGGAGGTGGTGTTCCCCGGGGGTCTGCAATGGACCCCCTTCATTAATGCATTTGTGCCCCGGGGAGGTGGCAGTCCCCGGGGCTGCGGGTGGCCACCCACATCATTATTCCAAGCTGAGTTCCAAGAGAGCTGTCAACACTTCCTGGTTGAAGTGTTGGCAGCCAATCAAATTTTTGTAGAATTCGCAAGTCCACTGCAAGGACTCGCGTCCCAGAAAATATCTATATTTTTTAAAGATAGATATCTCAAAAACTACTGAACGGATTTACACCAAATCACAAAAAGCTCACTTTCTGTACCAACATCTAGCTTTCTGCCAAATTTGGTGTAATTCAGTTCAGCAGTTCGGGTTGTAGTTGTGTTCAAAAAAGAAAAAGTCCCCATAGACTTAACATGAGGAAAACGCGTTTTGGGACCCCCCCTTTTTTTCTCGGCCACCGCTTGATGGATCACTCCGAAACTTTCAACAGTCGCAGCTGAACTAAAAATAGGAAGCTTTGTTAAGATTTCATGGAGATTCGTCAAGCGGCGCCAAAGTTATTGGCAAAACAAAAAACGCCTTTCCTATGGAAACTTTGGTTCTTACTGTAACTATCTACTGGCAACCGCCATATATATATATATATTCACTGAAAAAACCATAGGTTTTAGGGACAGTTATAGTTAGTTGGACATTGCACTCGTACAAAACCCGTGAAATTCCCCCGTTATAGTTAGTTCAGGTAACTATAACTCGCGCCCCGCAATGCACTGCTGATGACGTCACATATTACATCACTCATGACATGGTCAGTGACATCACTGATGACATCACTGATGACATCTCAAATGACATCACTGATGACATCATCCAGTGACTGTGTGTTTCTGTAAAGTTTAAATATCTTTAATATATATAGGGAAAGGCGTATTGAAGAATGAGTGGGTGTATAAGTGTCTGAATGGATGATTTAGTAGGTGCGTGACTAACTCTATAAGTGAGTGATTAAACGTATCTTACTGAATGCATGGGTTAGTGACAAAACTGGGTGAATGTCTGTATCCGTCTGTCTGTTGTGTGTAAGTGTCTGCATGGGTTTGTGAATAGCTACATGAGTGTCTATATGAGTTATTGATTGGTTGTCTGAGTATCTGAATGGGTGCCTGAGTGTTTGTGTGGGTGGGGTGTGTGCGACTCTGTGCATAGATGTGTGAGTGGGTGATTCACTGGGTGGATGGTTTCAAGAGTGCATCTGTGATAGACTGTATGGGTGGGTAAGTGTGTGTAAGAGTGTGTTAGTGAGTGAATGTATGTCCCAGTGGTACATGTGTGAGTAACTACATATGTGAAAGGCAGTATATATGTGTGTTGGAGTATATAAATAGCTATAAGCGAGAGTGTGTGATTGTGAGAGTGACTGTATGGATGAGTGTGTGCTTGTATCAGAGATTGTATAAGAGTGTAAGAATGTGCTAGTATTTGTATAAGTAAGTGAGCTGGTGTGTGTATAACTGTATAGGTGAGTAAATGGGTGTGTGCTTAATTTTTTGCATGACTGACTAGGTGTGTGAGTACCTCTATGGATGAGTGGCGGTGTGTGAGTGTTTATATAGGTGTATGAGTGCATATAATAGTCCTGTACTGAGTGACTATAAGTATGAGTGACTGTACGGGTGAGTGAGTAGATGTGTGTGTGTGTAGACCTAAGAATCAGTGAGTGTGTATATAGTAATTGGTGTTGGAGTGTCTATGGTTTTGACAATGGCAGTCTGTAATTTATAGTGGGTGTATCAAAAGTTATATTAGGGTGTGAGAAGATGCATCAAATTATCACATGGATGATGTCATCAGTGATGTCATCAGTGATGTCATTTGAGATGTCATCAGTGATGTCATCAGTGCTGTCACTGACCATGTCATGAGTGATGTAATATGTGACGTCATCAGCAGTGCATTGCGGGGCGCGAGTTATAGTTACCTGAACTAACTATAACGGGGGAATTTCACGGGTTTTGTACGAGTGCAATGTCCAACTAACTATAACTGTCCCTAAAACCTATGGTTTTTTCAGTGAATTTGTAAGGTTTTTTAAATGCTAATTTCTAACTATAACGTGCCTGAAACCTATGGTTTTTTCAGTGAATTTCAAAGGTTTTTTAAATGCTAATTCCTAACTATAACATGTCTGAAACCTATGGTTTTTTTCAGTGAATTTCAAAGGTTTTGTAAATGACAATTTTTAAATGTATTAATTGTTATATTTATTTTTTTGATACTGATTTACTACATTTTTTTAACTATTTTTAAAATTACATTATAATTACATTATACATTACATTACAAAATATACTTTCTCAGAATGAATTACTTTAGTTTAAATACTTTGCAAATAGGCAATAGACTTTTAAGTACAGTAGTTACAGTTGTTGCAATGGGCAACACAATTTCAAACACAATGCAACATTGAGCTCAATGTGAATTTCTAGTTAAATGCAATTAGTTACTTTATGGATTACTTTTCTAACCACAGGACTGGATCCTAGATTCAGTCCTGGGACATCTCCTGTAAACAGTTGAGTAAAAGCGTTTTGGTTACAGTAGTGATTTTTAAGGAATATTATTGTATTTTAAAAGTTGACACTTCGAAACTTTTTCACATAGAATCACCAATGTTATCCTATGGGAGGAAATTCACTTAGCAGGTAAGTAGTGTTATCGTTACTTTTTCTTACTCAGTGGTGGATCCTGGATCCAACACTGGTGCATCTCCTGTAAACAGTTGAAATAATGCGTTTAAGTCATACAGGCGATTTTTAAGGAATATTTGTAGTTTGTGAAAATCGACACTTTGAAACTTTTCTGCTGAAAACCAGACAATGGATTCCTATGGAAGGAAATACAAGTTACTGGTAAATACGGTTAGAATTACTTTTCAGGGTCAGTGCTGGGCTCAAAGATGCAGCACTGGGTTCTCTCCTGATAACAGGTGAGTAAATCAGTATTCGTAGTTCGGCTGATTTTAGAGGAATATTATAAAGTTCCAAAACTCCACACTTAGAAGAATTTCCAAGTGAAACCAGTCAATGTTAGCCTATGGAAGGAAATTCAAGTTACTGGTAAGTACGGTTAAAATTACTTTTCAGGATCAGTACTGGGCTCAAAGGTGCAGCACTGAGGTCTCTCCTGATAACAGGTGAGTAAATCGGAATTCGTAGTTCTGCTGATTTTAGAGTAATATTTGTATGTTTCAAAAATCGACACTTAGAAATGTTTTCAGCAAAAAGCAGGCAATGATATCCTATGGAAGGAAATTCAAGTTACTGGTAAGTACGTTTAAAATTACTTTTCAGGATCAGTACTGGGCTCAAAGATGAAGCACTGAGGTCTCTCCTGATAACAGGTGAGTAAATCAGAATTCGTAGTTCGGCTGATTTTAGAGGAATATTTGCACAGTGGTGAAGGGAGGGGGCAGGGCTTCAGGTGACATGTCTGCAAACAGGCCCGTGGCGCGTTTTAAGATGGGGAATTAAATCCTCCTCAATCCCGAGGGTCCCTAGGGGCCAAGTAGCCCACCAGATACCTCCAGTATGCGCCAGAGAGCTGCGTTGCAGAGAGGTGTTCAGAGGCCACGCCCCTTTTTGCACCTTTCTGCAACGCAGCTCTGTGGCGCTTTCTGGATGTACCTGGTGGGCTAGTTGGCCCCCAGGGACCCTCAGGATTGAAGGGGATTTAATTCCCCATCTTAAAACTCGCAACGGGGCCTGTTTGCACACATGTCACCTGAAGCCCTGCCCCCTCCCTTCACCACTGTGCAAACGCGCCCCGTGGCGCGTTTTAAGTTGGGGAATTAAGTCCCCTTGAATCCTGAGGGTCCCTGGAGTCCAACTAGCCCACCATGTACCTCCAAAAAGCGCCACAGAGCTGCGTTGCAGAGAGGTGTAAAAAGGGGCGTAGCCTCTGTACATCTCTCTGCAACGCAGCCCCCTGGCGCATACTGGAGGTTCCTGGTGGGCAGTATTCAAGGGGAATTCGTTCCCCCTCTGCAAACGCGCCAGGGGGCGCGTTTGCAGAGTGGTAAAGGAAGGGGGCGGGGCCTGCGGCACGATCGTTTTTTTTTTTTTATTAGTTTTTTTTTTTTAAATGCTTTTTTCTGCCCAGGGGGTCCTTGTGGGACCCCCTGAGCAGACCTAGGGTGTCAGGGTGTTTCTACCCTGCCCCCTTTGTGCGTTTTGCACACTTGTTTCTTGTGTTTTTTTTTTTTTTAATCGGCGGGATCCGTGCACCCTAAGCGCATCCCGCCGTTTAAAAAAAATAAATCTTTTTTCTGCCCAGGGGGTCCTTGTGGGACCCCCTGAGCAGACCTAGGGGGTAGGGGGTTTCTACCCTGCCCTCTTTTTGCGTTTTGCGCACTTGTTTCTGTGCTTCGGTTCTACCGAGGCATAAAATGGCTGCCAACACTTCCTGATTTGGAGTGTTGACAGCCAATTAGCATGCAGCTCGTGATCGGGACGGTGCACGCAGGGTGCGCTCAGGGTGCGCCAATCCGACGCGGCCATAGATATACATGTGATTTTCCTTTTGATTTTCTCAGGAACTACTGAACGGATTTACACCATTTAACAAAAAGGGTTCTTTCTGAACCAAGAACTACCTCTTTGCCAAATTTGGTGTAATTCCGTTCAGCAGTTCGGGCTGTAGCCGTGGCTAAAGTTTCCTATGGGAAAATGAATGGGGAAAACACGTTTTGGGACCCCCCTTTTTTCTCGGCCCCCGCTTGACGAATCACCCCGAAACTTTCAGGGTAGGAGCGGACCGGAGCGGGCCATAAAGTTTGAAAATTTCGCGAAGATTCGTCAACCGACGCAAGAGTTATTTCAAATAGAATGTTGCGGATTTCCTATGGAAAATAGGTCCTAACTATAACTATCTACTGGCGACCGCCAGTAGATAATATATATATATATATATATATATATATATATATATATATATATATATCTATACATATATATATATATATATATATATACACATGTGTATATATATCACCAAAAGAGAAATCACACACTCTTCAAAGCGTGAAAAGACAAGCCCTCCAGTTGAGAACAAGTAAAACAAGTTTTTTATCGTGGAAGGCAAACCAAACAATATAGCATGACGCGTTTCGACCCTAGCCAGGTCATAATCATATGCAGGGTACAAGGGTCAGTTGCTCTTTGGATTTAAATACACTGAAAACTTACACAGTGAGGAAGGACTCAGAGTGCAGATACATTATTGACAAAATGTCAGTCGCTTTAACACTCCACCATTTCTTCGTTGTTGGGGATCCGAGAGCACTTCCTAAAACAAGTAATCTAACATTATCCATTGCTAAAGCCTTCCATTAAGCGATGTTCGAGTTTATTTACCGTTGATCCCAGGGTCCATATATTGACAAACGTCAGTGTCATAATGCCTTGCAACTGTCAAATAGGCATCATTGCGTTCTTCCCTTCACAAACAATAATGTTGGGCCTTACTGGATTTTAGTGAGAGAGAATGCCTTCTTCGTGCCTCAAACGAGTCAATTCCGTGTATGGCTGAGCAGCAAAATACCTCACATTTCAATCCAAGGCACTCCTCCTCGTGCCTTCATTGTTAAAAGATCTCCATGCCGGTACCTGCCACTTTGCATTAAAAGTTCTCACAGTACAAAGGTAAATACCTCTGCAAACCCTAGCTGCCTTCAAGGTGCTTCGGAAATAATCAACAGGCAGGCCTCCTGTTCAGTCAGTGGCGGAGCCTCCCATTTGAACAGTGGCACCTACTCATTCAAATCCTTTGTTACAGGTCAAATGCAGCCGACAGGCATCCATATATAAACATTCCAAAAGAATTGTACAAAAAGAGAAATAATGCACTCTCCACAGCGTGAAAAGATAAGCCCTCCAGTTGAAAACAGATAAAAACAAGTTTTTAATCTTGGCAGGCAAACCAAACAGTATAGCATGACGTGTTTCGACACTCGCTGGGTCTTAATCATATGCAGGGTACGAGGGTCAGTTGCTTTTTGGATTTAAATACACTGAAAACTTAAACAGTGAGGAAGCACTCAGAGTGCAGATCATGATGGAGGGTCTGGCACCCACAGGGGTTGGATGCAAGTCCTGGTCACAGACCTGGCACTGCAACCAACACCATGCCATGCATGGCCATCCGGTCGGCTCGCCATATAGGAGTGGTAACAATAACTCGCAAAAAGTACGTCTGGTGTCTAACAAAAAAACGAAAGAAAAACAGGAAAGACAACAGAATAAATCAGTGTCTTGAAAAGGAGCGCTTCTTTAAGGACGAGAACCCTCAATCCCCCCAAGGGTGACATGCTTCATCATTGGGTTCCCTCCTCACACTAGGACCTCAAGGTAACTGGTGTGGGCTACAACTCCCCAATAGGGAGGAACAGAGGTGTTTCCAATCAGATGAGCAGATGTTGCTATAGAGTGACGGGCAGAGTGCACAAAGGAACAAAGATAAACCTATCTCCAGATGGGCTGAATTGGATTTATTCTGATATCCTCCAACATAGGGTAAAAACCAGAGAGGACGGGGGTTTGTAAACAAATATACCCCTTTTATCATGTTTCTGCCTGTCAATGACCCCAAACGGGGTTCCAAGGCCTTTGTCAGGACATAGAAGGAAAGTCACTCTGCTCAAGAAATCTAAATAATGTTCCCGCCTCACAAAAGCTAAGCCTGGCGGGAATGGGATGGCCCTAGGGAACTGAGGGCCACCAACGTTCTATAAAATGCAAAACAAAAAGGAAATAAGAAGCATTCAAATTACATCTGAAACAATTGGACACAATTACAGTATCATGTTTTGGCTCAGTACATCTAGTGCCCAACACCAACAAACAAAGTGAATCCCAGTGAGTGAAAATGGGTCATCTTACCCAAGACAGAGAGGTATAATCCACCCTCAAGCCTATAGAGCTGCCTTATCCGCAGAGCTGCGTCATGTAAACCAGAAAGCAAAAGAGAACAGTGCAATCACTCACTGACACCTTTATAAACAATAACCTTTGGTCGTGAAACCCTCAAAACAAACAGTAAAAGGACATGTCACGGTGTTCGAGACAGTGTACTTGACATTTCCCTTCCATGTGTGTCTCATGTTACCTATACTAGGGACATGTCCGTTGCACAAGCTATGTCTTGTCTTCCATAGACCACCCAGATGCTGAGCAGTATGCTTAAAAATTAATTCACAAACACACAAGCTCCTGCGCACAGGTATCTGTGTTTCACAAAACCACCTGAGGGCCCCCATCAGCATCAATTACTATGTAGAGACTTGGAGGCATACAAGAGTACTAGTAGAAGAGGCACAGATGGATCTGTGCATAAACTACGCCCGTTCATTATAACGCCAATATGGGATCGCTCACGCTGTTCAGGGGTGTGTGGGTGTCAAAGAAACGCAGAGTGCAAATATAATATTTTAGTTAAAGGTAGAGAATGCTAGTTAGCACTGTCCCTGCTGTGACAGAATGGAGCTCGATAAGTCCCTGGCAGGTTTAGCGAAGTAGCTACAGGATGAAGTTGCCACTGTGCTACAAATATCAAATGGTGGAAGGGTGAAGGAGGTAGCTCCTGCCCTTCATGTGACCATCAGATGGAAAGTGTTTCACACATTATGTTTGCTTGTCCAGGTTATTCATCCACCCGGCAAAAATGGCTGGCACCGATATGTAGGTCACTATGCACAGGGAACCACTAAGATGCCCTCCATATCCTCAGATCAGACTCTTCCATACCACTGGTAATATCTGTTGCAAAATTTTTGGGTGCAATGAGGGTCCTACGTAAGAAAGCTGTAGGTTGATCACCTGCCTAACGATCCACCTAACAGTTTGTCTTATATGTGCTCTACCTGGGTTGTCTTTTGCAACACCCCATTTTATTTTTTTGATATGTCCTATTTGTATTTATCCGCTCATAAATGTATATAGATATATATCCTACATGTTTTTAGGAAAATTGATGTTTTTTAGTTATATTTTATCGTGTATGCTGCTATGTGATGAATGGTTCTTTTATGGCCCTGGTGGCCGAAATAAAGAGTTTTGAAATTAAATGAAAATGCCTAAGTACCTCGCAAATGTTTGGGAGGGGAAGTATATTAAAACCTGCCTGGCCGTGACCGAATGGTAATAACATAATACTTTTAAACAAAATCCCAGAAATTCACTGAAAAAAACAAAGGTTAAAGTGACATTATAGTTCAGTATGTTAAAAATATCTTACTTTACATTAGCAAAAACTTCTGAAATTTGAGATAAAAACAAAGGCTAAAGTGACATTATAGTTAGGTGAAAATGTAAAATTTTAAACTCAAATAAACATTGAAATTCACCAATTATAGTTAAATGAAGTAACTATAATTTGCGCACTCATGTTCGTCACTAACCTTGGGTTTTTTTCAGGGAATTTCTGAGGGTATTTTTAAGGGAAATTAAGATCATTTTTACCATACCTAACGATAAAGTGCCCTTTACATATTTACAGTTTTCTGCAGTGAATATTCATATACAGTGCATAGTTTGTAAAAGAATGAGTGCCATCGCTAAGATTCATTCCTTTACCTCATATGCAGGAGAGTTCACCAAAACCTCCTGTTTTTTTTCTATTTAGACTAAGGGGGCCATTACGATGATGGACAGAATAGCCGTCCGTCCGCCATGGTGTCGGAAAAAATCCCCCCACATGGGCTGCAGCATTTCCGTCGGTCAAAGTACGATGCAATGTTCGCCAAATCAGACCGCGGCGGACGGATGTCACAAAACACTGTCCACCACGGTCGGAAAAGCAGCAAATCCGACCGCGGCGGACGGGTAAAGCTGTACAACGGCCCGAAAAGACCGCCCCTGCCGCGGCATGACCGCACGGCCAATTATGATGAGAACGCGGAGCTAGCGGACCGAGCACTGCATCCGACCGCCTCGCACGCACACAGGCCAAATGAATGGCATGCGGAACCAACCCCACAATAACGCTGAAGTGTGCCTGTACTCCCGGCCGCCCCAATCACAACACACACGCCACAAAGACACACCCCAACCAGCACCTGGTAGGGAAAACAATACGCATCATGGAAGAGACATCTGGAGGTCAACACCCATGTGGACACACCCACATACCACAGCACAAAAACATCCCCTACGTGGACCAGCAGCCTTTGCACACCACAAGCCGAGACAGAGAGACAGGACATCATTGACTCACACTGCACAACATCACACCCACCCATCCCCACACAACACCACTCACACCCACACACCGCACACACTACACATCTCTCCGCCATTACCTTGCACCCTGCCCCCCTCATTCATCTGTACCATGCCCCCCGAAAATGCCCAACATCCCCGAATCAGAGTTGAACGTGATGCCAGACGAGACAATCAGGGCTGAACCACATATGTTGGGGCACCTGCTCCAACACAGCCCACTTGCGGGCAAGAATCAGATGTGGGCAAGGATCCACAGCAAAGTCAATGCCGTAGGGACCACCCTACGCACTGTGCATGATATCAGAAAGCATTGGGGCGTCCCCAAGGGCCGAGACAAGCATCTGGCCCACAGGAACCACAAGGCGGCCGAGAGTACTGGTGGCGTCCCTCCCATTCCACCACCAACCCTCACCGAATGGGAGGAGAAGGTGCCTGCCATAATGCATCCAGAGAGTCTTACAGGACTTCGGGGGGACTGGAGGCTGGTAAGTACCAACAAAATGATTACATCACACTACAACACACCGTAGTGCACAACAAATGAGCCCCAATCGCCCGCCCACATCAAACTCATGTGGAATGCACGCTTACTATATGAATGGATCACAAGCACAGCATCTCCTTAATCAGCTCAACCCCACAGGTAGGTGGCAGCTCATGCACCCTGGCCTCCCTCCCGAACTGCATGGCTCACCCTCCCCACCCCACAGCCATGTGGCAGCTAACTCCATCGACTGTGCTTACCAACAGGTAGCTAGCCATCTCACTGGGGAGGGGGATGTCGAGCCCTTACCCCAATACCACAACTCCCACATGGCCCTCTGTCTCCCCTCACAAACAGCATGGAGCCAAATGACCCCCACAAGGATGTTGCTGCTCATGATGCTCCAAAGGAGTGATTTCCACAGACAAAATTGAATCCACAATGGACTTCACTTCCCCACAACGCTCACCTGGCATGACGTCATGCCGCAACTACTCCACCAGTGAGAAGTGAGGAGTGTGACCATGCGCACATCGATGTGCCTGCTGGCTATGCATTCCAGCAGGATGAAGGGACCGCCTGTGGCAGGGCACAAAACAGAGCACGAAAGTAACCCGTATCGAGGCCCACTGTGAAAAAGGGACAGTGCACTGCACCGGTGAGAACTGGCCCCCTGAAAGACCTGTATGTACATCAACACCATGTGCGACTGATGACATACTGACATGAATGCCTAGTAAAGCCACAGCAAAAGTCATGTCACCTCCATTCAAATGTGGCAAACATGAACAGCCAAGTCGTGCTGTGTGCAGAACATGCTGACAAAAGTGACCTAACTACAAAAGGTGACTCGATAGCAACAGCAGGCGACCGTGCCATGGACGAGCCCAGCCAGCCCCCCGCCCGGAAGGTGAAGCCTCGGATGCATAGTCCCTAGTCTGTTCAGGTGAGGAGAACTTACATGGCCCCTCCTGCATGCACAGGCCATGCATTACGCATATGGGAACAGTTGCACAACATGTCCATTTCATGCCAATGTACTGCTGACTCCCCCAGAAGTGATTGTGGATAGCCAATCGAGGCCTCACATTCCCACAGCGAAAGCATACTTCAATGAGTGTGCAGGCACAATGAGCCTCTGTGTAGACAAGTAGTCGCTCCCACACCAGCCCAATGACCTTTGGGTACCAGGTGACTTGACCGTCTCGCGCGATTCAGTCAGGGCTGAACACGGCTCGCCCACTATATTCGTGGTGAACTGACACACAGAGCATTGATAGTGTCTGATACTGAAGGCTGTTGCATACTTTTTATCAGACTTGTGGGCTCTGGCCTTGTCCGTCCCGTCCATGCCTTTCCGGAAGTACCACCGGGTGTCAGTCCTCCAATTTGGAGCCTGCATTTCGCGCTTACTGACCATAACCTTGGCTGTACAGCTGAGCGCTGGGTCTGAGATTGCTCTCACGCCATGTCTGACCTTCCAGTGGGCCAGGCCGAGCCCAGTCTGTTGCAACTGTACCGAGCCCGCATGCAGCTTCTCTTTGGATGTGTCCCACTGGCTGTGCTGGGCATCAGTTACAGGCTGACGTTCCGTCTTGCCTACTTCACCTGCGTGCAACCCGTCTTTTCCTGCAGGAGATGTCTATTTCAGTGGGCCATGGATGTCTGCCTATCAAACACATCCCTTGCTGACCTGGATCATGAGCTGTGGGTGACTCCTTTGTTGGTCCACGTGCAAGACTGTTTTGGTGAGACACGTTTATGGGATGCCTTACAATGTGTCAGGCAGGCTGACATCTGCGCCTGTGCGTTCGCGCAATGGCCCCTGTGCCATGCCTACATCGAACCACTCCCAGGTTGCGCGGGGATGCTACTTGCAACCTCGTGGTGCGAGGAGCACATCTGTTCTTTCATACTGCTGGATTGGATGGCGGTCCTCTTCGCTGAAGATGAACTGGATCGTCTCTTGGAACTGATTGCCTTCGAAGCTGCCGATACCTTCTTGGATTCATAACTACTTCACAGCAGCAGGAACTGTTGGTGACTAATTAAATCATCGTTTCCCTTTCACCATGCCTCCTGACCAGAATTGGCACCCAGCTCTCTGACTTTGGCCCTGTCTGCATTGGCTCGGACTGTGCTGTGCTCTGCGGTCAATAGCGCTTGGTACCACAGACCAGGGCGAGTGGAGGCTGTCATCTGACGTCATGGACATTGTCGTCTGGCATGAGCCCGGCTTACATCATTCAGCTGTAGTGCACGAAGAGGACATGTCGTTGTTGTCTTGCAAGTACCCAGGGCTCGAGTCGGGGTACACGCAGGTACACGGCGCCCCCCCCGCGTTGCACGTGTTTGACGCCGTCCCACCGACCAGGACGTTGGTCCCCACAGGGATATGCTTAACTTGTCCCGGTGTACCGTCCAGATCCCGGGTGACATTCAGCTGCTCCTGCACTTTGTCTGCTGTCCATTCCCAGCAGCAACGTGCATGCAGCGAGTGTGCCTTTTTTCTCCTCCAGCCGGGACTCAGTAAAGCGGCCATTCGGCCTCCTTTTGTTGGTACATGCTGACTGGGGTCCGCCTTGAACCTTACATTTGAATGTGGATGCCACAGAGGGGTACATATGTACACAGCTTGCCATCTCTACGCAGGTACTCCAGTGAGGCATGCTTTCGCCTTTGTTCTGTCCCTGTATGTCAATGCAGACACTGTTGGACTGTCAGATGGGTTGGTCTATCCCAGTATTTGCACAAATCATGTCAGTCGCACTATTTCACTGCTCTCATAGCGCTATGTTGTGGCGTTGTGAGCTCATTGGCATTTTGTCTCACTTGGTCAGTCCCCCCGCTTTTTGTTTTAGGACTTGTGCCCTGCAAGTACCGTAGTACATGTCTGTCACATGAGAGGTGTCCGCTGAGCTTGTGCACTTCGCGGTCCAGGAGTACTGTCTGAACATTCTGTCCGTGCTCTTAGAACCCTGTCCCTTATCATTCTGTTCTTTTCAGGTCATAGCACCCCAAATCAACAAGGTCTCACAGCTGCTAGAGGACACGGATCCCCTTTGATTGACATGGGAATGCGGGCCAGATGGCCCACACTTGGAGGGTCATCCATCCTGTGAAGAGTGCGACACAGCCAATGTTGTGTAATCTCACCATGTATAGTCTGGGTAATGGGTTCTGCTGACAAAGGCCATAGACCAGGGACATCCCATACGACTCCTTCCTGCAAGGGGTGGGGGGATATGCTCGTGATTCGACGTCCAGAGGGGTTTTGATGCCACATCTTGCTTCATGTGAAATGGATATGTCACTGTGGTTACTGGTTCAGTACTCATGCATTTTCAACCTGTTGTGGCACGTATTTGGCATGCTTTTACACTCTAGTAAAAACATCACATTTGGAAAGGTGTCTTGTATTCAAATTGTCTGCTTGTGTACATGCGCTTGGATGTGTCAGAGTGAGTAGGGGAGCAAGTGAGGCAGTATGGCAATGGTGTCCTGTGCGTAGTGGTGCTTCTGGGTGCTCAGTCCCTGCATGCATGTGTTTTCAACTCCGGCGCATAGTCCGGTATGTGTAGGCAATGTCAGGGAAATTTGTCTGAGTCTGTGAGACGACAGCAAGGCACACAGACACACTCATGGTCGGTCATTGTTGCATCACACTCAACGGAAGTAGTTGACGATGAGCTGTAGATGCTGGTCAAGGCCTTCTTCCACACCACTGTCATCGTCACTGGGCATGTGTGGGTTGGGTGCGGGGGGATGGTGCTGTTCCGCCAGATGTAGCTGGCATGTGCCGACCCCGGTTACTCTGCACACACGTGTGGGATGATCTGCTACGCCTGTCATGCCACTGGCACGTTGATGGAGTGGTAGTGTTTGCGGTTCCTAGAGACGGGTTCACTTGCCTGTGGTGGTACGAGGCCAATGTGTGTGCCATCAATGGCTGCCATCAACATTTGGGATGCCTCCCTGGCAGGGCCGGCTCCAGGAATCTTCATTTGTGTGGTTCAACGATGCATTCGGGTGGGCCACTGCGTGCCCGAGTTGTCACTTATGTCTCTCGCCAGGCCTGTTTCAGGGCCCCACTTTGTCTCTCCTCAGTTTCACAAGGGCCAGGGAGACGCATTCTTTCCTTCCAGAATTTCCTGGAAAGGACCTCCTGCTGGGAGGCGGAGGTTTCCTGAGGTGGGAGATTCAGGCAAGTGACACTTCTCATGCTCTCACTCATGCCCTCCTCCTCGGATGTCCTCTCTGCCACCCTTGTCCAGCGCCCCTCATCTCTCCATGTGTATTTCATTTGTTGTATGGCGCTACTGATATGTGTGTAGGGTGTGACAGTGCTTTACATCACGCACACATTGTACAGAGACAATCAGTCATGCAAGTATGTGAGTACATCAGTCAACTGGGAATGTCACGTGAGCCAATGGGAATTGCAGGGTGTGGTGTTCACATGTCATCCATGCTGGTGGGCAGGATTTTTGAGGGTGTTTGGTCGGGAGACGCACTGACTCAGGACGTGTGTGGAGACATTTACAGGCAGTGGCAGTTAGGCAGACTGCACGCCGCACCAGTACGTGTGTTGGGTGTGCTAGGGATTACACGTATGTATGATTTGCAGACAATGGTCACCTCTGATTGTCTGCCTACATCACTGACCCTTCACAATTCGAGCCCTCGCCAAGAGCCGCCAGTCAGATGTCAAGGGATATTCAGGCGGGGTTCACAGGTTGGATGTTTCATTACACAATATTGGTACAGTGCGGGAGACCTTTGTCCTTTTTGACTCCTTTCCTCATTTGAGTCCATCTGGCCACGAGGCATGGCTATGTATGTAATTTCACTCTCATTTCCTTGGACATTCCATGTGTGTGAAGACTTGGCTCATGGGTCACACTCTTTCATCCCTTCACAGTGTAGTGTGCAGCTGTTCACTGTTCTAGTTGTTCTTATGTACCAACTACTCCCAGAGGGCTGGCTTACCCCCCACCACACAGCCACCCAGCACAGGCGTCACTGGACATGTGACCCTGCCAACAAATGGGTCCGGATGCACGTGCCCTGGGCCAGTTCGCCTATACATGTATGGTGTCTGTGTGGTTACTTGGAATGCATGGGGGCTTCGTGCCCCACAACATTACACATGGGGTGCACCAATCACTTTCGGCCAATGAGTTGTGATGTGTGATGTTATAGTCAGGGCACCGATGCAAATGCAGTATGTGTTCGCATGCGCAGTAGCTGGCATTCACAGCGATGACACGCATTGGCCACACTTGAGAGTTGCAGGGTTGCGGTCGCAGCTTCCAGGCCGCCAGGGTGTGGCACACACAATGCGGATGAGTCATCAGCCAATGGATGCCTTCGGCGTCCATGTTTAGGTGTTGCGGTGTGTGCGCTCAGCAACTGCGGGGCTCGTCATTGGCTCCAATTGCCTTCTGGGGCACCGAGGGTCACTCATGGTGGTTGGGTGGCCCTCACCCATTGCATTTGGCAGGATGCCACATTCATCCTGGTGCCGCCACGCTTGCTGGGAGTTGTAGTTGTTCAGGGGTTGCATGCGTGGAGATGTCGGGTACATTCCTCTGCTGTTGAGCACGGTGGCGTATTGTCTGCCGGAGGTGCAGCAGGTGGTACAGCGGAAAGGCCTGTGGCGCAGGATTCATGGCGGGTCCGGGGTTTAGATGGGTACAGTATCGGCTCCTTCTCTCCGATGTTGTATTTCCGCCATCCGCAACGTGGTGGTTTTTGCGCGGCGGTGGGAAGGGCTGTCTGCAACATTGTGATTTGCTTGGCGGACGGAATGTGTTTCCGAATGCCGGTCCTGCCCTGTTGGCTCCGTCAGCCACCCTTGCGTACGCAAAAAACGTGCGGAGCCTGTCAGATGCCTGCGGACGGAAAATGGCCTCTGGGTCCATTGTGATTTGTCGGTCGCAATAACCGCACCTGGGGCAGGAAACATGACGGTTTTCCGCCACCAGCACGGATGGCCTTCCGTCCGGCATCGTAATGGGCCCCTAAGTCTTTATGGGTCTTCATCCACATAGTAGACAGTGTGCCCTATAGTCCACCTCAATTTGATTATTCAGGCAATCTCCTGCCTTTTCCTTGAGTGGCTTCCTTCTCTGATAATGTCCTTCTTTCCCTACCAGTACTTGCACCACACCCCTCAGCATTGTGCCCTTCTTCCTAACTAAGCTGCTCATCAGCCGAAGTTATTGCAGTATCTGTGCTAAGAACCTGTGATAATCTGCACTAAACACTTCTGCCTTTGTTCTAATTTTAACCCGCATACTGTGATTATGTCTCAAGTCTTGGCTCCATATATTGCCGCAGGCATGTCCCGTTTACTTCCATCCACTATGGTATTAATCCGTTTTCTGAAAAATAACAGTCAATGCTGTCACAAGTGAGAATTTTGTGGCTCGCATTAGAATCCATCGATGGATCCAATGAAGAAGATTTAGGCAGAACAGGTGGGCTCCAAGATGTGCCCCTTTGGTATTTATCATATTCATAACCTATGGAGCAGCCTCATCTGTTGGACACTCCAAGACCTGTAGGGCCCCTAGGGTGCTGTCTGTAAGAGGATCTTCACTGAAACATCAAACACAAAACATTCTCAGTCGGAAAAGCCATCCAGAAGATTTAGCAATTTTCAAGGCTTAGTTTTAGCCTTGTTGAAATGGACAGCATGCAGTGCCACAATCAGGAAGTGCTACAGCAGCGGTTATAGAAGTCTTGGCAGATTTTCACTCCTCGGAGGGACTTCTGGAAATGGGAGATTAAGTCCTCCTTCCAGAATGCATTGTTCTTTTATCAACTCTCCCTTCTAAACAAAGTGAAACTCCAGCTCCCACAAAACTGACTTCAGAACAACAGTCCAAGACTCAGTCCTCTGACACCTAGATGGAGGCAATGCCCTGCTCTCTGGTTTTGCTGACACCACACTTTCTCCGCGGAATGGCATTCTGCAAGCAGCAGCATGTCTCATCAAAGGCCTAAAGAAGTTCAAATGCATCATTCCAACCTTGATGCAATTATACATTCTTCTCCTCCAAACCTGCGTCATCTTAAAAAAAAAAATGCATCACATAAAAGGTCAACAGAACTGGCACCACTCCTGACTGCATGAGAATGTAACCACCTAAATGGACAGTGCCACATCAGAAGCCAGGACATCACCAGGCTGGAAACAAAAAAACTTAATGGAGGAAAAAAGACAGAAGGCAAGCCTTCTCCATGTATGCTCCCAGGATCTGGAACAACATCTCCATCAATATAAGAATTGGCACAATCGGGTATTTTAGAAGCAGCTGACGACCTACCTCATCAGCAAATACTACATTACTACACATTAAGATTCACTCCAAACAAACATCCTGCTTCTTTTGCAAATGATCCTGATTCATAACTCAGAGCTCAAGCCCTTGTATTCCATTGCTCTCTAGCTAATTCCACGATCTATGAATAGTTATACATACAAATACAGTGAAGTATGTGCACATGTGACACCTTGTACATTGTCCTCAAACAGGCCCTACAGACAAAGTGGAAGAGGAACTCAGGGATGTGGCTGCCCTTGTTGTTTCTCTGTGAGAAGTAGCTAAGCTCAATCATGCAATCATTGTTTACAATATGGCCATGACCATCTATGTGTAACCTACATAGCAGGTACAATTAAAAGGATTGCAGTCAGGCTTCTGTCCATACTCCTTTTGATGTTCTCAATCATTATCACAAAAGCATTGAAAATAATGTTTGTGATCAATCCACATTAATAGGAAAAAAATAAAGCACAAAATGGTCCCATACGCAATAGGTCAATTGAATTGCCAAGATCAGTTGGCAACACCCCTCATTGCATCTTTTGCCCACTAAAATGATTAAATGTGGCCACCAGTCAGGACGTGGGCAAAGCACTTGAGGGCGGCAACCTCCACAAGATAACAGGGTCTCTGCAATCTGTCCTTAATGATAACAAGAGCTGTAGTGTGGTTGGTCCTTTACAGTTAGGAGCCCCTCAAACGGGGCAAAAACGAAAATGCACAGGGAAACCTCCGGAAAAGGGAATAATGATGGAACAGAACAGATTCACAGATTGTTAGGAACATTTGCCATTATAGTCACCTATTTTTTTCCAATCATTGTGTTTTTTTGCCGTTATTCAACTGATTTTTCAAAACTTTACATAGTTTTCTCATGCTCCAAATATCTTCATAAGTAAAATTCCCATTTTAGCTGTAGGCAACAACAAAGCTGCTGCATTTTGCATTCAAACATTGCATTTGCACAGGCCTATATTTAATATAACTACAGACTTAGAGCCTGATTTAGGGTTTGGTGGCGGAGGACTTTATGGTTGCCACTCTGCCTTTACTCCGCTATCCAATTTGAAAGATGCCTGCCTGCCCTGGACAGCTCTATACATTGGCAAAAACAGCTGTCACAGAGGTTTCTGTCGATGTTGGAAAAGCTTGCCGGACAGCACCGTCAAACATGATGGCCTGCCACCAAACTTCTTTTTGCAAAGTTTTAGACTTTTTAAAAACAAACTCCTAAACCGGGACTATGTTTTTGAAAAATAAAAAACGAATGGCCCCACACCATGAGATCTTTCTCCCATGGTCTGGGAGTCCATTACCACCAGGCTTTACTTGGCGGTGACAGATAGGAAAAAAATACATAACCCCGCCCACCCAAAGTAGGGCACACTGTGCTTTGTGCTTCCTCTTCAGAGAAAAGGTTATGCCAACAGAGTAAATTTTACTCCAATGGTGTAAACCAGGCAGTATGCCTGATTCAACATCAGGCGGGCGGACCGAGAGTTTGGCAAAGATTGTACACTGTTTTCATTGCGACGGTGTACCCTCTCCACCAAACTCTAAATGGGCCTTTAATTCCCTGCCATGTCTAAAATGTATTTGTGTATATTTAAAAATATATGTTTTTTGGTATCAATATGTCAGTGCATCTTATTCCATGGTTGATTAATTCTGGGATCTTGCTAGATCAGTTACAACTAAAAAGTGCTCCAGCGATCTTCTGTTTACTTTTTTTTAAGTTTTAAACTTTTTTGATATTGTTTTAGGTCTTTCTTCTAACCGCATTTGCTGTGGAACAGCTCCTTCATGTCTGATTACCGCTCTGTTGTTTTACATCAATAGGTGAAAGAATGCATTCACATCTACTTTTCTCCAAGATTATTCCTTCTGAGATGAAAGAAGGTGATTGTGTTTCCATGGTAATGTTCCTATCAAAAGCCCGTGTAACTCTTATTTACAAGATGTGGAAGGAAGAAGACTATTATGGTACTGTGTGCCCCCCTCCTTCAGGATGCTTCAGGTAATTGTTTCTGCTGCCGTCCCCTCATGTTTCATATTCGTGTTTTTGTTATTGGCTAAATTGTTCTCTTTAGCACTATTACCGAAAGGCAGGAAGACTCCCCCCGGATGGAACATCTGTCTTATGCTGATCTATCCGAAAAATCCATTTTCAACTTCCAATCTTTTAAGAGTCCTTGAAATTACTGATGTACTTTTCTTAGCTATTGTTATACACGATTGGGCCTCTGCTCAGCTTCTGATAATGTTTTCCTAAATGTTAGAGGCTGCGATTCACTATCGTTTATTTGGAAAGTCAGAAGTCCACAAATTTAAAATGTACACCTAAGCTAAGACACGGCCCGTGCAGTTAAGCGTGGTGGCGCGGTGGGGTCGGGTGAGGGGGGATTTCGACAGACAATGACGAGGGAAAATTAAACAAATAATTAATTTTCCCTCGTCGTCGTCCATCGATATCCCCCCCCCCCCCCCCACCCAGCGCCACCGCTCTTACCTGCACGGGCCGCGGCTGCCTGAACTGCATAATCCGCCCACAGTGGGGACCTTTTTGGGCATGTACAAATTTGCACCAAGGTGTCATTTAGCACAGTGTTATATGTTTGTTAGTTGTGAGCTCATTTGCACCATTTGATTAGGCGCTGCACAGTGCTTTTTCATGGCAGCAATAACCAATGGACGTCTTTTGCCCACAATAGACAATGTGGAACCTTCTGAGATTAACTGATTCTTCTGTCAAATTCAGATTTGGCGGGATGCCACGAAAAACATTTTAAAGGAAGGAATAGCTGCAGGGAGTAAGAAATAGTGTGTGGGGGAAGAAAGTGGTAGTGACAAGGCTGGAAAGGGAGTGAGCTAAGTTCAAGAGAGCAATAAGACAGTAAAACGCAATAAAGGCTTCATTTAAGACTGTTCAGTAGGTTAGTAGACGGGGCTCCATGTAAAAACAATAACTGTAAGGTAGATTAGTAGACTAGGCATTAGCAGCAGAGGCCTACATGTAACCAGAAATCTCAAATTGCCCCATGTTAACAGTGAGGATCATTACTTGCTTTGTAATTTTAGTGTAATATATTCAGGGCAACAAGTACAAGAATATAAAGGGCCTGATTTACAAACAGCACTTTTAAGTAAATTTACAATTTTGAGTAAGTCTACAACTTTTCGGTAATCACAACCTAAGGTTATTACATATTTTATAATTAAATAAGCAAATATGTACTGTTTTATATATATGTTTTTTGGCATTAATTTATATTTATTTATATTCTTAACTATTTTAAATATTTGCATTTAATTTAACATTATTTCCTATGGGGTTTTATTTTAACTCCCGACCTCCATTATTTCGTATGGTAAAGTGTTGCAGTACCAGTGGTGGGCCATGTGTAGTGCTGGGCTTACTACAAATGTGCAAGTTACTTCAAAAGAGTAAGTTAGTACAAAAGTGTGGTTTGTGAATACAGAAAACTAATAAACATACTCAAAAGTGTAAACTTACTCAAAAGTGTAAGTCACCTTTGTGAATCAGGCCCAAAGACAATACTGGACTGGATAAGCTACTCATGCCCGCCATGGGTCAGCTTAAGAACCCAGTAAGTTAAGGCAACTGCTACAGAGACGTTAGCATAAACTGCAGGAGAAAGATTCCATAGCCTCCTGGCTTTGCTGAGAGTTGTGTGTAATTGAAACAAGCTCTCAGGTAGTCCCTTTGCAGGTGTGAGAAGTCAGTCCAGTCCTGGTTTCTTCTTTATATTTTGGTACCTCTAATTGCATTCCTCTCTTTAGTGATGAAATACTGGACTACATGTACTAAAACACAAAGAAAAAAACTGTATTGAGTGAACTGGTAATGCCTGACCTAAACAGCCTGAGACCTCCGATGTGATCAAATTGTCAAAGGTTTCAGTCCATCTAAAATAGTTTAATGGGTTAAACTAACAGCAGAAGAATTCTCTGTGTAACCGCCAGGTGACAGTTTCCAAGTGCTGTTACGCTGCTCAGTGGGAAAAGACACTAATTGTAGAGACCTGTGAGGGACCTGAAACCAAAAGTTTTGAAACCCCGCAAGATTGATATTTAAAGAATTTGTTTGTCCCGCTGAAAATGAAGGAGTCAGTTTCTTGCATCTAGTTTGATTTCAAACATCCTGTAACAGTTACTTCACAAGCTCTGTGAGGTTTACACTCCATCCTGGTCTCATTAAACTAGGTTTCAGCATGGCGAAAAGTTCCAATCAAGCTATACCTAGTTGTTGCCCTCAGTGTGGGTGTGCCCATCTTGCGCAAGCGTCAGCACCTAGTCTCTGTCCTCTGGATGTGGGAAAGAATGACTAATTCCCACTTTTCTTCAACTGCTGGGAAGGTTCCTACTGATAACTCCCGCAGTCTAACTCCAGGTCCCCAGGGAAGACTTCTAACCAGGGTTCCTGTAGGGGCCATTCCACAGTGGTCGCTTGCACCTTTCTGGAGTCATGAGTAATTATGCTCTCCAGGTCCCTCAAGCGGCAAACAAAGTGACCCTTGAACAGTAGTTCCATTCCCTATGGTCTAGTAGGAGTAGGGTGTCCTAAAGTCTATTTTCAGCAGGCAGGCAGAGTATTCTTCTTTGAAGAAGTTTTCTTGCCAGGTCCAGGGAGTTTTCAAAGGCGATGGTTTTGAGGTACCAGACTTATCCTGTATGCTAGCTAATGATTGGGGAATTCCCTCCACACCATTGCTTCCCATCAATTCCCCACCTCCTTTCGCAGCACTTCCTTTCTTGTTTTTCTCTTGCCAGCTTCCACTTGGATTAGCTCTCATTATTCCCCTAGTCATTTGGTCTATTTAGATGAGGTGCCATCTCCTGTGTCAGGGTAAGAACTGGTTTCACTCCTGCTTGTATTAGAGCTAGAAAGAATGAATGGCCCTGGGAATAAATTGGAACACTTCTTGCCATTTGGCATTACCAAGTCAAAAGAAGAAATTTTAAGGTTGTCCTTTGTTCTGCCAACTATTCCTATCTCCTTCTCTAATGGTTCATCCTTGCTAAGAGGCCCGTTGCTGCCAGTACTCCTGCCTTCCTCAGCCCAGAGGCCAATCCAATGTCCTCCAGGACCAGGAACAAGAGCTTTAAATCCCAGCCAGGCATGTGTATTGAGCATCTGGAGTAGGAATGAGAGGCAGACTGGTTTGAAACCAATTTTCTCTCAAGCAGCACTGAGTACACTTTTTAAAGTTAGTTTTTCCACTAAAGTTATCAAAATCTAAGCTCAGCAATGTAGCTTTCAATATAGAGTGATAATTGTTCACTGGGTAATTGTTTACTTTGAGGGCATAGCATTTCCAATATCGAGTAGGCCATATTTTATATATTAATCTCCAAGCCCGTTGGGCTCACTTGGCACTTTATGGTAAATTTATCTAATATATAATAATACGTTTTCCTACATGGCAAAGGCACGTTTCCATGTTTCACTGCAGTGCTTTTAACTTGCGATACACACACAGAGCACAGTAGTGCTCAAGCTAGTCATGCATTTTCATCATATATATGTAGTGTAAATACACACTGCAGCTCACATTCCACACCACTGGTGTAATTTCTGTGCCATCTTACAATGACCTTTCAGAAAAGTTACATAAACCAACTAGGTGAAACCAATTTTGCAATATCATTTTAGGGGCTAAGATCTCACATTGTGGCTCTAAATGGCAGTGTCACGGTGCCCACAGTCCTAATACCAGCAAAGATGCTGTTCAGAAAAAGGAGGAAAATTAAGTAAACCATGCCAGAATGGCAGCCTTTGCTACTACATGATGTAATTTTCAGTAAAAAATACAAAAAGTATTTCTTATTGACTAGAGACTTAAGTTGCACCTCACTGATGAGTCCCGGCCAGGACAAATCTGGTCTATGTTTGATTGTATTCCCATTCGAAAGGCATTCGGCTTAGGAGTAGATGCTAGACTGTTTATTTGGGTCAGGGCGGATTTGTTCAGGTGGCCCCTATCTGCAACTGGACAGAAGAACTTAAAATAATAATAATAATTGGGTTTTTCCATTATTCATGTGAGTATTAAACTTTATTGTTCAATTACTTAAAATCGTTACAATATACTATCATTATTAAAATCCCACGCATGTTACTACAAACTGGTGGGGCATAAAACCTTTAAAACAAATATCAAGATCTGGTAATAAAATACAAGTGCAAATGCATTAGACTTAGAAGGGTGGTTTGTCAGAGTCTCTCTTGCTTGCTAGCCGACTGGTTTCTTTTTGTAACTCTATTTTCAGCATCAGTGCGGCTCGAATTGATTCTGTAAATTTCCCCACCCGCGCGACTGTTTGAGCTGTTTTAGCGGAGAAACACAAGTCTAAGACTTCTCTGCATCGTACAAGACCCTGAGCTCTGCAAATTGGAAGAACTAGTCGGTGCCTCTCGCTGGCTAACTTGGGACAACAGCACAGCAGATGGAGCCAGGATTCCTGATGGTAATTACAGAGTCGACATGCGGCTAAATTGTCCTGCCGGGCCCAACCTTGGTTAAAGTCCACAATGGGCAATGCAAGAAGTCTCATATAAGTGATTTTGTTTCCGGACCGGGACTGTCAGTGCTTGTTCGAAATAAGGCTGTGGTTTTCCCACTATGTAGGAGGCGTCCAGTGATGAGAGATTGGATTGATGGTGTAAGCTTTCCAGATCTCTTTCATGTGATATTTTCTTGGCCTGTCTATTCACTGCTCGTTTCCATGCAGTAACTGGAATGTTTGAGTTGTGCAAATTTTGCACATCTATTTCTAACAATTTTGTGGCTGCTGTCAACTGCACCTGCCATGGGGAGCCACCTTCTTCGAAGATTATTTTAATTTGCGCTTTCAAAGATGTTGCTGGAGCTCGCAAGGTACTAATGTAATATTTTAAAATGTCCCCTGAGCAGGTAATGTCCGGTCGGGTAAGTCCCAGCTCCAGCCTTACTCTTGCTCTCCTGGCCTGTCGTGGGATGCCTAATACTTTCTTGTATACCGAGATTTGGTGGCTCATGAGGAAATTAGTGAGAGCACCAGGAAAGATTAGGTGGCCGTAGTTAATGGAGGGCACTACTTTTGCTTTTAAGACTTTCAGGATAGGTTCAGCAGTCGGGCTGTGTAGTCTTCGATTGAGACTTCTCAGGCTACTGATAATGCCGGCCCCCTTACTTCTTAAATGTTTCATTATTCATGTGATCAAAGACCATCTCACCATCTAAAACAGCCAGACAACCCCTCATCTTCCGCTTCCCTCACCATCCTTATAGAAAGATCAACAATATTCAAGTAAACTAACAGTGGTGACAATATCGTTCCCCGGTTACATTTATTACTTCAACATAAGTGTATCAACTACCTTATCCATTTAGTGTACTATTTTTATTATATATCTGATTTGCAATGGGATCTGAAAATCGGGTGGCACAACTACCAGGAGAGTGAGATATTGTTTTTCATTATTGGGAAAGCTGTGTAAAATGAAATAGGGAGAGTTATCATTGCATGCACCTCACTGTAAATCTTTTACACTACCAATGCCAAGAAATTTCCACAAGAGTTAAAGTCACCCATTTGACTGTGTAACTGTGGGGGATATTCACAAGAACGTGTGATAACCATCGCAAAAGTTACTTAACGCAACCTCCAACATCGCAGTCTACTGCGGGAAATTTACGCCGTGTTAACCAAGTATTCACAACACGGCGGTACCATGCGATAGTCTCCAGATAACGCGTCAACTGACCGCGTTAAAATCAACGCCACGCCGCAAAAATGCGAAACACTAACACAAAAAAGATGCGATGAGGCCAATCGCGATACAAAAATCTGCGAAAACCAGCCACAGGCCTGCAAATCCCACGCGTCTGGTGGGAAAATGCACTATAATAGCTACACAAACAGCACACCAGAAACAATCCAATGTGCGTAGCAACATGGAGGCACCCTGACCCAGCGCAGAGGCCAACGCGAACCCCACAAGCCCCACAGACCACCAGCAAGGAACAACTGGTTCGGGGAAGGACAAGGAGAAGAGGGAGAGGAAGACGGGGTGCAGTCCGCAGGAAAACAAGATCAGCGTCACGGAGGTGACAGAACACTACCAGCAACTGACCCACAATCAGACCACCTTGAATGCAGCCTGAGTGTCCATGGGGCCAATGGAGGAGGCCAAGAGGCGCCGGCATGATGTGAAAACCTAAACCAGGCTCAAAGCCGCTGCCAACAGGAAGGCAGCAACGGCGACAGGAGGTGGGAGTCCTGCGCCACAGGAAGAGCTGGAGGAAATGGAGGCCAGTCATCAGTGTGGAGACGGTGCAAGGAGGTGGGAGTACGGACACAGCTCGAGAGGACCTGACACAACAGCAATAGGGTGAGGAAAGACCAGGCACTGGGGGGACGAGGGGGGAGATGGGCACAATGGCACACATGCGCAACGATGTGTAGCACACTGCACACCCACAATGACCCTGGACCATGTCCCTCATCGCCGTGGCACACTGCAGCATACACACATAGCAATAACAGCACATCCACATTGACGACAATGTGGTACAATGTGCAACCCCGACACTGCAGAACAGAGGACACAACTGGCTACGCACACGCGCAGAAACAGGCCTACTACATCTGACAGAGTTGGAAACTGTGAAATGGAAATGTACGCGTACATCCTCACATCCTTCATGTAGTCCAAATGTACACTGTCCCACATCTAAATCCTGCACCTCCAAAACAGACACATTGTACATTGACATACAGTCTGCATGTAAACAAGAACAATGCGCCAACATACATGTCAACACAATGTCAACATGCATCTCCCCTTCACATTGCAGAGGGACACACAACACCTCCAGCAGAGCACAGAAGACCACACATCAGTGATGCCGGAGAGGACCACCACACCTTCGCCACCGACGCCCTACAAGAGCCCATGGACATCCCACGCAACCCACCACCAGGACCAGGGCAGCCAAGCTACTTCGAGGAGAACCCAGCCCCTGCAACAGACCACACAGCATGAAGCACCCGCAAGCACGGCTGGCTCATGACACTACACCGACCCACACATGGCACCCCAATTCCAGGTGTCAGAACGCCAAAAGGAGGGGGCCAAAAGGGGGGGGTGTGGTCTGAACCCATGGAAGGCGAACTAGATCACATACGTGGGTGTCTATTACCCTTCAGGGACCACCTACACCCCGCAAAGGAGACCCACACTGCCATAGAGACACATGCAGATGCACATTCCCAGTACAGAACCACGCCCAGGGGCACGCACATACCAGTCACACACCCACGTTGGCTCTGCGTACGACAGCCCAGTCCACTCCCCTTACGAATTGAGAGGGTGACGACAAAGCTACATGCCCAAGCTCCCAACCCGCTGCCTGCGGTGTCATGTCTGCGTCCGCTGTACACAGCACAATGTAATGTCGTAGGGCCCAGGGCCCTCATGCATACAACAAGACCACAGGGACACATGCAGATATTATGTTGAACTGGCTACGGGCACGTGCGCCTGGCCCCTTTATTGGCAGGGCCACATGTACAGTGACGCCTGTGCTGGATGTGTGTGGGGTGAGCATGAGCCAGCCCGCACGGAGTGCTTGGTGCTGGCAACAACTTGAACAGTGGACACCAGTGCAATGGAAACAGAAAACACCTGCATAACAGAGTCAACTGCTGAGCAACATGGAGGGAGCCGGAGCAAGTACAGAGGTCACCCAACATACATACAGAGGTGTCCGTGAGTTGCAGTGCACTGAGTCAGTGGCACCTGGAGTGCTGAGCAGGGGATCAGGCAGATGATGGCATCCACGACAGGTCTGAGCAACTCCGTCAGTCTGCCAGTACCACTGTTTCGACTCTGGAAGATGGTGGTTGGAGTTGGCCCTGGTGATGGTGGCGTGTGCCTCCTGCAGTGATGCGACGTCCGAGCCGGTCAGGACTCGATTTGATGTGTGAGCCCTGGTGGTCAGCAGTTGAGGCCGGAGGCAGCGGACAGCGCAGGGCCACATGCACATGGCATCGATGACCCCAAGACCACCGTCACAGAGGTCATCCAATATTCATTCAGTCAGGGTCCCGGACTTGAGCTGCACAGAGTTAGTGGCCCCGGATGCACAGCGGCCAGCACAGGTACAGGCACACCACCACGGGACGGTGACTTGTGGTCCACTGAGGCAGGGCCACGTAGACTGAGCGAGTCCTCATCGATGTCAAAGCTGACTGTGGCGGAGGGTTGCGGGGGACAGTGGAAGGTGTCCTCCAGGGCATGATGCAGAGGGCAGAAGCTATCCGGAAGCAGCAAATGGAGGAGTGGAAAGTGACAGCCTCGTTGCCACCACCAATTCGATACCAACTGCATGAGGATGAAAACTACCCCCTAGTCCATAGACTCAGAAGCCACCAATGTACGACCAGGGAGTGTCCATGAATGTCGAGGAACAGACTTAGTGGCACCGGGGCTGAGAGGGGATGCAGTCTGCGATGATGCCGGTACACTGATATGAACTCTGGCATTGCCAAATCAAGACCCTGTGACCTACTGGACCGCAGTGTAGGCCGGAGGCAGTGGTCAGCAGTGGGCAACATGCCAGGTGTCGTGGGCTCGCGATGCACAGAGTTAGTGACATCAGGGCAGTTGTCGGTAGTGTCCGATCACCTCCGTAACGATGATCCTTTTCAACTCACAAATGCAACGCGTCATCCTCTTACGCCTCTCCTTGCGTGCAATGATATGCACTCTGCCATTGAATAATCGATGTTCAGTTCCAATTCTGTGACCTACTCGGGCGCAGCGTAGGCCGATAGCAGTAGTCCGCGTGAGCCCACAGAATCTTGCAGTTGTGATGTACTACTAAGACCTGTTGGCACCACATCGAGGGTGTATAGTGACATACACTCAGCCATGATTAATATGCTCTGCCATGGTGTAATCAAGACTCAGTTCCAAATGTGTGACCTACTTGTCCGCTGTGCATGCCGGTGGAGTACGTCAACGTGAAAGGAGTACTGCGGGCCTGTGTTGCGGAGGCCGTGATGGTCTGAGGAGGCAGCCAAGGTCGCAGGCCTCAGCCTTGGAGATTGCACCGGCACGTGGTGGGCCCTCTTTGACACACGCAGGTGTCGGCAGGTGGGCATTGAGGCCTGGGTGCGCAGGGGTGGGCAGGACTTGTTCGGGGACCAGCGTCCCGGGGGCAGCAGGTGCACAGGATTGCTGGCAACACCACTCACGGCGTCGGCCTCGTGGCGGGGTGAGAGGCGCCGCCCTGGGAGAGACGTTGTGCATTCCGGAAGAGGACCACGCCCAGAGTTACATGCCTTTTATTCACACACCTACGCTGGCCTGGCGTACGCCGGGCCATCCCACTCCGCTCACACTTAGGGGGGCGACGTAACAGGCAACATTTCCGCATACTCTCCCACTGGCTGGAGTGACATGGTTGCGTCCACTGTCCACTACACTCCATACACCAGCGGTGTGTGTCGACATGGATGTGTGTGTGGCCTGCATAATGCAGTCTGGCCAGCACATCCACGACACACTTGGCATTGTGTACATTCTCATTCATCGTTCCCTTGCCTCCTTCGCAAATGCCTGGTCCTCGCCTCTTCCGACATTCTGCTATTGTGTGGCCGAGGTGCCCTGCCGTTGATGGCTCATGTAACAGGCTGGCCCAGGTTCCCACAGTGAGTTGTGCTGTCGTGTCTGGTGGGTGTGCATGTTGTATGTGAGCTTGTGTGGTGTGCATGTCCTGTGTTGTGTGTTGCATGATTGTGGAGTTGAGGTGTGTGGTGTGTGCATTTGGTATTGGCCAATGAGCAGTGCATTTCCGTGGGTGCCATCCTGGTGGCGCAGGTTGATGTTGGACTGTCGGAAGGTGTAGGATTGATGCACACTGCCTGGGTGGTTGGCGGCAGCGTTGGAGGAGGTTCCACGGTGGTCCACTGTTGCCTGCACATTGGTGGGATACGTGCGCTTTCTTTTGCGCTTATTGTGTGCTGTGTTGCCAGGGGCCACTAGTAGGACGTGTGTGCAGTCAATTGCCCCCTGACACGTGCGGGATGCCAGCTGTGGCGTACACGCCTTGCTTGGTCTCGGGCTGTTCCTGCGCAGTGTGTGTGAAGTATAGATGGTGGGGAACCTAGCTGATGGTGTCATCCATGACTGTTGTGGGGGATTTGGATTGGCCTGGCTGTGTGACTCCTCCGTCTCAGGCGGATGTTGGTTGGAGGGTACAAGAGGCCAACACGTGCAGCACGGCCAGCAGCTTTGTCTGAGGTGGGATGTTGGTTGTCTGCTGTGTTGGTACCTTCAGCCTATGGGCAATGGTGGTCAGGATGCGGAGGAGCTTTGAACATATAGTGGGCAATGACATTCTCTGGTGTTGAGTCTGTGAGGTTGGTGCATTTTCGGAGGGTCGCTGTCTTTGTCTGCGCTGCCTCAGTGTTGGTCCGGGGGGACGGTGGGTGTCCGGGGGGGTGGGGGTGGTCCTGGGGGAGGTGGAGGTGGGTGTTGGGACCCTCTTGGGTGTCCGGCCCGCATGTTCAGTGGCTCCATGGCATCTGTTGTCCTTCAGGTGTGGCTGTGGGCTGGGCTCCCTTTTGTGGTGCAGGCTGTTGTCCGACTTTGCACCAGGTCAGAGCAGGTGTTAATTTCCTGCAGCTAACGCGCCATATCGCATGTTTTGTGGCCTTATCGCAGATCTGGCTGGTCGTTGAGAATGTTGAGGAGTGGTGTTGACGGGCTTTTTGCACGGGTACGCCTACTCTGCATCTCATTAACGATAGTTGTCGGGGTCATCTGTGGCGATGTTTTTTGCGGCTGCTATCGCAGGTAAACTGGTGCTATGGGCTGTTAGCACCGGCTTGTGAATTGGGTGATAAGTTTATCGCAACTTTGGCTGCGATAAAGTGCAGATAACTCGGCGATGGCTCATTGAGAATATGCCCCTATGTTTTACCATTTAAATCACATCCAGATTGTGCTAGTTTTGTATTTCTGTTTTCAAATGGAGCTACGGTAGTACTTTAATTATTGGAAGGGGATTCATATTAGCAATGTATTATTTAAATCTTTATCTGATGTTAGCTGCATCTTTTGTTTTGTGGAGACTGAAGTAAAAAAAATAGATTTTTCCTATTGGCCCCTATTGAGTTTAGACATTTGTATGTTACTTCTGAGTAAACAGTACACATTTTGTAAAGTTTTACAAGAAAATAATGCTTAGCCTTGCTCTCTTAAATGCTTTGCTCTAGCCATCTAAGCTCAGATTTAATAATTTTTCACAAAATGCAGTGCAGCAGCCAAATTTGATGCGCTCCATTGCGCAAGGGGGAAAACACAGCACAGAGTCATATCTGTTAAGACTGGATTGCTTCTACTGTCATTCCCTCTATTAGCGCTCTAAAAGGCAGCATGCAGGTCAGGTAAGCGTGGTGGAGAGGGGCGGGGCGCCGTGCGGGGGATGTCGACAGACGACAGAATAGGAGTTATTTTTTTTATTTAATTTGCCTTATTCCGTCGTCTGTCAACATTCCTTCGCCCGCCCCACCGCACTTACCTGCACCGGCCGCTGCTGCTAAACGGCTGCCTTGCATGATGCACAACCTCGCAAAGGTTAGCGTGCACTGTCTAGCATAGGAATTTTACTAGAAACATACCCTCCAAGTATAAATTCCTATGTGTGGACAAACATAGAATCCTCCACATTGGACGTGTGCTGTGTACTTCAGCACACATACAATGCATGGGTTTTATGAGAAATTAAAATATTTCTCCTTGTTGGTGTCTGCTTCACGGAGGCTTGGTGTGCCAACCCGTGGGTGTTTGCATTGATCTGCCCAAGTAACTCCTCAGTAGCATGCCTTTGATACATAGAGAATTGCTTTTTGTGCTGAGAAAAGGCACCTTTCCAGCTCAAACTGCCTTTTGCACAGAAAGAAAATCCCATAAGCCGCTTTGCATCGCTTTGCTGTGACGAAGAGAAGTAGTAAATCTAGGCCTTAGAATTCTGACACCTGCAGTGGCTATAGCCTGTTGTTTATATCTAGCCACATGTGCTCAGTTTAAAAGGATAAATGTTTTTATTTCCAAATTAACATAACTGTCCAACTTGTAAAGTTGTGTTCACGTTCCCTGCTTAGATAGATTGAGAACAGACACCAAAAATAGGATTGAAGGATCTATTTGTCCCAACTGTTTCTAAAATATATCATGTGAAATTTGACTGCATGTTTTCCAAGTAGCCTTTACTGCAGTACACAGCAAATGTGGTGTACAATATAATGTGACTTTAACTGGTATGTTTTGTGACATGCTGTCAAAACTGAATTTGCAGCACACAGATAAACTCGTCTGACAAGACCAGAGTTGAAATTAAATTCCTGCTACTACCCTTACAGAAATTGTGAAATAAAAAATAAATTCTCAAACACATGCATTTCTGGAACTGCACTTCATTCATACTTTTTATGGTACAGATCTCTACACAAATAATGGTCTGGTGTATCCTTTAATATACCTTGCCTAATACACTCACACAGAGAATATGCCTGGATCTAAAGCTGGGAGAAGGCTCCATTTCCTGTTGCCCTCCAAAAAATCTACCTGACTGACATAAACCACTGCAGAGAGGGTTTCCTGCTCTGTCTAAACTTTTGCTTTCAGATCTTTGCTCCAGTACTGGTGAAAAAAAGTCTCATGCTGATCCATAAGGGTAAAAGTGGTCTTGCCAGTATAGCATTATAGCCCGCTGTAGAGGGCTATAATAGTTGTTAACAGCCCTCTTCCTGAGTGTTGGAAAATGGCCCTTTCTGCACACTTTTTGCCTTCCTCTTCCCCTTTTTGCTGATTTTGTTTTTGTTGGCCTTTGGACTCTGTGCACTTTACCACTGCTAATCAGTGCTAAAGTGCTTGTGCTCACTCCCCTAAACATGGTTTGATCGGCATATACCTAATTGACATATTCAATTTGCTTGTAAGTCTCTTGTAGAGTGGTATACCATACTATACCAAGGGCCTTTAAATTAAATGCTGTCAGTGGGCCTGCAGAACTTATTGTGCCACCTACCTACGTACCACTCTAAAAGTTGTCCCAGGCCTGCCATTGCAGCCTGAATGCAGTGGCACGCTTCCATGTCAAACACACTCAAAATAGGAAGAACTGCAGGAGCACAAGCAGGCTCTCTTCTAAACAGGCTCCATTCTCCTGCACCACTCCCTATTTGCCCACATTGCAGACGTGTGTGTGTGTGAGAACAGTAACTGCACCTGTCTGTGCACCATCAATTCATGATATACCCCTTTATGATAGTGCATATGGGACTTCTTGGCTATCTCTGTACACACCACAGATCCATGTGATCTTTCATTTACGTTTTCGTCAGGAGTGGTTAAAATGGTACTGCTGTTGCTGTTACTTGAGGGCATGAAGAAAAATGTGTCAACCACAATGCATTTTCATGAATTCATTCTAGTGGTGGGTAGCTGTAACATAACATAGTTAAGGATTGATTAAGGATTGATTTTCCAAAGCAGACTGTAAGAAAGTGAATCTGTTGTGCAGAGTGGGGATAGTCTGCACATGATCACGCTGTGGAGATCAGACATGATGTGTACAATAATGCAGTGCCACTTTTTTAAACACGTGTTCTATGTGGTCGTTAGAACAAAATAAGCATTTTGGCCTACAGTCAGGGCACTTTGAAGAAGCCTGGTAGATGGTAAAACCTTTGTGCGCGGTTTGCATGACCAGAAAGTTAGTTGAGTCTGTATAAGGTAATGTATCCGCAGGCATATTGCATACAGCTAGTAAAATAAAACACAACACACTGGGAAGCCTAAAGGTCTAACATGGGCTTAATGCAAAAATTTGCCAACATGCATGAAGAATAATAGGGGCCAATTATCGATTCAAGGAATCAGAGCATGCACTCAAAATATAGTTGGACCGCATAATGCTTAAGTCCATAGATTTTAGACGCAGTTTTATACGTTTTTCTCTCAATACAAGTCAAAGGAAACGTGAAACTGTGATAGAAACTGTTAATTCATCAAAACTAACTAAGGAACAGGTGACAGGATCTTCTAACGAGAAGGTCTACAAGAAGACATTGGAGAGGAGATATAGCTAGAAAACCAAATGCTGAGCTTACTACTTTCTGAAATGCATGCATCCTGCTGCCAGTCTTCATAATGAGGCTTCCCTTACTACACAGTGGAGGAAATGTGCAATTGTACGACATTAGATAAAATGGCTCCTAGGCCTCAGAAATGCATGAAACTTTGCAGACATATTTAGCTAATGTACACTTTAAATTAATATAAACATAATGTTGAAATTCGGTCTTATAACAGTGCATGGTAATGCAATTGCATGTTCATAATAAGCTCTGCAGTTAAAGCAAGCTAATGGCGAGTGCATCCTTTGTAAGGTGCATTGGACTAATAGAAATATCATGCAGAACAACAATTATCTTCGTCTTTGCCGAAATACCTGCTGAAGACATTGGACTGGCTTGAAATTCAATTCGCACTTCCAGTGGAATGCGCGGCAGGGGCGCAGCTATCATTAGTGCAGCAGGTACAGTCGCACCGGAGCCCAGAGCCCCGAGAGGCCAATTTAACCATGATCAGTTCTGTATTTTATTACTCCTGCAGCAGTCACAGGGGCCATTTTCCTAGCTTGCGCCAGAGCCTGTGGCATCCTTGCTATGCTCCGAATGCCAGGTGTCGATTTTATCTAATGTGTGACGGTATTCCGCAAGCCGGAATCACGTTGTGCAGCGCCGCCATTAGAATGAATGCGTCTTTAGTAAGCATTCGTTCAGCACACAAGTCGTTATAACGACTTGCCTTAGCGGGGCACCGGATTTTGGAATAGGTTAATTTACTATTCCAACTCCAGTATGCGCAACAGGGAAGGTGTTGGACTTTAAATCCAACACCATTGCAACAATATCGACTGACGTGCTGTACAAATGCGTACTAAAGACGCGTTCGTTCTTTTGCTGGCGCTGTAAAGGCACAGCGGGATTCCGGCTTCGGCCTGAAGGACGTTTCCTGATTTTATCTGTAAAGAACATTTTCACCAGGGATGTTGAACAGGGAAATTTTGGAAATCCTCCCTTACCTGTCCTTTTCTCGGGAAGAGCCTATGTTACAGAATTACATCTATTGGGACTCCCGTTATGAGGATATTCGACTGTGCCTAAATCTGCGCTCTTTCGATAATTCAGGAATTCTGAGAGATTAACTTTGGAAGTGATATGTTAAATGTGTAAGAATACCCAGTGCTCTGGGGATAGCTGCATTCGGTTTCTGATTGTTGAACATTGTTGGCAGGTGCGTCTGTTGGCAGGTAATCATGTTTAAAGTAACACTACCTTCAGTTTCATACATTATTCTGTCCTTTGTCCTTTTGCTTCGAGTTGTTAAGACCGAATAGAGATCATTACTCGATAAAACATTTTATATTCACAGTTTATTTGCACGTCAAAAATCTGTTGTGAAACCCGTTGTGTTTGACATTTTTCTTCCTTCTTTAAGAGCCCCAGGTCAACAGAGGACTTAAAAGTATATTACTATAAATCCAGCATCCAAGGACTGAAGCAGATTACTTCACCTGGATTAAAAAGAAATACTTGCATCACAATATATACTGTATACTTGCCAAGCGTCCAGCCAGCTAGAAGGAAACATGGATACGTTTGTAGGATTCAAATACAGTCAACATAATGACATTTTTATAGCTCACAGCATGATTGTGTTATTAAATGTTTCTAGATAAAAGAAGAAATATGGGATGAAATGTAGGAAGCGTACAGTAGAAATTGATTATTCAGGTAAATCCAACGCCCCCCTTACCTGCATACAGGTATTGCACTACCCACAGAAAGCAGGATAACCCTTTATGGTCCATGTTTTCTACAGGCTAACCTCAGTTCTGTATTATTGATGGAAGCCACACCTTCATTGGTGATTTTTCTGTTATGCAATATGTGGCAGGGATGTACACCTCCATGGGGGACCTAAATTGCCCCCTACCCATGGAGTGTTACACCATTTCTGGGAACCTCAAGAGTTCTGTGAGGAGTTCCACAGTGGTAACTGTAAGAAATTACCTGATTTTTGTCATAGTCCCCCAATTTTTGCATGTCTGGATTTGCTGACTTTAGATTTCTGTGCACTTTACCACTGCTAAAGAGTAATAAAATGCCTATGTTTCCTCTCTAAAGAATGTGGTGTGCATTGAAACTCCCTATCTGCACCAGGTATAATGTATACAGGGTAGGCGTTCCTACGATAAAAGCCACGTACATCTGACAAAGTGAAATTTACAACTTTTCGCTCCATCACTCTACAAATTGACTGCATCAATATCCCTACGCTTTCTCAAACCAGGAGTAAGGATTGATGCAGGGCTTTTGACATAGGACTCGCCTCTGTGTTCTAACGCATTGCTCGAGTTGGGTCCAACTACAGCAAAGCGTTTCTTTAGTACCAAAAGATGCATTAAAATTTTCTGACTCATCTGCGAATCCTTGCGCCATGGAGCACTGTATTGTAAATACTGCCCATCCATGGCTTCGTTAGGGCATTTGCAGCAGGCGCAAGATACCTGACGCGTCGATGCCGTTGCATCAGATCTTGTAAATATGCCCCTAAGTTCCCTATAAGTCAGTGACCAGTGCTGTAAGTATGGCAGACACCTGATCCAAGGCTCCTGACTTGAAGCTCCCTCGATCTGTCCAAAATCAGGGCCATCCACAGCATTTCCAAACCCCTAGATGGTGAACCAGTTGAGGATCACAGCCTTGCCCTCTGGGGAGCCTGACCCCGACCCTCGGCCGATATCAGGCCTGGGTCTCTGGCACACTGCTGCTGTGAAGCGGAAGGAGGCTCTGAAGAGGGAGGACCCAGAGAGCAGCCCTGCCATTAGGAGACTTTACTGCATAATGGAGGCCCGACACACCGCTGGCCCTGGGTGGTGACCACAGTTCTCAATTTGGAGAAAGCATTCGATTCCCTGAACTGGACATACCTGTTCGAGGACCTGACTGGATTCAGAGGCCACAGCATCCACATGATATGACTGCTGTACTCAGCTCCCACCATTCACGTCCTCCTCAGGGACCTCATCTCTGAGCTGCTACCAGTCAGGCGAGGCATGTGGCAGGTCTGTCCCCTCCCACCTCTCCTTTTTGTGCTTGGGAAGGAGACCCTGGCGACCCACACATGTAGGTTACGTGCCAGCTTGGGCATCCCCTGGCAGAGAGAACTCAGGCAATTTCACGATACGCAAATGATGTCCTGTTTTACATTAACGACATCGCTGCAGATGCCTCCTTGATCTCTGACCTCCTTTCTACCTTTGCCAAGCTGTCTGGCCTGCAGGTTAGCTGGCCCAAATTGTGTCTGTTTCCATTGTCCCCTGTAGCACAGCAGGTAGACTGGCATCATGGAGGACAACCTGTGTGCCGGTAGCCATCGTCCTTTCTCTACATAGGGCTGCAGATTTACCATGAAGACCGGGACCTCCTAGATGGTAACCTCTGTGATCTCTTTCCGCTCGCAGGTGACCTTTAGGCGAATACTCCAGCTGTCCCCTTTGGGCCACAGTCCTGTCTCGAAGATGGTGATTCCTCCTTGGGTCTTGTATTTCCTTGGGTTTTTTTTGGTGGGGGGGTTTGTTCTCATTCACCATCAGATGAAATTATCATTATGGAGTGCCCCATTATTTGAATACACTTCTCCTGATTGCAATCTAGCAGGTCGTTTCCTTGCTATAACTGTACCAGCCTATACAGGGTTATCATTCCAGTCTACGATATTATCCACCGAAATCAGCCATTCATTAGCCATGGGAAAGTTATGTGATAACCACTTAATACAAATCTCTCTTCTGGCGATAAGAATTATGTAAAAAATGAACCATCTCAAGTTAGTTGATATGGGCTTATCTAGTTGGGAGTCGGTGCCAAAGAAAACCAAATAAAAGCTTACCTCCACTCTCCGCACCAGGATTTGCAAATAATACATCACTTACTTCCAGTAGTTCTGAAGCTTCGGACAGCTCATGAACATATGGATGTCATTAGCATTAACTTACCCACATCCCCAACACCGCGGAACGTTGTCTTGGACTATTCACAACAGATTACCCAGCGTCCAGTAGATCCTGCGCAGAGTGCTGAATTGCTTTTACACTTGCATAAAGAAGACTCAAAGATACTTGCCATAAGTTTCCTTGCTCCATCATTGACAAGTATCTATCCAACACATGTTCTGGGATTGCCCTATTCAGACCATCTGCTTTTACCAGTTTAATTTCTTTAAAGAAAGAGGTGGGGTCCTGTATTCTTTCCTCATTCTATCACAGGTCTTTCCCTGACTACTGCTGATTCTCCCACCAGGATTTTAGCTGGCATAACTTAAATCTGGATATCCCTAAGCCAGTCTGCTCCCTTATGGCTTTCCATGTAATGAGATCCGATACATCTCTCAAATGGTCCCACTGTTAATTCAAGCCCTACATTTTGACAGACTAAGTTTATCATCTAAGAAGGTGGGGATCCCTGGTGACCTCAAATTGGGAGCAAACTCTGAGTAATAGTCGATACCTAACAGTTTCCTCATCTTGCACAAGACTACTAAGAACATCTTCCAAACTTTCAATCACTCTTTTTTGAAAAACATAGGATTCCCAAACCTGTACAAGAAGCCTTCCCACTATGATTCATCAATCATATATCCATAAAATCTCCCTTCAAGCACCATTGCTGCCTGCCAATAACAATCTACTATTTTTAAAATGAAATGCATAACAGTACATTTGTATATCTGTGAAAGCTGATCCACCTCCTCAATTTCCTCCAGGCCAATCTAGGAGCTTTGAGCCCCAAATAAACAATATTAATCTCCCCTGGATCTTGTCTATCAGGTCTTTTTCAAACAGTAATGGGATATTATCAAAAATAAGCATCAACTTAGGCATAACAATCATTTATTAGTTTCACACGCACGTAGATCGTCAATTGCAAGTTTTCCCATTTGCCAAGCAGGGCATTTCTCTCTCTAAAAATTCTCTTCATGCAAATTTTTGGGATCTCCTCTAAGTTTGGTACCATCTCAAAGTATCTAACCTTGGATCGGATCTGTAAGAGCTGTATGTTACTCGCCTGTATATTCCACACCATAATCGTTGTCTTAGATTTGTTTATTGCATACCAGGAAAGGGCTCCAAAACTTCCTATTAGTTGCTCCATTCATGGAAGGGTTCTTCTAAGGTAAGTGGTATATAGAATAATATCATCCACATAAAGGGCAATTTTATTTGCGAGGCCATGACTCAAGAATGGTACAATACCCTCAACAGCCTTAAAGAGCTGCATGAGGGGCTCAATGTACATATCAAACAAAAGTGGCAATGGCTGACAGCCTTTTCTAGTACCCCTCAGGATGGATATTTCCCTAGACAAAATACCATTCACCAAAAACCTGCCTCATGGAGCTTTATATAGCCGTCTTACCCCCTCTATAAATGTTTGAGTAAAGTCACCATCCATCACCTCCTACAAATAAGAGCAGCTAACCCTGTGAAATGCCTGAGCTGCATTGATCATGTCTATTGAGGATATTAATAAATGGGTTTAATCGTGCAGTTGCCTACCTGGAATAAAGCCCTTTTGATCCATATGTATCACCTGTTTAATTACTTTAACCAGTCTGGCTGATAATATTCCTGCATAGATTTTATAATTGCTATTCAAAAGGGAGATAGGCCTATGAGACTCCACTACCCTTTGATCCTTATTCGGCTTTAGAATCATGGAGTTAGTGGCTTCATTGCAGGACTCTGGTATTGCCTTCTCTTTCCTAAAGATCGCAATAAATAAATGCTGCCATACCAGTACTATAACCTCTTTCAATTCCTTTTACAGTTCAACAGGTAGGTTGTCTGGCCCGCTGCCTTTCCACTGTAAGATTTGTTTATCTGTAGCAAAACACTGATGTGATCTCCTCCTGTAGCCAGCATTTATCTGTACCCCCTAAACTCAGGGGTTTCTGATCCACCAACCACTCTCTGATCACTCTGGCATCAGCTACCGTCCCTTCTGTTTATAAGGATTAAAATAGATTGCAAACTTGCATTTCTATCTTGGCTCGATTTTGAGTCTCATTCCTCTGATCATCAATGAACAGTTCTACAATCTCATTCCTCACCCTGTCTGTCCTAGCTCTCCACAACAACAGTTTGCTTCTCTTCTCCCCATATTCAAAGTGCCTTAATCTGCTTGCTAACCACTTCTCCCTACATCCCATTTCTACTAGCTGTTTGATGGCCTCTTGATGTTCTGCAAATTTCTGTGCTTTCTCCTGTTTACTCTCCTTTGCGGCCTCAATCAACTCCTTCTCCAACTTTGCAGTTGCTTCCTCCAGTTCCCTGACCGCCTCTCTCTTAACTTTATTCTGTTGGCAGTTCAGCCTGCGCAAAAACCCCTTTATATATGCTTTGTATGCATCCCAGACTACACCCACACTGGCAGTCCCCTAATTCAGCTTGAAGAATTCCTCAGATTAATTTATCAACACCTGCAAAGTACCTTCAACTAATAGTAGTGATCTATCTACAGGCCATTTCACATTTGGGAAATTGTAGAGATAAAATAATGGCAGCATTATCAGAGCAGTGTGCCAGTATATTCCTGACTTCCCTTACTTTATCCACAAAGGTACCATCTACCAAAAAAAGATCAATCCTCGAGTTAAACATATACTTCTTACTGTGAAAAGTGTAACCCCTGTTCGTCCCGGCTCTTTTTCACCAAATATCACACAGCCCAAAGTCCTGCATTAAATACCTGAGTGCCCCCTCCCCCCACTTTTCAGTTATTTATTGCTCGACTCTTAACAGATCTATCTAAATTCTCATTTGGCACTAAATTGAAATCTCTCACTATCAGTACTGGAGAAGGATAGTCTGAGAGATTAGCTGGCATTCCATAAAGTGGCATTGCATCATCTCAGTTTGGGCCATAATAACCTGCACATGTAAAAGCCCCCAGTGGTCCCAACTATCCACCTACCAGATGAATCTGTTCTAAACGCAATAACCCTGACACCTGTGTTCTTTTTAACCACTACTGCAACCCCTCTTGAATGAATTCCCTGATTTGAACTTATTATTTGGTGTACCCAATCTGGCTTTTCCCTCAGATGCAGTATTGCAAAATTAGCACCTGAGCTGGGAAATCCTCGAGATACTGACAGATTAATCTCTATCTGTATCTTAGCTGTGGGCAGTCTGTTGACATTCCAAGTCAGACATTTTACTTCTGCCATGTACCCTCATGAGCAACTTTTATATGATTGCTCCTCTTACACCTCCAACCTTCCTTATTAGGGCCACCATAGCAATAGGAATCAGGATTTTTCTTTTTTTTTTTTATTTAAATAGTTTTTACATCATTTTTTTATTTTCTCCCATTTGCTCCCCACCCAGTGTTCCTCCCACGAGAACCCACCCTTCCAATCTTGGCATACTTATCTATACCTATTTGGGCTTTTACCCCAAGGAATATCACCTCTAAAACGTGAAAGAACCAAACTACATTAACTCTGTTAACGAAATCCAAAAGCCCCAATTGCCCCTTAACACCATTGATAAGCAGCTCCAGCTTTCTCCAGCTTCCCTAAGCTGCTTTATGCATTGTCTCTAAGAGTGCATCTAATACTTGCTCTAGCTGTCTGAGATTGTGCATCTCATTCCTCCACATAATTCGTAACATGGCAGAAAATCTTAATTGGACCTTGTCCCCCAACTTCTGCAACTCATCCATCCTTTGACCAAGTTCCCACTGCCTTTGCTCAGTACTCTTGCATATGTCAGGTCTGATACTATAAGTGAGGTCATGACTAGACGAAGCATAATCCTTTAAAGCTACAGCTAAGGTCCTCTCTTTTACTGTATATGTCAGGAAATTTACCAATATACTCCTGGGTTTCCTACGACCATCCTTAAATCTGTAAGGGTGCTGGTGTACCATCTGAATCTCCTTCTCCAGATCACATCCCACTTCTCCCTTAAGCAGATTCACAATGAAGTATTTTAAATCACCCCCTTTCCACTCCTTCCGGAACATTCAGAATACTTAAATTGTTTTGCCTGGCGTGATTCTCCAGTCTGTCCAATTTCTCCGGATGCATCTGATTTTGCAGCCTCAAGGCCACCCTCTGCAAAGTGATTCAGACTATGCTCCAGCTTCTCTGTCTTCTGTTCTAAGATGGCAGCTCTCTTAGATATGTCATCTTGTTTAGATTCAAAGACCTGACATGTATCGGATTTGACTCAGAAATTTCAAATCTTCTCTGTTTATAGGCTTTTTAACACAGATTCCACTGAGGCCCCTCCATTTTTCTCTCCTTTTGGAAGCAAACTACTCATATTCTCCTGTGAGGAGGTAGAGCTTACTCCACCACCTGCTTCCCCAACTCTAAAGTCTCTCAACACTTCTCATCTATTGCTAATTCGAATGGCCTGACTTCTATTGGTACTCCTGTGGTCTTCTCGAGTGCCAGTAGATGTAACAGTATCACCACTCTCCTCCCCCAACAAATGAGAATCTGGGAACACAGTCAAAGTAATATTGGTTAATCTCATGTCCGAGCTGGGCTTTCCCCTAGTCTCTTCTGGTTTCTCAGATTGCATCCAAGAGTGGGCCTTATGGCAGGGCTCCTGTGTCTTAGTATTCTTCACACCCTTCCTCATGCGCCATGATCTTGAAGAAGGAGTTTAGTGAAGGGGTTACTTTTGAAGTTACTTTGGCAGTTCTCTGAATGATTCCAGCTGTCTACCACACCTCTGTCTTCTCCCTTTACTTATCTCTCTTTTCTCTGTGACCTTGGTCCTGCCCCTTCCTTGTGGCAGGGGTCCATCTCTGATACTGGGCCTCTAAGGGCCCCAAAATTGCCAGGCCCTATTGCCTCACTTAACTGCTGCAGAGCTCAGCTTCTTAATTCATATCAGTTTTTTTTTGCTCCCGCAGATCTCTCAGACTCACAATCATCCAGTTTAGCTTTAGGCACGGGTCCCATGAAGTCATCTCTCAAACTGCAGATTTCTTTATACAAAATCTCCTGTCCATATCCACCTCCTATATACCTCACTAAATCATAGCTGTCGCTGGGAATGAGCAACCACTCCATGCAAGATTGACCAGCCTCAGGCACTCTGCACTGCTTCTACATGTGCCGCAGCAGGCACATCAGCCTGTATCCTGTGCTGCCTCTGCTCACTGTGGCCCAAATGGAAAGCTGCATGAGTACACTTCTCCTACTGGTAATCAAGGGGGTGGCTTTGCTCCACAGGAAAACGCCACCTGAAGGAGTCAAGTAGACAGGTAAGATCATATGGCATGTAACCCTTGTGGCGCTCTTCAAATGCGCAGATTCCCAAGAAAAATTCAATACAGCTCTCAATATCTTGGACTTATTGGGCATAAGTTTTAGTTGAAAGGGAGCTGGTTCAGCAGCAGGGTATTGTGCAATATTCTCCTGGAATGCAACCTGTGACTGTCTGCTCAATGGCAGCTGCCATAATACCCCTGCATTTCTTTGTCAGCCTCCCCTTGGTGCTACCCTGCTGCTTCTTCTGCGACCTGGATAAGATGCTCTGTAAACTCATTTAGCATATATTGCGGTGCCGGGTTGCCCTGTCCAAACTGCAGCTTCCGCCGGAGACCAGGGGCCTGGGGGACTCCCATTTTGAGCTTTACTACCTGGCTGCCCAGCTGCAGTGGCTCGCATGCTGGACTTCTAGGAACTGTCCGGATGACATAGGCTCCCTGAACCCCCCCTGCTAACACAGGAAGAGCAGCTGGCAATGGTGGCCCCTGGTACCCGTCGGACAGTCACTTCTTGTAGGTGCTTACAGGCGGGCCAGAAAAATCTTGCTAGGGGCTATCGAATCACCTGGGAATCCCCCTCCTTTGCCCCTGTGCTGCTGCTATTAGGCTTTCCGGTAGGACAAGAACAACTGACAGACGCAAACTTTGCAACTGGGCAAGGCGGGAATTTCAATGCTAGGGGACCTGTTCCATGATGGAAGTCTCCTCTCCTTCATGGATCTGACTGAGCAGGGGGTCTTTCAAGGGGGTAATTTATTACACATGGTTGGGATGTTCTAGCTTTGAACGGTCTCTGGATGACTGGAGAGACTGAGCCAGCTGCCAATCAGTTTACAAACATGCTTTACACAATGTTCTCAGGGGGTAACATCATAACCTGGATCTACAAGGCCTTGGCAACCCACTTTTAGACCCCTCTCGAACCTCTCATGGACAAATGGGAAGCAGAGATCGGATGTGCCCTTCATGAGAAGGAATCGTCTAGAGTCCTCGAATACCCCCAGCAGGTCTCCTGAAACACCACGATTCAAATTAATACAGTTTTGCATTCTTCACAGAACATACATTTCCCCGGCCAAGATACACAGACTCTTCCTGGATGCCCCAGACTCCTGCTCATGTTGCACTCCACTACAGCCGAATTTAAACGTATTCTCTGGAACTGCATTCTAGTTGCCCCATACTGGCAGAGGTGACTGGAACACTTTTCACCATTATGAGTGTGGTCAGCCTGGACATTTGTGAGTTGGGTCTCTAAGCCTCTATAGATGGCCCAAAAAGCATCAGGTAACATCCCTGTTCCTTGATGTGTTCCTTCTTATAGCTAAACGCACTGTTACAATGCACTGGAAGAGTGGAACGCCCCAGCACAGCGTGCAATGGCGGTTCACCTTCATCCTCTGGGCTGAGGTGGAGGCCATGGCCCTGTGCAATGAGGAGGAGGTGTGAGGCCTCCTCCCTTGCATCGGATAGACTACTGGATAAATGGACTGCCCTTAAGGAGGATCCCCCTTCATCTCCCTCATTCCACACTCCCTATGCCTTCTGCTGACAGTGGCTAAAAATAGCTCAGCGACCAAATACCCATACCCCATCCATTCAACATCCACAAATCCTCCTCCTGGATACAGCCTCCACCCACCAGGCTCATTCCTCCCCTCACCATCCCAGTTAACCATTGTTCACCTCATTTAGCACAGGCCACACAAAACAGCTCATGCACCAGCAGTACGCCCCCCCCCCTCGGGCCCGAAAGGCCTACGCGGGGGGATACACATTATGCTCTAAGCCAGGAGGCGCTGGCAAAATGCTATGGTAAGCTTGAAATGCCCTAACACCATGTGTCTGTTGCACCTGTAAGATTAAGCAAACATTCAATAAAAATTTTTAAAAAGAATTTCCCTATTAGACTATTGTAAATGGTGCCTTGAGTGCACCTACAGAATGGAAAGTTAAATGTCATATGTGTCCTTTAGTGTATATTTACTCGGGGTGGGCGGAAAACTCCGCTCCGCCTGTAGAGTTTTGCCATTCTGCGCTCCGCTTGGAGCACGGAGTTCGGCAAAAACTCTGCCAACCGCTGCCTAGCAGAGTTTACCGACGGCCACCCCTACAATTAACCTCATTCTGCAGCGTGTGTTTACACAAAGCAGCCTCCGTCCTCTTCAACGAACAAAGCATCACCAATAAAGTCATGGCTGTTCAGAGGGCGAGCTGAGGATGGTCGCAGCGCGAGAGACTTCGTTCATATAAAACAAGGTACTGTACTTCGCATTTCAGACAAATAAAACCTGTTCCATGTCCGGCCTTTATTGGCACTCGCAGTGTTAGAAAAGCACAACTGTCTAATTACATTGGAGCAAAGAACAATGAAGGGTCAGAGGGAGCCTGGGGATTGAGTGCACTCCTCCACAGTGTTACTCAAGGGACATGTACAGACCCTGGCAGGAATCTCACTGTTGTGCATCTCAGCAAATTCCTGAATTTTTGTTTATATACAAAGTGCTTTACATGGGCATTTAGCTTCTTTCTAGCCCCCCTGAATTACTGCAAATCATGGAACTGATGCACAAGGACATTAAGTGATTCGCTCAAGATCACACAGGTTGGACACTTCGAGAAGCATGGCTATCGTCTCCTCCTTCCAGAGCTGCGTGCTAAATTTCTGTTTTGCATTAGTGTTCAAATATTCTCAGATAGTTTAGCAGCTACAAAGCCATTGAGAGGCACATTATGTTGTTAAAGGATTAAGTGCTTTGAAACCAAAATGCCAGAAGAAGCACACTCGACTCATTTTGATTATGTTGAGTTATGTTTTAGGATCTACTTTTTGCTGCATGGCTAGCATAGTGACCATAGAGTGAATGTTTTAAAACAGTTTTTTTTACTTCAGAACTTTTCACCCGGAGCCCAGTGAGCTGTCTCAATGCTCAGTGCTAGCCTCGTCCTGCTGCCAGCATGTGTGTGTCAGGGTACATTAGAAGTAACTTGAGGGGCATGAGGGAGAGAATAATGGGTCAGAAAGACTAGGCAAGAGGTAGAGAAAAGCCTGGAAAGGTGTTGAGAAGGACTGGACGAAGGGAGAGAGCGCAGGAGGACAGAGGATGAGAGAGGAAGTGGATCCAGAGGAGGGCAGACAGAGGACTGGAGTGAGGGACGCAGAGAGCAGCCATTCTGAACACGGGGGTCACCATGGACTCCGTGATCCTGGACTCCTACAGCCTGTCCCTGCTAATCGCCAAGGAGGACATCCTGAGCGGGAGGTGCTCCCCCTCCTGGTAGGGTGCCTAGGGGTGCTCATGGTGGAGGGCGTGGCGGGGTAATGTGGAGAGGGGGTGAAGGTACAACCTATTGTTGTAAGAAGAGGGGTGGCTAATTAAAGTGACATGAGTAGGAGTGGAGGTGGTGCTTTCGAGAGACTGCAAGGAGGCCCACGAAGAGGTTTGGTCAGAACCGGGCTGCAGCTGCTGCAGCAGGAGCCATTGTGCCATGTTGAGTGAGTTTTGGCGGAGCATGAACAACAGAGGGTACAGCAAGAGCCACAATCATGCCTAGCTGAGCCGGGCAGGAAACATGTTTTTGCTCAGTCCCAGATAAGGTGTATGAGCGGCGTCACAAGCAGGAGAAGAAGTCGCTGCGCCATTGAGCCGCTGTGAGTCTGGTTTGGCAGCAGGTGGCACTGGTAGGCGGCAGGAGAAGGGTCACAGGGTGACCCGAAAGCAGGGCTGAGTTGAGCGGCAACCATTAGGTGCAGCTGGGTGTCCTGAGGGGCACAATGGACTGAGGTTGACTAAAAGTTGTTTGAAAGTTGTGGGCGGAACTCTGCGGAATTTCGCTGAGTTTTTATGTAACTCCAAGGAATTCCTCAGAGTAGAACTCCGTGAGTTCCACCCACCCCTAGTAATTACACCACCCATATGAATGCTAAAACATTTTTCAGCCAAGAGCACCACTGTGCTTTGGCTAGACTACACTTTAAATGCACCCCAATGACAGAAGGCAAATAAAATGCCTTTGCCATGTAGGTAAAAGCTATTTTTATATATCATATGTCCCCCCCAAAGTGTACCTTGTAAGCCCAGAGGGCAGGGTACTTAATCTAAAAATAGGGCACTCTAAATATTGGAGTTAGTGTTCCCTCACCGTGAAATAAAACCTAAAGCTACTTAGTATGTAGACCAGGCTAGACTTTTAGGCCTTGGTGCTGTTAAAATCTTTCTACCTTTGCTTCAGAAAGGGCTCGAAAAATGCTCAAAATTATTTCCTGCTTAGTTTTTAAAATCTGACTTGATTGTGAAATCAGGAAAGTAACTTTGTAAAAATATACTATAAGCTCCCCGAGCCAAGACTGGCTTAAAACCAGTCCTGCCACTCATCACACCCCCAGAGCTGGCCCATACATCTTTTGCTGGGAGCGTTAATGATTCTGACTCAGAGAACAATGGCTTACTTGTGGGCCCAGGAAAGGCAAATGGTGCTAACTGTTGACCAATTAGCAGGGATTCGCCATCTAGGAGTGGGCAAGAACAGTTGGCAGGACAAAGGGCAGCTTTACCACTATTTATTTTGGCTTGTAGATGCCAGGGAGAGCTACTTTTATTTATTCCGATGACCCTCCTAGACAGCCAGTACCCAGTCACAGTTGGGGGAAAAACGAGTTCTGCCACCTATCATATTTCCAGAGCTAGAATACACATTCTAGGCTGGGGGAGTTAACAACTCTGGCTTAGAGGACAATGGCTTGCCTTAGGGCCCAGGAAAAGAAAATATGTGTTAACTGCTGACCACTTAGCAGGGATTCACTATTTGGGAGTGGGTGGGAACAGATAGCAGAAGTACTCCCTCTTTTGACATGGAGTTGCCAGGGAAGGATTCTCCTATTCATTCCTAGGACCCTCATAAACAATCAGACCCTATCTACAGTAAGAGGGAAAAGTATTTTTGACCCTGTCAAGTAGGGGAGTTGCCAAGAAGCTGCAGACATGCCTGCCTGCTGGTAGCTGGATCCCTCCATCTTAAACTTGGGAATCCTGGGTAATTCTACAGTAAGACAAAGGGGAAGTGCTTTGAACCGAGGGGGTAGTGCAAGAAAATTGTTAGGATAGGGTGGTAGATTTTTTCAATCATTGGCTAGTACACAGAATAAATCTCATACCTCCACCACCACCTCCCCAGAACATTCCTGGACTTGTGAAGGCTCCATCTGAGGAAGAAGCCCCTGCTGGAAGAAGAATCCTGACTTTTGGCTCCTGCTGGAAGAAGAAGACTCACACAAGGACTCAAGAGCCCCTGAATCGCTGGCACCAAGAGACTAGAATTGGCCTCCAAGTGTTGGTCTCTTGAATACCTGCTTCGGGGACACAAATAACTGAAGGACTCCTGACTCCAAGAGGGCCCAGATATCTAAAGAGGGTTAGACCCTGAACAGGCATGGCTGGAGAGAGAGCTAGTGCCCAGAAGCCTGCCCTGAAGAGCTAGGGGCTGCAGGACTGACCACAAGAAGCTTTCCCAGCAGTTGAAGGCTAAGTCTTAAGGTAAAACTTTTGACCACGATGACCTGCTTGGTGTATCCGACATCCGCTCCATTAAGGTCGACCTGAAATTACGCCTAGGTCCCAGTCCACTGCAAACTGTTATTTTTTTTTAGTGCTTGGCTTTGCTCCTTACAGCTTTAAAAATCCATACTGCTGGTTCCCCTTAACCTGGTTGGAAAATCTTGGCTTCTTTTTGCTGATTCATTTTCTCTATTATTCTTTTTTATTGTTTTGGGAATTTTATGGTTGTTATTTTACTTTACAATTGTTGGTACTGCTTGATCTTAGCATGCACTTCTATTAGGATTGCCTGCTACATGTGCCATAGCTACTGGGGTTTGAGCAATGATTCTCTCAGAACTGTATTTTGATCTAACCAAATAATTTTTATTGAATTGGCAGGGGTGCCTCCTCCCAGATTAATAACTCCATTTCTATCATGTGCCCTCAAAGTAAGATGCAATCATAGACTAATACTCTCTCCTGCATTTTGCACCTGTGCTCCCTATGTGGTTACATATTCTAGCAGATGGTAGGGGCATGCGCTGTCCTCAGGGGACTTTCCTCTAATCACAGCATGGCAAGTACCCAACGTACCTACCATGGTACCATTGACAATGTCTATGTACTTACCATCTAGGATGTGAAATGGTGCGTTGGAAGAGTATGTACTAATGAAGCAGTTGCCAGGCAGGCTTGCTTGTAAGGATAAGAACAGAGCAGTCAGTCAAACATAGAGGGGGCCACTGGAATTATGTAATTCTGTGGTTGTGGCATTTTCCGCATAATTATGGATTTGCTGCATTTGCCACAAAATGTATAGTTTACTGCATAATCTGCAGATTTAAACAAAAACACTGTTTCTTGCTATACTGGATCAAAAGTTACTAAAAACGTGGCGGCGTACTTCTGCGGAGTGGAAAGGCCTTCGCAATGGCTGACTGGTCATCTTTCAATTGCTTATTGCTTTAGTTGGGTGAAGTCTTTGCCCAGTCGGTGGTACAAAGTGTAAAAATGACACATTAATTAAGTGAGACTATCACAAGATGTGCTGCACTAAGCTGCATAATGTGCCTTTTCTTGTCACAAAATTGAGTCAACCCTGCTGCATACTTTGGTCCTCTCCTGGTGCATAATTCCAGTATCCCGGAACATAAAGAGACAGAAACAAGAAGGCAAAAGTAAGGGTCTCTGTTAGACAGAAAAAGAAAATATACTTTTTAAGCACTGGACAGTAAGGTCTGTTTGAGAGTCACAGATAATACCTCATCAAAGGTAAAACTTTGACGTGTAAGAAGGTCTTATGGGCATTTACGATTAATGCATTTTTCTCAGGTTTTACATTTGGTATGCTTTAAATTGTTCAAATACTTGAAAAGAATTTCTCTGCTTTGATTTACGACAACACCGTTTCACGATTGTAGCCATTTTTCATCTAAATTTCCCAGAAACACAACTACTCACGCCTTCCTGTCAGCATGCTTCTAACATCAGAAGAAAACACAACGCAGGAAATGTATCAAATTGATTACGCCAACATCAAATTTGCTGAAGGGTGGGATGTTCTGTTATGATTAAAAATGTTTTGTCCATTTCCTTTGCATTTACTTGATACAAATGTGTCTCTGGCTTACACAGCTAATCTTTTTCACATCCTTAAAAAAAAGAGTTTCAGAGTTCATCAGAAAGGAAAGGCGATGATTTTATTCTTTCATACATTTTATTATATCGCAAAAGGTACAGCCCCTTACCTCAGAGCCCGGTGCATGTCGGGTACAATAGCATGAACACTGGGCTGTTCTCAAGAAGAAGGTATGGCGGATCCAAGAGCTGGTGTGATCCAGCACAGAGATTGAAGGCCACGTGAGGTCACTTTACAACCCCTGCTCTGCTCATTATAATGAATGGCTTGAGTATAGAGAGCACAACCCGTCTGCCTGCTTAGCATTTCCTACCTCGTTTGGTTTTCTATTCTTAGAGCTTACTGGCCCATTAGCTCCCACAAGTCCCGGATCAGCGATGTATTAAGAGGGGTCCCATGCTCTTTTTTCAGAGATTAAGTACAAAAGCTTCCAGGCGACCATAAGGCTCTTAGATCATGGTGTCGTTGGCAAATTCTAAAGGAAAGGTGGTGCCCATGTGGTGGGATATTTCCATCACGAATGTTTCGAAGTGATAATGAAAAGGCAGCCAATTGTTTCCTGAGGGTGGGGCTCTATGCTCAGCCACATTTGCCCTTGTGGAAGGTCGTCTAATTTGGAGTGCATCAAACACACATTTTCATTCAAAGTTGCTGCCATTTGCAACAGCGATTCCTCACCTTTTGTGCTTCGTACGTATAATTTTCAGAGGTCCAGGCTGTAAGTGTAAATGATCACACATATAGGGTAGGGAGTATAAAGGTACTGGTTCGGAGCGTGTCCAAATGTTCAAACACACCAGTGAATTTATCTTTTATATTTACATGGTCAGCACTTGGTGGGGAAGACAAGATACCACAAACGTCATGCTAACGTTCAGGGTCCTTTACTCTCCGCCATTCTACTCCATTCAGCGCCCTTCAAAAACATGAGCAAGATCCTTTCTAGTTTCCTTTGAAATGGAAAATATACACACATTTCACTCAAAAACATCAGAACCACAAAATCAAGTGTGGGATTTACTTTCCTAATTTCAGCCTTTACTTTAAAACCTTCAGACTATACCAGGTGCACCAGTAGGCAAGCCCTAGAATCAGTTTTGGCCCAGCCATGTCTCCTTCTAGTATACAAATTACCAGCCTGTAAAAAAAAAAAGATCCCTTCTTTATCACATAAGTACAAGAAAACGTACCACCTTACAAAGTCCAAGTGGACTTTCTGACTGTCCTTCCTTTCTCAAGGAGGTGCAGCAATTTTAGCAGTACTGGATCTATTTGATGAATAGGGTCCATCCACTGAGTCAATTTTTAGAACCTGCCTCTGGCAGCTCAGATGTCCAAAGCCCTAGTGTATAACACGATTTGCTTGCATGGCTTTCCATTTATTGTCATCTAAGTGCACTGATCACAGTTTGAATCCCACTTTTGGAAATACTTTCTTGCTCAGTTAAGTGTAGATTTGCTGTTCCTCATGGTGAGGGTAGAGTAGGACATATTAGCTGGTTTGTTGGTCTTCTTCTGAACCAGAGTATGTATGTGCTTCTGGCTGATCTGGCTCACAATAAAACCTGGCAATCAGTGATTAAGATAACGAACCCAGCACTTTGTGACCTGTTGTGTCCACATGTCAGTATTACGTACTGTTCTGATGGTTCCTTGCACACTGGCTGCTGCATCTGTGTTGCAAATTGCTGAAAAAGAAGAAAGATGCTAAGACATTTGCAGATAAGCATAGAAGACCTTCACCTCTGCATTCTCTTGGTGGTGTAGGTTGACTGAACCCAAAAATTCATTTTACTAAGCAAAGTCTAAACCAGATTGCCCTGGTCGAAATTCAGAACAGAACATGGTCATCCCCGGGAAGCTAGTTTTGCCACAATCTTTTAGAATTACCGCTGCGTTTCATTATTTGTTGTTGTAAAATGGGCAGCTTTTTAAGAGAATAATTGTTCTGTTAATAAGCAAGTGCAAAAAGGTGTGAAGAGAGGATACATTTGAAGCACATGCACCTGTGATTCAGCATGAAGAGGTTGATAGCTGTTCTGTTCGGTTGTTGGGAAGGTTAATGGCTCATAGGATCGGACGTGGTAACGTGCTGCTAATATTCATGCACTAGCTTTGTTAAGGGCCTTTCATCTTAGAAACATTAAACACCCTATTAAACCTGTGAGAAACCTTAAACAAATCTCTCTTTGAGGCCTCAAAACCCCATATTTATGTTGGTACCAGGGACGTGGATTTCATGCTGATCCTTTAGGTATTTGAACAGTGAAGACAAAATGTGATATTGGAGCACTGCAGTAGTTGGCATCCTTCCAATGTTGACAACACATGCAAAGTGCTTCTCAGGTACCATTCCAAACTGGTGACTTCTTCAAAGATGCAAGTGAAACTATGGTGACTTGTGCTGCATCTCCAGCATCTCTCTCCCCATTTCTACTGCAACAGTCAACTTCCCTTGCAACATAGGAGGGGCAAGCTCTCTACCACAAAAGCCCTGCACCCACTGCTCCATTTACCAGCCTCATATAAAAGTGGAGCCAGTCAAGTGATTCGGTTGTCTTAGGTATACATGTTAGTGGTGATCTCTTAAGATTTCATACAAGAATGTATTGTATTGTTATTATCATCATGTTCTTCAGTGCCTTTCAATGACAGGTCTGTCTTGCAAAATTTACTGGCCGTATGGGCATAAGCACATGCTCACATGAGAGGCCGAGAGAAAAGGAGACAGCGCGCGAGAGAGAGAGTCTTTGTGTTACTTTGTGTGTGACATCGTTGTGGGGGCATCAATCTCAAGATCTCATTTCAATGGAGCTGTGTTTGAAAGTACGTATTGATTTTTTTCCTGATTGGAGTTCTCTGTCTACATTGCCCACACAAAAGGGAAAGAGAGAGAGAGTGGGAGACAGTGAGCATGCGAGAAAAATGGAGAAACTGACTGTGTGTGTGTGTGTGTGTGTGTGTGTTTGTATGTGTGTGACATGATTGCGGGAGCATTAGTTTAAAAATTGCATTTCAATAGATTTGTGTTGTGTATGTATTGATTTTTCCTGACTTGGATTCTGTGCCTGCACATGCTCATTCAAATGGGGAACGAGTGAGTGACAGTGAGTGTGTGTGTTTGTGTGAGAGAGAGAGTATCTGTTTGTGCTGGGTGTCTGTGTATGAGTGTGTGTGTTTGTGTGACATGCTTGTGGTGGCTACAGTTTTACAATTGCATTTCAAAATAGCTGTGTTTGCAAGCATATATTGGGTTGTTTCCTGATTGCAGTTCTGGGACTGCACATGCCCATACAAAAGAGGAGAGAAAGAGTGCCTGTGTGTATGTGAGTGTGTATCTGTGTGTTGTGTGTGCGTGTGTGTGTTTCTATGTATGTGGGTGTCTGTATGTGAGAGACATGGTTATGGGGCATCAGTTTTGAAATTGTATTTTAATGGAATTGTGTTTGCAAGTACATATTGAGTGATCCTGCTTGTAGTTCTGTGCTATTCTAGTTTGTTTCCTTCTGAATATGTTCATGTTTTTACGCTAAAGTCCATATATATTGGGAAGCGTATGGACATGGTGTTAGGTCTTAGTCTGGGTGTGTTTGTGGGTGTGATGTTGTGCCTTTATTGCTCGAACTTTGTTAAGCATTATGTTTTTTGCTTGTAGTACATAAACTTTGCAGACCATGTCATTACTTAATTAATGCAAACAGTAGCGACTGCTACCGGACTAGGATGGTGAGGGGGGGAGATGACGAAAAAAGAAGCAAAAAAACCCACTTACCTGTAACGGCTCCTCCATCCTCCGTCATCTTCCTTCTTCCTGTAGTCCTGGCCGGCAGCAGGAAGCACCCGGGCTCCCAGCCTTTCCCCAGCCAATCACAACGCTGCAATGCAGCGTTGTTATTGGTCTGAGCACCGTGGTTCGGCGCTCAGATGGGGAATGGGAGGCTTTGCATGTTCCTCACCTGGATGTGTAATGCAGCCTGGTGGGGAAGATGCAAAGTGCGCATGACTGTTTGGACGGCCCAAGAGGGACAGCCAAGCAGTTGTGCGCACTTAAGAAGTGTAAACCACTCCTCCCCCTGCTCTGGCCAGCCCCGCCCCATCCCGAGAGACACTGATTGAAATAGGAAAACTAAAATGATAATAACAATAGTTATTATCTTTTATTTTTCCTTTTGTTCAGTGGGGTGACGCTCCTCCGCCTTAACTGAGGAGCTGCCACTGAATACAAATATGTTTCTTTACTCTGGCAAGATTTATCATTACACCCCCTGTGGAGTGTCTTAATCCTTTACCCTGTTAACCAGCCTTGTATGACTGGACCCCAAATGTATCACTTTTACTGATCGCATAAGCAACTACATAGTAACTGGCATTCTTCTTCCACTGGTCCCATTTTTAGGCTTGACTACTGTTAGAAATGGGATTTCTGGTTGGCTAGGGCTTGCGCCTAAGCCAGGCAGAAACCACCACTCTACTCAGGGCAAAGGACTTACACGCGGAAGATAACCCCTGCTCACCCCCTTGGTAGCTTGGCACGAGCAGTCAGGCTTATCCCAGAGGCAATGTATAAAGCGTTTGCGCAACACACACACTCAGCAGCGACACACTAGGCACACCACAAAAGAAACTCCACACAAGGTTATATAAAAATAGCCTTTGTATTATCCATAAAACACATCAGAGCATAATCACATATATATACACTGTGCCACCTGGCACTAGGTATTAAATTACAGGGGATTTTATACATCACAGGGCCAATCGGGCCACTGTCAGAACCATTAGAGCACACAAGTAGCGAAAATCACAACCAGTAACTACTGGCAAGGTACACTTAGCATAAACCTATTAGGCCAAAATATCAGCAGCAGTGTACCACAGCATTAGGCATTAATCACACCCACTGTGCCCTATCATGAACACTGATAGAGGGTACACATTATAAATGCCCCATGCCCCTCTCAGGCATAAATCTTAACCATGGTACTGAGCTTAGCCCACCAGGCGAATTTCTCATCAGGGCACCTTAGTACTCTTTCTCCTGTGTCTACATGTTACCAGTACGTCATGTCTCCAATATCCACAGGCACAAGTGCAGCTGCCCGTGACCATGCGGCGCAGCTGCGACAACTTCTGGAATGCGTCGGACTCCCGCAGGGAATCGGGGACCTCCGTCGAGGTTCCACCCCGTCCCAATAGTCCAGCAAGAATGTCCCAGGTGTGTCCTGAGTACCCGGAGCCCGGCGCACCGGTGCCCCGGTGCGGTGTGCTCCCCGCAAGCTTGAGGAGGCTTCCTGGCCCGCAGCCTAATACCCGCAGGGCCTCCATCGAGGTCTCGCCCTGCCACAGTGCCCCCAAAGGAAAAAAAAGACTGACTGTACCACTACAGGCAACTGTGCCCGAATACCTCTGAGGGAACGGTGGGGACCTCGGCAAGTCCCGTGCGACTGGCTCGGTGGAAGCGGCACCTAGATCTCCATGATGCCTCCTCTATGCTCCCTCATGGTGAAAACGGGCGGACCGGTCTCTACGGAGCGAGTCTCCTCTGGCCTGACTTCTCTTGCGGCCGTGGGCCCCGCCCACAACCAGGCAGGGACTTTGCCTGACTTCCGGTGGCCCCACCCCAAATGATGACGACGCTCCCTCTATGCTGCGGAGGATCTCCCGGACCAGGAATCCTCGTCCTTCTCGCGCCGTTGAGCAGCCCGGGCCACGTAGCAGAGCCCCAGCTGCACCGCTCTGCAGAGCACCTTCTTTCTTGTGGTCCCTCCTCCAAGGTGCGGCGGCAACTTCTCTCGCCGGCACAATTCCCCTTCCACGCACCTCAAGCAGCTGGAGATGAAAGGGGCTCACCACAGGTTTTCCTCCAGCCCCTGATGAAGGTGATCCTGTGCTCCTTGAGCGCTTCCCCTCAGCGAGGAGCTCCCCACATGCTACGGCAACACGAGCCCATGCCAGGGGCTCAAGTACACAGGGACAGGAATCCTGCAGCGCTCCCAGCCCAGGTCCAGGGCAATTAAGGTGGAGCGCTCAGCCCCAAAGTCACACAGGGCAGAGCTGGGCCCAGGCAGGCCAGCTCACAGGGCCCTCCAGCAGAGAGGCAGTCCCTCGTGGCGGTTCCTCCTGGCACCCAGCAGTCCTTCAGCAACACAGCTCCAAGCAGGTTCAAAATACATGGGGTCACAGCCCCAATATTAATATCAGCTATTTTCTTTGTTCTCCCCCTAACACAGGGCTCTGTGCCCGGTCCAAACCAGTTTTGGGGGGTACTCAAGCATTTCTTTACAGTGCTCAAACACTCTCATTGTTAGTGTAGGCTCTGGCCCCAGACACACCACAGGGGGGCGGAGCCAGCATTGTACAAGGCAGGCACAGACCTATTCAGGGTCAGGGGCTACTCCTCCCACTACTCCAAATGCAGATCAGGCCCATTCAGCCTAGCACTGACTCACCCAGCCCCTCTGGAGCCACTGCACTTCCCCAGCCCCTCTCACTCCAGAGCCAGACATGCAATACGCATCAGGCAGGCACAAAGACACATAGCACACAGAAATGCCCACTTCTAAAAGTGGCATTTCTAAAATAGTGACAATAAATCTGCACACACCACTACGCAGCATTTATTACCACTATTCCAAATATACCAAACTTGATCATGCTACTCTCTCAGATCAGGAATTACCACTGAAACACTTATCAGGGAATCCCCAATGCATTCCTATGAGAGGGCAGCCTCACAGTAGTGAGAAACCAAAATGGCTGTTTGTCACTACCAGGACATGCCACACAGTTAAGGCGCATGTCCTACCTTTTACCTACAGCGCACCCTGCCCGTAGGGCTAGCTAGGGCCTACCTTAGGGGTGACTGATATGTAGTAAAAGGGGAGTCACAGACGTGGCACCCACTTTATGTGCCACGTCACAGCGGCAGTAAACTGCGCGCACAGGCCCTGCAATGGCAGAGGCCTGAGACAGGTTTGAAAGGCTACTTTGGTGGGTGGCGCAAGCTGCGCTGCAAGCCCACCAGTAGCATTTCATTTACTGGCCCTGGGTATCTGAGATACCACTTTACAAGGGGCTGATAGGTAAATTAAATACGCCAAACAGGTGTAGACCAATCTTACCATGTTTTACCATAGGGAGCACATGCACTTTACACTGGACAGCAGTGATAAAGTGCTCAGAGTCCTAAAACCACCAACACCGGGTCAGAAAAAATACCAGGAGGAAGGCAAAAAGTTCAGGGATGACCCTGCAAAAAGGGCCTAGTCCAACACAACCCCCTTCCAGCCAAAAGCCAGGGTAGACCAATCATTACCTTGCTGGGCTTCCCTGCTTGGGGCAATAGAACACAGACGCAGGCCCACAACTGCAGGAGCACACTCCAGTTCTACGCCAATCTGAACCCATGTGGTTCCCTCTGTCAAAGTTCCCAGGACCAACTAAGCTACCCCACTGGGACTCCCTAGTTGTCCGCGGCCAGGACCAGGCCCTAGGCCATCCAGATGTCTCTGGTCCTTGCCATCTCACAGAGTGGGGGGCTGTAACCCCTGGTACATAGCATCCATTCTCCACTCTACCTCTCATCAGTGCAGTTCTAAACTGCCACTGATCCCTCAACCCAGGGTCTGCACCCTCAGGCTGACCAGGAGTCACGGGTGAGGCTCTCCTCCCCCTACCTCTCCTTCTGGGGTCCCGCACTCTCCTCCCAGGAGAAGCACCCCCAGAACCAAAAACTGTCAGGACGCTGGTATCAGCCCTCCTACACAATTCTCCCACCAGTTCAGGACCTTGACCCTGCAACTGGTCTCCCAACCTAGGATCTAAACCCGCAGGTTGCACCGGGATCAGAGGTGAGGACTCCCTCCCTCTCCACTCCCTATCAGAGTTCTGCACCCTTCCACCTGGAGTGGTATCCCTAGAAGACAAACCGGTCAGGACAATGCTTACAGATGTCCTTCCCTCCAGGTCAGGCAGAACCTGAACCTGGCCTCCCAACCCAGGGACTACACCCTGCGGTTGAGCACCTGCCTGGCACACCAGGACTTCCTGGGGAGCATGCATGCCCCCCCAATGGTAACACATAACTCATGTGTTGCGTGACAGTCTGCCTGGCGCTGATGTCCTGACCACTGCCCATCTGACAGTGCGCGAAGACTTCCCAAAACAGAAGTGGTGTCACCATGGTCACTCCTAGGAGGCTCATCCCTTATGGCTGGCCCCTGACCCACTGGTTCTCCCACTGGGGACTCTCTCCCCCTCTCACCCCTTCAACTGGACTTATGCCCCCTCCACTTAGGAGTGGCACCGCCAGACACCAGAACTGATGGAGCTCCGCTTACAGACGCTCCAAGTTCTCCTGGCAATAGGAGATCCCGCTCAACGGATGGCCTACCAGTACAGCCTAGGCTCCCCACCTGGTGTTCCCTTAAGGAACCCTCCAGGCCCTGAGACTGGGTTTCGGTCACCTTGGGACACATCCCATTCTCATTCCTTCTCCGCAGAGACAGGACGTGAGTCCCTACACCCCTCCCACTACACCGGGGCCTATCTGGGCTACTAAGAACCTTTCCCACCACTCTGGGCTGGGAAATACCTGAGCCACTCCCCTTAGGGTCACTTCCCAATTCCTCTTCCGACCCTCTGACACTCACCCAGAGGTCTGCTTCCCGTGCAAGCTCCCTGGGATCAGAGAACTCACACTCCAACAGGTGTTGGCGTAACCCTGGAAAACAACAACGGAACATGTGCTCTCTGACAATCAGATTGAACAGCCCTTCAAAATTGTTTGCCGTGCTACCCATCACCCAACCTTCCAGTGCATCACAACATTCATCCACAAACTCCCCGCAAGACTGGTGGGACAGTTTCCTACTGCCCCTGAACCTCAACCTATACTCTTCAGGTGTGACACCCTCTTCCTGGGAACTAGGTGCCATGCTCTGGGATCTGGGAGTGGGACTTCCTACACCGGACTCCATATTGCTGCCACCCCTGGACCCCACCCTCACTGGTGAATCCAGACCACTAAAACTACACTCAAGGGACACATCCTCAAGAGCTAGTTTTTCCCTGGCGAAGGCCCTCTCTGCCTCCGCCTTTCTCTCCTGCGCTAAGACCCTCTCAGTCTCTAGCTTTTCCTCCTCCACACCCAGCTGCGCTAGCTCCAACCTGAGCCTTTCCAATGCCATCTGATGCTCCCTTTCTTCCCTCCTATCCACCCACTCCTCTGGGGACAGGGAAAGGGATGGGGCACTGCCCCCGGCACAGGACCCAGCAAGGGACTCCCTCTCTCTGGGGTCCTCACTATCTATTGGCGTCCCTGCCCTGTCATTTTCTCCCTCCTGCTCAAACTCTCCAGGGCCACTGCCCTCTAGGGGTGCTGGACGGGGACCCTCCCTCTCAGAGACCTCACTGATCTCAGGGTCCTCCTTCCCAGACTCCACCCTGCCCCGGTTTTTGGATGTCCAACAGGCCAACACGGCCTCCTGCAGTTCCCCCTTCCTGGCAGACCTATTCACTTGACACCCAAGATCCTGACAGAACCTCTTTAGGTTCTTCACAGTATACCTACACAACATCCTTAAATTAAATGCACTTTCTGTCACAATAACTGCTGGATCACCGAGGTGAGACATGACTGACACTTTAGGGATGTCACCAAAATTTTTAGACAAGCAGAAAAAACACAATTCAAAAATGACACTTTCAGGAGAAAAAATAATCAGGAGAAATCCCCAAACACGTGATTAGTCTAAGTTGTAGAGTTTGTAGTGCAACCAGGTGTCGCTGTGGTACTGCGCAAACGCAAGTCCTATCCTCACCGCTGACAACCAATGTTAGAAATGGGATTTCTGGTTGGCTAGGGCTTGCGCCTAAGCCAGGCAGAACCACCACTGTAGTCAGGGCAAGGGAGTTACACGCTGAAGATAACCCCTGCTCACCCCCTTGGTAGCTTGGCACGAGCAGTCAGGCTTATCCAAGAGGCAATGTGTAAAGCGTTTGCGCAACACACACACTCAGCAGCAACACACTAGGCACACCACAAAAGAAACTCCACACAAGATTATATAAAAATAGCCTTTGTATTATCCATAAAACACATCAGAGCATAATCACATATATATACACTGTGCCACCTGGCACTAGGTATTACTTTACAGGGGATTATATACATGACAGGGCCAATCGGGCCATTGTCAGAACCATTAGAACACACAAGTAGCGAAAATCACAACCAGTAACTACTGGCAAGCTACACTTAGCATAAACCTATTAGGCCAAAATATCAGCAGCAGTGTACCACAGCATTAGGCATAAATCACACCCACCGTGCCCTATCATGAACACTGATAGAGGGTACATATTATAAATGCCCCTGCCCCTCTCAGGCATAAATCTTAACCATGTTATTGAGCTTTGCCCACCAGGCGTATTTCTCATCAGGGCACCTAAGTACCCTTTCTCCTGTGTCTACATGTTACCAGTACGTCATGCCCCCAATATCCACAGGCACAAGTGCAGCTGCCCGCGACCATGCGGCGCAACTGCGCAACGTCTGGAATGGGTCAGACTCCCGCAGGGAATTGGGACCTCCGTCGAGGTTCCACCCCGTCCCAATAGTCCAGCAAGAATGTCCCAGGTGCGTCCTGAGTACCCGGAGCCCGGCGCACCGGTGCTCCGGTGCTGTGTGCTCCCTGCAAGCTTGAGGAGGCTTCCTGGCCCGCAGTCTAATACCCGCAGGGGCCTCCGTCAAGGTCTCGCCCTGCCACAGTGCCCCCAAAGGGAAAAAAAGACTGACTGTGCCACTATAGGCAACTGTGCCCGAATACCTCAGAGGGAACGGTGGGGACCTCGGCAAGTCCCGTGCGGCTGTCTCGGCGGAGGCGGCACTAAGATCTCCATGATGCCTCCTCTATGCTCCCTCATGGTGAAAACAGGCGGACCGGCCTCTACGGAGCGAGTCTCCTCTGGCCTGACTTCTCTTGCGGCCGTCGGCCCCACCCACAACCAGGCCGGGACATTGTCTGACTTCCGGCGGCCCCGCCACAAATGATGACGGCGCTCCCTCTACGCTGCGGAGGATCTCCCGGACCGGGAATCCTTGTCCTTCTCGCGCCATTGAGCAGCCCGGGGCCACATAGCAGAGCCCCGGCTGCACCGCTCCGCAGAGCACCTTCTTTCTTGTAGTCCCTCCTCACAGGTGCAGCGGCAACTTCCCTCGCCGGCACAATTCCCCTTCCATGCACCTCAGGCGGCTGGAGATGAAAGGGGCTCACCACAGGTTTTCCTACAGCCCCTGATGAAGGTGATCTAGTGCTCCTCGAGCGCTTCCCCTCAGCGAGGAGCTCCCCACATGCTGCGGCAACACGAGCCCTCGCCAGGGGCTCAGGTACACAGGGACAGGAATCCTGCAGCGCTCCAAGCCTAGGTCCAGGGCAATCAAGGTGGAGCGCTCAGCCCCAAAGTCACACAGGGCAGAGCTGGGCCCAGGCAGGCCAGCTCACAGGGCCCTCCAGCAGAGGGGCAGTCCCTCGTGGTGGTTCCTACTGGCGCCCAGCAGTCCTTCAGCATCACAGCCAGTCACGGCAGCAGTAGGAAGCTTCCGTCCACATGGCTTCAGGCACCCATTCATTGCCCTGTCGCCCATCATAACAAGATTAACGCTGCCCACGCGGATCCTTGAAACCGCCCAGCTGCACTGCTAATTGCAGTTTGCTCCAACTAACGCATAAATTATTTCTGCCCAGCTGCAATACCCTCGATTACAATCCTGCAAGCTTCTAGCACACCAACTAAATTTTACTACTGTCAGTCTACCCGTGGTTATCTGTGCAGTTAACAGATCCTTTCCGTCATTAACTAGCTCACCAATGTCCTGAAGATGAACCCCAATAATTGGGTTTGAAACGTCGTCGACCACCCTACAACATGAACATCACTCACTTTGTATAAATTATTTGTGGATTTCAACTATATTGTTGTCAATGCGATGTCGTTTTAAAAATTCACTATCACTATTCACATCACGCTTTCTTTTCAATCAATGTGTGAGCACCTGAATACTAAGCAGATTTGAAAATAAATGCCCGTCATTTCCTGACCTTCTTGACCCTGTGTAGATCCTTTTCTTGCTACCTACGGAATTTAACTTCATACATGTAGAAAGTAGTGCCCCCTTCTGGGTCACCATTTTCATTTTCTGGACCTTTTTGAGGCCTCAACTAAATTAATTTCATATAATTAAGCATCAGTGCCCTTCTCCGGGCCATCTTTTCGCTTTGGACCTTCTAGGCCACCCCTGAACCATTGTTCTTTAAAGATACTCTACTACCCCAGGTTCACATATTGGGGTCCCCTTGTCCTCAAAAAACCAGCAGTCCTTCAGCAACACAGCTCGAAGCAGATTCAAAATACATGGGGTCACAGCCTCAATATTTATATCAGCTATGTTCTTTGTTCTCCCCCTGACACAGGGCTCTGTGCTGGTCCAAACCAGTTCTGGGGGGTACTCAAGCATTTCTTTACATTGCTCAAACACCTTCATTGTTAGTGTAGGCTCTGGCCCCAGACACACCACAGGGGGGCGGAGCCAGCATTGTACAAGGCAGGCACAGACCTATTCAGGGTCAGGGGCAACTCCTCCCACTACTCCAAATGCAGATCAGGCCCATTCAGCCTAGCGCTGACTCACCCAGACCCTCTGGAGCCACTGCACCTCCCCAGCCCCTGTCACTCCAGAGCCAGACATGCAATACACATCAGGCAGGCACAAAGAAACATAGCACACAGAAATGCCCACTTCTAAAAGTGGCATTTCTAAAATAGTGACAATAAATCTGCGCACACCACTACGCAGCATTTATTACCACTATTCCAAGCATACCAAACTTGATCACGCTACTCCTCTCAGATCAGGAATTACCACTGAAACACTTATCAGGGAATCCCCAATGCATTCCTATGAGAGGGCAGCCTCACAGTAGTGAGAAACCAAAATGGCTGTTTGTCACTACCAGGACATGCCACACAGTTAAGGCGCATGTCCTACCTTTTACCTACAGCGCACCCTGCCCATAGGGCTAGCTAAGGCCTACCTTAGGGGTGACTGATATGTAGTAAAAGGGGAGTCACAGACGTGGCACCCACTTTATGTGCCACATCACAGCAGCAGTAAACTGCGCGCACATGTCCTGCAATGGCAGAGGCCTGAGACAGGTTTGAAAGGCTACTTTGGTGGGTGGCTCAAGCAGCGCTGCAAGCCCACCAGTAGCATTTAATTTACTGGCCCTGGGTATCTGAGATACCACTTTACAAGGGACTGATAGGTAAATTAAATGCGCCAAACAGGTGTAGACCAATCTTACCATGTTTTACCATAGAGAGCACATGCACTTTACACTGGACAGCAGTAATAAAGTGCTCAGAGTCCTAAAACCACCAACACCAGGTCAGAAAAAATACCAGGAGGAAGGCAAAATGTTCAGGGATGACTTTGCAAAAGGGCCAAGTCCAACAACTACCAATTGTTTAAACATAAATTAGGCTTTGGCAACAACCTGAAGAGTCTGACGCTCTCACCACATGCTATTTGCTATTTTGTGTATTCTCTGTTTATAGAGTGTTTGCATTGTAATGCATGAAGGACTATCTTACATCTGAAAAATGCACTCACTTTGATGTTTTCGGTTCTTTACCATGTGCGTGCATTGAATAGAGAAAGCAATCTATTTTATGTCCTTTTTAATGCAATAGGCTTTCAATGTTTTGGAATTAATCTTGTGCAAGCCTGGCCTTTGGACCACCACTCATTTGTTTTCTTTATGCTTTCACATAACTCTGCCTCCTTTTAGCACATTATCACCACCATTACCACCACCACTATTATCCCATCACCACCATTACGACCGCTAGCACCACCATGACCATCATCATCATTATTGCCATTGGTTCCACTACCAAAGCTAGCAGGTATGGCTTTAGTGAGCTAACACATCTAAATACAGGTGTGAACAACTGATAGTTGCTTAATAGTTAATAAAACCTAGACATATTTTCATTGCCAATGCTTGTTTGTTGACTCCTTTGCATATTTTAATGAAAAACGGGAGAAATGAGGCTTAAACTGTATCCCTGAATGATCAGTGACGTAGCCAAACAGAAATTGTGTTGCATGGAATACTGTAGGAGTAAAAGAGATATCATCCATCTGCTTACCATTCACCACGAATATCTTTCTTCATTTCTATTTTTATCTTTTGTTGTGTGTTTACTCTGTAATTGATTGCATGCTTGCATCATGACTTAAAATAGTGCAACTTTCATGCACACACATAAACTGATTAACTATTGCCAATTATGGAAATTGCTTGTGTATTTTATTGTTGAATAATAAGACCAAGGGATCACATTTTCTTAGTCAAGTAATACAGGCCCACATTTACTAAGGTTTTGTGCCATGGCAAAGTGACATATTGATATTTCCTTTCCAGTACAAAAAAGTGTTTCGCACTGGAAAAGCGCCCTTCCCTCAGTGCATGAGGCGCTTTATGCTACTTTTCATCACTTTGCGTCAAGGGGTCAAAATGTATGCAGATCACCGCAAACAGCCATAGGTTTTGACGCAAAGTCCAAACTACTAAAATAGTATAGACTATGCTTTGTGGGGAAAGCGAATGCCTCCTTGAAGCAGGCGTTGAAAAGGGAACATTTTTCTTTTTTTTTTTAAAACCATTCATTGCATTTGTGCGTCAGTTTACAGCACACATCCAATGTGTGGGATACCTCTGAGTTTGTCTAGGCATAGGAATTCGTACTGGAAGGGTATGATTCCAGTACAAATGCTATGCTAGACAGCACACTATCACCTCTGCACCATGGTATAAGGATGCGCATCCAACAAGGACGTCTAATTACACCTTCAGGGCATGAGAGCAGGAGGCTAATCTTATCTACATTGCGTGAAAAATGTGTTGATCTGCCCCCCAGAGCACTAGGCACCAATTAAACCCCAGCCGCATATCATTGCACCCATTACTGCCTGATTTTTTTTCTTTAAACATTATCACATCCTACCTCCTTTGTAGACCTCCGAATTCGTATTTTGTGGTTGTTGCTACATTTTGTGTTTTTTGCTTTTTTTTTAATAAGAAAAAAAAACAGCAAGGCCTGCAGCCAGAGATTCCTCTAAACAAACCTCACTCTTCCACTGCTCTCTCCCTCCCCTGCCCTACCGCCCACTCTGTGATTTGATCTTTTGCTTCAGTGAGGCCGTGGAGAAATTGTTAAATCAGTGAGTCTTGCATCTGAGCCATGCAGAGAGAGGGCCTCTTCAAAAACCTGGAATGGCCACATTTATTCCCCAGAGCCTTAGACGGAGAGCAGAGGAATGCAAATGTGTGCAGCAAATTCAGCGCAGCCAATTAGGATGAAAAGCATCCCCTCCACTCTAGGCCTCTGTGAGTTTAGGATGACACGGTTCAGTGTCTAAATGGAAAATGCCATGTTATCACGAATATAAACATGCCTCTGACTGAAGAGACTTGCACCCAGACACGACAGCCATAGAAATGGAATCGCATTTCATTAGTGAATCGCACAAACAAACAGGAAATAAGCAAAACCCTCTCTCTTATGCTTTGTTTAGTGTTTTTCCTCCAAGGGCACAAAGACAATTCGCATTATAATGATAATGGAAAGAGGAGGAGATATGCAGGATTGTGGCATCACCAAAGAGACAGGGCAGTGGCAGAATTTCTCCATGGTGCATATCAATAAATTCAAAGGGGCTTATTTACAAGCTTTGCGCTCACTTTTGCGTCATTTTTAACATGGGAAAAGTGACGCAAAAGTGGCGTAAGGGGCTTGTAAATTTGCCCCAAAGTTTGATAGGAGAATTGGTTTCGCTTTGTGCACTGGTTGATACGGGCAACAAATATGTTACCCTTGCTCGCCATGTTTAACCTGGACCAAAATGCCCCCTCCCCCACCGTGCCCTTCTAAAGCCCGTAGACAGATATGACACAGAAAACAGTTGAATAATAAAGAGTAGGTAGCGGGTCTATGGTGCTGTAGTCAGTGACCATGGCATAAACAAGAGTGACCAGGGCATAAACAAGAGTGACCAGGGCATAAACAAGAGTGACCAAGGCATAAACAAGAGTGACCAAGGCATAAACAAGAGTGACCAGGGCATAAACAAGAGTGACCAGGGCATAAACAAGAGTGACCAAGGCATAAACAAGAGTGACCAGGGCATAAACAAGAGTGACCAAGGCATAAACAAGAGTGACCAGGGCGTAAACAAGAGTGACCAGGGCATAAACAAGAGTGACCAGGGCATAAACAAGAGTGACCAGGGCGTAAACAAGAGTGACCAGGGCATAAACAAGAGTGACCAGGGCATAAACAAGAGTGCCCACGGCCGTCATCATGAGTTCTTGGGAATGAATGAGATTAGGATAAAAGTGCCCCTGAGGGATCCCCGCCGTACTGTGTGCAGACAAGGATGTGTGTGCTTCACTGTGTGACCAAAGATCTTTAGCAAAGTATGTACACAGTTTAGGCTCGGGACAAGAAGGGACCCTGCATAAAATGGCCCCTCAGATAATATAACCATCAGTGCAATTGTAAGCCTCGATCTCTACCTATCACCAGTTATGCAGGATACTTACTAGTCGTAGAGGATCGGTCAAGGGCAGGTTTCCACTAGTGATCCAGGTCCCAGAGGGACAGTTATTTTGGAGGAGTAAGTCTCCAGATTTGAGTAGAATGTCATAGGAATCTGCATTTAGTTGAAAAACACTCTTTAACATAGCATTTTGATTTAAATGCGTTTTGGAATAAAAGGTTTTGTGTTCACCATTTGGCAATTTCTTCTTTATGCACAGTGCCAGAGAGACTAGTGGCCTGATTTAGATGTTGATGGGACCTCGATGGCGAAGTCTTTTTTGGCGGTCTTACCGCCTGCCACCCTGGCGGTCCTCCCACCCGATTTAGATGATGGCTGGCAATTGGAGAGAAGACTGCTGCGGTCCTGCAGACTCCGCCAGGACTTCACTCCCCCCCCCCCACGGCAGGATGGGCTGCAGCAGGTGGCGGCGGGACTCCAGCCAGGATTCCCACCCTCCAGATTTGGATGTGGGCTGTTTCGAAGGGAATTTCGGCAGGAATCCCTCCTACTTCGAGTCGGCAGGATGGGACGAAAAGGGGTGAAAACCCACCTTTTTTCAGGGTACAGCCTGCGATTTCGTCCTCTACTCCTTCGCCCAGGCCCCCCCTTACCTGCTGCACCTTGACCATAACAGGCCAGCACCCCATTTTGACGGACCCGAAGGTACGTGTTTGTGGTGTGTGCAGGTATACATTGCATGGTGTGTGTGGGTTGGTGGGGTGCAATGCAGAATGTACAAAATACACTCACTAGATGTAACCTACATTCACAACATATATGTGTTTTACGTAAATAAAATAATTTTCCTTACCTGTCTCCCCACCACCACGGTTGCCTCTCGTCAGTACCCCACCACAGGACACCGCCAGCCCAATGGGAACAACTGAATATGCTCGGCGGGACTCCGCCATCAAGACGGCGGGCGATTCACCAGCACAGAAGACCGCCACTGTGGTGGTCTTCTGTGTATCGCGTATACATCAAAATATGGCAGGCGGAAGACTGTGAGCTCGGCGGAGTACTCAGTCCTGCTGCCAAGGCGGGACGGCGGTCGGACCATCAAGATCTAAATCAGGCCCTATGCTTCCAAGTGGGCAGGCACTCACAAGACTAGCAGGGTCACTCTTGAATATTATTGGAAATTATTGGAAATTGACAGGCTCAATAAAGAGGCTGCCTGGGCGCACTCAGCCTCAACACAAGGTGCAATTTTTTCATTACACTTTTTTTTGCTGAGGTCAGAGGTAAGGCGAAGATGTCAAGAGAGAGAGTGTAGTTATTAAAATATGTTTCTATTACACTCAGAGCGAGAGGAGCTAAGGGGTTGCCAAACAACCAGATTCTACTGCCATCTAGCTTTGACCCAGGGATTGTTAGCACAGCAACCTAAAATTGGAACTGAGAGCCAACTCTGTTGCACTGATAGGCCTCAGACTGTCCTAGAATCTTTTTGGATCTGAAAAGAGACATATTTGAAAGAGCATAATGACAGGCTACTATACTTTGGGGTTCAGAAACCTAGTAATAACTTTTTGCAGTTGGCCAGGATATGGATAAATATTTCAGAGTTTAAGGTCACTCACACTTGGAATGAGTGACCCCCAATACTTCGAAATAAGGTTGCTCAGTAGGTCTCAAAGAGGAAGTCAGAAGGACACTGTACTGGTTGAGGAATTGGCATTACTTCATGACCACAGTCTTGAAAGTATGGTGAAAACAAGGACCTAAGGCCTCGTAAGCATGGGCACAGAGCATAGAGAACTTTTCGCCTAGAGGAGACTGTACTACTTTCCATGCTTTCTGAACTAATACGACACAAAGAGGTGGCATAACACTGACCACTGGACTCATAAACCATGTGCCAAATTAGTCAAAGACAGAATTAACAGGATGCAGACAAGCATAAGAGGGGGGCATAGCTGATAAAATGGTTGTATGGCTATGATCTGCGGAAGCTCCGCCCAACCCGAAAGGAAATCCTGTTACAATCCTGGTGTTGCGCAGCCATCAACACTTGAAATTCGCAAGAAACTCTCTCCGGCTGGGGACCCTCTGCAGCTGAAGACACTGCTGAAATAAAGTAGCTGAGGGAATTTTAGTGACCCGCTGGTATCCCAGCTGGCCGACTCCCAATGGTTGAAATAAAATGGCGCATGCCTCATGAAAGAGACAGCTGACTCTGTATTGGTAGTGTTCTCGTTGTGGTACAGGCACCTGGTGGCAACAGGGGAGATCTGTGAGGAGGTCCCAGACAGAGAAGAGTGCCAATGGTGCTTAGTGAGAGTGGGCTGTGATCTCAAGGGGGCTTGGAAGGGAGCACATAGGAATGGGGTCTCCTCATACACCAGGTGAATGTCTATTTGGATAGATGGTAAGACACAGTTTGAACTTGTGAATGTACGTCAATATCCTGAAGGCAGCTATATTATGTTTAATGGCAGCTTGAAAGGGAGAGGTGTGTATGATGAATGTCTATGGTTCCAATATAGAAGTCATTCCTTTTTAGGTCGAGCTTCGATCGACCTGTTATTATCTCTTCTGTGGGGTTTGGCACACCCACCCATTGCCATTGGTTCTTTCTCGTGGCATTCAGAAATGCTGGCTTTCTATTGGTCCACTGCGCTCAATTGTCCCTCCTTTGGGTGCTTGTTTCATCGGAGGCGATTTCACTCAGTAATTGTTTTTGTTGGCCATCACAGCTTCCTCCTCGCACAGCGCGGGATGGCCTCTCCTCCCATCTGGCTGTTGCATATCAGGTGTTTTTTTTTTTTTTTTGCAGTTTTATCTAGCTCGAATTCGACCAGTAGGTATTGGAGTGCTTTACATGAGCACCAGTGACATTAAACTTGTTTCACTTTTCCACACAGCTAATTTCCGCTCAAGTATACAAGCATTTCCTAAACGTATTTAATTTGAGCGTAGCTGCTTTTTTAAATATAAATACTTGTCGCCTTATTTATTTTACTTTTTTTGTTTAGAAATAAACAAATTCTCTTTAAGAAGGTCATTGTACAAGATGGCAGCCATGTGAAATAGTCTTGTTTTAGTCCTTCGACTCTGTCCATGGCAGAAGCCGTCACCTCTAATCTCCCAGCATGCTCCACTCTAGCAAACCGGTTGCGTGAGTGCGAGCATTGGTGGTCATAAATTCTTTTGTTTATGTAGGTAGAGGTTATACATTTTACAACATGTGATTTTGTGACATTCTGCAGCTGGTTTCGGGAGTTCAGGCTGGCGGGGATACTGGGTGGATGAGAAGTGGGGCCCTGCTTTGGATCTGCAAAGTCTTCTGTATTCTCTGTACAGAGGCTTGAATAGCACTGAATTAACATGCATAGATCTTCCACCAAATTGTTGCGAGATTGGCAGTTTATCAGTTGCCCAATGACAGCGACATAATTTTGTAGCTAAGTTCCCTCTAGGGCGCACATTCCTCTCCAATGCCGCACACTAAAATGCCTCGGGTGCACAGACAAACAGGCTGGGAATATGCAGATGTGCAATCCACCTATCCTTCTTTTAAAAAAAAAAATGCCTTTCAGTCCAAAAGCACACGGACAGTTCCATTAATGTAAGAATCACATTTATTTATAAAGGACTGTAGGACGCAAATCGGCAGAACTCTTGTTCAGTAACTTTTCGTGCTACAGTCCCCAACACACTGTTTTATTTATGGCTGTGGCGCACGCAAAAATTTCTTAAACAGTGCTGTGCTGCACCTGTCACCTTTATTAGGCACAATGGGTGAAGCAGGAGTCCGGGAGCCTGTGTGCCCTGAAATCTTGGCAACTCTTGGCAAAAGTTAAGGTGAGCCAGAAACGAATTCATAAGAAATCCAAGCAAAAGCAGAAACAAGGCATCAGTTTCTATCGTTTCAATAGACTGCTTTTGCTGCAGTAGTGAACTCCGTTCACCCCCCCTCCCACATCTATTTTTCATCACCCCAAACCCCCTTCTCCACCTTTTGTTGCATGATGCCCAGGATTTTCCCACAAACCATCTCCCCAACCCCCAAAAAGAAACTCTTTTAAATTATTTTAAAACATTGTTTCTAATTAATGCGCTGCCTCCCAGTGGTCCGAGAACGGGCTTTTTGCGGTGTGTTGCAGGTTCCGTTTGTATTTACCAGTGCCTAAAACATCAGAACTTGAAATATTGCAAGTGGACAGTTCATGAGGATGCTGAATCAGCGGCCCCTCTTTAACAGGGACATTTTAAGGATTTTGGAAGCCCCTGTTTGGAAGAGCTTTGAATTTATGATCCAGTTTCAGCTCTTTCATGCCCTCTTTGGTTAGGTCACTGACAGTGCACGGGTGCACTCGTATTTTATTTGCAGTATATGTGTAGCACAGATCTAGGCATGTAAAACAGTGGAGTGCACAGCATAGTGAACGTGCAATATCATGGTGTGTGTGTGGTAAAAAATAACGATCATATGTTTTTATTTAAACACTTTATTTACTACATTTTAATTTGCCACCATCCAGTTTAAAAGCGTTTGTCAGCACCGCTGCCTACCAGCAGCACCAGAGCAGAGTGCGCTTAAGAGGTTGCCTTAATTGCAAGACCACGTCACACACACATGGACTTCTTCATAGTCTTCACCTTTCCCGATCTTTCTCCATTTCTCTTTGTACCTGTCTGTAAAAGTCTCATTGTCTCTACCCTTGTCTCTCCTTCCTTTTTATTCTGTGCGTATCTCAGTCCCTCCTTGCATTTCAGTCTCTCTTAATCTCAGTGCCAGTTTCTCTTTCTCTCCCTCGCTTCCATTCTTTTTTCATGTTATGTTATGTTAATAACTTTTATAAAGCGCAGCGGTTACCCGAGGGTGTCCTGGCGCTAGTTATCCTGAAGGCAAGAACAAGGAGGGAATGAGATTTATTCAGCAAAAAGCCAGGTTTTTAAACCCTTCCTAAAGGCTAAAAGATCCGTGGCATTTCTTAAGTGAAATGGTAGGTCATTCCAGGCTTTCGCCGCACAAGCGGCAAAGCTTCTGCCACCCCACAAAACTTTTTTTGTGTGCGGTACTGAGACCAACTTGGCACCCAGTGAGTGAAGTGTCCTTTTCGGTGTATACCACTGGAACAACCGTTTTAAAAAGTCTGGGCCTGTACTTTGAAGAGCTTTAAAAACCATACAGAGCGATTTAAAGCGCACTCGACTCCTTACCGAGAGCCAGTGCAATTTTTTTATTTCCTTGGAGATGGGAGAGAACTTAGACGTACCAGTGAGGAGTCTCGCAGCTGCATTTTGCAGCAGCTGGTGTTTGCTCATACATTTTTATTGAATATTCAAGTACAGGCTATTGCAATAGTCCAGCCTCGACAATACCAGTGCTGTGACCACTGTTTGCCGGCTACCCAGGGGTAGGAATGGCAATACTTTCCTGACTGTTCTAAGCACATAGGCAGTTTTTTTTTTTTTTTTTTTTTATTGAGATCCATATAAAAAGAAACTTTTATCCATACATACATCCATATAATTCATTAAACGTGTCGAATAATACAAAATCATTAAATAACACCAGTAGGCCTGAAAACAGCAAATCCTAAAATCAGTAAAAGAAAGACAGACAATATATGCATTTAAGCCATCTTTTGACAGATAAAACACGTAATATTTTGGAACATCATCCACTGCTAATATTAACACAGACTAAACAATTGATTGAACCTTAGGTACCTTAAAACATATGCAGAAAAATCAGCAAGTATATCCAGAATAGTATTTCATCCTATATCAATCAATACAGCTATGTAGCAATAAAATCTAAAGTATAAAAATAAAAATGCTAATATTACTATAAGTAGGATTCGAACATGCTGAGAATACCTCCTGAGATATTGGCTCAATTTTGAGATCTCAATCGAAATAGTCTGCCCAAACCATCTCAAACTTCTTAATCCCCCCAATTCGCAGTGCATAGGCTCGTTCGCTTTTTTTAACCTGCTTCATTTTCCGGACCCATTCATTTTTAGTTGGTATAAGATCTGATCGCCATCTCTGAAGCAAAAGTGATCTAGCGACTGCCATTGCGATATATAATAATTTGAGCACCTTGTCAGAAAGATGAAGATCTGGGTCATAGCCAAACACCATCAGCCGAATATTCAAATCTATTGTAATTGAGCATTCGGCTTCAAGATAGCAAAAAATGTCATTCCAGAACCTCTGGATCAGGAGGCATTGTCATATGATATGTGTCCAATTGGCTGAAGGATGGTTTAGGCAACGAAAGCACTGCCCAGATTGGTTGGGATAAACTTTGGATAGGAAAAGTGGGGTTCTATAAAGTAGCCATTTGCTAAAAAATAACATCCTACGCCAATTCGGCCCCTTAGCGTGCAAAAGTTGAGATTATTGACTACTGACCACATACTCGCTGTGATTTCCATCTCCTCATGTTTTCCCCATTTAGTTATTGCTTTCTCCACAAGATCCATACCCTTGATAGAGGCTAAACGCTTTTTCCATTGCCCGGGTTTCTTAACTTTGGGCTCATCTAGTAATTCATATACTAAGCATTTCCGTTCGATTATCTGAACCAAATCGAGTTTATTCAAACATTTACTAAAAATGTTATATGACCCAAGGAGAAGGAAATCATTTGGAATTAAATGAGACATTTCAGCTATATTAAGCCATCTATCATTCCTTAGGAAATCAGAGATTTTTCCAAAGCCAGCCTTGGCCCATTTTTGAGTAATTGCCGACGAATATCTAATCCCCGATAGTGAAATGAGGCCGGATAACGGAGTTGAGGAGTTGATTACAGGGATTGAATATCTTCTATAAAAAGCCTGACGTTTATAGAAAAACCACTGCATACACTTATAACGTACTAGTTTAGGAGATTTTACGATTGTTAGTGGGAAGTGAATCAGATTCTCTTTACAAATTGAGTTCATAAAATAATTAATAAATAAGCCCGTTTTAATTCCGGCTTAAACCTTGACATATATTGTGCAAAATATGCAAAATAATAATCCCTAAAGTTAGGGAGACCTAATCCCCCGTTTTCCAGCTTCTCATATAAAGTGCTAAGTGCAATTCGGGGGACCTTCTTGCCCCAGAGAAAAGATGTAAACATAGACTCTAATTTAGCAAACAAAGAGGCCGTTAAGAGACAGGGAATCGTGGAAAATAAGAAATTAAATAGCGGAAGAACAGACATTTTAATCAATGCGACCCTGCCCAAAATGGTTAATGGAAGAGAATTCCATCGATAGAATAAGTCCTGAACTTTTCGCAAAAGTGGGGCAAAATTTAAATCATATAATTCAGAAATTCGAGCCGTAAAATAAATACCCAGATATCTTTTCGGTTTTGTATTTAAACAAGGAAGAATATCGGGATGTAAATCCGTAGGCTCACGGTTACACTGTATTATTTCTGTTTTTTTTAAATTGATTTTGTAACCGCCAAGAGACTCAAATTGTTCAAAAATCTCAAAAGCTTTTGCTTGCACCTCCTTCTCAGGCTTTATTATGAGCATGATATCATCGGCGTATAATTTCAATTTTCCCATAGTTGGTAGAGGAGGACAGATATCTAAACTATTCCGAATGGCTATCGCCAAAGGTTCGATAAAAAAGGCGAATAACACCGGAGACAGTGGGCAGCCTTGTCTAGTCCCATGTTTAACACTGACTTGGCCAACCTCCGAGGCATTGATGATAATGTTGGCTTCTGCATTCAAGTACAGTTTCTGAATCAACCCAGTAATTTTGGGAGGTATGCCGAAATTTGACAAGATAAAAAATAAGGTCTCCCAAACAACTAGGTCAAAAGCCTTCTCGGCATCTAATAAGAGGACCAGAGCTGGTATCTTCCGAGTCTCAAAATAATCCAGTGCTTCAGCGAGATAGTGTGTATTGGTCCCGAGCTGCCTCCCGGCGATAAAACCATTTTGGTCAAGATGGATCAAGTGCGAGGCAATTCCATTAAATCGATTAGCTAACAATTTAGTAATAATTTTATAGTCAGAGTTTAAAAGCGTGATGGGACGATAAGAATTCGGGTCTTCACAATCCTTTCCTTTTTTCAAAAAGCTGACTATATTCCCTTTTCTAAAAGAAAATGGTATTAAACCACCCTCTAGAATTGAGTTAGGAATCAGCAAAAGATATTCAGAAATGGTGCTTGAAAAGGTTTTAAAAAATTCAGCCGGGAGGCCGTCCGGGCCACAAGCTTTACCATTCGGGAGATTTTTAATAACATCCCCCAATTCTTCTTTCGTGAAAGGACTCGCCATACTCATTTTATCGGCATCTGAAAGTACAGGCAATTCATATCTCTGAAGAAACTCTTCCAGAGAGGTCCTGTCAATGGGCTGTTGTCGGCCATATATATTCCTATAATGTTGTAACATTATATCCCCTATGACTCCGGGGTCATCAGAACGGATACCGGTTATAGGACATCTCAGTGCGCTTATCTGATTGGTTACTGCCTGCTCCCTGGCTTGCCAGGCAAGAAACCTCCCGGTATAATTACTCTGTTCATAGACCTTTTGCCTATGGTGTTGATAAAAGGATTCACTTTTAACATAATATTTTTCACTAAGATCCCGTTTAGCCTGATCAAATTGCCGTTGGTTAAAAGCAGAGGGGCTACCAAGAAAGATTTCAAAAGACCTTTGTACTTTCTGCTCTAAAATTTGCTTTTCTTCTTTAACTTTCCTTGCATTGTCGGCTTTTTTTCCAATGGCTAGTCCCCGTACATAAGCTTTGAGCGAGTCCCAGACCACGTGCGGTGGAGCTGAGTCATGATTTCGCTCAAGAAACTCCTTTATCTCTGTTTTAATAAAAAGGACCCAGCTCTCTTCTGATAGATATTGCCTATTTAACATCCATCTCTTAGGAGTCATAATATATTTACCCAACTCTAACTCCATAATGACCATCGCATGATCCGAAAATCCATTCGGAAGGATTCTCTGCTGGCAAAAGACCAGTCTCCTAGAAATGAGGAAAAAATCGATGCGTGAGGAAGTGCGAAATCTACCTGAAAAACAAGTATAGGTGATCTTAGTGGGAAATACTGCCCTCCATTGTTATGTCCTGTATAGAGGCCCTAATGTAGACCCATTCATACATGCCCTAAAATGGACGTATTCGTATTTGCCCTAATACGGTCATATTCGTACTTGCCCTATTATGGTCAAAGCCGCATACGCCCTATTACGGTCAAAACTGTACCTGTCCTATTATAGTCATGATTCCTTATATAGGCATGATCTTTCACCTACATTGGTCCTTGCTAGTACACAACAAGCTCTGAGGGCTGAACGGTACCTAGTCTGTGGTTTTGAATACAGCAGGGTTTTTCCCAAACACAGGCCCACACTGTACTCATCAATTATGCATCGCTCTCTAGGAATACACCACCTGCATAATATGTATGAACAAAGTTCACCCCTGACGTCTTCCTCAAGTCTAACAAGGGCCAATACAAACCAAACGAAGCAACTAGAGTCTTCAGGGTATAAATACACCACATTTTACCCCGGTAAGACAGAGGGAACCGAGACTTCCATGCTGACACACTGACCAGAGACGCTGAGGCTCCTGCATGCAGTCGCTCCAGCTGACAGCGGTCTGACACAGCCCTTGCAGGGTGTCCAACTCGAGACCAGGAAGGGGTCCCACACTCTCTCTATTCAGGTATGGGGGTTCGACTAAATCCTAGAAGGATTCTTGGCTCTTAGGTTTTTAGACCTACACATATGCTACGTACACTCAGGTACATCTAGTTAGGCATCGTAGGAGTACGCGCACTTTGCATAATGCTGTTTATATTCATGTATGTATTCATGATTATTGCAATATGGTAGAACTGTTCTATCCCTTTGCTTTTATCGTACTGCTGATAATATATCTCTGCTATTGTCTGCTGGTTTCTGCAGCACATATATTTTACACTAGAATAACAACTGTTCAATAAATACTTATTGAAACGCCCAGACTGTTTATTCTGTGTAACTCTCTGAGACAAACCGAATAAGTAAGCACGAGTGACTGAGCGGAAAGTAGTATATTATTTCCACGATTCTGAGGAATTTGGGTTGTCATGATCTAAGGTTGCCAGAAACTAATCTCTCCCCAATAAGAGGAGATTCTAGTGGCACTGTGAGCTAGCTAATGCAAATCAGGCTAACATACGCGGTGGGGGTGCACAGAGCCAGTCAGTCACCAAGCCCACAGTTTATGTTATCCAAACGCGCAGGTCCTGCATGGGTACTATAGGAACTACACGACATGGTGCCACCAACGTTGGTTTGGTACTCATTTAACAGTAGAATCTGAGTAGTTCAGTCGTGCTATTCTCAGAGAACCTACTCACAAAACCCCAGAGACGTCTGGAGTGGGTGGGCACTAAATCCACCAGAGCTGAGTAGTACGAAAATACTATTTATTGGCTGTTGGTTAATCAAGCTTGAAGGACATTTAGTTCCTAAATTGTACATAACACCTCATCTTAAGTTCCCTGGGAATACCTCTTCCTCCAAACATGACTGGTTCAGGGGATGAGAGAGTTGACCTGAATGTTTTAGAGGGAGAAGAAGATCCTGAGGATGCAATACAGATTGCACCAAAATTCAGAAGGACAGTCACCCTAAGACTATTAGAAAATGGCTTACCAGCCACGGGTGGCATAGTAGTTTTCGTGATTGAGGCACACGAATCAAACAAAACAGAGGTATTCTATTCATGGGTTACACTCCCAGCAGCAAATGCCATAACAAAGACATTTCACTACTATTTGAGAGGAAATGCACCAAGGGAATATGCCCCGTTTGAGGACATAGAGGTTCCACTCACTTACCAGGAACATCATTACTGGTTTTATGGCACCCTACCCCACATACGACAAAGAGTAAGATTAGGCCCGCTCGGAGGAGACGGGGCCACATGGCCAATACTAGCGGCTTACACACCGCACCCTGACATTGGAACAATTTCACAGCCAGAATTACTCATACAACACAGAGATTTAATTAAAATCTACAGAAACCTGACACAATTTGTCATGAGGACTTTAACAATCCAACCTGCACCAGGTGCAGCAAACAGTACTCCGACTCAGGGTACAGGAAATAAAATTACTCCTCAAACATTACACGCAGTAATGGGCAAAATGCTTGCAAAACGCGAACAAATACCATTTTGGATAGCTCAGAAAATAACTCAGCTTGAGGCAGTATTCCCGAATACTACCACCTATGAAAAACACAGAATTCTAACAATCTGCTTACCCATGGGGATCACACCACAAGTAGAGGACTGCACCTCTTGGGGTTCAGTCTTTGCTGCCATATTTACCAGAACACATGGTATCCCGTCCTTAGCAGTAATACCTGAGGTATTGAGACAGATACAAAATGAGTACGGAGCAGAACCTGCCCTTAACTTAGGGATGAAGTTACTAAATAACTTTGACCAGGTATCAGCCATAATACTAGCTAACATTAAGGGGGAAGCAGCTTGAGTGGCGATCCGCCAACGCCTAAGGGAGTTCGGTCCAATAGATCAACAACACGAACTACCCAAAATAATTGAAACTGCATATGCAGAATTAGGCAGAGACAGTCTAGGTGGGAAAGCATTAAAACCACAACTGGTGGGCAGTCCTGAAAAGGACACTACAAAGCAGACGCCTACTTCTTCTAAAAAGAAGTGGGAAAATAAAAAACAACAAAAGTCTAAAGACAACAGATCTCAATCCAGAGGTAGGTCTCCTCAACAGGAGCCCTCTGAAAGGAGGTATAACCTCAGGAATAGGGATAATATTAAAGAACCTGACAGGTATCAGGATACTGATACACGTTCCTCTCGTTCCTGTCAGGGTTCATCAAAAAACTCTGAGAGGGAAGGACGGTCAGAGGAGCGTACAAAGTCCAGAGACACGCAACGTGCTGTGGACTACGCACCTAAAAAAGAAGATAAACAAAAACAGAAACCTCAGTTCAAAAAGAAGAAGGTAGCAGGTCTCAAGATCAGACATGCCCAGAATTCTGAGGACACAGCTTCTGAACGGGGAATGGGCTCTGACGATGCTAGACAGCGCGACAGAAGTAACGATAGCTCACCAGAACCTGAAGGAATTTCTGGTGACAGCAGAGTTGAGTGAGTATATCACGTTGGAAACACCTGATACTCGGGTAAGTGTCCCACATAAGTTACATGAGATAACACTCCGGATGGAGGGGGACAAGCCCAGAAAAATCAAAGGTCTCTTTTGGAGAAATCTGTCATCTGGTTATGACATTCTATTAGCAGAACAAGACTGGCCGCCAGCATTCGTCATGGAGTGCCCTAGGGGAGAAACAATAATTTTTCCAGGCTTTTCCGACCTCGTGCCCATACATTTAAAACATGCATATGTGCAGGAGTGGGCGGGTGCCCTAGCTCCAGCATTGTATAAAAATCATGTTGGTTGGGATGAGGATTCAACCCACCACGTGATCCCGTTAAAAGTTTCCCCAAATGCTCAAAGGCAATACCCAGGAAGCTAAAGAACAAGTCAGGGAGATCCTAGATCAACTAGAATACCAGGGGGTGATTGAAAATTACACTTCACCTATGAACAATCCTTTGTTTCCCGTAATGAAACCTGACAACACATATCATTTAGTTTTGGATTACAGACATTTAAACACTTGCACAAAGACATTTGCAGTTCAAAATGCACACAGTGCCGCATTAATGAATAACATTGTGCGCAAAAATACAAAACAACACTTGATATCTCAAATGGATTTTTTTGCCAAAATATAGCGCCTGAAAGCAGGTATCTGACCGCATTCAGTGTGTTAGGGTCCCAGCGACAATTTTGTCGACTAGCCCAAGGGTATAAAAATAGCCCTGGGGTATTTTCAGCAAGAGTAACGGAGTTACTCCAAAATTTGGATGAAGAAGCATTGTCCTATGTGGATGATATTTATCTGACGGACGATGACTTACCGAGGCACTTGACCAGGGTGAGCACCATTATTATGGGATTCGCCTCTGAGGGCTATAAATTTAATGTAAAAAAAATCAAAAATTGCCCACCTCAATGTCCTATTTTTAGGATACGAGCTGTCAAGTGAAGGGAAAAGCCTAGCAGCTAACTTTTTAGAAAAGTGTGCACTGCTCCAACCTCCAAAATCGTTGAAGAATTTACAATCAATTCTGGAATTCCTAAATTTTGGTCGAACATACATTTTGGATTACGCAGAAAGAGTAAAACCTTTCTACGACTTAATAAAACCTGATTTTTCAATCAGACAATGGACACAGGTACATACAAATATCCTACGTTCACTACAGGAAGACATGATAATTTCAAAACATTTACAGACACGCGTAAACGTACGCAACTTAGTGATCCGAGTCATAGCGGGTTAATGCGGGTACACTTATTTGACTTTCAATGAAGGCGAAGCAGTACCGATCGCATACAAATCACACCTGTACACAAACGCAGAGATGCGTTTCACTTCAACAGAAAAAATCCTGACAGCAGTGCAGACCGCTGTAGCAAGAGAAAGAGCTCTGGCTCAGGGTAAACGCATAATTGTTGTGACCCCAGTACCAGCTTTAGAAGCTGTTACAAAAGCTAGCATTCCAAATGCGAAAGCCTTACATCCCAGATGGATACAATGGGCTAATTCTCTTACTGCAACGGATGTTGAATACAGATTTGATCCAAGTTTAAAAACACAAGCATTTCTGCAATACGAACTGGAATATCCTCTACCAAATGAGATTTTGCCTCTAGATCAGTATGAATACATTATTTACACTGACGGATCTGCTCAACCGCCCATAGGGAGTAAGCAAGCTTACAGCACAGCGTGTGTGATTGTTAACCCCTTCGCTGCTAGGCCTTTTCCCCCCATGTGCTAAGCCTTTTTTTGGCTATTTGGGGTAGTTCGCGCTTAGGCCCCTGTAACGTTTTGACCACATAAGGTATCCACGCCAAATTTGCGTCCTTTTCTTCCAACATCATGGGGATTCTAAAGGTACCCAGGGTTTGTGGATTCCCCTGGAGGGGACCCAGAAAATAGCCAAAATACAGCTAAATTATGGTTTTTGGGGGAAAAATTGGGAAAAAGTGCTGCAAATGAAAGCGTCTGGGGTTTCCCCTGCAAATGGCATCAAAAAAGGGGTTGTGGGGCTGAAATCACCATTTTCCCAGCTTTTAGGGAATGACAGACTTTTGTAAGAAAACCAACATTTTTTACACAGTTTTGGCATTTTTCTGGGACATAGCCTATTTTTGCTATTTTTTGTGCTTTCAACCTCCTTCCAGTTAATGGTAGAAAGGGGTATGAAAGCAATAATGGATCCTGGAAAGCTATACATTTTAGTAAAGTAGACCAAATACTGAATTCAGCAAGGGGTCATTTGTGTAGATCCTTCAAGGTTTCTTTATAGAAACTAACAGTTAAATATAGGGAAAATTAGTTGAACAAAACAGCCTTTTGTGTCAACATTTTCACATGTAACTTCTTCTAATTATGACAGCTCTTTAAAAGCAATATACCGTTACATCCGCGGGACCTTACTGGTTGTGGGGATATATAGAACTTGTAGGTTCACCAAGAACCCGACGAACCCAGAGCCAAAAACTGAGCAGCGACTTGTAATGGTTTTTTATTATGTACCGGGTATATAGCAATTATTCTGGGAAAATATATACATGGAAAAATCGGTATGATAGACCTCTATGTATTTCTGAAATGGGAACAAAATATAGAGTTTAGAACCAGTAGATATTTGCACATTTCCAAAATTGGGAATACTCAAACTAGCATGAGAATTATCGGTCATTTTTCAAAATGACTTCTTTTTTACACATTGTCTTTCATTTGGAAGGCAGAAATGCATTGAAAGTCAATAGATAATAACAGTTGCTTTACAAATCTGAATTACCCTACGTCTCCCAATAAAAATGGTACCTCACCTGTGTGGTTAGGCATAGTGCCCACGACAGGAAATGGCTCAAAACGCAACGTGAACACACCACATTTTCACAATGAAAAATTATCTTTTTTTTGCAAAGTGCCTAGCTGTAGTTTTTGAACCCTAGCTCTGCCGGCACCTAGGGAAACATAGCAAACCTATACATTTTTTTAAACTAGACACCCAGGGGAATCCAGGATGGGGTGACTTGACTGGCTCTCACCAGGTTCTGTTACCCAGAATCCCTTGCAAACCTAAAAAAATGTTTAAAAAAACACATTTTCCTCACATTTCTGTGGCGGAAAGTTCTGGAATCTGCGTGGATCCACAAATTTCCACCCACCCCGCGTTCCCCAAAGTCTTCTGAGAACAATGGTACCTCACTTGCGTGGGTAGGCCTAGTGCCCGCGACATGAAACGGCACAAAACGCAACGTGGACACACCACAAATTCACAGTGAAAAATGACCCTTTTTTGGCAAAGTGACTAGCTGTAGTTTTTGAACCCTAGCTCTGCCGGCACCTAGGGAAACCTAGCAAACATATACATTTTTGAAACCTAGACACCCAGGGGAATCCAGGATGGGGTGACTTGTCTGGCTCTCACCAGGTTCTGTTACCCAGAATCCCTTGCAAACCTAAATAATTGTCAAAAAAAACCACATTTTCCTCACATTTCTGTGGTGGAAAGTTCTGGAATCTGCGTGGATCCACAAATTTCCACCCCCCCCGCGTTCCCCAAAGTCTTCCAAGAAGAATGGTACCTCACTTGCGTGGGTAGGCCTAGTGCCCGTGACAGGAAACGGCACAAAACGTAATATGGAGACACCACAATTTCACAGTGAAAAATGACCCTTTTTTGGCAAAGTGCCTAGCTGTAGTTTTTGAACCCTAGCTCTGCCGGCACCTAGGGAAACCTAGCAAACCTATACATTTTTCAAAACTAGACACCCAGAGGAATCCAGGATTGGGTGACTTGTCTGGCTCTCACCAGGTTCTGTTACCCACAATCCCATGCAAACCTAAACAATTGTCAAACAAAACACATTTTCCTCACATTTCTGTGGTGGAAAGTTCTGGAATCTGCGTGGATCCACGAATTTCCACCCACCCCGCGTTCTCCAAAGTCTTCCGAGAAAAATGGTACCTCACTTGCGTGGGTAGGCCTAGTGCCCGTGACAGGAAACGGCGCAAATCGCAACGTGGACACACCACATTTTCACAGTGAAAAATGACCCTTTTTTGGCAAAGTGCCTAGCTTTAGTTTTTGAACCCTACCTCTGCTGGCACCTAGGGAAACCTAGCAAAACTATACATTTTTGAAAACTAGACACCCAGGGGAATCCAGGATGGGGTGACTTGTCTGGCTCTCACCAGGTTCTGTTACCCAGAATCCCTTGCAAACCTAATAAATTGTCAAAAAAAACCACATTTTCCTCACATTTCTGTGGTGGAAAGTTCTGGAATCTGCGTGGATCCTCGAATTTCCACCCACACCACGTTCCCCAAAGTCTTCCGAGAAAAATGGTACCTCACTTGCATGGGTAGGCCTAGTGCCCGTGACAGGAAATGGCGCAAAACGCAACGTGGACACATCACAATTTCACAGTGAAAAATGACCCTTTTTTGGCAAAGTGCCTAGCTGTAGTTTTTGGACCCTAGCTCTGCCGGCACCTAGGGAAACCTAGCAAACCTATACATTTTTGAAAACTAGACACCCAGGGGAATCCAGGATGGGATGACTTGTCTGGCTCTCACCAGGTTCTGTTACCCAGAATCCCTTGCAAACCTAATAAATTGTAAAACAAAACACATTTTCCTCACATTTCTGTGGTGGAAAGTTCTGGAATCTGCGTGGATCCTCGAATTTCCACCCACCCCGCGTTCCCCAAAGTCTTCTGAGAAAAATGGTACCTCACTTGCGTGGGTAGGCCTAGTGCCCGCGACAGGAAACGGCGCAAAACGCAACGTGGACACACCACAATTTCACAGAGAAAAATGACCCTTTTTTGGCAAAGTGCCTAGCTGTAGTTTTTGAACCCTAGCTCTGCCGGCACCTAGGGAAACCTAGCAAACCTATACATTTTTGAAAACTAGACACCCAGGGGAATCCAGGATGGGGTGACTTGTCTGGCTCTCCCCAGGTTCTGTTACCCAGATACCCTTGCAAACCTAATACATTGTAAAAAAAAACACATTTTCCTCACATTTCTGTGTGGAAAGTTCTGAAATCTGCGTGGATCCACAAATTTTCACCCACCCCGCGTTCCCCAAAGTCTTCCAAGAAAAATGGTACCTCACTTGCGTGGGTAGGCCTAGTGCCCGCGACAGGAAACGGCGCAAAACACAACGTGGACACACCACAATTTCACAGTGAATAATGACCCTTTTTTGGCAAAGTGACTAGCTGTAGCTTTTGAACCCTAGCTCTGTGGGCACCTATGGAAACCTAGCAAACCTGTACATTTTTGAAAACTAGACACCCAGGGGAATGCAGGATGGGGTGACTTGACTGGCTCCCACCAGGTTCGGTTACCCAGAATCCCTTGCAAACCTAAAAAATTGTCAAAAAACCCACATTTTCCTCACATTTCTGTGGTGTAAAGTTCTGGAATTTGCGTGGATCCACAAATTTCCACCCACCCCGCGTTCCCCAAAGTCTTCCGAGAAAAATGGTGCCTCACTTGCGTGAGTAGGCCTTGTGCCCGCGACAGGAAATGGCACAAAACGCAACGTGGACACACCACATTTGCACAGTGAAAAATGACCCTTTTTTGGCAAAGTGCCTAGCTGTAGTTTTTGAACCCTAGCTCTGCCGGCACCCAGGGAAACCTAGCAAACCTATAAAGTTTTGAAAACTAGACACCCAGGGGAATCCAGGATGGGGTGACTTGTCTGGCTCTCACCAGGTTCTGTTACCCAGAATCCCTTGCAAACCTAAAAAATTGTCAATAAAAACACATTTTCCTCACATTTCTGTGGTGGAAAGTTCTGGAATCTGCGTGGATCCACAAATTTCCACCCACCCGCATTCCCCAAAGTCTTCTGAGAAGAATGGTACCTCACTTGCGTGGGTAGGCCTAATGCCCGCGACAGGAAACGGCACAAAACGCAATGTGGAGACACCACAATTTCACAGTGAAAAATGACCCTTTTTTGGCAAAGTGCCCAGCTGTAGTTTTTTAACCCTAGCTCTGCCGGCACCTAGGGAAACCTAGCAAACTTATACATTTTTGAAAACTAGACACCCAGGGAAATCCAGGATGGGGTGACTTGTCTGGCTCTCACCAGGTTCTGTTACCCAGAATCCCTTGCAAACCTAATAAATTGTCAAAAAAAACACATTTTCCTCACATTTCTGTGGTGGAAAGTTCTGGAATCTGCGTGGATCCACGAATTTCCACCCACCCCGCGTTCTCCAAAGTCTTCCGAGAAAAATGGTACCTCACTTGCGTGGGTAGGCCTAGTGCCCGTGACAGGAAACGGCGCAAATCGCAACGTGGACACACCACAATTTCACAGTGAAAAATGACCCTTTTTTGGCAAAGTGCCTAGCTGTAGTTTTTGAACCCTACCTCTGCTGGCACCTAGGGAAACCTAGCAAACCTATACATTTTTGAAAACTAGACACCCAGGGGAATCCAGGATGGGGTGACTTGTCTGGCTCTCACCAGGTTCTGTTACCCAGAATCCCTTGCAAACCTAATAAATTGTCAAAAAAACCACATTTTCCTCACATTTCTGTGGTGGAAAGTTCTGGAATCTGCGTGGATCCTCGAATTTCCACCCACCCCACGTTCCCCAAAGTCTTCCGAGAAAAATGGTACCTCACTTGCATGGGTAGGCCTAGTGCCCGTGACAGGAAATGGCACAAAACGCAACGTGGACACACCACAATTTCACAGTGAAAAATGACCCTTTTTTGGCAAAGTGCCTAGCTGTAGTTTTTGAACCCTAGCTCTGCCGGCACCTAGGGAAACCTAGCAAACCTATACATTTTTGAAAACTAGACACCCAGGGGAATCCAGGATGGGGTGACTTGTCTGGCTCTCACCAGGTTCTGTTACCCAGAATCCCTTGCAAACCTAATAAATTGTAAAACAAAACACATTTTCCTCACATTTCTGTGGTGGAAAGTTCTGGAATCTGCGTGGATCCTCGAATTTCCACCCACCCCGCGTCTCCCAAAGTCTTCTGGAGAAAAATGGTACCTCACTTGCGTGGGTAGGCCTAGTGCCCGCGACAGGAAACGGCGCAAAACGCAACGTGGACACACCACAATTTCACAGAGAAAAATGACCCTTTTTGGCAAAGTGCCTAGCTGTAGTTTTTGATCCCTAGCTCTGCCGGCACCTAGGGAAACCTAGCAAACCTATACATTTTTGAAAACTAGACACCCAGGGGAATCCAGGATGGGGTGACTTGTCTGGCTCTCCCCAGGTTCTGTTACCCAGAATCCCTTGCAAACCTAATAAATTGTCAAAAAAAACACATTTTCCTCACATTTCTGTGGTGGAAAGTTCTGAAATCTGCGTGGATCCACAAATTTTCACCCACTCCGCGTTCCCCAAAGTCTTCCAAGAAAAATGGTACCTCACTTGCGTGGGTAGGCCTAGTGCCCGCTTTTAAGAGGCGCAGACCGGTTATTGCAGAAGAACTTTATTAAGCTCACTGGAACAACCCCTAGACACGTCCTCCTTCTGCAACTGCCAGCTCTCCTCCCCTGGTCAACTCAGAACAAGCATCCTGGTTACCATGGAAGGAATGCTGAGCAAGTTGCCAAGATACCATGTTAAGATGCAACACATCTTCCTTCCTTAACAATCATACATTTAAATACAGGTAGGGTGCAGAAAAAAAACACAATACAACAAAGGATAAATAAATAAGATATTACAACATTTGCAATATGTAATGCATAAATTAAATCAATAGGTCACATAGTCACTGTGCCACTTTGGAACCACCCTGACACGTTTATCAATGTTCACACTATCACCTCCTTTATCTAAATGATTATCACCTTCTTTTTCCAACCAGGTATTGACTTCCAATTTGTTACACAAAGTTACACTACGGACGTTCCACACCCTTCCATCACTCAACCAAACACTGTTACCGCTGATTTTGGTTATGCATTTTGGTACAGACCATTTTGACATACCTCTTTTTTGCAATCCCATACTGTACGTTCTTACCCAATCTCCAACTGCAAAGATACGAGGATTCTTTTTCAACTTGTCGTTGTGCCTGTGCACGTATTTATCCTGATGTTTCTTTACCCTATTCTCTAAACTCTTACTGCATACAGGTCGTGAGACATCCTTAAACATCCACCCAGGAGCAACCTTCGTGCCTGGTTGTCTACCTTTCAGGAGTTTGAATGGGGACTCATTGGTGACTGAGTGAGGTGTGGTGCGGTAGCTCCACAACATTTCCTTCACCGCCTCTTTACTATCTCCACCACTCTCCTCAGATAATTGTACACACTCTTTCAGTACTCTATTGAATCTTTCCACAAGACCATTTTCCCTGGGATTGTAAACGGCTGTGGTATGATGAGTAATGCCCATCTTGGTAAGGTATGTCTTAAATTCATTGGAAATAAATTGTGGACCATTGTCCGTGATTAATTTATTAGGACATCCCTCTCTGCGAAAGATTTTGTCACAAAATTCAATGACATTACCTGCTTTGATGTCACCCGTAAATGCCACTTCTGGCCATTTAGAGTGGTAGTCAATTAACACCAATGCATACTTGTTTAGTATTCCTTTGGCCGAAAATGGACCACAAATGTCCATGGCAACCTTTTCCCATGGTCTGTTGGGAAAATTGGTTGGAGATATAGGTGACTCCTCTGCTCTATGGGTTTTGTCACTGCACATGCATTCCATGCATTCACGTACATGCTCCTCTATGTTTTTGTCCATCCCTGGCCACCAAAAGGTTTCTCTAGCTTTCCTCTTCATTCCTGACATACCACTGTGTCCCTCATGTAATAACTTCAATAGTCTATTTTGCAAGCTTTGCGGAACCACTAACCTACCACTTCTGCGTAGCACACCATCCCACAACTGAAAGTTCTGTCCATACTGTCCAAAATTCCCCACATTTTTTTTTAGAATGAAATTAGATCCAGATGGGTTTGACAATTCCATAATAAGTTCCTTGAAGATGGTGTCGTTAGTTACAGCATCTTTCCACTCATCGCATGATATTGCACCTTTACATGACTCAACTACACTTGCTACCACGCAATCATCGTTTGAATCTACGTCATCATCATCACATTCTAATGGTAATCGTGATAAACAATCGGCATTAACATTGCGAATACCAGGGACATATTGTAATGAAAAATCATATCCTTGAAGCCTAAATATCCATTTGGCAATTCTGGGTGTTGCCTTTGCAGCTCCTCTGGTAGTGAACAACTCTATAAGCGGTCTGTGGTCAGATCTAATTTCAAAACGTGTGCCCCATATATAATTCTTGAAATAGTTTACTCCCCACCAGCATGCAAGTGCTTCCTTTTCTATGACCGAGTAAGTAGCTTCCGCACCTTTGAGGGTACGGGATGCGAACGCTACTACTCGCTCATGTCCCAAGTGCTTTTGCATCAACACTGCTCCTAGGCCATACGCACTAGCATCCACTACAATTATGCTCTGATGAGAAGGATTGAAAGGTTTCAAGGAAACCGCTTTGACAATTTGTTCCTTGATGGAATTAAAATCCACTTGACATTCATCTGTCCAGTCAAATTTGACCCCTTTCTCATTAAGTTTCTGAGCTCTGTGAACTTTGTCAGCAAAGTGCTGAACAAATTTGGAATAAAATTCCGCAAGACCCAGAAAAGAACGCAATTGTTCTTTGTCTTGCGGAGATGGGGCATTTGTGATTGCATCTAATAATTTCTTTTTGGGTTTAACTCCATCTCTGGATAAGGTGTGCCCTAAATAATCAATTTGCGTAACACCAAATTTACACTTCTTAACTCCAACCGTCAAACCTGCATTTTGCAATTTCTCCAAGGTTTTTGTTAACACTGAATCATGATCAATTTGATTGGACCCCCACACCAACACATCATCTTGGAACACCAGCACATTAGGTAGTCCCACCAATATTCTACACATTACTCTTTGGAAGACCGCCGAGGCGGATGCCAAACCAAATGGCATTCTGATGAACTGGAACGCTCCTTCTGGCGTTATGAAGGATGTAAGATGTCTTGAGGATGAATGCAATTTGATCTGATGGTATGCATTAGACAGGTCAATCAAAGAAAAAATTTGGCATTATTTACAGAAGACACCATTTCATTGATGTGGGGTAAAGGATATCTGTCAATTAAAATATTACGATTGAGGTCTCTCAAGTCAATACACATTCGTAGGTTGCCGTCCGGTTTTTGTGCCAAAACCACCGGACTAAGCCATTCAGACGACTCAATGGGTTCAATAACTTGTGCCTTGCATAACCTTTGTAATTCTAATTTCAACTTCTCTCTAAGCGTAAAAGGCACAGTCCTTGCTTTGTGCACACACGGAATGTTGTTCTGCTTAAGTACAATGCGGTGTTCAAATTTTTCTAAGCAACCTAATTTTTCTTCAAATAATTTAGGGAACTTAGAGCTCCATTTGCTTATTACATCCTCTTCAGTAGCTAACACTTGTTGTGGGTGGTTAGGATCTAGGGTGATGCCCAACATTTTTTGTTCACACCATCCAAGCAATGCCCTTCCTTTTTCAACTACATACACCTTGCTGGTAGCTACCTTTCCTTTGTGGGACAAGGTGCATTTGAAGAAACCCAATAATGGAAGTTTGACACCACAATACCCAACTGGTTCTACATCAGGCAGACTCAATTTGTGACTTCCTACCTTCTCCCACGTGTTCTTATCTATAATGGTATAAGGGGAGCAAGAATCTGCCCACACAGTTATCTTAGTCCCATCAATACCTAAGTCGCATTTGGGTGGGTTGTAACCCTCAGACACATCGTTTATAACATTATCGCAGATAACCATTACTTCAACTTCTCCGTCATTGTCAGAATTTTCTTCCTCACTATTTTGTCTAATGGTGTTCACAGGTGGCTTCCATTTTGTATTAGGTAATGATCCAGCTTTGCACATACGTGCTAAGTGGCCAATCTTTTACATTTGTAACATTTTTCTTTGACTGCAAAACATCTGTCGGAATCGGCAGTATGTCTTATGCTACCACATCTGTAACATACTTTGTTATTTTTAGATGTGAAAGTGGTTTTACTACTTTCCTTCTTTTTCACGGAATTTTTTTCTACCGTACACACCTTGTTAGTGACAGGTTTCTCTGAGCCTAACTCCTTGATGTACTTGGAAGTATTCTCGACTCGCCTTGCTACTTGTATAGTTTTTAGTAGGGAGGGATCCTTCATATCTAGTAGTCTCTCTTGAATTTTGGTATTACTTGTTCTGTTTATAAATTGATCTCTTATGATCTCCTCATGGAGGTCTCTAAATTTACAGGTGGCCGCAAGTGTTCTCAAGACTGAAATATATTGCTCTACGGACTCTCCCGGAAGTTGGGATCGAGAAAAAAATTTATGTCTTTCTACTACTATGCTAATCTTTTTACCGTAATTTTCTTCTAGAGCTTTGACCACCTCAATGTACTCATCACTAAAAATGACCTCATCATACTGTAGAGCTTACATCTACATCCTCTTTTTACTTCCCTCTTCACCTTCTTCTTTATTTTCATTTTCGCTGGTATTCTCTTTAATGATTATTTGTTTCCTATCATTGTTAATGGGTAGTGTTTTCAATACCTTCCTACCCTCTACTCCTAAATTATGTTTGAGTAGTGCCACTTTCCTGGACGCTATAAAATCCTCCCCACCAATAGCCTCTAAATAAGTATCAAACGACTCTATCCAGTCTTCCCATGGTAAGATGGGTTCCCCAGGATTTTGTAAAAACTTGGGTGGAGCAGTGATAGACGACATGTCCATACTGATTATGCTACCAGACTGTAATGTAAAAAGTGCTTGTGGCTATTGTTATTCCTAAACAACACACAGTTATTGTCCTAACGATACAGTAATGTGTATCAACAATAGTTATGCACGTTATGGTGTTGTGGTGATTTGATAAATAATGTTCGCTGTTCGGAGATCTTAGGTTACCTGAAAGATAAGGTGAGAAAGAAAAAAACTAACAAAATTAATGTAGTCACCGTCTGCCTTTGTAGCATAGTTCCTATTTGCTCCTCCTTGCAGTGAGCAAATTCCCTTTTTCCCTGCTGAAGTGTACGGTTCTGTTTGCTGTCTTCTTGTAGCGTGACACCGGCTCTGTTTCTTCCTAGTCGTGACACTATTTCGTGTTTGGTTGCTATGACAACCTCTCACTGTTTCCTGTCGGCGTGTGCCGTACGTCACAACGCAGCGCGGCACCCACACTGCCTTGCGCTGGTGACGCGTAGGAATTCAAGAGCTGCACGTCTTCTCACTGTGACGCGCAGCACAAACCATGGAATGGAGACATCCACGACGCGAGGAGCAACCGGTGAGCAAATTTAAAACATAACACTGGTTTGGAAAGGTACTCCCGGTCCCAGCGTAGCCTCAGGGGAAAGCTTCAGTTGACGTAATTCACAAAACAAGCAACAGTGGTTTCCTCGCACCCCCGTCGATGCTCCTCTGCTCCCAAGTTCTCCCGCTTCACTCAGTGCGCACCCCAAGCAATCGGCTCTCAGATTCCGCCTCAACACACTCCAATGTTGCTCCTGCAGAATCGGCACTACTGCGGAGACAGGTTGGCTCCACGCTTGACCAATACAGTTCAGGCACCCAGTGAATGGTCACTTCTTACCCAATCCACGCGTGGATAGATGTTTCCTTACGATTGCATCGGCGGATATTATTTCCCGATGCCAGTTGTCAGTCTTCCAATATTCCAGCACATCGGCACGTTCCTCAGCAATGATGCCAGTAGTATCAGTCTTCCAATATTCTGGCACAGCAGCACGTTCCTCAGCAATGTAGTGCCACAGCACAGTAGTTGGTGCCGCTGAGTGCCAGATAGGTGGTGATCGGTCCAGGGGTTGTCGTCTCACTTCATTGCACGACCAGTTTGCCCTCTGGGAATGTACATCCCATCCTCGTCGCCACTTTTAAGAGGCGCAGACCGGTTATTGTAGAAGAACTTTATTAAGCTCACAGGAACAACCCCTAGACACGTCCTCCTTCTGCAACTGCCAGCTCTCCTCCCCTGGTCAACTCAGAACAAGCATCCTGGTTACCATGGAAGGAATGCTGAGCAAGTTGCCAAGATACCATGTTAAGATGCAACACCCGCGACAGGAAACGGCGCAAAACACAACGTGGACACACCACAATTTCACAGTGAAAAATGACCCTTTTTTGGCAAAGTGACTAGCTGTAGTTTTTGAACCCTAGCTCTGTGGGCACCTATGGAAACCTAGCAAACCTGTACATTTTTGAAAACTAGACACCCAGGGGAATGCAGGATGGGGTGACTTGACTGGCTCCCACCAGGTTCGGTTACCCAGAATCCCTTGCAAACCTAAAGAATTGTCAAAAAACCACATTTTCCTCACATTTCTGTGGTGTAAAGTTCTGGAATTTGCGTGGATCCACAAATTTCCACCCACCCCGCGTTCCCCAAAGTCTTCCGAGAAAAATGGTGCCTCACTTGCGTGAGTAGGCCTTGTGCCCGCGACAGGAAACGGCACAAAACACAACGTGGACACACCACATTTGCACAGTGAAAAATGACCCTTTTTTGGCAAAGTGCCTAGCTGTAGTTTTTGAACCCTAGCTCTGCCGGCACCTAGGGAAACCTAGCAAACCTATACAGTTTTGAAAACTAGACACCCAGGGGAATCCAGGATGGGGTGACTTGTCTGGCTCTCACCAGGTTCTGTTACCCAGAATCCCTTGCAAACCTAAAAAATTGTCAATAAAAACACATTTTCCTCACATTTCTGTGGTGGAAAGTTCTGGAATCTGCGTGGATCCACAAATTTCCACCCACCCCGCGTTCCCCAAAGTCTTCCGAGAAAAATGGTACCTCACTTGCATGGGTAGGCCTAGTGCCCGCGACAGGAAACGGCGCAATACGCAACGTGGAGACACCACAATTTCACAGTGAAAAATGACCCTTTTTTGGCAAAGTGCCTAGCTGTAGTTTTTGAACCCTAGCTCTGCCGGCACCTAGGGAAACCTAGCAAACCTATAAATTTTTGAAAACTAGACACCCAGGGGAATCCAGGATGGGGTGACTTGTCTGGCTCTCACCAGGTTCTGTTACCCAGAATCCCTTGCAAACCTAAAAAATTGTCCAAAAAAACACATTTTCCTCACATTTCTGTGGTGGAAAGTTCTGGAATCTGTGTGGATCCACAAATTTCCACCCACCCGCATTCCCCAAAGTCTTCTGAGAAGAATGGTACCTCACTTGCGTGGGTAGGCCTAATGCCCGTGACAGGAAACGGCACAAAACGCAATGTGGAGACACCACAATTTCACAGTGAAAAATGACCCTTTTTTGGCAAAGTGCCCAGCTGTAGTTTTTTAACCCTAGCTCTGCCGGCACCTAGGGAAACCTAGCAAACTTATACATTTTTGAAAACTAGACACCCAGGGAAATCCAGGATGGGGTGACTTGTCTGGCTCTCACCAGGTTCTGTTACCCAGAATCCCTTGCAAACCTAATAAATTGTCAAAAAAAACACATTTTCCTCACATTTCTGTGGTGGAAAGTTCTGGAATCTGCGTGGATCCATGAATTTCCACCCACCCCGCGTTCCCCAAAGTCTTCCGAGAAAAATGGTACCTCACTTGCGTGGGTAGGCCTAGTGCCCGCGACAGAAAACGGCGCAAAACGCAACGTGGACACACCACAATTTCACAGTGAAAAATGACCCTTTTTTGGCAAATTGCCTAGCTGTAGTTTTTTAACCCTAGCTCTGCCGGCACCTAGGGAAACCTAGCAAACCTATACATTTTTGAAAACGAGACACCCAGGGAAATCCAGGATGGGGTGACTTGTCTGGCTCCCACCAGGTTCTGTTACCCAGAATCCCTTGCAAACCTAAAACATTGTCAAAAAAACCACATTTTCCTCACATTTCTGTGGTGGAAAGTTCTGGAATCTGCGTGGATCCACGAATTTCCACCCACCCCGCGTTCCCCAAAGTCTTCCGAGAAAAATGGTACCTCACTTGCATGGGTAGGCCTAGTGCCCGCGACAGGAAACGGCGCAAAACGCAACGTGGACACACCACAATTTCACAGTGAAAAATGACCCTTTTTTGGCAAAGTGCCTAGCTGTAGTTTTTTAACCCTAGCTCTGCCGACACCTAGGGAAACTTAGCAAACCTATACATTTTTGAAAACTAGACACCCAGGGGAATCCAGGATGGGGTGACTTGTCTGGCTCTCACCAGGTTCTGTTACCCACAATCCCTTGCAAACCTAAACAATTGTCAAAAAAACAAATTTTCCTCACATTTCTGTGGTGGAAAGTTCTGGAATCTGCGTGGATCCACGAATTTCCACCCACCCCGCGTTCCCCAAAGTCTTCCGAGAAAAATGGTACCTCACTTGCGTGGGTAGGCCTAGTGCCCGTGACAGGAAACGGCACAAAACACAACGTGGACACACCACAATTTCACAGTGAAAAATGACCCTTTTTTGGCGAAGTGCCTAGCTGTAGTTTTTTAACCCTAGCTCTGCCGGCACCTATGGAAACCTAGCAAACCTATACATTTTTGAAAACTAGACACCCAGGGGAATCCAGGATGGGGTGACTTGTCTGGCTCTCACCAGGTTCTGTTACCCAGAATCCCTTGCAAACCTAAAGAAATGTAAAAAAAAACACATTTTCCTCACATTTCTGTGGTGGAAAGTTCTGGAATTTGCGTGGTTCCACAAATTTCGCAGGTACTTGGGCCTCCCACTCGAGTGAGGCACCATTTTTATCGGAAGACCCTGGGGAATGCTGGGTGGTAGGAAATTTGTGTCAGCCCGGTGATGCCAAAACTTTCCCACACAAAAATGTGTGAAAAAAGTGACTTTTTCAGCACGATTTGAGGTTTGCAGGGGATTCTGGGTAAGGAAACGTTGGGGGATCCACGCAAGCCATACCTCCCTGGAATCCCCCTGGTGTCTAGTTTTCAGAAATGTGTGGGTTTGGTAGGTTTCCCTCGATGGCCGCCGAGCACGGGGCCGAAAACTAAGGTGACCCCCTTGCAAAACCAGGTCGTTTTAAAATAGGCAATTTTGATGTCGCCTCACTACGTTTTGGGCCCTTGCCTGTTGCGGGTACTTGGGCCTCCCACACGAGTGAGGCACCATTTTTATCGGGAGACCCGGGGGAATGCTGGGTGGTAGGAAATTTGTGTCAGCCCGGTGATGTCACAACTTTCCCACACAAAAATGTGCAAAAAGTGATTTTTTCAGCTAAATTTGAGGTTTGCAGGGATTCTGGGTAAGGAAACGTTGGGGGATCCACGCAAGCCATACCTCCCTAGAATCCCCGGGTATCTAGTTTTCAGAAATGTGTGGGCTTGGTAGGTTTCCTAGATGGCCGCCAAGTACGGGGCCAAAAACAAGGTGACCCCTTTGCAAAACCAGGTCGTTTTGAGATAGGCAATTTTGATGTCGCCTCTCTACGTTTTGGGCCCTTGCCTGTCGCGGGTACTTGGGCCTCCCACACAAGTGAGGCACCATTTTTATCGGGAGACCCTGGGGAACGCTGGGTGGTAGGAAATTTGTGTCAGCCCGGTGATGCCACAACTTTCCCACACAAAAATGTGTGAAAAACGTGACTTTTTCAGCAAAATTTGAGGTTTGCAGGGGATTCTGGGTAAGGAAACGTTGGGGGATCCAAGCAAGCCATACCTCCCTGGAATCCCCCTGGTGTCTAGTTTTCAGAAATGTGTGGGTTTGGTAGGTTTCCCTAGATGGCCACCGAGCACGGGGCCAAAAACAAAGGTGACCCCCTTGCAAAACCAGGTCGTTTTGAGATAGGCAATTTTGATGTCGCCTCACTACGTTTTGGGCCCTTGCCTGTCACGGGTACTTGGGCCTCCCACACGAGTGAGGCACCATTTTTATCGGGAGACCCGGGGGAACGCTGGGTGGTAGGAAATTTGTGTCAGCCCGGAGATGTCACAACTTTCCCACACAAAAATGTGCAAAAAAGTGATTTTTTCAGCTAAATTTGAGGTTTGCAGGGGATTCTGGGTAAGGAAACGTTGGGGGATCCATGCAAGCCATACCTCCCTGGAATCCCCTGGTGTCTAGTTTTCAGAAATGTGTGGGTTTGGTAGGTTTCCCTAGATGGCCGCCGAGCATGGGGCCAAAAACAGAGGTGACCCCCTTGCAAAACCAGGTCGTTTTGAGATAGGCAATTTTGATGTCGCCTCACTACGTTTTGGGCCCTTGCCTGTCGCGGGTACTTGGGCCTCCCACACGAGTGAGGCACCATTTCTATCGGGAGACCCGGGGGAACACTGGGTGGTAGGAAATTTGTGTCAGCCCGGTGATGTCACAACTTTCCCACACAAAAATGTGCAAAAAAAGTGATTTTTTCAGCTAAATTTGAGGTTTGCAGGGGATTCTGGGTAAGGAAACGTTGGGGGATCCACGCAAGCCATACCTCCCTGGAATCCCCCAGGTGTCTAGTTTTCAGAAATGTGTGGGTTTGGTAGGTTTCCCTAGCTGGCTGCCGAGCACGGGGCCAAAAACCCAGGTGACCCCCCTTGCAAAACCAGGTTGTTTTATGATAGGCAATTTTGATGTCGCCTCACTACGTTTTGGGCCCTTGCCTGTCGCGGGTACTTGGGCCTCCCACACGGGTGAGGTACCATTTCTATTGGAATACTTGGAGAAAGGTGGGGATAGGAAAGTTGTTGTTTCTTTCTGCAGCGCGTAAATTTTGGCACAATAATGCAAGGAAAATGTGACAGACATTTTGAGGTTTGCAGGACATTGTGGGTAAGATAACGTGTTGGTATGCACAAGAGAGACATCACCATGTACTCCCATGGGTGTTTAGTTTACGACAATATCTACAGTTGGTAGGTTATTCTTAGATGGAATGTACACCTTGGCAGAGAGACTAAAAAGACAAAGATTACTGCACAGCCATCTATTCCTCAAGCACATACACATACTGGTTGGATTTGGCACGAGGGCGAGTGATGGTTCAGTATATAAAATTTTATTAACAAGAGGTTTCACAAAAATCAAATGCACTGTCAATAATTAAAAGGACAAAAAACTGAACCAGTGACTCGCAGCTCGTGAGCTGTAAAGCCACGGCAAGGCACCAACCGCTTTACAGGCCATTCACACACCTTTCATACGTGATACACACAAGACCATTCACACCACCAGGCACAAAACCAACACATTACAACACTCACAAAAAGGGACAAGGTACACCCTGCTTGAGAAAGACAGAAAAGACAAATATTTCTGCACAACCACCTATTCTTCAAGCACACAGACATACTGGTTGGATTTGGCACGAGGGTGAGTGATGGTTCAGTATATACAGTTGTATTAACCAGAGATTTCACAAAAATGAAATGCGCTGTTAATAATTGAAAGGACGAGAAACTGAACCATTGACTCACAGCTCATGAGCTGTAAAGCCACGAAAAGGCACCAACCGCTTTACAGGCCATTTATACACCTTTCATACGTGTGACACATACAAAACCATTCACACCGCCAGCCGCGGGCCCAGCACATTACAACACTCACACCAGCAGACAGCGCCATTCAAGGGCCCATCACTTTCACACGCCCACATTCCTGACACAGCAACCACACCAGCTCACGGATTGCGTGCAGTGGCGTTTAGCTAGCAGTGTGAGTAGCGACCAGCAGCAAGTCACTACTCACACACCGCCAGCCAAGCGCCCGTCCACGCACGCCGCCATCCAAGCGCCAGTCCACGCACACCACCAGCCAAGCGCCAATCCACGCACACCACCAGCCAAGCGCCAATCCACGCACACCGCCAGCCAAGCGCCAGTCCACTCACCGCCAGCCAAGCACCAGTCCACGCACACCGCCAGCCAAGCGCCAATCCACACACACTGCCAGCCAAGCGCCAATACACACACACTGCCAGCCAAGCGCCAATCCACGCACACCGCCAGCCAAGCGCCAGTCCACTCACCGCCAGCCAAGCACCAGTCCACGCACACCGCCAGCCAAGCGCCAATCCACGCACACCGCCAGCCAAGCATCAATCCACACACACTGCCAGCCAAGCACCAATCCACACACACTGCCAGCCAAGCGCCAATCCACGCACACCGCCACCCAAGCACCTGTCCACTCACCGCCAGCCAAGCTCCAGTCCACTCACCGCCAGCCAAGCGCCAGTCCACGCACACCGCCAGCCAAGCTCCAGTCCACGCACACCGCCAGCCAAGCGCCAGTCCACTCACCGCCAGCCAAGCTCCAGTCCACTCACCGCCAGCCAAGCGCCAGTCCATGCACACCGTCAGCCAAGCTCCAGTCCACGCACACCGCCAGCCAAGCGCCAGTCCACGCACACCGTCATACATTTTTTTTAAATAAGAAAGAAAACACAAACAAATTGCAACTAAATACAAAACTATAACTACAAAAACAACAGCTAACTGAAGACATCATACTATTGGCAAACGTTAAACTGAACAAGTATATAAAACCATACAGACGAGGCAGTACACTATTAGACTCATTGTTGCTCCCAAAAACTCTTTTGAGTGTGATACAATCTGAAACATGTGGGCACACACAGCCCAGGATTAGAAGGACAATCGGCACAGTGCATACAACTCTCCTTCCGCACACCTCTTCGTAAGCAGACTCTACATCTCTTACAGGGATTGGTTTTTTTGGGCGTGGGAGGAATTAAATCAGGAAAGTGGCGATCTTTCAATCTAGCCACATCCTCCACCACTCCAACTCTAGGAACACATGCCTGTTCCACAACAACAAGGCTGCCTATCACAGACTCCTGAAACTGAACAAAAGTCAACTTTGATGCAGGAGAACACTCCTTGAACACAACAAAAGCATTGAAAGTTGCTAAATTGAAGAGATGGATGGCCAACTTCTTATACCAAATGTAAGCCTACGAATAGCAGTGTAAGGTTCCAACCTCTGATCTACTCTATCAACACCACCCACGTGCTTATTGTAGTCTAAAATGCACACAGGTTTGCGCACTTCAGCAATCTGACCCCAAACAGCCATAGGTGAAGTACTCTCATCATGGATCAGCATGTACACATCCCTCCTGTCCACAAATTTCACAGCTAGTAGTTCATCACTACGCAAGGAAGTGCACTGTCCCCTCTGAAGTTTTTTGCAAACAAGCTCTTTTGGATAACCTTTACGGTTAGAGCGGATTGTGCCACAAGCAAAAGTGTCCACTTTGAACAATTCCTTAAACAATTGCACAGCAGTGTAGAAGTTATCAAGGTACAAATGGTGGCCTCTGTTAAACAGTCCTCTAGCAAGATCCCACACAATTTTCTCTGAAACTCCAAAAGTGGACGGACAACCAGGGGCGTCAATAGTGGAATCCCTACCAGTGTACACACAGAAATTAAAAACATATCCTGTCCTACTCTCAGACAACATATACAGCTTAATTCCATAACGTGCCCTCTTGCTAGGAATGTACTGCCTAAAAACCAAACGGCCCTTGAACAGGACCAAAGACTCATCAATAGATATTTCTTTCCCTGGAGTATAGATCTCTGAAAATCGATCTACAAAGTGATCAAGAACAGGCCGAATCTTAAAAAGACGGTCATAGTCAGGGTGATCTCGTGGCAATGCCAAAGCATTATCAACAAAATGCAGCATCCGAAGCAAAAGTAAATACCGATCACGAGTCATAATTGCAGGAAATATGGCCGTTGCCATCAAGGGACTGGTAGACCAATATGAAGCCATGGACGGCTTCCTTATCAAACCCATCAAGAAAGTCAAACCCAAAAACTTCTTCATCTCTTCCAGATTTGTGGGAGTCCACCGGGTAGCTCTAGAGTAGGGCCTAAGTCTGGCACTGTTGTCCCTCAAAAACTGTTCAGCATACAAAGTAGTCTGCTCAACAATCTCACCCAAAAATACATCATCCATAAACAACTGAAAAAACTGTATAGGCAAAAGATTTTCACAATCCACTCTACACCCTGCATCACCACTAAAGGCAGGCAACACCATCAACCCAGAGTCCAGCACTTCCAATGGGAAGCCTTAAAGCCCCAGGCTGCAATCCAGATGCCTCTTGCACCATCGGCACAGCAGTGTCCTCCTCTAAAACAGGCACTTCATCTGCACTGAGAGTAGCTTCATCCACACCGAGAGTAGCTTCATCCGCACTGAGAGTAGCTTCATCATCCGATGATTCCATGTGGAGAGAAAACTCACTGCCTGAATCTTCCCCTCCCTCCTCTCCCTCAGACGCACTGTCAGTCTCATAATCCTGCTCAGAGGAAGATTCAAGAAGCATACCAACCACCTGCTGAGCAGTCATTCTACGGCTAGCCATAATGCTTACTAATAAAGGTAACTTGTCAAACAAGTCAACAACAACAAACCCTTTGTAAAAAACAGAAATAAACAAAAAGTAGCTTTAGCACAAAGACCTATATACTCCGACACAATACCACTCACTTGCCAGAAGCAGCTAGACTCACCACCACCTACTCTGCACAGACACAGTAAGGATCAAGAATATCCCACTAAAAAAGAAAAAGAAAATTACAGATAAGACATGGCAAAACACATCACAAAGAATTTCATGCTCACAACACTAACAAATATGCTGCCATTATGACACCACTTACAAAAAAATTCATTCATGCATGACAATAATACTCATTTGGAGTAAACACAACAAAAATGTTTTTCTTACCAAATAAATGCAATTACGCAAAACTGCAGAACAACCGCTGCCGAAACCGCAAACAAGAATCAAAAGCGGAACACTAGAATAAAAAGGAAAAAAAAACATTACAATCACATATGCAAATAATGCACCAGTCTACACACAATCCACCAACCAAGCTAAGGGGTAGGTGGGCCTAACAGTATAAATAAAATATTCACCCCCGTAAATGGGGAGCAACCCTTGCCCAGGAGGCCACTCCCCAACACCAAAATTTAAAAAACCCTGGTGGCTAGTGGCTTCTGCCCCCCTTGGGGGCAGATGGGCATAAAAACATACTGCTGATCTGCCACGCAAAGAGGGCAGAAGTGGCCCCAATCATTTTCACATAAAGGAGAGCGACCCTGGCCCAAGGGGCTGCTCCCCAACATAACAAAAAAAACAATCCCTGGTGGCCATATAAAAAACAAATCCGCCGATCGGCCCCCCAACGGCCAAATTAATGCTCCCCAAAGGGGAGCGACCCTTGCCCAAGGGGCCACTCCCCACAAATTAATCCCTGGTGGTCTAGTGGGCCACTAAATAAACAATGGCGAGATCTGCCCCCCTAGGGGGGGAACAGACAGCCAAAAACATTGCCCCCAAGGGGGAGCGACCCTTGCCCAAGGGGCCACTCCCCACAAATTAATCCCTGGTGGTCTAGTGGGCCACTAAATAAATAAATTTTGCAAGATCTGCCCCCCTCCCCCCAGGGGGCAGACAGCCAAAAACAATGCCCCCAAGGGGAGCGACCCTTGCCCAAGGGGCCACTCCCCATAAATGTATCCCTGGTGGTCTAGTGGGCCACTTTAATTTAAAAATAATGGTGCAATCTGCCCCCTAGGGGGGCAGACACAGCCAAAACATATTGCCCCCAAATAGGGGAGCAACCCTTGCCCAAGGGGCTGCTCCCCAAAACAAAATGGGCATTTACAAAAAAAAACACAACCTTGTGGCCTAGTGGGCACATATAAATACACTTTATATATTAATTAAAATCGATCTGCCCCCCCCCCAAGAGGGGCAGAACAAAGAAAATACATTTTTCCCCAAGGGGAGCGACCCTTGCCCAAGGGGCTGCTCCACAAAACTAAAATTTGCCAATTATATTTTTTTTAAAAATCCCTGGTGGCCCAGTGGGCACCTATACATAAAAAAATTAAAATTTGCCACCGAGGGGGGCAGAACAAAGTCCAAACATTGCTCCCTCAAGGGGAGCGACCCTTGCCCAAGGGGCCGCTCCCCAAAACAAAATGGCCCTTTAAAAAACCAAAAAACGGGCATTCCTGCTGCACGATCGCGCCCCAGGCGCGATCGTGCAGCAGGAATGCTTTTTTAAAAGACATCGGAGGAAAGGAAAACCCTTCCTTTCCTCCGATGCCTTTTAAAAAGTACCCCCCACCCGCCCGGAGGAGAAACTCACCTCCTGATTCACTAATGCACTGGAAGCAAATGGCTTCCAGCGCGTTGGGAATCCCTCAATGACGTCACCCGTGGGTGGGTGCTAGGACTGCCGGGAGCCGTCCTGAGCACACGCCCACCGTGGCTCAGGACGGCTCCCGGCCGTCCTGAGCATGGAACGGGTTAAAGGTTGCTTGGACGACGGAAAGTTCCATCCGAGTTGCACTAAAACGCAATCTCTAGGAGACTGCACAGCTCAGTTGGCAGAGTTAAAAGCACTGATACTGGCACTTGTAAACACGGAACACGAATTCCCCACACTAATTGTGTGTGATTCCTTTTACTGTGTACAGTCGTACAATGAATATTTACACCATTGGGAACAAAACGGGTTCAAAGATGCAAAAGGTGGCACAATTAAGCATAAAATGCTATGGGAACAGGTAGTGGAGTTAAGAAACGAACTACCAAGGGCTCACGTGATACATACACTGAGTCATCAGCGTGATGGCGTTCACGTTGAAGGGAATTCATTGGCTGATGAAGCCACAAAGGGGGCTGTACGCACAGCCGCCGTAGCTGCAGTTACTCGTTCAAAGACGAGGATAGACGGCGAGATTATGGTAGCTGTCAATGCTTCACGCAAAGGCAGCACAGCAGTACCAAAGAAATTTCCACTCAAGTACTCCTACAAGTTAGATGCACAAAACATTCCATATGCTCAGATTCGTGGAGTGGGGGATAGAGTAATACTAAATATGGATCGTAGGCAAGGTTTAATTGTGGCGGCACACGAAGGGAAAGGTTCTGTACATGAGGGACTTAGGGAGACTGTTTCTTTGTTGAAACAACGCTACTGGTGGCCCGTGATGAGAAGGCAGATTAGAGACTATGTCTGGAACTGCAACATCTGCAAGCAGATGGAAGGGTCCACCGCAACACGTCCAGTACAGATACCATTGTTAGACAGCATTAGGTTGTCCGTTCGTGTACGTCCAACTCAAGTTTCCTCAAGGTTTGGCCTCAGCGCTCGGCTGACGCTCGAACTGTTATAAAAGATTTGCGAGTCTTTATCGGCACATACGCAGTTGGCACGTTACATTCTGACCGTGGCCCGGCGTTTAGCTCTCGGGCTTACAAAGAGGTCATGGAAGGAATGGGCGTAGCATTGCGGTACTCCTCTCCGTACCAGCCCGAGGGAAATTCTGTTGTGGAAAGGAAAAACCGGGACTTAAAGCAATCTTTGACAGCTAGGGTATTAGGCAAGGGCGGTAGATGGGTCGATCACCTTTATGGGGTACAACGAGCAATAAACAATCAGCCAAGAAGCTCTCTAGGGGGTGTCACTCCTTACGAGGTCCTATTTGGGACAAGAATGTGGGTACCTGATCTTGATTGTGAAGGCACAGTGGAGGATGAAAAAGCATTTGATATCCATGATCGTTTGGCTGTTTTACAGGATCTAAATAAATCCAGAACACAACAAAGTAACGTGCTCCAGAAACAGACCGCCACTGAGGAAATCAAGGCAGTAACGGCAAGACCTGTCTGGATCCCAAAAATTGGAGATCTGGTCAGAGAAAAGATTGCAGACAAGAAAGAATTTGGGCCATCCTACAGAAAGCCTGTACCGGTCCTAGCAATCCAAGGCACAAGAGCTGTACTTCTGCCGCCTCTTGCCGGAAAAAGGAGAAAAGATTTGTCTCAATCGACTTAATCAAACCACACTATGTGGCCGATACTAAACAGTAGGCCTCGTGGACTCCACAGTAGCAGACGCCCTCCTCTCGCTACAATCCAAGAAGTCCAAACAGAAAGACTCATCACGTTTGAAGAGCCACCTGTACGGAATGAAGGACTGAGCAACAATGCTATGGAACTCGCTCCACTTCAACAAGAAATTCATCTTCAAAATGAAAATCAACTTAACAACCAAGTTGCAATAAGACCGACTACTGACATCTACGTCAACATGCCTCATCAAGAGCAAAATCCGATTTCAACAAATCCCGATGCAATTCCAACAATTGATCGAACTGCTTCTGGCTATTTCATGAACTTTGATACGTTTTCACTGGATCCAAGCGAGCCGGAAACGACGCCAGCCAAAAAATCACGCAAACAGAAACTCACTGACTTTTTGAACTTTTTTAGAAAGACTTACCTGGTGTCACCTTGGATTGAACTATGGTATATCACTGGGAATTTATTTTTTCTTTTCTGGCTAGGTTTAATTATAACTTTTAGTATGCTTATTAATGGACAATATCTCCAGCAGAGCTCTACAGCCCAAAGAGTCAATTTGATTTTAAAACCACACCAGTCTTCACATCGTGAACCAAGAGACTTGTCTTCAGTGAACATTACAGCAGTTCCTATACCGGACGGTATAGTATGGGACAAGATTGATTATGATATATTCGGTCCGACTGAACTTTTAATGCTTAAACATGTATTTAAAATTTCTTTAAGTGATATCATTACCTCCAGTACATTTTCTGATGATTGGGACACTGAAACTGTGCATGATTTAATGTCTGATTTAGAAAAAACTGCTGCATTTCCGAACAATGAAATGCTAGAAGGCACTTCAGACTATGATACATTGTGCTGTTACCAACACTATGGTCATCATTTCTTGCACAGATCTATAACACCTAGAAATGTATTTGAATACCACCAGTGGGAACACTGCCCAACACCTCCAAAAGGTAGTTCGCAAACTTTTGCACAGAAATTCACATACTTTTCAGGGTTTAATACATCTGACCCGAAATCATTTTATTACAAAGTGGCAACAACATCATCACAGAAAATGATGTTAACTAACACCAAACAGATTTACTCTGCTTCCTTTATGGCCCAGTTGTCTACACAGGGTTTTGACCTATGGAAGGACACTATAGATTTAAAATCAAACTGGGGTTCTAGGGACTGGCAAGTCCAGGGAACAGAAGCGCTATTTAGAGCATGCCTCATTCCACAGCAGATCATATTTCTGAATGAAACTGTGCAACAGACATCCTGTCTTGGACTAGCCAAGAATAAGGAACTGAACTCACCCGGGTTTCCAGCGCCATTACAGATGGGTGGTGGGCACAATTCAACTACACAAGGGGTAGGATTAGATGACATTCTCCAGTACAACAGATCAGATCCTGATTAGACGAAATGGCTGATTTGGCCCATTGACACAAACACCTGTCAACAGAGATTTATGAATACAACCGAAGGGTTTAGTATCCATAGGCCAGATACACGCTATGTACAAAGACAACACCCAGGGGTAGTGACATCGTATAGTGTTGGGAAGTTGTGCCTTGATTGGCTAGAGACCTCAACACTCACAGAAGTAAAACATCACTTAACCTTACTCACACCTGATGTGGACCTTAGGGATTTCTTGCTAGGCCCAAGGAAAACACGTCAGAAACGTTTCATATATGCCGGCATTTATGCCTATTATAATGAAAACTGGAAAATATCCCAACAAGAGGCCGCAGAAAGAATACTGGAAATAGACCGTATTATCTTAGAAAAGGCATTAGCTGTAGTGGATAATGGGTTAACAACTTTGACCTCCAGGATTTACTCCTTAGGCAACATTGTGTCTTTGGCAATCGACATATTAGAACAAGATCTGGCCTTGTTACAACACGGGCAATCTCAGCTGCGTTCTATTATGATGCTAAGCTGGACGCTACAATCTTTGCGTGCAGGCTATGTGCCCTGGCATTTTATAAACACCACGTCTCTGTTTTCGGAATACAATCTAACTGATAAACAGACAGAAATGGCACAAAGGGGAGCCAAATATACAATGCTGCGTATTGAGAAACTGGAAAGGTTACCATTCACTGTAGCCGAATCACCATCAACTGAATGGCTAATTCATGGGCAAATCACTCTGCCGGTCACTACGTTTCAGTTTCAATATTGCCTTGAGCAAAGGCAGGCAGGCAAATATGAAAAGATGGGTAAGGATTACATTAAGGAAACTTGGGAGTTACCATATAGATACTGATGCCGGAATGGGGATCGAGAAGTGTATCTGAGTGGTACAAACTGCAAGAACGCTTTAAGCGGTTCTCTCATGTGTCAGGATATTTCACTACACGGAGCCTGTAGCGGTTCAGTAGCAAACCTATTGTGTCACATGACAGGGACCCCGGCGGCCATGATCACACCGGTTTTCCAGCTGCTCTCGAATGGGAGTTACTTGATGCTAAATGATCAAGGTTGCTGTGGGATGCTTCCGGGCATCGCTTATCTGGTTACTGTTAACTCCAGGGTTACTTGCTGTATGCAAGTATTGTTTCCGCCACTGAACTTAGTCAGGGAGGCGCCACTATGGCCTTCACTGAATGTTTCTTTCATACAATTTGATACTTTGAGCAGACTGCAAGCCATGCTTTTACAGCAACCCGTGCCCTTAACCTCCGCTCGAGAAACCTATGAACTTCAAGTTGCAAGGACCTCGACTGAGATACAGGCGCTTATACGTACAAACTGCCCCTTTCATTTCGTAGAAAAGGTGGGACGTATCTTTAATATGTCAGATACGAGCGGTATTGTACACCTATTTAAGACCATAGGGTCAGGACTGTTAAGCACCTTTCAGACAGTCCTCGGAGTAATCCCAAATTTTATACACTCCGTATTGGGAAGCGTATTTGGAGGACTCCCGCTTATCCTATTGCTGGTTTCAGGGGTCCTATTCATAATACTACTGCTACGCAATGGACGGCCCAATTCCCGAGGGAATGGCGAACATGCTCCTGGAGCAGAAATACCGTGAACGCATGGTACAACTTCTGGGCATTTCTTGCCTGCGAGAACTCAATGCCTCCTGGTTTCTATCCTTTCGACCAGTCTGGGTAGACTGCATCTTACCTGATCTTCGATGCCTATTTTGCGGAGAAGAATGCACGTTGGATCTTTGTATAACATTTCCATCAGCTGCGCCTCCAGACACGGATGCAATGCTGGACCCCATAAAGGCCCATGCTTGGCGTTGTCCCCAGTGGCTTCCAATTCTGATGAATGCATTCCTGGAGAATCCACAGGTGCCGTTTGCTCCTGCTGGGTTAGGTGACTCCTCCACAGGCACCCAGGTAACAACTGCCGCACAGGCTGCCGCAGCATCGACTGTTGGCAGTGCTACATTCCATCTATGTGCGATTGCCGTTCTCTGTGAGGCGTTGGATTTGTCGTCTGCAGTAGCTAACACTGATAGTGTTGTACTTCCCAGCCAGGACACTTAATCTCGAATTGGCTCATCGCGTCCTGGGAAAGAATTCGGCTTCTCCACTCGTTTTCATAATAAGCGAGCAAATTTGGAACATTTCCTAAATTGACACTTTCGCTTGACAAAAGCATGTCCTTCTTCCGCTTTGAGTGAAGCAACTTATATAAAGAAACAAAATAGACATTTCTTTTTTTAGTGGCAATTGGAAATAGATGAATTGTAACATTTTTTGACGTTTTTTTTTAACAATTTTAACACCATGTTTTTACTTGCTTTTAAAATGTTTTTAAATTGTCCAGATTTTAAGCATGGTCATTGTCATCCTGTTCGGAAGAGGAGTGGGTATTATGTCCCGTATAGAGGCCCTAATGTAGACCCGTTCATACATGCCCTAAAATGGACGTATTCGTATTTGCCCTAATATGGTCATATTCGTACTTGCCCTATTATGGTCAAAGCTGCATATGCCCTATTACGGTCATAACTGTACATGTCCTATTATAGTCATGATTCCTTATATAGGCATGATCTTTCACCTACATTGGTCCTCGCTAGTACACAACGAGCTCTGAGGGCTGAACGTTATCTAGTCTGTGGTTTTGAATACAGCAGGGTTTTTCCCAAACACAGGCCCACACTGTACTCATCAATTATGCATGGCTCTCTAGGAATACACCACCTGCATAATATGTATGTACAAAGTTCACCCCTGACGTCTTCCTCAAGTCTAACAAGGGCCAATACAAACCATACGAAGCAACTAGAGTCTTCAGGGTATAAATACACCACATCTTACCCCGGTAAGACAGAGGGAACCGAGACTTCCATGCTGACACACTGACCAGAGACGCTGAGGCTCCTGCATTCAGTCGCTCCAGCTGACAGCGGTCTGACACATCCCTTGCGGGGTGTCCAACTCGAGACCAGGACGGGGTCCCAGACTCTCTCTATTCAGGTATGGGGGTTCGACTAAATCCTAGAAGGATTCTTGGCTCTTAGGTTTTTAGACCTACACATATGCTAGGTACACTCAGGTACATCTAGTTAGGCATCGTAGGAGTACGTGCACTTTGCATAATGCTGTTTATATTCATGTATGTATTCATGATTATTGCAATATGGTAGCACTGTTCTATCCCTTTGCTTTTATCGTACTGCTGATAATATATCTCTGCTATTGTCTGCTGGTTTCTGCAGCACATATATTTTACACTAGAATAACAACTGTTCAATAAATACTTATTGAAACGGCCAGACTGTTTATTCTGTGTAACTCTCTGAGGCAAACCGAATAAGTAAGCACGAGTGACTGAGCGAAAAGTAGTATATTGTTTCCACGATTCTGAGGAATTTGGGTTGTCATGATCTAAGGTTGCCAGAAACTAATCTCTCCCCGATAAGAGGAGATTCTAGTGGCACTGTGAGCTAGCTAATGCAAATCAGGCTAACATACGCGGTGGGGGTGCACAGAGCCAGTCAGTCACCAAGCCCACAGTTTATGTTATCCAAACGTGCAGGTCCTGCGTGGGTACTATAGGAACTACACGACACCATGGATCAGATATGTCCAAGGTCTTACCATAGTTTTGTAAAACTTTTGAAGTTTTTGGTTTTAGCTGTTTTTTGGATATAACTGAGGAGTCAATTTTAGGGTTCATTAAGAAATTAAAATCTCCCCCTATGATCAATTCGCCAGGTACTTGAATTAAAGATTGAAAAAGCTCTTCGTATTGCATAGGTTTATCGTCTACAGGGGCATATATGCTGGCAAAAGTTAGAAGTCTATTCCCGAGATTGCAGGTGGCCCAGCACCACCTTCCGCTCTGATCGCTTACAAAATTAACTACCTCAGCCTGAAGTTTTTTGCTAAGGAAGATCGCCGTACCCCGATGAGACACCGAAGTGGAGGAGAAGCCCCTATAAGCTGCCCAGGACCTAAACATTGGGAAGTCTACTAGTTTCCCCGCCGGTATATGAGTCTGTTGTATTAAAATGGCAGCTGGATTTTCTGTCTTAATCCATGCCTCAATGGCCCGCATTTTCTTCTTATTGTTGAGGCCATTGACATTGAAAGAAACCACTTTCAAAATTTCCTTTTTATCCATTAGCAGACGGCAGGAAATTATCCGGACAGCCTAGAAAAAAAATATTCTGGAAAGCTATGGCATCAGTCAATAGCCCCATTCTAGGCCTAACCAAATATGAATACATTAATAATGAATGGATGATTCTGGATTTAAAAATGGATTTCTTTTTTCCCCATGCTCCCTTTTCCACCCCCGTGACCCCACCCTCCTCCCAAAGCCACCATGAGCAGACCGCAGTCCCTGCTCACACCTGACAGGCTATCCCACCCCCCCTTAACTGGCACTATGACTTGGTGCCAAGTGCTACCGGTCTACCTACCCCCCCCCCTTCAAAAGAAGAAAAGGCAGAAAAAAGAAAGAAAAAAGTAGAAATGAAAACAGAAGGCAATAGAAAAGAAGCTGCCTAAGAAGATATGCTTGAAAAGGAAGAACATCAGGATAAGAGGCCAAGAGAAAATAAACAAGTGATTGAAAACATTTGTAAACTCATTACATTAACACTTTGACATTATATTAACATTTTGGTGTCTACATGCCGTTAGGACTTATCCAAAGAAATTTGTTGCAGTAATTCCTGCGCTTCCGGGACATTTCAAAATACATGAAATCTGCCTTTGACGAGCACTTTTAACTTGCTCTGTTGGGCAATAATTGCCTGCGCCCCCTGTTCCTTAAACAGATGTAGCATTTTAACGAACTCTTTCCGCCTTTTGGCTGCGGAAGCCGACATGTCCGGGAAGATGCGACAAAGTGGGACCTCCGACGAGGTAAACTGTCTCTGCTTTATGGCCTTCGTTAAAATTTGTTCCTTGACCCTGAAATCCCTAAATTTAACCAAAATTGTCCGTGGAAATTTAGCATTGGGAGGAAGATGTGCTGGCACCCGATGGGCTCGCATAAGAGTCAGATCACCATTGAACTCCGGGAGGACATTTTTTTTAATAAACGAGTGAACCCATTGTAGAGTCTGCTGGCCCTTGAGGCCCTCCGGAATACTAAGAATGCGGAGATTGGAGCATCTAGAATGATTCTCTAATTCCTCCAGTTTGAACTCCAATGCTGTTTTTTGGCTCTGGAAGGCGGCAACTTTATTATTCATACTTGAAACTTGGTCCTCTAATTGCGAAATCCTAGTCTCTGTCTCAAGAAGACGTGCCGGGATCTGAGCCATGTTTTCTTCAATTTTAGTTAGACGGCGTGGATTACAGCGATTTCAGCGGATTGGGAGGCTTTCAGATCTCGAATCTCATCCAGAATCAAGTTAAGGAGGCTCTTAGCGTCCCATTGCATAGAGAAGGGTCTGTTATCCTGGGAGGAGTTGTCCTGGGTCAATTCCATCCTAACTTCAGACTGCGAAGCCTGTGGGTCAGAGGATATAGACTCAACTGAGATGGTCAAGCCAGCTTCTACGGGAGTAGATAGTTCAGATGAGCTCCCCCCAGAAGAAGGCAAAAGCAGAAAAGGGGATTGAGAAGGAGAGTGGGTGCCATCCATAGGATCCCTAGGACTCCCATCTTTACTAAGATCTGTAAGGTTGTCGACTAGAGGGAGCACATTCCCTGTCCCCTCCGGCTCCGCAGAGGATAAACCGGGTTTGGCTTTGAAAAATAAAGGATACTTTTTGAGATCCTTGGTTTCCCCAACTGAATCGACCAGCGTCGCTGTCTTTAGCGTGGCCAGATCTGATGAAGTGGAGGTACCTGCCCTAGATGAGGCAATAGAGAAGGGGCTAATGCTGGAATCCAGTTCCACAGAGGCACCTCCAAAGTGGTCTTGTTTGCCAAACTCAGAACCTGCCATCTCAGCGTTTTCAATGTTCAAGTCCAGATCTTTCCTAAGAGCCGCAGCACGGTTTGCCCGAGCAGCAGCCTGACCAACTCGTTTTTTCACCCTTTGGCCCAGACTTGGGGAATCAGAGTGAGCTGCTACAGTACTTTTAGTGCCTTTAGTGAGATTTCGCATAATGCAGTTGTCAAGCAGATCCCGTAACAAGGTAGCCAAAATTAATACATGGGACGCCCCCAGCGACCCTCAACCAAGTGGCATAGTGAACCCCCATAAACCGGCGGGTAAGAGAAACACGTGCACTTACCCCCTCTTGGAGAGAAACCTGGTGGTCCCAACGGTATAGAGGAAGAAAAAGCTGTACAAACTTCAAATCTCCTTTCTCCTTTCTCCGCAGTCACTCCCTGCAACTACAAGCAGGAAATATGCAGGCTCGTGAAACATGAAGGCTGCCCGTTGAACTTCACTAGGTTAATATGGAGCCGATATGGTGTCAGCAAGGTGAAGACCCACAACAGCAGTGTAGGCACATTCACTGGATTATTCAGGAGTGGGACCCAACGGCGAGAGAAAGGCACACCGGCACACCGGCACACTTGCGCTCGCGATGCTCTGCTCCTGTTCCCGGCTCCCGCTGGCATGTTCGTGCGCGTCCCCTTCGTGGAGCTCAGCTGTTCCCTCTGCTGGCATCCCGCGTCGGAGTTTGACGTCACCTGTCAGCTGCCGAGATCCAGCATCGGAAGAAGGAGGGGGGTGTGCTACGGCGTGCTCAGCCGGTAGCCTACATCCTCTCAGTCACATGCATTCTGAAGGGACCCACATAGGCAGTTGTTGATGCCACTGCATTTACTTGATCCCCAAAGGTAAGTCTCTCATCCACTATTACTCCCAAATTTTTAACCTTTTTTGAAGGTAGCGGGAGAGAGTCCATCGAGTCAGGCCACCAACTCAGTGTCCAAAAGTAGGTATCCTTTCCAAACAATAAAACTTCAGTTTTGCCTGAATTGAGCTTTAGACAATTCTCTGTCATCCATCTCCCAACTGATTCCATACAGTCTTGGAAGTGTTTATCCGTACCCATCTCCTGGCCAGGTAGCAGAGACACCACAATTTGGGTGTCATCCGCATACGAGGTGAGACCAAACCCAAATGCTCTGATAATGGGGGCCAAGGATGAAAGGTACACATTAAAAAGGGTAGGGCTCAGGGAGGACCCCTGTGGGACCCCACAGGGTAATGAAAAAGGTTTGGACTGGTATTCACCCAGAGCAACAATTTGTCCTCTGCTGGATAGAAAAGATCTTAACAGATCCAAGGCTTTAGATTGGATCCCACATTCCTTTAAACGGTCCATCAAGATATCATGATGGACCGTATCAAAGGCCGCGGACAGAGGATCAGGGCCGCCCTACCACCCTGATCCACGGCCTCTCTGATCTCCTCTGTGGCCTTAATGAGAGCAGACTCGGTACTATGTCCCCCTCTAAAGCCATACTGGGAGGGATCCAAGGCTTGTGTCGCAGCTAAAAAGGTACTGAGTTGTGTATTCATAATTTTTTCAACCAATTTAGCTGGAAGCAGAAGACGCGAAATCGGGCGAAAATTATTAGGGTCCTTAGGGTCCAAGCTTGGCTTCTTTAGAAGGGGCAGTATAAAGGCCAATTTCCAGCATGTAGGGAAGTGCCCTGTTTCAAACATGCCCTTTAGAAGACAGTGATGAAGCAAACGGACCCGGGGCCAATTTGGCCACCGCTAACGGGCATGGATCATAGGGCGACCCTGATTTGGCTGCCATGAGAAGCTCATGAATATTGTCAGGGGATACTGCAAGAATTTATCAAACGTAGCAGTGGAAACTCTTGTGGGCTTGAATCTTTCGCTTGCCGTATTCATCATGGCAGCACTTGAACCACTAAAAGCTGAGAAGATAGTCTCCACTTTAGTCAGGAAGAACTTGGCAATATCTTCACACAGTTCCTGACTTGATTGAACTTTGGCTGGGCTTGGAGAGGCCAGGCTAGAGACAGTTCTAAATAGTTCTTTTGCCGAATTTTTCGCTAGATCAATACGGGCCACATAAAACTTTTGTTTAGCTGAGAAAAGGAGTTGTTTATATTTCTACAGGCCGATTTTATAAAGTTTTTTATCTGTTTCTTTATAACCCTTCCTCCAGCTCCACTCTAGACGTTTGCAAATGAGTTTGTGATTTCTCAGGTCTCATCTCTGTTTATCTTTATTCCTCCTGTTTCTCCCTTTCTGTGCCATTTCCCTTTTCTTTCTTTGCCAGTCTGTTTGCTGTGTCTCTCCTACTCTCTCTGTATGTTTCAGTCTTTGGACATTTTTGCTTTCTTTACTTCTCTTTTTCATCATTCTATCTTTAATGTGCCGTTTCCATTTTCCCCTCTATTTTCTTTTCACCCCAGTTGTCCCCTTTCCTCAGATTCATTCCATCTCCGTTTCATTTTCCTCCTTTCTCTAGCATCCTTTCTGTTTCCATATTATTTCCTCTTTCATTCCTTTGGTAGGTAAAAGACATCGGGGCATATTCTCAAGAACGTGTGATAACTACCGCAAAAGTTGCTTAACGCAACCCTTCACATCGCAGTCTATCGCGGGAAAATAACACTGTGTTAACGTGGCATTCCTAACCCTGCGGCACCATGCGATAGTAGCACGATAACGCGCCAAATGACCGCCCAAAAACCAACGCGACGCAGAAAAAATGCAAAACACAAACGCGAAAAAAACTGCGATGACCCAAATCGCGATACAAAAATCAGCGACAACCAGCCACAGGCCTGCAATTCCCACGCGTCATGTGGGAAAATGCACTGTAAAAGAAAGCAAACTGCGTAGCACCATGGATGCACCCGGACCGAGTGCAGAGGACAACCCGAACCCCACAAGCCCCACGGAGGACCAGCCAGGAACCCCGTGTTCGGGGAAGGGCAAGGAGAAGAGGAAGAGGAAGACGGGGTTCAGTCCGCAGGAAGACCAGATCACCGTCACGGAGGTGATAGAACACTACCAACAACTGTTCGTCACCTCCACTGCGTCATTGGCAACACAAACGGAATATGGCAGTCGATCGTCACCAAAGTGAATGCAGTCGGAGTGTCGAGGAGGTCAATGGAGGGGGTCAAGAGGCGCTGGCATGAGGTGCAAAGCCAAACCAAACAGAAACTCACTGCCAACATGAAGGCAGCAAAGGCGACTGGAGGTGGGAGTCCTGCGCCACAGGAGTAGCTGGATGAGCTGGAGGAAATGGTGGCCACAGTCATCAGTGTGGAGACGGTGCAAGGAGTTGGGGGTCTGGACACAGCCCGATATGACCTGACCCAACAGCAACAGAGTGAGTAACGACCAGGGACTGGGGGGACGGGGGCATATGGGCACAATGGCACAAATGCACAATCATGTGCAGCACACTGCACACCCACAATGAGTGTGGAACATGTCCCTGATACCCTTGGCACACTACAGCACAGATAGAAACACCAAGTAGGCCCCCGTCCTCAATGTGCACAAATGGGCCCCCCTCCATATCACCAATGCCACAACCTACCCATGCACATGTGCTGAATCCAGAAAAGCAGCGGCTCTGTGAGCCACACTGACAATGCAAGTGACACTGCATGACAGATAGCATGGCTGAAGTCACAATACATGACATGGTGCACGAGACGACACTGAGGTGGACCACATCCGTAAAGGAGCAGGTCACACTCTGACACATCCACGTGCACCTACGACCCATGACGTCAAAAACACATCTGCAGACAAACAATGCACAAGAGTACCAAATATCTCCAGTAGCACAAATGACCCAAGTCGCAAACATCCCAGCATCCGAAAAGCACACAAGTCAAATGCACACTGACTCAAAGGGATAAGGGTCCGCCAATGCAGAGCTGCAGGGGCGAATCGCCAACAATGCAGCACACACACATAGCAATCACAGTACATCAACATTGACGACAATGTGGGACAGAGTGCAACCCCTACACCACAGGACAGAGGACACAACTGGTGCCGCTCGTGTGTAGAAACTGGCCAATCACAACTGGCAATGCATGACACTGTGAGATGATAATGTACAAGCACAACCACACATCCGTCATGTAGTCGAAATGTCCACTGACTCCCATCAAATAGCCAGCTCCACCAAAACAGTCACAATGTACATCGTCATGCAGTCTGAATGTAAACATCTACAATGCGTCAACATACATGGAACACACTGTTAACCTGCATCTCCCCTTTACATTGCAGAGGGACAATCAACACCTCCTGCAGAGCAGACCACACATCTCTTCAGTGCTGATGAAGAGGACACCCTGCCCATTTGCCCAGACACACTCCAACGGCTCGTGGACAGCCTCCGCCCCCCACCTCCAGGAGCAGAACAGCCCAGCTGCATCGCGGTGAGCCCACACCCTGCACAGACCACACAGCAGGAAGCACACACCACCACGGCTGCCTCCCAGGACCCCCACGACCAACACATGGATTTCAAACGCCATGTGTTAGGGTGCCAGGAGAAGATGCCAGATCAGCTGCGGCTGGGTTTCGACCTCATGGCAGCCAAACTCAATGCCATACGTGGGTGCCTGAGTCCCATCAGGGAGCATCTACAGTCCCTAACGGATACCTGCTGTCCGCACCATGCTCACCAACAATCCTTGGCTGACATCGCTGGGTCCATTACTCGGATACAAGAACTGTCTAGGCAGAGAGGCTCCAGCGATGACAGCACAGAGTTGGCACAGATGCAGAGGACAATGGAGACCATAGAGCCGATGCAGGCTGGAAGTATGACTGCCACTGCTGAACACCAGCGAGATGTAGCTGCGATCTTCCATGCATTGCAGATCCTCATCTTGCCATTGCTGCCACTGAGCCTGTTCCAGATGACTGCTGCAGGAACCTCGACACACACATCTCCACCCCCTGACGTGTCTGTGGCACACAGTGAGGCAGCCCTATCCCCTTCGCACCCTGATGTGTCAGTGGCACACAGTGACGCAGCCATAACACCACCACACACACCTGACACACCGGACACAGAAGACTTCTTAGAGGAGTAAGATGTTGAGGGTAATGGCTGTGTGAGGAAGGAGGTAGTAGCATCCGTCCCCGCCATATGGCCTGTCCGTGCCTGGTTGTGCTCTCTGCATCATGCCCTGGAACAACACCTCCCACTGTCCCCCAAAACACTCTGCGACCTTCACATGGACCCCGACATGGACTGCCATATCTGCTCTTGTACCAATGACACAGCAATCCGGCGGCGGACTGAACTCTTCCTCTTCAGATTAACTTTGCCTTGCCACAAGGACTCTAGTTGGCCCACGACTGGGCAACCATGTCATGTGGGCTTGAAGTGGCCATGTACTGCTCCAGCTCCGACACACCCCAGAATGTAAATAAAATATTCCAAATCACACAGATGTGTCATGTCTATGTTCACTCACGTATAAATGTTTGGATGAATGTAGGGACATTGATTGCACTAAAAGGTACACCCTGGTAAATGTCATCAATGCGCATGTTTGACCCTGACCCACATGGCCACTTACATGACTGTGAAGGTGTGAACTAGCTGTGGCCTCATTGCACAGTAACAACAATCTCGTTGCCCCCCAATGTAGCCCCACGTCCATGTATTAAATAGGGCTGTGCGTGGAAATGTCAGATTCGGTAGCAGTCCTGAAGTGGGGTCCCCCACCACATGTGACAACAGAACGTCTCTTCGCATGCCTACTCACACACATCTGGTGGACACAGTCTGTTTTGATGGATGACCTTGATCTACATGGCAAGAAGTTGGACACCATACGCACATTGCTGGGGACTCGTGAGAGCACAGATCTGCCAGCAACTATCCGAGCCACACTGTCTGGCTCACAGAGGTGGAGCTGTCATTAGGGACTCACCCCCAATTCACAAGCGTCAGTCAATCCCTCCCTGTGTACGGACAATGCACATGTAGGCACAAGATCTGTCATTATAAGCAACACTCATCACAGTTGTACACAGGTGAAGTTGCGTAGACTTTATTAGCATGTGCGTGTCAGTACGTGCAAGGCAAGGGCCACAACATGCAGACCAATGTTTAAGACACTTACAGTCAGCTTAGGAACATGTCGAGGTACAAGTAATGGGGTGGCAGAAATGTACACCAATCATCACGGATGTCGACGTTCTCAACCCACCTTGCCTTGCTGGCAGAGTCATGCGATGTTTTGTGTCTGCTCATTGGCCCGTGTCAGGGGACACGACTCACAGCCCATGGGATCTGCATAGTGCTGTAGCACCGGACTGCGCTGACTGTGTGCTCTGCTGACAGTGAGCAGGTGAAGGGATCCTACAAGGTCACATGTCGTACTACATTGCCATGTGTGTACTCTCACCCCAGCGGTTTCTCCAATTATGGAACGTTGCCAGGCGACGCTGTGCAGCTCCTCCCATGGGACTGCATCACCTTGCACAGGTGTGTGTACACACGCGTAGGTCCATGCACATGCATTCTGAGTCCAGGCGAAGGCAGACATGTCCACTGTTGTGGTGGGATATGTGACCATTCCTCCAAGATGCTACAAGGTGTGGGGACCTGTGCTGTGGGTGACAATCAGTTGTGGCTGCAGGAACGTAGTTACTCGTCCATGTATGCGAGCGCTGCTTCATGGGCAACCTGTTCCAAGAGTACACCGTTGTCGAGGTCAAGGTACACGAGGGTGAGCCAATCCATTACCTGGTCCAGGCAGCTGTGCTCCGTCCATGCCGTTTCACCAATCCGCAACACAGCCCAATAGGGGAGCGCCTCGATGTGGTCACTGAACACGAGGAGTTGTGCAATCTCCCATGCCCAACTGCCTGCACATAGGCCAAATATCAAGGCATCCCATGCACGGGTATCACAGTTACAATCCTGTTCGTGGGCCAATAGGGGGCGCACACACGTGTCATAATCCAGTTCAGCTACCGTTGTGTTGGATAGGCAGACATCCATGGGCCACTCGAATGTGCATGATCGACAGTGGAACCAGGGCTGGACGCAGGTGATGTACGCAAGACGGAAACTCAGACGGTAACTGATGCGCAACACTCAACTGTGATCCCAACAGATGCAGCATTCGTGCACGGTACAGTTCCACGTGACAGGGGTTGTGCATGTGCCAGGTATTGCCAGCCATTGCCTTTGTTGGTCTCGTAGCACCGGCACTCTTCTGACAGGCGGCAGATATGTGGATGATATGCCACTGCTGGGAGCAATGAGTCGTATTTGTGTGCAACGTTTGGGCGTATGGGTTGTTTTTTACTTATGTGTCAGGGGCATCCCAAGCAGGTGTGCCTCAAGCAGGGACAAGTGTGTGTGGGGTGTGGCCATGTTGGTCTTTCATTCGCGCAGTTCGTGGTGTGGGAGTCATCACGATCTGGTATGGTATCTCTCGCAGGGAGTGCCAGCCGCATTCAGGACCAAGGTCGGGGGTTCAGATGTCCTTCAGCCTTGTGTATTGAGAGAAAGGAGTTTTCATTCCTGATGTTGGTCTGACTACTGCTTGCATTTTTGAAATGTGATGTGGCCTTCGCGTTGCCATTGATGCCAGGCCTTTGACTTAGTGTGAACCAATAGCGATACACACACATCAGTTGGCATGTATGAGCCAGGAGCCCGATTGGCCTGGTGCTCCTTATACAGTCTCTCTCTTTCTCTCTCTCACTCCCTCCCCCTCTCCCTCTCTTTCTCTCACTCTCTCTATCTCTATCTCTCTCTCTCTCACTTTCGCTCGCTCTCTCTGTCCTTTGATGAGCGCATGACACACCTTCTTATCTCTAATTTTGTTTTGCAGGCTGTGACTTACAGGTTGTCCTGAGAGGACCCGCCATGACTCTTCAAAATAGTTATTTTGTGTTTATTCTGAATGAAATGAATTATTTGCTAAGTCTAAGGTGAATGTATGATTCTAATTTTTCGGATGACACGTGTTAGGTGTAATTGTGCGACATCAGGCACATTGTTTTGTTTATGATTTTGTGACGTTGATGTGACATATCTTTGTCCGGGTGTGGGTAGGGGGTGCCCGGAGTGGGGCCCCGGGGGGGGGAGGGGGTTCCTGGGTGTGGTGGCGGTGGGTGTTGTTGCCCTCTTGGGGCTCCGGGATGCATGGTGGGTGGCTCCATGGCATCTGTTGTTCTTCATGTGTGGCTATGGGCTGTGCTCCCTTGTCTGGTACAGGTTGGCGTCCGACTTTACACCAGGTAAGAGCAGGTGTTAATTTCCTGCTGCTAAAGTGCCGTAGCGCATGTTTTCTGATCTTATCGCTGATCGGGCTGGTCGTTGAGAATGTTGTAGAGTGGTGTTGTCGCGGCTTTTTGCACTGGAACGCCTACTCTGCATATCATTAGCGTTAGTTGCCGGGCTCATCTGTGGCGATGTTTTTTGCGGGTGCTATCGCAGGTAAACTGGTGATATCGGCTGTTTGCACCAGCTTCTGAATGGGGCGATGATTTTATCGCGACTTTGGCTGAGATAAAGTGCCGTTAACTCGGCGATAGTTCCTTGAGAATATGCCCCATTGTTATTTACAACGCCAATACCTCTAACTCTCACAAATGCGAGACCAATTTGCATTGCAAATGCTTGTTTCTCTAGACTACTAGAATTGATGCTTCCACAACTAGGCACCCCAATGATGTGGGCTTATGATTTCAATTGTGTGATGTCGCTAGAGAAAGACAAAAATCTCCCTTTGGCAGGGTCCTCAGGGCAGACTTATACAACAATTAATAGATATTGTAGGTCAGCTATTCATGTTAGATACATGGCTGATTAGACACCCTGAGAACTTGGTTTATTCATATTCTTCATCCCTCCATGGCTCACACAGTAGACTTGACTATTTCTTCCTTGGTCAAGAACTGTGCGCAGAACAAATTGATGTAGAATTTAAGGGTCAAGTCTTTTCATATAATTCCACATAGCTGATGTCAATTAAAAAGGGGTGCAGAAAGGACCCTATTCCCATGTAGCGACTGACAATCGAAGCACTCTAGGATGTCGTAACTACAATTTCCATGAAGCAGATCTTAAATGACTGCTTCAATGATGATTGGGTGACAACATATAAAAGAGCTATTGAATGGGAGGCAATGAAGGTGGTGAGTGCTGCCACTGGGAAAATCGTTATGGTGACTGGACAGCTCAAGCACGATACCTTTAATGAGGAGCACAAAATACAAGAGCTGGAACAGCTAATGCCACTAACCCAAAGCAACTTTGAGAACTTTGTTGTTTTTTTAATCCATTCAGTCATGTCCAACACTTGGTGATTCAATGGATAAAATTCCACAATTATTTGGGTCGCTTATAGAATTCTTTAGGTCTTTGAGATAGTTGTTTGTATCATTCATTCTTGACTATGTCTAACCACCGTGATCCTGGTCTTCCTCTTTTGCATTTTCCTTCTATCATTCCAAACATAATGGGTTTTCTTCCCCAAGAAGTTTTCTCTTCTGATTATGTGGGCAAAATATTTGAGCTTAATGTTTATCATAAACAATTCTATTGAAAGTTCCAGCTTGATCTGTTCAGGTACTGATTGGGTCATACTTCCAGCAGCCCATGGGACACGCAATAGCCTTTGCCAGCACCAGATTTTGAAAGAGTCTATTCCTTGTCGGCGCACAAACTTATCCATAATGATCAAACCAAAGGCACTCCCAGTGTCTAGGACCGGGAGTGGTGTAGTCCCAATGTGGACTTTGGTGGTCTCCGTTAGGACCCGTCACTTCTATAATTATGATCAAGTTCAATAATCAGTGCTGAAACATTGTCATAAGAATGACAGACAAGAGTTTGTAGTTTGAAATTTTATGTAAAGAATTAATATGCAATATACATGAAATACGCCATCAGTAAGTGTAGCAGCAAAGCGTACAGGTCATAAGTACAAAGAACTCACTACAGTTCTACATGCAATCTGACATAGATTTGCCTTCTAAAGGTGAACAATAGGGGTTCAGGGGTACAGAAAAATATATATACTTTCATAAAGGTGTAGACAAAGACTTTCATACAGGTACATGGTTTTCAGGCTATGCACCAATGGGGAACAAGCAAGAAGAAACATTTTACCGCAGAATGGATTTGGAGATTTTTCTCATGGTAATATAACATTGGATTTCAATTATTTTCACAGTTTATTCGAGCATGCCAGTTGATACATTCTACATCAATAGCCTGAGATAGTTGGGATGTCCTTGGTTGGGTACACTGCGGGAAAGGTCTCTGCGAACGCTCTCTGTTTAGTAGTGTAAAGTCGAAATTCTTTATTTAGAACAAGAAACAACAGCAGTGGACATCACATGATGCAGTGTGATATTGAGGCAAGATGGAGGACAGTGTAAACACAATTTAAGTTAGCATAAACTCAATTCATAATAAATTCAATGGATAAAATCCCTCCAATTGTTTGAGTCGATAACAGAATTCTTTAGGACTTGGAGATTCTTGTTTGTATCATTCCTGACTATGTCTAACCACTGTTATCCTGGTCTTCTTCTTTTCCGTTTTCCTTCCATCATTCACAACATAAAACATTTTTTTCTAGGAGTCTTCTCTCTCATTACGTGGGAAAAATATTTGAGCTTAATTTTTATCATAAACAATTCTAGTGAAAGTTCCAGCTTGATCTGGCTGGGTACTGATTTATTAATTCTTTTACCTGTCCATGAGATACGCAAGAGCCTTGGCCAATACCAAAATTCTATTCTTCAATGGTCATTTTTATTAGTCAAAACAAAGTAATGCAAAAATTTGCCACTTGATCTGTATTGCTTCAATAATCGCTCACAGTGCCCAATATCTCGACCACCAGCTACTCCAAAAACAATAACATTTAATATAATTTATATGTTTTTATTTCATTTTTTGTTCATTTTTGTCTTATCTCATTTTTCAACATCATTTATGATTAGGTTAGCCATGCAAATGTACATTTTTCAATACAAAAGTGTTTTACATTTTTATTAAAATTGTATACATACAAGACAGAAATACATAATATTACACATCGATATACACATTCTTTAAATCAAAATGTTTTTTGTATAGTCCCCCATATCTTAAATTACTCTCCACTTCAAGCACCACACAGACACATTCACACTACAATCTCACATTCATGCCCCAGCCTGATCTCACATACACCTTAGATTATATTCGGGAAAGGTGTCCAATTTCTTTTGTTGTTTTGAGCTGGGGTTTTCCAAACATACAGTCAACATACGTTTCGGTGGTATCAGATTTGTTTTACAAAACCATCTTTATTAGAACCACACAATATGCACCATATCCTATGGTGGAACAATATGGGATAATCAGACTTTCGAATCTATTTTTGTCTTGTGCTGGGTGAGTCTTATCCTTATCTCTTTCAACCAAAAGACTACCAGAGCAATTGCTTTCTAATACCCATGGTTATATCAATCCTGGGTTAGATCCTGTAATAAATCACTTGCGTAGTACACAGTTACATAGAATCTGTCATCTGTGAAGTGTGGTAATTCACAGGTTTTGGAAAACTGAGTATGTCTCACCAAATTTTCACATGAGATTGTTTGAGAAGGGGTCTCACACAAGCCACAAGTAGCTCCTGCTGCCTGTAAGTCATTTATTAGTCATCCAGACTTCACATCCATACATTGTTACAGGAAAGACAATTGCTTTGATGATTTGTATCTTTATTGTCAGTGTGATTTCCATGCTCCTTATCACTTTGTCCAGGCTCATCCTTACTTTTCTTCCCAGCAGAAGCCATTTTCTGACTTCACTGTTGCAGTCGCATCTCAACTTAGCTACAATCCTAAGAAAATGAAATCTTTGACAACCCTATTTGTTCATTGTCAATTCTGAGACTTTGTAAGATTCCTGTTGACATGATTTTAGTCTTTTTCACATTTAGCTTTAGTTCAGCTTTAGCGCTACTTTCTTTGATCTTGACTATTAGTTGTTTGAGATCTGTACTTTGCACAATCACGGTTGTGTTATCAGCATACCGCAGGTTGTTGATTTTTCTGCCTCCAATTTAGATTCCAGTCTGATCGTCATCAAGCCTGGATTTTCGCACAATATGCTCAGCGTAGAGACTGAACAAATATGGTGAGAGGATTCAACCTTGTCTAACACCTTATGCATTGATCATGGAAAATTGTGGAATGTATTAAAAGACATTGGGGTGCCAACCCACCTGATTAGCCTCATGAGGAATCTGTAAATCAAACAAGAAGCAACTGTGAGGACCAATTAGAGAAACAGAGTTTTTCAGTGTTTCAGAGTGACTAGGCTATAGGTCCTGATGAAAGCCTAAACATCTATTAACGGGTAACAACAGACTGAAACGTGTTGACCCCTTGCACATATTTGGCTAAGGAATCTCCAAATTGTTTTTGATCCTACCCTTTAGGACAGAATAAAGATAATTTACAGTGCCACCAAGGGGCAATTTTAATTATATTTGTTTCACTTTTTTTCTTATTTTCACTTATTGTACTCTGCACCCATCACCCTCACCATCTACCCACATAAGGAAGACTCTCTTAAAGAGCTCCTTTCCTGGAGAAGAGTCATAGCCCACACCATAAAAAACTATGTGTATGGTGTGACGAAGAACCCTATGATATAAATGCATCCCAAGGGTGGGTGAGGGTTTTGGTCCTAACAAATATAGATTTCCTGTAGCATGTTGCCAACTACATTCTTAGATCCAGAATACCTTGGTGGATGTGTATATTAAAGTTGGGATTTAGTATTGTTTCGGTCTTTAAAAACTCCCTGCCCCTCTTGTGTTTTAGTTCTGTCTTGATGGTTGCCTCCCAGACACAACGTGATAGCCTCTAATTGTGGTGTGGAGAGGCCCTGACCCGCTCCCCACTCTTACCGTCGGAAAACCTCCTGGTCCTTCCTCCTCGATCTGGGGTCAGCATCAGAGCCTGGAGGGGGAACGAAAAAAGGACATTAGCAGAGAGGAAGGGTGGAGACAGACAAAAAGTCTAGGATATTGAGGAAGGACTTCTCTTTACAGGAACAGGGGGGCGGAACAACATCACCAAAAGGGAAAACGTACCAGGGAGATGGCACGCAGCAGTACCTCCTTTAGGGGAGAAGGAGGACGTGGAAGGAAGACACCGGGAGAGTGTCGGAGGAGAAGAGGATCGCATTACAGGAGAGTCAGTAGCTGGGACAAGTGAAACCAACCCCACCGAAGATCCTCTGGAGACATGGACTGAGGACTGGTAGACTCCACCAGAGGACACCTACATGCCAGCAACAACTCAGGAGTGTTGTGGCAGAGCGGTGAGTGACCTCTGTGGGAGAAGGAGACCATGAATGCTTGTGGGGGAATGTATTTTCCATGTTGTTTGGTTTGGTAGGGGGTTGGTGCACGGATGTTGCACTAAGTAGTGCTGTCTTTGTTATCCGTTTTCTTTTTTTTATTGGTACTGGTCCTAACGAGTGGTTTGGTTTCCCCTGTTTGGAAAGTTCACGTTAATGTCCTATTGTGTACCTACAGTGCTTATAAGGTGGGTAATTGGTTCACTCTGGTGGCAGAAGGGTGTTACTTGCAAGAAACCTCACATGGTCACGCTAACCTCTATTGAACACCAAAGAAAGTGGCATATCTATATTGCGACTGGTGATTGGTCACTCCTGTGACCCTTGAAAGTGGATGATTAAATAAACCTGAGATAGGGTAGGAGGGTTTCGGAACACTTGTGCCAAATCAGGATTTCACGGGTGTTACTGTGAAGGGGAATACCAGTGCTTAGTGAGGTTACGATACTAACCGCATTCCTTTCCTGTTTCCCTGGGGACGCTGGTGGCGGCAATCTGCTGGGAAGACCTGTGGAGAAGGGAAGGAAACAAAACAAAACCAACTTCGTTTGCCCCTGCTACCCTCTTGGAGGAACCATACCCATTCCCATTCAGACATATATTCTTCTGTTGTGTGATACCAATAAAATTACAAAATTAGTCAACCAAATCAGCCTCTAGAGCCATATATCCGCCCATCCCTCCTACAGATCGTGTCAGAATTGGAATTGGGGAATATGGAGGCTTTTGTGAACTGCATGGCAGTGAGCCAACAACAACTAGAGACAGTTATGGAGAAGTTTCAAACCGCAGTCATGAAGGACAGGGAAACCTTCCAGAAGGCCATGGCCAACCAGGACAAAAGGATGCGGCCACTGGAAAATTGGCCGAACTGCTGGGCCAGCAAAGAGGACACATGGCCCTGCCTTCAATGGTACTGCAAAAGTATATCGGGGGAGAAGTCCCCGACTTTTTCTTCAACAAATTTGAATGTCTGGCACAGGCAGCTGCATGGTCCTCAGACAGATGGGGTGAGTATTTGGCACCCCTGCTTATGGGGAACTTTCAAACTGTATATCAGGTAGCTAATCCGCAGGTAATGACCCCCCTATGGTGATATTAAAAAGAGCATTTTGGAGAGACTCAGGCTGTACAATGAAATGTACTGAGTCCAGAAGGGGATACATGAGACCCCAAGGGCTCTCTACTACAGGGTGAAAGATATGACCGATTGATTGCTCAAACCTGTGACTGCTACCAAGGAGGACATCCTTGAGAAAATATACCTGGAGCAGGTTCTGGCATCTCTATATTCACCCGTGAAGAAATGGGTGCGACAGCACAGCCAAATGCAGTAGAAATCACCAGCATCTGCAACGGTGCATAGGAGCTCCAGAAAGGTCGGGATAACAGAGGTTGGCGGGACGTAGGCTCTTGTCCGGTGAGACCCCACAAACCCATGATAACCCTGAAATCTGTGGTGGTCCCCCTTTTACCAGGACATGGTCCCTGACCCTTACTACCCAGTCCACAGTGCTTCTGCTGCCGGGGTATGGGACACATTGCCCGTTATTGTCCCCAAAAGGTAGAGCCGATGGACTGGCCAAAGTGTCATAAGACCCCAGCTCATTTCAGGAGAAGCCCCCCAGCGAACCGGAGTGGTGAACATTCAGTGCATTCATTGGGACAAAAAACTGTCTCCTGTTTTCCAACTCAACCTCCATCCTGAGGGAGATCCCATCATGTATCTTCAAGTGGGTCTCATACCCCAGCTGCCTGAACCCCTTATTGTGGGCACGGATTATCCTGATACACTAGTCAAGGAAACTTGGAAAGAGGGGGGCACTTGGTGGAAGAATGCCCCCTTTTACCAAATGGAGGACTGTGAATGGCCCCTACCAAATACCGGAAACCAGAAAGCAGAAGAGACATGAGAGGCAGGAGATACATAAGGTCCTGTCCGCTTATAAGATTATGTCTGGAGCTCTGACCGAAACTTCAAAGCAGCCCAGGGAGATGAATCCCTATTCAGCGAAGCATTGAATATGGCTGTGGAAGAGGAGGATCCCCAGACAGTAGGGCCTCAGTTGTTTGTACAAAGATGGTTGTTATACAGTAAAGGGGGGGACACACACATTCCAACCAACTGCTGATACCTGCACCTTTCAGGGTCAAGGGCCTTTTTTTGGCTCACAGCCATTTGTTAGGAGGATAATTTGGCTCCAAAAAAATAGAAGAAACAATACTCAATAGATTTTATTGGCTGGGCATTTACATTCAGGTGAAGAGATATTGCCGGTACTTTCAGACTGCCAAAACCATAGTCGCTATCGACCTCTGCAGGCTCCCTTACTTCCCCTACCCGTGATTGATGAACCTTTCTCACGGATAGGGGTGGATATAATTGGGCCCCTGCTTCCTTCCTGCAGTGGGTGCACTACGTCCTATTAATGGTGGACCTCGCTGCCCGGTACCCTGAGGCGGTTGCCTTGTGTTTACCCAATACGACCCAGATCGCAAAAGCCATGATAGAGCTGTTCTCCAGGGTGGGTTTTCCCAAAGAAATACTGACTAATCAGAGAAGCCCATTTACTTCCAGGCTCATGAAACAAGTGTGTCACCAGTTGGGTATTAAACAGATATGCACCGCAGCCTACCACCTCATGTGGATGGCCTTGTAGAAAGATGCAATGCCACTTTGAAAAGCACACTAAAGAAACTGTTAGACCTGGAAGCATAGAAATGGGAGCATATATTACCCTTAGCCCTGTTTGCTATAAGGTGCACGGTCCAGAGAAGCACAGGGTTTCCACCCTGTGAGTTACTATTCGGACGAATGCCCAGCACCTTATTAGATACGGCCCAGGAAGAGTGGGAACAGGACAAGGATGATGCAAAACCTCTCCTGGAATATGTCGCCAGCCTAAAGACCCACCTAAACCAGATATGAGTGGCACAGTCATCAATACTAATTTCTGGCAAATGTGGGCAACCTTTGTCAATGAAAATGTTTCCTTATTAGTTTTGAGTGCCATCTAATGGTTTGCATGCTGTGGGGAATCTGCTTCAGGGAGCTGCAATTTGATAGCAGCCAATAAAAGTTGCAGTGTATTAGACAACTGGAAGCAGTCTGCACTAGACATGGGATTGCCAAATGTAGTGAGCTGCATCTACAGCTACGCTGGGAGTTTTGACCACACTCCATCTTGCATGCTGGGTCTTGTAGTCCCATGCTAATAATATATGAAATCAGAAACTACAGACTTCAAAACGGAAGGTGCATCTGGTTTAAGAAGACATGGCTGATTGAGGAATTCATATGTGGTAAGGTGAATGTAACAAATGATGCGAGTAAAGATTTACAGTACATGAAGTAGGTTGGCTAGGTTGTCAAATGGCATTCAAACAAAGGGGCAGATTTTCAAACGTCGAGTAGAATTCGAGCTGCGCCAGAAAACAATAGCGCTGCGCTTCGTGCGTGAAAGTAAATAGCGCTGCGTCATATTTACAACGCGAGGCATCACAAACTAGCGCATGCGCAAAAATAGTCTCGTGAGGCAGCGCAAAACGTATGTGCGTCATGCACGTCCTAAAAAAAGTCGCAAAACACCGCAAAAGGATGCAAAGTATTTTGGTGGAAGTCCAAACACACGAAATGGCAGAGAGCCTTGCCCCACAACCCAATCCTGTAATGCAGCAGTCAGAAAAGGATCCAGCTACCAGTATCTTCTGGGAGGATCACAGGAAAAAAGAAGAAAAAGAAAGAAAAATAATGACACCAGAGGAAGAAGAAATATTAATAGCTGAGGTAAGCAAACTGAACACCAGCTTTTTGTAAACACAAATATACCTCTAGCCAAAAAAACGCTTTATGGAATTCCATAGTAGGCAAAATAAATGCAGTGTCACCTACCTCCAGGACGGCTGAAGAGTGTAAAAAGCAATGGCATGACATCAAACGCCGTACTAAAGAGAAGTTAGCATGTAATCGCCGTGCTGCCCTGAAAACTGGGGGTGGACCTGAGAGCAACATTGAGCTTACACCTATGGAGGAACAGGTTGCGGCTGTAATAGCACCTGACGTGATTGGTGGGGTACAAGTTCCAGACACTGCTGAGCTTGAGGAAAATGAAGTTGATGGTAAAGTATAATAATACACACATTTCTATGGATGACAGAAAGTACATGGTCCATGCAGTCACAATGAAAATATTTAATGATCACGGTAGTAATTATGTATGTGTATGGTATATGTGTGTTGGGTAACATTATAAGGGGTAGGTGACCAAACATTTTGTGCTGGGTTAGAGTTACAAAAGTGATGAAAACCAGGACTAAATGTATTTGTCCATAAGTAACTTACCAGTTCCAAACTGGGGCCCTCATTTATGAGGACCTACCGGCACTATTGCGCCACCGGAACGTCACTTTTTTGATGTTCGAGCGGCGCAATGTGACACTGGCATATTTATAAGGCCATGTAAAGCTGCGTTCTTGGCTTTTTATGGCCTTATAAATATGTGCCTCTTTCACGCAGGAAACAGCATGAAAGGGGCTTTCCAGGGGTGTTGCTGGGGGCGTTCCCAGCAACATCCATGTCTTTTTGACACTGTCCCAGATTTACGAGAAATCGTAAGTCTGAGGCAGTGCCAAAAACGTTTAAGTGTGCTGCATTCTGCAGCACACATAAAAAGAGGAAAAAGACAGTAATGCACAGTATCTAACAGATACGGCTCATTCCTGCCCTTTTCTTTTTCCGTAGGGCTTCGCAGCAGCCATGCCTGCTGCGGCTGCACTACAGCAAAAAACCCATAAATGAGGCCCTTAGTTTAGTGCTGGCAAGTAACCTTTGCACTGTTTTGTGTAACTTAGCTCCAAGGGAGTGTTACATGGGTAGTACATGGGTGTTCCCATGCACCCACCCAGGAAAACATCGTTTACATCGCATGCGATACATCGCAAACCATTACAACGCAAGTCATTACAATGACTTGCTGTAGGGGGCAGAAGGTGTTGGATTTAAAATCCAACACCTCACCTACTGTTGCACAGACTGGAGTTGGAATTGTAAATTATACTATTCCAAAGTCCAGAGCGCCCCCTATAGCAAGTCGTTGTAATGACTTGCGTTGTAATGGTATGTGATGTAACAACACGGTCGTTGTAACGACCTCGTTGTAATGGCATGCATGTATCGCATGCGTTGTAACGTGGCAAATTCACCCACCCATGCCTTTTGACACCAATCCCTGTCTACAAACAAATAGTAGACAGAGTTTATTGTGAAAAGGTAATGCCAAGTAATGTATTTCTCCTCTCCTCTCTGCATGTGAGCTGCACTGTGCAGCACACTTACAAAGTAGGAAAAGTCATAAAGTTTGTCTAAGCACAGTATTCTGTGCTGGAAGAGTACCTTTCCAGTACTAAACCTATGGTAGAGTAAGGCACACACCCTTGCACTATGGTGCAAAGGTGTGTGCCAGGCACAGAGCATTCAAAATTAGCACTGGTGCAAGGGAGAGAGGAAGAGCGAGCCATAGCGCTATAAAAGATGGCTATCTCCCAGTCCCTCCCTGTCACGCAACACAGAGCAGCATAATTTTGCAGCTGTGCTGTCTACCGTGATAGTTTTGAACATCGGGCGGAAGTTTTTATGATGCACCATGGTGCAAGGGTGTCTGCGTGACTGTATAATACAATTTGTACTTTAATGGATATTTCACAGTACAAAATAATAAGCCAATGCTAACAATAATAATGTGCAACTTTGTCCGAGTGGGTTACGTCAAAAAGCATGGGTGGTTGCATGGGATCGCCCATGTACCACCCATGTAACGTCCCCTCCCTGCTAAGTAACTCAAAGCTGTGCTTCACGCTGCTTTGCGCTACTTTGAGGGTGCTTTCCAGCTCAAAACAAGTTTTGCGCTGGAAAGTAAATCCTCCCCCCAAATTTTTTTTGATGCTAACCCAGCACAATATGTTTAAAAATATCCCCCTACATTTGTTGAGTGAGATATTCAATCCCATGATGAAGGTGTTTACAATGTTCTATCTTAATACCATGCACAGTGTGTGCATTTCTGTGAACTGGTTATTTTTAAGGTCATATTGGTGTCGGAGCTTACCACTTGAAATGCAATACATTAATCCTGTTGCCCTTCACACATTGGTCTCTCCCGATATGTATACAGATGATGATGGCAACACATCAGGCAACATTCACACATGTAAGCACAAACTGTGGACCAGAGAGTATGTTATGCCACAATCATGGCCTTTAGCATGTAGCCTTGAGCATCTGTCCTTAACCACACCTGGACAACTTCAACCTTCCTCTAGAGGTGGCACTGCTTCTATGGTCAGGATTACATCCCTCATCTGTAATTTTATGCAACTTGCATATGATTTACTTGTGTATTTGTGGGAAAGACACAGCAGGTTCACTAGCTGTAGGACAACATATGTGGTGTAATCATTATAGTTTTGTATCTTTGACATCAACATATTTGTTTTTCCATTTAAAAGGGATTAATTGGGCCTAAGTCAGCCTTGTTAGGGTTGACTGATGTGGCCTTTTTATTTATTTCTACCTGTGTGTATTGTCATCTGAAGTCCAAAATGTAATTTTTCAAGCACTACTGTTGTACTGGCTCAGTTGGACATGTAGTTGTAACTCATATATGATATATATGGTTACTTTATACAAATTCACAGCTCTCTGTAGGTAATCCTTACACTCCATTTGGTGTTCCTCGTGAACATCACCTCAGCACATTGTATGAGTGTGCTTTTGCCACTCTATATTGAACCACCATATACCAGCTTATTTACAGACATTCTGCTGTTTTAGGTGATACTTTCACCCTCCTTACAGACTGTTGTAATAGCATTCGACGTCAACTGACCATCACTCTGCTGGCATGCAACTGCACACATCACCCCCCTCTATGGAGTTGTAGATTCTGAATATTTTCAGTTTATATGGGAGGAAGCCCATACATATTTGGTGACAATTGAGACATTGTAAAGATTGTATTGTTTGCGTTTCTTGCTTAATGTTCAAATATTTTAAGGCCATGCACAGGAACAAATTAGCCTGTGGGAGGAATGCATGCATCTATTTCACCTCCACATTTGCCATTTTCCAGGCACAGTAATTTTTTATTTACTATCTGTAGTGACATATGGATTTGATGGATATGAAATTTGGGTCTTACCTACGTATGCATTGCCCCCTACACTCAGATTACTATGCAATCTGGGTAGAAAATTGAGCTAAAATACTTCCACACACCCAATACAATGGGAATGCTTGGTTAAATTGATGGACAATAACAATCTCCATGGTTGCCACAGACAGTAGATATGTGTTGTGCTTCTGCTGGTAGATCTCCCAGTAAATGGCCCCAGCTCTTTTTGCGCCTGTTTTGTACCCGCGCTATTTTTTCTGCGCTAATCAGTTTTTGCGCTACTTCGCGTCACTTTGCGTGACTCTTGTAAATACTTGTGCCTACAGGGTTTTTGTGCTTTTAGCGTGGTTAACGCCCTGAAACACCCACTCTGCATACATTAAATTGACTTTGGCGCAGAGAGACGCTAAACCGTTTGTGCGTCACGCTAACTTTAAAATATGGTGCAAATACTTACTTGCGCCTATCTGAAAATGTGTGCACGGTTTTGCGCCACTTTGCGTCACGTGAGCATCAGCGCAAACTCTTTGAAAATCTGCCCCAAAGTTGATTTTAAACAATTTTGCATATATTCCTGGCTCCTCAAACAAAAGGGAGCCTAACTGATTTTGACCCAACCCTATAAGCATTCCAGAGGCACAGGGAGGTTGGGAAGTATCCAAGCTCTTTATAAACGGGTCTGCCTCTATGTGCCTAGACTTTTTGTAGTTGATCTGGCTGAAGCAGGTCTGTATATTCGAAGATTTGGCAAACCTTACCAACATTTTAAGTTTGATTTTAGCTATTATCTTAGGATAAGGGAGAAGAGAAGTAAGACATTTTCTATAATGTTTTGGACATTTGCTTGCCTGTTGTCGTGGGTGATAGGGCTTTTGTATGATAGTAATGGATGTGGCTTATAAGACAGGCCTGATTGAATGGAAACATGATTACATTTAATATGAGAGAATGGGTGAGATAGGCATGGGACCTAGAAAGCAGAATAACTAGTAGAATGGTAATTCAAACAAAAGTGTGCTTGATTGTCATGTTTTCTGTTCAGAAACTCAATGCCGTTCAAACTGATAGGGCAGAGAAGGAAAACGTTACACTTCTCTGGTGCATGTGTTGTAACCGTGGCCACAAGAAGCGTTGGCCTTGTAAGCATTAATCTTGGAAGCAAGGAGAAAAAAGAAGCATTAGCTTCCGCAATTTCTGTATGCTACTGCAAAGGGGCATCGTTTGCAAATTTTTATACCAAAGCAGGAGCCAATCAAAAGGGACCTCTCTTTTCTCCGTGAGTCATTGTTGGCAATGAAGGTATATAAGGTGCTCATGATGGAGTTGTTAGGCACACAGGCCAGTTGCTGAAGGGAGATACTGAATAACTGAGTTCCGACTGCAGAACCAAAGACACTATAGGTTATGCAGGGAAACTATACATCACTTGGCATAATATGAGCTAATTAAACGAATATTTTTTCGACACTGTAGGTATGGAATACATTAATAGGTTAGGTTTGTGTAATAAAAAATGATTGGTGCCTAGCTTACATGTACCCTGATTTGCATACTATCTGCTGAGTTGTTCACAACATTTATGATCATTCTGATGCGCATGATTTGTACACAATTATGCATATATGTAATTATTCTGTTTAATGTTGTCCCTCTTTAGGTCTAGCCTGTGAGAGACTCATGTGTTTAGTAATGGGCTTGGAACCCACCTATAGCTTACCATTGGTTGGCATCATTGTCGCTCTTCTTTGCTGCCTTCTCATTGGGCAGTGCTTGCTGACCGCGTCATAGCTCTTTTTTTTAAACTTATTTAAGCTATCCCCACCCCTCCCACTTCTTTCTCCTCTCCCTCCCTGTATCTTCTCAACCCTCACACCCGCGTACGAATGGGTTGTGTGAACGCAGCTGGAGCTGGTTTGAGTTGGCGTGTGATAACAAACGTTTTAACCTCTTCAGACAGGCTGTGTTAATCCTAGCGAAGTGTCCGGCTGCTTTCTTCACAGAGAACCCTTCTTATCATGTGCATTGAGAAGAATGTTGCATGAAAAGTGTAGGACAGATGGCGCGCAGGGGCTGTATAGTAGGACTAGCCCAAACCACAACAGACCGCGTCAGCTGCACTCCCACAAGGAATCTGACCAATTTACAACTCTCTCAAAATAACATGACAGGCTCATTGTTTTTAAACACGGACACCTCCTTATCACCCCCGATTTGCAGCAGGAAAGTGGCTGTAACAATGCATGTGAGTCTGAGTGTAGCATGAAACTGCCTTCTCGTTACAAATGTACACGTTCAACATTCATGTCTGCGAGAATTCTGCTCCTTTTGTAATTTTCCCATGTTCCGGTAAATTGATGGATATACAAAGGCTGTCATAGCAGTAAAGGACTAAAAGGAACTCATGGGTTGGGGAAAGGCATAGAGGAGCACTGCCATACATTTTCCAAGTAAAAATATTTTATTTGTAGGAGACTAGCCCCTTTTCCCTCCGTTTGTATAATTCTTCACAGTTTCTTCCTGGTGAAAAAGTAATCTCTTTAAGCATGTCCATTGGGAATGTTGTGCTTTACTTGACTAAAATTCTCAAACATGTGACAGCGTGAGTGATGACCTTAAAAAACACACACTTTCAATTGAATGATAATATAGGGGCCGATTCACAGAAGTAATCTGAGATAAAATCCTAAACTTACTACTTTTGGTATTCACAGAAGGCATTTAGTAGTAGTAAAAGAAAAGTTAGGACTCCTAACTTTACTTCTACTAAATGCCTTTTGTGAATACCGAAAGTCGTAAAGTTAGGATTTTGTCTCAGTTTAGTAGTAGTAAAGTTAGGAGTCCTAACTTTACTACTACTAAATGCCTTCTGTGAATACCAAAAGTAGTAAGTTTAGGATTTTATCTCAGATTAGTTCTGTGAATCGGCCCCAATGTTATTAGACTTTACTATGGTGGTTCTTTATAAACAATGCCCCTTGCAACCAGAGCGTAGCCAGTGTGGCATCAACCGTAGTGCAAAGAAGGACCAACCCCCACCCTCCACCCCCTGCTTTTTAAATTTTTAATTTAAAATTCAGCGTAAGTCAGGATTCAGTGGGCCCGTCTGGACACGGTACCACTGCACCTGGTGCACCAATACAAGCTAAGCCCTTGCTTGCAGTGTGTTCTGCTGCTTTGGCGTGGAATCTGAATATCATTGTTGTAATATCGTCTGATGCTTTATAGCGCTTTTTAAAAATCATCCCATCATCCTCCCCCTACTGCCTGAACCCCCTCCCCTTTAGCCACCCCCAACCGATTGCCAAACCCAAGAGCTCACCCATGGGTGAGACCTATTGGCTTTGTCAATGCTTGTTTTTTAATGTTACTACACAGCTGCTGAATCAGGGGTCATCAGAGACAACAACTAGAGTTTCAATCAGTTGTTAGCGGCTGGGGAAGCAGCTGGGGGAACCATATGCATCTGATATTGCCAGCAGATATCCATACCTGGATGTGTACAATCAAGCTGCCCATAAACTGACAAGAGAGAGATTCGTGTCATTTCTTAATCTAATTCTCTTTCCTTTTTCTCTCTGATCGCTGGGTCGAGAGTTTGGATACACTCGCACTCCAGCTTCTTCTCTGTGCAACCTGCACCTTTTCCTGAACCCCAAGCTAGCCTTTATCGGCTCATAGAAGTGATCTATCATCTATCTGTTTTCGCTACAGCATCTTCATCCCATTATGCTTACTCATGATTGACAGACCGTTATTCATGCCATGGTTTGGCTGATTAAACTACTGAAACTCCCTTTTTTGGGCTCTCACGCTTTCATCTTTCACTGACCCCAGCTCATCCAAAATTCTGCTACTTTACTCATCTTGCAGCTCCAAATAAAAGCTTCTGCTTCTTCTGCTCTCTACAGGTTGCATTGCCTTCCAAGAAACACTTTATATGAATCTGTGCCTGGATTTCCGTGTTTTCATCATTTTCTCCCCAATGTACCTGCAAGAAAAATGCCTACACAATCACTCAGTTTGCCCCTTTTGCTCTTCTGAAGCTCGCCTCCTCAGTATCCCAAAGCTACTATAGAACTGGTGATGGATGCTAAAACTAGGAATCCACTTCCTCTGAAATCTAGATGAGCTTTTTTCATTCGATAAATCCTTGAAAGACAGGTTCATCACTAAATTCCACATGTGATGGGTAGCTGTGGGATCTCCTACAATACCCCAGTGCCAGGACACCTTTCCTACAACCGTGCACTGTACAAATAACATTACATACATACAAATGATTCCAAAACGGAGTTCGCAATGCCAGGAGCTGGTTTCCGATTTCCCCAAGCTTTTGTAGTGGCCAGGGATCTTATGATCCCGAGCATCCAACATCCATGTCATGAAAAATATTGCATTATACATCATAACATACTTTCATTTAGAAACAGAAAGCAAAGCATGTTTCAGAAGAAGCCGTGGTAGCTGATTATGAAGTCCATCTGGCCAGGAACATAACCTGTATCCTACCCACATAACATAATCTGGCTGTCCAGGGCAATAGTCCTGCCAAGGTCCTGAGCTCCAATCAGACCAGGCTACAGAGAGGGCGCCCTAGGATGCCAGAGGACCTGCAGGTCACAAGCTGAGGATTCAAACTGTAAACAGGGAACCAGGAGGAACCTAGACAAATGTACTCAAAAAGGAACACAGGGACAGCACTAACTGTAAGGGACCAGAAAGGGAGAAAACAACAAAGGTGCAAGGACAGATGAACAGGTGCAACGAATAGAAAGGGGAAAACCACAGCAACTAAACAAAACATTGTTAGGTGTTTGCTCCATCTGGAAAAGGCCTTAAGCAACAACTCCACCACTCGAGCTGTGAAAATGCTCATGGTAGCCCAGAAGTGAGGATGTGTACTGAAACTGTGCTGTGTAGTTTAGTGTCTGCACGAGCCCCATCTCCACGGACCTGTCTTCCACAAGTTCCAGGTCGTTTTAGAGTTCAAAATAGTTTATTAAATTTTTAGATAACAGATAGACAATACAAAAAATAGTTTAGTAGAAGTACCAAATAAGAGTATATAACGATGATCAGCATCAATAAAGTTATAACAGGTACAATACAATATAATATATTATTATAGAAAATTAAAAAGGGGAGGGAGAAGAAACAATTATACATATGTTATTAATAATCATAAGATAGAACTACTAATAAATAGAAACTATGCAAGAATATCGGTAAGAACTTAACTTATAGAAAGATACATTTTAAGAAGATAATAATTATCAATAGGTTTCCAGAATAAATGAAAAGAATTACAATTATGAATAACACCATTCAAGGATAAATGAGCTCCTCTTCTAGTAAAAATAGCCCATGACCACCAAACATGAACAGATAATAATGAAACGTCTTTCCAACATGAGGTAATGGATTTTAAAGCTGCTGATAATAGGAAATTAAAAAGTTTACCTTCTAAATCAGTTAATTTATGAAAAAGAACGACAGATTTACAAATTAGCAATTTAAATGATAAATCATCATGAATATTAAGTATTTTTTTTGTAACATCCGAAACATCAGTCCAAAATTTAAAAATAGAAGGACATTCAAAAAGCATATGTTTTAACGAACCAGTATGCAAATTACAATGCCAACAATTTGAAGTCGGGAGGAGTTTAGATTTAAACAATTTCAGTGGAGACCATAGACAATTATATTAAATATATGCGTTTGTTTGATAAAGCGCAACAGTTAACCATCCTGAAATACTACTAAGCCAAATAGTTTTCCAAGTTTCGTAAGATAAAGATAAAGAAAGCTCATTATTCCAAAATGTCATAAGCGTATTAATATTGTCACCTTTAAATGTAATCATTTTTTATACAATATTGAAACAGTATGAGGTAAAGTAGAAAGAGTTTGAATATAAATTGATAAATCTGATTTAGCACTAGAAGGTATAAAATTAGGAAATGAATCTAAAATAGAATTGCATAAAAATTCATATTTGAGTAAATCAGAGGAAGGTAAATTTAATTTCACTTTTAGAACATCAAAAGAGATAAAAGCATTGTTATAATAAATATCTTTGAGGCAAAAAATACCAGCCTTAATCCATGAATGCCAATATCTAACATTTTTAGTACGTTTTATGTTTGAATTATACCATAACGACATATCATCAGTAATGGATATAGGTCATTGAAAAATTAAATCGAAATCATGTAATATTAACTTAGTGGATTTCAAAATAACAGATTTATTAAAAAATATTGATTTATTGGACATAGTTAACAAAGAAGGTAAGGGAAACGGATCTATTAAACTCTTTTCTATAGAAAGCCATGTAGGGGGATTAATCAAATGAGAATGATTAAACCAAAGAGAACTTTGTTTTAATTTTTTATAACTAATACGAGGTGCCTTATTGCTCCAAAGAAATTTAGTAAGAAGCCGAACTATATCTTTATAAAACTTCATAGGAAATTGGGTAGGGATCATGGCGAGGGAGTAAAAAAAGTTTGGTGCTATAGTCATTTTTATGGAGTCCATTTTCCCCCACCACGAAAGATGAAGTGAAGACCATTTAGATATTTTATCCTTAATGTAACTTAAAATAGACTCACAATTTAATGATATTGTAGTTTTCATAGAAGATGAAAATAAAATGCCTAGGTATTTAAATTTTTCTCTTTGCCAAATTATATCTTTCATTGGTATCATATCTGAGTTGCAATGAATATTTATAGGAAAGAATTCCGTTTTACTAGTATTTAACTTATAACCAGAAAGTAAGGAATAAAATTAAATAATCTCAAATAAAGGAGGAAGTGAGGAAATAGGATTACTAATGAATAAAAGTACATAATTTGCATATGCTAACGTTTTAACATTAACCTCTTTAATATTAATACCATTAATATCATTACATTTCCTAATTGAAACAAGCAAAGGTTCAATTACAAGGAGAAATAGGAGCGGGGAGAGGGGGCAACCCTGTCTGGTACCTCTGAAAAGAGAAAATTGGTTTGAAGTTTGGCCATTAATAAATAAACGAGCTGTAGGATTAGAATAAAGAGCAGAGATCATACGAATAAATAAGTCACCAAAATTAAATGCAAATAAAGTACAAAATAAAAACTGCCAATGAACTTTATCGAAGGCTTTTTCAGCATCCAATGCTAACACTCCTGCTGGTAAAGGTATTGGACCCTTGTTCTATAACATGCAATAATGTTCTTGTATTATTAGCAGAATATCTATTTCTCATAAACCCAGATTGATCTGGATGAATGATAGAATCTAAATCAGAGGTTAACCTAGTTGCAAGTATTTTGGCATAGAGCTTACAATCTAGATTCAATAAGGAAATAGGACGGTAATTTGAAACAAGTGTAGGGTCTTTATTAGGTTTAGGTAATACAACAATTAACGCTTCAGTAAAAGAACCTGCAGTAGTCCCTGTGGAACTAAAAAGGTAAATAATTTAAATAAATGAAGAATAAGATGTATTTGAAATTCTTTGTAAAATTCTGCTGGAATGCCATCTGGTCCTGGGGATTTTTTTGTTTAAGAGATTTAATAGCTAATCGAATTTCATCTTCAGTAATGGGCAGATCTAATTTATTTTTAGTTAAAGGGGAAATTTTGGGTAATTCACATGTAGATAAAAAGGAATCAATTAAAGAAGAATCATCAAAGTTAGGTTGATTATATAGAGTAGTGTAATAATTTAGAAATTCATTAACAATATCATGTTGCAATATGGCAACTTTCCCATTGGGACCATGAATCGAATTTATTTGGGATTTATCTTTTTTAATACGCAGATAATTAGCTAAAAGCCGTCCAGATCTATTAGCATTAAAACAAAATGTGGCTTTAGATTTGGAGAGTTGAATACCAGCTCTTCTGCTAAGAATGGAATTAAATTCATATATAAGTTTTTGTAATTTTAACCTATACTGAGGGTCATTAGAAGTAATAAACAGCCTTTCAAATTTTGCAATTTGTTTATCCAATTCTTTAATTCTTACATTAAAAGTTTTATTTTCATGTGCCATGAGAGAAATAGAAGCACCTCTAATATAAGCTTTAAAAGCCTCCCATCTATTCACCAGGGATGTAGAACCTTCTGGGTTAAGATGAAAATAATCCTGAATAGCATCTAATATTTTCAATTTGTTTTGTTCATTGAGAACAATATCAGTGTTCATTCTCCATCTGGATTGTGATTAAAAATTTGAATTAAATTGTAAAACAAAAGATATTAAAGCATGATCCGATATATCAATATTACCAATGGCAGGAGTAACCACAGAATTAATTAATTGTCTGGAAATTAGTAAATAATCAAGTCTTGAATGTGAATTATGTGGATTAGAGAAAAAGGTAAAAAAAATTTCCTTAGGAAAATGTAATCGCCAAATATCAATTAATTTTGTAGTTTTAAGGTAAGATTTAAAAGTAAAAAAAGCTTTTGGAGGACGAAATTTAGTAAGAGACGTTCTATCCAATAAAGGATCAGAAATAAGGTTGAAGTCTCCTCCAACTATAAGAGGAACATTACCTAACTTGAGCACTTCAGTAGTTAAATTAGACCAAAACATAGGATCATCAGCAGTTGGACCATAAACATTAATTAAATACATAACAGAATCATAAATTTTAATTTTAACTATGACATATCTACCTTCTGAATCTGATGATTTACTTAAAATTTGACAGTGTAGTATTTTAGCAAAAAGAATAGCGACCCCATTTTTCCTACCTTTAGCAGGAGAAGAGACAATAGTATCCACCCACTTTTTTTCATATAGTCTAATATTTTATCTTCAATATGTGTTTCCTGAATAAAACAAATATCTGCTTTACAACTTCCTAAATAATCTAAAATCTTTGTACGTTTAACCGGATGTCTCAAACCCTTGACATTTAAAGAGGTTATTTTAACATTATGAACATTAGCCATAATAAAATAGAGAGAAAAAAGAAAAATTTAAGAAGAGAAGAAAAAGTTTAAGAATAATATAGAAAATAGTAGTTCTAGAACATTGTGTAAGGAAAAGGAGGGAAAAGAAAAAAGACAAACAAACATAAAAAAGACGACCACAAATAAACATTAATAACAAATATGAAACGCACACGCGCTTTACAAGCATGACCGATCCGTTGGAGCCCAGCGTGAAGAGAACTGCAAAAATTAGTCAGAAATACATGTTAAAACAATATTCAAGTAGCAGAGTCGTGCGTATCCATAGAATGCTGTGAATGCTGTTCCAAGAATAATTTTAAATCTTCCGGACGTTGGAAGGACTTAGAAAAATTATCTTTCCAGATTCGCATTGTTGAAGGATCAAATAGGCCATATTTAAATCCAAGACTTCTCAGTTGAGGACGCATGTCAGTGAATTCTTTACGAATCTTAACAGTTTCTTTGGAAAAAGTCTTGGTGAATGAAGATTTTGTTGCCATTAATCATTAAGGATGGAATTTCCCGTGCCGCTTTCCTTATCAAAACCAAATGATGGTGACGTAAAATCTTGAAAATCATTTGTCTTGGCTTAGTATGATGAGGATTGCGATGGGATGGAATCCTATGCGCTTTATCGATTTCACATTTCTCCGGAAATTTAATGTTTAAAAGACCAGGTATCAAATTCTCCAGATATAGTCTGCAATTAGAGCCTTCAACATCCTCTGGTAAATTAAAAATACGCAAATTGTATTGCCTATTGCGATTTTCCATATCCAGAAGATGAGCAGACATAGGAGAAATTTTTGCCACAAGTGGTGTAAAGGCGTCAATTTTAACTTTGTTATCCTGTATTTTAATGGAATTATCAGAAACTTTCATTGACATACTAGCCATATCTTTACGTAGGTTTTTAATCTCTGATGCAATGGTATCAGTGTTTGCACGCAGTGCATGAAGTTCGTCAAGAATTAATGCCGAAGAAGGTTCACTAGATTCCACCACTTTAGGGGCATATTATCAAGAACGGCGTTAAAATTATCGCCGGTTTAGCGGCAGAAAACTGCCGCTAAAGCGGCGATAATGGGCTTGATAATATGCACTGGAGAATTCCAATAGAAGCCTAAGTTCACACCAAAACATGGACTTCTATTGGAATTCTCACGGGCATATTATCAAGCCCATTATCGCCGCTTTAGCGGCAGTTTTCTGCCGCTAAACCGGCGATAATTTTTAACGCCGTTCTTGATAATATGCCCCTTAGATTTTACAGGAGGAGAAGAAATCTGTTGTTTCCTCTTATTATTGGGGTTTTGCGCATTTTTATTCTCCATTTTCGTATTATAAAAATTGAAGGGAGTAAATAAATGCAAAGTACAGGGAAGTAAGATAAAAGCAGAAAAAATGCAGCAAGGAAAAAGCTGGTGCAGCAGCTAAAACAGACTGTGGGAGTGGTTAGGCCAAAGCCAGGCCCTTTCCTGAAAACTTGTTCCGCCCCCCTGACAGGAAATCTGGGCAGTACCTTAAGCAGAGCTCCAAGCTGAACCAGGAGGAAGATAAAAACGACTACGGACGTCCTGAACTCCAGGAAAAAGCACCACAGCAGCAGGTAGGGCTTCACAAGGCTGCTAGAACGTTTTCCAATAAATACTGACTGGAATGAAGGCTTTCGTCGTAAAAAACGGGCCCCTTCAGCACGGAGCTTACCGGGAGGCGGCTATCTTGTTTTCGCGTGCTCGCGCGTCTCCCGGTCGTTTTAACGCTGCGAACCACTTGATGTCTGAGTTGTGTCCGAATCCTGGCAAAATGCCTCGCAACTCAATGGGCAGGCTGCGCTTACACACTAAGGGCCATATTTATGACCCGGTTGGCATCGCTCTTGCACCATGCAACATAGTACAAGAGTGACGCAAACCTTAAGTCATATTTTTGAAGCCACACAAAGCCACTTTTTGCAGAATCCATCTCAGGCAGTGGATGTTGACCCTTTACAATATTCATTTCATGACATCGAAAGAGGAATCCACTAGGCATCTTCTCTTAGCCTCAAGTGCTTTAACATATATGTAGCTCCTTTGGTGACCCATATGAATTCTTTCATAGGCCGATGACACCTGTTAGACCTGTCACCATTAGGGTGGTCTTCCCCGAACAATTTACCTTACTCCTCCATTTTTACCGATCTCGTTTTTGCTGGGCTTAGGGCTCTGTGCACTTTACCACTGCTAACCAGTGCTAAAGTGCATGTGCTCACTCCTTAAAACATGGTAACATTGACTTATCCCCAATTGGCATATTTAATTTACTTTAAATTCCTAGTAAAGTGGTGCTACGTGTGCCCAAGGCCTGTAAATTAAATGCTACTAGTGAGCCTGCAAAAGAAACAATTGATGGACGGAATGCCGGACAATGCAAAATTCACCCCCAGTCACAAGCATCTGGGTTAAATCCATCATTATTTTGCTCACCACACCACCCCAGTTTGGACCCAGTCATATGCAAATCAGCCTTGACCCTGTTCTTTGTGGGAACAGTCCAGCCTGAACTGCCAAGCCAGGTCCTCCCTGTACCAGAAACGAGCATCCTGGGACTGGTTTCAGGGCATCTCCCTTCATCAGCCAGGCTAGCTTGAATCCAGTGGTGTAGTGAGCACGGGACCCACGTCTGGGCATATCATTCCCACTAAGGGCGACATATGTAAAAGAAACAATTGATGGACGGAATGCGAACAATGCAAACATTCACCCCTATTCACAAGGATCTGGGGTAAATCCATCATTCTTTTGCTCACCACCCCAGTTTGGACCCAGCCATATGCAAATCAGTCTTGACTCTGTTCCTTGTGGAAACAGTCCAGCCCGAACTGCCAAGCCAGGTCCTCCCTGGACTGGAAACAAGCATCCTGGGACCGGTTTCAGGGCATCACCCTTCATCAGCCAGGCTAGCTTGAATCAAGTGGTGTAGTGAGCACGGGACCCACGTCCGGGCATACCCTTCCACTTAGGGCGACATATGCAAAAGAAACAATTGATGGACGGAATGCTGGCCAATGCAAAAATTCACCCCCAGTCACAAGAATCTGGGTTAAATCCATCATTCATTTGCTCACCACACCACACCAGTTTGGACCCAGCCATATGCAAATCAGTCTTGACCCTGTTTCTTGTGGGAACAGTCCGGCCCGAACTGCCAAGCCAGATCCTCCCTGGACCGAAACAAGCATCCTGGGACCGGTTTCGGGGCATCACCCTTCATCAGCCAGGCTAGCTTGAATCAAGTGGTGTAGTGAGCACGGGACCCACATCTGGGCTGCCCTTCCCACTTAGGGAGACATATGTAAAAGAAACAATTGATGGACGGAATGCTGGACAATGCAAATATTCACCCCCAGTCACAAGGATCTGGGTTAAATCCATCATTCTTTTGCTCACCACACCACCCCAGTTTGGACCCAGCCATATGCAAATTAGTCTTGACCCTGTTGCTTGTGGGAACAGTCCAGCCTGGACTGCTAAGCCAGGTCCTCCCTGGACCGGAAACAGTCAACCTGGGACCAGTTTCAGGGCATCACCCTTCATCAGCCAGGCAAGCTTAAATCCAGTGGTGTAGTGAGCACAGAACCCACGTCTGGGCATACCCTTCCCACTTAGGGCAACATATTCAAAAGAAACAATTGATGGACGGAATGCTGGACAATGCAAACATTCACCCCCAGTCACAACGATCTGGGTTAAATCCATCATTCTTTTGCTCACCACACAACCCCAGTTCGGACCAAGCCATATGCAAATCAGTCTTGATCCTGTTCCTTGTGGGAACAGTCCAGCCCGAACTGCCAAGCCAGGTCCTCCCTGGACCGGAAAGAAGCATCCTGGGACCGGTTTCAGGGCATCACCCTTCATCAGCCAGGCTAGCTTGAATCCAGTGGTGTAGTGAGCACGGGACCCACGTCTGGGCATACTCTTCCCACTTAGGGCAACATATGCAAAAGAAACAATTAATGGACGGAATGCTGGACAATGCTAATATTCACCCCCAATCACAAGGATCTGGGTTAAATCCATCATTCTTTTGTTCACCACACCACCCCAGTTTGGACCCAGCCATATGCAAATTAGTCTTGACCCTGTTCCTAGTGGGAACAGTCCAGCCCGAACTGCCAAGCCAGGTCCTCCCTCGACTGGAAACAAGCATCCTGGGACCGGTTTCAGGGCATCACCCTTCATCAACCAGGCTAGCTTGAATCCAGTGGTGTAGTAGGCACAGGACCCACGTCTGGGCGACATATGTAAAAGAAGCAATTGATGGACGGAATGCTGGACAATGCAAACATTCACCCCCAGTCACAAGCATCTGGGTTAAATCCATCATTCTTTTGCTCACCACACCACCCCAGTTTGGACCCAGCCATAGGCAAATCAGTCTTGAACCTGTTCCTTGTGGGAGCAGTCCAGCCCGAACTGCCAAGCCAGGTCCTCCCTGGACCGGAAACAAGCATCCTGGGGCCGGTTTCAGGGCATCATCCTTCATCATCCAGGCTAGCTTGAATCCAGTGGTGTAGTGAGTACGGGAACCACGTCTGGGCATACCCTTCCCACTTAAGGCGACATATGCAAAAGAAACAATTGATGGACGGAATGCTGGACAATGCAAACATTCACCCCCATTCACAAGGATCTGGGTTAAATCCATCATTCTTTTGCTCACCACACCACCCCAGTTTGGACCCAGCCATATGCAAATCAGTCTTGACCCTGTTCCTTGTGGGAACGGTCCAGCCCGAACTGCCAAGCCAGGTCCTCCCTAGACCGGAAACAAGCATCCTGGGACCAGTTTCAGGGCATCACCCTTCATCAGCCAGGCTAGCTTGAATCCAGTGGTGTAGTGAGCATGTGATCCACGTCTGAGCATACCCTTCCCACTTAGGGCAATATATGCAAAAGAAACAATTGATGGACGGAATGCTGGACAATGCAAACATTCACCCCCAGTCACAAGGATCTGAGTTAAATCCATCATTCTTTTGCTCACCACACCACCCCAGTTTGGAGCCAGCCATGCCAATCAGTCTTGACCCTGTTCCTTGTGGGAACAGTCCGGCCGAACTGCCAAGCCAGGTCCTCCCTGGACCGGAAACAAGCATCCTGGGACAGGTTTTAGGGCATCACCCTTCATAAGGCAGGCTAGCTTGAATCCAGTGGTGTAGAGAGCACGGGACCCACGTCTGGGCATACCTTTCCCACTTAGAGCGACATTTGCAAAAGAAACAATTGATGGACGGAATTCTGGACAATGCAAACATTCACCCCTAGTCACAAGGATCTGGGTTAAATCCATCATTCTTTTGCTCATCACACCACGCCAGTTTGGACCCAGCCGTATGCAAATCAATCTTGACCCTGTTCCTTGTGGGTTCAGTCCAGCCCGAACTGCCAAAGCAGGTCCTCCCTGGACCGGAAACAAGCATCCTGGGACCAGTTTCAGGGCATCACCCTTCATCAGCCAGGCTAGCTTGAATCCAGTGGTGTAGTGAGCACGGGACCCACATCTGCGCATACCCTTCCCACTTATTGCGACAGATGCAAAAGAAACAATTGATGGACGGAATGATGGACAATTCAAACATTCACCCCCAGTCACAAGGATCTGGGTTAAACTCATCATTCTTTTGCTCATCAGACCACCCCAGTTTGGACCCAGCTATATGCAAATCAGTCTTGACCTGTTGCTTGTGGGAACAGTCCAGCCCGAACTGCCAAGCCAGGTCCTCCCTGGACCGGAAACAAGCATCCTGGGACCGGTTTCAGGGCATCACCCTTCATCAGCCAGGCAAGCTTGAATCCAGTGGTTTACTGAGCACGGGACCCACGTCTGGGCAGAGCCCTTCCCACTTAGGGTGACATATGCAAAAAAAACAATTGATGGACGGAATGCTGGACAATGCAAACATTCACCCCCCATTAACAAGGATCTGGGTTAAATCCATCATTGTTTTGCTCACCACACCACCCCAGTTTGGACCCAGCCATATGCAAATCAGTCTTGACCCTGTTCCTTGTGGGAATGGTCCAGCCCGAACTGCCAAGCCAGGTCCTCCCTAGACCGGAAACAAACATCCTGGGACCGGTTTCAGGGCATCACCCTTCATCAGCCAGGCAAGCTTGAATCAAGTGGTGTAGTGAGCACGGGACCCACGTCTGGGCATACCCTTCCCACTAAGGGCGACATATGTAAAAGAAACAATTGATGGACGGAATGCAAACAATGCAAACATTCACCCCTATTCACAAGGATCTGGGTTAAATCCATTATTGTTTTGCTCACCACACAACCCCAGTTTGGATCCAGCCATATGCAAATCAGTCTTGACCCTATTTCTTGTGAGAACGGTCCAGCCCGAACTGCCAAGCCAGGGTCTCCCTAGACCGGAAACAAGCATCCTGGGACCGGTTTCAGGGCATCACCCTTCATCAGCCAGGCAAGCTTGAATCCAGTGGTGTAGTGAGCACGGGACCCACATCTAGGCATACCCTTCCCACTTAGAGCGACATATGCAAAAGAAACAATTGATGGACGGAATTCTGGACAATGCAAACATTCACCCCCAGTCACAAGGATCTGGGTTAAATCCATCATTCTTTTGCTCACCACCCCACCGCAGTTTGGACCCAGCCATATGCAAATCAGTCTTGACCCTGTTCCTAGTGGGAACAGTCCAGCCCGAACTGCCAAGCCAGGTCCTCCCTGGACCGGAAACAAGCATCCTGGGACCGGTTTCAGGGCATCACCCTTCATCAGCTGGGCTAGCTTGAATCCAGTAGTTTAGTGAGCACGGGACCCACGTCTGGGCATACCCTTCCCACTTAGGGCGACATATGCAAAAGAAACAATTGATGGACGGAATGCTGGACAATGCAAACATTCACCCCAAATCACAAGGATCTGGGTTAAATCCATCATTCTTTTGCTCACCACACCACCTCAGTTTGGACCCAGCCATATGCAAATCAGTCTTGACCCTGTTCCTTGTGGGTTAGGTCCAGCCCGAACTGCCAAGCCAGGTCCTCCCTAGACCGGAAACAAGCATCCTGGGACCGGTTTCAGAGCATCACCCTTCATCAGCCAGGCAAGCTTGAATCCAGTTGTGTAGTGAGCACGGGACCCACATCTGCACATACCCTTCCCACTTATTGCGACATATGCAAAAGAAACAGTTGATGGACGGAATGATGGACAATTCGAACATTCATCCCCAGTCACAAGGATCTGGGTTAAACCCATCATTCTTTTGCTCATCAGACCACCCCAGTTTGGACCCAGCTATATGCAAATCAGTCTTGACCTGTTGCTTGTGGGAACAGTCAAGCCCGAACTGCCAAGCCAGGTCCTCCCTGGACCGGAAACAAGCATCCTGGGACCGGTTTCAGGGCATCACCCTTCATCAGCCAGGCAAGCTTGAATCCAGTGGTTTACTGAGCACGGGACCCACGTCTGGGCATACCCTTCCCACTTAGGGTGACATATGCAAAAAAAACAATTGATGGACGGAATGCTGGACAATGCAAACATTCACCCCCCATTAACAAGGATCTGGGTTAAATCCATCATTGTTTTGCTCACCACACCACCCCAGTTTGGACCCAGCCATATGCAAATCAGTCTTGACCCTGTTCCTTGTGGGAATGGTCCAGCCCGAACTGCCAAGCCAGGTCCTCCCTAGACCGGAAACAAGCATCCTGGGACCGGTTTCAGGGCATCACCCTTCATCAGCCAGGCAAGCTTGAATCCAGTGGTGTAGTGAGCACGGGACCCACGTCTGGGCATACCCTTCCCACTAAGGGCGACATATGTAAAAGAAACAATTGATGGACGGAATGCGAACAATGCAAACATTCACCCCTATTCACAAGGATCTGGGTTAAATCCATTATTGTTTTGCTCACCACACAACCCCAGTTTGGATCCAGCCATATGCAAATCAGTCTTGACCCTATTCCTTGTGAGAACGGTCCAGCCCAAACTGCCAAGCCAGGTCCTCCCTAGACCGGAAACAAGCATCCTGGGACCGGTTTCAGGGCATCACCCTTCATCAGCCAGGCAAGCTTGAATCCAGTGGTGTAGTGAGCACGGGACCCACATCTGGGCATACCCTTCCCACTTAGAGCGACATATGCAAAAGAAACAATTGATGGACGGAATTCTGGACAATGCAAACATTCACCCCCAGTCACAAGGATCTGGGTTAAATCCATCATTCTTTTGCTCACCACCCCACCGCAGTTTGGACCCAGCCATATGCAAATCAGTCTTGACCCTGTTCCTAGTGGGAACAGTCCAGCCCGAACTGCCAAGCCAGGTCCTCCCTGGACCGGAAACAAGCATCCTGGGACCGGTTTCAGGGCATCACCCTTAATCAGCTGGGCTAGCTTGAATCCAGTAGTTTAGTGAGCACGGGACCCACGTCTGGGCATACCCTTCCCACTTAGGGCGACATATGCAAAAGAAACAATTGATGGACGGAATGCTGGACAATGCAAACATTCACCCCCAATCACAAGGATCTGGGTTAAATCCATCATTCTTTTGCTCACCACACCACCTCAGTTTGGACCCAGCCATATGCAAATCAGTCTTGACCCTGTTCCTTGTGGGTTAGGTCCAGCCCGAACTGCCAAGCCAGGTCCTCCCTAGACCGGAAACAAGCATCCTGGGACCGGTTTCAGAGCATCACCCTTCATCAGCCAGGCAAGCTTGAATCCAGTTGTGTAGTGAGCACGGGACCCACGTCTGGGCATACCCTTCCCACTTAGGGCGACATATGCAAAAGAAACAATTGAAGGACGGAATTCTGGACAATGCAAACATTCACCCCCAGTCACAAGGATCTGGGTTGAATCCATCATTCTTTTGCTCACCACACCACCCCAGTTTGGACCCAGCCATATGCAAATCAGTCTTGACCCCGTTCCTAGTGGGAACAGTCCAGCCCGAACTGCCAAGCCAGGTCCTCCCTGGACCAGAAACAAGCATCCTAGGACCGGTTTCAGGGCATCACCCTTCATCAGCCAGGCTAGCTTGAATCCAGTGGTGTAGTGAGCATGGGATCAACGTCTGAGCATACCCTTCCCACTTAGGGCGACGTATGCAAAAGAAACAATTGATGGACGGAATGCTGGACAATGCAAACATTCATCCCCAGTCACAAGGATCTGGATTAAATCCATCATTCTTTTGCTCACCACACCACCCCAGTTTGGACCCAGCTATATGCCAATCAGTCTTGACCCTGTTCCTTGTGGGAACAGTCCAGCCCGAACTGCCAAGCCAGGTCCTCCCAGGACCGGAAACAAGCATCCTGGGACCGGTTTCAGGGCATCACCCTTCATCAGCCAGGCTAGCTTGAATCCAGTTGTGTAGTGACCACGGGACCGTCGTCTGGGCATACCCTTCCCACTTAGGGCAACATATGCAAAAGAAACAATTGATGGACGGAACGCTGGACAATGCAAACATTCACCCCCAATCACAAGGATCTGGGTTAAATCCATCATTCTTTTGCTCACCACACCACCCCAGTTTGGACTCAGCCATATGCAAATCAGTCTTGACTCTGTTCCTTGTGGGAATGGTCCAGCCCGAACTGCCAAGCCAGGTCCTCCCTAGACCGGAAACAAGCATCCTGTGACCGGTTTCAGGGCATCACCCTTCATCAGCCAGGCAAGCTTGAATCCAGTGATGTAGTGAGCACGGGACCCACGTCTGGACATACCCTTCCCACTAAGGGCGACATATGCAAAAGAAACAATTGATGGACGGAATGCTGGACAATGCAAACATTCACCCCCAATCACAAGGATCTGGGTTAAATCCATCATTCTTTTGCTCACCACGCCACCCCAATTTGGACCCAGCCATATGCAAATCAGTCTTGACCCTGTTCCTAGTGAGAACAGTCTAGCCCGAACTGCCAAGCCAGGTCCTCCCTGGACCGGAAACAAGCATCCTGGGACCGGTTTCAGGGCATCACCCTTCATCAGCCAGGCTAGCTTGAATCCAGTTGTGTAGTGACCACGGGACCCTCGTCTGGGCATACCCTTCCCACTTAGGGCAACATATGCAAAAGAAACAATTGTCGGACGGAATGCTGGACAATGCAAACATTCACCCCGAGTCACAAGGATCTGGGTTAAATCCATCATTCTTTTGCTCACCACACAAAGCCAGTTTGGACCCAGCCATATGCAAATCAGTCTTGACCCTGTTCCTTGTGGGAATGGTCCAGCCCGAACTGCCAAGCCAGGTCCTCCCTAGACCGGAAACAAGCATCCTGGGACCGATTTCAGGGCATCACCCTTCATCAGCCAGGCTAGCTTGAATCCAGTGGTGTAGTGAGCACGGGACCCACGTCTGGGCATACCCTTCCCACTTAGGGCGACATATGCAAAAGAAACAATTGATGGACGGAATGATGGACAATGCAAACATTCACCCCCAGTCACAAGGATCTGGGTTAAGCCCATCATTCTTTTGCTCACCAGACCACCCCAGTTTGGACCCAGCCATATGCAAATCAGTCTTTACCCGTTCCTTGTGAGCACAGTCCAGCCCAAACTGCTAAGCTAGGTCCTCCCTGGCCCCGAAACAAGCATCCTGGGACCGGTTTCAGGGCATCACCCTTCATCGGCCAGGCTAGCTGGAATCCAGTGGTGTAGTGAGCACGGGACCCACGTCTGGGCATACCCTTCCCACTTAGGGCGACATATGCAAAAGAAACAATTGATGGACGGAATGCTGGACAATGCAAATATTCACCCCCAGTCACAATTGTGCCACTCACTTATGTTGCCCTTTAAACATGTGTCAGGCCTGCCATTGCAGCCTGTGTGGGCAGTTTTAAACTGCTTTTTTGACTTGTTAAAATCACCCTTTTGCCAGGCTCGAACCTTCCTTTTTAATATAGATAAGCCACATCTGGTGTTCGCCCTCGACAGCCCAGAGAGCAGGGTGCAGTGTATTTAAAAAGTATGGTATGTTATTTAAAAATGTATATCTCCTGGAAGTGAAAAACTCTTTAATTCGTTTTTTCACTTCTGCAAGGCCTACCTCTCCCATAGGATAACATTGTAGTTGCCTTATTATATTTTAATGTGCTGTAATTTCCAAATAATGACAGGTAACCAGTTTATGTTTGGTGTCTTTGGAATCATAATGAAAAAACCTCTCTCATGGTAAAGTGGGATGTTAAATTACAATTTCGAAAATGCCACTTTTATAAAGTTGGCATTAGATGGCCTTAGCCATTTAGTGCATATAGCCTGTCTCTGGGTCACATGACTGAGTATAGCTGACAGTTGGGCTTTGTGTATTCCTCCTAGACAGCCACACATAATAGGGAGCTTAGGTGGCCCTGGATGGGCCATCACTGGCAGGATGGGAGTGCGGAGCTGGGCCCAACCCTACTTACTCTTGAATAGGCTGTGTCCTGCCTCCATACAAAGGGTTACATACCCCCCTGTAGTTAGTCTGGAGCCAGGACTGGGATGGCAGGCTGGAAGGGAATGTTTAGAAGCTGCTCCCATCTTCCAGAGAAAGGGCACCAGGTATAAATATTGGACTCAGATACCACCTTTTCAGTACACTTCTGGACTGCTGCTCGGAAAGATTGCTGCCCTGCTGTGCTGACCTGCTGTCGTCTTGCCTGAGTGAGAAGAACTGGGCCTGCATCTGTTAAACACAGGACCCCAGAGTGACTCCAAGGGCTAGTTGGCTGACCTCCTGACTAGAGCCTCAGGGCAGAAGGCTTCAACAACCTTGAACACAGTACCTGGACTCTGCCATCTGTGGTTCTACCCTTCCAAGTAGTGCCACCTCACTCCTGGACTACTGAAAGTGGGCCTAAGGTGTGCTCTGCCAGCCTCTGTGGATCTAGAAGAACCAACGCATCTCCTCTGCTGCATGGCACAACCCGGAGCGGAACCGCCGCATCACCACTGCTGCGTGTGTCAGAACTGTCACAAAGACCCACATCGCAAAGCAGCCCATCACCTATCAAAACTGGCGCTGCACGACGCATTCTCGGCGCAGGCCCTTGCATCCTTCATCTACGCCAGCCCCGACAACGACGCCGGACTCCATATCGCAGTCACGCAGCTCCTTGGAACCGACTCATCGCCACAACTGGTGACCCATTCTCGACACTGGACATTGCATCATAAGCCCTCGTCGATGGGATCCTCGATGATGATGCAGGACCTCACACCGTAGCATCGCCGCATCTCGGAAGTGATGCATCACTTAGGCTGTGCAACTCATCTTCGATGCAAACCTGTGCAATGCTCCGCAAACCAGGATTTAAGATACTTTGTTCAGCGAGTCTAACTGGGACCCTGTAGCTGGCCTGCACTCCATCACAGTCGGTTTGAACTTCTGACTTTGTCCCGGTCTGGCACGACCAGATATCCACAGGTACCGCTTTGTGGCGCTGTTTTCTCTGAAATCTTTAACGTTACATATCTCTGGTTCTACTGATTGGATTTTTGTTGTATTGGTCTTGTTTATTAAAAAATACTCAATTTTTCTAAATCTGTTGTGGGATCCTTTTGCGGTGTGTTTTCACTGCAGTACTGTTTGAAGTGTTGCACAAATACTTTGCACACTGCCTCTGAGTTAAGTCTGACTGCTCTGTGCCAAGCTACCTGAGGGTTGAGCACAGGTTAATTTAGAATTTGCTTGTGACTTTACCCCCACAAGAATTGTAGGTGCTGCATGAGAAGAGTTTCACTCCCCAATCAGTACCCTAATTTCTTACAACACCCAGCTCATTATCTGTCTGCATAACAATTGAGTCAGCATTATTGCTTAATTTCATGCTTATATGCCTATATATTCATTTCATTCAGGATGCTCAACACCGCTGTTAAACTTAATTTACACAAGACAAAGATGTTGGTGATTGCAGGCCTGCTTTCAATCTGGTCTTTAACCTTTTGGCTTATACTTTGGTAACTCTACCCCTACCTACACCCCAGCATCTCAAACCCTGCTATGCCAAGGAACCTCAACATCTACCTATAGCCTAGTACTCCTAGCAGTACTGTTACACCTATCCATGTCATATTACCTCTGCCTACATCCTAGAACCTATATAATTAACTAAACTCTACTGAATCTTCCCCTTTCCATTAATTCACCCAGTATTCTCTTTATCTGTTTTCCTGTGTCATGTTCTGGTCCTCTTGCCCTCTTTTACTGGTGTTTTCTTCACAAATGTGTTCACTTTTTCGAGAAAAAGTGTTCTCCTCTCTCTGGAAATTCACCTAAATGGATTTTTACCAGCCTGGAATAGTCGGGTTGATGTTCTCCGAAATGAGGTATGGCCCTCAAAATGCCCCACAGTGGCATAGCTGAGACTGTGGCAATAGCAAGTCAGAGAAAAACATTTGCGAATAAAAAGGTTTTGGGGTTCCCTTCTGCGCATCTGTATATAGGTATTCAAAGTATTTTTAAATGAACTTCATTTTCCCACTAGAGTTCACAGCTAATTCCTTTCCGTCTCTCCGTGTTCAATCAGAGGCATGTTTTCATGTGCTGATTGCAAAAGGTTTCAATAACATACTGTATTATCCATATGGAATTGTGTATATGACAATAAGTATCCTAGCACTGTTTTGAAGCCACATTGGTTACGTCCTTTTCATTCGTACCTCTCAGTTCTAACGACGAAACAGCACGTCTAAAATCCATTGAAGGCTTGTTTCTGTTATGTTCTCTAGGATGTGGAAAGGTAATTTCTTCCCCCGTAGTTCTCAATAAGCATTACTTTCAATATCCCGTTATCTTTTGGTTGATTCACTGACCTTCCCAATTTCCTAGAGAAGTTGCCTTAGAGATGTGAATGCTAGTTTCCATTAATTAAAGATGTGAATGCTAGTTTCCATTAATTGACGGAACTAATCTTTGCAATCATTTATTTTTCTTTCACTGCTCTTGGTCATTTCAGAAACATTTTGGTTAATGTGAGCTCACCTGCATTAATTGAGATGCATAGGATCAGCAGCAACTATCTCTCTAAGTACCCAGCGCCACATTTATGAGTTTTTGCCATAGAGCAGCGCCGCAGGCCTTCCGGCTGCGCTGACCTACGGCAAAAGAAATGGGCAGGAATGTGCCATATCTATCAGATACGGCTCATTCCTGTCCTTTTCCCCTGCTCCGGCGCTCAACGGGCAGCCGTGCACCACCGCAGGCACCTTTGCACCATGGTGCAAGGGTGCCTGCATTGCGGGATGACTATTTTTGTGCAGGAAGGGAAACCTTGTTAAATGGAACAATATTTACGAGGCAGCATTAAGCCAGAAAAAGTGGCTTAGTGCTTCCTCGTAAATATGGAGCAGGCTCCTGCGCCACGGAATGTCACAAAAAGTGACGTTCCGGAAATGCAAGGGGACTCATAAATGAAGTCTCCAACATATAGAAAAACCGGTGTTTTCTAGGAGAGGACATTAACATACCCACTGCCATAAAAAAAAAGCAGAAGTTCTAAATATTCATTCCCCCCACATCATGTTTGAGCCACAGACTATAGCAGAAATGGAGTCAGACCACCCAGCCAGTTCAGAATAGCACTTCCAACGGCATGTCTGCCAGCAACACTTCTGTGCGAAACAGTCATGGGACCAGGCTGAGTACATTTCCAGGAACCACATGGTGCAAGAGGAGGCAACAGATCAATGGGCCAAATATTAGTCGGCATTGGGGCACACAACCATGGTCAGAAGGGACAGCTGTGTGGGTGCATGTCATGGAGAAGGGCACATCATATTGGTGAATGCCAAAACAGAGTTTTTCCCTGAAAATTGCCTATCGCTACGGTCATGTAAGCTGCTCTGGCAACTATAGCCCTGTCACATCAGTGGAAAGTAAAATTTGGGAGCACCATTTCTCACTATTGAGGTGGAGGCAGTGGCTTCACTGCTGTGGCATTTGGCACCCGGTCGTCCAAACACTAAATTAACCCCGAGGTTTTTTTCAGTACATTTTGAGCAATCCTTCAGGCATTGATCTCTCTCATTCTTATTTATCAGCTTCAATGATAATATATACCTCTCTTCCATATCATATTTGCCAATGATACCACAAGTAATCATTGGGGAGCAGGTTGGTATTCATCTCGTTCAGATGAAATCAGCTATTATTATCGGTTTGCTTTTCCAGGTGAGGAAGGTGGATGTTCTCTCAGCTGCAACTTGTGTTTCTTGGTATGTGTTACTTGCCAATGTCTGTGATATTATATCTCCTCTGATTACCCACAAACAGCTCAAAGAACATCAGTTGAGTGATAACGTGACACTGAGGAAGAACACAATGTGGCCAAGAAGTGTATAACAAATTCAATACAACAGAGTACAGGCCTTCTGAAATCTTGGTGTTTTTAGCTCTCTCTGCAGCCAGTATAAACTTACCTGCACTTGGTGTGTTAGATACTTTCCCCATTTGCTTTCTTTTCATCTGACACTTACACACTTTCTTTTGAGACAATGTTGCAATTGCTGTGTGTCAGCTTTCTTGAAGTCGAGATTCTTAGTATCTGACTGGTCCCATGGCTCCCCGGCATTGTGAGATGCCTCGAGAAGCCCGCAGCTGCTGGATGTGCACCTCATCCACTGGGGGCTGCCTCCTCGCGTGCTCTTGGTCTCTTGGTTGCCTTTCCTCACCCTTACAGCTCCAAAATGGCATTTACTGGTCTGAGAGTTTTTAGCTTCCTTTTAAGGCTGCTGCACAGCTAGTTATGTTCAGGTTTTCATTCTCTTTTCTTTCCCTTTTCCATCATGACCATCTCTTCTTTTGTTTCTTCTTGTTTTTTCCCATTCCATCATGATTCCTGTCATGTGATGTTTGATCTTATTTCTTTTCCTGTTCTTTTGCTATACAAGAGATTCAGTCTGGTTGGAGGGTGTGTTGCAAGAAAGCTGTGTTCCTTTGTCTTTTTCTTCGGTCCATCTACGTCCTGTTCCTGACTGTTAGCACCAGAAGAATCCACTGTTGGATTCCTGATTCCTGGTTTTCTTCAATCCTTTGAAGTCTATGTCCAGCAAGGAGGCTCAAACCTTTGGGGTTTTTTTCCTGAGAAGGTGTCAGCTTCTCATGTTCACTTGCCTACCACATATTCATGTGTGTGGTGATACAGTGGCTTCAGAAACAATCACCCTTACTTTGGGCAGCAGGAGACCTGGATTGCTGGCAAGCGATCTGCCTCAACAGACAATGCCTTTGGAAGCATCAAAGGCTACCGCAGGGGCCGGTTAACAACTGCTACTTTGACTGTTATCTCACCCATGAAATAGATTCATCCGTCTGACAAATAACAGTGACAAGAGTACTATTTGATGGCTCTACAGCTACCGTTCTGATATTGCCAGCAAATAGTCACGGAGTAGGAGATTTGGAACTAAGGTGGTCATTTTGAGCTCAGACCCCATGATGAAATGACATGACTTTTTAAACTTCATTGACCGATTTAACAAAAATCAAACAAGAATAGGTTTGCTATACATATATATTTTTATTTTTGCAGAAAGCATCTAAGCCTGCTACTTTGTAACTGAATGCTCTTTGAAGATCTCTAACCGTCATGTCTGCAGCAATGTTTATTCTTCCAGGGGCAAATGAATGTCAATTAGGCCTGAGTTGTGTGTAGGTGTGGTGAGCCTGTGACTACAGAGGTAATCTTAGTGGACATCACCTACACCTTCAAACCTGTGAGACCCTAGCATGCTAGATCCTTGATGTACACAAGTCCCCTTCCCCTGATTGGTTAAGATTCTACTAATGGGTAGCACAATGTACATACATCAAGACACAGTGTTGGACAATTTGGCTCTTTTATAGAATAACCCATTCATTTATCCAGTTACAGGCAAGTCATGAAATTAACCTTTCTGTTTGATGTAAAAATTGCAGCTTGTCTTAGGTTAGAGTCCAGTACATTGTACGGCCACGGAGGAGATATAAGGGGTTTCTATGTAATCCAAAATGTTATTCTATGTAAAAACTAACTGAATTTCTATATATTTCTAGTTTCAAACATTCTCTGCGGGAAGAGTCAGCCTTGCAGGATAATCTTGCATCTGGCATTGCACAAGATACAATAGGTACACCAATCCCCCATCCAGTTGTGCGTCACGGAGGGCTGACCAGTGCTGCCAGGCTAGAACTCAGCCACTCTCACAGGAAAAGGCCTGACGCACAAGGGCCTGACATCCATGCTGATTGCTGTTCATGGCCAGATTCATTTATTAGATGAGCAGACAGATGTCGCGAAGCGCCATGATAATGTCCATCTCATTGCGTCCCCCTGGGCATACATGTGTGCCTGGATTATTGTGAGCACTGATCTATTTCCTCTGATTAAATCCTATTGTGTATCATGTTATGTCTGACATTTCTGCAGCAGGCAGCTCACCGGGAAGCAGAGCAAAGAGTTCAAAAGTTAACAACAGCAGGGGTCTTGTCTCTCATGGTCTGGAGACAGAATCATGAGCTGCTGCCTCTGTGAAGCGGAACAGCTCTTCTCTGATCCAACAAATGTGCACATCTTCTCCTGGACTAAAGGAGAAAGCCCCTTCTTCACCTAATAGCACAGGCAGAGCTGCAATCACCAGGTTTTTTTCATGCAAATATGCAAAAATATTTTTATTTACTCATTTTGGGCTGGCAAGTGTTTCAAAATAATGTTTTTGCAATTCATATGTTTTAAAAACATAATATTTCAGCTCTATTTTCTGACCTTCAACAGGTACATGTGTAATTGCATTCAAGTGAAGAAGATAAATTAGAATGGCACAGGCCTTTTTCACAGGTGTAAAAATATATAAAACAAATGGGTCCCTAACAATAGTGAGGAATCAATCACGAGTATAACTAATGCTGGTGGTTATAAAGCTAACAATTTAGCAAGACATTACAAGTGTACAATATCATGGAGTCAAAACATAACATAAAAAACCAAAAAAGGGTTTGCATTGGATATTTATTCAATACAATTATAAAAACAATAACATAAAAACATTTCATTAAAAATACATGATATTGAGCAAATAATGATCATAAAAACATTTCATTAAAAATACATAATGTTAAGAAAACAGTTGTCGACGCAGCGTTTCGGTGAGTACGTGAAATAAACACCTTCTTCAGGACAGTTTTCTAAATAGCAAAAAACATATAGTTAATAAAACATATTGACTTCACGATTCTGTTTAACAATCATAATTTCTTTTTTAAACCTCACAATATGACTTTTAATATCTCCTATACAACCACCAACATAAAAATCTATAAAAACAACAAACAAAGGCAACAACCTACCTAACCACAATGAAGACGATGTTAGTGTTTAATTGAACTAACACATCTGATGGTTAAAATCATTCTGAATTTGAAATCTTGAAAAGGGAGGAAAATGATGTTCTCCTCTTCGGTAGAGAACCTTTACATAAAAGGAAGTAAAAGATTCATTTTTCAGAATACTTCTTACTGTACTTTATCATACTAATTTAATATTTAAAGCTAGATGGCATACCTTGTGTTACAAGGTGTTCTCTTTGTAGGTATGTATACTGGTGCCACCGTTGGTTAACTAGGGTCAGGATACTGAAAAACCAAATCATCAATGTTCAGTACCACTAATAGTATTATACCCAGAGGTTCTATGTATGAAAAAAAAAAAAACATCTTACCGGATACAAAGGAACTGAATAACGCCAACCGTTGTAGGATGATTAAGGTTCTACGATTTAGGCTGATGTGCCAATTTTTGATTACGTAGTCGCACAGGTGGGTAGGTGCACAACCGCTAGAGCTGGCCTCTGTTATACCACCTAAAACAGGATATCACTTATTAATTATATACTAGAGTTTTATCCATATTTATTTGGCATACAGGCATATTATATTGTAATTCTTACTACATAAGGCAATAGTAATCAAGCCTACAATAATTATAATTTGTAAGCAAACTGCATCTAATTATGGTCAATGTTACAAAGAAAAATTTATAAAAATAAAATAGAAAAATAAATAGAGAAAGAGTGAATGCATTTTCACCCATTTATTATAGTATCTGCGGATGTATGAAAAATGGGGCCCTTGGGCCTCATGCAGAGGGTGTAAGAACTGCATAGATATTCCAACAATGGTTAGGCGATATAATCAATGCTAGTGTGGTCTTTAAGTTAAACACACGATGATAAGACATCTACTATTGTGCCTCAGTCAATATTGAATTCGAAACAGTGTTAGGATCCGAAGAAAACCGTTTTCGCTAAGTAAAAGGTAACTCTGTATTCTTACATCAATGCGTATATATTATAAAAGGCAAGTCCAACTGCTCATTCAATTCTGTCTAAAAACGTGGCGCGTGTTTAAAACTGCCTACCGAGGAAACACCTTACTTAATGCCGCTATGCAATAAAGTACCATTTGCGGCAGAGATACATAGTATCATATCAAATATGAAACCACATGGACGCCTAATAAGCCAGTTCCAATTTAGGCACAGCACATAAATTGATATTCATCCACTTAAAGAAACAAAACGAAAAAGTTTCATCCCCATTACGCCAAGTTAGTCTCGCAAGGAGTACGGGACATACCTGATAGAAATAACACGGCCTCCCTGCAAGCAGTATACAGCTTCCGGGTCAGGATACGTGAAAGTGTTCTGACCGGAGCTGTTTAAATACGCCTCCCTTTCCTTACGTATTCAACGCGTCCATGTCACGTGATGGTGACGAAGCATTCACCTTTCTCAAATTTTCTTAAAAAACTTTATTAGTACTGCATCGAAGCATGGAAAAAAAGAGACAACAAGGCGATATCCATCAATCTCACAGTCTATTAAATGATGTAAAAGAATTATACTCGTGAGGAAAACACCCGCCTATATTGTATATGATATATTGTTTACCGCCATCATCATATGCCCGACTCTCCATGTAAATCGCAATATCTTATCAATGCCACATTATATCTCAAAGAATTATGGCTTATAGAGAGAGAATTTTTTTTTATTATTATATTTGTGATACAATGGACAAGCATAGGCTCGCGGGAAAAGCGTAATGATACGCCTTTGTATTATTTATTACTTAATGCCATCCTTGCCAGTATAGCTATCTTTCTGCACCACAATTTATATCCATTATTATTATGATGCACCCAAGTGCAATTAAGTAAAAGTCCACCCTAAAATAAGAAGTATATATAATTTTATGTTGTCAAATGTCATGTTATTTCTGGTCATAACTGCAAGATTGCCCCTGAGGCAACTCTATGTGCTATGGAGAAATTAAAGATCAAATCAGTCTCTCCCAGTCCTCTTTACTGTTCAGTTCCCTCCTAACAGTATTGAGACGGGACATATAGAATTGTTCACGTTTCTTTCTTTTGGAGGTCATATCCCCTCCCCTGGAGTTCATTTGAACTACCTCTAGCCCGCACCACTTGAGATCATCAATCGTGTGTCGTTCTTTGTTCCAATGTTCTACAAGTGGTGTGCTTTTTTTGTTAGTCCTAATGGTTGACTTGTGCTCACATATTCTTGTCCGAATTTCTCTAGAAGTCTCACCCACGTACCCTAGTTGGCATGGGCACATGATCAAATATATCAAATTTTTTGTTCAGCAATTTATGAAATTATTAATTTTCAAGGTAACTCCATTAAGGAATACAGAGGCTCCTTTTAAAATATTATCACAGTTGGTACATCCTCTACATGCAAATGTGCCCGTTGGTAAAGGTGCGTTATTAATGCATGGTTGATGATTAACCTTAATTTCTCTATAGGTATGTACCAGGCAATTTCTTATTGTGCGGATCCGCCTAAATGAAAACATGGGCTTTGGTAGAATCTCTTTCTTCTTATTCGTAATCAAGTGCCAATTTCTGATAATAATATTTTTAATTTTGTTACTAATGTTACTGTAATTAGTTACAAAAATTAAAGGCTGGATCTCAACTTTGATTTCTTTTTGTTTATTATCAAAGAACGACTCTCTATTAAAATATCTGGCTCTCTTGTAAGCATGTCTAATTAGTCTCTTCGGGTAGCCTCTAGATAAAAAATTTTGGGTCAATTTATCTGCATGTTTGTCATAATCTCTAATGTTGGTGCAATTTCTTTTGAGCCGCAAAAACTGTCCAAAAGGAATATTATCCTTTTGACAAGATGGATGGTTGCTCCTATAATGGAGCATGGTATTCCTATCGCTAGGTTTTGTGAACAATTCGACATTTAGGACTCCATCAACATGCTTGATGATAACATCCAAAAATTCACATTCCCTTCTGCTGGTATGGGACGTGAAGTTAAGGTTACTATCTCCCAGGTTCAACCACTGTATAAGCTCTTCTAGGTTTTCTATAATTCCGGTCCAAATAAAAAACACGTCATCGATGTATCTTGACCAGTGTGAGATGTTCTCATAGAAGGGCGCCGCTACGTTATAGATGTGGGTGTCCTCAAACTGGGAGACATACAAGCAGGCCAGACTGGGAGCACAAGTGGCTCCCATGCTGGTCCCCTTAATTTGTCTGTGGAATTCTTTATTGAACAGAAATATGTTATTTTTTAGTACAAGCGTGACGCAATTTACTATAAAGGTAGCATGAGAACTAAGATCAACTCCCTCTGTTTTAAACAGGTTTTCAACCATGCGTATTGTGTTATCTTGCGGAATGTTCGTGTACAGTGCCTCAATATCTAAAGTTACCAAGAGTTGTGTTTCTGGATTAAATTCTAGATGTTCTACTTTTTGGATAATCGCGGTAGTGTCCTTTAGATATGCTTTCTGCTGTGTTACTAAGGGTTGTAAAAACACATCAGCATACTTGCTTAGAGGTTCAGTTAAGGAGTTAATACTGGACATGATCGGTCTCATTGGGGTATCCTCTAATTTCTTGTGCACTTTGGGGAGACCATATAATGCAGGTATAGTTGGATTTGTATTAAAAAGGAAATTAAATTCATCATTACATATAACCTCATCATCTCTAGCTAAACATAACATAGTCTTAATATTGTTAGCTAATGCATTCCACTCATCTCCTCTTGACTTTTGGTAGTGATCATTGTTATGTAGAAGGGCATACATCCTCCTATTGTAATCATCTGTTTGCATTACTACAATGCTACCCCCTTGTCTGCGGGTTTGATAATCAAATCATGGCACTGTTCTAATGAGTTAAGGGCATGTCTTTCCTTGGTGTTAAGGTTATTCTTCACCCAACATTTTTTATTTAGCAGATCGTCAATATTTTTATCGACTATCCGTTCGAACGCATCAATATCTTTACTGACTAAATTAATCTGGGGTGTCCAAGTTGACTTGGGTTTTAGCCCTGATTTATTAGCTATTAATGATCTGTCCTTGTCCTCAAAAAAAGCATTAAGTCTAATCTTACGAAAAAAACATTGAAGTTCCCTCTCTAAATTGTACCTATCAACGGGGGAGGCAATAGCATATCCTTGCCCTTTCTCTAATACATTAACCTCATCCTGTGAGAGGTTTCTCTGTGAGAGGTTTATAACTGGGGCCTTTTCGACTAATCCCATTTCTTCTGACTCCTTGTATATGGGCGATGTTGGAACTGAGGTTGAGGGTTGTAGTTGCCCCTCCCTCTCACTACCGCGATTATCCAAAAAGTAGAACATCTAGAATTTAATCCAGAAACACAACTCTTGGTAACTTTAGATATCGAGGCACTGTACACGAAGATTCCGCAAGATAACACAATACGCATGGTTGAAAACCTGTTTAAAACAGAGGGAGTTGATCTTAGTTCTCATGCTACCTTTATAGTAGATTGCGTCAAGCTTGTACTAAAAAATAACATATTTCTGTTCAATAAAGAATTCCACAGACAAATTAAGGGGACCAGCATGGGAGCCACTTGTGCTCCCAGTCTGGCCTGCTTGTATGTCTCCCAGTTTGAGGACACCCACATCTATAACGTAGCGGCGCCCTTCTATGAGAACATCTCACACTGGTCAAGATACATCGATGACGTGTTTTTTATTTGGACCGGAACTATAGAAAACCTAGAAGAGTTTATACAGTGGTTGAACCTGGGCGATAGTAACCTTAACTTCACGTCCCATACCAGCAGAAGGGAATGTGAATTTTTGGATGTTATCATCAAGCATGTTGATGGAGTCCTAAATGTCGAATTGTTCACAAAACCTAGCGATAGGAATACCATGCTCCATTATAGGAGCAACCATCCATCTTGTCAAACGGATAATATTCCTTTTGGACAGTTTTTGCGGCTCAAAAGAAATTGCACCAACATTAGAGATTATGACAAACATGCAGATAAATTGACCAAATTTTTTTATCTAGAGGCTACCCGAAGAGACTAATTAGACATGCCTACAAGAGAGCCAAATATTTTAATAGAGAGTCGTTCTTTGATAATAAACAAAAAGAAATCAAAGTTGAGATCCAGCCTTTCATTTTTGTAACTAATTACAGTAACATTAGTAACAAAATTAAAAATATTATTAACAGAAATTGGCACTTGATTACGAATAAGAAGAAAGAGATTCTACCAAAGCCCATGTTTCATTTAGGCGGAACCGCACAATAAGAAATTGCCTGGTACATACCTATAGAGAAATTAAGGTTAATCATCAACCATGCATTAATAACGCACCTTTACCAACGGGCACGTTTGCATGTAGAGGATGTACCAACTGTGATAATATTTTAAAAGGAGCCTCTGTATTCCTTAATGGAGTTACCTTGAAAATTAATAATTTCATAAATTGCCGAACAAAAATTTGATATATTTGATCATGTGCCCATGCCAACTAGGGTACGTGGGTGAGACTTCTAGAGAAATTCGGACAAGAATATGTGAGCACAAGTCAGCCATTAGGACTAACAAAAAAAGCGCACCACTTGTAGAACATTGGAACAAAGAACGACACACGATTGATGATCTCAAGTGGTGCGGGCTAGAGGTAGTTCAAATGAACTCCAGGGGAGGGGATATGACCTCCAAAAGAAAGAAACGTGAACAATTCTATATGTCCCGTCTCAATACTGTTAGGAGGGGACTGAACAGTAAAGAGGACTGGGAGAGACTGATTTGATCTTTAATTTCTCCATAGCACATAGAGTTGCCTCAGGGGCAATCTTGCAGTTATGACCAGAAATAACATGACATTTGACAACATAAAATTATATATACTTCTTATTTTAGGGTGGACTTTTACTTAATTGCACTTGGGTGCATCATAATAATAATGGATATAAATTGTGGTGCAGAAAGATAGCTATACTGGCAAGGATGGCATTAAGTAATAAATAATACAAAGGCGTATCATTACGCTTTTCCCGCGAGCCTATGCTTGTCCATTGTATCACAAATATAATAATAAAAAAAAATTCTCTCTCTATAAGCCATAATTCTTTGAGATATAATGTGGCATTGATAAGATATTGCGATTTACATGGAGAGTCGGGCATATGATGATGGCGGTAAACAATATATCATATACAATATAGGCGGGTGTTTTCCTCACGAGTATAATTCTTTTACATCATTTAATAGACTGTGAGATTGATGGATATCGCCTTGTTGTCTCTTTTTTCCATGCTTCGATGCAGTACTAATAAAGTTTTTAAGAAAATTTGAGAAAGGTGAATGCTTCGTCACCATCACGTGACATGGACGCGTTGAATACGTAAGGAAAGGGAGGCGTATTTAAACAGCTCCGGTCAGAACACTTTCACGTATCCTGACCCGGAAGCTGTATACTGGTTGCAGGGAGGCCGTGTTATTTCTATCAGGTATGTCCCGTACTCCTTGCGAGACTAACTTGGCGTAATGGGGATGAAACTTTTTCGTTTCATTTCTTTAAGTGGATGAATATCAATTTATGTGCTGTGCCTAAATTGGAACTGGCTTATTAGGCATCCATGTGGTTTCATATTTGATATGATACTATGTATCTCTGCCGCAAATGGTACTTTATTGCATAGCGGCATTAAGTAAGGTGTTTCCTCGGTAGGCAGTTTTAAACACGCGCCACGTTTTAGACAGAATTGAATGAGCAGTTGGACTTGCCTTTTATAATATATACGCATTGATGTAAGAATACAGAGTTACCTTTTACTTAGCGAAAACGGTTTTCTTCGGATCCTAACACTGTTTCGAATTCAATATTGACTGAGGCACAATAGTAGATGTCTTATCATCGTGTGTTTAACTTAAAGACCACACTAGCATTGATTATATCGCCTAACCATTGTTGGAATATCTATGCAGTTCTTACACTCTCTGCATGAGGCCCAAGGGCCCCATTTTTCATATATCCGCAGATACTATAATAAATGGGTGAAAATGCATTCACTCTTTCTCTATTTATTTTTCTATTTTATTTTTATAAATTTTTCTTTGTAACATTGACCATAATTAGATGCAGTGTGCTTACAAATTATAATTATTGTAGGCTAGATTACTATTGCCTTATGTAGTAAGAATTACAATATAATATGCCTGTATGCCAAATAAATATGGATAAAACTCTAGTATATAATTAATAAGTGATATCCTGTTTTAGGTGGTATAACAGAGGCCAGCTCTAGCGGTTGTGCACCTACCCAGCTGTGCGACTACGTAATCAAAAATTGGCACATCAGCCTAAATCGTAGAACCTTAATCATCCTACAACGGTTGGCGTTATTCAGTTCCTTTGTATCCGGTAAGATGGGTTTTTTTTGTTTTTTTTTCCATACATAGAACCTCTGGGTATAATACTATTAGTGGTACTGAACATTGATGATTTGGTTTTTCAGTATCCTGACCCTAGTTAACCAATGGTGGCACCAGTATACATCCCTACAAAGAGAACACCTTGTAACACAAGGTATGCCATCTAGCTTTAAATATTAAATTAGTATGATAAAGTACAGTAAGAAGTATTCTGAAAAATGAATCTTTTACTTCCTTTTTTATGTAAAGGTTCTCTACTGAAGAGGAGAACATCATTTTCCTCCCTTTTCAAGATTTCAAATTCAGAATGATTTTAACCATCAGATGTGTTAGTTCAATTAAACACTAACATCGTCTTCATTGTGGTTAGGTAGGTTGTTGCCTTTGTTTGTTGTTTTTATAGATTTTTATGTTGGTGGTTGTATAGGAGATATTAAAAGACATATTGTGAGGTTTAAAAAAGAAATTATGATTGTTAAACAGAATCGTGAAGTCAATATGTTTTATTAACTATATGTTTTGTGCTATTTAGAAAACTGTCCTGAAGAAGGTGTTTGTTTCACGTACTCACCGAAACGCTGCGTCGACAACTGTTTTCTTAACATTATGTATTTTTAATTAAATGTTTTTATGATCATTATTTGCTCAATATCATGTATTTTTAATTAAATGTTTTTATGTTATTGTTTTTATAATTGTATTGAATAAATATCCAATGCAAACCCTTTTTTGGTTTTTTATGTTATGTTTTGACTCCATGATATTGTACACTTGTAATGTCTTCCTAAATTGTTAGCTTTATAACCACCAGCATTAGTTATACTCGTGATTGATTCCTCACTATTGTTAGGGACCCATTTGTTTTATATATGATCCCCCTGTCCCGGATTGGATTTTAAGGGGACCTCCCTTGCTGTTTTTTCCTTACTTTTTCACAGGTGTGCCACGCCCATAGGGCTAACTTTAGCCCCCCTCCCCCATTGTGTGTCTCAGCCTGGGCTGCTGCAGCTTCCAGGACACACACACACAGTTCTTGAGCTGCTATGGGCTCAGCTGGGCAGTGTCTGTCGTCTCATCTCAGCCTCACCTGAGTATTTCACAGGTCTTTAAAAGACCATTTGCAGGCCTTTGTGAACTGGTTAACAAGGCTTTGTGCTTTATTTTCACTGGTTCCAGTACCCCCTGCGTCCCGACTCTGCCTATTCCTTATGTTTGTATTTTACTTTTACTGTCAAAGTGGGAGAATGCATTTTGTGATCACAAGAAGGGTTACCACCTTTCCAAGAGAAAATACCTCCCTTTGGTGTTGTTTAAAGAGTGTTTGTAAAGGCCTGGCTCTGATACTAAAAAGGACTGTAAACAAATTTGTATATATTAATTTGTAACATGTCTCTTCTGTCTTTGTTTACTTTACTTATTAGCAATGGATCATTAATGCAGCCCTAGAACACATTTAATAGTACTTTTTATTTACATGTACAGATAAAGGCTTAACATAGCGGCTTTATGTGAGTTTGCCTATTTTTGTACCGGCCAAGACATCAAAATACCGGTGGTACCAGTAGAAATCTAGTCAGCGGGCAACCCTAATCACGAGACTGAACGTTTGTTGCAAGATCAGCAAATTATATATTTCCTCCACCCTCCATTCCTAACTGAAGCCATAATAGCAAGAGTTTAACTTATATCTGAAGCCCTACTTGACAACCGTCAATAACATGCTGCGTTACTCCAAGTGTCTGGAAATACATCCTGCATTCAGACAACTCACTCCTCATTCTCACCGCTAACCCTTTACTTTCATGCTCACCCTGCACTTACAGCAATCACACTGCACTGACACTGATTCACCATGCACTCACGCTGTAACCCTGCACTCACACCATTGATCCTCCTCTTACCCTGTGTTCACACAGCACACTGCTCACCATGCACTCACAACGACCACACTGCACTAACACCACTCGTCATGAACTCACATCATTCTCCCTCCACTTACCCTGCGGTCACATAAGCACACTGCTCACTCTGCACTCAAATCGATCACATTGCCCTCACGCTGCTCACCATGTAATCACGCTGGTCACCCTGCACTCACCCTGCAGTCACTGAGTACACTGCTCACCCTGCACTCACATGACACTTCACTCTCAGTCACTCTCACTACTCGCCTTGCAATCTCACTCAAACAACCACTCACCATGCATTCATTCCTTCCATTCTGCACCCAAACTCAAATGGTCACATCACCCACCCTACAGTCACTCCTCTCACCCTACTCTCACACTGACAAATCACTCACATAGGCACTCCGATCACTCACACAGCTGACTCTTCACTCACGTGGGCACACCACTCATCCTGCACTCACACCTCGCAAGCAGACACATACCTCACACTGCACTCCCTCCTCTCACCCTGCACTCACACAGACACACCTCTCAGCCAGCACTCATACAGGCACTCTGTTCACCCTGCCCTCACACAGGCACAATAGTCTGCTGGAACTCCCAGGGACACACCACTCACCCTGCACTAACTCCTCTCACCTTGTACTCACCCATCACTCTCACAGCCCACCCTTCACTCTCACTGCTCACCCTGCACTCACACACAGGCACACCACTCACCTTGCATTTACACAGCTCACATCATCCTGTACTCAATCCTCTCACTCTGCACGCACTCCTCTCACCTGACACTCACATGGACCCTCCTCTCACACCATTCAAGCAGCCCACCCTACACTCACATCGGAACAATTTCTTCACCCGACACGCGCACCACTCACGCTGCACTCACTCATACTATTCACCATCACCCAGCACTTACATGAGCACACATCTGATGCTGCTCATATACAAATTACACAACTCCCATGAATATACATATATTTCTACAAAGGTACCCACATAACATCTGCTGTTTCCATAATACTAGATGCCTACTTAATTCCATCTGTAACAACGGAGCTGGTGCAAGAGGGGAGAGTTGACTAAAGATGTGGGATGGCATGAGAAGGGAGATTCGGGCTGAGGCTTTGGGGGTCTAGTGCTGTATTGGCGATATTGTGACACCTTCAGTCAGTCCTGGCTTTTCATTCAAAACAATGCTTTGATCCAGCGATCTGGGATCGATAATTTTTTTCACAAACAAAGGCCCATTTACACTACCCAACTAATCCCTTCACGCTGGGGTTCAGTGTGATGCAAGTTTATGCCTGATTTATCAAATACTCAATAGAAACCTGCATTTTTCTTCATACTATGTAAGATTTGTGGTGACGAATCTTTAGTTGAGAAGTTGATAGCAATAATTATGTACTTATCTATACTACTAAATAATAACAGACTCAGTGTGTAATTTATGATATTTATCGTAAATAATGTGAAATAAAATGCTCATCAAGTACAGTTACACAAATGCAAGTCATGGATTATCACAGAGAAAAGGTATTAGAAATGTATAGAAACAAACTCATATCAAATAAACAATGCATTGAAGGAGTGGATAGGCGAAGAGAGAAAAGTTAGAGAGACAAAATACAATTGCAAATGAATATGCAATTTTAGGAGATTATCTATACTAACCCAAGTAAGATTCAGGGAAATCTACCCCTCTGGCCAAAAAGGGCAGCAAGGCCACTCAAGAAGAGTCGAGTGACAAAGATTAAGTTAGGTATCAGGAAACAGGTAGGCCTCTATCTCGAAACAACAAACAGACGACATCGACGATCTCCCGCTAGCTAAACACCAGCAGACCCAACTAAACCACACCCACCGGGGACTTTCAATTATACCCTAAAACCTAAATGTCGAACCCACATATGTTTCAATATGAGAACAAACTCCGTCTCCCATTGGCTAAGGATGGGGGTGTTCAGTCACACCACTCTCATCATGACCATTTTATTCAATGTCTCTTTGTTTTAAACATTCAGCATTACGACAGATTCGTCCCAGGAAACAACTTTGAACACAATCGTAGTAAATATTTCCTGCAGTTCTCTACATGTTGCAAATCTCTATGTTTCCATTGTTTGCCTCTGTCATCTCGTGAAGGAAGTCGTTTACTTCCACTGTTATCCCATTCTTCTTTCCGAAGCTTGGCAGCCATACAGTGCACCACGAAGGTCACATTTTCATGCCTTTGCATTCTCTCTTCTTATTCGAATTTTTCTTTTGGACATTTTAATTTTTCAACCAAATATTAACCCCAAACTGGCATGCAGAAGTGTAGGCACATGTTTGCTTTTCTACAGAAATCAAACACAAACATTTATTATTTTCATGAAATGTAATCTCATTGCACACCATCCCAGCATTGCACTAATCCATGCACAACCCGTGTTATTCCTAGCAAAATAATATTAACGTGCACAAAAAAAAACAGCATTAGTCTTTTTATCACAGCACTTGTGACCTAGTTCCATGCATTAGTATACGCATGCGCAAAAGCATTTCCCCTTATTTTAGCGTTCTTTAATATTATTTTTCACAGCACACTGTTAATGAATGTTACTTTGGTTCAATCCGAGCAGGTTTTATTTTCTCAAAACCCTGCTCCATCAATCCCCCCTTTGATGGCGTTTTGAGCCATCATCATAATACCCAACATAATACAAGTTGCCACTTTTTTAAAATACTGTACTTCTTTCTCTTTTTATCATTCTTCCATCTAAGTCTTTCATGATCTCATAGTAATTTCCTCTCATATCCTCTAATTCTATCTCTTCTCTCTTTCTCTTTCTGGCTCAACGTTTAAGATGTGTCTCTTTCTTTCTACATTTGCATTTGCAACATTTATAAATCATAATAATCACTAATATTACTGCAACTACTGAAGTAAGAGCTATTAATATTTTTCCTAACAAACTACTCCCTAAGGTAGAAAACCAATTTCCCACTGAGGAAACACTCTTACCAAGTTTCTCCCATGCACCATCAACCTTTAGTTCAGTCAAATCTTCATGAAATTCTGTAATATTTTTAATATACCCTCAAGATTTTTACTTTTGTCAGGGATATAAGTACAGCATTGTTGTATTTTCAACATGCTACAGACTGCACCCTCTTTTGCCAATAATATATCAAGGGCAAGTCGATTTTGCAAAACCATTGATCTGACTGCAACCATTTCAGTATCAATCATCAAAAACCCACCAGCAGTATCTGTTGATAAACGATCAACCACTGTGGACAATTTTCAAATTTTATGTGAATTCAGAATAACTCCAACTGAAGGTATCAGTGCTCCAAAAATATCCCCAATTATTTCAGAATAACTCACTCCTCTCTTATTACATGTTAGTCCTTGTTTTATTTCATTAACTCTATTATTCTTATCTACATGATATACCTTTGGAAAAACTATGCCTAAATAACAACATCCATACCAACCTTTAGGTAACCTATAATAGGCATTCTTACCACACACATAATCAATTCCCGGAAAAACAGGATTAGTTCCTCCTTTCAGTCCCCAATTTCCTTTTATCAAGAAGGTAGGCTCACATTCACTAGAACCAATGAAGTAACTATTATGTTCAGTCTTTTCTCTAAACACACAAAGCCTTCCTCTATGTTGAAAATCTAGAGTCATGGCAGCGTAAGTCTCCCCTTTTGTAATCACCGTCTCTGAAAGCCCATGGAGGTACATGAGACTTTTGCTCAGCAGCTTTCTTTTGAAATCTCGCCTTCTATCTTCTACCATATTCAAAAATTCTATTTCTTCATGTCATAGTTTACAAGTTAAGTTATTTCTATGTGCATCTATTGTATCTATTGGTTTGTTACTAATGAAAAAATCTCCCATGTAGGCTGCATAAACAAGTCCATAAACAATTTTTAAATCTCTTCTAACAGGAATTTCTGAAAATATTAAATCAAAATTAGAGTAATAATACCCTAGTCCTTCCCTCTCATAGAAAGAAGAGACTGGTTAAGACACTACAAGACACACCATAGGTTAAAGGTAGGTGATGATAAGTCACCCCCTCTGAGACAGTCGATGGTAATTGCATACACACATAACAATCTCTCGCATTCATTGTGTTAACATATTCATACAACAATTTAGTAAAAACATGATTTATCATGATGATAAACACTATCATCTTCTATCCTTTCCATATTAGTATTTATACTTTCCTTAGTAACAGTATCCATTCTCTCACTTCCCACACATCATTAGTATTATTTTTGTGATTAGTCACCATTAGAACAGGCACAACAACAATCAGTGTTATCCACATCAATATTAGAAATAAGACACTACGGGGGATATTCACAAGAACGTGCGATAAACATCGCCAAAATAGGCTAACGCAATTTCTCATATCGCCGTCTATCGCGGGAAAATAACTCTGTTTCAACGTCGTATTCCCAACACGGCGGTAACATGCTATAGTATCCCGATAACGCCTCAAATGTCTGCGATACAACTACCGCAACGGCGATAAAAAAGGAAACCCGAACGTGAAAAAAGTTGCGATGGGCCCAACCGTGATAGAAAGATCGGCGACAAGCAGCGCCAGGCTTGCAATTCCCACGTCAGGCGGGAAAAATCACCATAAAAGCAGAAAAAAAAAACACATAACAACTGCGAAGCACAATGGAGGTAGCAGGAGCAAGTACAGAGGACAACCCGGACCCCACAAGCCCCACGGAGGACCAGCCTGGGACCTCGGGGTCAGGGAAGGGCAAGGAGAAGAAGAAGAGGAAGACGCGGTTCAGTCCGCAGAAAAACAGGATCCTGATTACGGAGGTGATAGAACACCATCAACATCTGTTCGTCACCTCCACTGTGTCATTGGCAACAAAAAATGGAATTTGGCAGTCCATCGTGGACAAGGGGAATGCAGTTGGAGTGCTGAGGAGGACAATGGACGAGGTCAAGAGGCGCTGGAATGATGTGAAGCACAAAACCAAGCAGAAACTGGCAGACAACCGCAAAGCAGCAATGCAGACTAGGGGTGGGAGTCCTGCGCCACAGGAGGAGCTGGATGAAATGGAGGAATTGGTGTCCACAGTCATCAGTGTGGAGACGGTGGCAGGAGTCGGGGGACCGGACACTGCTCAACATGACCTGACACAACAGCAACAGGGTGAGTAACCACCAGGGACTGGGGGACGGGGGGAGATGGGCACAATGGCACACATGCACAATGGAGTATAGCACACTGCACAACCACAATGACTCTGGATCATGTCCCTGATCTCCTTGCCTTACTGCAGCACACATAGTAACAGCAAGTAGTCCCCCGTCCACAGGGGGCCCTCCCCACACATCACCAATTTCACAACAAACCCATGCCCATTTGCTGAACCCAGCAAAGCTGCGGATCCGTGATCCCCACTGACAATGCAAGTGACACTGCATGACGATGAGCATGTCTGCAGGCCACTCATCATGACATGTTGCACACCACGACACCGAGGTGGCTGAGTGTGGTCCACATCCGGATAGGAGCAGGTCACACACTGACACATCCACGTGCACAAACAACCCCTGACAGCAACAAGACATCTGCGGACAAACCATGCCCAAGAGTCCCAACTCCCACCAAGAGCCCAATTTATCCAAGTATGCAACATCTCAGCACTACATAAGCACAGAAGTCAAAGGCACACCGCCTGAAAGGTAGGAGGCCAAGCAAAGTCGGAGCTGCAGGGGCGACTCTCCCACAATGCAGCACACACACAAGAATCAGAGCACATCAACATTGACAACAATGGGGTACAAACTGCAACACTTTCACAACAGAACAGAGGACACAACTGCTGCCGCTTGTGTGTAGAAACTGGCCAATCACATTTGGCGTAGCAGGAAACTGTGACATGATAATGGACAAGTACAACCCCACATCCCTGATGGTGCACATATGTCCACTGTCCCGCTTCAAATAGGCAGCACATCCTAAACAGTCACAATGTACACTGTCATGCAGTCTGTTTTGCAACTTGGCCAATGCGTGAACATACATGGAACACACTGTTAAACTGCATCTCCCCTTTACATTGCAGAGGGAGAATCATCTACTCCTGAAGAGCAGACCGAACACCTCCTCACTGATGACGAGGAGGACCTCCCCACCTTCGACACCGACGCCCTCCAAGAGCTCATGGACAGCTTCGGCACCCCACCCCCAGGAGCAGGGCAGCCCAGCTGCATTGAGGAGACCCCACCCCCTGCACAGACCACACAGCAGGAGGCACCCACCACCCTGGCTGTCTCCCAGGCCCCCCACGAACAACACATGGCCTTCCAACGCCGTGTGTTAGAGGGCCAGAAGGAGATGGCTGATCAGGTGCGGGTGGGGTTCAACCTCATGGCAGCCAAACTAGATGCCATCCATGGGTGTCTACGTCCCATCAGGGACCACTTACAGTCCCTAACGGACACCCACAGTCCGCTCCATGGTCTCCAACGAGCCCTGACTGACATCGCTGGAGTCCTGACTCGGAGACAAGAACACCTGTCTGGTCAGAGTGGCTCCAGCGATCTCAGCCGGGAGATGGGACACATGCGGAGGCTCATGAAGGACATGGTGCGGATGGAGGCAGAAAGGATGGCTGCCACGGCTGCACATCAGCGAGATGTAGCTGGGATCTACCATGCCCTGCAGATCCTCATCATGGCATTGCTGCCACAAGGCCTGGCGCAGATGAATGCTGCTGCTCCTACACCATCCACATCTCTGCCCCCTGATGTGTCAGTGCCCCACAGTGTGGCAGACATTCCACCTCCGGCACCTGATGTGTCACTGCCACACAGTGCGGCCGACAATCCACCTCAGGCCCCTGATGTGTCAGTGCCACACAGTGCTGCAGCCGAAACACCACCACTGCCAGGTGAGGCACATCACACATCAAGGGACGATGATGTGGATGAGACTGCCGTTGTGGTAATGAGGAAGCGGTAGCATTCATCTCCAACATATGGCCTGTTTCTCCTTGGTTCAGCCCTTTGCATTATCACCTTCCACTGTCCCCCGATACACTCTGCAACACTCACCTTGGACCTCGACATGGACTGCCATATACTGTTTGGTTACCAATGACACAGCAATCAGACTGCGGACTGAACTCTTCCTCTTCCGATGAACTTGTCCTTCCCTAATGGACTCTGGCTGGCCCTCCACGGGGCAACAATGTCAAGTGGGGTGTGCATGGCTCTGTACTGCTCCAGCTGCTACCCTCCAATGAATGTGAATAAAACATTCAAATTCACACAGATGTGTCATGTCTATGAACCTTCAAGTATGACAGTATGGATGAATGTCGGGTCACTGATTCCCCCTCACGTCCATTTTGCACATGTTGTGGGGCTTGGGTCACATGGTGTAACATTGCCGATTTCGGTCCAGGTGGCGCAGACACTACAACGGATACACACGCAATGGTTACTTCCTTGTCCAGGCCAGAACTGAACGGCGCCCAGAGCCCCGGGCTCATTGTTCACACCCCTACGCTGGACTGGCATACGTCAGCCCAGCCCACTCCGCTTACGCTCACAGGGGGTGACGACACAGCTACATGTCCCAGGTCTTCCCCGTAGTGATCTGCTGGTCACTGGTCTAGTTGTCAGCATGCCACAGCCACTCCCTGAGGGCTGGTTTACACCCACGCCACACCCATCCAGCACAGGCATCACGGGACATGTGACCCTGCCAATAAAAGGGGACCACCACAGCACAACCCCCACTGCCGGAGGTGACATGATGGCGTCCGCACCACAAGACTCAATCATGAGGGGGCCATGACTTGCGTTGCACTGAGTTAGTGGCACCCGATGGCCTGCGTCCGGCACGGGCCTACCGCCACGTGGCGATGACTTGCGTTGCACTGAGTTAGGCCCACCTGAAGAGCTGAGCGGGTGTGCAGTCTGCGATGATGCGTTGGCCTCGATACGGCGTCCAGCAAATCAAGACTCGAATTGAACTGTGAGTCCTGCTGGACCGCAGTGTACACGCAGGCAGCAGTCAGCACACACATGACTCCGCGGTGTGGTGCCGCAGGGTGCGCTGGGGGCCTGTGGTGCGGAATCCAGCGATCGGCTGAGGGGGTTGCACCGGCACGTGGAGAGCCCTCTGGGAGACACGCCGGTGGCTGCAGGTGAGCCTTGAGGCCTGGGTGCGCAGGGGCGGGCAGTCATCGCTGGGCGGTGGACCGGTCTGGGGACCAGGGCTGGGGTGCAGCAGGCGCACAGGATCGCGCAGGCACCACCGGTCACGGCGGCGGCCACGTGGCTGGGTGGGGGGCGCTGCCCTGGCAGACACAAGCCTGCATGCGCTGACGAGATGTACGCGGGTTGGCTTGGGACGTAGTCACCTCGTCTCCAGTGTGAATACGGCCGTTGAATGTGGTTGGGCACATGTGTGTAGGCCTATGGTCCCGATATGGCGGACACAGAGGCACACGCAGTAGTTACTGTGGTGGCCATCCCGTAAGTGGACCACACCCAGGGCCCCGGGCTATTCATTCGCGACATATGCCGGCCAAGGCCGCTCCGCTCAGGCTTACAGGGGGGGACCACATGGCTACATGTCCAAGGTCTTCCACACTGCCTGGGGTAACCTGTTTGCGTCCACTGTCCACTACACTGCAAACACCAGCAGTAGATGTCCACATGGACCTGTCTGTGCTCTGCATACTGCAGTCTGTCCAGCACATCTCCGCCACACTTGGCATTGTGTCCTTTCTTATTGCTGGGTCACTTGCCTCCTTCGCACATTCTTGGTTCCCACCTCTCCCCACATTCTGCAATTGTGTGGCAGAGGGGCTCTGCCTTTGTGGATGGTTTGTCGACATGTCTGTCCCCTGTTACCACGGTTACTTGTGTTGTCATGTCCGGTAGTTGGGTCTGTTGGTTGGCATGTTGTATGTGATTTTGTTACGTGTGCTCTCCCACAGTTGTGAGTTGTGTGATTGTGGAGTTGAGGTTTGTGGTGTGTTCAGTTAGTACTTACCAATGAGCAGTGCATTGCCATGGGTGCCATCCTGGAAGCGCTGGTTGATGATGGACTGTCGGAAGATGTATGTATCATGCACACTGCCTGTGAAGTTGGCGACGACATTGGGGAGCTGTCCCCGGTGGTCCACTATCGCCTGCACATTGTTGGAATGCGTGTGCTTTCTGTGGCAGTTATTGTGTGCAGGGTCGGCAGTGGGCATAAGTGATACATGTGTACAGTCAATTGTCCCCGACACGTGCAGTAAGGCAGCTATGGCGTAATTCCCTTGCATGGTCTCCAGCTGTTCATGCACAGCGTAGGGGAAGTGAAGGTGCAGGGGTATCAAGATGATACAAACCGTGATGTTTACAGGTATGATGAATCCTGCATGATGAGACCGTAACAGATGTTTGTGTGGTCGTAACCTTCCTTTTCTTTCCTGCGGAGGTTACGAGTACACGGACTTCTGTTACAGTATGTTTGGACTGGATTCATCGTACCTGTATGCATTCCGGTTTGTCCAAGTGCAATACACTGTGCCAGATTACGTTTGTGACTATGAGGACGCTTGACCATTGTCACCATTTTTCCAACAGGTTTCTGACTACTGATTTCGGGATATGGAATGGTATTGGGGAGTTCCCGCAGCATTTACAGTTTTTGGATCCACACGTTGCTCTGGTGAAGTTCCTCGTTGGGAATGGAACGCGTTGGCTGAGCTTTTCGTCTTGTTGTTTCTGTATTTGTAATAAAGTTCTGTTTTTCCACTACCGTTGACTGCTGGACTTCATGACCTGGGGGAGGGTCCGGGGTGGTTGCGGTGGGTGTTGTGGCCCTCTTGGGTCTCCAGGCTGCATGATCATTGTCTCCATGGCATCTGTTGATCTTCAGATGTGGCTCTAGGCTGGGCTCCCTTTCATGCTGCAGGTTGTCGTCCTGCTTAACACCAGTGAGAGGCAGGTGTTGAATACCTGCTGCCAGTAGCGGCCCGTGGTGGGAGTGCTGCCAGGCGCTGATGTGGGCGGGGAGGGGCAGGTGGGGGTAGTAAATACGGATTACGGCCGATCAGGTAGGTAAACATATGAATAAATAAAACGAATTTCATTGCGCGCTGCATCGCCAAATGCGATGCAGCGCGCGCAACGAAATTCGTTTTATTTATTCATATGTTTACTTACCTCTAATCGGCCGTAATCCGTAGTTTACTTTCCCCCACCCTGCCCCTCCCCAGCCCCACGTCAGCACCCGGCAGCACTCCCACCACGGGCCGCTACTGCCTGCTGCTAACGCGCCGTGGCAATGTGTTTTGCGGCAGTTATCGCGGGAAAACTGGCGATGTCGGCAGTTTGCACCAGCTTGTGAATGGGGCGATAAGTCTATCGCCACTTTTGCGGTGCTAAAGTGCCAATAAATCGGCGATGGCTCCTTGAGAATATGCCCCTACATAAGCAAACATTAATACATCTACGTTTAAAACTATGATTTTGATATCCAGTTTCTGTTACCTTTGCCATTTTAGACACTATATAAAAAAATTAAAAATCTAAGAAAAACCAAAATATTCTAAAAACTTTGAAAAAACTTATCCAAAAATCATCTAGAGTAGTGTATCCATACACTTTATGCCTCTCTTCTTTACCCCCCTTTTTTTTTTTTATATCTTCTTCTTCTTCAAATCTTTTGGCACTTCATCAATTTTTTTCTTTGAAAAACTGTTGTACCTTAACTTTTACAGTTCCTTTTAAGGTGCTTTTAATTTGCTTTGATCACTCTGATCAGTACCAGCTTCTCATTTGTATTTTCAATTTCTTCCAACACCACATATGTCCATTCTGGAGCTGTGTATTTCTTACTCGGAATTCTTATTCTTTTTGTTTTTCGTACCAATTCTTCTTCTCAATTACTTTGTTCAGTTTGACTTGATATTTTATTTATTTGATCTGGCCTTTTCTTTTCTAGAGTGTATTTCAGTCTTTTCCTACTCTTTCGGCCACACATCACCTTTTCTTGCTTTTTAACTTGAACTGCTTCTTCACCCTCGTTGTCAAGTTCGCAAGTTCCTTTATTCAGTTCTTTTCTTTGTTGTACTTGCTCTTGATTTTCATCAATTACTTTCTCTTTTTCTTTCTCAACAGCAGTCTCTTGAGACCCAGTAGCTGGTGCCCACTTTATTTGACTTGTACTTGGTTCTTCTTCTTCAGCCTTTTCAGAATCTGTAACACTAGATTCTATAGCTTCATGTTCTTCAGCTTCAGCTTCTGGTTCTTTTCTTTGCTTTACCAGTTGCTGCTCTTCTTCTCGTCTTTCAAGTGGACTTGGGACTCTTCTTGTATGACTTGCATGAATCCAATTTGGCAAGCCACCACACTTTACTGCTGTCGTTGTTACCAATATAATTTGGTATGGTACATTCCACCTGGGTTCTAAACACGACTTCCTCACGTGTTTCTTGACCAGAACCCACTCTCCTGGACTCAAATCATGTGCTGTGTTGTGGTTGCAATTTCTCCAACCTGATGAGACACCAGATCAGCCAATCCTTTGCAATAATCAAGCACTAGATCATCAGTAATATTCATCAGTTTGTTTGCTGGCACAATTGCTTGTCTCATGGCTCTCCCATCAAAATTTCGTGAGGACTTAATCCAGTCTTTTTATCAGGAATGCTTCTAAGACTCATCAATACCAGGGGTAAAGCGTCTGGCCATTTCAGCCTTGTAGACGCACACACTTTTGATAATCTGGATTTAATAGTGCCATTAATTTGTTCGACCACTCCTGATGCTTCTGGTCGATAGGCACAATGCAGCTTTTGCTCAATTTATAATGCTGCACAAATCATCCCAATTATTTCATTATTAAAATGAGTTCCTCTATCTGTTTCTAAAGAGACTGGAAAACCAAACCTAGGAATTATCTCTCTTAAAAGCAATTTAGCAACAGTCAAGCTGGCATTTCTTCTTGTTGGATGGTCCATTACAAGGGGGAAGTTCGATAAAGTCTAACTGTAGCCTGGTAAATGGTCCTGCTGCTTTTCCAGTTCGACCCCAACTAACAACTGTCTTTCTACCTGGATTTTGCTGCTGGAGACTATGCATCTCTGGCATAGACTCTCTGCAATGACCCTAAACTTTGGGTTGTACCATGACTGCTTGAAGAGCCTGATCATAGCATCTCTTCCAACATGTGCAATTCCATGGTACATCCTTGCCATCTGAGAGAGTAAACTATCTGGCATTACTGGTCTTCCATCAACATACACCCACACTTCTGTCGTGTAGTTCCTATATATCCTATACAGGATCTGCGCGTTCGGATAACATAAACTGTGGGTTTGGTGGTGGACTGATTCCGTGCACCCCCACCGGATACGTTAGCCTGTCTGCATTATCTAGCTCACAGTGCCACTAGAGTCTCCTCTTATCGGGGAGAGAATAGTTCTTGGCAACCTCAGAACATGACAACGCTGATCCCCCAGGATCGTGGAAACAATATACTACTTTTCGCTCAGTCACTCGTGCTCACTTAGTTTGTCTCAGAGATACACAGAATAAATAGTCTGGGCGTTTCAATAAGGATTTATTGAACAGTTGTTATTCTAGTGTAGAATATATGAGCTGCAACAACCATTAGACAGTAGCAGAGATATATGATTAGCAATACTACAAAAGTAAAGGGATGGTATAGTTCTACCATCTTGCAGAAATCATGAATATATACAAGTACATAAAACACATGATAAAAAGTGCAACCTAAAAGTGCGTACTCCAACGATGCCTCCCTAACTAGATGTACCTAAATGTACCTAGCATCTGTGTAGGTGTTATGCCAAGAATCCCTCTAGGATCTAGTCCACCCCATTACCTGAGAATTAGAGAATGTGGGACCCCGTCCTGGTCTTGAGTTGCACACCCCGCGAGGGATGTTAGACCACTGCTAGCTGGAGCGTCTGCATGCAGGAACCTCAGCGTCTCTGGTCAGTGTGTCAGCCGGGAAGTCACGTTCTCCTCTGTCTTTCTAAGCAAGACATGATGGGGCAGATTTACAAGCCCCTTGCGCCACTTTTGCGTCATTTTTCCCATGTTAAAAATTATGGAAAAGTGGCGCAAGGGGCTTGTAAATAAGCCCCGATGTATATATACCCATAGGTCTCCCCAGGGGTCCTACCTTGCTGTGTTACTGTGTCGGCCTAAAGGATGACGTCGGGCCTGAACTTTATACATAGATATTATACAGGAGATGTTCGTCCTGCTGTGCTTCCAAGAAACCTCATGCATAATGTATGAGTTTCGAACTAGGGAAAAACCCACGTTCTGAATGCAGTGTCATATCTGGGTAAAAGGTCAGTGCCTAAGAACCGTTATGTATGTAATGTAGGGAAGGATGTAGGTGAAAGGTTGCTATGTTACCTGCGCCTATATAGGGTACCTATGTGGAATATAACACCCACTCCTCTTCCGAATGGACGACATATGTAACCTATTATTGTACTACCATCCTAACTAGATATTGGTACGCACAAGGTTTAAAAACATTTCTTTAGCTAAAATGTTTAAAAACTTCTAAAAAAAAATATCTAAAAATGTCTTAAAAAATTGCAAGCCCTAGCTCTAAAATGTCCGTCGGTATAGTCCGAATCACTATAAGCATTATAAAGCCATGTATGCCCAAAAAATGAAAGGAATGTCAATTTAGTTTCATAGTTCCAAATTTGAGCTTGTTTAAAAAAGGGCGAATTTCTTCCCAGCACACGACGAGCCAAATGAGTCAAATGTTTATGTGTCCTGGCTGGTAGACACAACATTTCCGTTGCTTGCTCCTGCAGTAGACGGCCCCTGTTACACCTTGCAAAGAATGGCAATTGAGCACAGATGATGTTCCACACTGTCCGCAGCCGGTGCTGGAGCAGCCTGTGCGCCGTCCAAAGCCTGGGTGTCAGTGGAGGAGTCGGTTTTCATACCAACAGGTGTAGTTAAAACCTGCAGTGGCTCAAGGAATGCCACCATCAACATTGGAATACGCTGAGGACACTGCAGAACATGGGCCGTTATCGGGTCCAGTAAAGCATTCACGTCCGGTTGCGCACATGATGGGAGTGTCAAACAAAGGTCTAACATGCATTCTTCTCCGCAAAACAGGCGTCGGAGGACAGGTAAGATGCAGTCCATCCAGACTGGTCGAAATGACAAGAACCAAGATGCACTTAGTTCTCTTAGGCGAGGCGTGCCCAGATGTTGTACCATGCGATAACGGTACTTACGCTCCAGTAGTGCTTTTTCCATCTCCTTGGTGACTGGGACGTCCATTGCGTAGCAGAAAAATAACAATCAGGATTCCCGCTAATAGAAACAGGATCAGCGGAAGTCCTCCAAAGATGCTTCCGAATACGGAATGAATGAAGTTTGGTATAACTCCAAGTACTGTCTGAAAGGTGCTCAGAAGTCCAGAACCTATGATCTTAAATAGGTGGACAATGCCTGTCGTATCAGACATGTTAAAGATACGAGTTACCATTTGTGCGAAATGAAAAATTCAGTTTGTATGAATAAGCGCCTGTATCTCTGCCGAAGACCTTGCGATCTGGAGATCAAAAGTCTCTCGAGCGGAGGTTAAGGGCACAGACTTCTGTAGAAGCATGGCTTTCATTCTGCTTAGAGTATCAAACCGCATTAAAGAACATTCAGTGAAGGCCATAAAGGCGCCTCCCTGACTGTATGTGTCGGTGGAAACAATACTTGCATACAACAAGTAACCCTGGAGCTCACGGTTACCAGATATGCGATGCCCAGGAGCATTCCACAGCAGCCTTGACTGTTCAGCATCAAGTAACTCCCATTCGAAAGTAGCCTGAATGCTGGAGTAATCACTGCAGCTGGGGCACCCCTCAAATGACAGGATAGGTTTCCTACATAACCATTACAAGCACCGTGCAACATTATATCCTGGCATATGAGCGATCCACTTAAAGCGTTCTCACAGTTTGTACCGCTCAGAAACACTTCTCGATCCCCACTCCGGCATCGAAATCTGTATGGTAATACCCATGATTCCTTAATGTATTCCTTACCCATTTCATCATATCTGCCTACTTGCTTTTGTTCAAGGCAATACTGAAACTGAAAAGTAGTGACCAGTAGAGTGATATGGCCATGGATTAGCCATTCTGTGGATGGTCATTCCGCCACTGTAAATGCTAATCTATCCAGTTTTTCGATACGCAGCATTGTATATTTTGCTCCCCTTTGTGCCATTTCTATCTGTTTATCTGTTAGATTGTATTCAGAAAACAGAGACGTACTTTTGATATAACGCCAAGGCACGTAGCCTGCACCAAAGATTGCAGCATCCAGCTCAATAACATAATAGAACATAACTGTGATTGCCCGTGTTGTAATATGGCCAAATCTTGTTCTAGTATGTCTATCGCAGAAGATACAATGTTGCCTAAGGAATATATCCTGGAGGTCAATGCAGTTAACCCATTGTCTACCACTGCTAGTGATTTTTCTAGATTTACATGGTCTATTTCCCGTAGTCTCTCTGCGGCCTCTTGTTGTGATATTTTCCATATTTCATTGTAGACAGCATAATAGAAACGTTTCTGACGTGGCTTCCTGGGACCCATTAAAAAATCCCTAAGATCCACATCCTGTGACAGTAAAGATAAGTGTTGCTTCACCTGTGTGAGTGTTGAGGTTTTTAGCCAATCGAGGCACAACTTCCCAACACTGTAGGATGTCACTACCCCTGGATGTTGTCTCTGTAAATAGCGCGGATCTGGCCTATGGATTGTGAACCCTTCGATTCTATCCATGAATCTTTCCTGACAACCATTGGTGTCTGTGGGCCAAATCAATCATTTCTTCCAATCGGGGTCTGATCTGTTGTATTGTATAATGTCATCGAATGTAATCCCTTCCTCTGATGTTCCGTTACCCTCGGTGTGTGATGGTGTTGGCAGCCGAGGTGTGTTCAAGTCTTTATTCTTGGCTAGTCCAAGGCAAGACGTCTGTTGCACTGTCTCGTTCAAAAATATGATCTGCTGAGGGATGAGACATTCTCTAAATAAAGCTTCTAACCCCTGCACCTGCCATTCTCTAGTACCCCAGACCAATTTTAAGTCTATGGTGTCTTTCCATAAGTCATAACCTTGTTCAGACAACTGGGCGATAAAGGATGCAGAGTAAATCTGTTTGGTGTTTGTTAACATATTTTTCTGTGCTGATGTTGGTGCAACCTTATAATAATATGAGGCTGGGTCAGACATATTAGACCCTGAAAAATAAGGAAACTTTTGTGCAAATGTTTTTGAACTGCCTTTCGGCGGTGTTGGACAATGTTCCCACTGGTGGTATGTGAACACATTTCTAGGATTAGCAGAATTATGCAAAAAATGATGACCATAATGTTGATAACAATACATAGTATCGAAATCTGATGTGCTTTCCAATGTTTCACTATTAGAAAACGCAGCAAATTTTTCCAAATCAGACAACATGTTATTAACAGTTTCAAAATCCCAATCATCGGAAAATGTACTTGAGGTAATGATATCACTTAATGATATTTTAAATAAATGTGGAATTTTTAAAAGTTCGGTCGGGCCGAATATATCTAAATCAACCTTGTCCCACACTATACCATCCAGTATAGGAGCTGCTGTAATGTTCACTGATGACAAGTCTCTTTGTTCTCGATGAGATGATTGGTTTGGTTTTAAAATTAAATTCACCTTTTGGGCTGCAGAGCTTTGTCGACTGTATTGTTCATTGATTAGCATGTTAAAAACTATCACTAAACCTAACCAGAAAAGAAAGAAAAGCACCCCGGTAAGTATCCATAGTTCTACCCACGGTGATACCAGGTAAGTTCTTCTATGAAAGTTCAAAAAGTTTTTTATTTGCTGCTTGAGTGATTTTTGGGCTGGCGTCGTTTCAGGTTCACTTGGATCCAAAGAAAACGTATCAAAGTTTATGAAGTAGCCAGAAGCAGTTCAATCAATTGTTGGAATTGCATCGGGATTTGTTGAAATCGTACTTTGCTCTTGTCGAGGCACGTTGACGTAGACATCATTATTTGGTTTAACAGCTATTTGTCTTTGATTTTGAGTTTGAGTTTGAAGTTGAGCTTCAGGTTCAAGAGGAACGAGTTCCATAGCATTGTTGCATAGTCCATCATTCCGTACAGGTGACTCTTCGAACGTGATGAGTCTTTCCGTTTAAACTTCTTGGATTGTAGTGAGAGGAGGGCGTCTGCTACTTAGTAGTCCACGTGGCCTGCTGCTCAGTATCGGCCACATAGTGTGGTTTGATTAAGTCGATTGAGACAAATCTTTTCTCCTTTTTTCCGGCAAGAGGCGGTAGAAGTACAGTTCTTGTTCCTTCAACTGCTAGGACCTGTACAGGCTTTCTGTAGTATGGCCCAAATTCTTTCTTGTCCGCTATTTTCTCTCTGACCAGATCCCCGACTTTTGGGATCCAGACAGGTCTTGCCGTGACTGATTTGACTTCCCCAGTGGCGGTCTGTTTCAGGTGGACGTTACTTTGTTTTGTCCTTGATTCATTTAGTTCCTGTAAAACAGCCAAACGATCATGGATGTCAAAAGGCTTTTCATACGCCACTGCGCCTTCACAGTCAAGAACAGGTACCCACATTCTTCTCCCAAATAGGACCTCATAAGGAGTGACACCCCCTAGAGAACTTCTTGGCATATTGTTAAGGGCCCGCTGGACCCCATAAAGATGTTTTACCCAACTCTCACCCGTGCCTAATACTCTAGCTGTTAAAGATTGCTTTAAGTCTCGGTTTTTTCTCTCCACGACCGAATTTCCCTCGGGATGGTACAGAGATGAGTACCGCAATGCTGCACCCAAACTTCCCATTGCCTCCTTGTAAGCCCGGGAGCTAAACGCAGGGTCCTAGTCAGAATGTAATGTGCCAATTGCGTATGTCCCTATGAAGACTCGCAAATCTTTTATAACAGTTCGAGCGTCAACCGAGCGCTGGTGCCACACCCATAGGAGTCTCGAGCAGGACGCACGCAAACAGACAATCTGATGCTGTCTAATAATGGGTTTTGCGCTTGGCGTGCTATGGTGGAACCTTTCGTCTGCTGACAGATGTCGCATTTCAAGACATAGTCTTTAGTCTGCTTTGTTAATCCAGGCCACCAGTAGCGTTGTTTCAATAAGGAAACAGTCGCCGTAACTCCTGCAAGAGCAGAACCTATCCCTTCGTGTGCTGCTAGTATTAAACCTAACCTACGATCCATGTTTGGAATTACTCTATCCCCCACTCCAGGAATCTGAGCAAATGGAATGTTATTGGCATCTAACTTGTATGAGTACTTGAGTGGAAACTTCTTTGGTAATGCACCGCTGTCTTTGCTTGAAGCAATAACAGCCATCATAATCTCACCGTCTATTCTCGTTTTAAAACGAGTGAGTCCAGCTACGGAAGCCGTGCGTACAGCCCCCTTTGCGGCTTCATCAGCCAATGAATTCCCTTCAACGTGAACGCCATCACGCTGATGACTCAGTGTGTGTATCACGTGAGTCCTTGGTAGTTCGGATTTCAACTTCACTACCTGTTCCCATAGCATTTTATGCTTAATTATGCCACCTTTTGCGTCTTTGAACCCGTTTTGAACCCAGTATTGCAAGTATTCATTGTAAGACTGCACACAGTAAAAGGAATCGCACACAATTAGTGTGGGGAATTCGCGATCTGTATTCACTAGTGCCAGTATCAGCGCTTTTAACTCTGCCAACTGTGCCGTGCAGTCTCCTAGAGATTGCGTTTTCGTGCAACTTGGATGGAATTTTCCATTTCGCATGCGACCTTTAATGATTGCACATGCTGCGTTATATTGTTTCTTACTTCCTATGGCCGGTTGAGCAGATCTGTCAGTGTAAATTATATATTCATACTGATCCAGAGGCATTATTTCATTAGGTAGAGGATATTCTTGTTCGTATTGAAGGAATGCTTGTGTTTTTAAATTTGGGTCGTACCTGTATTCTACATCTGTTGCAGTGAGTGAATTAGCCCATTGTATCCATCTCAGATGTAAAGCTTTAGCGTTAGGGACGCTTGCTATTGTTGCAGCCTCTAAGGCTGGAACTGGAGTAACTACTATTATTCGTTTCCCCTGAGCCAGTGCTCTTTCTCTCACTACAGCAGTCTGTACTGCTGTAAGAATCTTTTCAGTAGATGCAAAGCGCATTTCAGCATTTGTGTACAAATGTGACTTGTATGCAATTGGTACTGTTTCACCTTCATTATATGTTAGATAGGTGTACCCAGATTGACCCACAACTATACAGATCACCAGGTTGCGTACGTTTACGCGTGTCTGTAAGTGTTTGGAAGCTATCATGTCAGCTTGTAAGGAACGAAGTGTATCTGTATGTTCCTGTGTCCATTGTTTTACTGAAAAATCAGGTTTTATTAACTCGTAGAAGGTTTTACTCTTTCTGCGTAATCTAAAATGTATGTTCTACCAAAATTTAGGAATCACAGAATTGGCTGTAAATTTTTCAATGATTTTGGAGGTTGGAGCAGCGCGTATTTTTCCTAAAATTTGGCTGCCAGGCTTTTACCTTCACTTGAAAGCTCATATCCTAAAAACAGGACACTGAGGTGGGCAATTTTTGATTTTTTAAAGTTGAATTTGTAGCCCTCAGATGCAAATCCCAAAATTATGGTATTCACTCTGTTCAAGTGTTCCTCTAGGTCATCGTCCGTCAGATAAATATCATCCACATAGGACAATGCCTCTTCATCTAATTTCTGAAGTAACTCTGTTACCCTGGCCGAAAACAACCCCAGGCTGTTCTTATACCATTGGGGGAGTCGCCGAAATTGCCGTTGTGACCCTAGCGCTGAGAATGCTGTTAAATACCTGCTTTCAGGCGCAATATTTTGGCAAAAAAATCCATTTGATTATCTAGTGTTGTTTTGTATTTTTTCCGCACTGTGGGCCCGATTCACAGAACTAACTTAAGACAAAATCCTAAACTTACTACCATTTTGGTATTCACAGTAGGCACTTACTCATTTTGGTATTCACAGAAGGCACTTACTCATTTTGGTATTTACAGAAGGCACTTACTTACTCAAAATGAGTAAGTTACTCAAAATGAGTAAGTTAATCATTTTGGTATTCACAGAAGGCACTTACTCATCAATGAGTAAGTGCCTTCTGTGAATACCAAAATGAGTAAGTTACTCAAAATGAGTAAGTTACTCATTTTGGTATTCACAGAAGGCACTTACTCATCAATGAGTAAGTGCCTTCTGTGAATACCAAAATGGTAGTAAGTTTAGGATTTTGTCTTAAGTTAGTTCTGTGAATTGAGCCCAATGTTATTCATTAATGCGGCACTGTGTGCATTCTGAACTGCAAATGTCTTAGTTCAAGTGTTTAAATGTCTGTAATCTAAAACTAGACGATATGTATTGTCAGGTTTCATGACAGGAAACAAAGGATTGTTCATTGGTGAGGTGCAAGTTTCAATCACCCCTTGGTATTCAAGTTGATCTAAGATCTCCCTGACCTGTTTTTTAGCTTCTTGCTTTATTGGATACTGCCTCTGTGCAGTCGGAGTATTTTTTAAAGGAATTATGTGGTGGGTTGAATCCTTATCCCATCCAACATGGTTTTTGTATAATGCTGGAGCCTGGGCTACCGCCCACTCCTGCGCATATGTGTGTTGTATTTGCCTGGGAATATGGTCTGAGAATTACCGTTTCTCCTTTAGGGCAATCCATGATGAATGCTGGCAGCCAATCTTGTTCAGCTAATAAAATGTCATAGCCAAACGTCAGATTCTCCCAAAAGAGACCTCTCATTTTCCTACTTTTGTCCCCCTCCATTTGGAGCGTTATTTCATATACTTTATGTGGGACACTCACTCTAGTATCAGGTGTTTCTACCATGATATAATCATTCAAGTCCGCTGTCACCAGAAATTCCATCAGGTTCTGGCGAGCTATTGTTATTTCTGCCGCACTGTCTAGCATCGTCAGAGCCCATTCCCCGTTCAGTAGTCGAGTCCTCAGAATTCTGGGCATGTCTGATCTTTAGACCTGCAACTTTCTTCTTTTTGAACTGTGGCTTTTGCTTTGGTTTTTCTTCTTTTTTAGAAGTGTACTCCTGAGCGTGCTGCTTGTCTCTGAACTTTGTACGCTCTTCTTGTCTTTCTGACCGTCCTTCCGTCTCGGAGTTTTTCGATGAACCCTGAAAGGAACAAGAGGAACGTGTATCAGTATCCTGATACCTGTCAGGTTTCCTAATGTTATCCCTATTCCTAAGGTTGCACCTGTTTTCGGAGGGCTCCTGTGGAGGAGATCTACCTCGGGATTGAGATCTATTTCCTTTAAAGTTTTATTGTTTGTTATTGTCCCACTTCTTCTTAGTAGAAGTAGGTGTCTGCTTAGAAGTGTCCTTTTCAGGACTGCCCATCAGTTGTGGTTTTACATCTTTCCCACCCAAACTGTCTCTGCCTAATTCTGCATTCGCAGTTTCAATTATTTTCGGTAGTTCATGTTGTTGATCTAAAGGATTGAACTCCCTTAGGCGTTGGCGGATAGCCACTGAAGCTGCTTCCCCTTTAATGTTAGCTAGTATTATGGCTGATACCTGGTCATAGTTACCTAGTAGCTTCATCCCTAAGTTTAGGGCAGGCTCTGCTCCGTACTCGTTTTGTATTTGTCTTAATACATCAGGTACTACAGCTAAGGATGGTATACCATGAGTTCTGGTATATATGGCAGCAAAGACTGTACCCCAAGTGGTACAATCTTCTACTTGTGGTGTTATCCGCATGGGCAAGCAGATTGTTAGCATTCTGTGTTTTTCATACGGGGTAGTATTCGGGAATACTGCCTCGAGCGGAGTTATTTTCTGAGCTACCCAGAATGGCATTTGTTCACGTTTTGTGGGAATTTTACCCATTACCGCGTGTAATGTTTGTGGTGTGATTTTAGTTGCTGTACCCTGAATTTGAGTTCCATTCGTTGCAACTATTGCTGGTTGGACTGTTAACATCCTCATGACGAATTGCATCATGTTCCTGTAAATTTTAATTAAATCTTTGTGTTGTATGAGTAAGTCTCCTTGTGGCATTGTGCTAATGTCAGGATGTGGTGTGTAGGCTGCTAATATCGGCCATGTTGCCCCTTCTCTTCCGAGCGGGCCGAGTCTTACTCTTCTTCTTATGTGGGGTAGGGCGCCTTTACACCAGTATAAGTGTTCCTGGTACATGAGTGGAACCTCTATGTCCTCAAACGGACAATATTCCATTGGTGCATCTCCTTCTGTATAAGAGTGAAATGTTTTTGTTCATGCATTTGCTGCTGGGAATGTAACCCATGAATAAATTACCTCTGTACGGTTTGATTCGTGTGCCTCAATCACAAAAACTACCATGCCACCCCTAGCTGACAAACCATTCTTTAGTAGTCTCAGGGTGACTGTATTTCTAAAATTTGGTGCAATTTGTATTGCACCTGCATCTTCCTCATCTGTGAGGGGCAGTGCTTCTTGCAGAGGGTCTAAGAACTGGTTAGTCATTGTTTTTAGTACACTAAATAACTTTTCAAGGGAACCAAGGTAAGGTGTTTATGTACAATTTTAGGAACACTGTGTCCTTCAAGCTTGATTAACCAACAGCTAATAAATAGGATTTTTAGCCTACTCAGGTGTGGCGGAGTTTGTGCCCACCCACTCCAGACGCCTCTGGTGTTTTGTGAGTAGGGGTCTCTGAGAATAGCACAACTGCACTACTCAAATTCTACTGTTAAATAAGTACCCAACCAACGTTGGGCGCCATGTCGTGTAGTTCCTATATATCCTATACAGGATCTGCGCGTTCGGATAACATAAACTGTGGGTTTGGTGGCGGTCTGATTCCATGCACCCCCACCGGATACGTTAGCCTGTCTGTATTAGCTAGCTCACAGTGCCACTAGAGTCTCTTCTTATCGGGGAGAGAATAGTTCTTGGCAACCTCAGAACATGACAACCCTGATCCCCCAGGATCGTGGAAACAATATACTACTTTTCGCTCAGTCACTCGTGCTCACTTAGTTTGTCTCAGAGATACACAGAATAAACAGTCTGGGTATTTCAATAAGGATTTATTGAACAGATGTTATTCTAGTGTAGAATATATGAGCTGCAACAACCATTAGACTGTATCAGAGATATATGATTAGCAATACTACAAAAGTAAAGGGATGGTATAGTTCTACCATCTTGCAGAAATCATGAATATATAAAAGTACATAAAACACATGATAAAAAGTGCAACCTAAAAGTGCATACTCCTACGATGCCTTCCTAACTAGATGTACCTAAATGTACCTAACATCTGTGTAGGTGTTATGCCAAGAATCCCTCTAGGATCTAGTCCACCCCATTACCTGAGAATTAGAGAATGTGGGACCCCGTCCTGGTCTCGAGCTGGACACCGCGCAAGGGATGTTAGACCACTGCTAGCTGGAGCGTCTGCATGCAGGAACCTCAGCGTCTCTGGTCAGTGTGTCAGCCGGGAAGTCACGGTCTCCTCTGTCTTTCTAAGCAAGACATGATGTATATATACCCATAGGTCTCCCCAGGGGTCCTACCTTGCTGTGTTACTCTGTCGGCCTAAAGGATGACGTCGGGCCTGAACTTTATACATAGATATTATACAGGAGATGTTCGTCCTGCTGTGCTTCCAAGACGCCTCATGCTTAATGTATGAGTTTCGAACTAGGGAAAAACCCGCGTTCTGAACTGTTATGTATGTAATGTAGGGAAGGATGTAGGTGAAAGGTTGCGATGTTACCTGCACCTATATAGGGTACCTATATGGAATATAACACTTCATCTTCTGCTCTCTTTTTACAACCTGATTTTATCCAAATTTCTTTTTCTTCCTCATTTGCTTCCTCCTGCAGCTGTCTAATTTCTTCCCATGTTTCTAAAGAAGAAAATATCAAGTGGCAATTTGTATCTTTTTTCTCCATCCCTCTGTTGATTGAAATTGAATTTTGTGCACAGAAACGAGCCACTTGGTCTGCGTATCTGTTTCCATTTGTCACATAGTCATTTCCTGACTTATGTGCTGAACATTTTACCACAGCAATCTTTTGGGGAATGTGTAATGCATTCAATAGATCCTTCACATTTTTACTGTTCCGGATCGGGGCTCCTGAAGAAGTCAGAAATCCTTGTTGCATCCACAACTGACCAAAATCATGCACCACCCCAAAACCATATTGACTATCAGTGAATATGGTTACTCTCAGATTTTTGCCAATTATACATGCTCTAGTCAAAGCAATCAGTTCAGAAATTTGAGCAGAATTTATCCCTTTTAGACAGGATGCTTCAAGAACCATAGACACTGTACACACTGCATAAGCAGCACTCAATGCACCCTTTTCATCTCTCAGACAAGATCAATCCACGAACATTACACTATCTGACTCTTCTAGTGGTGTATCTTTTATGTCAGGTCTTGGTTTCGTGCACAATTCTGTCACATCTAAACAATCATGATCTGCTTCATCTTTCACTTCTTCACAACTTGAACTCGGCAATAAAGTTGCTGGGTTCAATGTTGTACATCTTGTCACTGTCACATTTTCAGCACCCAAAATCACTCTTTCATACCTAGTCAGCCGACTGTACGTCATATGCTGAGTCCTTGTTAAAAGAATCTCAACAGAGTGTGGCACATATACTTTCACTGGATGTCCCATAACAATTGTTTCGCTCTGCTCTAAACTCACACAAGTAGCAGCCTCTGCTTTTAAACAGCCTGGTAATGCGGCAGCCACTGAATCCAAAGTAGCAGAAAAATATGCCACTGGGCGACGTGCCATTCCATGTTTTTGCGTTAAGACTGAAAGTGCACACCCATCTCTCTCACAACAGAACAATGCAAAATCTTTTGTGTAATCTGGCATTCCTAATGCAGGTGCTCGACAAAGACTATCTCGCAATTCAATAAAAGCTTTCATACACTCTTCATCCAATTCAATCGGATCAACCACATCTTTATGAGTCAACCTCTGTAAAGGTTTTGCAATTAGTGAAAACCCACTGATCCACTGTCTACAGTATCCAACCATTCCCAAAAACATTCGAAATTCTTTTTGAGTCTTAGGAGGACCCATCTGCAAAATCACATTGATTCAGTCTTGCGTTACTTTTCTAACTCCTTTCTCAATTTTGTGTCCCAAATATTGGACCTCTTTTGACAAAACTGTAATTTTGCTGGTGACACTTTATGCCCACCTTCTGCCAAATGATTCAGTAAAGCAATTGTATCTCTCACACAGGCCTCTCGTGTTTTTGATGCCACTAGGAGGTCATCAATGTATTGCACTAACACTGAATTTTCTGGCATGATCAATGACTCCAAACATTTTTTCAAAATCTGATTAAAAATGGAAGGACTTTCTGTATACCCTTGAGGAACTCAGCACCATGCCAAAACACGGTCTCCGAACTGGAAAGCAAAAAGATATTGGCTATCCGGATGCAAAGGTATCAAGAAAAATGCTTGACACAGATCAATCACTGTGTACCATTCTGCATCACAAGGAATTTGATAAAGAATCACTGCTGGGTTTGGCACTATTGGACAGCAAGGTACCACGATTTTATTAATCTTTCTCAAATCTTGAACTATTCTATATTTTCCACTTGGTTTCTTAATCCCTATAATAGGTGAATTACAAGGACTGCTTAGTATTTCTTTTAGAATACCTTGTTCAATCATTTGATCAATTACAGGAATTGCTCCTGCTGTGATCTCAGGACTCATTCTATACTGAGGTGTGTTTGGATATACTGCACCTGATTTAACTGTAACTTTAATAGGATCCACACCCTTCATTAAACCAATGACTTTCCCTGTAAAATCCCATACATCAGATCTTACTGCATTTCTCAACTCTGCAGGTAAATCTTCTTCTGTAAGCAATGAATACAAATCATTCACTTCTGTCCCTTGCTTCGCTAACATCATTTTAAAAGCAACATCCTCATCTGGTGTTTGAAAAGCAATACCATCTGGCATACAATAGATGGTGCAATTCGTCTTGCAAAGCAAGCCCCTACCTAAAAGGTTCACCGGACTTGTATCACATACCACAAACCGATGCATGTCTCTGAATTTTCCAATATGAACTTCTATTGGTCTTGGTATTGGAGTCTTAATATATTTATTTGAGACTCCCACAACTTGGATAGTTTCTCCCAAGAGGGGTAGGTTTGGAATTTCTGCTGCTCTCACAGTAGAACGTGTAGCACAAGTGTCCACAAGGAATGTAACATTATTACCTTCCACTTTTCCATCAACAAAAGGACCTGATTGATCTACCTCTAAAGATGCGCCAAGCACGCACTCTTCCTCCCCCCTCAGGCACCGTCATTGAGATGAGTCTGAGTCATTCTCTGAACATTGCAACAAATATTGTGAAACCACTTGTACATTTTGATTTTACCAACTTGTTCACCTGCGTGAAATCCAGAATTTGCACTGTACCTCTGTACTTGAGCATTCACATTATTTGGACTAGGAGCTTGAGGCACCTGTACTTGTTGTGTCTGTGGTGTAACTACCTGCTGCTGTTGTTGCTGTTGTTGATTCACAACCACCTCATTCTGCATCTGCGAATTTAAATTTTGATTCATTTCATTATTTTTCAGTAAAGATCTACACTCATTCCTCCAATGTCCAAACTTTCCGCATGCATGACAAGGAAATTTCTTTTTCAATTCTTCCCTACTCATCTTACCTCTACCTCTACCTCCATTTAGTACCTGACCATTTTGATTTTGTCCTTTCATCTGAAAGTCTGTTTGAGAACCACTGTTTCCATCTTTCTGTTCTGCCACCTTCACCTGTGCCCACATCATTTTCTCTTTCAACTTCTTATGCCTTGATTCGATATCATCACTACAATATTTAGCATATCTCAGAATCTGATCGACTGTTTTACTCTGCCAACAAATTAAATGTTGCTGAATCATGTTACTAACTTCGGGTTTTAATCCAAAAACAAATCTATATACAAAATGTCCCATATCTTTGTCACCTATACTCTCAAAACCACTATATTGTTTAAACACCTGTAACAACCTCTCGTAATAAGCATGTACCGATTCTTTGGGTTCCTGGGTTGTCCTGTCAATTTTAACCCAATCTTTTTCTTTTGGAGAAATTTTACTTTTCAAGAAAGTAATTACTTGATTATATTTCTTCATCACTTCTTCTGAAGGTGCTCCTGTTTTCACATCTCTAGGATATTCTTCTTTTGGCCAATCAACAGTAATTTTACACTCAGTCCATAAATCAGCTGGAACTACAATCTCAAACAAACCATCTAAATCTTTTAACAAAACTTTTGAAACTTTTACAAACCTCTCTACCTGTTTGTACCACTTGACAGGTTTCTCCCTCAACCTGGGGAAATCATTCGTAAAGGATAGTATATCCTGTCTTGCCCAATATCCACCACCTGGAACTTCTCTCATTGGGCATACCATTTCAGCCTGTTTTGTTTCCCTTAATGAAAATAAAGACGCATTTTTACTTGCAAGCATTTCTTCCTTCTTTTTCGCCCATCTACCTTTCCATCCTTCTAAATCACCCAATTTCTTCAAAATATTCATTAATTCTTTTATGTGCAATCCTTTGCCTGACATATTCAAACTCTCCAAATCTTTATCAGTAAAATCCAATCTATACGTTTTTTGCAAAACTTTAGACTTCTCTATGTCAACTCCATATTGTTGTGCAGCTTCTGCCAACCTCTCATGTAGATTCCTTGCTTTCCATGTAATATTCTTGCACAAAAATAACAACTCTTCATCTCGATACTTACTCAATCTCTCTGGACTTATTGTGCCAAAAATCATTTCTTCCAGATCTACTCTCAGTCTACCTACATCTATACTCGATTGAGACTTATTATTTTCCATTCCTCTTATCCAGTCATCTAACTCCTCTGGCGAAGGACCCACTGAACTCCCTGACATTGGAGTTGTTCCTCTGACATTCTGCACTAATTTTCGAGGATCAATCTGCACACTTCTCTTTGGTGTTTCAGTTACATTTTCACTTACTGGAAGATCAATCAATGAAGTACTAATCTCAACTTGTTCCGATCCACTAACACTCCTGGCATTATTCACGGTAATTGTCAACGCATGTACTCTCGATATATTCTGACTCTCACCATACAATGGAACTATAGGACCAATTGTTACTGGTACCGATAATGCTTCTGCATTCAGACTCATCTGACTAATTCTCTGAGTTAACTCCTCTCTCGCCTTATTCAATATGTCAATCTCATTCTCCTGCAACACTCGAGTACCTGATGAAACTTGTGAGGCTACCGGAACTTGTGTAACCTGTGAAACTTATGAAGTTTGTAGAGCTTGTGGAACCTGAGGAACCTGTATTTCAATTAGTGGTGCATTTGTAATTGTTTCCCCTGAACTTTCCTGATATGGTGGAGGTCTCTTTAATAATATTTCATCTAATAACTCATCATCAATCTCATCCGAGTCATTATCTAGTTCTGAATTATTATTTTTCTCTTTACTTTTGTCTCCAGCCTGATTTTCAGCAACTATTACTGGATATAATCCATCTGCAATTACATCTCTCCTCCATCTTTTCTTTTGGTCATCCCATCTAGCCTCAGAATACCTCGTTATTATATTCCTGTATTTAATTCCGTTCCTGTCTCTCTGCCTTTTATAAGCCTCATGTTCCCATTCCTCAAGCGCTTCATACTGCGTAGGTCTAGGACTTGGCTTCAATGAATTCATTCGTCCTCTCAAGTTCTCCAAAATCCTTACATTAAATGTACCATGCTCTGGAAAAGCTAAAACTCCATCATCTTCAGTATAACTCATCCAGTTCTCTAACCATGTACACGTATGATACCCACGTTCCAAAATCATCAAAGAAGCAGGCGTTCTCGGAGGAGGTATAGGAAGTCCCTCTCTAGTAACTATCGGCTTGTCTTTTTTAAAGAAATCTTGTATTCTTTTTACCATCTTCATTTTTCAACTCTTTTTCTCGCTAAATAAACCAAAAACAAACAAGGGAAAACCTCAGTAAATCCTCACTCTATTTGCTAATTCCCAACCAATACTAGCGCAGCTCACAGCAACCAACCAATCACGGCTCACTACGTATCCTCTATCTCAACCAATACCAGCGAGGCTCACAGCAACCAACCAATCACGGCTCACTACACGCCCGCTGTTTGACCAATGCCAGCGCAGCTTTTTGTGACGTCAGTATTACTCTTGCTACTGACCCTCCCTTTACAAAATAATACGGCAATGTATTGTCTAGATTTTCTCAACTATTTCTTGTTAGAAACAACACAAAACAATGCTACTTTGCCGGCTCCACTAATAAAAGATATAGTTCGATCATTCGAAGAGGTTTTTTTTTCCTTCTAGTAAAATAACGACCAGCGCTACTCTACTCTCAATCGAGTAAAAGGAGGTCTTGGTACCCCTCTGGGGATACTAGCCAAAGTTTTGGAAGAGGACTTTCCTTTCAGAAAAAGGTCTTGGTACTCCTTTGGGGATGTAAGGCCAGAGTTTCGTAAGCGGACCTTTCACTATTTCATACAATCTTCTTTCACTCGAATAAGTCCCTAAAATAACATCAACAGCCTTTCGTTGTTCGATATTACGACAACAGACAAAGTACTTCTGCAGTGTGATATCTTTCCACACTATTCCTCTGCCACTTAGGCTAAAATAACATCATACTAGGATCTTAGGTAACTCCATACCCGTACTTCGAAACAACATAAAACAAAGACACTAACTTTTCATATTAATAATCAATAAATCAATAATTATTGCCAAACTAATCAATAATAAACCGTCCTCTGCTACCAAAACTGATCCAGCGATCAGGGATCGATAATTTTTTTCACAAACAAAGGCCCATTTATACTACCCAACTAATCCCTTCACGCTGGGGTTCAGTGTGATGCAAGTTTATGCCTGATTTACCAAATACTCAATAGAAACCTGCATTTTTCTTCATACTATGTAAAATTTGTAGAGACAAATCTATAGTTGAGAAGTGGATAGCAATAATTATGTACTTATCTATACTACTAAATAATAACAGACTCAGTGTGTAATTTATTATATTTATCGTAAATAATGTGAAATAAAATGCTCATCAAGTACAGTTACACAAATGCAAGTCATGGATTATTACAGAGAAAAGGTATTAGCAATGTATAGAAACAAACTCATATCAAATAAACAATGCATTGAAGGAGTGGATAGGCGAAGAGAGAAAAGTTACAGAGACAAAATACAATTGCAAATGAATATGCAATTTTAGGAGATTATCTATACTAACCCAAGTAAGATTCAGGGAAATCTACCTCTCTGGCCAAAAAGGGCAGCAAGGCCACTCAAGAAGAGTCGAGTGACAAAAATTAAGTCAGGTATCAGGAAACAAGTAGGCCTCTATCTGGAAACAGCAAACCGACGACAGCGATGATCTCCCGCTAGCTAAACACCAGCCGACCCACCTAAACCACACCCACCGGGGACTTTCAATTATACCCTAAAACCTAAATGTCCAACCCACATATGTTTCAATATGAGAACAAACTCCGTCTCCCATTGGCTAAGGATGGGGGTGTTCAGTCACACCACTCTCATCATGACCATTTTATTCAATGTCTCTTTGTTTTAAACATTCAGCATTACGACAGATTCGTCCCAGGAAACAACTTTAAACACAATCGTAGTAAATATTTCCTGCAGTTCTCTACATGTTGCAAATCTCTATGTTTCCATTGTTTGCCTCTGCCATCTGGTGAAGGAAGTCGTTTACTTCCACTGTTATCGCATTCTTCTTTCCGAAGCTTGGCAACCATACAGTGCACCACGAAGGTCACATTTTCATGCCTTTGCATTCTCTCTTCTTATTCAAATTTTTCTTTTGGACATTTTAATTTTTCAACCAAATATTAACCCCAAACTGGCATGCAGAAGTGTAGGCCCATGTTTGCTTTTCTACAGAAATCAAACACAAACATTTATTATTTTCATGAAATGTAATCTCATTGCACACCATCCCAGCATTGCACTAACCCATGCACAACCAGTGTTATTACTAGCAAAATATTATTAACGTGCACAAAAAACCCCCCAAAAAACAGCATTAGTCTTTTTATCAAAGCACTTGTGTCCTAGTTCCATGCATTAGTATACGCATGCGCAAAAGCATTTCCCCTTATTTTAGCGTTCTTTAATATTATTTTTCACAGCACACTGTTAATGAATGTTACTGAGGGTTCAATCCGAGCAGGTTTTATTTTCTCAAAACCCTGCTCCATCAGCTTCATTCCAGGACATGTATTTTTTTTTTTTTTTACATTGTAAATTGGGTCTGAAAATCCCAAAATGCAAAGTGTTACTGGATAAAATATGTGGTTGCTGAAGAAGTCAAGTATTTTATAAGATCAATTTGGATGCTGTGATACTACATGTTATAAAGTGGATTAGTTCATTTCCAATACTGTAACAGCTCGATCCACATGTGAAACCAAATATAAGCCCTGTACAGATATTTTAAGGAAGTGCACTTTTCATTCACATCATACTTGTAACAAACATTGACAAGGCAATATGTTATTTTTTTAATACTGTATAGAGAATGTTTTTATTAGGCTTCACTAAAAGCCAAGACAGGTATAGAAGAAGGGCAAGCTTTTAACACAATAAAAGCAGATTGACCAATGGAAGTGTGAGTGGCAGTGTGTGTGTGTGTATGAGTTTGTTTGTGAGTGTATGTGTGCTATGCTTGCAAGTGTGCTGCTGGTTTGGCATACTGTAGGTTATTCTAGCCTTAAAGACATGGGCACTAATAGCATATAGAGGGAGGTGTTACCTATGGGAAACTGCAGACCCTGACATGCTTCTATTAAGATACCATGATTGGCTGTGGGGACCCACACCTTCCAAATGAGAAAGCAGCAAGCCCAGTCATACCAGACGGCAGGGACACAGAACACACACCACCACACCTGGATGAAGGCCCTGACATGATGCACGTAATTCTTAGCATATGAGGTGGATCCATAGCAAAATGCTGAAACTGACATTTGAGGTAATTCTTGTCATAAGAGATCTTGTACTCGTTTTATAAGGGGTGTCAATGGCAAAATTCTGATCCTTGTATACTGGGGGGAATTTTTAGAGGTACTCATGACTATGGCTGAAGTATCCATGGCAAATTTCTGGCACTGTCACATTGTATGTACTCCTTCGCATAAGGAGATCACCAATGATCTGACCTTGGTATAGAGGAAGCAATTTCTGATATATGACATTTGAAAAATGGGATCTATTCCTTGGAAAGGTCAGACTTCCCTGGTGCATAATGAAAGTACTGGAATATTTTGTGAATTCCCTTTAAGGGTATGTGGCGTTTTAGCAAATTTGACCCAAAAGTTTCAAAAAAATCTCAGGCAAGAAGCCCACTCTCCCTGAAACCACCTACAAGAAGTCTGTTTACTCGTTTTGCTAGCTAGAATTTGGGGGAAGTATCACACCCCACACATTACATAGATATTTAGCCTGCACTAGTGAGCAGAATTTGCAGGGTGTAGAGGCTACAGTTTAAGAGTAGAGTGCACACTGTCTCTGCAGAAAGGACAGGCGCAGAGATTTCACAATTAAATAACAGCATTGTCTAATCGTTAAATAGATATAATTACTTACATTTAAAAAGTGGTTAAGCCTGAACTACTGATGCATATTTGTGTCTCAATCAATCTTTGAACTAAAAATATATTCTTTGCAATAATTGCCCATGTCTGTTCAACACACACGTATAGGAATAGCCACTGATCAACTTTTAAATGCTGAGCAACATGGATGTTTAATTTTCTTCTCTTCAAAAAAATCAGCCCAGGTGTAGGTAAAAGGAAAACCTGACTGGAGTCAGGAACGTCATAAGACCTGATGCCTGCCTTGCTTCAGAGTAACCTACCCTATGTCCTGGAAAGCTGACCTGCGGCCTGAAGAGTCGACAGTGGTCAAGAGATCTTAACGTGAGACAGGAGATCTGAACAGGGAGAACTAATGATAGGCCTCAAGGTCACAAAAACAGACCTGCGAGAAGAATTCACTGGAAAAAGGGTCCTCCAACCACAGCACCTGAAGTGGCAGTACCTTAGGACATCCTAATGCCTTGGCAGCACAGTCGAAGGCCTCACCACTTGCCCTTGCTGTGTGTCTGGCACACCTGCATTAATTCCAACAATCCAAATAGTTTTAGACCCTCTGCTTCCCTCTCCATTGCTAAATCATTGCTCAAACACAATTCCAGCAGTGCTGTGCAGTTTACTAGAAAACAAATCATGAAAACAACCACAGTTATTCACCTTTAGCCTCGTGACCACACAGTACTTCATCAAGGCTGCAAAAGCTTGTAGGGCAGCACGATCACCGGCAGACCCATGTCCTGCTCCTATATGCAAGACTATCCTCATTAATAGCTCTGCAGCCAATCCAGTCAGAAATATCAACAACTCCTTGGTTAAAGGTCTATTCCTAAAAGAACTCCCTGCAACAAAGAGGCCTTCAAACGAAGGCTCCTTCTAACCTCTGGTCAATAACCAATTGTTTCTGGGCAAAAAGATTGGCTTCAAGAAAAATATCTACATTCATCGAAGAAAGTAACCTTCTCACAGATTACCAAAACGAATCTTGGTATGGCTGTGGTGAAAAAGCAGCACTGGCTTCCACATGAGATGATTTAAACACTGCAATGGATTCAAATGGAGAACCAGAATGCCTATCCTTGACCCCCTCCCTTGCCTTTGAAACTTTTCATGTCTACTGAAAATTGGACCAATCTTCCTAAACAATTAATCTTGCATCTGTCTTCTAGCTAGATCTCTACCATCAAGGGTGCCACCTCTGCGCATAATGCTCCCTACTTGCCAACTTTTTTTTGGCAGCTCATCAATAACAGCCTGGTGCATTCCTGCATGGATGTGGCTCAATATGCTACATATACGGGAACTGCTCAAGGTGGCATGGTAACAATAACTATTGTATTTTTATTTAGTGTAGCACAGGTGTGGCAGCTGTGGCAGTTCATTTACAGGAAGCAATATTACCAACTCATTGAACACAATTGACTCAGAAACTAGGAATGGTATTTTGAGAATATAATCTGTTACTTACCAGTTTACACACCCCAACGTAACGTGTGGTAACCCACTAAGCAGTCCATAATTTGTAAAATAATACATTCTGGGGCCCAAAGTATTATTCAGGAGCCTGTACCAGACAATTTCAAATGTTGTGAGGGCCGAATACCAAGACTGCCTAGACGTAATTCTACTGTGTGACACCTTCATTCACCACCAAGTACTCCCTGCCTTTTTATCTCACTCTTGCAGGTTACTTTTCATCTTTGCTTTCTTCCTTTGTCACAACTTTGCCATCTTTGCTTTCCTCCTGTCTCCCTTTTGTGTTTTTCTCTTTTGAGACCTGTACATAAGGACAGCCTTACCCATGAATATTCTACAAAATCTCATTGAGTAAACTAAAACTGTGCCTTTAGTCAACAATGGACTAGGAGCATTTTTCTGGACTTGCAATGAGTTGAAGCCTAGGAATAGTGTCAAATCTACAACAAATATGTTTGTTATAATATCAGGTTTGTCCAATATGTTTAAACTGCACAATTTGTCACTTCTTTTTCCTCATAAAATGGCCATGAAGTTAGCTCCGACACCACTTCTGGAAATGCTTGTCCTGGCCCATTGCTGGGAGTGTTTGCCCTCCACCCCCAAAGTTCGGGTCTAGGTTCGCCCCTGGACCTGCATTCCAATACTGGCAGAAATTTCAATTCATGCATGTATTTATGCGGTATTTCAGTAGCACGAACCTAGCCACAAGGCAGAGGAGCACTGTACAGGTTCAAAGACTCACAGAGTCAATGAGTGATACAAAAGTTAGCTGGTTTGTGGACTATTAAAGCATCATAATGTAATGTTCTTTTAAGAAGTTCCTGATACTATATTCATCTGGTAACAGAAATTCCAACTTTCGTGGTAAAACCACATGCACGCTGCTTCTCTTCCCACCTGGAACATTTTACAGGGGGACATCTGGTGAAAGGTTATAGTGGAAAAAGAACCATAAGTAAATACAAAGAGAATCTGGTGCAGTAATACCATATCCTGCAGTAGTTCCCTATTTCCTAGGGCTCGTCAGGGTCTGATTCGGAATACCTCAGTCTTCCTGCACAGGGAATTATTACTATCACTAATACAGCTACAGGACTACCAATTGGGTATTTACCACTCTATTATAATGATTAGAATATGGTGATGTTGGTTGTTGGTTTATATATTTGATTTGTTCCACAATTGTTGACCCATTTATCAGAGCAAGATCCCTGGGAAAGATGCATGAAGGCTGTATAGCACAATGCATATCAAAAGCACTGGATACCAAATCAAAATACACTCAACCCCCAAGGTTCACATATTTAAAAGTACTAAGAAAACTGTATTTACAATCCTTCAGCCCTAATACTCGTAAACTCTAAGGGCCTGATTCACAGAACTAACATACGTCAAAAACGTAAACGTAAACGTAAAGTTAGTACTTTTTAGGTATTCACAGAATACACTTACTCATTTTGGTATTCACAGAATGAACTTACTCATTTCGGTATTCACAGAAGTTAGTAGTCCTAACTTTAGGACTCCTAACTTCTGTGAATACCGAAATGAGTAAGTTCATTCTGTGAATACCAAAATGAGTAAGTGTATTCTGTGAATACCTAAAACGTACTAACTTTATGTTTACGTTTACGTTTACGTTTTTGACGTAAGTTAGTTCTGTGAATCAGGCCCTAATACTTCAAGCTGTAGTTGTCATCCGCACTTCTAGAGTACTAGAAAAGGTTGCATTTTTGCAGATACCTAAATAATAGTGTAATACTGATATGGGTTCCTCGCATTTATTGATAAACTAAATAAACAACTGCCATAAACAATGTGCTGTGGCACTGGTACCAAACTTAAATGTCTCTGCCTGTCACCACATTTGTCTCATTCTAAGATGGCAGCTCCCTTCCATCTTCCGCACTGTCAACACCAAGATGGCAGATAAAAACTGACTCTGCGACCTTAGCATTCTTTACACTAATTATACTAATACCTCCAGAAATAGTGCTTAGAGTAGTTGTAGTGGAACGATCACACACAAAAAGGGTTCACTTTTTGGCTAAGCTTTATTGCATTCCATAAATCCCACGTCACATCCTGTCAGCCTAGATCCCAACAGCTCACTAGCACTGTAACAAAATTGCAACTGACGGCCATAACATGCAGGTGAACGCATTCAAATATGAACATTACATTGAGCCGGAGCGCATGAACAAGCAAAGCATCCTCCGGCAAGAACAACTTACAGAGACAACCCACTACATCATCTTCCCCTTTTAATTTGAACTTGAAACAGCATTACAGCAAGAATAAAACTGTGGTGTTTGCACTATGTAGGAATGAAATCATCAAACTTCTTTGGAGGTCTATGTCAATTTACACTACTCTCGCAAGAAGTTCTTCATATGGACCTGATCCAGTGCGGCTAATATAAATTCTTCTCCTTTGGACATGACATCCAGGTAAAGATCATTCACAACAGCTATACCATATGACGGTGGGGCCCATAACACCGCATATCATACACTCGCTCAGTTATTCCCTGGATCACATCCACTTTTTCCCTAATATGGAGAAGAAAAACTAATTGCTGGAGGAAACGGAATACCTTATTTATAGTTAACAGAATATTACCTTAAACACTCATGTTTATTCAGTTTTTAATCCTGTCGGTTCTAAACATCAAGGTATTCCGCTTTTTGGTCGATGGACCAACTAGTAGAATAAGTTGATGGTGACTAAGACCAGCTTAATCCTTAAAACCTTAACACATATTATATTCATTAAACAAATTAATGAACCACAGACTCGCAATTAATTAGGAATGGTTTTTATCTAAATTCATTTGCATGAGTGAGATTCTTAGTTTATTAATCACTTTAATACATTTCAATAGCATATAAGAAATAAATCTTATAAAAAGAATTATAATGCATACCCTTTTGTTGCGGTTTGGAAAAATTCACCAAAGCAGATCACAGCATTGAACTCCCAAAACTGACTGACTGTCCCGCTAACAGCCTCCTCGACGGACCTCCCTTACAAGTTTTCCCGCATCGATCTCGTTCCTTTTCCCAGTCAATTTTATAGTTCAGAAAGAGTTCTCCAAAGAAAAGCGGCCTATAGAAAATGGCAGCAGTTTCATCAGTATCACGCTCAGAGTCCAAAATTATGCAGGAAAAAATAGCGCTCCTCCTACTTAAGAGCAGGTCCTCTTATACCCTACTACTAGCTTACTAAACAAAAAGTTGCAATCATTGGGGGCGAGAATCTCGCTAATTGGTCCATTGGAGGGGAGGCAAGAATCACCTCATTGCCCTCCTTGTTCAATCCGGTTCTAAAATTGTTTAAGGATTATGTTTTTCACACGACCTTTGGGTAATAGCAGTCCAATTGACAGTTCGCTAAATGTTTCACTTTTGTTGTTTCACTTTAAAACAGTCCATTGTTAATTCATCGGAGCTCTTCCCATGTTCTCACGGATGCATGCTGAGTCTTTCTTGGCATTCTCCCCGTGTCAGGTCAGGCTGACCTTGACTCTTCTCACTCTGGGCTCAATCGGTAACCACGTGACTTTAGCTCTATAGCTTTCTTCCACTTAGAGGCCATCTTTGGTTCTGATCATGACCTCATCTGCCTCGGCAGCCATGTTGCAGCATGGCCTAGCAGGCCCGAACAAACTATCATAAGAACAAACACAATCATAATTAAAATAAAGAAAATAAGCCTTTCTGTTTCCCACCCGTCTTCTAAGTACCCAAGTTAGATATTACCTAGCAGAAGCAACATTTAAAGCCATGTTTACTTACCATCCGCATTCTTTGCCACAATACAATTTTACTACATAGCACAAATCATGCGTTTTTGCTCTAATTAGTACGCAAACCACTATATTAACAATTAGTTTACTTTTACAATTGTAAATAAGTTAGTTTTGCACATAAATAGCAGTTACCACCCACTTATGTAAAATGTTTATAAAAATGCAAATTGTTGGTTAATTTCGCAATCAATTAATATCGTTAAATTATTATCACTATTATGGGGTGTTACAAATTTATTTCATTTACCTTGCTCCATCAATTCCCCCTTTGGTGATTTTTAATATCACCACAAAAACCCATGTTACACAATTTTTCAGATAAAATGTTTCTTGTCCACTTATTTTGTTAGTTTACACATCAGTGTCTTCCTCATCTTGTCTTTTTGTTCTTTTATACATATTTTCTTTTAATTCTTCCAGTTCTATTTCTCCCATTTCTCGTTCTCTTTCTTTATTTATCTTATTTTGTCTTTTTCTCTTATTTTGTCTTTTTCTCCTTTTAATACATACATAGACTAATTTCACTAATAACACCATGATTATTACTACTGTTGCTGATATCAAAACTTTCCCTATAATAGAACCACCTATTTCAGTGAACCATTTCTGTATTGAGGAAAAACTCTTACCAAGCTTCTCCCAGGCACCTTCAACCTCCAGTGGAGCAATCTCTTTATGCAAATCAGTAATATTCTTTATATACTTCTGTATATTTTCACTTTTATCTGGAATGTAAGTGCAACAATGTTGGACTTTCAGCATTCCACAGACTCCACCTTCTTTTGCCAAAAGAATGTCAAGGGCAAGTCGATTTTGCATCACCATAGCTCTCATGGCAACCATCTGGGTATTTACCATCAAGAACCCTCCAGCAGTATTCGTTGATAAACGATCTATTACTGTGGACAATTTCCGAATCTTCAATGCATTCAAAGATATACCCACTGCTGGTATCAATGCTCCGAAAATGTCACCAACTATTTCTGAAAAACTTTCCCTTTTCCTACGTGTTAATGTTTTACCCATTTCGTGTATTCCTATTTCTCCTCTCTCCACATGAAAGATTTTTGGAAAGACCAGACCTAAATAACTCGAACCATACCAATGGTCCGGCAATTTGTAATATGCCCTGTTTCCGCAAATATAATAGATCCCTGGAAATATTGGATCTTATCCTCCTTTGAATCCTCATCCTCCTAAAATGTTGTAAGTGTGTCGGCATTCACTGGAACCCACGAAATAGTTATCATATCTAGTTTTATTTCTTCTAATGCACAACTTTCCCTGTTGGGGCCAATCCAAAGTCATGGCAGCATTCGTCTCTCTCTTTTCATGATTTTTCTCTTCAAATGCCCAAAGGGGTGTTTTTGTCTCTTCTTCTATTACTTTTCTTTGAAACTTAACTCTTCTGTTTTCTACCATTTCTAAAAATACCTTTTCCTCTTTCTTTAATTCACAGGTAAGATTGTGCCTAACTACATACTCTGATGTTAAATCTTCATCTTCTAGGAAAAATTCACCAAACATTCTTGCTTCTTTCACCTTGTTCAGTTCAGGGATTATAGGAACTTTCGCAAAAACCTTATTTATGTCAGTATAATAATATTCTAATCTACCTGTTTTATAAAATAATCTAGCTAAAACACTACATGTTATCCCATACGTCAAAGGAAGGTGATGATAGGTCACACCTTCTGTGACAGACGCAGGTAATTGCATACAAACATAACAATCCCTTACATCCATTGTTTCTACATAGTCATATAACAACTTTGTGAAAACATTCTTAGAAAAATCAGTTATGGATCTATCCTTATGCAACTCAGTACTATCTATTAATGTTGCTGTGTTCTGTGTTTTAGCTTCTTTATCCTTTTTCGTGTTGTTCCCTAATATGGATGTTTCTTCTACAGCTAACCTAATTGGAATTGTGATTGCTAAAATAAGCCAAATAAACATTAACAAACCTGTACAAAAGAAACACATTCTACACCATCTACGTAAAAACTCACATCAAGGTTTCCTATTCTCTGTGTCTACCATTCTGATCTATTACCTAATTATATTTATATATGTACAGAAAATGTGTCACTACACCTCAGAATGACGTATCAGCCACTCTACCCCTTTTACTTTGTCACGTTTGGTACTTTCTTCAGTTCTTTTCAGAACTCTTCCTTGTCTCATCCAGGTTTTGATGTCCAGTCCGGGTTTTTCTTTGCCTTTTTCAGACTTGTTGCACTTCACTTTCACCCATTGGTTTGCAGCTTTCTTCTGGGCTCTCGTGAGTGTTATCTTCTTCTTTAATGTCAGTCAATGCGATGTATAGCCACTCAGGTGTCTTATATTTCAGGTTTGGTTTCTTCACTGTTTTCGTTTTCTGCAATTGTTTTCCACTTTGTTTTCCTTGTTCCTTTTGACTTGTTATCTCATTTACTTGTTCTGCATTATTTCTGTTTAAGTTTATTATCTTGTACCTTAATCTTTTGACTTCGTGGGGCCAATGATCTCCTTTTCTTGGCCTTTTTGGTTCACTTTCTTTTTCCTCTCGTTCTGTTCTCCAAGTCCTCTTTCATGGTCCTAGTCTCTGCTTTCTCTCTTCCTCACTTTCTTCTGATTCTGTTTCAGATCTTACTTCACTTCCTCTTATTTTGAACTTTATGATTTCGTTCTCATTGTCTAAATCGGAACTTTCTTGTGTCTTTTCTGTTGGGACACTTGTTTCTATCCCTCCTCGAGTTTCTTCCGGATCTGTGTTAATCTCTCTGTCTGTTACTAAATTTCCCTGTTGTTCTATTTGTTGATCTGTCCCTATTGCTCCTCGGGGTTCTTCCGATTCTTCTTCTATCTCTCTATCTGAAACTAACCCTTCCTCAATTAATTCGACAATTTTTGAAGGAAATCTACCATAACTCGTGCTTGGTTTATCAATGTCACTGTCTTTTTGTTCAGTTTCTTCGTTTATAATGTCAATTTTCTTTTTATTCTTTTGCTTTTCATCACAATCTGACTGATCTGTTTCAGATGCCGAACTGGTATCTGATATTTCCAGATGTCGAATTTCTGGTTGATCTTCAAGTTCTGGAACTTTTGCTACTTCAAGTTCTTCTTCTGTTATCAAGCTTGTACCTGGGTCTTCCAGATGTCGACTTTCAGGATCGATCTTCAAGTTCTGGAACACTGCTTGTTTCGACTTCTGCATCGGATGCTGAACTGGTATCAGATATCTCCAAATGTCGACTTATAGGTCGAGCTTCAGGATCTGGGACTCTGATAGTGTGGCTGGCATGCACCCAGTTTTTCACTCCAGCACATTTGACAGCAGTTGTTGTCACCAGGATCACTTTACGTGGCTTATCCCAGCGAAGAACCAAACAGTTTCTTCTTCTGTGGACTTTTATGCGGACCCAGTCTCCTGGACTCAAATCGTGAGCTGGTTTTCTTTCAAGAGTGGTCGCATCCGGTCCAACCTGATGAAACACAGAATGTACCACATCAGCCAATCCTTTGCAATAATCCAATACGTGATCATCAGTTATAGTCAGCAGTTTGTTGACAGGCACTTGTGCTTGTCTCATTGCTTGTCCCATTATTATTTCGTGGGGACTTAGACCAGTTTTTCTGTCAGGTATGATTCTGATAGTCATTACCACCAATGGTAGGGCATCAGGCCATTTGAGTCCTGTGGCTTGACACATTTTCCCTAACCTATTCTTTATTGTTCCATTCACTTGCTCTACCACTCCAGAAGCCTCTGGTCTGTGAGCACAGTGTAATTTCTGTTGAATGTCAAGAGCTTCATATATCAGTTGAATTAGTTCATTTTGGAAATGTGTTCCTCTATCTGTTTCAATTGTTACTGGAAAACCATATCTTGGAATGAATTCTCTCAGTAGGAGTTTAGCTACAGTAACTCCATCATTCCTTCTTGTCGGATAGGCTTCCACCCAACGAGAAAACAAACAAACGACCACAAGAACATACTTCAGTCTATTGCTTGGGGGCATTTCTATAAAGTCTAGTTGCATTCTAGTAAAAGGACCTCCTTCTCGCCCTATTGTTCCTAGACTCACTACTGTTTTTCTTCCTGGATTTATCTGCTGGCAGATAAGACATCTTTGACAAAGACTCTCAGCTATAGCTCTGAACTTTGGATTATACCAAGTTTGTCTGAAAAGTCGAATCATGGCATCCCTTCCAATATGAGCTTGTCCATGGTACATCCGTGCCATGTTAGAGATCATGCTATCAGGCATAAATGGTCTTTCATCTCTATAAACCCAAACGTCATCTTCCTCCCTTTTTATGCATCCTGCTTTTATCCAACCATCTTTCTCTTCATCGTTTGCTTCTTCCTGTAATTGTCTTACTTCATCCCATGTTTCAACAATGTTAGTAAACAGCAAGGGACATGAAACATTTTCTCTTTCTCTCCTTCGGTTTAACGAAACCATATTTCTAGCACAATATTGGGCTATTTCGTCGGCGTACCTATTACCCACGGTAATGTAATCCGCCTCATTTTTGTGCGCAGCACACTTCACCACTGCAATCTGTTTAGGCAGCTGTATCGCCTCAAGCAATTTCTTCACAAACTCACCATTTCTAATTGGAGTCCCTGCAGACGTCAAGAAACCTCTCTGGGACCAGATTTGTCCAAAATCGTGGACCACTCCGAAGCCATACTGGCTATCAGTGATCACCGTAATTCGGACATTCTTTCCCAGTTTGCACGCCTGAATCAGAGCAATTAGCTCAGCCACTTGGGCTGAACGTATCCCTCTCAGACAAGATGCTTCCATTATTATAGCTACTGTACACACAGCATATGCCGCACTCAAAACTCCTTCACTCGTTCTCAGACACGAACCATCCACAAACATCACATAATCTGATTCTTTTAAAGGCTCATCCTTTATGTCTGGCCTAGGTTTCGTACAAAATTCAAGTACATCTAGGCATTTGTGATCGACTTCATCTTTGTCTCCTACACTACCTTCATCTGGTAATGATGTTGAAGGATTCACACTTGTGCATCTGTCAATGGTTACATTATCTGCACTCAAAATCACCTTTTCATACCTAGTCAGCCGACTATGTGTCATGAATTGGGTTTTGGTTCTTGTCAAAAGAATTTCCACAGAGTGTGGAACATATACTCTCAATGGATAACCCATCACAATGCCTTCACTCTGCTCCAGACTTACACAACTAGCAGCTACTGCTTTCAGACATCCAGGCAACGCCTTTGCTACCGGGTCTAAAACAGCTGAAAAATATGTAATAGGCCTTTTTATTTTTCCGTGCCTTTGCACTAAAACTGAAAGTGCACATCCATCTCTCTCACTACAATACAGTTCAAATTCTTTTTCATAATCAGGCATTCCCAGTGCCGGTGCTTCATACAATCTTGTTATTAGTTCTTTGAAAGCTTTCATTTCTTCGTCATTCAATTCAAACGGATCTTTAACATCCTTTTTTGTCAATCGCTGTAAAGGTTTTGCAATTAATGAAAATCCACTTATCCACTGTCGACAATAACCAACCATTCCTAGGAACATTCTCACCTCTCTCTGTGTCATTGGAGCTCTCATTCCTCGGATAATCTTTATTCTTTCTGTTGTTACTTTTCGCGTCCCTTTCTCAATCTTGTGACCTAAATATTGAACTTCTTGCTGACAAAATTGTAATTTGGACGGAGACACTTTGTGTCCTCCTTCTGCTAAATGGTTCAGTAAAGCAATGGTGTCAGTAACACATGCTTCTTTAGTCTTTGATGCCACTAACAGATCATCAATGTATTGAACCATCACAGATTTTTCAGGCATTCTTAAATCTTCTAATGATTTCTTTAGGATCTGATTAAAGATTGAGGGGCTTTCTGTATACCCTTGAGGAATTCGGCACCATGCCAAAATACGCTCTCCGAACCGGAACGCAAATAATGGCTGGCTATCTGGATGTAATGGAATAGAGAAAAATGCATGGCACAAATCAATAACTGTGTACCATTCTGCATCATGCGGAATCTGATACAGTATTACAGCAGGGTTTGGCACAATTGGACAACAAGGGATTACAATTTTATTTATCTTTCTCAGGTCTTGGACTATTCTATATGTTCCATTTGGCTTTTTCAGTCCCATTATAGGTAAATTACATGGACTGCTCATTATTTCTTTCAAGATTCCCTGTTCAATCATTTTATTGATTACAGGTGTTATTCCTTCAATAATTTCTGGTGTCAGTTTATACTGTGGAGTATTTGGGTAATTTTTACAGGGTCTACTTCTCTCATTAAGCCAATGTCTTCGCCTGTAAAATCCCATACGTCAGATTTGACTGTTTCTTTTAACTCAATTGGGATTTTCTCTACGTCAAACACAGGAAACATGTCATTTACTCCTGGTTCTAGTTCTGCCATTGTCATTTTATATAAAACATCTTCATCTGGTGTCTGAAATGCAATACCATCCGGGGTACAATAAATGGGGCAGTTCATTTTACAAAGCAGATCGCGTCCTAACAAGTTTACAGGACTGCAATCACACACCACAAATCTGTGCATTTCTCTGAATGGTCCAACTTTCACCTCTATGGGTTTTTTTTTTTTTTTAGAGTTTTATATAGCGCGAACTAGACCCGAAGATATCGGGTATCAGAGCGCTTTACATAGCACCAGTTTTGTTACATGAGAACACATTCATTTTTGTTAGGCACGGGGAGATTAAGTGATTTGCCCAGAATCACAGGATGTTGAGCGTCGTTGCCGAGACTCGAACCCGGTTTCCCAGCGTCGACCTCGACCACTCTAGCCGTAAGGCTACATCCTCTCCTTGGTTTTGGTAAGAGGCGCCTTAATCTGCTGGTTTGAAACACCTACGACTTGGATATATTCACCTGAGAGAGGAAGGTTTGGAATTTCCACTGATCTAACAGTTGAATGGGTAGCTCCAGTGTCCACAAGGAATGTAACATTTACACCATTCACTTCTCCATCCACAAATGGACCTGACTGATCTACCTCTAGAGTTGCGCCAAGTACGCACTCTTCCTCCTCTCCTAGGCACCGTCATAAACTTTCATCCGATTCATTTCCATCCTGTCGCAACCAATACTGCGATATTGCAGCTGCGCGCTGCAATTTTGTTACCTGCTCTCCTCCGTAGAATCCTGTCTCTGCACTGTATCTCTGGGGGTTTACACTCTTGGGAAGAGGTGGTTGTGGCACCTGACTCTGTTGAGTAACTACCTGCGGTTGTTGCAGCTGTTGGTAACTCACCTCACTCTGCACCTGTGGATTTAATGATTGATTTTCCGTATTAGCTTTTGGAGGAAATTTACACTCGTTTCTCCAATGCCCTAAATTTCCGCAGTTGTGGCAGGGCCATTTCTTTTTGGCCTCTTCTATACTCATTTGACGTTTTCCTTTACCTATATTCGGTTTGGATTTAGTCTGTCCTGTCTCACCAGTTTGATTATTCATTTGAGCTTCCTGTTTTTCTGCAACCTTTACTTGTGCCCACATCGCTTTTTCTTTTAATTTACGCTGCCTACATTCAATGTCATCACTACAATATTTAGCATATCTCAACACTTCGTCCACAGTACTGTTTTGCCAGCATAACATGTGTTGCTTAATCATTTCACTTATCTCTGGTTTCAATCCATAAACAAATCTATATAGAAAATGACTCATGTCCTTTTCACTCTAAGTCTCATAACCGCTGTACTGTTTGAAAACCAAAAGTAGCCTTTCATAATAGGCATGTACAGATTCCTTACTTTCCTGTGTTGTTCTGTCAATCTTTACCCAATCAGTTTCTTTGGGTGGAATTTTATTTTTCAAAAATGTAATAACCTGATCATACTTCCTCATTACTTCTGGACCTGGCGCTCCAGTTTTTGCATCTCTAGGGTATTCTTCTGTTGGCCAGTCAATGGTAATCTTACATTCTGTCCATAAATCTGCTGGTACTACAATGTCAAACAATCCATCCAAATCTACCCACAACACTTTCGAAACTTTGACAAACTTTTCCACTTGTCTGTACCATTCTACAGGTTTTTCTCTTAATTTCGGAAAATCATTTGTAAATGACAATATATCTTGTCTGGACCATGGAACATGTACATAGCTACCTGCTGGAGTTTCTCTCATGGGATACTCCCGTATGACTGATTCCCTGTCTTTCACCGTAAAAGCCAATGACGCTTTGTCGGTTGTTCCTTCTTTTCTTTTAGTCCACCTGCTCCTCCATCTGTCCACATCACCCCATTTTCTCAATAACACAATCAATTATTTTATCTGGGTTAATCGTCCTGATGTGTTCAGATTTTCTATATCTTTCTCACAAAAATCTACCCTATATGGTTTCCGCAAACTCCTAACTTTTACAAATTCTACTCCTAATTCATTCGCTGTCTCTTCCAATTTTTCATGTAAATTTCTAGCTCTCCAGGTAATACTTTTGCATAAGAACATGACCTCTTCGTCCTGATATGTTTTCAATTTTTCTGTACCAATAGTCCCTAAAATCAACTCTTCCATGTCTATTTTTAGCCTAATTACATCTAATGGTTGTGGTTCTGCATCTTTCTTTTGCAAATTTCTCATCCATTCATTCAGTTCATCTGGAGTCGGACCTACAGGTGTACTATTTATTTCTATCCAATTTTTGTTTCTCTCTGGTGTTTCAGATGCTGACTCGGTTCCCATAGGAATCCTTTTTATCTCACTTTCATTTATTGTCAAATTAGTAGGCGGACTCGGTCTGTATGGACTGACCAAATGTTTTGTCTCCCTACTTTCTGCAATTATCCCTTCTCTCATTCTTTGCATATTCGAGTTCATTGGAATGGTTAAGGAATGCTCATCTATTCTTTGGTTTTCGAAAACTGGTATTACGGGTCCTATTGTCACTGGTACAGTCACAGCTTCCATGTTCATCGTTAACTCTCTTATTTTCTCAGTCAATTCTCTTGTGGTTCTTGCTAATTCAGCTGTATTACCATTGTCGGACTTCTCATTTTGTGGTGTTTCTAGCTGTTCATTTGACCTATTTATATCATATCTTCTTTCTGGACTTTTATTCCTCCCAGTTTCCATTGGCGGTGCATTCGGTGTCACCACCGCAGAATTCTGTTGATATGGAGGTGGTTTTCTGTTTAAAATATCTTCCAGCAATTCATCCTCTGTTTCGCTACCTCCATACCCATATCTCTCTGTAACTGTATGTTTCTTTTTCTCTGTACACTTCTTTCCTGCAACCTCCTCAACTGATAGAGCCGGAAACAAACCGTCTGTCATATTAGCATACCTCCAACGTCTCACCCTGTCTTCATGATTCACTCCCCATACTCTTCCGTGAACTAAACTATAATTCTTTGCACCTCTGTGCCTTTCTCTTTCATACATCTCGTCTTCCCATTCACCTAACGCTTCAAACTGTGTCGGTCTAGGTCTTGGCTCAAGTTTCATCATTTTCTCTCTCAAATCCCGAAGTACAGCCGTACTAAATGAACCATTTTCTGGAAAAGCCAATACTCCATCATTTTGTGTGTATTTTGTCCAATTTTCTAACCAAATGCAAGTATGATAACCATATTTCAGCATCATATGAGAAGCTGGTGTTTTCGGCGGAGGAATTACTTGTCCTTCTCTGGTCACTACCTTCTTGTCTTTCTTGAAAAAGTTCTTAATTTTCGCCATCCATGATGGTTTCTCTCTACAATACTCATAATAAGCCATATTTCACGATTCTTCCTTTCTGACAAACTTACAACTCGGTTCTGTTTACTATACGCTATTCGGACCTATCCCAGTGGGTCTCACACTAACGCACCAATCCGAAGACTGTACGTCACTCTCTACGGACCTATCCCAGCGCGTCTCACACTAACGCACCAAATCCGGACATTCTTCGTGTTTCCCAGCACTGGCCAATCCCAGCGCGGTCTTTTGTCAACGTCAGTTCTACTCCTGACCCCTCCTTTACAAATTTATCTGCAGTTCTTTTTCTTGACTAACTCTTATTAGTTACAACATAAAACACATTTCCATTGCCTGTTTTCGCTAAACAAAAGAGATAGTTTATTCTATCTTGCAAGAATACTGTTTCGTTCGATAAGTGTAGCACTTCCCTCTACCTTACCCTTCTTTCAAGCAAGGGGTAAACCCATTTCTCTGGGGATAAAACACATGTGGAGACTACACTGCTCCTGAGAATTAAGGCCAGAGTTTCACAAGAAAACCAGTTGCTATTTCACTCGTACACGTTTTACACATGAAATGTCCCTATCATAACACAACCTGTGTTATTACCAATTTGAAAATCAGACAATGCACTATTCCATGTGACTTCTCTTGCCACATGTGTCCACTTCCCACTTTCCGGAAGCTTCAAAATTTCCGACTTACATATAACATTATATAATTCGACATAAAATGTTAGACATGAAATAATCAATAATCAATAATCACCAAACTAATCTATAGTAACCATAACTCTGCTACCAAGAAATCTGATCCAGCACGGCTAATATAAATTCTTCTCCTTTGGACATGACATCCAGGTAAAGATCATTCACAACAGCTATACCATATGACGGTGGGGCCCATAACACCGCATATCATACACTCGCTCAGTTATTCCCTGGATCACATCCACATTTTCCCTAATATGGAGAAGAAAAACGAATTGCTGGAGGAAACGGAATACCTTATTTATAGTTAACAGAATATTACCTTAAACACTCATGTTTATTCAGTTTTTAATCCTGTCGGTTCTAAACATCAAGGTATTCCGCTTTTTGGTCGATGGACCAACTAGTAGAATAAGTTGATGGTGACTAAGACCAGCTTAATCCTTAAAACCTTAACACATATTATATTCATTAAACAAATTAATGAACCACAGACTCGCAATTAATTAGGAATGGTTTTTATCTAAATTCATTTGCATGAGTGAGATTCTTAGTTTATTAATCACTTTAATACATTTCAATAGCATATAAGAAATAAATCTTATAAAAAGAATTATAATGCATACCCTTTTGTTGCGGTTTGGAAAAATTCACCAAAGCAGATCACGGCATTGAACTCCCAAAACTGACTGACTGTCCCGCTAACAGCCTCCTCGACGGACCTCCCTTACAAGTTTTCCCGCATCGGTCTCGTTCCTTTTCCCAGTCAATTTTATAGTTCAGAAAGAGTTCTCCAAAGAAAAGCGGCCTATAGAAAATGGCAGCAGTTTCATCAGTATCACGCTCAGAGTCCAAAATTATGCAGGAAAAAATAGCGCTCCTCCTACTTAAGAGCAGGACCTCTTATACCCTACTACTAGCTTACTAAACAAAAAGTTGCAATCATTGAGGGCGAGAATCACGCTAATTGGTCCATTGGAGGGGAGGCAAGAATCACCTCATTGCCCTCCTTGTTCAATCCAGTTCTAAAATTGTTTAAGGATTATGTTTTTCACACAACCTTTGGGTAATAGCAGTCCAATTGACAGTTCGCTAAATGTTTCACTTTTGTTGTTTCACTTTAAAACAGTCCATTGTTAATTCATCGGAGCTCTTCCCATTTTCTCACGGATGCATGCTGAGTCTTTCTTGGCATTCTCCCCGTGTCAGGTCAGGCTGACCTTGACTCTTCTCACTCTGGGCTCAATCGGTAACCACGTGACTTTAGCTCTATAGCTTTCTTCCGCTTGGAGGCCATCTTTGGTTCTGCGCATGACCTCATCTGCCTCGGCAGCCATTTTGCAGCATGGCCTAGCAGGCCCGAACGAACTATCATAAGAATGAATGAATGAATGAATGAATGAAGTAACATTTCTAGAGCGCGTGGTTACCCGAAGGCATCCCAGCGCTGCGACAACAGTGATGCTGTAAGACACTCAAAGGAAAAGAGAGGTTTTCAAAAGTTTCCTGAACTTAAAGTGGTTAGGCTCAGAGCGTAGGTGGAGAGGAAGACTATTCCATAGTCTGGCTGCATTGTATGTAAACAGTCGGCCTCCACTCCGGGAGCGTTTAATCTTGGGGACTACAATAAGGCCTTTATTCGCCGATCTAAGGGGTCTGTTAGGGCAGTAGGATTGAATCCATGAGCGAAGCAGACGGGGGCCGTTGTCAGAAAGTGCTTTGTGTACGATGCACATTGCCTTAAATTGAATTCTCTGACAGACCGGAAGCCAGTGCAGAGAGGTGAGAGCGGGTTTAGCCGAGATGCGTCTCGGAATATTTAACAGCATGCGCGCCGCACAGTTCTGCACTGTTTGAAGTCTTTTAGTAGTAGATAGCGGGGCTCCCAAATAGATAGCATTCGCATAGTCCAGCCGTGAAAGGATGAGAGCTTGGACCAGCAGTCGTCTGGCCATGAAAGGTAGTAGAACAAACACAATCATAATTAAAATAAAGAAAATAAGCCTTTCTGTTTCCCACCCGTCTTCTAAGTACCCAAGTTAGATGTTACCTAGCAGAAGCAACATTTAAAGCCATGTTTACTTACCATCCGCTTTCTTTGCCACAATACAATTTTACTACATAGCACAAATCATGCGTTTTTGCTCTAATTAGTACGCAAACCACTATATTAACAATTAGTTTACTTTTACAATTGTAAATAAGTTAGTTTTGCACATAAATAGCAGTTACCACCCACTTATGTAAAATGTTTATAAAAATGCAAATTGTTGGTTAATTTCGCAATCAATTAATATCGTTAAATTATTATCACTATTATGGGGTGTTACAAATTTATTTTATTTACCTTGCTCCATCAGACCAATGCCCAAGAACTCGGCACGGTGCTACAATTGCAATTTTCAGTAGAATTATAAAAGATCAGGCACCATGTGCTTTGTATACACCTATAGCTTTACCGAATAAAGATAACAAAATCATTAATGAACTATGAGTTACAAAATATTGTCAATAATTTGATCCATGAAGAACAACAGGAATTACTTATAACAGAAAGATAAACTGCAATATTTTAGATTTCATGATGTGTGGCAATGTAGCCACAACTCACCCGTCCCTGGGTGGCTATGTTGGTTGATGCTGAGAAAGCATTTGATTTACTTAGTTGGGATTATCTCTGGTATATTCTAGAAAAGTGTTGCTTTCCTGTCAACATGATCAGTGCTATTGAAACATAAATGCAAATCAAAGGGCTTCTGTAATCAAAAATGGCCAATCCAACGCCTTTTTTTCAATAATTCCTGGCACTCAGTAGGGCTGCCACTTTAACAAGTATTATTTGCCTTGTATATTGAGCTAATAGCAGCTAAATTATGAGCCTGCAATTTCTGGGTCTCAGCTGGGGACCTTGTCACATAAAGTTAAACTATACTCAGAAAATGTGTTCATATCTATCAACTCCCCTGCATCTTCTTCTCATACTATTCATATTCTAAATCTATTTTGTCCTTTCTTAGGTTATGACATTAATAATACAAAGAACTGAAATCATGATTTGGAATAAGTCTGTGAATAAGGATTTGTCAGGACATGTTATCAAAAAAGCAATATATTTGGGTGTGATTATACCTAAGAAGCTAAAGGATATTTACCACTTAAACTGGTTGCCTAAATTGCCTAAAATAAAATAAACTATTAGGTATAAATCAAAATGTACGTTTATCTATAATAGAATGTGGAAACTATATAAAGATGGTCATGCTACCTAAATTTCTGTATTTATTTCAACATCTCTCTTTTTACATACCAGTTGAGTTTTTTTATTAAAATAGAATCAATAAAAGATGCCTTTGGTTGGCTCTCAAATTGCAGGAATTATTATTACACTGCAAGACTTAATTTTAACCCGTTTTCTTGGCCCCACTCCAGAAATGCTCAATACAATCAATTGAATCATTTGCTGCTTTGATTTTCTCCTATGATATTTAGAAATATTTGGGAATTTCCCCCATTATGTAGGTATATCTGTATATGGGGTTTCTCTTTTTTTCCTTTATCAAGAGTATGTGCTAACTCGATCATTTTTTTTGTATTAGTTCTCATATGAGACAAGAGGCAAGGAGTCTATTCTTGCGAAAACCATCAGAAACCTTGTTTCGGGTACCAACTCCGGTACATGGCCTCGTTCAACATTTAAGGGTTTCCAAAGGTTATCGATGTACTTCTATGCTAACTCCATGATTATGATAAACTTACTTATCTGTGCGATTTGTTCAACGATCAGGTCAATTATGTTTTCTCTATAACCGGTCAATGCACTATGGAGGTCATAAATAGGAGCTGTCATCAAAGCAGAACAGTTTTCCCTTTTGAAAGGAACACTAAAACAGCCATTTTAGGTTAAAGGAAAATTGAATCACTTTCCTCATCATTTTACTACCCGTTCTAGTAATATTGGGCTCGGGTATTTGCAAGATCACGATCGCCTGCCAATGAAAATTTCATATGGTACCCTCATATGAGATAAGGGTAAATTCAATTGGCAGAGTGGCATCAATGCAGAAGATAGTACAGCTCAACACTTACGTGAAAAAATGCCACTGTGTGAAAGAATAATTGGAATATTAACCCCAGCCGACTATGGACACATGGGGCAAACTATGGGCATGTCATCTTTATGCTAAAGATATAACCCGTTTGTTTTTTTATTTTTGTGTATTTTTTCCTTTTATTGCTACTGGTGTGGTCGAGGTAAAGAAGAGAAGTTATCTTGATCCCAAGGAGGAGGCTACATTCAGAAGTATTGGCAATTATTCTTCTGAGATGGAATTTTCGAATTAGCGAAAACAAGCATGAACGTCCAGTTTAGTGGGGTTTTTTCTTTACGAGAACGGACTGCTTCTCACATACTCTGTTGGGCGGGCAGCATCCGCCTTTAGCTGGCATGTGCTATTAGGGTTCCTAGATAGTTCCATGTCATTCAATGTCTGCCGGATATTCCACTACTGGACATTCATTTTACAAGTTTAAATTTTCAGGTACATTAATTAGTCCACCTTGGGAAACCAAGGTTCGAGCCTCGGGGTCGCGTCCACATCCTGTGATTCTGGGCAAATCACTTAGGGGCATATTATCAAGAACGGCATTAAAATTATCGCCGGTTTAGCGGCAGAAAACTGCCGCTAAAGCGGCGATAATGGGCTTGATAATATGCCCTGGAGAATTCCAATAGAAGCCCATGTTCACACCAGAACATGGACTTCTATTGGAATTCTCAAGGGCATATTATCAAGCCCATTATCGCCGCTTTAGCGGCAGTTTTCTGCCGCTAAACCGGCGATAATTTTTAACGCCGTTCTTGATAATATGCCCCTCAATCTCCCCGTACCTACCAAAAAAATGAATGTGTCCTTGTGTAACGTAACCGGTGCTCATGTAAAGCACTCCAATACCTTCTTGTCGAGTTCGCGCTATATAAATCTGCAAAAAAAAAAAGAAAAAGAAAAAAACTAAAGTAAAGACTAAAACTTCCCGAATGCACTGCTTTTACAAATATACGCCCAGGCCTAGAAACATGGTGCCCTGTTGACACTGGGCATTCTGGTAACAGTAGATGCCAATTACTGATTTGAGAACCTACAAGTGACCTGAAATACACAAAATGCAACAGAAGAAATTGGAGAAATGCTTAAGAAGGATTTAATTGTAATTCTAGGCACACATACAGTATACATAAGGGAAAACAACCATTACAACGCAGTCATTACAACGCACTACATTTACAACACAGTCATTACAATGCAACTGCCTTTACATCGCATGCCATTACAATGCAGCCATTACAACACATGTCACTACAACGCATGCCATTACAACGCATGTCACTACAACGCATGCCATTACAACGCATTACCCCTACACTATCCAGCACTTACCCTACTGTTGCACTCACTAGAGTGGGAATAGTAGTTTTTCCCCTACACTATCCAACACTTACCCTACTGTTGCACTCACTGGAGTGGGAATAGTAATTTTTACCCCTACGCTATCCAACACTTACCCTACTGTTGCACTCACTGGAGTGGGAATAGTAATTTTTACCCCTACACTATCCAACACTTACCCTACTGTTGCCCTAAAAGTATTATGCGTTGTAATGGTATGCGTTGTAGTGGTATGCGTTGTAATGGAATGCGTTGTAAATGTAGTTTCTAAAAATGCGTTGTGATGGCATGCGTTGTAAAATCATGCGTTGTAATGGATGTTGCGGTGTAAAAACCGCGTTGTAAAGGCATGCGTTGTAAATGTTTGCATTGTAACTTGTCCTATTCATAAATAAGGTACACATTAGCGTGTATCCTGTATAAACACTCTCTGACATTCAAGGTCCCTGTCATTTCCACACTCTGTAAGCTTTACAGCTTCTCTGTACACTTAGGTGTGGCCCACTACACTGACAGAGAGTGGTTTTCTTTAAGACAGTCATCAGTGCACTGTGCTATAAAGTACCAATTGCACCTTCAGATTGCTCATGGAGATGATTTGACGGAGCCCTGAAATTTTTCAGACACTCACCCCCAGTCACAGATCTGGGTTAAATCCATCATCATTCTTTAGCTCACTTCGCCACCCCAGTTCAGACACAGCTATATGCAAATCAGTCTTGACCCTGTGCCTCATGGGAACAGTCCAGACCGAACTGCCAAGCCATGTCTTCCCTGGACTGGAAACAAGCATCCTGGGACCGGTTTCGGGGTAACACTCCTCATCAGCCAGGCTAGCTTTAATCCAGTGGTAAAGTGAGCAAGGGACCCATGTCTGGGCATACCCTACCAACTTAGGGCGAACAAAGCAAACACAAGGAGATGATGGACGGAGCCCTGAAACTTTTCAGACACTCACCCCCAGACACAGATCTGGGTTGTATTCATCATCATTCTTTAGCTCACTTCGCCACCCCAGTTCAGACAAAGTTATATGCAAATCAGTCTTGACCCTGTGCCTCATGGGAACAGTCCAGCCCGAACTGCCAAGCCATGTCTTCCCTGAACCGGAAACAAGCATCCTAGGACCGGTTTCGGGGTAACACCCCTCATCAGCCAGGCTAGCTTGAATCCAGTGGCAATGTGAGCAAGGGACCCACGTCTGGGCAAACCCTGCCAAATTAGGGCGAACAAAGCAAACACAATCGCTCTGTCCATCATCTCCTTGTGTGTTCTTTTTTAATCATTTGTTCGCCTTTTAATTCCCCTCTTTTTTCTTAATCAGTAACCCTCATACACCCTATTTTCTTTTCCTTCCGCTCACTTGTACCTTTTTGTTTACTTTTTCACCCTATTTTGCCCTTATCCTTCAAAATCTTTCTGTTATTTATTTCTTTATTTCCCATTCTGTTTTGCCATCTGGGAACTTAGCCTCCATTTTAGGTATCCCCTCAGACAGCTTTAGTTGTCTGTTGACAGACCTACTGCTGCCACTGCACACGCCACACAATATATACATACACACAAATACACACACATACACGTATAGAAAGTGACTTTTGGACATCCCTGTTATATGCTACATGCTAAGCTTTGGCTGCACGCGGCTTGATAGAGCGTGCATCTTACTCGTGCCTTCGTAGGTGCCCCGTTGTTATTATTTGTATGCCACATTCTACAAACGCCGTTTCCTGTTCTACAGGTCTCGTTGCTGAATTGGTCATTTATAACTCCATTCAGCAATGGAGCTGCGGGCATGGAGGTTGCAGGGGGATGGACTCCACACTTGTGCTTTACATTAATAAAAAAATCTTCTTTCTTCAAATACCTGCTCGTCTGGAAATTTATTCCATGCATACAACATCCTTTTGGTGTCAGGAATTAAATTGGAACCCGTTTTCTCTACTTATCATCGCTGCCGGAGTCCACCTGACTCGACGCACTGCCGCTGTGCTCACTTCGTCTCTACGGCCACCAGCTCTCCGTTTGGTGCAGAGCACATATTCACAGCCACTGTTTGGCCCCGCCCTATTTCGTCAGTCGTCTCCTCGGAAGGGCGTTTCTTTTGGCCGTTCGTCTAATTGGAAGCACAGCGAATCAGCTGTCATTTCGCTTCCTCCATTGGCCAAGTGATTTCTTCAGTTGTTCCTCTGATTGGATGGAAAGCGCATCAGTTCTCATTTCCGCTTGCTCCATTTGCCGTTGCCGTCTGCTTGCTTCAGCCGCTTCGATCCCCGTTCTGTGCATGGAACCAGAGAGTTTACCAGACATTCACGCGTGTGCCTCTTTCAGACTCCTCATTTTGTGGTACACGTGCAACAATCCCCTTTAGCTATTGACTTTTTTGGTTTAGGTGGCTCATGCATTGGCTAAACGGGTTGCCCATCGGCATTGAGATCAACCTACAAGATTTCTCAGATGTATACTTTCCATTGGTGATGGGATTGCAACAAGGAGTTTCTTATAGGCATGGGTGAAGCATCTGTATACTGCAATGGTTAACAGACTATTGAAACATGCAGGTACTGCTATGCTTTGGGAGAATCCCAGTGAGAGGGCTCAGTTTCTCCTGTGGTCCCATACACCATACCGCAACTAAGGCCAGCTTAGCAACTTCTAAGAAATCACAGAGTGTCTGGGTCTCAAACAAAGACTAGTGCTTTGGTGGACTTGCACTACTCATTTGGGTAAAAGTATCCCCTATGCAGGTCAAAGTTATTAGCACCACAACTGGGTATCAAGTTTTTCTTTTTACCTGTAGCAGTTCATTTCATCTTATGCCAATAAACTATTATCATAATATATTTGATAATAGGACTGTGGGTAGTGGTGGAGCAATTTGAGGATCTTGTCACAAATTTCAGTGAAACCCCTAAGCTTTTCCCTCTTATTATCTGGGCAGATGACTTTAATACCTCTTTATGTAAACTTGATAGGCAGCGGGTATATGGTCTGTCTATGAAACATGAGGATATCACTCACTTTGATCATTCCCCCTATGGGGAAGTGCTGAATAATTTGACCCTAAAATATAACCTGGTTTTTGCACAGGACATGGACTAATCTTCTAATTGCTAAATACCTACCTTTCATGGCAACGGGGCAGCTAGTACAATAGATTTTATTCTGCTTTCAAAGGATTTAATTTCTATGTTTTCTAAGTTCGTAATACACACTTTGGGCCTCAATTAATTACGAGGCCCTAGCGTCACTTTTTTGACGCTCCGGTGGCGCAATGTGCAGCAGCATACATTTCTCTTACATTTCTCCCTAGGGAGTCCGTTTCTATGTATGTATTTTTCTTGTTAGCAGCAACATGGGCTCCATAAAGGTAGTGGGGCAGCAGCACCAGTGCTTCTGTGTCCCAATACATTGATACCTTAATCATAGTAACTGAGAAGGGGGAGTGGGGACAAGGAGCTGGATTTAGGTCCAGTGGCTCGTGCTCCCGAATAGTAGATAAGACACTAAGGAGAGTCACTGTTCCTGAGATAAGAGTTGGGAAAAAGAGTTGTTTTAGAGAGATGGAAAGGAGTCGGTGAGACTTTCACTTGATGCCCCTCACACACCCCCAAGGATGTCATGCTTCATCATGGGGCGGTGCTCCTCGTCGGGCGGGCGCTGCAATGCCCTAGGGGTCCCCCGAAGGGTCACTTTGTCGGAGATCTTTTTTGTGATGAAGCCGGAAGGTGTGTGCGGGTCTGTGTGCAGTGTTACGTGAGAGGTGAAAACTAAAAATGACTAGAGGATATCTAAGGTAGACTAATTTAATGAGTCCACTATGAGTACTCGTTATGATTGGATGGCTTATCTCTCATGTTGTTTATTTGTTCACCCTAAATTAATTTATGTGTTCATGTGCTTATACGCCTTACCAATCCACATGTGAAATTAGTGACTTGTGGGTTTTGCTCATATTAAGATACCATGGCCCACCAATTGGGGACCCTGACTCTGTATTGATATAGTACTGCTTTACTAAATTTCTGAATTTTCTATGCGTTTTCTTCCTTCTTGTCGTTTTAGATAGGACCACTATTTGGGTCCACCGAGTGGCACTACTTGATTACTACTTGATTTAATAAGGCCACCGCACAACCTCTCTTTCCCATCACCTCAATCACTCCCCTATGGTCCTGAAGAAGCGTAAAGGATCTTCTCCTGAAACCACACTACAGCGCACAACATGTCGACCCCATCCCCTTTTTAAACAAACACTGCACTCGTCTAGCTACTGAGGGTCATAACTACCCTCGAGCAGCACACAATCTTTTTGGTCTTTTAAACTATGACAGAGGGATCCTCCTCATTAAATTAGTCTACCTTAGATACCCTCTAGTCATTTTTAGTTTTCACCTCTCATGTAACACTGCACACAGACCCGCACACACCTTACGGCTAGATCACAAAAAGATCTCCGACAAAGTGACCCTTCGGGGGACCCGACGAGGAGCACTGCCCCATGATGAAGCATGACATCCTTTGGGAACTTAATCATAGCGCCAGCATATGTCAAGTTCAGCCCACTTCTGTAAACGTAGCAAGCCGAGCAGCACAACATCCGATCTGCACATGCTCAGCCTGTTGGCGTGAGTCAGGAGTCATGGCGGCCATCAACTTACCATCTAGTTATCGCTGCTTGTTGTCCAGGACTCACCATGCTACACACCTCCACCACCACACCCATTTTTGCTCACCTCAACTTTAGTACTTCTCCCAGTCTTCGGAGTTTGCTTAGGCCCGTACAGGTTTGCAGAAGTAGGCGGTGTTTGCGGATTCCATGGCGAGCTCCTGAGCTCCACAGTCTCTCTGCTGTGAAGAGGCATGCACTAGAAACTGCAACCACCCCATCCTCATGCATCATCATGATGGCTAAATTGGAAAGATCTACCATTTAAAGCAGTAGAGGCACATTAAAAAACTTGTCCCTAAATTTCATTCATACAACTAAACATTGTACATACTTAAAGATTTCAGCACATATATTTCTTGTTTCATTAACATTTAATTGATGTCAACAACGATAAAATATATTATCACATTTTGTGATCCTTCCACTATGTGATGCTTCTGGAGAAACCCATTGCTACAGACCAAACCTCCATTATTACATAGTTGCTCAGGTGATATTAAACTTTACGTTTTTCACTTTAAGGATTCTCAGCTTTTCCTGCTTTGATTTCTACAGCCGTAATGCAATGTGTAATACACTACAACCCCAGAAAAAGAGGAGCTGCATTTGAATCCTTCTGTTTCTCTGTTTCATGATTACATTAAATTAAACAAATGCGAGGTTCGGTGTGTACCCTGCTGTGCACAATGCATTTTGATCGGCTAAAAAAGGAGAGCCCAAAATCAATCAAACGCCCTTTCAATATCATCTTAATTAAGGTAACAAGCCATGCATGCAGTGAAGCCCACCAGAATTACCTTTGGTTTAAAGGGAAGGGAAGGAGCCTTTACAAATCAAACAATTCCGAGCAGAGATACACAGTGGCAATTTTCATAATGAAAGGTAAAATGTTTAAGTGTAATTTAACCATGCCTGAAACTTTGCATTTTGTGATGGTTCTATCTTTTCCATGTTTTGCCCTACTGCAGAAGCAAAATGTGCTCAGATATTGCCAAGCAGGGGCCACATTATACATGCGCCGCATTTTCCTTAATTGCGCTTGGCCCACCTTTTAAAACATGTGCCCAGCGCAAGGAAAGAAAATGCGCTGTATTCTGATGAATGCCTTGCCCTCAGGACAGCAGCGAACTCGCACTGCCCTGGGGGAAGCACATTCATGTGAAAAACGGAGCGGCTGCTTTAAAGCCGCTCGTGTTTTCACAGCGCAGGCGGCAACTCGCCTGCACTTTTAAAGGAGATTAGAGATCCCCTTGCAGGTGGGTGCAGTCAGTGACTGCACCAGCCTGCAAAGGAATGTCTGGGGGGGTCCATGGGACCCCCTTTCCCCCTCCAGAGGGCTACCATCAAGGGGCGCACTGACAGCTTTTTTGCCTCTGTGCCCGTGTCTGTAATACGGCGTGGGCGCAAAGGAAAAGGGATTCCCTCATTTGCATGGGGCACGCTCCCATGCAAATGAGGAAACGTCCCCTGAAGATAGCGCTGGTACTTTATGTGCGCCCGCGCTATCTGTATTACAGAGTGGGCCACACAAGTGGCCCGGCATCTTCTGTAATACCAAAGTGCCCCAGAGGCACACAAAGCGGACGCACACACCCACTGCACCCCGGGGCACTTTGTGTATAATGGCCATAGATGTTTATTGTCGCCATATCAGCAAAGAGTACTGATAATGGTGTTGTGAATGCAGATTTCACAAAGGATCTTATCTACATAGCCTCAATTCTCAGCAAAGGTCTGACTTGTGCACATCTGTATAAATGTAAATGCCAAAATGAGGATGTTCAAAGCCTTTGAGTGCCAGCCATTCTATGTAGATTATATTTGCTGTGATGCATGATGGGACGCAAAGGATATGGATCTCAAATGTGCCACTTTTGGGCATGAATTGTTTTGAAATGTAAACATAATGGCATGTAGTTACAGGTATAAACAATGGTAGTATTTCTTTCAAAGTTTCTGTTTTGTTCTAGGAATTGAATTGACCATTTGTACAGCTCAACAACTGCTTCAACAAGGACGTGTCCCGGCGCTAGCCAGCAGGGAAAAATTCAAGGAATACTACATGTCTGCAAAGAAAAAGGTCTTTAGTCTTTTTTTGAAAATCACTTAAGATCAACTAGCACCTCATTGCATAACTTGGATTGCAAGTCTGAAAAAAAAACGGCAGCCACCCATCCTAGCTTTGTTGAATCTAGGAACATGAAGAAGGCACTGATTGGCTGAGCGAAGAGCTGCTGTGGGATGGTATACGCGGAACATATGCCTAAAATAGACCAGGCCTTTTTTCTTGATTGCTCTTGGTGTGATTAACAGGGCTTTAAACTCGATCGTTCTTTGATTTATAACCAGTGGAGCTGCTTTAAACCAGCCCGAATTGATTGGGTCTCAGCGGTTTTAAGAATTTCTCTAGCTGCAACATTTTGGACCAATTGCAACTTTTAAATTAGGTAAGCGGAAGCACCTAGATAAAGAGAGTTTGTGTAGTCAGGTCTGGAAAGAGACTAGAGTTAGCACAATCATCTTCCGAGTATGGATTGGTTATATATAAAAATCTTTTTTAAAGATTTCAGAATAGCAAAACAGGCCGCTCTCACACCTGTAACTTGAGCTTTGAAGGAGAGTTCTTGATCGAACTTTACTCCCAAATTTCTTACGGCTTTAGCTGGAGCAGGTGGTTCCCCAAAATCTGTCGGCCACCATCGTAGAAAGTCAAAAAGGTCGAGCTTTTCGTAAAAAGAAGCTCAGATGTACTTGAATTGAGCTTTTGACAGTTCTTTTGCATCCAATTTGCCATTTCAGAAAGGCCGGCTTGGAAGTGTCAGTTAACACCGCATAGCATAAGTTGTGTGTGATCTGCGTAAGACACTTACTTAAAACACCTGTACTCTACTATTATGGCCAGTGATGCTAAATCCATATTAAATAGCATAGGGATAGGAACTGAGCCTTAAGGAACACCAGTAAAAAAACAGCCACTATGTAAAACAGTGGTGGCCCGTGCAGGTAAGCGCGGTGAGGCAGTGGGGCGGGATGGGGGGGGTGGAAGTGACAAACGACAGAATAGAGAAAATAAAATAAATAAATATTTATTTATTTATTTTCCCTATTCCGTCGTTCGTTACTTCCACCCCCACCCGCCCCACCACACTTACCTGCACGGGTTGCCACTGACGTAAAAGACATAAGAGCTGTTTCGTAATGCCATTTAACACCTAGATGTAGAATGCTTGTTAAATCATGTCTCCAACAAGTCTTAACACGTATAATGGTGGTAATTTTCAAAAATTATGACCATTCTAGTCTCGATGGTGCCACCTCTTGCGTAATGTGTGCACTAGCATAATTGCGGTAATTTTTTATGTGCTTTAGTCCTCTTGGATCAATTGTGCCCACCCTTTGTGTAATGTTTGAAGCGTCACATTTTTAAAAGTTTTGCATATATTTTATTGGTAGACACCATTACTACTGTAGGCTGAGGCCTCAAACTGTGGTTAACCTGTCTGCGCCCATTTATACATTAACTCATCTATCCATTCATGCACTCACAACTTCATCCAACTATCCCCCACTGCACTCATTCATTCACCATTCAGCTGAGAACTGCCTAACCATTTACTTATTGTTGTACTTAGTAATTCAAGCAATTGCTCATCCATATACTATTGTTGATTTATTATTTTATTGGCACAACCACACAAAAACTTGTCAAAAAATGACAATGCACTTCACTTATGAACTAGCCAACCATACTGCTTCGCAAATGTTGGTAGCCTTCGGTGATGGAGTCACAACAATAATGTCCTTGCAAGCATGGGAGAAGCATCCGTGTACTATGATCGTTTAACATTGCAATGCATGCTACTGAATCAGGGCATATACATACATGGTTACCCTCATAGCACAGACAAAGGCAAAGCTAGGATTTGCTGCTGAAAATGTTTAGATCCACTTCTGCTTTCAGAGCTGCTGTGATCCCTTCAGCTTTTGAGGACCATTTCAAACCTACTCAGTCTAAGACTCGAATCCAGTATTGTGCCGCACGGCTGCAGTGCATTTCCTTGAGGTGCCCAATGCACATCCATGTAAACTCTCATAAGCCAGTTTCTCTATTAACTAATCTATAGTTCTGTGGGCAGAGCGTTTGCCTGGGATCGTTTGCTGACTTGCTGGTCCTAGTGTTGCTGATTCAGTATGATTCCATGACGTGCATGAAAAGTTCTTAAATTGTCATTTTGTTTTCCTGAAGTACTTAAAACGACTTGCTTGCATTTAATTAATTACTAGTAAACACCCTCAGGCAGCTTAATGTTTGCTTTTTTGGACACCATATAGACTGCTATCCCTGAAAGTAATTTACATTGTTGGGTCAGATGTTTCAACCCTTTAATTTAAGCAGAATGCTGGTTCTCAATCTCCCAGTAGTCTATTCAGTGGGACACAGCTTATCAATGGCTTACTCAGGGGCCGAACAAAAAAGAAATATGGACCCACTATTCTTGGTTGTTTTCCTGCTCACTCAGCCCACCTACTGTTCACTCTGCATTGGAATGTTGGGAGCTCCATTGAAAAAAATGGAGTGCTCCGGGCGTCTACCGGCCATTAGAAGCTCCGGGCTTCTAATGGCCGGTAGAAGCCCAGAGCTCCAACATTCCAATGTTGTCGTTCACAGCTGTTGCTTGAACAAAGGCTTCATGGAGCCCGAGGGGATTTACATCCCCTCAGGCTCACTGAGGCCTTTGTTTTAATTGTTATAACATACTGCCCTCTAGTGGCGGAATGTTCTAATAGCCTTATAGCCCTCCGTAGCTGGGCTATACCAGCATTAAAGTCCCGCTCCTTTGTTAAAGGCCCTCACCAAGCGTGCCTTTAATGGCTGGTATAGCCCGCTACGGCGGGTTATAAGGCTATATTAGATTTCACAATTTCCTTTTCCAATTGAGTCAACAACTGTACTGTTTAATGCTGCACACATAGAAAAAGTGAAAAAAGAGGAGAAATGAAAACATTTATCCTCGTAGCGCCTCACAAACATCACCCATGGGCTGGTATTAGATTCTGACGCATTCTGAAGGTTTACAGTTTCTCCTAAACCTAGCAATGCTTCAGATTCCATTGGATTGGCGTGGGAATGCTTACAGCAACACCCATTAAACCAGTGGCAGCTCCTTTGCTATGGCAGAGGAGCATTGCACCACTGCTTTCAAGCAGTGCGAGAAGTAGAAACATAAAATGATAATAACTTTCAGTTATTATCATTTTATGTTTGTGCTGCTTTACTGGCGGGCGGGGCTGGGCTGGGCTGCTCTGCTCTCGGAGCAGGGCAGGGGAGGAGTGGTTTGCCCACTCCTAAGTGCGTAATGACTGTTTGATCGGCCCTCTCTGGCCTCCAAAACCAGTCATGCGCACTTTCCCCGTTCTCCATGTAGGCTGCATTACAGCCTGCGTGGAGAACATGCCCAGGGCCCCATTCCCTGTTTGAGCATCGAACCAGGATGCACAAAACCAATCATAACGCTGCATTGCAGCATTTTGATTGGTCAGTGGGGCCTAGCTGTGCTTCCTGTTCCTCGGGGAGAGCAGGAGCAGAGATGCGGGACCTGGCGGCAAGCTAAGTTATATATATATTTTTTTATAACGTGCACCCTCCTGCAATCGTGACCACCCCCCGACACCCCCGCCCTCCCCTGCCACCCGCGAGCCATGCTGACCGCCACTGCATGGAATGCCCATTTCACACTGTTTAATGCGTGAAAGGGGCACATATTTACAAGTCCATGAAAAGCCACGCAAATTGCGCAACTGGAACGTCAAACACTTGATGGCACAGCATTGCAAGAGTGCCAAGGCCCTTGGATAATCAAAGAACTTGCACAATTCATCCTTGGCAAGGTCAACGATGCCATGGACCTCATGCCATTGCAGCTAGGAGCACCAAGGAGACCACCACCACCGCTCCTGACATGAATCGCTCACCTGGACAACTGCTCCATTCCCTTTGCGTGACAACTGGACCTAATCCACTCTAAGTGCTGACCTCCGTAGACTGGAACTTCAGCCACAGGAAGCTGGAGACCAGGGACCGCCGAAAGCCAGAGACTGAATGGAGCTTTCTGTAACCAGGGAAGAAGGAGAGACACACAATCAGTCAACACTAAATTAGGTTATCTGCCGTCTGAGGAGTCACATCCGGGGCTGCACGGACTCTGCATCAGATGGCCACGTCGCAGTGGAGCCCACGTCACTGGAGGAGCATTCAGGGGAAGTGTCGGGATCCTGTCTCTGAGTGCGATTGCGCATCGTCGGCGCCACATGCAGCTCCTTCCACCTCTCTTGTACAACCTGCTGCAGATTGGGGGTGGCTTGTAGTTGTGGCGGGGATGCCTGCTCCTCCTACGCCTCCCAGTACAACTGGCTCCACGAATGACAGCTTGTTGCGCAGACCCTTCACTCCCTGTCCGTAGCACCTGCCGACCAGTAGATTGCAGCCATGTCCAGCATTGTTCAGCGGCGTCAATGATTTGCGTGTCAACATCTGAGATCACTCGCAGCCTTTATGGGTAGAGGAGGGATTATTTGATGCCCAACTCTCGGAGGCATCGCATAACCACTAGAGACAAGCCCCTCTGCCTATGCACCCCTGTGGCATAGTCAGGGAAGAAAATAACTGTGGCGTTATCCACTTTCACCTCCCCCAGTTTGCGTACCTCCTTCAGGACAGCGTCATGATCCCTGTAGGAGGCAGAAGAGAAAGGGTCTAGGACCTGTCCCCGGCAGCGTGCAGCTCACCGGCACTCGATGGGCCGGCTCCACAACAAGGAATGGGGAGAGTGCACCTGCTGGCAGTAGGTCACGCAACCATGTCTCAGTATATGCCACTGCATCAGCCCCTTCTGCTCCCTCAAGCAGACCCAACACCCTCAGGTGTTACGCTGGTAGCGACGCTCCGCGTTCTCCACTGTTCTTTCTAGTGACTTCACATGTGCCATTAGCTGCTACTCGGAGGAACTTTGGCCAGTTCTTGCTCAATGTTGTGTACCTTGTAAGTCAGCTTGTGATGATCTGTGAGCTCCAGGGTGAAGTCGACTGTGATTTTTTCTATGCGGCCCTCAAAGGAAGTGCCCGTTTGTTTGAGGGAGGTACCCGCTGCGAGTACAGAGTCTACTTTGGAGTCCAGGCTGTCCACTGTCACCTGCCCCGGTGGCCAGCGAACCGCAGCCATTCAGTTCACTGACACGGAGGAGCGGCCAAATGTCGATGCCGCCCCCGTCTGCAGGCGGGCCATCATTGTGCAAGATGCCCAGACACTATGTATTAAATGCAGTGAAGTGCAGTGTGGCCAGCCGGCCCCTCTCCTCCAGTCAGGTGTATGCTAGCCAGGAATCTACGTTCAGGCGGCACCAGTGGAAATCCACCATACACCCAAGAGCTCACTACCAGGGGGTGAGGAAAGGCAGCACCACCCGGTCGCCTCCTCCGATCTAACAGTGGCAACCAGATTCTGTGTTCCCCAGTGCCCCAGTGAGTGATGGTAGATCAGGAGGCGCACCCAAGGGCCTGAGCCTGAACCGGCCCCCATGTCCCTGGCACCCACCGCCACCAACGGCCGATATCAGCGACTAGAGCCAGTTAGTGGAGTCCCCCCACCAGTCTTGTGTGGTTCCCTCGGTGATGTTGGTCAGCAGCAGTGCAGGGATTGTGCAGGTTACGGTGTGCGCCACCCACTGGTGCTAGACCTGGGCCCAACTCGACCCCGGGCCTCCTCCGCTCGTTGTCCCACCTTCTCCTTACCTGGACATCGACACCAGGGCTCAATCCGCTGCGCTCTCTCTGAATCTGTGACTCAGCCAGCAGGAGCCTCAGCCAGGCGGGATTTCACAGGCCTGGGTTCAGCAGTCGCTGCCAAGTCCACTGGGGAACCTCCCGATGCAGGTGATAGAGCAAGGCCCCCTTAGGCGTGTAGTTGCTGTGCTCCCGCCACATAAGTTCAGCTCAGGGGCCCCACCCTCCACAGCGTCCGGGCACTGACACATCCTCCGGCCTGTGATGCAGAGAGGTGAGGCCCAACATTGGCAATCTCCCCCGTGCACCCCGGTGTAGTGGTAGCGCGTGTTATGCAATGCAGACCTTTCTGCATCGGTGCGCAGGAGCGCCTCTACCGATCACAGCTCCAAGGAGCACCAGGCGGTCTTCTCACACAGGTCAGCAATGTGTCTCCATGCGACCTGCCAGACTTCTCCCCCCGGTAAGGGTGATCGGCGACGCCTCAATGTCTACTGCCACGGCCCACAGGCTTGTGCCCGGCGCGGCCCGACTCCACTGCCCTGCCGCCTCCCACTCCGGGCCTCCGGGCCCCGGAGGCTGGCCATGCTTCCAGGCATCGGCTGCCATGGAGTTGCAAGGAAGGCGCTATGAAAAGTGCTGCATCACTGGTTTTCCCCAGCAATGCTCCACTTTTCATAAATTAGGCCCTGATTCTGTATTTCCTCTTCCCCAGAGACTCTGGCTGGTCATCCCGGCTGTTGGGGAGCTGCTTGGGGGGGTTGTTGACCTGTGCTGAACTTGACCCTGGTTGCTCCATTCTGCATTCCATTGTTTTTATTTTATTTTTTTCATTAGAGGTGTATTTATAGGATATTTGTGCCCCTAGAGTGTGAAAAGTGACTTTGGGCTGACTAAAGTGATTTTTTTTGCCGCTAATTGGCCTTTCGCCACTTTTCTCTCGCTAATGTCAATTTTTTTATCGCCTGGACGCTAGTGTTAGCGTAAGTTTTTGCCGCGGCTAGCTGATACTATCACCATGTAGCGATGTATTGTAAACACGTTGCTAAGAGGGCGATAGATTTCGGTGATAGACCGCGTTAAAAAAATTGCTGCTAACTACGGCAAAAACTGGTCAGCACCAATTCTTGTAAATATACCCTTTAGTTTCTCCCTTATTTTGTGGAAATGATCAAAGCCGCAATAAGGCCGTAGAAACCTAAGACCTCTGCAAAGATGAGAAACATTCCGACAACTAACTGGGGCTACTGCACTGTCCTTCGCATACCTGCGTCTCCTACAATACCAATGGCAAAGCCAGCTGCCATACCACTCAGGTCAACATTTAAACCAATTCATAACTGAAGGAAGCTCTTCATGAACGTGATGCTTTCTGTGAGGAAGTTTGCAATGAGGACTGTGACCATTAGACCATAAATCGCATTGATACCAGCCATGACAACATGGATAATGGATTTCATGATCAACTCTGGCCTCATGATAGACATGGCTGCAATCCTCGTGCCACTCTTTGCTGTGCTGTAGGGTTCTTTGCTGTGCCGTAGGGTTCTCCCAGGGTGCTAAAGACTGTGGCAGAGGAGGCACCCATGACAGCAAAGAAAGAGGTATATTCTGAAGAGGCCATGGCAACGGGAGCAAACTGGGTGTTCTGCGGCTGTACTGTAATTTTTATGTCGCTCTTACTGCTTCTCTCTGCCTATCAGAGAGAGAATGGGGTCTCTGCAGTTTCCTACTGAAATAACGGAAGTACCATGAGAAATAATAGTTGTAACGAGTATAAGGGGCATTTCCCCCCAGTAAAAACAGGCACGTTTGTAACTGCAGTTTCATCAAGAGAGAAATATATCATAACATATTTGTTGAATCTGATTTAACGATGTAAATAGCTTTGAGACATGTTAAGTGGGTTCTTCCACAGTACGCCTTCTTTAAACGTCCATTCGTCTGTACATGTCCATTCGTCTGTACAACATACAACCCTGGGAACACACATGTTACCAGCCCAACCCAAAACTTACAACTACACAAAATACACCATACTAGCAGTCTGTGGTGGGATGCAGAATCCGCAGGCATAAAAATCCACAAGTCTTAATTTTTTGTACTAGAATAGTCAATTTTACAACTGCAAATATAAACTTTTGCACTTCGAAGACATACTTATGTTTGCCAAATGTTTTGTGACTTGGAACCATTGGGCTTATGAAACCTTGACAAACATACTGTTCCTAGTCACTATGAAAAAGCAGAGTGCACCTAAAGGCCTGAACTCCAGAAAAGCATAATGGGCAGGCCATCACCTCTACTTGCAGCTGACCTTCTTATGTGTTCCACAAGAACACATACAAGACTGTCTTTAATTGCTGATTTTGGTTGTCTTGTTTATTTAGGGACACATTCACCAGGAAGACTGCTGGCAAGGGAGAAGTACATGTATTATAGTACTTGTCACTGTTAATAAGGATGTACAAATGACTTTAATGTGCTGCACCAGGACGGATATTTTTGTAAAAGTGTACCTATATGCTTGTACCATATATAGCATGGCCATAAAGTGCGGTAATACAATAAAATTCCCCTTCTATCCAATATCAAACAATCAATCAATCAATCAAACAGCAGTTGTAAAGCGCAATACTGTCACCCCTAGAGGAATCTGGGCACTGTGTCTCCGTCGAAGAGCCAGGTAGAGTCTCCGTTTTGAGGTCTGCCAGCAAGAAGGCTGTGTGGAGCTGGAGGGGCAGGTCGTTGTTCCAGGTCTTGGCAGCGACGTAGGAGAAGGATAAATTAATCATGGCTATATAGCCTCCATTCTTCCCCTTTTCAATCGTATGGCGCTGTTATGAAACAAAAGTTGGTGGCCATTTGCCATCTTGCCTTTTGCAGTCTGTAATGCTGCACCCTCAAGGAGAGTAGGCCCCAACATTTAATTGGTGTCAACCTCTTTAAATGCATGTTTTTCAGTCTGGCTCTATGCCATGGTAGAGCAGTGGCACGAAGATTGGTTATTTATTATCAGGATGGCAGTGACATAAACAAGTGCTAGCATGAAGGTCCCATGGGTGGAGCTAGTGACACTAACATCTAGTGTACTCACTCCTCCATTATTTTTAAATTCAGGCTCTCATGCAATTTGGGGTTTGGTTGGTTTAATGCGAACCCTGGTCGCAGTGGGGGGTACATTGCTTCCTGCATGCAATGCAACTGTTCTCCAGCCGCAAGTCAAGACAGTTAATGGGCAACTCAATTTTGTGGGATACTTTCAGAGTGGATATTTCCCTGAAGCGAACACATGCAAGGGGCATTTGAACACTAAGATCTCATTGGGAGTGGCACATCAACTGGTAACTCTCGGGGACGGAGTTGCCTGGGGATTGCACATAGAATTCTGAGGAACCCCCTAGAAATTAGAAATTCCATGGAGAATCAGTAATTCTGTCTCCCACCCCCCAGTATTTGCTCATTTTGCCCTAGTAAAGCATCTCGTAATTCCGATGGGATTAGAAACAGTCACTACCAACTCCATCAGAATTAATAGGGCGCTCATAGGGCCAGATGTGCATAAAATTCTGTTTGTGATTTCCTAATAGTGTATTTTTGCGATTCGCTATTAGGTAATCTCAAACAGCTATGTACAACATATGTGATTCCCAATGGGTCGCAAGGGACCTGCCTCATTAATAATCATGAGGCGGATCGCAATTTGCTACCCATTGGAAATGGCTGGCACTCACAGGGATGGTGGCCTGCTGGGGTCAGCAGACCACTCTGTCTGTAACTGCTTTTTAAATAAAGCAGTTCTTTATTTTGAAATGCATCCCATTTTCCTTAACCCCTTCGGTGCTTATGACGAGCTGGACTCGTCATGGCACACAGTGCTCGTGTGCTCATGACGAGTCCAGCTCGTCATAAGACCACCCACGGGGGATCGTCAGGGTTTTTTTTTAGGAGGCAGGGGAAGGACTTCCCCTGCCTCCCCCCGCCCCCCCCATCAATGACGTCAGCGCGCGAGGCGCGCTGACATCATTGTGGGTTTCCCTTGCTTCCCCGACGCGCTGGAAGCCATTTGCTTCCAGCGCGTCGGAGAAATAAGGTGAGTTTTGGCTGGGGAGGGGGGAGTTTGCAACAAAAGAGGCATCGAGGGAAAGGAAAGGGTTTTCCTTTCCCCGATGCCTCTTTGTGCATTCCTGCTGCACGATCATGTGATCGTGCAGCAGGAATGCCCACGAGGGAGGGAGGGAGGAGTGCTTTCTGCCCATATCTACCGTCAAACATTAGCTGTAATTCCTGATGGAGGTCTGTGCATCCTTGATTTTATCGAGCGCAATCCCCGTGTAGGTCCAGTGACCAGGAGGTTCTTTCTCATCTGCTGCTCATATCGCGCTCTGACCCTTTATAAACAAGAGGCATGTGAACTCGCATGGAAGCCCTGCCCCACATACACTGGCGGTATGCAACGTCTTCCCGCCCTTTCCCCACTATGATGGACAGCTTACTCAAAGACCCCGGCGCAGTGGCGTAGGAAGGGGGGTGCGGTGGGTGCGGGCCGCCCCGGGTGTCATCACTGAGGGGGGTGACAAGTTGCTTGCTTGACACAATCAGCGCAAAATCCTTTCCCTAAATGAAGTATTTCACTGATCTTTGAAAATGGCAAAAATAAGAAGCTTTTTCCATCCCGTGGAAAGCAAAGCGTCTTCTTCACTTTTCACGTGCATGCCTTGATCATGTTATCTTGTCAGGATACATCACTGTCCGTCTTGGTGATTGGCAGAAAGATCGGTTGCACTCTACCAAAATAAAAAAAACAGTTTCCTGGCTTGTCTGTGTATATGCTGAGTTCTGCTGCCTAGCAGCACCACTGCCTTTTTGAAAGATTTTCCTGGGACTTCAGGAAGTAAAAAAAAACAATAAACATTGTAAATACACAGAAATGAATATGCGGATATCACCGTAGAGAAGCCTGACCGGCACATAACTAATCACGGAAACATGCCCGGTACGCCACCACCGAGTTCACCAGCAAACTCAATAAAAGTAGGTTAGAATGTTAAGCTAGTAACCTGCATAGGCAAGAGAAACAGAAAAAATATATACTAGCCAATGTAATAATTGGTGCACTCGTAGATCTACTGTTGGCTATTTTCACGATTTGTGCTACCTCAGGCAGAACTGCTCAAAAGCTTCTAAAAGTAAGGCCAACTGGGCGTACTCTCTGCCACATCATGGGCCATATATCTAATTTGTGGATCGCACGTCTCATTTCCTAGTGCCAACCTTCAAGTCTCCTACATGGGCAGTATGGCACCTGGCCCACACAGGCACCATCACAAAAACAACTCACAGAGGCGTGTACACTACTTTGTACTGCATTCACCTCGCCGGTCCTCTCTGGAGAGGCCTAATTTGGCTCGTTCGTCTCTGGACACTTACCTGAGGGGGCCATGCTGCCAGACCATAGATATCCTTCCCAGTCATACATGCCTATGCACTTTGGGATGGCGTCTGTGGGAGCCAGGTGCCATACACCTGCACGGAAAGACTTGTCAAACAGCAGCTTCCACTGTCATGCACTTTTTCAATGTGTAGGGGGGGTGACAAGAAATTTTCAGCACCGGGTACCATCTGACCTTGCTACTCCCCTGCCCCGGCACCTTTCCGGCGCGGTGGCAAAGTTACAGACACACCAGGTCACTGGAGACAATTCTTCTGGGCCTTTACGCAGCTGTAGTGTAGGTAAGGCGCTATACATTTACCCAACGAGGTAGCACTTACTGATTAGCCAGTAGAAAGTACTCCAGTTGAGTAGAGGTATCGCACAAAACGGTGGCATCTTCGTGGATAAATACGCAGGGCAGGATTCATTCTGGCACGATGCTCCTGTCTCAAAAATTAAACCTCAACAGGAAGCACTTCCAGATATAAATAAAGCAGGTGCCCGAGTTGAAGCTCAAATTCGGTAACGCATTAATCAGCACAAAAATTCGTCAGCAAGGTCGAGGCTAAGCAGGAGTGCTTTCTGCCCATATCTACCGTCAAACATTAGCTGTAATTCCTGATGGAGGTCTGTGCATCCTTGATTTTCTCAAGCGCAATCCCCGTGTAGGTCCAGTGACCAGGAGGTTCTTTCTCATCTGCATGCTCATATCGCGCTCTGACCCTTTATAAACAAGAGGAATGTGAACTCGCATGGAAGCCCTGCCCCACATACACTGGCGGTATGCAACGTCTTCCCGCCCTTTCCACACTATGATGGACAGCTTACTCAAAGACCCCGGCGCCTTTCCGGCGCGGTGGCAAAGTTACAGACACACCAGGTCACTGGAGACAATTCTTCTGGGCCTTTACGCAGCTGTAGTGTAGGTAAGGCGCTATACATTTACCCAACGAGGTAGCACTTACTGATTAGCCAGTAGAAAGTACTCCAGTTGAGTAGAGGTATTGCACAAAACGGTGGCATCTTCGTGGAGAAATATGCAGGGCAGATGTGCCTTCTCTCCATTTACACCCTGAAAAGTTAGCTGTAATCCTTGATGGAGGTCTTTGCATCCTTGAATTTCTCGAGCGCAATGCTCGTGTAGTTCCTGTGACCAGGAGGTTCCTTCTCCTCGTCTGCCGCTGAGATCCTGCTCTGACCCTTTATCCCCTTCGGTGCTTATGACGAGCTGGACTCGTCATGGCACACAGTGCTCGTGTGCTCATGACGAGTCCAGCTCGTCATAAGACCACCCACGGGGAAGCGCTGGCGCTCCCCGTGGGAATCCGATCGTTAGGTTTTTTGGGGGGAGGCAGGGGAAGCGCTTCCCCTGCCTCCCCCGCCCCATCAATGACGTCAGCGCGCTGACATCATTGAGGGTTTCCTTTCTTCCCCGACGCGCTGGAAGCCATTTGCTTCCAGCGCGTCGGGGAAATCAGGTGAGGTTTGGCTCGGGGAGGGGGGTTTGTATCAAAAGAGGCATCGAGGGAAAGGAAAGGGTTTTCCTTTCCCCCGATGCCTCTTTTGTGCATTCCTGCTGCACGATCATGTGATCGTGCAGCAGGAATGCCCACTAGGCACCAGGTTTTTTTACATTTTTGTGTTGGGGAGTGGCCAAAAGGGCAAGGGTTGCTCCCCTTTGACGGGGGTGAATATTTTATTTATACTGTTAGGCCCACCTACCCCTTAGCTTGGCTGGTGGATTGTGTGTGGACTGGTGCATTATTTGCATATGTGATTGTAATGTTTTTTTTCTCCTTTTTATTCTAGTGTAAAGCTTTTGATTCCTGTTTGCGGTTTCGGCAGTGGTAGTTCTGCAGTTTTGCGTAATTGCATTTATTTGGTAAGAAAAATATTTTTGTTGTGTGTACTCCAAATGAGTATTATTGTCATGCATGAATGAATTTTTTGTAAGTGGTGCCATAATGGCAGCATATTTGTTAGTGTTCAGAGCATGAAATTCTTTGCGATGTTTTGCATTGTCTTATGTGTAATTTTTTTCTTCTTCTTTTTAGTGGGATATTGTTGATCCTTACTGTGTCTGTGCAGAGTAGGTGGTGGTGAGTCTAGCTGCTTCTGTCACGTGAGTGGTATAGTGTTGGAGTATATAGGTCTTTGTGATAAAGCTACATTTTGTTTATTTCTTTTTTTTACAAAGGGTTTGTTGTTGTTGACTTGTTTGACAAGTAACCTTTATTAGTAAGCAGTATGGCTAGCCGTAGAATTACTGCTCAGCAGGTGGTTGGTTTGCTTCTTGAATCTTCCTCTGAGCAGGATTATGAGACTGACAGTGCGTCTGAGGGAGAGGAGGGAGGGGAAGATTCAGGCAGTGAGTTTTCTCTCCACATGGAATCATCGGATGATGAAGGTACTCTCAGTGCAGATGAAGTGCCTGATTTAGAGGAGGATACTACTGTGCCGATGGTGCAAGAGGCATCTGGATTGCAGCCTGGGGCTGCTAGGCTTCCTACTGGAAGTGCTGGACTCTGGGTTGATCCAAACATGGTGCAGCCAGTGTTGCCTGCCTTTAGTGGTTATGCAGGGTGTAGAGTGGATTGTGAACATTATTTGCCTATACAGTATTTTCAGTTGTTTATGGATGATGTATTTTTGGGTGAGATTGTTGAGCAGACTAATTTGTATGCTGAACAGTTTTTGAGGGACAACAGTGCCAGACTTAGGCCCCATTCTAGAGCTACCCGGTGGAGTCCCACAAATCTGGAAGAGATGAAGAAGTTTTTGGGTTTGACTTTTTTGATGGGTTTGATAAGGAAGCCGTCCATGGGTTCATATTGGTCTACCAGTCCCTTGATGGCAACGGCCATATTTCCTGCAGTTATGACTCGTGATCGGTATTTACTTTTGCTTCGGATGCTGCATTTTGTTGATAATGGTTTGGCGTTGCCACGAGATCACCCTGAATGTGACCGTCTTTTTAAGATTCTGCCTGTTCTTGACCACTTTGTAGATCGATTTTCAGAGATCTATACTCCAGGGAAAGAAATATCTATTGATGAGTCTTTGGTGCTGTTCAAGGGCCGTTTGGTTTTTAGGCAGTACATTCCTAGCAAGAGGGCACGCTATGGAATTAAGCTGTATATGTTGTCTGAGAGTAGGACAGGATATGTTTTTAATTTGCGTGTGTACACTGGTAGGGATTCCACTATTGACCCCCTGGTTGTCCGTCCACTTTAGTAGGAGTTTCAGAGAAAATTGTGTGGGAACTTGCTAGAGGACTGTTTAACAGAGGCCACCATTTGTACCTTGATAACTTCTACACTGCTGTGCAATTGTTTAAGGAATTGTTCAAAGTGGACACTTTTGCTTGTGGCACAATCCGCTCTTACCGTAAAGGTTATCCAAAAGAGCTTGTTTGCAAAAAACTTCAGAGGGGACAGTGCAGTGCCTTGCGTAGTGAGGAACTGCTAGCTGTGAAATTTGTGGACAGGAGGGATGTGTACATGCTGACTACCATCCATGATGAGAGTACTTCACCTGTGGCTGTTTGGGGTCAGATTGCTGAAGTGCGCAAACCTGTGTGCATTTTAGACTACAATAAGCACATGGGTGGTGTTGATAGAGTAGATCAGAGGTTGGAACCTTACACTGCTATTCATAAGTCTTACATTTGGTATAAGAAGTTGGCCATCCATCTCTTCAATTTAGCAACTTTCAATGCTTTTGTTGTGTTCAAGGAGTGTTCTCCTGCGTCAAAGTTGACTTTTGTTCAGTTTCAGGAGTCTGTCATAGGCAGCCTTGTTGTTGTGGAACAGGCAAGTGTTCCTAGAGTTGGAGTGGTGGAGGATGTGGCTCGATTGAAAGATCGCCACTTTCCTGATCACATTCCTCCTACACTCTCAAAAGACTTTCCCACTAGGAGATGTAGAGTCTGTTGGCGAAGAGGTACGCGGAAGGAGACTCGTATGTACTGCCCTGAGTGTCCTTCTAACCCTGGGCTGTGTGTGCCTGCTTGTTATAGAGCGTACCACAAGCAAAAGAATTATTGGGAGCAACCATGAGTGGTAAAGTGAACTGCCTGGTCTGTAATGTTTAAGAATTGTTGTTCTGTTTCAAGGTTGGCATTAGTGCAATGTATTTAGTTTCTGATTTTGTGTTAGTAGATTTGTATCTATTTGCAATTTGTTTGTGTTTTCTTTTTTGTATAAAAAATCCTAAATGTGATGGTGGTGTGTGTAGGCTGGTGCTTGGCTGGCGGTGTGCGTGGAGTGGCGCTTGGCGGGCGGTGTGCGAGTGGCTCTTGGCTGGCTGTGTGCGTGGAGTGGTGCTTGGCTGGCGGTGTGCGTGGAGTGGCGCTAGGCTGGCGGTGTGCGTGGAGTGGCGCTAGGCTGGCGGTGTGCGTGGAGTGGCGCTTGGCTGGCGGTGTGCGTGGAGTGGCGCTTGGCTGGCGGTGTGCGTGGAGTGGCGCTTGGCTGGCGGTGTGCGTGGACTGGCGCTCGGCTGGCAGTGTGTGAGTAGTGACTTGCTGCTGGTCACTACACACAGTGCTAGCCGAGCGACACTCCACGCAATCCATCAGCTTGTGTGGTTGCTGTGTTAGGAATGTGGGCGTGTGAAAGTGATGGGCCCTTGAATGGCGCTGTCTGCTGGTGTGAGTGTTGTAATGTGATGGGCCTGCGGCTGGTGGTGTGAATGGTTTTGTATTTGTCACACGTATGAAAGGTGTATGAATGGCCTGTAAAGAGGTTGGTGCCTTGTCGTGGCTTTACAGCTCACGAGCTGTGAGTCAATGGTTCAGTTTCTCGTCCTTTCAATTATTAACAGTGCATTTCATTTTTGTGAAATCACTTGTTAATACAATTGTATATACTGAACCATCACTCACCCTCGTGCCAAATCCAACCAGTATGTGTGTGTGTGCTTGAGGATTAGATGGCTGTGCAGTAATATTTTTTTTTGTCTTTCTCAAGCAGGGTGTACCTTGTCCCTTTTTGTGAATGTTGTAATGTGTTTGTTTCGTGCCTGGGGGTGTGAATGGTCTTGTGTGTATCACGTATGAAAGGTGTGTGAATGGCCTGTAAAGCGGTTGGGGCCTTGACGTGGCTTTACAGCTCACGAGCTGCGAGTCACTGGTTCCGTTTTTGTCCTTTCAATTATTGACAGTGCATTTCATTTTTGTGAAATCTCTTGTTAATAAAATTGTATATACTGAACCATCACTTGCCCTCGTGCCAAATCCAACCAGTATGTGTGTGTGCTTGAGGAATAGATGGCTGTGCAGTAATCTTTGTCTTTTTAGTCTGTCTGCCAAGGTGTACATTCCGTCTAAGAATAATCTACCAACTGTAGATATTGTCGTAAACGAAACACCCATGGGAGTACATGGTGATATCTCTCTTGTGGATCCCAACAAGTTATGGTACCCACAATGTCCTGCAAACCTCAAAATGTCTGTCACATTTTCCTTGCAATATTGTGCCAAAATTTTCACGCTGCAGAAATAAACAACACATTATCTCAAAATGACCTGGTTTTGCAAGGGGGTCACCTGGGTTTTGGCCCGGGGCTCGGCGGCCACATAGGGAAACCTACCAAACCCACACATTTCTGAAAAGTAGACAGCCGGGGGCTTCCAGGGAGGTATGGCTTGCATGGATCCCCCAACGTTTCCTTACCCAGAATCCCCTGCAAACCTCACTTTTAGCTGAAAAAATCACTTTTTTCACACATTTTTGTGTGGGAAAGTGTGGCATCACTGGCCTCACACAAATTTCCTACCACCCAGCGTTCCCCCAGGTCTCCCGATAAAAATGGTGCCTCACTTGTGTGGGAGGCCCAAGTACCCGCGACAGGCAAGGGCCCACAACGTATTGAGGCGACCTCAAAATGGCCTTTCACAAAACCACCTGGTTTTGCAAGGGGGTCACCTGGGTTTTTGGCCCCGTGCTCGGCGGCCATCTAGGAAACCTATCAAACCCACACATTTCTGAAAAGTAGACACCCGGGGGCTTCCAGGGAGGTATGGCTTGCGTGGATCCCCCAACGTTTCCTTACCCAGAATCCCCTGCAAACCTCACTTTTAGCTGAAAAAATCACTTTTTCACACATTTTTGTGTGGGAAAGTGTGGCCTCACTGGCCTCACACAAATTTCCTACCACCCAGCGTTCCCCCAGGTCTCCCGATAAAAATGGTGCCTCACTTGTGTGGGAGGCCCAAGTACCCGCGACAGGCAAGGGCCCACAACGTATTGAGGCGACCTCAAAATGGCCTTTCACAAAGCCACCTGGTTTTGCAAGGGGGTCACCTGGGTTTTTGGCCCCGTGCTCGGCGGCCATCTAGGGAAACCTACCAAACCCACACATTTCTGAAAAGTAGACACCCGGGGGCTTCCAGGGAGGTATGGCTTGCGTGGATCCCCCAACGTTTCCTTACCCAGAATCCCCTGCAAACCTCAATTTTAGCTGAAAAAAATCACTTTTTCACACATTTTTGTGTGGGAAAGTGTGGCATCACTGGCCTCACACAAATTTCCTACCACCCAGCGTTCCCCCAGGTCTCCCGATAAAAATGGTGCCTCACTTGTGTGGGAGGCCCAAGTACCCGCGACAGGCAAGGGCCCACAACGTATTGAGGCGACCTCAAAATGGCCTTTCACAAAACCACCTGGTTTTGCAAGGGGGTCACCTGGGTTTTTGGCCCGTGCTCGGCGGCCATCTAGGGAAACCTACCAAACCCACACATTTTTTAAAAGTAGACACCCGGGGGCTTCCAGGGAGGTATGGCTTGCGTGGATCCCCCAACGTTTCCTTACCCAGAATCCCCTGCAAACCTCACTTTTAGCTGAAAAAATCACTTTTTTCACACATTTTTGTGTGGGAAAGTGTGGCATCACTGCCCTCACACAAATTTCCTACCACCCAGCGTTCCCCCAGGTCTCCCGATAAAAATGGTGCCTCACTTGTGTGGGAGGCCCAAGTACCCGCGACAGGCAAGGGCCCACAACGTATTGAGGCGACCTAAAAATGGCCTTTCACAAAACCACCTGGTTTTGCAAGGGAGTCACCTGGGTTTTTGGCCCCGTGCTCGGCGGCCATCTAGGGAAACCTACAAAACCCACACATTTCTGAAAAGTAGACACCCGGGGCTTCCAGGGAGGTATGGCTTGCGTGGATCCCCCAACGTTTCCTTACCCAGAATCCCTGCAAACCTCACTTTTAGCTGAAAAAATAACTTTTTCACACATTTTTGTGTGGGAAAGTGTGGCATCACTGGCCTCACACAAATTTCCTACCACCCAGCGTTCCCCCAGGTCTCCCGATAAAAATGGTGCCTCACTTGTGTGGGAGGCCCAAGTACCCGCGACAGGCAAGGGCCCACAACGTATTGAGGCGACCTCAAAATGGCCTTTCACAAAACCACCTGGTTTTGCAAGGGAGTCACCTGGGTTTTGGCCCCGTGCTCGGCGGCCATCTAGGGAAACCTACCAAACCCACACATTTCTGAAAAGTAGACACCCGGGGGCTTCTAGGGAGGTATGGCTTGCGTGGATCCCCCAACGTTTCCTACTCAGAATCCCTGCAAACCTCACTTTTAGCTGAAAAAATAACTTTTTCACACATTTTTGTGTGGGAAAGTGTGGCATCACTGGCCTCACACAAATTTCCTACCACCAGCGTTCCCCAGGTCTCCCGATACAAAATGGTGCCTCACTTGTGTGGGAGGTCCAAGTACCAGCGACAGGCAGGGCCCACAACGTATTGAGGCGACCTCAAAATGGCCTTCACAAAACCACCTGGTTTTGCAAGGGAGTCACCTGGGTTTTGGCCCGTGCTCGGCGGCCATCTAGGAAACCTACCAAACCCACACATTTCTGAAAAGTAGACACCCGGGGCTTCCAGGGAGGTATGGCTTGCGTGGATCCCCAACGTTTCCTTACCCAGAATCCCCTGCAAATCTCACTTTTAGCTGAAAAAATCACTTTTTTCACACATTTTTGTGTTGCAAAGTGTGGCATCACTGGCCTCACACAATTTCCTACCACCCAGCGTTCCCAGGTCTCTTGATAAAATGGTGCCTCACTTGTGTGGGAGGCCCAAGTACCCACGACAGGCAAGGGCCCACAACGTAGTGAGGCTGACCTCAAAATTGCCTATCTCAAAACCACCTGGTTTTGCAAGGGAGTCACCTGGGCTTTGCCCTGTGCTCGGCGGCCATCTAGGAAACCTACCAAACCCACACATTTCTGAAAAGTAGACACCCGGGGCTTCCAGGGAGGTATGGCTTGCGTGGATCCCCCAACGTTTCCTTACCCAGAATCCCTGCAAACCTCACTTTTAGCTGAAAAAATCACTTTTTTCACACATTTTGTGTGGGAAAGTGTGGCATCACTGGCCTCACACAATTTCTCTACCACAGCGTTCCCCAGGTCTCCCAATAAAAATGGTGCTTCACTTGTGTGGGAGGCCCAAGTACTCACGACAGGCAAGGGCCCCAAACATTTTTGATAGGCAATGTTGATGTTGCCTCAAAGCGTTTTGTGTCCTTGCATGTCGCTGGTACTTGGGCCTCCCACACAAGTGAGGCACCATTTTATCGGGAGACCTGGGGAACGCTAGGTGGTAGGAAATTGTGTGAGGCCAGTGATGCCACACTTTCCCACACAAAATGTGTGAAAAAAGTGATTTTTCAGCTAAAATTGAGGTTTGCAGGTGATTCTGGCAAGGAAACGTTGGAGGATCCACACAAGCCATACCTCCCTGGAAGCCCCCGGGTGTCTACTTTTCAGAAATGTGTGAGTTTGGTAGGTTTCCCTAGATGGCCGCCGAGCACGGCCAAAAACCCAGGTGATTCCTGCAAAACCAGGTGGTTTTGAGATGGGCAATTTGAGGTCGCCTCACTACGTTGTGGGCCGTTGCCTGTCGCGAGTACTTGGGCCTCCCACACAAGTGAGGCACCATTTTTATCGGGAGACCTGGGGGAACGCTGGGTGGTAGGAAATTTGTGTGAGGCCAGTGATGCCACACTTTCCCACACAAAATGTGTGAAAAAGTGATTTTTTCAGCTAAAATTGAGGTTTGCAGGGGATTCTGGGTAAGGAAACGTTGGGGGATCCACGCAAGCCATACCTCCCTGGAAGCCCCCAGGTGTCTACTTTTCAGAAATGTGTGGGTTTGGTAGGTTTCCTAGATGGCCGCCGAGCACGGGCCAAAATCCCAGGTGACCCCTTGCAAAACCAGGTGGTTTTGAGATAGGCAATTTTGAGGTCGCCTCACTACGTTAGTGGCCCTTGCCTGTCGCGGGTACTTGGGCCACCCACACAAGTGAGGCACCATTTTATCGGGAGACCTGGGGAACGCTGGTGTAGGAAATTTGTGTGAGGCCAGTGATGCCACACTTTCCCACACAAAATGTGTGAAAAAGTGATTTTTTTCAGCTAAAATTGAGGTTTGCAGGGATTCTGGGTAAGGAAACGTTGGGGGATCCACGCAAGCCATACCTCCCTGGAAGCCCCTGGGTGTCTACTTTTCACAAATGTGTGTGTTTGGTATGTTTCCCTAGGTGCCGGCAGAGGTAGGGTTCAAAAACTACAGCTAGGCACTTTGGCAAAAAAGGGTCATTTTTCACTGCGAAATTGAGGTGTGACCACGTTGCGTTTTGTGCCGTTTCCTGTCGCAGGCACTAGGCCGACCCACACAAGTGAGGTAACATTTTTCTCGTAAGACTTTGGGGAACGCGGGGTGGGTGGAAATTTGTGGATCCACGCAGATTCCAGAACTTTCCACCACAGAAATGTGGGGAAAATGTGGGTTTTTGACAATTTTTTATGTTTGCAAGGGATTCTGGGTAACAGAACCTGGTGGGAGGCAGTCAAGTCACCCCATCCTGGATTCCCCTGGGTGTCTAGTTTTCAAAAATGTATAGGTTTGCTAGGTTTCCCTAGGTGCCGGCAGAGGTAGGGTTCAAAAACTACAGCTAGGCACTTTGCCAAAAAGGGTCATTTTTCACTGCGAAATTGAGGTGTGCCACGTTGCGTTTTGCGCCGTTTCCTGTCGCAGGCACTAGGCCGACCCACACAAGTGAGGTACCATTTTTCTCGTAAGACTTTGGGGAACGCGGGGTGGGTGGAAATTTGTGGATCCACGCAGATTCCAGAACTTTCCACCACAGAAATGTGGGGAAAATGTGGTTTTTTGACAATTTTTTATGTTTGCAAGGGATTCTGGGTAACAGAACCTGGTGGGAGGCAGTCAAGTCACCCCATCCTGGATTCCTCTGGGTGTCTAGTTTTCAAAAATGTATAGGTTTGCTAGGTTTCCCTAGGTGCCGGCAGAGGTAGGGTTCAAAAACTACAGCTAGGCACTTTGCCAAAAAGGGTAATTTTTCACTGCGAAATTGAGGTGTGACCACGTTGCGTTTTGCGCCGTTTCCTGTCGCAGGCACTAGGCCGACCCACACAAGTGAGGTACCATTTTTCTCGTAAGACTTTGGGGAACGCGGGGTGGGTGGAAATTTGTGGATCCACGCAGATTCCAGAACTTTCCACCACAGAAATGTGGGGAAAATGTGGTTTTTTTGACAATTTTTTATGTTTGCAAGGGGTTCTGGGTAACAGAACTTGGTGGGAGGCAGTCAAGTCACCCCATCCTGGATTCCCCTGGGTGTCTAGTTTTCAAAAATGTATAGGTTTGCTAGGTTTCCCTAGGTGCCGGCAGAGGTAGGGTTCAAAAACTACAGCTAGGCACTTTGCCAAAAAGGGTCATTTTTCACTGCGAAATTGAGGTGTGACCACGTTGCGTTTTGTGCCGTTTCCTGTCGCAGGCACTAGGCCGACCCACACAAGTGAGGTACCATTTTTCTCGTAAGACTTTGGGGAACGCGGGGTGGGTGGAAATTTGTGGATCCACGCAGATTCCAGAACTTTCCACCACAGAAATGTGGGAAAATGTGGTTTTTGACAATTTTTATGTTTGCAAGGGATTCTGGGTAACAGAACCTGGTGGGAGGCAGTCAAGTCACCCCATCCTGGATTCCCCTGGGTGTCTAGTTTTCAAAAATGTATAGGTTTGCTAGGTTTCCCTAGGTGCCGGCAGAGGTAGGGTTCAAAAACTACAGCTAGGCACTTTGCCAAAAAGGGTCATTTTTCACTGCGAAATTGAGGTGTGACCACGTTGCGTTTGCGCCGTTTCCTGTTGCAGGCACTAGGCCGACCCACACAAGTGAGGTACCATTTTTCTCGTAAGACTTTGGGGAACGCGGGGTGGGTGGAAATTTGTGGATCCACGCAGATTCCAGAACTTTCCACCACAGAAATGTGGGGAAAATGTGGTTTTTTTGACAGTTTTTATGTTTGCAAGGGATTCTGGGTAACAGAACCTGGTGGGAGGCAGTCAAGTCACCCCATCCTGGATTCCCCTGGGTGTCTAGTTTTCAAAAATGTATAGGTTTGCTAGGTTTCCCTAGGTGCCGGCAGAGAGTAGGGTTCAAAAACTACAGCTAGGCACTTTGCCAAAAAAGGGTCATTTTTCACTGCGAAATTGAGGTATGACCACGTTGCGTTTTGCGCCGTTTCCTGTCGCAGGCACTATGCCGACCCACACAAGTGAGGTACCATTTTTCTCGTAAGACTTTGGGGAACGCGGGGTGGGTGGAAATTTGTGGATCCACGCAGATTCCAGAACTTTCCACCACAGAAATGTGGGGAAAATGTGTTTTTTTGACAATTTTTATGTTTGCAAGGGATTCTGGGTAACAGAACCTGGTGGGAGGCAGTCAAGTCACCCCATCCTGGATTCCCCTGGGTGTCTAGTTTTCAAAAATGTATAGGTTTGCTAGGTTTCCTAGGTGCCGTCAGAGGTAGGGTTCAAAACTACAGCTAGGCACTTTGCCAAAAAAGGGTCATTTTTCACTGCGAAATTGAGGTGTGACCACGTTGCGTTTTGCGCCGTTTCCTGTCGCTGGCACTAGGCCGACCCACACAAGTGAGGTACCATTTTTCTCAGAAGACTTTGGGGAATGCGGGGTGGGTGGAAATTTGTGGATCCACGCAGATTCCAGAACTTTCCACCACAGAAATGTGGGGAAAATGTGGTTTTTTTGACAATTTTTTATGTTTGCAAGGGATTCTGGGTAACAGAACCTGGTGGGAGGCAGTCAAGTCACCCCATCCTGGATTCCCCTGGGTGTCTAGTTTTCAAAAATGTATAGGTTTGCTAGGTTTCCCTAGGTGCCGGCAGAGCTAGGGTTCAAAAACTACAGCTAGGCCCTTTGCCAAAAAAGGGTCATTTTTCACTGCGAAATTGAGGTGTGACCACGTTGCGTTTTGCGCCGTTTCCTGTCGCAGGCACTAGGCCGACCCACACAAGTGAGGTACCATTTTTCTCGTAAGACTTTGGGGAATGCGGGGTGGGTGGAAATTTGTGGATCCACGCAGATTCCAGAACTTTCCACCACAGAAATGTGGGGAAAATGTGGTTTTTTTGACAATTCTTTATGTTTGCAAGGGATTCTGGGTAACAGAACCTGGTGGGAGGCAGTCAAGTCACCCCATCCTGGATTCCCCTGGGTGTCTAGTTTTCAAAAATGTATAGGTTTGCTATGTTTCCCTAGGTGCCGGCAGAGCTAGGGTTCAAAAACTACACCTAGGCACTTTGCAAAAAAAGGGTAATTTTTCATTGTGCAAATGTGGTACGTCCACGTTGCATTTTGAGCCATTTCCTGTTGTGGGCACAAGGGCTACCCACACAAGTGAGGTACCATTTCTATCGGGAGACTTAGGGTAACACAGAATTGTAGAGCAACTGTTATTACCTATTGACTTTCGATGCATTTCTGCCTTCCAAATGAAAGACAATGTGTAAAAAATAAGTCATTTTGAAAAATGACCTATAATTCTCATGCTAGTATGGGTACTCCCAATTTCGGAAATGTGCAAATATCTCCTGTTTCTAAAATCTACATTTTGTTCCCATTTCAGAAATACATAGGTGTCTTTCATAACAATTTTTCCATGTATACATTTTCCCAAAATAATTGCTATATACCCGGTACTTAAAAAAAAATCATTGCAAGATGTTGCTCAATTATTGGCTCTGGGTTCGTCGGGTTCTTGGTGAACCTACAAGTCCTATATATCCCCACAACCAGAAAGGTCCAGCGGATATAACGGTATATTGCCTTCAAATAGCTGTCATAATTAGAAGAAGTTACAGGTGAAAACGTTGACACAAATGGCTGTTTTTTTCAACTAATTTTCAATTTTTCCTTTATTTAACTGTTAGTTTCTATAAGGAAAACTTTAAGGATCTACACAAATGACCCCTTGCTGAATTCAGAATTTTGTCTACTTTTCATAAATGTATGGATTTCCAGGATCCATTATTGGTTTCATACCCATTTCTACCATTAACTGGAAAGAGGTTGAAAGCACAAAAAATAGCAAAAATAGGCTATGTCCCAGAAAAATGCCAAAACTGTGTAAAAAAGTTGGTTTTCTGACAAAAGTCTGCTTGTCCCTGAAAGCTGGGAAGATGGTGATTTCATCCCCACAACCCCTTTTTTGATGCCATTTGCAGGGAAAAATCAAGACGCTTTCATCTGTAGCCCTTTTTCGCATTTTTCCCAAAAAAAAAAAATTTAGCTGTATTTTGACTAATTTCTGGGTCCCCTCCAGGGGAATCCACAAACCCTGGGTACCTTTACAATCCCCATGATGTTAGAAAAAAAGGACGCAAATTTGGCATGGATACCTTATGTGGTCAAAAAGTTACAGGGGCCTAAGCGCGCACTACCCCAAATAGCCAAAAAAAGGCTTAGCACAGGAGGGGAAAAGGCCTAGCAGCGAAGGGGTTAAAGGAAAATGGAATGCATCTAAATAAGAAAAATTAAACGTTTCCTTTTCATTTTTTAAGAGTAGGCAGTGGTCCATAGGACCACTGGCTGCTCTTAAAACATGTTGGCGCCCTTCACTGCCTCACAACAGCACGACGCCTGTCCCGGGGGACTCCAGCCCCCAGCTACACCCGCGCCAGAAGGCGCTGACGTGAGCCTTTCGCGCCCGAAGGCACATAAGTCATTGGCGGGCTCCCGCAGTGCGGGACGTGCGCGGGCATGCCCGGGCCACGCCCAGCCAAGGGCTAGGCCTGTCTGCGCCCGTCAGAGCCTGGAGGAGGCTGGGCCCACTCTCTTGGTCCTGCAGTCTCCGTGCGAGCTCCCTGGCGAGGCGATTTAACCCTAGGAGGATTAACGGAGCTTCCTTTTTATAGTAAGTCCTTTTTCTCCACTTGTGGTTGTGACTCTTTATTTGTAAAAACTGTGTCCTGTAAAATGGCTAAAGGGAAGGTACTGGGGAAAAGGGAGGGGACACCCAAGATCCTTCAGAATTCCACACTTGATTGTTTCCTGACAAAGGCTGCCACAGCTATAGACAAGGAAATTCTGGCAGTCGCACAACGGTTATCCCCAGGGGGGAGCTACCTCACCACTATGAATCAAGATCTAGTACATAGTGGGGTGCTTGTGGACACTGATCCCAGTAATTCTGATGGCACACAAATATCAGTTGATCCCCGAGTTGAACCACCATTACCCCCATGGAGTCCTACCCCCGACATCAAGCCTCTTCGTCATCTGGCCCTACTGCCAAAAGGAAGAAAAAGCTGAAACATTTGGAGCCCCCAGTGAGCGCAAAGACTAGGTCTAAGAAAAATTTGTTGGAACCACCCCAAGGAACTAATAGTACTCATCCTGTTCCAATCCTCAAGCAAGATCTGCAACCTGCTCCAGCAGTTATTTTAGCCCCACCTCTGCAAGACTTAGACTCTTTATTTTATTCATCCGGTTTGAAAAATTGTTATCTAATAATCTTTCACCAATATTGTACAGGCTTGACAAGCTTGAGGCAACTGTGGAAAATTTAACGGAATCCGTAACATGTCTTCTAGATGGGGTGGGAAAAGTCAGAGAATCACACCCGGTTTGCCCCACCCTGGGGAGAACACATGGTCTCGCAGGTCCCCACAATAGGAGGGGAAACCTTAATAACAAAAGCCCACAACCAGCTCCCATAGACACCTTAGGGGCTGCTGGGATAGTTTCCGGGAAAGACCATTCTAAAAATGGAGTAGTGAAGTCAACCAAAATAGTTGGGAGGGAGCATGCTGGTAGCAGATCTAGGTCAAAAACTCAGAGCCCCAAAACTAAAGCAAAGGGCAATGGCCCACCGAGACAGCCTCTCTGCCAGACAAATGATGTGGCTTATCCATTTAACCCATCAATTGAGGTAAGACTAGATCTCCCAGCCGAATGCTGCCTGTATGTTGCAATTCTAACCAATGTCCCCCCAATCCAGGGCAGTTTACAAGAAACCACAGGCCAATTGAAAAATAAGGTATGTTATTGGCTATCCCAAAACACTAAGTACGAAAATTCCAGCTATCATGACATTCTGTTGATTAGAAGAGTAAGTTGGGTTGGCCCCCTACGTAAGTCCAACCGCGGAGATTGCATTGTGATAAATTGCCGAAACCCAGATCTTGCAAGGACTCTAATCAGGAGTGTGAGAAATCAATCGATGTTGTTTGAACAACATCGGCTCTGACCTTACAGCATCAGCTAATTCAAACCTTCTATGCCCCCCGGAAGACCTAACCGATATCCAGGGACTGACCAATCACTACTTTCACTCCATGAACAACCTACTGGACGAAATAGCCCGCTTCAACTGAAAAGAACTTCCACAAAAAACTCAAAACCTTGGTATGATGGGAGGCTTAATGCAGACAGACGCTCTCTCAGAGTAATGGAACGACGTTGGAGAGCCGCACCCTCAGCTGACCACCTCAAGCTTCTAAGAATCGCCAGAAACTCCTATTTTAGAAAGATCAGAAAATCTAAAACCGACTTCTTTAGGACTCAACTAGACCAAGCCAAGAACCGCCCTAAAAAACTATTCGATCTTATCAAAACCCAAACCAAGAGCGCTCCCATTCTTCCTAAAGCTATCCCACTTACTCTTCCCAATTGCGATGAATTTGCCTCCTTCTTCGCTTCTAAAACAGAATCCATTAAATCAGATCTACTCAAGGACTTCTTATCCTTCTCAGACTTGATAAAGAACTCATCAATGCCCCCTGCTGGTGCACAAGCTAACGACCTCTCAAAATTCAAACTCAAAAACAACGCAACTTGGTCCCACTTTAACACTTACAGTGAAGACTCCATATTAAAGACGTTAACCGCTCTGAAACCTTCCAATCATTTCATAGACCCGCTCCCGGCTAACCACTTAAAAGACTTCATTCCTCTGTTACTACCTCTCTGGACCAAGATCATAAACACGTCCCTCCTTTAAGGATCCATTCCAGACATCCTGAAAACAGGTCAGGTGTCGCCTATCCTAAAGAAAACAACAGCGGACCCCTCGGACCCAAATAACTATCGTCCAATCTCTAACATACCTATGCTAGCCAAACTCCTGGAAAAATGCGTTAACATACAGCTGAACAGCCATATTGATCAATTCAACCTGCTTAACCAATTTCAATCAGGCTTCCGAACAGGTCAGAGTACCGAATCAGCCATGACTCATGTAATCGACGACGCTCTAAAAATCCTGGACCAAAACGAAGCCTGTCTACTTATCCTACTCGACCTGTCATCAGCATTTGACACCGTCAAACACGGCAACCTGCTTGAACTCATGAAACACAGAATGGGAATGTCTGGAACTGTATTTAACTGGTTCGCCTCTTTCCTCCAAAATAGATCCCAAAGATTCAAGGTCAACCAATCCCTGTCCAACCCCATGCCTGTCACTTTAGGAGTTCCACAAGGCTCCTCCCTCTCACCCACCCTTTTCAACCTTTTTATGGAACCTCTTACCGATCTTCTCAGCCTCGCCAAGATTCACTTCCATATGTATGCAGACGACACCCAAATCTACATCAAGATCCACTCACTTGATGACATCAAATCGCTCAACACCACACTACAAAAAACCCAAACATGGCTGGCCGAAAACCATTTGAAACTAAACTCCTTCAAAACGGAATTCCTCTTAATCGCTCCCCCCCAAAAAAAAACCTCCATCCTGGATTGGCTGAAGCTCTCAAAGGACAACCTCTCATCGTCGACTCAGCGAAATCGCTAGGTGTAACGCTTGACAGCAACCTAAAGATGCAGAAGCATATCAGCGCCTCCACAAAAGGAGCTAACTTCCACTTGAAGACCTTGCGAACACTGAAACCCTTTCTGCCAGCCTATGATTTCAAACAAGCAGTTCAAGCCCTAGTAATCCCTAGAGTGGAATATGGGGCGGTAACCTTATGCGGCCTACCAAGATCTTCGACAGCCCCACTAAGAGCCACTATCAACTCAGCTGCGAGACTTATTACGGGCTCAAAGAGAAACTCTCACATATCCCCTGACCTGAAAGCCCTCAACTGGCTACCGTTTTAAGCTAGAATTCATCTGAAAATCGCTTGTATGACGCACAAGGCCCTACACCACAACTCCCCGCACTACCTAGCTCAGAAATTGGTGCTCTCTGCGGGCAACAGAGCCTCCAGGAGTGCCAAGACTCTTCTAAAACCACAACGATTCGCCAAGAAAAAAACCTTTAACCGAACCTTCTCTGGTATGGCTCCTAGGATCTGGAACGCTTTGCCCATTGAAACAAGAATGAACCCGTCCACTGCCTCCTTCAAAAAAGAAGTGAAAGCGATCCTCATGGCTAAATTCACGTGAACTCTTTGTCCTTTTACTGTATATTATTATTAGTTCTGTGTTTTATGCTCCACAGTTGTCCTTTTGCTCTCACGCTAGCTAATTGATACGTGTATAAGCTGCTTATAGCTGTTTCACCCATATCTTTGTGTGCTATATTGTGTTTTCTACATATGACTTGTAAAGCGCTCTGATACTCGCAAGGGTCTTGTTCGCGCTATATAAAACCTTCAAAATAAAATAAATAAAATAAAAATCTAGATGAGGCCCAGAGTATGGGATAGGCATATTGCCGCTGGGTTTCTTCTACAGACACCTCAAACCTTGTGGCCCCGACAATTCACAAAATGCCCAATTATTACGGCACGAGCAGATGAGGAAGGAGCAATTCCCCTTTGTAACTAGCAATAGATACGAAGTCCTAACAGAATTGGACAAACTAGACTGACTAAAGCCTAGTAATGTCGTCTCTATGGTGTCCCAGGGTACACCCCAGGCCGGCAACTCTGTGGAGGATCAAACACAGCTAAGCCCCAGAGGAATAGAGAACCATATACCGGCTAGCCCATTTGGAAATAAGGCCTCCTCTATAGATCCACCAAGAGATAGCCTACAAATTAGACACCCACTGCAGGGAAGATCTATCGCTGATTCGCTGCTGAATATCATATCCTGGAATATTGCAGGGATTCGGTCTAAACTGAATGATCCGGAATGGGGTAAATTAGTGGATAACTGCCACATTTGTCTGTTCCAAGAAACATGGTCAACGGAACAGGGTGGGTTTCTCCACATTTAGTTTAGAAGCAAGACAGTCATCATCTGGCAGACCTGCGGGCGGGATGCTGATTTGGGTAAAGACGACACTTGCTTGTAAAATCAAGCGCCTGGATATAGACTCACAGGAGATCATTGGTATTGACTTGGTCTCGCTTAAAGGGGATATCCATGCTAGGATAATTAATATATATAATCGATTCAAAAGCCCCCATAAGCCCTCTGACACTATGACAACGCTTACAAACTTCATTGAAACCGCTTAGAATGATTACAACCTTATCATAGCTGGTGAGTTTAATACAACATACAAGCCTGTAGAGTATGTCCAGGAAATAGTCCAGGAAGAAGAAGATGCTAGAGGCATCAAAAGGCTCCAGATTCCAACTCTTAAAAGATGTACCAGCGTTGGGCAGCAAGTTTTGTCATTTACTCTTGCCCATGGGGTGCGTGCATGCAACGGGAGGACACTCTCAGATGCCAACGCAGATTACACCTTTAAGAGAGGGAAGGCTAAAAGCCGAATCGATTTTAATATGGTAGATATTGATCTTTGGCCACAAGTTAGTGATATGATCATCCTCAATCGTGAGGACAGTGACCACAATGCATTGCTCTTAAGTCTCTCTGGGCTCCCTGTTTTACAGCCCCACTTAAATCTAGCGAAGGCGCCTGTGGTAACGACCAACAACAATAGGAGAATCAAGTGGGCAAATGCAGCTACTGATGGCAAGCCCCTATCCAAAATCTATAAAAAGGTGGCCCAAACCCTAGTGAACATGAGTAATGCTAACAAAAATGATGATATTATTTTGGCCAGTTATCAAGAATTGTCAAATAACATCTTGCCCTATTTTTGCAGTCAGGGAGGGTCACTCCTGACTAAACGTATTAACGCCCCATGGTATAATGAGGGATGTAGGCAAGCAAGATCGGAACTAATGATGACAGTAAAAGCAGTGATACGGCCCGATATAAAGATCAAAAGAAGGTTATATAAGAGCACACAAGCGGAGGCCATACGGAGCTGGGAAATGGAAAATTGGTGCATCCTAGCTGAGGCATCTAAGCAGAAGCTCTCACAGCTATTCTGGCATCTCTTCTCTAAAGGGGTAACTCATCAGGTCAGCGAAGAAGATTTTTACATTCAGCCACATATTTGGGAAGAGTACTTTAAGGCACTATACTCTGAGAAGGATCGTGAGCTTGCGAGTGAGAGTGACGTAGAGGAGCCAGCTGGGGTTAGAAAGAAAGCGCTTCATGCTAAAGAGGTAGTTAGTTTCTCCTTAATGGAGACTATGAATGCAATTAGCTCACTACAAACTGGGAAAGCCCCTGGGCTAGATAGACTACCGGGAGATCTTTATAAATCGGAACCGAGTATATGGGGCCCTCTACTCCACTCAGTTTTTAATGCCACTACACGTGGAGGAGATATTCCGGCAACTTGGAAGGGCGCAAATTATAGGCCTATCAGCCTCATAGATTGTTATGTTTCATATAGGTACCCTAATATAGGCCCGGGTAATATCATACACCTTCACCTACATTATCTCCCTTATACTACACAGTATCGAGCCTTTAGGATTGAACCTTTACCTAGTTCTAGTCCTGGGCACAGAAGGAGGGTTTTTCCCTGAACAATAGCGTCCTATAACTCCATCAATAGACTCATACAGTATGAATGAATATTCATGAGGGTTCTTGGAAACCAGGCAGAGGCTACACCACCTGCATAATATCTACGTACAAGGTTCATCCCATACGTCATCCTCAAATCCAACAATGGCTAATACAAGAAACAAGGGACAAAGAAACCCTAGATACTTTTTGTATAAATACAGCACATCTTGCTAGGGTTTGGGAGAGGAGACCGAGACTTCCAGGGCGACACACTGACCAGAGACGCTGTGGCTCCTGCATGCAGACCCTCCAGCTGACAGTGGTCTAACACATCCCTCGCGGGGTGTCCAACTCGAGACCAGGACGGGGTCCCACACTCTCTCACTTCAGGTAATGGGGTTAGACTAAATCCTTGAGGGATTCTTGGCTTCACACCTACTCACATGCTAGGTGCACTTAGGTACATCTCGATAGGCATCGTAGGAGTACGCGCACTTTTATCATGCATTTTATATTCATCTATGTATTCATGATTATTGCAAGATGGTAGAACTATACTATCCTTTTATTTTCACTATACTGCTAATCATATATATCCGCTACTGTCTAACGGTTGTTGCAGCACATCTGTTTTACACTAGAAGAACAACTGTGCAATAAATTCTTATTGTAACACGCCCGACTGTTTCTTTTGTGTAACTCTCTGAGACCGAATAAGTGAGCACGAGTGACTGAGCGAAAAGTAGTATATTGTTTCCACAATCCTGAGGGATCAGGGTTGTCATGTTCTGAGGTTGCCAGAAACTAGTCTCTCCCCGATAAGAGGAGATTCTAGTGGCACTGTGAGCTAGCTAAAACAGAAAGGCTAACATTCTCGGTGGGGTGCTCAGAGCCTGTCTGCCGCCAGTCCTACAGTTTATGTTATCCGAACGCGCAGATCCTGTATGGGTAATATAGGAACTACACGACATGGCGCCGCCAACGTTGGTTGGGTACTTATTTAACAGTAGAATCTGAGTAGTTCAGTCATGCTATTCTCAGAGACCCCTACTCACAAAACAACAGAGACGTCTGCAGTGGGTGGGCACAAACTCTGCCACAGCTGAGTAGGTGAAAAATCCTATTTATTAGCTGTTGGTTAATCAAGCTTGAAAGACACAATGTTCCTAAAATTGTGCAATAAAACCTTATCTTAGTTCCCTTGAACAAACGTCTTCTTTACAAAAATGACTGAGACAGGAGATAACCCGGTAGTGGATCTGCACCTCTCAACAGGAGAAGAAGATGTGGACACAATACAAATTGCACCAAAATTCAGACATACAATCACCCTGAAACTGTTAGAAAATGGTTTATCAGCTAGGGGTGTGTAGGAAAGTAGGATCTGCTTCTTATGGTTACCCCCACTTTTTGCTTTTTGCACCCACTGTTTTGACTAGTCTGGCTGGGATCCTGCTATTCAGGACCCCAGCCTATCTGCTTTCTCCCTTAAATTGCAACATATGTACTTTGGTACAACTCCAGATTGGATACTGGGGTACCCTTATAAGTCCCTAGTATATGGTACCCATGTACAAAGGGCATAGGTACCCCAGAGGCCTCCCATGGGCTGAAGCATGTATTATGCCACCCATGAGAGGCCATGCAAAATGGAACCTCAGGTCTGCTACTGCAGCCTGTGTAAGTTGGTGATTGCACCACTTACTTTAAATATAGGTTCACTATATCTATATATATCACTACACTTAAAACCTTGTAAGTCACCCCTATAGCAGGCCTTAACAATCCTGAAGGCAAGGTGCTGGGTTTTGCGTGAGAGGGTGCTCCTGCATGAGCAGGGCCCCTCTGCAGTCTTCGGAGACCATTCTCCCGGGCTGTACGTGATACTACCAGACATATAGGTAGAGATGCATTATAACCTCGCGGTAAATGCTATCTCGAAAACGACTACAACGAAGTATGTCGTGTTTGGTGTCAAACACCTTGGATTCATACTGGTGTGGGAAGTATGATTCCTCCCCTCAGAACCGAGGTTCTGGGGGTACCTAAGTCTACCGGTACCAACTTTCTTGAGCCTTACAGCACAAAATGGATGCTGCCAGCCACAGACACGAGTCTGCCCTCCTGCTGCTGAGCCAAGCTCGAGCAGGGGAAGGCAGCACAATAGGCATCCTGTCACAGGGAGGTGTTACCACCTTCCAGACAGGATTTAGTGTATTGGGGCTGGGTGGGTGCACTGTCTCAGTGCCAGAAAGTCTGCACGAGGGGCACACTTGGTGTCCCTGTGCATAGTCCAGTTCAAACCAGTTCTAGGAGCCATTTGCTGCTGCTCTGGCGCGAAACTGGACAAAGGACATGGGTGTAGCCACCCCTCTGTCCTGCCCCTCCCCTGGGAGGGTCCCTAGAATCTGTCCAACCCTTTCCCGTGGGTATAAAATGGGTTACCTGGCTACAGGATATTAGATTTTTACGTGGACAAATTCTGCAAGAAGATACCACTACACTTCGACCGTCTGGACACGCTGGACTTCGCTGGACTTCCCTTGGGCTCGACTTCATCTTCCCTTGCTGTCCCCAGTCTCGCCACTGTCCGTGATCCATACAGGCTCTGTGCAGGACCCTGTGGACCTCCAAGACAACAGAAGAATCTCCCTTGGAGTGAAGGAGTCACTCCCCTGCAAACACAGGCACCATAATGCATCTGACTGGTTTGCTGACCCTGAGCTCCTGCGGACTCCAAAGGCTCCAGCAACACAGGACGTAGGTTTCTTAAGGTCTCCGAGGTTTAGCTACCCTCTTACCAAGTTTGAGGCAGATATCCCTTGTGGGGACCGGATAACCTGTACCCCTGTGCACCACGCCCATTTGCAGCTGCACATACTTGTTGTCGTGCAACAATTCCGTGCATTGGGCCATTTGTAGCCCTGATCCCAATGCATCTTTTCTAAGAAGGACTCCGGCATCCTCACACTCTGTGCCCTGCTAGCTGCTATCCTGCGAAACCGCCTGAGGTCCCCTTGCCACTCCTGTGCCTTCGGCCTGTGGGTCCACTTGAGGGTCAACTTTGCTTTAATTGGGCTCCCCTGGTTGCTCCAGGCCTGCCCTGACTCCCCTTGCGTGGTGAGTCTCCTGGTCCTTGCTGGGCCAGATCGACACTGAATTTGACCATCTATGTTGTTTGCCACTGCCAAGGCTTGATTGGTGCTCCCGCCGGACACCGACCCCTTAGCACTCGACATCGTTTGTGGGATAGCTCGTACCCGGCTCCTGGTTGTCCAAGACATCTCCTGGTCCGCACAGCTGAAGAGTCAAGATCACAGTCAACACACCTGAAGCACCCAACACCGGTGGGCATTCATCTACCGAGCCCCTGGTCACTCCAAAGTGACCCAGACTCTGTCCCCTGTGCTTTCAGGTTCTTCTCATCTAGAATCCACATTTGGATTCCACCGGACACTTTTCTTTCTTTCAGCAGCAGCATTTCTTTGTCGACATCCATAGAGAACGACGAGGGTTTCCGACGCCACTTCGCACCTATGCACCCGGCTCCTCTGGGATAGGTAACTCTGGTACAAAGGTATCCACGGGTGGGGTGGCCCTCCAAACTCTTAAGTTACAAGGGTTGTCTTCGTAATCTGCTGGGAAGGGTCCTTAATCACTGATTTTCCAACCGCGACTTTCCCATTGAATTGTACGGAGCACGCAGTTGTGTTCTCACACTGCACCCGTCCTCCGTGGGGTCCCTACTCACTCACCTTGGGTGGTTCCTTGGGGTCCCAGCGATTCTACACCTTCTAGACTAGGTTAGTCCCGAGTCGTGGTTCTTATACCACTTATTTAGTATATGGTTTGGTCTCCCACGGGAGCCCACTGTGTATTGTGCTACTTACGTTTGATTCTTTGCAACTGTATTATTTGATTTGTGTTCTATCCTCATGTAGAGGATACTGGAGAGTGTTATATATCATAAATACATATTTTTATAACTACTGTGTGGTTTCCCTTTCATTTAACCAATACTATAAGGTTGCATTCTGGTAAAACAAGGTGCTTAACATTCCTTCAAGACTTAGCCTGAAGGCTGCTCTCCATAGCTACCACTAGGATAGCTTTCAATAAAGGTTATCTTTGACCTAATCACCATAAGCGTTGTTTGGACTGGTACAAGGTGCCCACTTTCATTAGTGGACAGCATATACCAGGCCAACTTCTCACAGGGTGGCTTAGTAGTTTTCGTGATTGAGGCACACCAATCAAACAAAACAGAGGTATTTTATTTGTGGGTTACATTCACAGCAGCAGATGCAAGAACACAGACATTTCACTCTTACATAGACGGAGATGCACCAGTGGATTATGGTCCATTTGAGGGCATAGAGATTCCACTCACGTACCAGGAACACCTATACTGGTTTAAAGGCACCATACTCCACATAAGAAGAGTAAGATTAGGCCCGCTCGGAGGAGAGGGGGCAACATGGCCGATATTAGCGGCCTACACACCACATCCTGACATTGACACAATGCCACAGGCAGACTTACTCATACAACACAAAGATTTAATTAAAATCTACAGAAACTTGACACAATTCGTCATGAGAACTTTCACAGTCCAACCAGCAACAGTTGCAACAAATGGAATTCAATCTCAAGGTACAGCAACTAAAATCACACCACAAGCATTACACGCGGTAATGGGCAAAATGCCCAGGAAACGTGAACAAATGCCATTCTGGATAGCTCAGAAAATAACTCAGCTTGAGGCAGTATTCCCGAATACTACCCGTATGAAATACACAGAATGCTAACAATCTGCTTCCCCATGGGGATAACACCACAAGTAGAAGATTGTACCACTTGGGGTACAGTCTTTGCTACCATATATACCAGAACTCATGGTATACCATCCTTAGCTGTAGTACCAGATGTATTAAGACAAATGCAAAACGAGTACGGAGCAGAGCCTGCCCTAAACTTAGGGATGAAGTTACTAGGTAACTATGATCAGGTATCAGCCATAATACTAGCTAATATTAAAGGGGAAGCAGCTTCGGTGGCAATCCGCCAACGCCTAAGGGAGTTCAGTCCTATAGATCAACAACACGAACTACCCAAAATAATTGAAACTGCATATGCAGAATTAGGCAGAGACAGTTTAGGTGGGAAAGCTTTAAAACCACAACTGATGGGCAGTCCTGAAAAGGACACTTCCAAGCAGACACCTGCTTCTTCTAAAAAGAAGTGGGATAATAAAAAACAACAAAACTTTAAAGGAAACAGATCTCAATCCCGAGGCAGATCTCCTCCACAGGAGCCCTCCGAAAGGAGGTATAATCTCAGGAATAGGGATAATATTAGGAAACCTGACAGGTATAAGGATACTGATACACAGTCCTCTCGTTCCTTTCAGGGTTCGACGAAAAAATCAGAGAGAGAAGGACGGTCAGAACACAAAGAAGAGCGTACATAGTCCAGAGACAAACAGCACGCTCAAGACTATACTTCCAAAAAAGAAGGAAAGCCAAAATCAAAAACTCAGTTTAAGAAGAAGAAAGTTGCAGGCCTGAAGATCAGACATGCCCAGAATTCTGAGGACACAACTTCTGAACGGGGAATGGGCTCAGATGATGCTAGACAGTGGGAAGAAGTAACAATAGCTCGCCAGAACCTGATGGAATTTCTGGTGACAGCGGACTTGAATGATTACATCACGGTGGAAACACCAGATACGAGGGTAAGCCTCCGACATAAGCTATATGAAATAACACTCCAAATGGAGGGGGACAAGCCCAGGAAAGTTAAAGGTCTCTTTTGGGAGAATCTGTCATCTGGTTATGACATCCTATTAGCTGAACAAGATTGGCTGCCAGCATTCATTATGGAGTGCCCTAGGGGAGAAACAGTAATTTTTCCAGCCTTCTCCGACCTCGTTCCCATTAATTTTAAACACACATGTGCACAGGAGTGGGCAGTTGCCCTAGCTCCAGCATTGTACAAAAATCATGCCGGATGGGATGAGAATTCAACCCACCACGTGATCCCGTTGAAAGTTTCACCAAATGCACAGAGACAATATCCAATAAAGCAAGAAGGTAAAAAACAGGTATGGGAGATCTTAGATCAACTTGAGTACCAAGGGGTGATTGAAACTTGCACCTCTCAAATGAACAATCCTTTGTTTCCTGTCATGAAACCTGACAATACATATCATCTAGTTTTAGATCACAGACATTTAAACACTTGCACTAAGACATTTGCAGTTCAAAATGCACACAGTGTCACATTAATGAATAACATTGTGCGGAAAAAATACCAAACTACACTGGATATCTCAAATGAATTTTTCTGCCAAAATATAGCGCCTGAAAGCAGGTATTTGACCGCATTCTCAGCGTTGGGGTCTCAGCGACAATTTTGTCGTCTCCCCCAAGGGTATGAGAATAGCCCGGGGTTATTTTCAGCAAGAGTAACCGAATTACTCCAAAATTTTGATGAGGAAGCATTGTCCTATGTGGATGATATTTATCTGACGGACAATGACTTAAAAAGGCACTTGACCAGGGTGAGCACCATAATTATGGGATTCGCCTCTGAGGGCTACAAATTTAATTAAAAAAAATCAAAAATCGCTCACCTCAATGTCCTGTTTTTAGGATATGAGCTTTCAAGTGAAGGAAAAAGTCTGGCAGCTAACGTTTTAGAAAAATGTGCGCTGCTCCAACCTCCAAAATCATTAAAAAATTTACAATCAATACTGTGATTCCTAAATTTCAGCAGGACATACATTTTGGATTACGCAGAAAGAGTAAAACCTTTCTACGACTTAATAAAACCTGACTTTTCAGTTAGACAATGGACACAGGAACACACAAACTTCCTACGTTCACTACAAGAAGACATGATAGCTTCAAAACAATTACAGACGCGGGTAAACGTGCGTAACTTAGTGATCCGTGTAATAGCGGGTCAATGCGGGTACACTTATTTAACCTTCAATGAAGGTGAAACGGTACCAATCGCATACAAATCACACCTGTACACAAACGCAGAGATGCTTTTCACTTCAACAGAAAAAATCCTGACAGTAGTTCAGACCGCTGTAGCAAGAGAAAGAGCACTGGTTCAGGGAAAGCGCATAATTGTCGTAACACCGGTACCAGCTTTAGAAGCTGTTACAAAGGCTAGCATTCAAAATGCAAAAGCCTTACATCCGAGATGGATACAATGGGCTAATTCTCTTACTGCAACGGATGTTGAATACAGATTTGATCCAAGTCTAAAAACACAAGCATTTCTGCAATACGAACAAGAATACCCTCTACCGAATGAAATCTTGCCTCTAGATCAGTATGAATATATTATTTACACTGACGGATCTGCTCAACCGGCCATAGGGAGTAAGCAACAATACAGCGCAATGTGCTATCGTTAAAGGTTGCATGCGGGATGGAAAGTTCCATCCAAGTTGCACCAAAACGCAATCTCTAGGAGACTGCACGGCACAGTTGGCAGAATTAAAAGCGTTAATACTGGCACTGGTAAACACGGATCACGAATTCCCCACACTGATAGTGTGTGATTCTTTTTACTGTGTGCAATCATACAATGAATATTTACACCATTGGGAACAAAACCGGTTCAAAGACGCAAAAGGTGGCACAATTAAGCATAAAATGCTATGGGAACAGGTAGTTGAGTTGAGAAACGGACTACCACGGGCTCACGTGATTCATACACTGAGTCATCAACGTGATGGCGTTCACGTTGAAGGGAATTCATTGGCTGATGAAGCCGCGAAGGGGGCTGTACGCAGAGCTTCTGTAGCTGCAATCACTCGTTCAAAAACGAGGATAGACGGTGAGATTATGGTTGCTGTCATTGCTTCACGCAAAGGCAGCTCAGCAGTACCAAAGAAATTTCCACTCAAGTACTCCTACAAGTTAGATGCAAACAACATTCCATATGCTCAGATTCCTGGAGTGGGGGACAGAGTAATACCAAATATGGATCGTAGGCAAGGTTTGATTATTGCGGCACACGAGGGTTTGGCCTCTGCGCATACAGGCGTTACAGCGACTGTTTCATTGTTGAAACAGCGCTATTGGTGGCCAGGCCTAACAAAGCAAACTAAAGACTATGTCTTGAAATGTGACATCTGCCAGCAGATGAAAGGCTCCACCATGACACGCCCGGCACCGACACCGTTATTAAAATCAGACAAACCTCTCAATTGTGTGTATCTGGACCACTGCGGCCCCTTACAGTCAGATGGGGCCTACAAGTATATCATGGTTGCAGTGGATTCCTGCTCAAGATCCCTATGGGTTTGGCCTCAGCGCTCGGCTGACGCTCGAACTGTTATCAAAGATTTGCGAGTCTTTATAGGGACATACGCAGTTGGCACGTTACATTCTGACCGTGGCCCGGCGTTTTGCTCTCGGGCTTACAAAGAGGCCATGGAAAGTATGGGCGTAGCATTGCGGTACTCCTCTCCGTACCATCCTGAGGGAAATTCGGTTGTGGAAAGGAAAAACCGGGACCTAAAGCAATCTTTAACAGCTAGGGTATTAGGCAAGGGCGGTAGTTGGGTCAATTAAATATATGGCGTACAGCGAGCTCTCTATAACCAGCCAAGAAGTTCTCTAGGGGGTGTCACTCCTTACGAGGTCCTATTTGGGACAAGAATGTGGGTACCTGATCTTGATTGTGAAGGCGCAGTGGCGGATGAGAAACCATTTGATATCCATGATTGTTTGGCTGTTTTACAGGATATAAATGGATCCAGGACACAACAAAGTAACATCCACCTGAAACAGACCGCCACTGGGGAAGTCAAGGCAGTCACCGCAAGACCTGTCTGGATCCCAAAAGTCGGGGATCTGGTGAGAGAGAAAATATCGGATAAAAAAGAATTTGGACCATCATACAGAAAGCCTGTACCTGTCCTAGCAATTCAAGGAACAAGAACTGTACTTCTACCGCCTCTTGCTGGGAAAAAGGTGAAACGATTTGTCTCAATCGACTTAATCAAACCACACTATGTGGCCGATACTGAGCAGTAGGCCTCGTGGACTCCGCTGTAGCAGACGCCCTCCTCTAGCTACAATCCAAGAAGTTCAAACAGAAAGACTCATCACGTTTGAAGAGTCCTCTCAAAGGAATGAAGGACTATGCAACAATGCTATGGAACTCGATCCCCTTGAACCCGAAGTTCAACTTCAAAATCAAACTCAAAATAACACACAAGTTGCAATAAGACCTAATACAGATGTCTACGTCAACATGCCTCGACGAAAGCAAACTACGATTTCAACAAATCCCGATGCAATTCCAACAATTGATCGAACTGCTTCTGGCTACTTCATGAACTTTGATACGTTTTCCTTGGATCCAAGTTAACTGGAAACGACGCCAGCCCAACAAACATGCAAGCAACAGATTACGGACTTTCTGAACTTTCTCAAAAAGACTTACCTGGTGTCACCTTGGGTAGAACTCTAGGTAATTACTGGCATACTGTTCTTTCTTTTCTGGCTAGGCTTAGTTATAACTTTTAGCATGCTTATTAATGGACGTTGCCTTCAACAAAGACCTGCAGCCGAAAAAGTAAATTTGATTCTGAAGCCACATCAATCTTCTCATCGTGAACAAAGAGACTTGTCATCAGTGAACATTACAGCAGTTCCTATACCGGACGGTATAGTTTGGGACAAGGTTGATTTCAATATATTCGGTCCTACTGAACTTTTAAAAATTTCTCATATATTTAAAATTTTATTGAGTGATATCATTACCTCCAGTACATTTTCTGATGATTGGGACTCTGCAACTGTTAATAACATGTTGTCTGATTTAGAGAAAAACTGCCGCATTTCCGAACACTGAAATGCTAGAAAGTACTTCCGACTATGACACTTTGTACTGTTACCAACATTATGGTCATCATTTCTTACACAAATCTATAACACCCAAAATTGTTTTTAAGTACCACCAGTGGGAACATTGTCCTACACCACCAAAAGGTAGTTCGCAAACATTTGCACAGAAATTCTCATATTTTTCAGGGTTTAACGTTTCTGACCCGAAGTCATTTTATTATAAAGTCGCGCCCACATCGGCACAGAAAATTATGTTGACTAACACCAAACAGATTTACTCTGCTTCCTTTATCGTCCAATTGTCTGAACAGGGTTTTGACCTATGGAAGAACACAATAGACTTAAAATCAGTCTGGGGTTCTAGAGACTGGCAAGTCCAGGGAACAGAAGCACTATTTAGAGTATGCCTCATTCCACAGTAGATGATATTCCTAAATAACACTGTGCAACAGACATCCTGTCTTGGACTAGCCAAGAACAAGGACCTGAACACACCTCGGTTTCCAACACCATCACAGATGGAGGGGTGGCAAAATACAACTTCACAAGAAGGGGTAGAAGTAGATTACATTTTTCGGTACAATAGATCAGATCCTAATTGGAAAGGGTGGTTGGTTTGGCCCATAGACACGAACAGATGTCAGCAAAGATCCTGGGGTCCACCGAAGGGTTCAGTATCCATAGGTCAGACCCACGCTATGTACAAAGAGAACATCCAGGGGTAGTGACATCCTACAGTGTTGGGAAGTTGTGCGTTGATTGGCAAGAAACCTCAACACTTACAGAAGTGAAACAGCACTTATCCTTACTCACACATGACATGGATCTTAGGGATTTTTTACTAGGTCCCAGGAAATCACGTCAGAAACGTTTCATATATGCTGGCATTTATGCTGCCTACAATTAAATTTGGAAAATATCCCAACAAGAGGCCGCAGAGAGAATACGGGAAATAGACCATATTAACTTAGAGAAGGCATTAGCGGTAGTGGACAATGGGTTAACAACTTTGACCTCCAGGATATATTCCTTAGGCAACATTGTATCTTCTGCAATAGACATACTGGAACAAGATTTGGCCATATTACAACACGGGCAATCTCACTTACGTTCTATTATGTTGTTAAGCTGGACACTGCAATCTTTGCGTGAAGGCTATGTGCCTTGGCGTTTTATCAACAGTACGTCTCTGTTTTCTGAATACAATCTAACAGATATACAGGTAGAAATGGCACAAAGGGGAGCAAAATATACAATGCTGCGAATTGAAAAACTGGATAGATTACCATTTACGGTAGCGGAATCACCATCCACGGAATGGCTAATCCATGGCCACATCACTCTACCGGTCAATACTTTTCAGTTTCAATATTGCCTTGAGCAAAAGCAGGCAGGCAAATATGAAAAAATGGGTAAGGAATACATTAAGGAATCTTGGGAATTACCGTACAGATTTCGATGCCGGAGTGGGGATCGAGAAGTGTTTCTAAGCGGTACAGACTGCAAGAACGCTTTGAGTGGTTTTCTCATTTGCCAGGATATTTTACTACATGAAGCTTGTAATGGTTCAGTAGCGAACTTGTCCTGCCACCTGAAAGGGACTCCAGCAGCCGTGATTACACCGGTATTCAAGCTGCTCTCGAATGGGAGTTACTTGATGCTGAATGATCAAGGTTGTTGTGGGATGCTTCCAGGGATTGCCTATCTGGTCACGGTGAACTCCAGGGTTACTTGCTGTATGCAAGCATTGTTTCCCCCAACAAGTACAGTCAGGGAGGCGCCGCTATGGCCTTCACTAAATGTTTCCTTTATACAATTTGATACTTTGAGCAGAATGAAAGCCATGCTTTTACAGCAAACTGTGCCCTTAACCTCCACCCGGGAGACCCTTGATCTTCAAATCACAAGGACCTCGGCTGAGATACAGGCACTCATACGTACAAACTGCCCCTCTCATTTCACAGAAATGGTGAGACGTATCTTTAATATGTCTGATACGAGAGGTATTGTACACCTATTTAAGACCTTAGGGTCAGGATTTCTAAACATCTTTCAGACAGTTCTCTGAGTTATTCCAAACTTTATACATTCCGTATTGGGAAGTATTTTTGGAGGTCTTCCGCTGATCCTGCTCTCAATAGCAGGTATCCTGATAATTTTTCTGCTACGCAATGGACGGCCCAATCACTAACGAGATGGCAAAAGCACTCCTGGAGCGCAAATACCGTTAACGCATGGTACAACATCTGGGCACACCTCGCCTGCGGGAACTGAGCGCCTCTTGGTTCCTATCGTTTAGACCAGTCTGGATGGACTGCATCTTACCTGTTCTTCGATGCCTGTTTTGTGGAGAAGAATGCATGTTAGATCTCTGTCTGACACTTCCATCGGCAACGCCACCGGACATGAATACCATGCTGGAACCGGTGAGGGTCCATGCTCGGCAATGTCCCCAGCGTATTCCTATCTTGATGGCTGCATTCCTCGAGAACCCGCAAGTGCCTTTTGCTACAACTGGGTTGAGCATCAGCTGTTCCACTAGCACTCAGGTATCGACTACAGCACCAGCTGCCTCTGCACCAGCTAGTGGCAGTTCTGAGTATCATCTGTGCTCAATTGACGTGCTCTGTGAGGTATTAGAGGAATCGTCCCCTGCAACAGCGAGCAACGGCAATGTTATGTCTCCCAGCCAGGACACTTAATCTATAATTGGCTCATCGTGTGCTGGGAAAGAATTCGTTTTTTTCATTTTTTTGTTTCAAAACTCAACTAAATTTGGAACATTTCCTTTAATTGGCACTTTCGCTGGGAAAGCATGGCCTTCTGACGCTTGCAGTGGTTCGATTTATATAAACGAACTCAACTAGGACTTTGGCTTAGAGTGACATTTCCAATACTAACATTCGTAAATAATTTTTTCTTCCCCCTTATTGGACTATTTTTAGATGGTTTTAAAGGCAATATTCTATGAAGCTCACTGATAGTTTTATGCGTTGCTACCTAGTAAAAGGAATAGTTCACTTGCATTTTTATCATTGTTGACTGTTTGGAAGAGGAGTGGGTGCTATGTTTCATATAGGTACCCTAATATAGGCCCGGGTAATATTATACACCTTCACCTACATTATCTCCCTTATACTACACAGTATCGAGCCTTTAGGATTGAACCTTTACCTACTTCTAGTCCTGGGCACAGAAGGAGGGTTTTTCCCTGAACAATAGCGTCCTATAACTTCATCAATAGACTCATACAGTATGAATGAATATTCATGAGGGTTCTTGGTAACCAGGCAGAGGCTACACCACCTGCATAATATCTACGTACAAGGTTCATCCCATACATCATCCTCAAATCCAACAATGGCTAATACAAGAAACAAGGGACAAAGAAACCCTAGATACTTTTTGTATAAAAACAGCACATCTTGCTAGGGTTGGGAGAGGAGACCGAGACTTCCAGACCGACACACTGACCAGAGACGCTGAGGCTCCTGCATGCAGACCCTCCAGCTGACAGTGGTCTAACACATCCCTCGCGGGGTGTCCAACTCGAGACCAGGACGGGGTCCCACACTCTCTCACTTCAGGTAATGGGGTTAGACTAAATCCTAGAGGGATTCTTGGCTTCACACCTACTCACATGCTGTCACGACTTGCTCCCTGCATTCCCGTGTCCACCACCAGGGGGCTGAACTGGGGGACTTTCCAGTCCTCTAATAAACTTCCAGACCCTCCCCTGCATGCAAATCCTGACTTCCAGCCATTTGGACACTTATTGGGAACTAACATCCATTCCCAATCCATGCCGGGTTTTGTGAAGCCAGCCTACTCATGCCTGAAAACTCCATTACCCAGGATTCCCTGCTCACTGCTTAGTCTCCACCCCTGCAGGCCAAGGATGGGTGGAGGAATTCAGCTCACCTGTGGCTGGCTGCTGCTAGCCTGCTCACACCTGCTGCACATGATTACTGTGAGCTCTTTTAAGCCCCAGCTCCCTTCAGTCCAGTGTTGGTCATTGTAAGCTGTTTACCGGTGAGACCGATCCTTGTTTCCTGTGCTCCCTGAGCTTTTTGTTTCCAGTGATTCCTTAGCTATAGATATCCTTGTTCTTTGTTTCCTGAGCTAGAGCTATTCCTTGTGCCTGAATTAGCACTGCCTGCAGTGCTACCTGGTTTCCTGTGTTCCTGAGCTATAGCTATTTTTCCTTGTGCCTGCCTTAGCACTGCCTGCAGTGCTACCTAGTATCCTGAGCTATAGTTAGTCTCTGTTCCTTTTCCTGGGCTTCAGCTATTTCTTGTGCCTGACTTGCACTGCTTGCAGTGCGCTCTTGACTCCTTGTTTTCTGATCTATAGCCATTTTCCTGTTTCCTGAACCAGCACTGCTTGCAGTGCTTCCTTGATTCTTGAGCCTTAACATTTCCTTGTTCCTGACCTGTAGTGCTACTTTGACTCCTGAGCCTTTGCTCAATTCTTGCCCCAGCACTGCATCCTATGCTACTTTGTTTTCTTGTTTCCTGACCCTGTACTATTCTAGTATACCCTTGTAGCCTCCCTTTCTGTATATCCTTTTCCAGTCCCTGCCTTTCATCTCATTTCCTTGGTTCCAGTTCTAGTTTGCTATCTTTCTATTCTGCTGTCTCGCTTCTGTTACCTTGTATGTTTGTTACCTGCTTTCTGCCAAGTGTGCCCTGTGATTTCCTTCCTTTCCTGTTAAGCACTCCTCTTTGCTAGCTCCTTGTCTATTGTGCTTGTGTTTAGTTCTACCCCTTTGCTGTTACTGCCTTGCGTGTTCCTGTTTGATCGCCAGGATCCGTGGGCACGGCTGACTACCTAGGTGGTGTTTCTTGTTCACTGTGAGTATTGTCTTTGAGTTACTGTTATAACATCACCATAGGTATAAGCTCCACAGACCCTGCCTTTGTATACATATACTATATGTGGGTATTTCCAGTCAGTATCTGTAACAGCAATTGTGGGTGATGAACTTACTGAGCTTCAGTCTTACCGTGTGGAGCTCCTGAGTGCTTTACCCCACATCCCCTTTATTGTTAACGTTGTTTCATGTTTAAGTGTATTGCACATCCGTCCTGGGTTTAAGTGATTCTGAATGCTGAGCCGCCTCATGAGTGCCCTTCCTTTCCGAGTCTCACCCTTCTTGTTCACCTCTACAGGCTTCCCCTTTGGATCCCTTTTCTCCTCTGACTTCCTGTGTGCTCCTGGGCAGCGCTGTACTCCTCTCTGTCTTTGTTTTCTACCCTGTTCCCAGTCCTTGCCCAAGTCCCTGACTGTGTTCCCCACATAGTCCCGGACAGACCCCGACACATGCTATGTGCACTTAGGTACATCTAGATAGGCATTGTATGAGTACGCGCACTTTTATCATGCATTTTATATTCATCTATGTATTCATGATTATTGCAAGATGGTAGAACTATACTATCCTTTTATTTTCACTGTACTGCTAATCATATATATCTGCTACTGTCTAACGGTTGTTGCAGCATATCTATTTTACGCTAGAAGAACAATTGTGCAATAAATTCTTATTGTAACACGCCCGATTGTTTCTTCTGTGTAACTGTCTGAGACCGAATACGTGAGCACCAGTGACTGAGCGAAAAGTAGTATATTGTTTCCACGATCCTGGGGGATCAGGGTTGTCATGTTCTGATGTTGCCAGAAACTATTCTCTCCCCGATAAGAGGAGATTCTAGTGGCACTGTGAGCTAGCTAAAACAGAAAGGCTAACATTCTCGGTGGGGGTGCTCAGAGCCAGTCTGCCACCAATCCTACAGTTTATGTTATCCGAACGCGCAGATCCTGTATGGGTAATATAGGAACTACATGACAAGATGTGTCACAGAAAGCCTTTAGCAAAATGATCCTATTACATCTCCATAATTGGATAGAGGACAATAGCATACTTTCGCATTTGCAGGCAGGGTTTAGAGCCTCTACAAGCACTCTAGATCAGGTGTTTAGTTTTCTCTTGCTTATATGGAAAGAGGTCAAGCTTAAGAAGGGCCATCTTTACGTAGTGTTTGTCGACCTCAAAACGGCATTTGACTCTATTGATTGTACTAGGCTCTGGACTGTTCTGAGGGACATGGGACTCCCCCCGGCCTACTTAAACTTTTAATTCGCTTACACCATGATAACTATGCAAAAGTCAGGTGGACCCCCGATGGGAGATTGACCGATAATATACCGATCATGAAAGGAGTGCGCCAAGGGTGTGTGCTGGCCCATACTATGTTTACCCTGTATATGAATGAGCTTATAAGTGAGTTGTATGATTGTGGAGGTGACCTGCCCAAATTGGGAGGCAAGTTAATACCGTCCCTTTGATTTGCCGACGATACGCTGCTCATATCTAAAATCCCAATGCGCATTCAGAATGTGCTAACTAAATTTGCGACAGCTTGTAAAGCTCGGGGACTTAATATTAATTGTTTGAAAACAAAGTTCATGGTATTTAATCCTTACAAATCTACTAAGGGAAAAGTGAGGCTTGACGCTCAATTATTAGAACAGGTCAAGGATTTGGACTATTTGGGCGTCAGAATCAGTGACAATCTGGCCTGGACTCCCCAAATTCAGAAAAATGTCCTTACCCTTCAACATGTGGATTGCGCAACTGTTAAAAGAGTCAAACACTCAGCCTTTCGCCCAATTGCTCCAACACTAGAAATACAAAGGGCCAAAGGGCTGGGTGCGGCTCTCTATGGGGCCGAATTGTGGGGAGTGGAGCATATCAACCAACTAGAAGTTACTGAAAATACATTTTTAAGAGCTCTTTTAAACCTCCCAAAGAATACACCCTTACTACCCTTACGCCGCGATCTTGGCCTAAAGTCCATTTCCCATTTTGCTGTTTTAAAGGTGCTTATGTTTTGGCTTAGACTATGGACTAGTAATACCCAAGTACCAGTAAAGGATGCTGTGGAGGAAGTATTAATCCTCCAAAGGAAGTCTGGACTCTTGCCATGGTTTGGAAAAGTCAAAGAGTGTTTTTTTAAATTGGGGCTGGGGAATATGTGGGACGAATGATACCACAGCTAAAAATAATGTACTGGGATTTTATTGATTTTTCTGCCACCGAGTCCAGGTCATTCGGCACTTTAACCACAAGTTTTTTAAATGTCAAAAGCTGTTTTAACTTTGATACTTACATGGATGATGTTGAACCACCCCAAGCACGTGCACTTTATATACAATTTAGATTTTGTACTTTACCTTTGAATGCTAAGAGAAGCAGGTGGGCGAACACTACCATAACCCCTATGTGTCCATCCTGTAATTCCACTACAGAAACTATTGAACACTATGTTTTTTTCTGCCCTGCATACGCCAATCTGAGGAAAATTTGGATCACTCCTGCATGTCGGCTCTTGTCATTTTCTTGCTTTTCAGATGCCTTTGTGTATTCCGCTCTGACATGACCAAATGGCTTGTCTTTACTTTATCCAGATATCTCCTCTATGCCTGGTGGCAGAGGGCTAAAGTATCCATATGAAGCCTCACTACAGGAGTCTGGGAATACCCACAGTGAGGCCTCTGACTGGCAGCCTAGTGCAAATAACGATGTAGGATAAATGCTTTAGCTCACTCCTTTTGATTTTTATCTATCTTATACTTTTGAAACAATTTTTTTTAAACTTTTGATCATGCGATAAACTTGTAAATTTTATTTCTTGGATGTCACATACGATTGTTTGAATAGGTGTTTATCTTTTAACATTTTGTACGTATTTTATCGATGGAATTATGTATGTAATGGGATTTTTTCTCTGTCTTGTTTATGATCATGCTATTGATCGAATAAATTTAAAAAAAAAAAAATGTTGGCGCCCTCATTTAAAAAGGGGAAGGGGTCCCTTGGGGACCCCTTCCTGCTTGCAAATGGGTTACTATCAACTTGAAGTTGGTGGTAACTGCGACTATTTTGTGACGCATTCCCGGTCGCAAAACATTCCTACATACCAGTGCGACTTGCTGTTAGGAAGGTACGCCCTTGGCATGCCCCTTCCTAATAGTGACTCACAAACCAAATTTGCAATCCAGTAATAGCTGACCGAATCACAAATAGGGCCTTGTACATTTAAAAATGCTTTATTCAAGTCTCAAACGGCCCGATTCTGCGAATCGGACTGTTAGCGAGCTGAAAAAAGCTTCGCACATCTGGCCCATAATGAGGACCTAGTAGGAGACTGAAATGATCATCTGTGTCAGGAATCGTTAACAAAATATATGTTTATTCCAGATGTTCAGGAGCTCTCTCGCCTGCTCTCCATCAACCGTCCACAGTCCATGGAAGTTCATGACCTCATGGATGTTGATTACTATGGTGACAAGGAATGCCCACAGAACCTGGAGCACGTGCAGCCGCGAGGAAACAAACATAACAGAGATCCTCCTAACTACAGCTGGAAGATGTACTGCATATAAAATGCAACCTGCTCTTCAATGCAACTGTTCATTCAGTCGATCATACATTGCTACCTGTTTGAATAACTTATTGCCCAAAGCATGTGATAATATGGGGTGGAAAAGAACTGTTCCATAAGAATGCCTAGACAGGTGGGAGCCTGGCACAATATATGGAGTTTGCAACTACGTGGTGCTAAATCCGCTTAAAAGGTATGATAATTCACGAGTAGGTGTTGGCAATTATTTTTATGTCCATGACTAATTTTGTGTAGACATGTGAGACACATTACTTCAGTGGTTTTTCTAATTAGACCCTGTTAGGGAGTTATGCGTGCTATGTTTCATTAACTGGATGCGTAGTTATTTCTGAATTATATGAAGTAATAGGAAAATTATACGTTTGCGATTTCACACGCTGTATGGGAATAAAGGTTATGAAGTGGTAAATATAGGCATTTACAATCTTGCCTGGTATTAATAACTGAAAGCAATATGTGTAAAAGCCACACTCTTCTAGTTTGTTGACTGTTTGACTGGAAAATTATTACATTCGCATATCATGTCCCATCCCTCCTTATAATTCCTCTTTTAATTAGTACTTACATTTATTATGATGAAAATTATTTTTCGCTTTGCATTTAGAATCCTTAAAAGAATGTGTATGACTTGTTCTAAGGTGTCAGACCTTGTATTTGAGTCACTGCTCTTTCAATGATGTGGCTAGTTTTAGTTATCATGGGTCTCAGAACAGGGCCACATATTTTGCCACATGCCACTGCCCCAGCAGTGGGAGATTCAGCATTTGAAAAAGTATGGAAAATCTTTTCAAATAGCCATTGGTACCTGTTATTTTTTCTAAGTTACCATATGAGAATCTAGTATATGTACCCTAAGGTCAGAGCTTCCTTGACCTTATAACTGAGGAAACAGGTTCAAGTCCTGGTATGAGCTTAACATCCTGTGGTTCTGGGCAAATTGCATAATCTCTCCGTGCCTTCAAATAATTAATGTGGCCATCTGTAATGTAACCTGGTGCTCATGTAAAGCACTCTAATGCCTTTGGGCCACGTTTGTGCTATATAAAACTGTAACAAAAAACTATGCCCAGGCAACAATTACTGATGTAGTCAAACGTAGACTGCATACACCTGAGGTGTCCAACATATGCTCAGAAAGGGCGGATCCCCACCAGATTGTCTCCTTCAAAGGTACATCTGCCGGGGCATAGCTTCGGGTGGAGGAGGTTTGGGGTGTAACACCCCCCAAATAAATACATTCTTGGCTTGGTAGTTGTGTCTAGGGGCCCTGAGTCAGGTCTGCTATGTCTGTCTCTGTGTTAACTTGTTAATTTTTTGGATGAGGAATTTAAATACATTTAGGCCCAGATTTACAAAGATTTTGTGTCGGGGTTGCGGCGCTTTTTTGATGCAGCCCCAATGCAAAATACTTTTGTGCACACTGTGCCACTGTAACCAAGCTATACCTGACAGGTAGCCTCAGTAAGGGAGAAAATAGTCATGGGCTGCCTGTGTTCTGCTTCAGGAAAGACCTGGCCTGGCAGTTCAGGCTGTCTGTTCCCATTGGAGAAGGGTCAGGACTGATTTCCTTATGGCTGGGTCGAAACTGAAGTGGCATGGTGTGCAAAATAATGATGGACTAAGATGCGGCCTGAGTACTTACCAGTGGCTGAGATTAATTCACGCATTCCAGCCAATCACTTTTTTTCTATACTCTTGCGCTACTTTGTGTCTGGTAGGCATTCAATAGGTGGTTCATAGGCATTCCTGTGCATCCACTGATGGATTTTGACGCAAACCCAAATCTACATACACCCAGATTTCCAAAGATTGTGTTGCATCACTTTTTAATCCTTTTGCTATTTACAAAGTCATGCAAATGTTGATTTAACTGGCTTTTTAAGCAAAATTAACACAACACAGTCCCTTGCATTACTTTGCATCAGGTATGCATTCTATGGTTGGTTCATGGGTGTTCCCATGCATCCACTGTAGGAAGCTGGCTCTGTATATACTATACCAAAGAGAGGTATAGTGTGCACAGAGTCCAGTGGATCCCCAAAGGTAGGCAGAGGTAAAGTTAGTTAGCACCTCACTCTCTATTGGTGGTAGTGTGGTCGAGCAGTAAGGCAGTATCAGAGGACAGTGTTAAGCATTTGTTGTACACACTCAGTCAGCAAATGAATTCACACACTCAAAGACTGAATTTCAGATCAATTGTTTTTGTTTAAAAATATTCTTTTAGTTCTTTCATTTTCTAGAACCAAGCAAGCCTGGCACAGGTAAGCAATAAATACTTTACAGTAGTAATGCAATCGAAATACAGTTGTAAATGTACTTTGAAATGGTTACAGTTTGAATTACTGGTAAAGCAATACTGTGAAATGCTGTACATATACTTTGTATCGACTTTGCAATGAAAATTACAGGTAAGTTACATTTACATTACTTTTAAGATTACTTTTTATCACACTGAGTACTTTTTCTACTCAGTGTGATATGCCTAGATATCACACTAGGACATTTCGTAGAGAAAAGGTAAGTAAAATCAGTTTTGCACAATTGTTACTTTTCAGGTTCCCATACAAATCAACTCCACACTTAAAACATTTTTCAGAGAAAAACAGTCAATAGGTTCCTATGGAGAGAAATGAAGTTAACGGTTACCAGGTAAGTAATCGGTCTTTGGAGTTGAGCTAGTGGGGTTAGAACAAGGGTTCCCCCAGGGTCAAGGATGCACTCTCGTTACACCCTCAGGGGCACTAGGGCGGCCGGGTGCAGAGTGCTGAGGCCCAATGTTATCCAACGAGGGATAGGGGGCCTCCGGTTGGTGGCTGCTGGCGAGCAGGCCACAAGGTTGTGGGAGCCAAGCTCCTGGTGTTAGGCTCAGGGCAAAGGGGGATCCGGTTTAGCACACAAAGTGCACCCGTAGCGGCGCAGGGGCGGCTGGGTGCAGGGTGCTGTTTTGGCGTCGGGTGCCCTGTTGTTTTCAATGGGGATTTTTTTTGTTTTGGTTTTTAGCTGCAGGCTCCGTCCAGGAAGACTTCCGGGAGGAACCAACAGCTGGGCAGGTAAGTTTGAGGGCTCGGGGACGTAGGTGCACCTCGGGTTCCTTTCTCCAGGGCGCAGGGCGACTGGATGCAGGGGTGTCTTTTGAGGTCGGATTTCACCTTACCGGGCCACTCGCGGTTGGGGGGGGTCTCCGTGCAGAGGCTGCAGGCGACGTCGGGGAGTCCTGGAGGGGTCAACCCACGGTGGACACAGACTCTGGAGCGCTGGGGGACCTCGCTGGGACCGTTGGGCCACTTGAACTCGGGCTGTAGGCGACGGGTGCAGTGGTGGTTCCAGGCGTCGGGTTTCTTTTTCCTCAGCAGGCTCGGAGTCTTTGTTTGGTGTTTCTTTTGAACAGAGCTGCTGTTCACAGGAGATCCGGTCTTTGTTGAAGGCAGTCAGTCCTCCCCGGGGTTCTAGAGGTCGCTGGCTGCAGGACAAAACGATTTTTAGCGCAGGATCTCTGGATACTGCAGACGGGCCGGTAGGGCTGGGGCCAAGTCAGTTGTTCTCTGCAGTCTCCTCTGCTGGGCGTCTTCTTTTGTCCTTTTTCTTCTTAGGTTGCGGGAATCTGCTTTCTTGGTTCATGGCTAGGTTGCGTTTTAGGGGTCTCGAGGTCAGTAGCCACTGGGCTACTGACCTTAGGGTGACTACACCCTTGGTGTGCTCACCCCACATGGGGGAGTGAGCACAATCCCTAATCCTGATTGGGGAGTGCCTGCCATCTGCAAAATGGCGGGCACTGAAGAGTGGGCTTCACCTCGCCTCCCCCACCTGAGGGGTGGAGTTGGCAGAGGTGGGCACACCTTCTGGGCTGGCTAGTTATTCCCGCCTGAAAGGGAGGAGAGACAGGAAGTGGGCCTGCTCCTGATAGCAGGAGAGGCTGGGGGTTGTATTACAAAGGCTTGCAGGCCTTTGAAGCTCCCCTTCCACAGATGACTCTTCCTGGCCTGGGGGAGGTGTGAACACCTCCGCCCAGGAAAGGATTTGTTTCTGGGCTCAGGGAGCGAAGGCTCCCACCCTAGGGGTCCAGAAACATGTCTCGTGGTGGCAGGCTGGTGTGTACCATTCAGGGAACCCACCAGAGGCTGGTCGTTTTTCAGGGGGCATTTCAAAGATGCCCTCTGTGTGCATTTTTCATTAAATCCCACACTGGCATCAGTGTGGGTTTAATGTGCTGAGAAGTTTGATACCAAACTTCCCAGTTTTCTGTGTAGCCATTATGGTGCTGTGGAGTTCGTAATGACAAGCTCCCAGCACCATATACTCTTAATGGCAGCACTGCACTTACAATGTCTAAGAATGGACTTAGACACTGTAGGGGTACAGGGCTCATGCACCTGTACCCTCACCACTGGTATAAGGCACCCAGCTAGAGGGGTGACTGATCTATGCCAGGGCAGTGGGTTGTAGGCATGGCACACAGGGATGTGTGCCGAATAGCACTCGTTACTTAGCATGCGTTTAGTACGCATGCCATTACAACGCGGTCGTTAGAACGACCGCGTTGTTAGTTCGCATACCTTTACTACGCAATTCGGAACAATGAATTGCAGTAGGGGGCGCTGGATGTTGGAATAGTATAATTTACTATTCCAACTCCAGTCTGTGAGGACACTAGGGAAGGTGTTGGATTTTAAATCCAACACCTTCTCCCCCCTAACGCAAGTCGTTGTTCCGACTTGCGTAGTAAAGATATGCGAACTAACAACGCGGTCATTGTAACGACTGCGTTGTAGTGGCATGCGAAGTATCGCATGCGAAGTAAACGGTGTTTACCATGTGTGCCATGTCGACTCTTCACTTTGTTCTGCACCAAAACACGCAGCCTGCAAAGGCAGTGTGTGTGTGTAAAGGTACAGGGCCTCTAAGGGTGGCGCAATAAGTGCTGCAGCCCTTAGCGGTCTTCCCTGGTCACAGTGCCCTGGGTACCTGTGGTACCATTTGCCGGGGGCTGACCTGTGGCCAGAGATGCCAATTGGGTTAGTTTTGGGGAAAGAACACAGGCCCTGGGAACCTGATTGGCAGGGACCCAGGGCACATCAAGTCAAAGTGCATCAGTATTCTGGCAAAAAGTGGGGGTTACTGCAACAGAAACCCACTTTCCTACACAAGCCCCCCCCAGCCCAGTGATACAGTGATACACAATTTGTTAAAAACCTAATTCATGTACAATATGTACTCAAACTATACCCTTGTACTAATAAGGGAAAGAAAAAACTCTGTAAGCAAACATCAGTACACATAGTATTTCGAGAGGAGAGACAATATACTTTGTCATTTAATCAGACACATTCATAAGAAGAGAAATGTTGACTAGGACCCGATACATACACTCTAATTAAGTATCTATGGTTCCAGTCAAACAAACGAATTGTGTAGTAGGAGCGTTTCGATGGTGTTTGTAATTTTATACCATCTTTTTCAAGACACAGGTTTATACTCTCGATGTACATCTCAAGGTTGAACATAGAACAAATCCTGTATATGAAACAAATATATACTTATATCAGTAACCTTTATGTGGCACAATTCTAAGCAGTGGTTAGCATGACCAAAATAACATCTATGTTGAATAAATATGATGAATAAGATAAATAATATATACCGGTAGAATCACATGGTCAGAAGTGATATAGTAGGGTGTATGAGTGAATGTATGAAGTTCTCCCCTTTTTTTGAGCCCATCCAGTAGGCCAATTTACTTTGTCTTTAGTATGAAATTATCGAGAAAAAAAATTCATATAGTAATAGATTAGGGTTGTTTGTGTAAAATGGTTTTTAACTACAGTTTGCTTAAAATGTTTTAAATGTTTGCTTTATGTGCTTAGAATTGTGCAACATAAAGGTTAGTGATATAAGTATATATTTGTTTTCTGAACTGGCATCTTTTCTGGATGGGGAACCAATGAAGACTTCTGAATTTGTGGTGATGTGGGTCCGGTTGGGGAGGTCCAGGATGAGTCTGGCTGCAGCATTCTGTATAGTCTTTCCGAGAAGCTGGGTGGAGATGCTGGCGTAGAGAGCATTGCTGTAGTCGAGGCGGCTCGGGACAAGGGCCTGCGTGACGGTCATTCTGGTGTTGACTGGGATCCATCTGAGGATTCTGCGGAGGGTGTGGAAGCAGGAGGAGGCGACTGCGTTTACTTGTTGTTTCAAGGACAATTCGTTGTCGAGGAGGATGCCTAGGTTTCATGCATGGTCTGTCGGTGTGGGTGTAGGTACGGGTTCTGCTGGCCATCAGCTGTGGTCCCATATGGAGGTGTTATTTCTGAAAATCAGTACTTCCATCTTGTCGGACTTGAGATTGAGGCAGTTGTCCCTCATTCAGTTGGCTCATCAACATAAAGCATGTCATTGTTGCAGCAGTCAGATGAGTTTGCATAGAGCTTTCTGCCATTGACAGAAGGCAAGGGATGGTCATTGAAAAAACAGATTCAACATTATTGACAGACTAAAGTGTGGTGCTAAAAACGCCTTTGGCTGTACTTCCCAGCAAACCCTGAAATCTAATAGAAAAAAATTTCCTACCAAAAAAGATGGCATAAGCATCCAGGAAGAACCTATTTCACTATTGCACTGTGAGAGACTCCCCATTGCTCTTGTAAGCATTGCCTGACCACATGGGAACAGGCAGTCCAGGCTGTGTGAGCTTAACTATTGCCCATTGCTGTCTGTGCATCCACCTGTGATGAAGGGAGATTGTGAAAAATAAGCCTTCAAGGCAAACAGATTTTGACACAGGTGATTGAGTGAAAGAAGTTGATTGTGCAGCACTTAGGATGCTATCAGCAGGTGTGAGTGTGCAGCAGCACCAGGCACCGTGCCACACCACCACAGAAGTCAGGATCAGCAGCAAGCTCAAGAGGGCCAGCTTCCGGTTGAAGTGAGCGGCCACTGTTCAAGTTTACCAGCTGCTGGAGGTGGACAGTGGTTAGGAGAAGTTCCAAGATGACTGGAAGTATGGAGGAAGTTGTGGCAAGAGCAAAAGAAGTTACTGGTGCCAGAGCGTAATCTCTCAAAGACATTGTTAATCTCTTGTTTGTGTCCCTCTCCAAGTGTTCAACAAAGAGAGAAGACAATCTCATAGAAGATAAAAGGTCCCTGGCTCTTAAAGTGCATAAACATAACAGAAGTTAGTAGCACTGTGCACCTGTTCATACTCATTTTCCATGCTTGACACTTGGTATTTAGTGTACATGCTGTTATGCAAAGTCTGGCCAGAATACATTAGAGAGGTGAGCATACCTATCCTACAGGGAACCGCTTTCTATATGCAGACACGTTTCTACTGCACACATCTGTTGGAGGGAGCTCTATACATGTTCTTACCACTTAACAAACTATCTATATATGCTATCACTGACGCATTTATCTATTTAAGCACTCACACTTTCACTCACTCATGCAGATGCTCATTCACTCGTTCATCCATCCATATGCACACCCATCAAGCCATTCATCCAGCCATGCATGCTCTCGCTCAGCAATGTGTGCCTTCACTCACCCATTCATCAATTCATGTACTCAGCCAGCCACCAATTCGTTTATTCATTCACTGACGTATCCACGAATGACTCATCCTCAAATTCAGCCACCCACATAATCCCACAACCTCACACAGAAACTCCCCTATCAATAAAAAAGTAGTTCAACTTATAAAAAGACTCTCCTATAGGATTTGTTAATGCTTGTTTCTTAATGAGTCTATTATATGCGGTTCAACAAGAATAGTATATTTCCATACAGTCTTCAGAAGGTATACAAGAAATTCACATTAATTACTGATGCAGAGTATTGCTTTTGTTTACAAAAACAGAATACATAAATCATTGTACATATGTATAAAAGTAAAGGCAGGAGAAGATATGGCCAAGTGTCTGAACTGCAGACCGTGTAATAAAGAAGCATGGGCTGAAATCTCAGTGTCCTCACTTGGCCAAACTAGGTGATCCTGGCCACATCACTTTACACTTCTATGTCTAATTGCAAGGATGAAAGTCCCCAACAACATGTGAATTCGTGTAATCTCCTACGTTTTTATTGCCTCTTAATGTTCCCCTCTACGTTTTTGTTTTTTTGCAACAGTTTGTGAGGTCCATGATCCTGAAAGGACACTTCAAATTGTAAATTGTTCTCCATTGAGACTCTTTGTGTGTCCCCTGAGCAGGGATACCCTCCCTGTAGTCTTATCCCCAGTTCACTCACCTTTACCCAGTCCTAGAGCCTCAATGGCCGTTCAGCACACCAAGGATATACAAGGACTGATCAAGGTCATCATAGAGAGGACTGTTGATGATAAATCCCCCACAACAAAATCCATCATTAATTAAGATTACTTTGCCTGCCACAACAAAGCGATTACAACATATTCCTCTGCAACGCGGGGATGGCTTCAAAATGACTGCAAATGCTGTAAAATTAATGGACGTCGCTTTACTTTGCCTCATCAAATTAAGTTCAGCAACAGCATCGCTAACCATGGCTTTCCTGAGTGATTGTAAAAATTGATTACTTGAAGAGGACTTACTTCTATGATTGTACTATTGCTGCTCCTAGCACGGTTTAATTTTATTGTATTTAAAAAAAAAATCTTTTGTACATAACACCATAAAGCCATCTTATGATGTGTTTAACAGTTTACCCTTGTAATGTTGCTGTAAGAGGCACCTAATGAGATTTTAAGAAGTACTAAAGGACCTTTTTTGTAATCCTTTTTTACTGTTTATTTTTGAAGATGATCAACTGCAAACTATTAATTATATTGTATATTTTTAAATAATTTTCAATAAACTTATTTGCTTACCTTCCTCCAACCAGCAACTGAAAAGCCCATTGCTCTCGGTACCTTAACTTTAAGCCTCCGCTTTAGCTATACTCTAATCTTGTCCTAAACCTAACACAATGCTGATCTTAAACACCACTCTCTAACTTACTGTAACTGAAACACTCTCCATATTCATAGACCTAACAGCGACCCTTATGCTAAACCTAAATAAGCCCTGGCTCCATCCCTAAACCTAACCCTAACTGTAATCCTGACCCCAACCAAATACTGTTTACCTTACCCAAAATACAACATAAATTTCCCACTAATCACAATGCTAAAAATAATGTTATAATAGTTAATCTAAACTTTTCTTTGTTATGACTTTTCATTGTGGTGGATTTTCTGTAATGGTTTTCTTTGTTCTACGGGTAAGTGTTATTAAGTAAATCTACAAGAAGATACAGGCTAAAGGAAAAAAGTACCAGCATCACCATAAAGGTCCTTGTCCAAAAGTGTAAAATACGCATATGGTAACTAAGGATATTATATTTTACAGTCAAGGGAAAATGTTACTAGAATCTTTTTAAAAGACCAGGCTCACATTGATGTGCTCATACAGGCCTTACATCTCCTCTGTGGCTTCAACAGAAAATCAGAAGCATGAGGGTTGGATTAGTGAGGAAAGCTATCAAATGCTCATTCCTACTCGAGAAAAAATCGCTCTGCTGCAACCTGGAAGATTTACAAAAGGAGCATTTGCTGCGATTCTTGGAAACCTGTGGATTAAATTATTGAGCTCCTTCACTTTAAATATTCTAATGAGGATTCGAAGGAAGGAAAAGGACCGGATGTAGGTCTGGCTAGGTCACTGTGCAGCAGGGCCGTAGCTACCAATGGTGCAGCAGGTGCAGTTGCACCAGGGCCCAGAGTCCAGGGGGGAGGGGCATTGAACCCTGATAAATGCTATACTTTATTATCCCAACAGCATTCAAAGGGGTCTTTTTTTCTGGCTTGCACCAGCGCACGTGGCATCCTTGCTACACTAGTGCTGCGCATCACTGATTAGGCACAGCATGCGTGGTGTCTCTGTCAGCCATATTTACCTGGCACGGGTCTAAAAGGGAGGTTTGTGTGTTGGTGACGCGGAGGTCTCTGTGGGATGGCGTAGCAACAAACACCTCAGGCTATCACTTCTATTGCACGCAATAAAAAAAAGTGTGTGTATGTTCGGGACAATCATTCGTTGACTCCTAGACAATTAAGGCAAGATGTCTGGTCTATTTTACACTATCATTAACATAACAAACGAGTCAGCAAGGTAATACATTCCTCTTTTAGTCTGTTCTGATGTTATTCAATCACAACCCCGAGGCACGGTATTGAAAGACCGGCATGTTTTGGCAGTTACTTTTATCAGACGTCATACCGGTAATTTTTGTAGGCAGATGCCATTTATTATTTGCAAAATTGCCAAATGATTTGCCGACTGATATGTCCTCAAATGGCAGACAGCATTACGCCTAAGAATAGGAGCGTATTATGTTGTTCAATGTCTGCAGTGCAGAAGATTCTAATGTGCATGCCATATGCAACTGAATATTAGATTAACTTCTATTTTTTCATTTTGAAATGTTGAAAATCATTATTGAGATCAGATATGGCGTTCTCAGTGGTTAATAGCCCTTTTCTCATTCCTAACATGAAAAGGACCTTGACGCATTACCTTTATTTCCCTGCAAATGCATTTTGAAAACCCTGCTAAATTGCAAAACAATTGCTTTAGCTCGGCTGATGTAGGAGACGGTTATCTGAAAAGGTTTGTATTTCTGTCACTGATGTTCTGTCCCTGAAAAACAGCGAGTTCTTACAAAAATGGAAGAGGTGACTGCAAATGTTGCAGAGTGAAAATGTCTGTTGTCATGAGCCATCCAGAACTGTCTGTGGTGTGGTCTTTTCTAGAACAACAAACTGCATTCTTACACCCGTGTTTGCCAGAGGACCTAAGAGTTTCTGTCAGGATTAATGTTAGCAAGCATAGGTGATGTATTGTGCGAATTTTTTACTTGGAAGTCGTGCGTGGTGTGTCTTGTACTCACTCATGTCCTAAGTCCAGGGCTTTAAGGGGGATGAAAAAAACTAGGGGGTCTCTCAAAGGGGCGTGGCCTATGTAAATAGGGCGTGGCTTAAAATACGCAAGCTGAAAATCTGTGCTTAGCTTAGTGTGCCGCCCGGCTGGTAGTTTGCTACTTCTGTCATTACATCCAGATATATAATACAGCAAGTAACATTACACTTATAACAAGCCAGTAGTATTGGCTTTGTCAATGCTTTTTAGTTGCACAAGATAAATAAGAAACAACTATGGTTTTGTTGTATAGTATATTGAAAATGCTTCAGTTCTGAAATGGTGAGATGTAGTAAATAATCCAGGAGTCGTAAAGTAGTTGTAAGTTTCTTCTTTAATTGGCAACCACGAGGAAGGCCCTGGTAACCAGCAGCAACATCAGCTCTAATGAATGTCACGACATTCTAATACAACTAAATAAATACAGAGAACATTCTAATTGTTCTGATTTTAAATTCCACAGAACCAGGACAATTCTTAAAGATACATAACAATAATTAAAAAAAAAACCAACACTACACATCCCCTTTCTTACAGAACACAAAAAAATAAAGAAAACAAAAATAAGCTGAAGAAGCTGCACAAGGTAAAAAGAGAAATGAAGAATTACATACGTAATCTTCAAAACGCTTGGGCTTCACAATGGATCTACCAAAAGTGCTAACTTTCTTTCCCCCCACATCGTCTTGCCCAGAACTATGGCTCAGAGCAAGCATCATTCCTCAGACCATCTCCACCCTGAACACAAATATCGGCATCAACAAGACTGGCAGAAGACAAACCCTTGGTGTCGACATCAATCCACCAATAGTTCTGCTTGCGTCCTTGAGGTTGAGCAACATTGAACGTGTGACCAGGGACATTCTTAACTAAGGATAAGCAACTCATATGACATACACTGCCATCAGTTAATTTCACAGTATTGTTCATGACCTGAACAATATGCACAGGAGCACTGAATTTGCTTTTACCCTTAGCCACCTTTCAATTAGATTTCACACGAACCCATTGACCAATAGACAACTTCACATCACAGACACCATGTTTCATATCAAAGTACTTCTTGTTCTTGAGTTGAGAAGTTAAAATGCAACTCTTGATCTTTTTAGCATCCCACTCCACTTGTTTGCCTCTATCCATCCAACCATGGTTAACCTTAGAATGGGGAATACGGCCCCTCATAACTCCAAAGGGACTTTCACCAATGGCATTGTGACACGTAACCCTGTAGGATCATGACATTTTCTTAAGCTCGCCATCAATATTTTTCCTGTTTTGATTAGCCATTTGCAACACACCCTTAATAATGCGGTTCACCCTTTCCACAGCACCATTACCCCTAGGGTGATAAAGTGCAGTGAATTTATGTAAAATACCAGCAACCTCTAGGAATTCCTTCATTTCAACAGACTTGAATTTAACCCCATTGTCTGTAAGAATTGTTTTGGGTAAACCTTCACGCAGAAATACACTGTCTAGAAATTTGATGACACAACTGGTGTCAACCTTATTGACAACCTTAAGTTCAATCCACCTTGAAAATAAATCCACTAACACCAGAATATACTTTTGAGACTCATCAGACCACACAATAGGACCCATAATGTCCAAAGCAACATCATCCCAAGGTAGAGAAGGACAACCAAAGGAACTTAAAGGAGGGTTGAGGGTTTTCTGAGATTTATCAGAACTCTCACATTCCATGCACGATCGCACAAACCTTTCTGTTTCAATATCAATTTTAGGCCACCAATACAATGATTTAATGTTCTTCTTAGTACGTGTGATACCAATGTGACCCTCATGACAAAGAGAAATAATTTTACTCCTCAAACAACATGGAGGAATGATCTTGTCTCCTCTCTCAACAAACAAACCATCCACTCCTAGCTCATTTCTAACTTCCCAAAACGCTTTTAACTCACCAAGCAGTTCAGATTTAATACAACTCCAACCACACTAAATTTTGGTCTTGACCAAGTTAAGAATTTCATCTTCCTCTTGAGCTTTTTCCCACTCCTCTTTTTGTAAACCTTTTTCATCAATATTTGAAAAAATACTCGCAACACAAACATCATTCCAAGGACTGGCGTCCACTTCCCTCAGGGGAAGAGACATTCTACTTAAAAAATCAGCAGTGACGTTCTTGTTCCCTGGAACATACTGTACATTGTAAATAAAATCTTGTAAGCGCATAGAGAGTCTGCCAATTCTTGCAGACGCCCTCGATAACCCATCAGTAGTAAGTAATTTAGTTAACGGTTTATGATCAGTATGAACAGTTAACATCCTTCCCCACAAGAACTTCCGAAAATGTTCTAAAGCCCAAACACAGGCCAATGTTTCTCTTTCAATAACAGAGTACTTCTGTTCAGTGGGAGAAAGTGACCTAGAAGCAAACGCTATGACAATTTCTGCACCATGGTCAGCAATGTGAGTGAGTACACTGACCAAACCTTTGCCACTTGCATCAGTGGTGACAAAGGTTGTTGCAGAAGGATTAAAAGCTTTTAACTTTGGGGCTTCACTAATGGCACTCTTAATGTCGAGAAAAGCATTTTGACATAAGTTAGACCATTCAAATTTGGACTTGTTCTTCAACAAAGTACGCATTTCATAAGTTCGTTCTGAAAAATTTTCAACAAATTTCTAGTAAAATTCTGCCAAGCCTAGAAATGAGCGTAGCTCATCCTTGTTCTTGGGAGAAGGAGCCTTTTTGATTGCTTCCACCAGTTTCTCCTTGGGTTTTATACCTTTCTCACTGATCTCATGACCAAGGTAAGTAACTTTCTTTTCAGCAAACTTACATTTAGTCATTTCAGCAGTTAAACCCTTCATACAAAGGATGTTGAGAACCTTCCTCAAAACTTCATCGTGATGTTGTTTAGTTTTACCCATAATCAAGATGTAATCTTGAAAAAATGTTACCTCCTTTAAGTCACCAAACAATTCAAACATAAGCCTTTGGAAGACAGCAGCCGCAGAAGCTAAACCAAATGGCATATGCTTGAACTGGAAGCAACCAAAAGGTGTGAAAAAAGCCGTAAGATGTTTACTTTTTTTATCCAATACAACCTGATGATAAACAGCAGACAAGTCTAAGGTGGAGAACCATTTGGTGTTTCTAGTCAAAGTAAGCATCTAGTCGATGCGTGGAAGAGGAAATTGATCTACGATGATGTTATCATTAAGACCTCTCAAATCCACACATAGACGCACCTTGTCATTGGCACGTCTAGCCACCACTAATAGAGAAACCCATTCAGAGGCTTCTACGGGCTCAATAATACCAGCTTCCAACAATTTGTTTAATTCTAACTTAACTTCATCTCTGAAAATGAAGGGAATGTTGCGTGCTTTGTGAATTTTTGGTGTGGCGTCCTGTTTTAGCCTAATAAGATGGGCAAAACCCTTCAATTTGCCGATTTTACCATTGAAGACATCTGGGAATTCTTGTAAAACCCAGTTCTTAGTATTTTCTCCTTCACAAGCTACTAAAACTTGCTCTGGGCTGTTGGGGTCTAGGATAATCTTTAGTTTTTCTGATCCTTCCATCCCAAAACTGAGGGTCCTTCTTTAGCTACATACAACTTACATAAAGCATGTCTACCCTTGAATCTAAAAACAAGTTGCCTAAAGCCAATGACATTAATCTTCTCCCCAGTGAAGCTTTCAGGGCAAATGTCTGGAGGTTCTAACTGATCCCCCACCACATCCACAAAATGTTTAAAGCAAATACTCCCTGCAACTATGGTGTAGGGAGAGCCAGAATCTGCAGCCACCTGTAAAGAAACACCACCGAAGGAGACCCAACAAAAAGGTTTGCTTCCACTTTGACTAGAGATATTTAAAATTTTATTTTTCTCGTTATACTTAGTGTTGCTATCATCACTACTTTCTTCAGAACTAGAATGCTCATCATCACTCTCTTTAATGCATGCAACTTTGCCTTTACATTTCTTTTTCCCTTTGCGCATGCATGCTCTAGCAAAATGCCCAATTAGACCACATTGAATACATTTGGCAGATTTAGCAGGGCATTTGTCGAAATGAGCAGAATGAGCAGAGCTCCCACATCTATAACATGCATAGTTTGGGTTCCTGGCGTTGTTCATGCGATCAGACTTTTTAAAATCCTTCTTGCTGTTATGCTGCATAGGGTTAAAGGAATCCTTTTTTTTCCTTCAGGAATTTTATTGACAGAATCTGCCATCTCTGTTTTTTCATGTCCTAACGTTACCCTGACACAACGTTCACACAACTCGGCTTTTTTTACGATAGCCATAATGTCTTTTAGACTTGAAGCACCATCTACCCATAACCTGTCTTGGGTAGATTTGTTATTAGTATACATTATAATTTGGTCCCTCACAAAATCATCATGAAGGTTACCAAATTTACAAGTAATGGCTAATTTTGAGTGCGGAGACGTAATCGTCAATGGATTCATGTTTTTCTTGCTTCCTTTGAAAAAAAACATGTCTCATAACAGCTTCACAAACAGTAGGAGAAAAGTGATCATCCAAGTCCATTAAAGCTAATTTAAATACATACAAATCACCAGGTCTGTCACGTTTTTGAAGCTGATTGTAAATTCTTAAACCCTCTGTGCCCAAGCAGTCCATTAAAATCCTTTTTTTTCCTTTCTGGAGAAAAAGAACCACTGCAGTCCTCCAAGTTAGCAATGTAATTTAAAAAATACTCTTTCCATTCAAGCCATTGTATGTTGGGATTACCAGGAGATGATAAAAATTATTTGGGCGAGTTAAGATTGAAGGCTGAATTATTTCTGGGTGGTTCCTCCTATGTGGACATATTGATATTAGTATACTTTCAATATGACAGCAAACAAAAGGAATAGTGAATAAATAAAGTACTTACACAAAATCATGAAAGAGCACTGTGTTGTAGCTGGAAATGATCGTTGTCGCCCAGATTCTAAAACTTCCTAGCACTGGCTTGATGCCGGAAACGACCGTTAACGCTATGATTTACGATTTGCCAATTGCTGAAAGCGTTGGTAAAATTGACCGTGGAAATCCAAGATGACGGCATGTCGAGGTCACGAACTTGCGTGCCTACGTAGATGTGCAGCTGTCGATGCAGAATGACAAGAGGAATCCAGTGTTCCATATACACACGTAGGAGCTCACCAGGAACGTCGGAATGCAGCTCCACAAAGATGATGCAGAGGAATCCTCGCGGGCGAAAGTTGACAGCGAGGCGCGAGCAGGCAAGTTTAAATAACAACTTAGCTCAACAGTGCTCGGGTCGGATCCTTGAAATAGTCGAAAAGATGTAAAAATGTACCAGGTTGTCGCAGGAATCACAGGGTACCTTGTAACAGCGTAGTAGTTCGTCTAGCTTCAACTGTCTCAGCAATAAAGGCAACATTTCGTAGAGGTGTGCGCAGCATCGATGCACAAACAGCAAAGTGCATGAAAATACAAATGGCCACTCAGTGGGTCCACAAGGTTGCCAAGCTCTTTGCCAAATTCTTGTAGTAAATAATCCAGGAGTCGTAAAGTAGTTGTAAGTTTCTTCTTTAATTGGCAACCCTGAGCAAGGCCCAGGCAACCAGCAGCAACATTAGCTCCAATGAATGTCACGACATTCTAATACAACTAAATAAATATAGAGAACATTCTAATTGTTCTGATTCTAAATTCCACATAACCAGGACAATTCTTAAAGATACATAACAATTATAAAACCCCAACACTACATGAGACTGTAGTTGGCCTAACGGCTAGGGTGGTCGATCGCGAATCTGGGGAACTGGGTTCGAGTCTTGGCAATGACGCTGAACATCCTGTAATTCTGGGCAAATCACTTAATCTCCCTGTGCCAAACAAAACAAAAAAATTAATGTGTCCTCATGCAACTGGTGCTATGTAAAGCGCTCTGATACCCGATTCGGGTCAAGTTCACGCTATATAAAACTCTGTAAAATAAAAAACAAACAAGTCTCTTTGAAGTTACATCAAAGGCAGTGAGGGGTGGTTCTGCTGCAGTGTTAAGATTTATATTTTTTCAACTTGACAAGGGCAAAAATGGAGAGCCCAATAGGGACCCGTCTCAGCACCTGCTTTTTAGAACTGCCTGTGCTCAGCACCGGCAAGACCCGGCCCACTTAAAGCCCAGCCTAAGTCTCACATGTTTATGTGTAGACGTTGAGTATTGGAGGGGTTCCTCTGGTAGTGGATAACGCAGTTGGAGAGAGGACTGTGTTCTAAGCTGTGATAAAACATGTTCTTACCTCTGTGTCTACAGCTGGTGAATGTGTTACTAACTTGTCAAACTTCTACAGTAGTGTGATTCTCCCCCTCGCTGCTTAACTACTACCTTACCTCCCTCCTGCATAATTGTAGCTCTTTTGACATTGACGGAGGGTATCTGAACAGTTGATTGAGGCTTTTAGTTCTGGTTTGACAGTTCAGCAGTGTATTGTTTTGAACTGCAAAACAATACACAGAAAATGCATAAAAAAACAATCAAACAAATACACAAATGATGACACATTATATTTAATTTGCAAACATATAAATAAAAAAATAAAAATACATGTTATTAATATTAAGGTTGGAGCTTTTCTAAATTCACTTGAGGCCACTCACATCTACTATTTTCTGTTTGATGCACTTGCACTGCTCACACAAATAATCTGAGGATACTAATTATATTTTTACTCTCCAATTTCAAATTTCTTCATATTTACAGCACATTTTAAAATTTCCAAGGGCCTGATTCACAGAACTAATTTATGTCAAAAACGTAAACGTAAAGTTAGTACTTTTTAGGTATTCACAGAAGTTAGTAGTCCTAACTTTAGGACTCCTAAATGCCTTCTGTGAATACCGAAAGTCTGAAAGTTAGGATTTTTCTCAGTTTAGGAGTAGTAAAGTTAAGTAAAATCCTAACTTTAAGACTTTCGGTATTCACAGAAGGCATTTAGGAGTCCTAAAGTTAGGACTACTAACTTCTGTGAATACCTAAAAAGTACTAACTTTACGTTTACGTTTACGTTTACGTTTTTGACGTAAGTTAGTTCTGTGAATCAGGCCCCAATTGTATATTTAGCCTCTTTATATATTTACACTTTATTATTCTGTGAATATTATTTAATTTTCTGAGTAGTTGCGGACCCCCTGAGAAGGCTTTGTCCCCGGACCACAGACTGGGAACAAGTGCCAAATCTGGCAGAAGGCCTGACTTATTTACTGTGAAAACTGTATGTTAAAATCAACAGTTGTTTAAGGGTCGCTTATTGTGATAATTTGTTAAATATTGTAGACAAGTATTTTTACTTTGAATCTCACAGATTATAAAGGTAGGCAAAGACTTTAACGATGGCTACCCCCTGACAAAGCCTTGGGTTAGAAGATTTACACTGGATGATTCATAAGATAAATGTATGCAAGAGACCATAGGTCTGATCTTATTATAAAACGTTATATAAAGACAGTGGGCCTGACTGTTCTATTGAGAAAAACTTAAGCTGAAGCCAGTAGGCCTTTAAGGGTAGATTAGCATTACACTTTTAAAGCATGTAGACAGATATTTTGTTAAATGGAATCTCTCGGATTTGCAAAATAGGCAACGTTTCTTACTGACAAATCCTGAAAGTCAAAGATTTGCACTGTGAAAATCCTTGTTAGGTCTTCTAAGTAGGGGTTGTAAATGTCTTTTTGTACATATTTATCATTTTCTGACTGAATACCTCATGATTACTTTATGGGAAAGCTTACGCTAAATATAGGAGGCACAAGTTAGTTAGGGTACCTGATTAGGAAAGGTTTTTGTGTTGGGTATCCTCGTTAACAAACCCTGGAGGTAAAAGATTTGCACTTCGATAATCATTGTTAGACTCTCTAAGCAGGGTGTGGCAGGGTGAGTTGTCTGCCAGGGTCTTGTAATCAAAAGAATTCATACAAAATATAGACAATATGTATTTACATGGAGGGCTTTTGGGTTAGTCCTTCTCTGCAATTGTTCTTTTCGAGTGTGATTCACATTCAGCATCGAACCATGACAGCATGGGGCAGTGGGGGAGCTGACTTCACCCACTGGCTCGCTTGCCCTGTGAGTGACATTTTGGCTGATCACATGTGCACATCCACCAGAAATTGAGTGCGCTTTAGAGCTAGGTCCGGTGGACGATATAGTTACACAAAAGTAATAATATGAATGTAAACTTAACACATCAATTAGCCAAGAAGACTTTACAAACACCAGCAAAATATGCATTTTAAGTAATACAACAAAAATCACTTCAGTGCCTGCAACAAATACAAGATTCAGTTATAAGCACGAAGTCTTTACAATATCTTATGTTTGATAACTATGCATAGGGCTAACTACAGGCCTTCAAAGTTAATAGAGATAAAAGAGCACAACTTTGATGCATTACAAGTAAAACTAGAAAGCAATTAGGAAAGTGAAAACAATCCCAGTCCCTGCAGGTTCAAAAGAATGTGCTCTAATTAGTCTTAATTTAAAGTAAAGTAACATATTGATTTCTGCCAGAATCAGTGCCTGTACAAATAATAAAATCTTAATTTAAAGAAAAGTAAACAAATAAAACAAACATGAATACTAAAACGTGTTACACTTTCAACTTGCATCTAAAGAAAATAAGCACAGAAATGAAACAGACATCAGTGCTGAAATAAGTGACACCCTCAAAATGCATCTAAAATACAAATTAAACTGCTGGTTTGCCGGTGAGTCCACAGCAGCCAATGTTAGCATAAAGAGAGAAATTGACAATCAGCACCAGGTACCCTCCAGGCATTGCTAGCCAGCAAAAAGAGTGACTGAATTCTTAGAAGTAAAAAACTACCCTTAAATTTCACTCAAACTGCAATATCTCTGCAAACTCCGACATATGTGGCAGGGCTCTTCTAATGACACATTCATGTTACATACGAATCAGGAGTAGTTGTATGGTAAACATTAATGCACTGACTCTTTAGCATTAACTCTTTAGAGTGTGTACGTGCACGGGTTAGAGCCTGGGAAACTAATGAACTGAATGGTGATATCAACTACCAGACTATGGGAAATTGCCATGATATTTCAGAAGCAACAGAGAGGAAACTTTAATTCTGCTGTCCAGAGAGCTACATGTAGTGATCAACGTACAAGGCCATCTGGCCCAGCACAGAGCAATTGTGGATGGAAGCATGGTACGATACCTTATCTTGTGGATAGACTGCACAACAACTCCCTCTCCCCTATCCATGGAGAATCATTGGGGAAAAAATATAAAGAAACCTAAGAATTTGGAAGAGTTAGACATGATGTTAGAAATGGGGGTCTCTAGTTGGCAAGGGTTTGTACCTTTGTCCAAGCAGAAACCCTTCTTCCTAGTCAGGGTAAGGGAGTTACACTCCTAAAATAACCCCTGCTCACCCCCTTGGTAGCTTGGCACGAGCAGTCAGGCTTATCTTAGAGGCAGTGTGTAAAGCATTTGCACATAACCAACAGTAATACAGTGAAAACACTACAAAAGGACACCACACCCGTTTTAGAAAAATATCCAATATTTTATATACTTAAAACAAGACCAAAATTATAAAAATCCACAATACAGTACTTAAAAAGGTATACTTTGCAAGAAGACACTGCACGCCCGGTGGTTGTTCTAGTGGGGTGATGGCGCTCTAAGGCAGTAGGCAAATATTAAAGGGTGAACTTGGCGTCAGTGCGGTGCAAAAGGTTAGGGAGAACTACCCCTCTCCCTAGATTGTGGTAAACCACAGACAAAGAACTCCAAGGTCCCCTGCACACGCTAGTGGTACATAGATTTAAGTTAGTACAGTAATGAGTGTAGGAAAGAAAGAAACACTGTTCATTCACTGCTCTGTGTGGTTCCAGGATTTATTCTCCTTGTAGTGCGTTCCTTGGTACAGAGTCTTAGCCTAGCCAACACGTGTTTCGTCGCTACCATGAAGTACACAGCGACTTCTTCAGGGCTAAATTCCTATGATTAGGGTCCTTAGATTGGGTTGCCGCCGTCCCTCTCACACGCGGGAGACTTCACCAGCTGCTTCACTGGATCGGGTGACTAGCGGCAACACAATCAAACCTGGCTGACAGCCATAACCCTACGAATAGGGTCTCACAATAATTAGCAGCTGCATATTCTGAATACTCGTCTGCATCACAGAATATAGATTCTGCTTCATGAGGAAACTTTAATTAAATGGAATTCTGGTCTCTGGTACCCTTGAGACCACCTACCACTATTTACCTTCGGGACGGAAGTACAACTGACAATAAGGACCGTAATCATAGGAATTTAGCCCTGAAGAAGTCGCTGTGTACTTCATGGTAGGGACGAAACACTTGTTGGCTAGGCTAAGACTGTACCAAGGAACGCACAACAAGGACAATAAATCCTGGAACCACACAGAGCAGTGGATGAACAATGTTTCTTTCTTTCCTACACTCATTACTGTACTAATTTAAATCTATGTACCACTAGCGTGTGCAGGGGACCTTGGAATACTTTGCAAGATACTTGAAAAACACAGTTCGTACGAGTCGGAAGCTCCGTCCGGGGCTACCGCGATGCTGAAAACAACAGAGTCTAACAGTTCCAGCCGACCGCGTTGGTACGGGCCAGTGAAAGCGTGGACAGACTCGGTAACAGTACCTTTCGCATTGTGGCTGACACAGTGGTGAGAGCCGGTCGTGGCAACCGTTGCGGTTGCGTTGCAAAATAGAAGCGGTGCAGGATGCGGTGTCCTTTCGATGCGGTGCAGGCAGCGACTCGGTGGCGATCGTCCAGGCGGCATCGGTGAGACCAAGGCTTACGGTGCAGGGCGAGACTGTGCTCGATGTGGTGCTGGCAGGTTGCAGTGCAGGAGACAGACACGGTTAGTGGGAGCTGGCTTTGCTCAGCCCAGACGGCTGTGTGGGATAAGGCGGTTCGTCGTGAAACCTATGGTACAGTACCCCCAGCCACAATGCGGTCACAGGTGTCAAAGTCAGCAGCAGCGACGGCGCCGGTGAGACCAGAATGGCGAAGTGAAGCGAGGCAGTGCGGTGCGGAGTGCGGCGCCCACGGGTCACGGTGCAAGCAGCAGCTTGGTGGCAGCAGCGTCGGTCGTCGTCATCGGTGAGACCAGGGTTGCAGTGCGAGATGCGGACGGTGTGGTCTGCGGTGCCGTCAGGACACAGAGCCAGCGACTGAGTCGGTGACGGAGTCGGTTGCGTTTCCCTTCTCTGTGACAGCTGAAACAGCGGTTCCAGAAGCGGTACCCAGAGGCTGGTGAAGTCTTTGCAGTCCCTGAGACTTCAGAACAGGAGGCAAGCTCTATTTCAGGCCCTTGGAGATACTCAATAAAGAAGTTGCAGAAAGTTCAGTCGAGTCCTTTCACTGCCCAAGACAGAAGCAGCCACTGCAGGCCAACACAGCAAAGCACTCAGCAAAGTAGTAGTTACTCCTCACAGCTTCTCCAGCTCTTCTTCTTGGCAGTCTTCTTGGTCCAAAAGAGTTCTAAAGTTTAGGGGTTTGGGCCCCACTTTTTAAAGCCCAAAATCCTTTGTTCTCTGGGGGCAGAGAGAGTCTGTGCCGAGCCAGAACCAATCTTGTCCTCCCTGGGACAGCTTCCTGTCAGGAGGGGGAGACAGCATTGTCAGAGGCAGACCAGGCCCATTCAGGTGAAAGGAAATCTCCTCCCCCTACTCTAAATGCAGCCCAGGTCTATTCAGCCCATCTAGACTCTCTGGAGCCACTGCTCCTCCCCAGCCCCTGTCATCCCAAAGCCATACAGTCAATCCACAAACCCAGCAGAGGCACACTGGATGGCTAAGCAAGAAAATACCTACTTTCCAAAAGTGGTATTTTCAAACACCGGATGTAAAAATCACCTTTACTAAAAGATGCATCTTTAGATTCTGAGTTCAGGCATACTAAACTTTATTTCTCTACCTTGTTCCCAGGGGTAGTTATGTTTATAAGATGTTATAAGCAAACTCCCCATTCGATCCTATGGGAACAGATAGCCTTGCAATAGTGAAAAGCTAAATTGGCAGTATTTCACTATCAGCACATGCCACACACATCAGGGCATGTCCTACCTTTCACATACACTGCACCCTGCCCACAGGGGTACCTTGGGCCTACCTTAGGGGTGACTAATATGTAAGAAAAGGGAAGGGTAGGGCCTCGCAAGTGGGTGCACTTGCCAAGGCGACATGGCAGTACTAAACTGCACACAGATACTGCAGTGGCAGATCTGAGTTACCTTTACAGGGCTACTCATGTGGGTGGCACAATCAGTGCTGCAGGCCCACTTAGTAGCATCTGATTTACAGGCCCTGGCACACTCAGTGCACTTTACTAGGGACTGACTAGTAAATCAAATATGCCAATCATGGAAACACAAATCCATAATAACAATTTACAACAGGAGCACCTGCACTTTAACACTGAACAGCAGTGAGAAAGTGCGCAGAGACACTAAACCAGTGAAAACAGAGTCAAAACCAGGAGGTCAGAAAGCAAAAAAGACAGGGGAAACACGCCAAAAGATGCCAAGTATAACACATGTCCCCTCCAGCTGAAAGTAGGGAGAACTACCCAACCTCCTGGGAGTTCTCTTCACTAAGGCGGAAGTACCTGGACAGACCATCTGCGTTGGCGTGTTCTGTGCCAGGGCGGTGTTTCACCATAAAGTCCATTCCCTGTAGGCAGATGGACCACCTCAACAGTTTCGGGTTCTCATTCCTCATTTGCATCAACCATCTGAGGGGCCTGTGGTCTGTCTGAACTCAGAAGTGAGTCCCAAACAGGTAGGGTCTTAGCTTCTTCAGTGCCCAGACCACAGCAAAAGCTTCTCTTTCTATGGCACTCCACCTCTGTTCCCTAGGGAGTAGTCTCCCGCTAAGGAAGACTACAGGCTGGTCTAGGCCCTCTTCATTTAGTTGTGAGAGCACCGCTCCCACACCATGCTCTGAAGCGTCAGTCTGCATGACAAATTCCTTGGAGAAGTCGGGTGCCTTGAGCACGGGCGCTGTGCACATGGCTGCCTTCAGGGCATCAAAAGCTTTCTGGCAGGATTCAGTCCACATCACCTTCTTGGACTGCTTCCTGGAAGTCAGCTCTGTTAAGGGGCAACAATGGTGCCATAGCCCTTAACAAACCTCCTGTAGTAACTGGTGAGACCTAAAAAGGCTCTCATCTCTGTCTGGGTCTTGGGGGGCTCCCAAGCCAAAATGGTGTCAATCTTGGGCTGTATGGGCGCCATTTGGCAGCTTCCTACCTGGTGTCCCAAGTATACCACGGAACCCTGCCCGATCTGGCACTTACTGGCCTTGATCGTGATGCCTGCCCTCTGCAGCCCCTCAACACTTCCCCGAGGTGCTGCCAGTGTTCTTCCCAGCTGGAACTGAACACTGCAATGTCATCCAGGGATGCGGCACTGAAATCCTCCAGTCCAGCCAAAACCTGGTTGAGCAACCATTGAAAGGTGGCAGGCACATTCTTCAATCCAAAGGGCATCACCCGGTACTGGTAATGTCCTTCCGGGGTTGAGAATGCCTACCTCTCCTTGGCCCCATCGGTTAAGGCAATCTGCCAGTACCCAGACGTCAAATCAAACGTGCTGAGGAACTTGGCAGCTCCCAACCGATCAATGAGCTCATTAGCTCGGGGGATGGGGTGTGCGTCAGTCCTGGTGATGGCATTGAGCCCACGGTAGTCCACACAAAACTGCAGTTCTGGAGTGGCACCGGGTGCAGCAGCCTTTGGGACCAAGACCACTGGGCTGGCCCAAGGACTGTTGGAGGGCTCTATCACCCCCAACGCCAACATCTTAGAGACCTCCTCTTTGATGCTGGCTCTGACCCGGTCAGTCAACCTGTAAATCGTGTGTTTCAAAGGAGGGCTGTCACCAGTGTCCACGTCATGGGTACACCAGTGAGTAACACCTGGGGTCAGAGAGAACAGTGAGGCAAACTGTCCCAACAACTGGTGACTGCCGCCCTGCTGCTCTGGGGTCAGTGTAGGGGAGAGGATCACACCTTCCACTGACCCATCATGCTCCTTGGTGGACAGGAGGTAAGGGAGAGGTTCACTCTCCTCTTCCACCCCATCATCTGTCGCCAAGAGCATGCTCACTTTGGATCTCTCAAAGTGCGGCTTGAGGCGGTTCACATGGAGGACCCTCAAAGGGTTCCTGAGAGTCTGGAAATTCACCAGGTAGGTGACATCACTTTTGCACTCCACCACCTCAAAAGGCCCAGTCCACTTGTCCTGCAAGGCACAAGGTTCCACTGGGGCCATGAACCAAACTTTTTGGCTAGGTTGAAACTCTACCAGAGTGGCATTCTGGTTGTACCAACGTTTCATCTCTTCCTGGCTTGCTTCCAGGTTCGCCTGAGCGAGTTTCCTGAAGTGGGCAGTTTGGTTTCTGAAGGCCAGCATGTAGCTAAATACATCCTGGGGAGTTTTCCTGGGAGCTGCCTCCCAGCCTTCCTTCACCAAACTCAGAGGTCCTCTCACAGGGTGCCCGTACAGGAGCTCAAGGGACTGAACCCTAGAGACTTCTGTGGTACCTCCCAGTACGCAAAGAAAAGGCATGGCAAGAGGACGTCCCACTTATGCCTCATTGGTTCTGTTAGACCCTTGATCATGCCCTTCAAGGTTTGGTTGAATCTCTCCACCAAACTGTTACCTTGTGGGTGGTAAGGAGTGGTGAACTTGTAGGTTACACCACATTCCTTCCACAGGCATGTCATATACTTCGATATGAAATTGGTCCCACGGTCAGAAACCACCTCTCTGGGGGTCCCACCACTGGCACCGTCGTTGTCCTGAGAGGAATTGCCTCCGGGTACCGGGTGGCATGGTCCACCAAGACCAGGATGTACCTGTTGCCCATGGCTGTCTTGGGATCCAGTGGCCCCACAATGTCCATCCCAACCCTTTCAAAAGGGGTTCCAACAACTGGAAAAGGTTGGAGAGGAGCTTTAACCTTCATTCCACTCTTATCACTTGCCTGGCAAGTTTGGCAAGACCTGCAATGTCCATCTGACTGCCTTCGCATTTGGGGCCAGAAGAAGTGGGTGACAAGCCTGTCAAAGGTCTTGTCCCGCCCCAAATGTCCTGCAAAAGGCATGTCGTGAGCCAGACCCAGTAGGAAGGTCCTGAAGCACTGGGGTACCACCCGCACACGGGCTGACCCAGGCTCAGTGACCTTAGGCTCGCTGTTCAGGAGACCATTCTCCCAGTAGATCCAATGAGATCCAGACTGATCACCAGCTGCCTGGTTTGCAGCCTGCTGCCGCAAACCCTCTAGAGAAGGGCATTCTTTCTGCTCCTTGCAGAATTCTTCCCTGGTGAAAACACCTTCTTGCTGCCAATGGGTCAGCTCAGAGATGTCCCCCAGTTCAGCTACCTGCTCCACTGTAGGTACCAGGACGTCCCCCTCAAGGTCAGCCTCCTCCTGGACCGTGAGAACCTCAGGGGCAGGTTTCCCGTGCTCCCTGCCCTTTCTCTGGGCAGGAACCTGGGCTACTGTTTCAGGCTCCAGGTCCTTCTGATCACCCTTTCCGGCCGCCATTGACCAAGTGGTTATGCATGCCCACTCTGGCAACCCAAGCATCTCCAAGTGAGACCTGAGCTCAACATCTTTCCACAAGGACTGCTCCAGGTTGTTACCTAGCAAACAATCTACAGGCATGGTAGGGCTCACAACCATCCTCAAGGGACCCGAGACCCCCCCCATTCAAAGGGAACCTGCGCCACCATACACTGGCGCTCTGAGTTGTCCACAGCAACTACTTGGTGGAATGCCCCGGAGACTACTTGCTTCTCAGAGACCAGGTGACACCGGACTGAGGTCACACTGGCTCCAGTATCTCTAAGAGCCTCTACTCTTTTCCCATTGATGGTCACCCAGGTGCTGTATTTCTTTGTGTTAGGGGGCACCTGGTTCCCTGGGACATCTCACTGTCCCCTAGTGAGACGAGGGTCATCTCTGCAGTATCCCCACCCTCCTGTGGACACCCCTCCTCCCGAAGTGCTACACTAGCCAACACCTTGGTCTGCCCACCGGTGGGTGGCTGTGCCCTCTTGGGACACTTGGGGTCCCTCTTCAAGTGACCCACCTGGTCACAGGAAAAGCACTTGCGGGGGCCGGTCTCTGCAGGCTTTCCCAAAGAGACCACTGCTTTCTTATCTCCTGGGGGATGGGAACCTTTACCCTGGGTATTAGTTTGGGGCCCTTTAGAGAACTCCTGTGCTTTACCCTTGTCCCCCCCACTTTTCTGCTGGGGACCCTGCCCACCTTTGGCTGAGTCTCCCCCAAACGCTTTCTTGTGGACCCTGGTACTCACCCAGCGGTCCGCATCCATAGCAAACTTCCTGGGGTCAGTCAGCTTACTATCAACCAAGTGCTGGCACAGCTCTGCAAAACATAGACTAGACAAGTGCTCCCATGCAAGCAAATTGTAGAGCCCCTGATAATCTGTCACATTACTGCCCTTCACCCAGCCATCCAGTGACCTGCAAAACGAATCCACACATTCCAACCAAGTGCTAGCATCAGTCTTCTTACTGGACCTAAACTGATCCCTGTATTTTTTCAGGAGTGAGACCATGCCTGGTGAGAAGAGCCTCCTTGTTATACCCCTTACCCCAAGCCACTACAGTGTCCCCTGCTTCTTCTGGGAAAAGAGGCCACAATCCTGCCCCCCAATTCTTCTCAGGGACCCCATTCATGTGTATAGACACCTCATAACCACCTTTGTATGTCATTCCCCTTCTTGAATTCCTTGCCTACATTATTGGGGATGTGTACAATTCTGTCTGCCTGCCCTGAAGAATTGCTGCCACCATCTGAGCTAGGTCTGCTTCTCTGATCCAGCTCCTTTATCCTGATCTCATGGTCTAACATCATCCTTTTCTCCTCCATAGCTAACTTAAGCTTCAGTTCCATAGCAACTCTCCTTGCTTCCCGCCTGTCCTCCAGTTCCTCTGGGGACAAGCCACTGCTGCCTGGTTTAGTGGGTGCCCCCCTCCCAAAAGCACATCCACCCTTGGAATAGGCTTCTCTACCTCCATGACAAGATCCCCAGACAGCTCACTAGCATGTCTGGCTGCTACCCAGGCCCTCAGCGACTTTTGTAGCTCCTCTTTTCTGCTGAGGCCCCTGATTTGGACTTTGAGGTTTTTGCAGATCGCCTTCAATTCCTTCACATTGTAGGTTTCTAACCTCTCCTCCTCAAAGGCCACTTCCAAGGATCCAGCAGATGATGCAATTGATTCAGGCATGTTGTACTGGAAAGTTCAAGACCGATGGAAAGGCAAAAATAGACCACCAAAAACAGTATGTGGTACGTAATGGTATGCGAAATGGTAGTAGTGCACACCAATCACTGTAAGTCAAGTGCAAACGCAAGTCCTATCCTCACCGCTGACAACAATGTTAGAAATGGGGGGTCTCTAGTTGGCAAGGGTTTGCACCTTTGTCCAAGTAGGGACCCTTCTTCCTAGTCAGGATAAGGGAGTTACACTCCTTAAATAACCCCTGCTCACCCCCTTGGCAGCTTGGCAAGAGCAGTCATTCTTATCTTAGAGGCAGTGTGTAAAGTATTTGCACATAACCAACAATAATACAGTGAAAACACTACAAAAGGACACCACACCAGTTTTAGAAAAATATCCAATATTTTATATACTTAAAACAAGACCGAAACAATAAAAATCCACAATACAGTACTTAAAAAGGTATACTTTGCAAGAATACTTGAAAAACACAGTTCGTACAAGTCAGTAGCTCCGTCCGGGACTACCGCAATGCTGAAAACAACAGAGTCTAACAGTTCCAGTCAACCGCGTCGCTAAGGCCCAGCGAAAGCGTGGACAGACTTGTTAACAGTACCTTTCTCGTTGCGGCTGACACGGTGGTGCGAGCCGGTCGTGGCAACCGTCGTGGTTGCGTTGCAAAATAGAAGCGGTGCAGGGTGCGGTGTCCTCTCGATGCGGTGCAGGCAGCGGCTCGGTGACGATCGTCCAAACGGCATCAGTGAAACCAAGGCTAACGGTGCAGGGCAAGACGGTGCTCGATGCGGTGCTGGCAAGTTGCGGTGCAGGCAACAGAGCCGGTTAGCGGGAGCTGGTGTCGGGCGGCCCAGACGGCTGTGTGGGACGAGGTGGTGCGTCGTGAAACTTACGAGCGTGCCCCCAGCCACGATGCGGTCACGGGTGTTAAAGTCAGCAGCAGCGATGGCGTCGGTGAGGCCAGGATGGCGAAATGAAGTGAGGCGGTGTGGAGTGCGGTGCCCACAGGTCACGGTGCAAGCAGCGGCTCTGTGGCGGCAGCGCCGGTCGTCGTCGCCGGTGAGACCAGGGTTGCGGTGCGAGATGTGGACAGTGCGGTCTGCGGTGCCGTCAGGACACAGAGCCAGCGATGGAAGCGGTTGAGTTTCCCTTCTCTGTGGCGGCTGAAACAGCGGTTCCAGAAGCGGTACCCAGAGGTTGGTGAAGTCTTTGCAGTCCCTGAGACTTCAGAGCAGGAGGCAAGCTCTATTTCAGGCCCTTGGAGATACTCAATAAAGAAGTTGCAGAAAGTTCAGTCGAGTCCTTTCACTGCCCAAGACAGAAGCAGCCACTGCAGGCCAACACAGCAAAGCACTCAGGAAAGTGGTAGTTCCTCCTCACAGCTTCTCCAGCTCTTCTTCTTGGCAGTCTTCTTGGTCCAAAAGAGTTCTAAAGTTTAGGGGTTTGGGCCCCACTTTTTAAAGTCCAAAATCCTTTGTTCTCTGGGGGCAGAGAGTGTCTGTGCCGAGCCAGAACCAATCTTGTCCTCCCTGGGACAGCTTCCTGTCAGGAGGTGGAGACAGCATTGTCAGAGGCAGACCAGGCCCATTCAGGTGAAAGGAAATCTCCTCCCCCTACTCTAAATGCAGCCCAGGTCTATTCAGCCCATCCCTGACCCATCTAGACTCTCTGGAGCCACTGCTCCTCCCCAGCCCCTGTCATCCCAAAGCCATACAGTCAATCCACAAACCCAGCAGAGGCACACTGGATGGCTAAGCAAGAAAATACCTACTTTCCAAAAGTGGTATTTTCAAACACAGAATGTAAAAATCACCTTTACTAAAAGATGCGTCTTTAGATTCTGAGTTCAGGCATACTAAACTTTATTTTTCTACCTTGTTCCCAGGGGTAGTTATGTTTATAAGATGTTATAAGCAAACTCCCCATTCTATCCTATGGGAACAGATAGCCTTGCAATAGTGAAAAACTAAATTGGCAGTATTTCACTATCAGCACATGCCACGCACATCAGGGCATGTCCTACCTTTCACATACACTGCACCGTACCCACAGGGGTACCTTGGGCCTACCTTAGGGGTGACTAATATGTAAGAAAAGGGAAGGGTAGGGCCTGGCAAGTGGGTGCACTTGCCAAGGCGACATGGCAGTACTAAACTGCACACAGATACTGCAGTGGCAGATCTGAGTTACCTTTTCAGGGCTACTCATGTGGGTGGCACAATCAGTGCTGCAGGCCCACTTAGTAGCATTTGATTTACAGGCCCGGCACACTCAGTGTACTTTACTAGGGACTGACTAGTAAATCAAATATGCCAATCATGGAAACACCAATCCATAATAACAATTTACAACAGGAGCACTTGCACTTTAATTTGGTAAGAAAGGGACCCCTACTGAAAACAATGAATCTTGCTAGCTGTAGGGAAAGGTACCATAAGGGGTAAGAAAAAAGCTAAACACAAGATCTATAATATTCAATTCCTACAAACCTTCAGGCCTGAATCTATACAAAAAAAGTGCATATGAGATAAGCAAATACATATGACTGGAAACAATTCCTTTTATTACAAAATATATTTTTTATTATTTATATTTAAATATTTCCATTATATTATTCCTTTTTCCTTTTGATGCTTTGATATTTTTAAAGATTAATATTTCACACAAACAATACAATGTTTACATTACATAGACACAAACACATATATACAAAAGCACAAAGAATTCTTTTCACAGACAATAAATTACAATACTATACAACAAAATCAATTTTTTTTAAAAATAGGAGAAGGAGTTGGTATGTTGACAAATAATTCAAAGGCTGGTGGTCGATGAGAACGACGCGCGTTTCGGCGTATAGCCTTCGTCAGGTGAACCGTCTCAACTTTCTCTATAATCCTGGGCCAGGAAAATGATCTCCGATTGGGACCAGCAAAGATTATCAGTCTTTGGGTGTGAAGATGTCACACAACTTCTATAATTTCTTATTTCAGGGGACTACTAAATGTCCAAAATGGGTATTGAAATGGTTTAGGCCTCATAAAGACTTCTTAATTTGATATTTATTCAAAGTGAGCACACCTTCAGTAAAAGTTTATGTATTGGGCCAGTAGTTTGTAGTCCCTTTCCACGGGTCTTATCGTGGTGAATGATAAACAGCCGGCACGAGTAGTAATCCTCTGTGTAGACAGCAAACTACATTACCCATTTTGGACATTTAGTAGTCCCCTGAAATAAGAAATTATAGAAGTCCAAAAGATGCCAAGTAGGGACCATGCAAGCACTTACCCTAACTCATGCAACAGTAGATAAATGCTATAATGGGACGTTGCCCAACCAAACACAATATACCATTTTGGAAGGCAAGAAAGACTTGCCAATTAGAAGTGGTATTTTCTCATTCAGTGCCACAGGATAAACACCGAACAATGAATATGTGTTTACAAATAGAAACAGTGCCAAATGTACAAAGTGTCAGTCCTAGATGAGTGAGTTTGTTACCTTAGATATGGCTACACATGGCAAGTCTTCGATTGTTGTATCGAAATAAATAAAGTAAGAGCCTGAAGTTTCACCTACAGTAGACTTAGGGATGAAGTATATAGGTTAGGTAGACACAGTAGCTGAGATAGTTCTTGGTAATACTAAAAGCAATGTAGCATTCAGGCTATTTGCCAAGCATACGCTGCTACTCCATAAGAACAGAAAGAAGCAGAGTTCCCAAAATTAATATGTGAAGCCTTCGTCTCCATCGGGAGAGACACCTTAGGAGTGAGACCACAGAGACCCCAATTGAAAAACAGTGCAGACATTGAGGGGCATATTCTCAAGGAGGCATTGCCGATTAATCGGCACTTTAGCGCCGCAAAAGTGGCGATAGACTTATCGCACTATTCACAAGCTGGTGCAAACTGCCGACATCGCCAGTTTTCCTGCGATAGCTGCCGCAAAACACATCGCCACGGATGAGAGCAACAATTAACGCTAATGATATGCAGAGTAGACGTACCCGCGCAAAAACACACGAAAACACCACTTCGCGATATTCACAGCGAGCAGCCAGATCTGCGATGCGACCCGAAAACAGGCGATAAGGCACGTTAGCAGCAGGGATTTAACACCTGCCTTTCACTGGTGTTAAGCAGGACGACAACCTGCAGTATGAAAGGGAGCCCAGCCCAGAGCCACACCTGAAGACCAACACATGTCATGGATCTAATGATCATGCAGCTCGGAGACCCAAGAGGTCCACAACACCCACCGCCGCCACCCCCAGGCTCCCCACCTCCCGCCCCCCCCCGGACTACCACCGAGGCAGCACAGAACAAAACAGCTGACCTTCCGAAAACGGCATGGCCCCTCAGCCACACAATTGCAGAATGTGGGGAGAGGTGGGAACCAAGTATGTGTGAAGGAGGCAAGTCACCCATGAATAAGAATGTACACAATGCCAAGTGTGGCGGTGATGTGCTGGACAGACTCCAGTATGCAGAGCACAGGCATGTCCCTGTGGACATATACTGCTGGTGTGTGCAGTGTTGTGGACAGTGGACGCAACCATCTTACCTCAGGCAGTGGGGAAGACCACGCTCATGTAGCTGTGTCGTCCCCCCTGTACGCGGAAGCGGAGTGGGCTGGTCCGGCGTACACCACACCAGCGTAGGAGTGTGAATAAATAGACCGGGGCTCTGGGCGTGGTTCACTTCTGGGATGGCCAACGCGTCTGCCAGGGCGGCACCCCTCACTCTGTCACGAGTCCGCCGCCGTGACCGCCAGCCTCCTCAGCCGATCGCTGCCTTCCGTGACACCCAGCGGCACAGCACCGCGGAGTAATGTGTGTGCTGATTACTGCCTTCGGCCTACACTGCGGTCAGCAGGGCGCTCACATCAAATCCAATCCTTACCTGTGAGGACACGCCATCATCGCTGGCTGCACACCTGCTGAGCGCTTCAGGTGCCACCAGCTCAGTGCACCACAAGTCATCGCCACCTGGCTGTGGGCCCTTGCTGACCACTGCCTCCGGCCTACACTGCGGTCAGCAGGTCCCCCAAGTCAAACTACGTATCATCGCAGGCTGCACACCCGCTGAGCGCTTCAGGTGCCACTAACTCAGTGCACCACAAGTCATCGCCACGTGGCTGTGGGCCCTTTCTGACCGCTGCCTCTGGCCTACACTGCGGTCAGCAGGGCTCACAATTCGAATTGAGTCTTATTTATGGCACAGTCCAGTAGGCAACAGACATTGCTTCCAGTGTGGGCCGCCCGGACGACGCATCATTGCTGGCTGCACACCCGCTGAGCGCTCCAGGTGCCACTAACTCTGTGCACCTCAAGTCAATGCCACGTGGCTGTGGGCCCTTTATGACCGCTGCCTCCGGCCTACACTGCAGTCAGCAGGGCTCACAATTTGAATTGAGTCTTGATTTATTTATGGCGCAGTCCAGTAGGCAACAGACATTGCTTCCAGGGTGGCCCGCCCGGACGACGCATCATCGCAGGCCGCGCACCCGCCGAGCGCTTCCGGGGCCACAAACTCAGTGCAGCTCAAGTCATGGACCCTTTATAATGTAATCTTTTGTGTGTGAGTCCAGTTCTGGTGCCCCTACCTCAGTGCACTGCAAGTCATGGACCCTTAATGATGTAATCTTTTGTGTGTGAGTCCAGTTCTGGTGCCCCTACCTCAGTGCACTGCAAGTCATGGACCCTTTATGATTGAATCTGGGTGTGTGATACGATGATGACTGTTCTAGTTGTTGCCAGCACCAACCACTCCCTGAGGGCTGGCTTACACTCACCCCACACCCATCCAGCACAGGCGTCACTGGACATGTGACCCTGGTAATGAAAAGGGGCCGGGCGCACGTGCCCGTAGCCAGTTCCAATATACATCTAAGTGTGTCCATGTGGTCATTATGTATGCGTGATGGCCCCTGGCCCTACCACATCACATCGTGCTGTGGACAGCGGACGCAAGCATGTCACCTCAGGCAGTGGGTAAGACCTTGGACATGTAGCTTTGTCCCCCCCCCTGTAAGCGTAAGCGGAGTGGGCTGGGCCGGCGTACATCAGTACAGCGCAGGGGTGTGTAGAATTAGCCCGGGGCTCTGGGCGTGGTTCAGTTCTGGCCTGGACAAGGAAGTAACTAATGAGTGTGTCACTGTTGTAGTGTTGGCGCCACCCAGCCCGCAATCGACAATGTTGCAATGTAGCATGCACCCGGAGGGCGGTCTCGCACGAACGTAGAAATGAAGGAGCGCAAGACCGCTCGGGGTCTTGGCTCATACATGCCAAGTGTTGTGTGTATCTGCATTGCCGCAGCATGAGCCAAATGCCTAGCCTTAATCGCAGCTCGAGTTCAGCCAGGCATGAACTCTACATCTGTGTCCGCACTATCCTTACCATAGGCCTACACTCACGTGGCCGCCCACCTTCAACGGCCAACATCACAGTGCTGTTGTCAGGCTTGTGGACATGCGCAGACAGGCATGACAATGGTGTGCCATTGGAGTGCAAGTGATGCAACCGCACAGCGTACACAAGTGAATAGGCTCGGGGGTGGGAGGAGCAGCTGTGAGGCAACGTAACACACAGTGATGCCGCTCATTTGCCACATGCAAGTTATGTCAAACATGAATCCCAAAGTCGCACACATCCCACCCCACACCCAACAAGCCACATTACAATTCCTGAATGCAAGCAGATGACAAACTGACATTAGGGATGAAAGCTCCTTTGTCTGAACTATCAGGCGGAAGCACATCTGCACATCCGACCTCGGAATTGCATGTGCCAGGCACCCCCTGACAGATACAATAGCAGTTGAGGATGACTCCCACACTATGCACAGCCCGACAGACCAACGTATACACACCCCACACACAGAAGTCCTTGCTCGGAGTTATCTTGCATGGAATGGCCTTCACACTTACTCCCACACCATCCCAGGCGTACAACCGTTGTACACTTAAACAACTCATTGATCCGAGCTGTGGCATTTCATCCACAGAACTGGCACAGCTCAGTACAGTGCCGCTTCAACCAGGGCCACTAACGCAATGGCAGAACATCCCGGGCACATGCACAACCCCTGTCATGTGGAACTGTACCGTGCACGTATGCTGCATTTACTGGGGGCACTGCCATTGGTAGTGCTGGGGGTCAGTTACCGGCTAAGCTTCCGCCTTGCCAACGTCACCTGCGTTCAGCCTGTGTTGCATTGTCGATCGTGCATATTCGAGTGGTCCATGGATGTCTGCCTATCCAACAGGACGGTAAGCGAACTGGATTTCGACATGTGTGTGCGCCCCCTTTTGGCCCACGACCAGGAGTGTCACTGTGATACCCGTCTATGGGATGCCTGGATACTTGGCATACATGCTGGCAGCTGGACCTGGGATATTGCAGAACTCCTCGTGTGCAGTGACCACATTGAGCCGCTCCCCTATTGGGCTGTAGTGCTAATTGGTGACAGGGGGTGGAAGCAGCACATCTGTCCGGACCTGCTAATGGATAGCCTCGCAGTCCTGTTCGATGGAGTCGACAACGACCTCATGTTGGAAATGATTGCCTACGAAGCTGCAATCGCTTTCATGGACGTGTGACTACGTACCTGAAGCCACAACAGTTTGGAACCCATTGCACATGTCCCGATACCTTGTTGCATCTTGGGGTTCTAGTCACATATCCCATGACAACAGTGGACATGGCTGCATTTGCCTGGACCCCGAATATGTGGGCGGACAACCACGCGGGGTAACACACACCTGTGAAAGGTGAGGCACTCCCCCGGAGTGGACAGCGGCGCTTGGCAATGTTCCTCATTCTGACATACTGCTGCATTGGTCCGCATGTTGTGGCACTTCTCTTGCCCGTACTGACACGCATATGCTAATAAAGTCTACGCACATTCACTTGTATTCAACTGTGATGTGAGTTGTTTTGAATGACGATGTGTGTCTCACTGCCTATCTGGGTCACGGCCATACATGCGCATTGATAGCATTACCCAGGGAGTACCATTTATGTGGAATCACTGTCCCTACATTCATCAATACTTTCATGCTTAATTGATCAGGGCCATGACACATCAGTGTGAATTTGAATGTTTTATTCGCATTCAGTGGGGAGTTTAAGCTGGACCAGTACAGGGGCATGCAAACCCCACTTTACATTGTCGCCCCGTGGAGGGCCAGCCAGAGTCCTTTAGGGATTGACAGGTTCATCGGAAGAGGAAGACTTCAGTCCGCAGTGTGATTGCTGTGTCATTGGTAACCATTCCAAATATGGCAGTCCATGTCGTGGTCCAAGGTGAGTGTCGCTGAGTGTAACGGGGGAGAGTGGAAGTTGTTATTCCAGGGCATGATGCAGAGGGCAGGAACAAGCTGAAACAGGCCATATGGTGGTGATGTATGCTACCACTTCAATCTTACCACCAAGCCAGATTCATCATCATCTTCGTCCTCTGATGTGTCAGGTGCCTCACATGTGGGTGGTGGTGTTTGGTCTGCCGCACTGTGTGGCACTGACACTTCAGGGGGCGGAGATGTGGATGGAGTAGTAGCAGCAGCATTCATCCGCGCCAGGCCATCTGGCGGCAATGCCATGATGAGGATCTGCAGGGCATGGAAGATCCCAGCTACATCTCGCTGGTGTGCAGCCGTGGCAGCCAATTGTTCCGCATGCATCCGCTCCATGTTCTCCATGATCCTCCGCATGTGCCCCAACTCCCGGCTGACATCGCTGGAGCCACTCTGACTAGACACTTGTTCTTGTCTCCGAGTCATGACTCCAGCGATGTCAGCCATGGATTGTTGGAGAGCATGGAGCGGACAGTGGGTGTCCGTTAGGGACTGTAAGTGGACCCTGATGGGACTTAGACACCCACGTATGGCATCTAGTTTGGCTGCCATGAGGTCGAACCCCACCCGCAGCTGATCAGCCATCTTCTCCTGGCACCCTAACACACGGCGTTGGAATGCCATGTGTTGGTCGTGGGGGTCCTGGGAGACAGCCGTGGTGGTGGGTGCTTCCTGTTGTGTGGTCTGTGCAGGGGGTGGGGTCTCCTCGATGCAGCTGGGCTGCCCTGCTCCTGGAGGTGGGGTGCCGAAGCTGTCCATGAGCTGCTGGAGGGCGTCAGTGTCGATGTTGGGGAGGTCCTCTTCGTCATCAGTGCTGAGTTGTTGTGTCTGCTCTGCAGGAGGTGTTGATTCTCCCTCTGCAATGTGAAGGGGAGATGCAGATTGACACTGTGTTCACATGTATGTTCACGCATTGTACAAGTTTACTAACGGACTGCATGACAATGTACATTGTGACTGTTTGTGAAGAGATGCCTATTTGATGCGGGACAGTTGACATTTCTACACCATCAGGGATGTGAGGTTGTACTTGTCCATTGTCATCTCACAGTTTCCTGCTATGTCAAATGCGAATGGCCATTTTCTACACACAAGCGGCAGCAGTTGTGTCCTCTGTTCTGTTGTGAGAGTGTTGCAGTTTGTACCACATTGTTGTCAATGTTGAGGTGCTCTGATTCTTATGTGTGTGTGCTGCATTGTGGGTGTCTTGCCCCTTCAGCTCTGATTTGGCTGGCCCTTCTCCCTTTCAGGCGGTGTGCCTTTCACTTCTGTGCTTATACAGTGCTGAGATGTTGCAGACTTGGGTAAATTGGGCTCTTGGTCGGAGTTGTGACTCTTGGGCATGGTTTGTCCGCAGATGTGCTCTACTTAATTGTGCATGTGTGCCATTGTGCCCATCTCCCCCGTCCCCCCAGTCCCTGGTCGTTACTCACCCTGTTGCTGTTGGCTCAGGTCATGTTGTGCAGTGTCCGGTCCACCAACTCCTGCCACCGTCTCCCCAATGACTCGGGTCACTATTTCCTCCATCTCATCCAGCTCCTGGTGTGTCGCTGGGCTCCCACCTCCAGTCTGCATTGCTGCTCTCAGGTTGGCAGCGATTTTCAGCTTGGTTTTGCGCTTCACATCAGTCCAGCACTTCTTGCAGTCGTCCACTTCCCTTCTCTTCACTCCGACTGCATTCACCTTGGCCAAGATGGACTGCCATATTGTATTTTTAGTTGCCAATGTCACAGTGGAGGTGATGAACAGTTGGTGGTGGTGTTCTGTCACCTCCGTAATGAGGATCTGGTTTTCCTGCGTACTGAAACGCGGGTTCATCTTATTCTTCTCCTTGCCCTTCCCTGTCCCCGAGGTCCCAGGCTGGCACTCCGTGGGGCTTGTGGGGTTCTGGTTGTCCTCTGTACTTGCTCCGGCTCCCTCCATGGTGCTTCGCAGTTGTTTGTGTTTTGTAGGTGTTTTTTTTTGCCGCTTTTATAGTGATTGTTCCCGCCTTACTTGTGGGACTTGCGGGCCTGGCGCTGCTTTTCGCTGGATTTTTATTGCAGTTGGGCCCATCGCAACTTTTTTCACGTTCGGGTTTCCTTTTTTATCGCCATCGCGGTAGTTGTATCGCGGACATTTGCGGCGTTCTTGGGAAACTATCGCATGTTACCGCCGTGTTGGGAATACGACGTTGACACGGAGTTATTTTCCCGCGATAGACGGCGATATGGAAAATTGTGTTAGCCTATTTTGGCGATGTTTATCGCATGTTCTTGCGAATATCCCCCTGAGAGTATTCAGAATGAAAGGAAACCATCACCACAATGATCCCTGGGGAACAGTACAAAATTCCAGGGGGGTTAAAAGCAAACCGCAATTTAACGTAAAGATGAAGAGCAGGAAGGATATAGTCTAAGAGAGATGAGAGAAATAGGAGCTCCAGAGAGATATCAATCCCCGGATGAGTGCTATTCCTATTCTTTATAGTATTGTTGAGATAGGAAAGCAGAGTCAAGTGAAGAAGCCTGTTATTCCGCAGGACCTAACAAGGGACAAACCAGCAGGAAAGAGAGGCAAGCCACAGGATCCTCAAAACCACCCTTTAAGAACAAGAGTGTAGCTGCAGCAGGAAAACAGAATGCCTAAAAGAAAGAGTTTTACTGAGGAACGGTAGCCATACTAGACAGTGCAGTGGCAATAATTATAGCTCGCCAAAAACTCAAAGCCCACCTGATTGTAGAGGATATAAACAGAAACATCTGATGGGCATCTTAATGATCTAGATTTATTATACAAAATTTATACACAAATAAAGGGGATATTGAACGAACAATCTCAATAAGTTATTTGACTTATTTGACTGATATCTATGACATAATACTAGCAGAAGAACATTGCCTACTATAAGTTATATTTGAGGCTCCATTAGGACAAGAAGTTAAAAAGGGAGAATTTTCATTGTTGGTGGCATAGTCATACAAGGAAACATTTGATAAAAGCCAAGCAAGTTGGGATAAAAGTAAAAACCCACACGATTCCTTTGAGAGATGAACCACAGGTTTAAAAACAATATCCATTAAAACCGAAACCCCAAAAGGATCTTAAGCAGATTATGGGTAAATTACAATATCAGGGAAAAGTAATTCTATGCCCATCAATATTGTGATGAACACTCCTGTTTACCTGATTTCAATGCCAGATAAATCTTGGAGAATTTTATTAGACTTTCACAATTTGAATCTTCTCAGCATAACATATGCAATGCTAAAAATAGCACTGAAATAATGAAGCAGCTAACACACAAAAACCACTTTAGAAATAGAAAACAGTTTTTTTTACACAGTCTAGCACAAGATTCATAATATTTAACCTCTTTTACCCTCAGAGGAGTTCAGTTTGGCTTTTCAAAACTTCCTCAGGGTATAAAAATAGCCTTGGAGTATTTTTAGCAAGAACATTTGATATATTCCAGTGTGATTTGAGTGTAGTTTCTTATGTTAGTGGTATATATGAAACAGATGACGATTGGGAAGAACAGTTGCAACACACTTCTCGTAGCTGTCACGGAACGCAGCGCAGCGGGCAAAAATGCTGTGCTGCGTTGCGTGACAGGGAGAGAGCAGAAGAGCGCCATATTCACAAAGATATGTCTCTCTCCTCTCCTCTCCCTAGTGCCGGTACTGATTTCAGATGCCGAGCGCCATGCACACACCTAGAGCCATAGCGCTAGGTGTGTGTATGAGTCTTGCATAGGTTTTGTACAGGAAGGGTCTCCTTCCTGTACAAAATACTAAGCTTAGACAAGTGAAAAAGCCTGCCAACCGACGCGGAGCAAGGCTCGCTGCTGAGCCGGGGATGGTTGATGTCCTACTCCGACTCACGGGGGTACTTAGCCCAGCTCTGAAACACGAGATAACAGTCACCTGGGAACGGTGACACTGAAAAGAAGCTTTTTCTGCACTTTAGATTGGGTTTTTTATGGCAGTCCATGAACATGTTCAAAGATTGACATTTAAGTTTGCTTTGTTTATTTTGTTTATGAATCTGACTAACCGCAAAATGACTGTTCCAGGTCCTCACTTCACGGGGATTACACTGATTTACGCAGGGCAGTTTGCCTGTTGAAATTACTTAACTACGGGGACGCCCGGTCATTACTTCCAGGGGGAGGACTACACCTCCCAGAAAGCGGCAGCAGCTGACGCCGCCAACAACGCCCTGACTATGCACGGAGGTGCGAAATAAAGCAGCAGAGGGCTCCTGCTCCACGGGACGCCCGGTCATTACTTCCAGGGGGAGGACTACACCTCCCAGAAAGCGGCAGCAGCTGACACCGCCAATGACGCCCTGACTGCGCACGGAGGCGTGAAATAAAGCAGCAGAGGGCTCCTGCTCCACGGGACGCCCGGTCATTACTTCCAGGGGGAGGACTACACCTCCCAGAAAGCGGCAGCAGCTGACGCCGCCAACGACACCCTGACCACGCACGGAGGCACAAAATAAAGCAGCAGAGGGCTGCCGCTCCGCGGGACACCCGGTCATTACTTCCAGGGGGAGGACTACACCTCCCAGAAAGCGGCAGCAGCTGACACCGCCAATGACGCCCTGACTGCGCACAGAGGCATGAAATAAAGCATCAGAGGGCTCCCGCTCCGCCCGGGTGAAGACCGGGCCAAGACGGGCACGTCTTAGCCCGTCATAGACTGACAGAGGCTGGGTTGGGGCATCCCCCTTTCTTATGGAAGATGGACTCTTGAGCTCCCTAAGTTGGTGAGTGGACCCTCCTGTTATTTATAGTTCTGTGAGATCTTTTATTTGGGAGACTCTCTAGCTCTGGCCATTTGGATTGAAGTACATCTACTTCTAGTGAGAGGCAGTCACGGCACAGTTTGTGGAACGTACTGAATCCTGTGTCAGGTATTCTGTGGCAAGAGGAAGCACAAAGTAACACCAGGTGGAAGGCTGGGTGGATCTGTTTGTTGCTTTTGGCCCCCCGCCCCACCTTCATTCACCAGACGTTATTGTGGAATATAAGGAGGCCAAAGGATTATTGGTGGGATCTGTCCTTGTGTGGATTGATTTATACGGTTAAGGCCCCTGTTTGTACCATCGACATTGACTGTCATAACAACGCTACCATCTCTTGCAGCTGGGGGTGTGGTTAAAAACCTGAGGAGGGGGCCGGGAGAGGGAGCTGTTGTTTAATGCCAGTGAATTCTTTCACTGGAATTTGCTCTTACATCCTCTCGGCCTGTGATCTTGGGACTTCATGTCAAATCCTAGATAACCCTTAGCCTTGCAGAACTCTAAAAGTCAAAAGCTTATTATATTAGTGTATTTTCTTCTCACTCCTTGATTGGCAACATTACTTCAGCTGACTGAATCATGGGTAAACGGAAAACTATGCCTGCTTCAAAACCTATTTGTACCACACTGGACGGCTTCCTTCAAAAAGCTGTGGGGTCAATTACCAAGGAAAATGAGCAAGCAGAACGTAGACTCTCGCTAGCCCCTACCGCTAGTGCTGCCCTACCTCTAATAGCCCATGTAGATGCTAATATGGACTCTGATGGTATTGACAGTGAACAGAGGTCTCAAGTACCTATCTTGCCTGTTGTGATAATCAGGAATAATGATGACACCCAGGCCAAAGGAGCCCAAAATTTGCCTGTTTTTAACACAATTTTAGTGGAGAACAAATCTCCTCAAGTAATCGGGGGGGAACGTAAGAGAGTTGAGGGGGGAGGCTTAGCACAGAAACAAAAGGGTGAAGGAAGTGGCCCGAAAAGGGCCACAAGGGTTTTCTACAACCTCCTAATCGCCTTCCACAAAATGAAGAGTCGGTCAGACAGTAGAGAATACAAAACAGTTGTTTATTACCAATACTCTGCAGAGGAGTCTAATCTGACCTGCACCCTAAGATGTCTGCCGAGGGACTGACCCCCCCAACGTCTGCAACGCATAATCATTCCTCCCAAGGGCCTCCTAACCGCGCCTACAATGGAAAGTTACCGGCTTAGGCCGAACATGAACAAAGGAGGCACAGAAGGATGGGCTACCACCTGCTAGATGGGTACACGCTATCACTATCTCAAGGTTGCCGTGCTGGTTTCGGGGTCTCCTAACGTGGGAGCAGAGCTACACACAAGTATAGGTATGCAAGGGCAGAATGGCCTATTCATTAGCAAGTCAGAAGGCAACCTTGAACAAAAGAGAAAATAATAGCTGAATACAGTGTTCTGCTGAGGCAAGCAATACGAATAATGAGGCCTAGTACAGGCACAGCCTAATAGGGATTACGAAATTCAAAATGGAGTCACACTCGCTAACTGAAGCTCGCACATTGCAGGGATAACTCAGTGGGTTGCATAACGTGAATACGAATGGTGTCTAATTTAGCTGCACACTGCTAACCTAATATAACGTAGAACAAGTGTATAACGAGAATGAGATTTTCAAACCTAACAGACCCTCCTTTTAGCAGTGGAGGCTAAATTCTTTATTGGCGCTATCGGGTAGGGTCTTTACAATTCTAAGCAGGGAAAAGAGAAAATGCATATTCACTTCGATATCAAAGGAAAAATAAGCAGCACATGTATGGCAAGATATGTTTAGTACTCAAAAATACCCTCATCTATCTGCATCATATCCTGTATTTCTTGCATCATCATATTAGAGACTTTATCATTATGGCCTGGCAATTTAGGGGTAGGGGTGAGTTTACTCGCACAATAGGTGCAGCATGCTGGAAGGCAATTGACACATAGGCAGCATGTGAAAATGACACCTGCAATAGCTACTAGGAAAAGAAGTATCTTCCAACCCCAGGATGATAGCAGACCCCAAAACTACCCTGTGAAGGACCATGAACCATTATCCTGATGAATATCAGATGCAAGCCTATGTAGCTTCTTGATAGCTGAGCATACATTAGGGGCGTGGTCTAGGATGTAAACGCAGCAACTGCTACCTATGACGCGACAAGCTCCACCCCTATCTGCAAGGATAACGTCTAAAACCATTCGATTTTGAAGAGCAACGAGTCTGGTAGCCTGGAGCTCAGCCGTAATGTTAGTGAGTATGCCTGCTGTAGTGTTGATAACCCCTTCAACAACCCTGGTGAGACAACGAATGCTAACACAGTTGTACATAGGTCCCCAGAAAGGGACAATACCCTTCATGGCATCCATGAATTGCTGTAGGGTAGTATCAGTTTGATCGATATCTGCTGTGTCAATAACTCTCCTTACCCTGGACAAGTACACGTTTCTCCGCTGCAGCCTATGGTCTTTGTGATAGTTGGACGGTGCAATGTAAACGGGAGGTAAAAGAAAAGAGACATAACACCGGCCAGACCATCCCCTAGGGAGCCAAGTATAAGCCTGCTCCCCACAAACAAAGTATACATTTGGGGGGGTGAGCAAAGGTGGGCTACTAGTAGTGTTTTATCGATAGGTGTAGTTGCAACTGCTCTGTCCCACTGGAATGTTCCCAGAGCCTTCGACACAGAAACTAGCTGCTGTATTAACCACAGGTACGGGCATGGCTTTATCTTCAGTGATATTTCGTGCATGGAAACATTTCAAGTATTCAGTAACATTGAATCCCTGAAAATCCAACATTTCATTTTGCAGCCATGTGGCATTCTTGTTACCTTCGTAAACATTCATGCAAGCATGTGGATGTAATGTACCCTCCTTTCCTCCTGTCCCAGGTGTATAACCCTGGTGTACCACAATATATTCCAACACTGCTTCATAGTCAGACTTCGTCATATTCATAGCATCAGTATGGTAATGCATATACACTATGGAAAGCAACAGGAACCATGCCTCACAACTACTTAGGTACGACAGGGGTAAAGACACCAGTAAATCGTTCTTGTGCATAACTGAGGGGAGTAACCCACACACCCAACAATTCGTGGCATTTGTTGTATTATGTACCTGGTGAAGCATTTGCAGGAAAGCATTTTCAACATATGTCTGTCTATGTCTCTCTTTATGTGGGGCCAATGTAACGAACAGATGCTCAGGTGGAGACGGGGTAGTCCCTATCAAAGTGTGGACAGGATGCTGTTCTTCTAAATACCACACAACCCCAAACAGTATTATCATTACTATGAGAAGGAACACTACCACCACTATCTTACTCCTAGTAGACCAGCTAGACCACACAGGACTACTCTGCCCCGGTGGGGGTGCCGCTAGGGGCTGTTCCTCTTCCATGACAGCACGACCAAATAGGAACATGTGAAGAGCCTTATGAACTGGAGCCACAAGAATACAACCGACCAGAGGGGCACTGTTTACCCAGCGTCCTTTAGAGCCTCGCTGGCAGGCTCCTATCATTCATCAACGTTGGTGCTGTGAAGCACTCCCTCGAGGGAGCCGCACGATCACGGCCCTTACTGGAAATGAATCCTTCTTCTTTCAGGATAGGGCACGCTCCCTCCTGGGCAAGCACCCTCAACGATCCTGTCCAGTGTCCCAGGCACTGCACCAGTGTAGTTCACCCTAATCTGACGCAGGCACTGCAGACATAGTACCTACACCCTAATCTCAAGTCCTTCCCTAACTTCTGGACTATCCCTCTGGCGCACAGTCCTTCTTTCGGGGGCGCAAGTTATACCTGTCAACTCCAGGCACTGTTTCATCAACAAAAAGGGGGTGAAACTCTGGCTCAGAAAGGCATGGGGACTCAGGTGCCAGTGGATGAGATGGGGCAGAAACCGGAGCTGCCCTTATCTCCGGAGGGACCGCCTCAAGCAGGGCGGCGTCACTCTCTGCGTCCGTCCGCGCCCACCTTAGCCGGGCATCAGAGAAGGGAACAAAGCGGGGCACCCTTTCCCCTTCCTGGTCAGCAATGCCGTCGAGCACCCACTTGTCGTAGGGAAGTGGGAGAGGAACCCTCTTGCAGTGTGTAACATGCACCCAGTTTTTCCGGCCGTCGAGCTTCACCGCCGTTCTAGTGGCAAGGAGGACCAACAGGGGGCCCTTCCAACGAGGCTCCAGGCAGATCTTCCTCTGGAAGTTTTTGACGAGGAAATAATCTCCGGGCTGTAGCTGATGCCCGGGTGTAGGAGAGTAGGATCTGCTTCACATGGGTACCCCCACTTTTTGCTGATGCTTCACTGTTTTTCGACTTTAGTCTGGCTGGGGCCCTGCTAATCAGAACCCCAGCCTACCTGCTTCCTCTCTAAAATGGTTTCCATGTGCCTTAGGCACATCTCTGATTGGAATCTGGAGTGCCCTTATAAGTCCCTAGTATATGGTATACTATGTACCCAGGGCATAGGTACCCCAGAGGCCTGCCAGGGGCTGAAGCATGTATTATGCCACCCCTGGAAGGCCAGCCAAAATGACACCACAGGTCTGCTACTGCAGCCTGGGTAAGGTGGTGCATGCACCCCTTACTGTGATATAGGCTACCTATATCACTACCATTGCACACACATATAAACCTATAAGTCACTCCTATGGCAGGCCTTAACAATCCTGAAGGCAGAGTGCTTGGTTTTTATGTGAGAGGGTGCCCCTGCATGAGCAGAGCCCCTCTGCAGCGTTCGGAGTCCCTCCTCTGATGCTGTTTGTGGTACAGCCTGACCATATACTCTTAAGTGCATTATATCCTCGCGGACAATGCTAACTTTGGACTGGCTGCACCAAAACATGTCGTGTTTGGTGTCAAACATCTTGGAATACCACAATCCTGGCGGCGGGGGTAGCATTCCACCCTTCTAGAGGGAGAGACATGTACACACCGGGCTACCCGGTAACTTCTTTCCAGAGCCCTGGCATCACAAAATGGATGCCGCTGCCACAGACACGGGTCTGGCCTCCTGCTGCTGACAGAAACTCCGGCAGGGGAGGCCTGGACAATAGGTTTCCTGTCGAAGGGAGGTGTAACCACCTCCCCAGACAGGATAGTGTGTATTGGGGCTGGGCGGGAGCACCCTCTGGTGCTTTGAAGTCCTGCACTGGGGGCACATTTGGTGTCCCTGTGCATATGCCAGTTCAAACCGGTTGCAGGGGCTACCTGCCCCTGCTCTGGCGTGAAACTGGACAAAGGGAATGGGTGTAACCACCCCTCTTCCCTGACCCTCCCATAGGTGGGTCCCCAGAGTATGTCCAACCCCCTAACTTTGTATAAGTATGGGACCCCAGTCCTTAGGACTTTAGATATCCCTGGACGAAACTCTGTAACTGAATCCTGGAACTTCGACGCTCTACTCAAGATTAGAGGACTGAAGAATCTCCCTTGGGGTCAAGGAGTGACTCCCCTGCTTGGCAGGCACCAAAGAAGCAATTGTCCGGTCTGCATCGCTGAAGCTCACGCCGGACGCCAAAGTCTTTGCATCACCAGAGGTAGATTTCCAGACTTCCCTGAGGCTGCCCTGAGTCCCCAGCCAAGCTGAGGCCCGTAGCTGTCGTGGGTAACGTGGAACCGTGACCCCTGGACACCGAGCACATTTGCAAGTGCATCCTCTTTCTGGTCTCCCACGAAGTTGTGCTTTGGGCTTCAAGTAGCCCCCGCCTCCAGCACCAACTGTACCGAAGATCACTGGCCTCCACTCCACGAGTGTCCTGTGAGCCAGCTCCAAGTGCGTCCACTTGAGGCTCCTTCGCGGTTGCTAGTCCGTTGGCTAGTGGGCCCTCTTGAAGGCTACTCTTCTTCTGCTTGGGCTTCCCTGGTTGCTCCAGATGTGCCCTGACTTACCCTTGCTGGGTGAGTCCCTCAGACCTTGCTGGTCTGTATCACCGTCCTTCTTCTATTTCCATGTGACTTGCCGTTGCCAAGGCTTGTTGGGTCCAATCCGGTCGCCGACACCCCAGCAATCGACAAACGTCATGGGACAGCTCGAATCCAGCTCCTGGTTGTCATCGACGCCTCCTGAACCTCGTGGCTGAAGAGTCAAGACGACTGTCAACCTACCTGAATCTGCTCATCGCCTTCCTGGTCACTGGCTCGTGACCCAGACTCTGTCCCCTCTGCTTTCAGGTTCTTCAGATCTTCGATCCACCTTTGGATCCACCCGAACACTTTCGACTTGGTCGCCAGCAGCACTTTGCAGCAGATCGCCATTGAAAACGACGACGAAACCCGACCCCAAAAGGCACCTAGGCACCCGGCTTCCCTGGGTGAGGTAACACGAGTACTCGAGTGCTCCCGTGGGTATTGACTCTAGAACAGCCTAGTTCTAAAGGGGTTTGCTCCAAGTCCTCCTCTAAATGTCCTTTTCCTTTAAAACTCCAACCGCGACATTCCCCATAGAAGTCAACGGCGGCTCGCGGCTGTGTTCTCACACTGCACGCGTCCCCCGTGGGTCCCCTGTGTCACTACCTTGGGTGGTTCCTTGAGGGCCAAGCACTTCTACAGGCTCTAGGCCTTGTGTCTAGTTCAGTCGTGGTTCTTATACCACTTTATTGGTATATGGTTTGGTACGCCCCTAGGGCTCAAACGTGTATTTGTGCTATTACTGTTGATATTCGACTTGTAACTTATGTACTTCGAACTCTAGCCTCATAAAGAGACTAGAGGGGTGTGTTTAAGACTAAATACATATATTTTAAATATATACCTGGTGTGGTCCTCTTTCATTTGGTCACTCAAGAGATTATAGACTGGTAAAACAAGCTGCTTTACATTCCTTCAAGACTTAGCCTGAAGGCTGCTCTCCATAGCTACCACTAGGATAGCTTTCAATAAAGGTTGTCTTTAACCTATCTCCAATAAGGGGTTGTTTGGACTGGTGCAAGGTGCCCACTATAATTAGTGGACAGCATATACCAGGCCAACTTCTCACACCGGGCCCCTCTGGTACCGGCTGCAGCATCTCCTGAATCTGTTGATGAAGAGAACGAAGATCTTTAGTTAACTCATACAGATAGCCTCTAAGCAAAGGGTGCTCTATCTCAGAGAAGCGCTTTGGCCTTGGAACGCCCCAGATATTGGCAGGGCGACCAAACACTACCTCATACGGTGACAACCCTGTCCTAGAGTGTGCCGTCGCCCTGGTGGATTACAAGGCCAGGGGAAACGCACCTGGCCATCGCAATCCTGTGCTTTCCTGTATTTTTGCTAACTTCAGCTTGAGAGTACCATTATATTTCTCAACCAGACCTGCTGACTGGGGGTGGTTAGCTGCATGAAACTTTTGCTTGATGTGCAAACCTTTGCACACCAGTTGGATGACCTTGGAATTGAAGTGACTGCCGTTGTCACTCCAGATCACACTCGGCAATCCAAAGCGCGGGGAGAACTCTTTTATGAGTGCCTTCGCCGTCGCCATAGCGGTATTCTCTTTAGTGGGGTAAGCTTCAATCCATTTACTGAATGCACAAATCACTACCAGCACATACTTCAAATTGTTGACTCGTTCCATTTCGATGAAATCCATCTGGAGAACCTCGAAAGGGAAGGAAGGCGGTGCAAAATTACCAGAGGGTGTAGGAGTACCTTTCCCAGGATTATGTCTCATACAAATCCTACAGTGTTTCACTAAATGAGTGGCTGCTTTGGAAATATTGTCATTCTGCCACACTGGGTCCAACACCCTACATATTCCCCTGGCGCTAATGTGGGCTGGGCCATGGGCCATGGTAACCACAGAAAGTACATAGGCATTAGGTAACATCCATCACTGTTTCTCAGACTTATCAGTCCAGCACCCATCCTCATCCAGACGCCCTGTACTCTCCTGCCATATTGCCAATTCGTCTAGGGTCGCCTCGCTTTGTATCTCTTTAACGTTTTCTAATGTGTCCTCGAACATTCCATTGTCCGGGACCCACCTAGCAGGACCTGCCACAAACATCTTTTTCATCTTTGATCTCGCTGTCTCTTTAGCTGTTTGATCTGCAAACGCATTTCCTCTCCCAACATCATCTGTTATTGCTTTGTGGGCACTACATTTTATTATTGCTAACCTTTTGGGAAGTGTTAGAGCTGACAAGAGTCTATGTATCAATGGGCCATTCTGTATTCGTAATCCATGTGATGTTAAGAACCCTCTCTCCGCCCAGAGGCGTCCAAAATTATGGGCGACCCCAAAGGCGTACTGGCTGTCAGTATAAATATTGACAGTCAGTCCCTCACTCAACTCACAAGCCCAAAGAAGGGCAACCAGCTCTGCAGCTTGGGCTGATTGGTATGGGACACGGGATGTCTCAATTATAGTGTGTAATGTTGGAATTGCATATGCTGCAGTGGTGGTGCCATCCGGTAGTTTGAAACAAGAGCCATCGACATATAGTTCCCCTTGGGGTTCAGATAGGGGAACATCAGTCAGGTCTACCCATCCTTTTGTCTCCTCTTCCATTCTGTACACACAATCATGTACATCTGTGTCATTACTCGTCGAAGGGAGGGGTAGTAACGTGGCTGGGTTCAGAGTGGCACATCTTTTGATGGTGATGTGCGGAGCAAACAAAGTTAGTTCATATCCAGTCAGACGTGCACTAGTAAGGTGCTGTGTCTTTGTCTTATTCAAAAGCGTATCCACAGCATGGGGTACTATTACCGTGAGAGCAGTAACAAGAACGAGCCCCGCCGATTGTCTGATAGAAACTGCCACCTCTCAGGCAGCTCGGGAGCGCTCTGGCAATGTTATCCAGTATAGCGGAAAAATAAGCGCAGGGTCTTTGCTTACCACCAAAACCCTGTGTTAAAACAGAAAAAGCGCAACCGTCCGCCTCATGTACGTAAAGCACAAAAGGCTTCTGGTAATCAGGAGTACCAAGCACAGGAGCAGAGCAAAGTGCAACCTTTAATTGCTCAAAAGCTTGCTGGCATGCGGATGTCCAAGGCAGGGGTTCATGCACTTCTTTGGTGGTCAGGTAAAGGAGGGGTTTTGTTAGTAAGGATTAATTGGGGATCCAGTGTCTACAATACGAGGTAATACCAATAAATGTGCGTACTTCACGTTGGGTCTTAGGAACAGGCATATTAGTGATAGCAGCTATGCGCTCAGGTGTTAGTCTGCGACCCTCCTTCGACAGTAGGTGACCTAAGTAAGTGACCTCCTGTCGACAATATTGAAATTTGGAAAGGGACACCTTATGGCCATGGCCCGCCAAATGTAACAGCAATTTAACAGTGGCATCTTTACAGCCATCCTCAGTATCAGAGGCCACTAGGAGGTTGTCTACGTACTGCAATAGCACATTACCAGTGGGAAGTACCAAAGAATCCAATTGAGTTTTTAAGGTTTGACTATAGATACTAGGACTTTCTGTATAGCCTTGAGGAGCCCGACAGAATCTAAAGCTCCTGCCGGCTAGGGCGAATCCAAACAGATATCTGCTATCTGTATGAATAGGAATGCTAAAGAAAGCATTCTTCAAATCAATCACGGAAAAGAGTTTTGCTGATGGGCGAATCATTGTCAATATCATGGTGATGTCTGGGACTACAGGGTATTGGGGTACTACAATTCTATTGACCTCTCTGAGGTCAATTACGAAGCGATAAACATCAGGATGAGCATCAGAAGAGTCCAAGGGTGTCTGCTTGAGAATCGGAAGGATAGGGCTATTGCACACATTCGCCACTGTCTCCTCAACCACGCCAGACTTAATCAAATCCTGTATTATTTGCAACAAGGCCTTTTCTCCTGCTTGTGAAATCTTGTACTGGGGAATACGTGGCAAGACAGCATTGTCTTTGATCTGAATAGAGACCGGCGGGATCTGGAGTAACCCCACATCCGTGTCTCCTGCTGCCCATAAGCTACGGGGCACCTCTTTCAATTCAGCGGGGAGGGGTGCGTCTTTTGCAAAGCATTGTTTTGCCCGAGCCACTTGTGGCCCAACGGTCATGTACACACCATCTGGAGAACAAAAGATGGTTGCATGTAATCTCTTCAACAAATCCAATCCCATCAAATTCTCCCCGCAATTTGTCGTTAACAGAAACAGTGATTCCACTGTAAAGGGACCAATAGTCAGAGCAAGAGGTTTGGAAATGGGGCTAACAACCGGCATGCCTGAGAAACCTACCGAAACATTGTTTTGGCCAGACAGAGCTGCCCCTGGGACCAGCGAACGAGAAACAGAGCTATTCATAGCACCCGTGTCAAGTAAGAACGTCTTGGGCGTGCCCTGCAAATCCGCAGTGACATAAGGTCCCCGCTGATCTACAGGCACCGGAACTGGTCCCTTACCCTGTCCTTGGCTGTCCTAGCTGTGAGACATCCCCGTCACTTCGTCCATGTCATAGTCGTCATGATAGTACTGCTTTCCCCGGGGTTCGTCGAAATCGTTCTTGCTCTGCTGAGCATACGATGTATCCTCAAACGGTCCCTCTCTTCTTCCCCCTCTACCACGTCCTCTAAAACCCCTACCTCTTGGGGCCTCAACTTTCTGCAGCAACTCCGGACACTCACTTCGCCAATGCCCCTCCTTTTTACAGTACGCACATTGGTTGTACCCCACGGGCACACTTGGTGTACTGTTCCGGTCAGACCGGGACCCCCGCTGGGCCGGACCCGAACCCCTTCCTCTTCCATTTCCCCTCGCCACTTGCTGCATCAACACCCTTGTCTTCAACTCCTTTGACTTTTTCTCCACCTTCTCTTTGTCCTCATTCTCTCTATGCTCGTAGTACTGTGCCATACTCAATATTACTGACGGGGAGGTACTTTCCGAGGCCTGCAACCTAGTCGCAATCTCGGGAAGCAAATTAGTGACAAACCTGTTGACAAACAAACGAACACCACCCTCCAGTGACAGATCCTGGCCACTAAAATCCAGAAACACCCCTTCAAACCTAGTAAAGAAATTGGACACACTTTCATCCTTCTTCTGACGACACGCAGTCAACTTGTCCCAATCCACTCGTCTCGGCGGCATAAGGGAATGCATGTAAGTGATAATACGCCCCGGCAAGGCTAATAACTCCGCCTTCGGTTTCTCGCCGGGCTTGCGCTCCTTATCCCATGCCCTGATCTCATCCCATGTTCCACCCAATTCCACCACATGATCCTGCAAATGCACCTGTCTCCATATGTCTACCGGTACCAACAGACCGAAGAACAACTCTATATCAGCTAATGTCATCACTGTGGAGGAGGCCGCTTCCGTCAATTCTTTATAGTACGCAGTTGGATTTTTCCGAGGGTCCGGCAACTGTCCTTGTAGGGATATTACCTCACTCCTCTTCCAAGGAGTGTAGATCCACTGTTCCTGGAAATGGGCCGCCACTCGTGGGTGAGTAACAATATTATTCCCATCTCGCAACTCTGGTATTTCGGGGTGGTAAATGGGATGAACTTCCCTCATGGGGAACTGTGACGCTGTCGTCGGGACCTTCTGGAGCAATCTACCCCGCTAACCCACCAATGTCGTCACATTACTGAAAACCTCATTTGGGGCCATATCTGTAGTGTATACCCTATCCCGAATGTCATAAATTATCTGCGGTGCAATACCCTTGAAACACTGTTCCCACAATCCTATCAGCGTAGCCGACATATGCTTAAGAGCATGCTGCTGTATAAACGGCTCATAATCTTTCATCATGCTCCACACATCTTCCACACTATAAATCGGATTCTGGGCCCACTGTGCAGCCTGGTCAGCCACCATTCTCTTTTCCTCATCACCCACAGCAGAGCCCACCAGCACTTTATCCATGCGTTCGCGTGCCGCTGCCCAATTCACTTCATGCACTCCACGCACAGGCGTCTCAGCATTTCGCAATGCCTGAGGTAACACACTCAAAGGGGAAAGAGCAGAGGAAGAAACAGGTACCATCGCACACTAAGACTGTGATGCAGGAGTAAGAGGAGGCGTGACCACAGGTACGGAGTCAGGAGACAGAATAGGGGAACCGACGGCTCCCGTCCCTGTAACTTGCAAAAGTGGGGAAGAAGCAGTTGGGGCCGAAGCAGTAGGGCCAGAAACAGGAAAAGTAAGAATAGCAGAACCAGAGGCCTGATGCTAAGGTGTTGGGATTATGGGATATATCCGGTTGGGGGCATAAGGAGGTGGGGGCCGAGAATCCAATAACTCCTCAACGAAAACATCACCTTCCTCTCAAGCAACATAACATTTATCACTCTGCAATTGAAACTTCCTATCTGCACACTCTATGCCTTTCTCGATCTTTTCTCTTTCATACGCTACTGCTTTCTGCGTTATCGTTTGCGTCTGTTCCCTCCGAGCTTGCTTCTCTGCCCTCATACGTCGTTGCTTCGCTTCCTTCTGCCATGTCCTCAGAGACTCAAAGATCGACTGCCTGCTCTTTTTGGCGAACAATTTGTCCTGCAAGTAATTCAACTTTTGTTCATCAAATGTGCCAGTAAGCGGCCACTGTAACTCAACATTGTCCCTCGTATATTTATTCCACAGCGTGCTAAACATAATAGGGCTAATGCCATGCCTGATGTATACATCAAAATTTGGGGTGCCCTCCGGAGGCGCCGGCTGCCTTTCTTCCAATCGAGCTTCAGTGGAACAACACCGACATCCAAAACACCCTAACTTACTTAGACAAGGCATCTTAATATAAGACACATACACTGTCCCCAATGGACAAATAGAACACCAACCAACAAATGGTCCAAAAACCAAATCAAAGCGGTCCAAAACCGCACAAGACAGTCCCCAGACTGTACCAAGACAAGACAGTCCACAGACTGTACCAAGACAAAACAGTCCGCAGACTGTACCAAGACAAGACAGTCCGCAGACTGTACCAAGACAAGAAGACAGGCTCTAGCCCCAGACCTTTTCAAGAATAAGCCGAATTTCCAGTTGGCCTGGCAGATTGTTCGCAAACAGCCCCAGACCTTTTCAAGAATGGGCCGAATTTCCAGTTGGCCTGGTAGACCGTTCACAAACACTCTGTGTCTTTTCAAGGGTCCGCAGACCCACCAAGTTCAAGACAAGACAGTCCGGAGACTGTACCAGACACAGCCTGTAGGCTCGTGCCGTTCAACCATGGCGCCACATTTTCCAAGAATTCAAGTCACTCACCTGGTCCACTCAGGTCGAGCAATGTTATTCTCCACTGCCGACTCTTCGGACCAAACGGTCAAACCCAAGGTTCCGCCTTCTCAGGACCCCGGCCGGTGACCACTAGACGAGGAGTCGCCCGATCAGATGGGCGGGGCAGCCAAGAGAACCGGGCTCTTATCATGTGGGGATCCCCGATCCGCCCGACCGTCCGGACACAACCCCGACCCTACAACCCGATTACGGGCGAGTCGGGTCACCTTGCGGAGTCCCTGTTTGGGCGCCAACTGAAGGAAGTGGCCCGAAAAGGGCCACCCGGGTTTTCTACAACCTCCGAATCGCCTTCCACAAAATGAAGAGTCGGTCAGACAGTAGAGAATACAAAACAGTTGTTTATTACCAATACTCTGCAGAGGAGTCCAATCTGACCTGCACCATAAGATGTCTGCCGAGGGACTGACCCCCCAACAGTCTGCAACGCATAATCATTCCTCCCAAGGGCCTCCCAACCACGCCCACAATGGAAAGTTACCGGCTGAGGCCGAACATGAACAAGGGAGGCACAGAAGGATGGGCTACCACCTGCTAGATGGGTACACGCTATCACTATCTCAAGGTTGCCGTGCTGGTTTCGGCGTCTCCTAACAAGGATAGGTATGCAAGGGCAGGATGACCTATTCATTAGCAAGTCAGAAGGCAACCTTGAACAAAAGAGAAAATAATAGCTGAATACAGTGTTCTGCTGAGGCAAGCAATATGATTAATGCGGCCTAGTACAGGCACAGCCTAATAGGGATTACGAAATTCAAAATGGAGTCACACTCACTAACTGAAGCTCGCACATTGCAGGGATAACTCAATGGGTTGCATTAACGTGAATACGAATGGTGTCTAATTTAGCCGCACACTGCTAACCTAATATAACGTAGAACAAGTGTATAATGAGAATGAGATTTTCAAACCTAACAAGGGCGCATCACCCATGACTAAAAGAACAAGGCAGGATCCTGTAATAGGTAACAAGACTAAAAGGGGCATGGGTAAGGGCAGAGGGTCCACAAAAGAGGGGGTAGATGTCTCCCTTTGTAAAGTCATTGAATTCTTATCAGAGGCATTGGCCCCCATTCGGGAGCGTCTAGATTGTATTGAAGAACAGCTTTCCCTTATGGTACAGGAGCTAACGAAGTTACCAGCTCATGTTACCCAAAGGAATAAGGTTAATGAAATAAACAGCACAGTTGCTCCAACCAATGCTGAGAAGGTGCATAGAGTTATTACTTCCCTTACCGCCATGGAAGAAGCCCCTAGGGAGGATCATCAAACGAGAGGAGTATTGTGCTAAAGCAACATAGCTGCCAGCATTTCTCCTTGAGGCTTGGACTACCATCTCATCTATTTTCAAAACAGGCGATCAAGCCTAGTAAAAATACAACACCCTGACAGGAAACGACGTTTAAGACAATCGACCCCAGAGAGGTATATTTGAGGATTTTTCATCCACACCACGAGCTATGTATTGAAGGCATTATCCGTTATTCATCTATTAGCGGTTACAATCAATGAAGTAGACGATAAACAGAGTGCTTACAACGGCGAAGCACGATTCCCTCAACCGCTGCACAGGCTCCGCCCGACGGTCAAATATTATTCGAATCATCGATTTCTAATTCAAGTATCCAGATCCATTTTTTACGCATACAAAATAGAGAAAGTTGAGACGGTTCTCCTGATGAAGGCATCAAAGCCGAAACGCGCGTAGTGTTTCTACCTACCGCCAGACTTCGAATTGTTTACAGCTCATCTGCTCCTCTCTCTATTCATATGTTTAATATACAGTGAAGTTGATTTGTCTCTGTGTACCTTATGTGTTTATGTACATGCTTTTCATGGATATGTGATTGTGTTGTATTATGTCTTATATGTAAATCAAAACCTATCAGAAAATTAACAAACAAAAAATATATATATCTTGATACTGAGGATTTTTAGCACTTTGAATAAAGAATCTTTTGATACATTTATACAACAAAACAGGGTCATGTGTGTATATTTATCATAGTGCACTTTGTTTTTTGTTTTTTGAATTATTATTTCTGGTTTGTGGCATGAAATTTATAACCTGTAACCATTGAATAACTTGTATCTAGCATCTACCTTCCCCCCACTATTACTTCCCTTACCGCCATGGAAGAAGCCCCTAGGGAGGATCGGCCCGCAGATCACTTCCCAAAATCCCCAGATCATCCTCCTTGGGAAATAGTACCATCTAGGAACAGTCAAAAGGGGGGGCAAGGGGCCACAAACTCCTTTAGACGAAATCTTCCAACTGGGGTCAGCCGCCATCAGTTGAGTCCAAATTTTAAAAAATGTAGTAAACACATCACTTGGCGGGGGAGCAAAGGACATACTTAATTTGCCACCAGATTGCACCCCCTATACCCTGGTACTTACTGGAGTTGCCCATCTTCCCATTGGCTGCCAAGAAAATTGCCAAAGCCTTATTAACAAATCAGCCCACTGGTGTAGTAGTAAAATATCTCCACAGGCAAATTTGTTAGACAATATTATTATGGCTAGGCAGGTGAGCTGGCTGGGCCACATGGCTAAATCTGTTGAGGGTGATTGTGTGGTTCTCAATTTTAGGGACCCCTGGTATGTGCGTTTCCTCCTGACGCGCCTCAAGGATATACTTGGGGAGAATGATCGCAAAGGGCCTATCCGCTGGGTTTTTTCTATCCACCTCATACGGGTAGTTGCTTGAGCACAGGGTTCCTCATTCCAGGTGTAAGAACTCTTCCTCGTTCACAGCCAATGTTGTTTACTCACTCGAATCGACCAGAGACGCTGAGGGTCCTGCATGCAGACGCTCCAGCTGACAGTGGTCTAACACATCCCTTGCTGGGTGTCCAACTCGAGACCAGGACGGGGTCCCACACTCTCTCACTTCAGGTAATGGGGTTAGACTAAATCCTAGAGGGATTCTTGGCTTCACACCTACTCACATGCTAGGTACACTTAGGTACATCTAGATAGGCATCGTAGGAGTATGCGCATTTTTATCAGGCATTTTATATTCATGTATGTATTCATGATTATTGCAAGATGGTAGAACTGTACTATCCTTTTATTTTCACTGTACTGCTAATCATATATATCTGCTACTGTCTAACGCTTGTTGCAGCACATCTATTTTACACTAGAAGAACAACTGTGCAATAAATTCTTATTGTAACACGCCCGACTGTTTCTTCTGTGTAACTCTCTGAGACCGAATAAGTGAGCACAAGTGACTGAGCGAAAATTAGTATATTGTTTCCACGATCCTGAGGGATCAGGGTTGTCATGTTCTGAGGTTGCCAGAAACTATTCTCTCCTCGATAAGAGGAGATTCTAGTGGCACTGTGAGCTAGCTAAAACAGAAAGGCTAACAGTCTCAGTGGGGGTGCTCAGAGCCAGTCTGCCACCAGTCCTACAGTTTATGTTATCCGAACGCGCAGATCCTGTATGGGTAATATAGGAACTACATGACAGTGGGAGTTGAGAAACAGGCATGTAACAGCAGAGGGAAGGCCCCGGATGATGTTGACCCTGTAGCAGAAGGGCCCACATTTTCAGCACTTTTAGCACCCACTATATTCTATGTACCCACTAATACACTCGGGGGACCATCAAGTCAGGGAAACATTACCACTTCTTTTCAAATCCTCTCTTGGAATATTGCAGGCATTCGCTCCAAAATAATGAACAAGGACTGGCTAGGATTCATTAGAGGCTTTGACATCATTTGCCTTCAAGAAACCTGGTCCAGAGCTGATATTACTATAGATGGGTACATTCTTTCTGTGTTCCTACTTTTCCCTCTGCTGCAGTAAGGGCAAAGGGAGGGATTGCGGTACTCATTGCGGTAAAATATGGATCCATAAAGGTCAATTGTTTAAGTTTGTCATCTTGGTACCAATTGATCATGATCTCTAATTTAATTAAGGTAAAAGTCCTATTGGTTAACTGGAACCATAATATGTTTGACCAAAATAACTGCCAGGTGATTGAATCCTTACAAAATGAGATTATACAAGTCACTGGGAAGTGGCAACCGTTATGCATCCTTTGAGTGGGGGATTTCAATTGTACAATTTGCAAACATAGCTCCCATTGCGTGTGTGGGCTGACAGATACTGAGGGTCAACCCCAGCCCCATTTTGTTCATTTGCATCAGGGTGAAGCCTTAAATTCTATTCTTATAGGGAACGACTTGGATTTTATGAATAGCATGGTCACTGATTCTTTATCGCAGTGTCCCACTTATACTGGCTGTGGCAGGGCCAGTTTTATTGATTTTAGGAATTTTATTTCATTTGTTCATGATTGTAGGGTGGAACCCATTTGTGCGAGTGACCATAATCCCCTCATCGCCTCCTTTAATGTACAGATCCAGGCTAGAGAGGGTGATGAACACCCGATTTACTATCATGCAAACAAGGGCATCAGAATAAATTGGGGTAAGATTAACCCACAAAAATTTGAGGAAGATACCATCAGAGGAAATTACCACTCAGAATTTGGGGTGTCTGTGGTTAGACTCTTCCCCAGGGGATGTTGTCCGAGAGTTTGGCACAATGTGCAATGATGTAGCTAAACGACTGACCGGGAGAGCACAGCACAGGGAACCTCAGGAGGCCCAATGGTTCGATTCCAAATGCACCAGAGCCCATAAAGAATTAAAAAGGGCACTCCATGCTACTCCGCGCAATAGTGATTTGATTAAAGCTGCAAGGCACAAATACAAACTCGTGATTGAGGTAAGGAAAGCTGAGATGAGAAGCTCTGCATGGGAAGATCTGGAGAGAGCAGGAGCCCTAAAAGATACCAAAATAAATTGGGAAGTCATTAACCGCCCATTTTTTACTGAAGAAGTGAGGCAGATAGACTCACTTATTTTGTCAGATGCTTGGGTAGCTCATTTTTCTGGTATCTTTAACCCGCTAGACAAGAAGGTAGAAAAGTTTTCAAGGGATCGGCCCGAAGATTTATCTGCGGCCACCCAACTTAGTCTATCCACCACAGTATCCAAGGTGGAGGAGGCGATAGCACAGGGGATCTGTTTGAAAGCGCCAGGCCCAGATGGGGTGCCCCTCAATCTTTTCAAAAGCAATCCTAAATTGTGGGCACCACTGTTGACAAATGTTTTTAAGTCAGCTATCATTGGTCCTATGCCCGCGTCCTGGAAAGAGACTCTAATGGTCCCTGTTTTTAAAAAGGGCAATAGAAGTGACCCGGCATGCTACAGGCCAATTTCACTTATTGACGCCACGGTTAAGGTGTTGGACAGAGTCCTCCTTGACCGTTTGGAGACTTGGGCATCCAATGTAGGGGTCATGTCTAATACACAATATGGCTTTAGGAGGGGATTAGGCACGACCGAGCAATGCCGTAATCTCTCCCTAATTATTAACAAATACGTGAAGGCCGGAAAGGTTCAATCCACTTGGCCTTCACGGATTTGTCCAGTGCCTTTGATACAGTTAATCGGGACAAATTGTGGGCCATGATGAAAGGTATGGGCGTAGAAGATGCACTGGTATCCCTTCTCCAGAGGTTACACCTTAACACCACGGTCGCCATAAGATAAAGCACCCAAGGGGAAAAAACTGAGTTGATCGCATCAACAGAGGGTGTTCGTCAAGGGTGTATCCTAGTCCCCTTCTTGTTTTTAATATATACTAATGGCTTGGAGGCCATTTTCTTAAGCAGGGAGCTTGATTTCCCTAAAATTGGCAGCAAATATGTTCCTTTATTAGCTTACACAGATGACACGGTGTTAATGGCAACGACCGCTAATAGCCTTCAGAAATCCCTCGATATTTTTACAGATTTTATGTCTTCACTCGTCTTAAAAGTTAACTTCACTAAATCATATATAATGGTATGTGGTCCTAAGTCTACAACAACCAGGAACTTTGTCGTACGGGGCAGGAAACTAGGAAAAGTAGACAATTTCATGTATTTGGGGAACTTATATAACAATCAGTTGAATTGGGATCCACTTGTTACAGCAAGAGCCCATCTTACAATCAGGGCCGTGGATGGGCTATTTCGTTTTGGACCCAGATTAGGCCACAAGCCAGTGAGGGAATTAATTACTGTATATAAAGCAAAATGTCTTTTGATTGCAACATATGGGGAAGGGGTGTGGGGACACCACTCAAGCTGCCAGCTACAAACACTGGAAAACAAATTTACCAAAAGGTTATTGATGACCCGGAATAGTGCTTCCAACCGCCTATGTCATCAGGTACTGGGTCTAGAGTTTGTAGAGGATCGTATATCCAGTGCTCCCTTGTTTCTATGGGCAAACATTTGGCTCTCAGAAGAGTTAACGTTCTCTCGCGAAGTAATCACAGATTGCCAAAATTAGGTTTATGCCCAAAAAATTCCATTGCTTCGCTTTGTGAAGGGCACTTATCATGAGATAGGATTGGGGCATTATTATGATAACCCGGGAAACATTGCACTAAATGCTAAAGCCATTATTAAAGAGGCGCTCTTTTTTAGGACAAATTTGCTCCATTTTGTACAAGATAACTTGGGTCCACTACAGTTGCCACTTGCCCCGCTGCAATTCTATTTAACTTTTACAACCGATTTGTAAACTAGATTTTATTTAACCAGATTTCATTTACACACTGTGCACTTTTTACTGGCATTTCCACGCCAAAGTGGGTGGGCTGATAAGCTCGTACCTTGTCCGTGTGACAATTTAGCGAGCCAAAGCACTATGCACTTTATCTTATTCTGCACTTTATATGAAACGGCGAGGAGAACATTTTTATTCCCATTATTAAGGAAAATTCGCCCCTGCACATATGTGGATGGTTTTAATCTTTTGCACTCACTGGCTGCTCCTGACATTTGTATTATGGTAGCCAATTACATAAAAGCTTTTTTGGCTATCAGAAAACGCTACGAAGGAAGTGCCTCTGCATAATGAATGGTTCCTATAGTATGCTGTTTTAAATTGTCTATTATAGATCAAGAACTTTTATGGATTTGTATGATCCATAAACTATTACGCTGTTTTAATGTAATTATTGTATTTAAAGAATTTAAATTTGTTCTGGTATTTTATGAATTGTTCTTTTAATTTATCGTTTGCAATTGTTGGATCATTATGATGATCTTGTTTTGAACTTTTATGGTTCAGATGAACCGAATAAAGTTGTTCTTGACTTGAAGTGAAAAAGCTTTTCCTACTTTGTATGTGTGCTGCACAGTGCAGTACCCATGCAAAGTCAGAAAAGCATGGCAAAATGAAAACATCTCAGTTTCACGCCCGCTTTTCAGAGGCATTAATATTTGGCACTAAACACTTACTACTGATGTTTGAGAATAGGGTTTACAGTCAAAAAGCATGGGTGTTAGCTCAGGTATGCCCATTTACCACCCATGTAACGCACCCTTGATGTAAAGTAATGCAAAGCAGCGTTTCACCCTGCTTTGCGTTACTTTTCCATAAAACCAATGCAAATACCAATTTGTGTTGTTTTGTGAATCCCAAAAAAGATTTATCGCTTGTTTAACTTACAAAAGTAACACTAACCCAAGGCTAAACCTTTGAGAATCTGGGCCATAGAATGCATAGTTTCGGTGCTAGCAGAAAGAGGCTGCAAATTGAATTTCAGGAAGTCCAAAATATGCTTTTTACATGTGATTTTTTTAGGATATGAGTTATCCAGTGAAAAAAGGGACTTGCACCTGGGTTCATAGAGAAATGCAGGATGCTTCAGCTCCCCATTTCCCTTAGGGTGTGAAGAAGATATTTCTGAGTATTAAATAATGTGTGTGTAACATCATTAACATTTTGTATTAAAAAAAAACACTGCACTTTACAAAAGTGAATTTTCCTGTGCTTGGCTAAACTAGGAACAACTCCATCTGGAATCTCGAAGAAGCCCGTGATGTGTGAGTTTTCATTTCTCCTCATTGCACATAACAAAATGTGCACTAAATAAACACTCTGTATTAACATGCTGTTCTCAAAGAATTCAGGAGGAAGGTTTCCTTTCTTTTATAAAAATTCAAAATTCTTCCTGCCTGTGCTACTGAAAGGCTATTCATTTATAAACTTAATTCAAAGCTCTCTGAGAGAAAATATATCAAAGAGGTTCATCAATCTTGCTGCTTCAGATAACAGTCATTTTATTCAACTGTCCAAATTTCGATGCAATTCCACATTCTAGTATTAATCATTGAATGTTTTTCACAAATATTACATGACTCAAAAAAAGTAGACTTACTTCCTGGTAGTATACTGTCAGTCGTTTTCACAATTATTGAATGAGTCAAAAAAGTAGACATCTAGTCAAAACACGTGTTTCGCAATATAATCGTGCATTTATAAGCTTGTCATCTTTTTTGTGTGTAACTAGATTTGTACTGTCACTTTCGTTGACATAGGGTTAAATAGGGATTTATTTTTTTTGCTTGTTATTGTTGCTCATTACTGTAGTGTGATTGGTTGAACCATGCTATATTTACTTCATTTTATGCTGACTACATTACTTTTCTGTGTGTTTTTTTAGAAAAGACCTCCAAATTGGAGGGAGCCAGTCTGGGTTACCCCGACTCTGTGAGTGGACCCTCATCAGTCTCAGACGGGGCCTGGGAGGAGCCTGAATCCTCCAGCACTGAGACTCGAACAGGTTCACCATGGAGAAGGTACATTGCCAGGATCACGGTGAGTAATCAGTGGGCGTGGGGGGCTTGGTGCCGCAGGTACCTGACCTGGCATGTTCTGAAACGACGATCCTACCTATTATAACCTAATTTCTTACCCTCACAATCTCTTCATGACTATTGACCATTTAAACCTGGTCGTCTGTGTCAAATGCCAGTGATTGATCCAGTCAATGTATCACAAATCTGTCCTGATTCCACGACTAGAGAGAAAACGAACTGCCTGTTGTCGAGGAACGGAACAGCTTCTGAGCGAGGTCTAAGTCAGAGTGGTGCCACTTTCTCCATCAATATTCTTGCCATCGACCCGTAATATTATGGGGCAGGGGTGAGTTTCAACAGCCGATGCTGCAGTCATTTGTCATACTATTCACACTAGCAAATCGCCCATTTCTAAATCCGAGGGCATGGCTCCAGACAGAAAATCAATCTTCTCATTTATTGTGGTCAATCTAATCCAAACTTGGGCATCAAATTGTGAAACCAGTCTAAGGGGCCGATTCCGATTCGGGCCGGAAATCTCTCCGACCGAGCCGGACCCGGAGAGATTTCCGACCGAATCGGACCCGTGCAGCCCGACCGAACGAGTACGATGCGCACGTATGCCATCGGACTCGATTCGGTCGGACTCCCATTGAAGTCAATGAGAGCCTGTCGTACAACGCGTACGCGGGCTCCCATTGACTCAATGGGTGCGAGGCGGACAAGGGCGCCCCCTACAGCGTGTACGCGGCGAAGCGACTCGCGCCGTACACGCACAGGTAGGGGGACCCATGGGTCCCCCCTGTGTGCGACTCGCGCGGCTACGCGTACAGGGGGTCCGACACGGACCCCAAAGTACGGCTCCGACTGCTCTTTCGAGCCGGAGTGCGCGGCTCGGTCGGACTGCTCGCGGCGCGCATCGTACTTACCCGGCCGGGGAACGTCTCCATTGCGCGGTGCGAGTCGGGTCCTTGTGAGTCGGTCGGAGCGTGTTGAAGCCGCGTACGAGTCGGTCGGCGATTTCGCGGGCGCTTGCATCATACTCGCTCGGCCGGACCCGCGTACGAATCGGTCGGGAAACAGGGCTCCGAATCGGATCCGGTAAAGCCGAATCCGATTCGGAGCCCTACCGGCCGAGATCGGAATCGGCCCCTAAGTCGGGAAAAAAACATATGGGATGTGTTGGAGTGTCCTGCACAAACAATACTGATGAATTTGAGGCAGCATTCAGTTTAGCAGCTTCAGAACTACTGCCCCAGTGATCGCTACGTTTGCGGTGAAGGTTGATGTAGGGTCATCAGAACTTGGGTTACAGGATGAAGAGGCAGCAGACGTCGGGGTTAGCAACCAAGCCTTCGGTTCTCTGCTTTATCATAACACCTTCGCATGTGTTTGGTAACTTAAGGGTGAAGTTTGAAAATCTATTCATGCTAAAATCACTGAGGCCGTGGTCCTGAGATCTGGACTGTTTGAAATTTAATATTGCCTATTTGTCTTGGGAAGATGAAGGAAATCCCACACCTGGTTTGGTGGGACATGAAGAATTTTCCAAGAAGGTCTTTCTGAAGGTGGCAGCTCCTCATGATGCGCACATGCAGTCTGATAGCAGGATCCTTCTCTGCCACAATAGTCAAAAGGAACCTGTGAGATTTTATTGACTTGTTCAGTAGCTTGTTTCTGCCACAATGCTACACTTGTGGATGGATCACGGTTACAAAGGTTGCTTGGCAACATCAAGCATGGTTATTCCTTTGCAGTCTAAACTATTCATTTGAGGCTGAATCAGGTGCCTCTTTACAGTGTCCCCACATTCTTATGAGCCAGTGACTTGCAATAGTCTTTGTGCCACTTTTCCAGATATGGAGCACATTAGCGCTAGGAACCTTATTAAAGAGTTTGTCTCTCTCTCTGCCAACATTGGTGAACAAGGATGACCTGCAGGTTCTGCAGCTTGGTCAATATCTAGATAGTGATTTGAAATAGTTTACAATGAGGTGCACCCGTTTTTTTGGGTCTTTGCTACTTTGCTCACAGTGTGCTTAAGATATAGAAAGTAGCTGTTTCTCCGGCTCACTGATACGGTGAACACAGTTTTTGTCTCCTGAAGGCTTTGGAGTCCATAGAAGTACTCCAGGAGTCAGTTATTTTTATACTCCAGAATTGGCACAATGAAAAGTGAAATCGGGTAGACACAGTTGCTGCCTAGTAATAGTGCAAGCAAACCAGAAGGAGGATTTCCATCTAGTTCCTCTCTGATCTCCACAAGTAAAGAAATCTTGATTCAAGGTCTAGAAAAGTGGTCATCGTAAGAGACAAGGATGCAATTGGTGGAAAATTGGCTATTGTGTCTTGAAACCTTGACTGGCATTCCCTCTCCTTAAAATCAAAGGGCATGCACTGGCCGTCAAAATAAAAAAACAAGTTAAATATAGGGCAGCCCTACATTGTAAATGCAGACATGACTTCCTCAAGCGGCTAGGCTAAATTCTTTCTTTCTATTTAATGGCATCATCTTTACCACATAGTATCATTAAGGCAATCTATTCAAAGGGAACTGAAGGATATTGTCTTTAGTACTTCTCGGTTTAAAAAAACATACAGTTTCCAATTTTATTATGCTAACTGTAGCCTGCTGCATAAATGTAACCAATCTTAAAGTTACAATACCATCCACTCACCGAAAGCAGGCCAGGACTGCCTCACTACAGCTTCTTAGGCCCAGTCTTCTGAAACATGGCAACAAGTACATCCTTCTGGCTGCCAAAGGCCTGCAGCAGAAGACATGAGCTAGGCTTTCACAAGGATAAGCACAAAACCTGTAGTCTATTCCCCCTCCGAAGTTGTTTCCAACTTTGTCTTCTCTCTCTCATGTCAGACAGACGAAATCTCCTCCTTTTTTAGCCTTAGAGAAGTTGCTGTAGAACAAAATGTTTGTGGGGAGCCTGTTTATGAATCTGCTATACGTTTGCTATGTGGTAGTTTAGTAACTGCTGTAGAATCATCAGATTTATTGTATAATGAGGGCATTTTTGCATTATACAAAAGAAGACCCTTATTCTCAATGTCCTCGCATAGCTAGCACATCAGGTGCATTTACTACCGTAATGGACCAAGGATTTTTAGTAATTGCCACTTCTTCTCATAGTGTAAACTGCAAATACCCTGTGGGAGCACACCTGGTTCCAGAGTGCATTTGCCAGCTTAATCTGCATGTAAGTTGTATAAGGCAGGAAACCAATATTGCCACCTAGAAGTTACGTTGTCCTTTGGAGGTTTTTTTGTTAAATTTTTGGTTTTTATATATAGCGCAAACTAGACCCGAAGGCATCAGCACGCTTTACATGAGCACCAGTTGCATGACAGACGGACACATTCTTTTTTGTTAGGCAAGGGGAGATTGAGTGATTTGCCCAGAATCACAGGATGTTGAGCGTCCCTGCTGAGACTCGAACCCAGTTTCCCAGCCCTGAGGTCGACCGCCCTAGCCGTTAGGCCACATTCTCTGGCCAGCCAACGCCCAAAAAATGCCACCAGATCATACCTTACTGCCAGAGATATTGTGCACAAGTTACGTTGAGTAATGGGACCAGTGAGGGGCTCAACAGGTTTGTGGACAACAGCGTGAGTCCAAAGATTAAAGTGAAAACTCTTCAGCTGCACCCGGCCATAGGCACGTGACTAGAACCATGTTCAATAAAGATTACACCCAGGTATTCATAATCAGTCACTGATGTAATCTTTGTCTTACAACCACCATCCATCTCTAAAAACTTAACATTTGATTTTTCATGGTTGATGACTAGAGCGTGTGTGAATAGTGCCCTGAAGCCCCGCTTGTGTTAAATCTAGCAGGACTGTCATTCGTGTATTGCAGTGGCTCTTATATTTTGACTTCTGTGGACCCCCACTTACTCATTACTGGAACTCTGGGACCCCCAGTGAATCATTTTTGGTATTCAGGTTCCTCCATTACTGGAAACTGGGGCCCACAGCCTAAGCATTTTCAATGATTTGAACTGCATAACAATACACACAAAATACAGAAACAAGCACTCACCAAACAACTACACAAATGATGAAATATTTATATTTAATTCACAAACTCATAAAAAAGAGAAAATCTAAATTTTAATGGGAAGACCGAAGCTTTTCTAAAATCAATTGAGGCCACTCTTCATCCATACTATATTTTGTTTGATGCACTTGCACTGCTCTCACGATCCTTTCTGAGGATACTAACTTAATTTTTAGCCCCGTATTTCAAATTCCTTCACATTCACCGAACGTCTTACAATTTTCAATTTTATATTTTGCGTCTCTTTATATACACTTCATTAATGTTTTAATATTTATTTTTCTAAGCAGTCGTAAACCCGCTGAATAGGCTTCACGGACCCCTAGGGGCCCCAGACGACAAGTTAAGAACCATTGATGTACTGCATTATATATAATGTAGCCCACCCCAACTAATTTAGGCAGACAGGATTGTGGGCAAAAGGTAAGGTAAGCAGTGTCTGCTGCGTACAGATTACATTGGAGTGGCACCAGGACACATGTCTGTTTGTGCTGATTTTCACAGTTAAAGATGCATGGGTAGTTAATTTCACCTGCACCCAAGCTGAATGTTCAACTGAATGCTCCACCCACCCAGCAGCATTTTCATGACTGTTTTTTCGCTGCTGCAATCTGTATGTTCAAAAGTCACCTCAAGCCAGATACAGACAAGACAGCTCTTACTGTCTCTAATTTCCTGTGGTCCAACTCTTGTTGGCTGACAGAGTGACCCTCTCACCCCTGTTGTTGAAGCCAGAAACATAGGCGAAGTATTTGAATCTAATATTTTGTTTTAATCCCAAACTGCCTAAGTCCTGCCTCCTGTTTCCTAGCCACAATTCATTTAGCAAGAGTCTACCTCTCTTTCCCATGTCTACTTGGACGTTGTTATTCAGGCTGTTCTATTAATTTGTGATTGCCTATGGGAGCACCACCTGTCTGAGCCTCCAAAACTATAGGCTATTCAAGACCCACTTTCAGATTGAAAAAACTTTATCCGGATGAAACAAGCATCCATAAAGTTACATAGCAAGTATCGCAGTATAAACATGTTTCTTGAACATAAAATTCCTGAAAAACGTGAGACTTGAGGCGTTTGGCAAAACAGGGACAGTTTGTTTAATTAAACAGTTCGGCCGGACGAACAGGTACAGGCATAATGTCTGAGGACTGTCTCAACTTACAATCTATCTGAACTGGGTTTATACAATTTATTGAATGCCATACAATAGTTCAGCCAATCCTTTTTTGGTAAGGAATATGAACTTCTGTCTTTGTAGCCATAAATTAATGTATTCGATGAGGAATCCAGGTGGGCCATGACCATGTGTGTACACAATGCGGCCAGTAGGTAACGTGTCCAGATGTCTGGCATGGGAGGCGCGATTCCTGCGTGTACTGTGTGCACTGTGTCCTGATTGGCTATGTGCTCCTAAGTTTCCGTGGCATCTGACTTTATGGTGTTTGGGGAACGTGTGTACCCCTCTGGCCATGTTTGCTTTATTGGGGCCAATCTCCCTGGACCATTGTGGTGTCGCTGCTCCTATCTGTGGGATTGATCTGGGATTTCCTGTTCATTTGTCGGCCAGCTACGTCCCACGCCACCTGTGACCTGTCAATCAGTGGCCTTGGGCTTGGGTCGCAGAGCCTGCCTGACTACGCATTTCTGAGACTGGGTTGACGCGGAGTTCATAACATGCAAATTCATCAATAAAGATGCTATTTCGTTTTTTAACATGAATGTATCGTTATTGACATTGACTTTCTGAATATTAACAAACACATAATATACAAAATAATATAACAAGATAGAAAAATGCTGTACATTGCAGCATTCAAAAAGTATCTGTACAGTAAAACAATATTAGCAGCATGCTTGGTAAACAGTTAAAACCGCATCATAAAAACAATACTCCATATAAAAGTGATAACCATGGCATTCCAGTAACAACCCTCAGGTAAAAAGGAAGTGAACAGCAGAGTTGGGAAAGCATAGTGCTATGTGCCCTCTCAACAAATTTTTTAAAAAGTGCCAACAAACATGACGGTTTCGTTGTTGGACAGTTGCAACAAAAAAGTGAAGGCTAGTCCGACCTGCCTAATGTCGGGGTATCTCTTTTGTAAAAGCGGAACTATAAATTGTCTGGTGTATCTTTCGTAATATTTACAAAAAAATTCAAAATGTGACATTGATTGCCCCGATTTGCCATCACAGGGACAAGGGGTACAGTGTAGGTTCTCTATGTGCCCAATGGGAAACACAGCAAAAATGTGACTGTGTCTGACTCTGCCCTGAGACGGAATAGTAATGAGCGTCCCCAGCGCCCACACGCACCCCAGAGATAGTTAAATGGGGAGTTTGGTTGAACCCTGCTCTGGTAGTCTATAACATTGGATTTGCACTTTTCCCTGTTACATCTGCAAGTGTACATATAATCACATAGCTGTACATGTTTTTTGCTGAGGGTGTTACAAGTTTCAGGCTCCATAAAAGCACGTTCCGTACCAATTTTGCAATATACAGATTTTGAGGTATGCGAGCCAGGAAATTTGCTCCACTTGATCCAGTACTCCGCACCTATACTTTCACGTATCATAATTCAGACCATCTGTCTAATCTTCACTGACTCCCAGTGACAAAGGGTTCTTTAAAAAAAAAAAAGTTTCTCGCCATTAATTTTTTTTGCACAACCACCTGTGTTCTTCTGTTCCTATCCCTACAAACCTGTTTGCAGCCTTAGCGTTTCTGCTACCCCTTAGCCTTGCTTTTATTGCTCCAGATGTATTACCCCTTACCTGTCTGATTTTTAATGTGTTAAGTGCCTGGATACCTTTCCAGGTCATTGAGCGCTTCAGAAATTCTGCTAATTCACTCTGTTGAATGATAGGAAGTAGAAAAGGCATGGGTTGGATCCAAGTCCGATTATGGATTGGATTTTCCTAACCTGAAGGTGTGTAAGGCAGGGCCTTAAGTTTGAATGAACCACTTTCTAAATTTTACATTTTTATTTTATTGTGCTGGCTTTCCCCCAGCAAGTTTGCAAAAGTAGTTAAAATAAAAAAAGATAAAACAAAAGGTTTTCATTCGGTAAGTAACTCATATTACATTTTGACTGACTGATCCTATGCTTTAAAACCCCACAGCAAGTGGCGCTGTGGTTGACCAGTATACATCACTATAGAGACCAAAATAATACAAAATCACTGGCACCGGGGAGCTATATATAAGGTGCATTTTATGTAAGGACGGTCACAGCAATAATGCATCTGTTAATAGTAATGGAGATGCTGACCTTGTATTAGACTGAAGCGACTTACTACAGTCCCCGTTTAATGAGAAGGCTGGAGGTAAGCACTCTCTTCCTTGTTACCACAGGCCAGACGGTGGCCAGGCTGGATAATCCTGGTTTCTTAATGTGTCATAAGTATCTGTGCTTGTATATTCAGTGTCGGGTGTGCTGCCCTGGTGATGGTGACGAGCTTTGGATATCTTAGCTCTCTGGTCTCTGCCAGATTACACCGTGGCATGTCTACCTAGCCGGAAGAGGGCGCTTGATGGTCCCTGGCATGGAGGGGAAAGTATGTTCATTGGATGCTACTTATAACCCCTCCGCCCCCATTGCAGCATCATATACTACTATATATCCACTATCCTTTTCAATCAAAATAATAGACTAATATGTTCACTTCTCAAATTCCATATTCCACTATACTAATTCACCACTAATCCTTTATGGGTTCCAGAGTAGCGTGCTACTCGCCAATAAAGCGTTTCAACACCCCATCAGGGTTACAAGCGCTATATAAATGCAAACCTTTTTCCCTTTTCTACCCCTCCCCAACCCTTCTCAATCCAAATAACTGACTAACATAACCACCACTCAAATTACTTTAATGTTTCCCCATACTAATTCAACACTAATCCTTTATGGGTTCCAGAGTAGCGTGCTACTCGCCAATAAAGCGTTTCAACACCCCATCAGGGTTACAAGCGCTATATAAATGCAAACCTTTTTCCCTTTTCTACCCCTCCCCAACCCTTCTCAATCCAAATAACTGACTAACATAACCACCACTCAAATTACTTTAATGTTTCCCATACTAATTCAACACTAATCCTTTATGGGTTCCAGAGTAGCGTGCTACTCGCCAATAAAGCGTTTCAACACCCCATCAGGGTTACAAGCGCTATATAAATGCAAACCTTTTTCCCTTTTCTACCCCTCCCCAACCCTTCTCAATCCAAATAACTGACTAACATAACCACCACTCAAATTACTTTCATGTTTCACCATACTAATTCAACACTAATCCTTATGGGTTCCAGAGTAGTGTGCTACTCGCCAAAAAAGCGCTTCAAAACCCCATCAGGGGTAGCAAGCGCTATATAAATACAAACCTCTTTCCCTCTTCTATCCTGCACCTACCTTTCTCTATCCAAATAACTGAATAACATATCCACCACTCAAATTAGTTCATATTTCACTATACTAATTTTCAACACTAATCCTTTATGGGTTCCAGAGTAGCGTGCTACTCGTCAGAAGAGCGCTTCAACACCCATCAGGGGTAACAGGTGCTATATGAATGCAACCCTTTTTTCCCTCTGCTACCCTTCTCAATCGAAATAACTGACTAATATCCACCACTCAAATTACTTTCATATTTCACTATACTAATTCACCACTAATCCTTTATGGGTTCAGGAGTAGCGTGCTACTCGCCGAAAAAGCGCTTCACACCCCATCAGGGGTAACAAGCGCTATATAAATACAAACCTTTTTTTTTTCCTCTTCTATCCTTCTGCTATCCTTCCGAATCCAAATAACTGACTAACCTATCCACCACTTAAAATTACTTTCATGTTTCACTATACTAATTCAACACTAATCCTCTATGGGTCCTGGAGTAGCGTGCTACTCGCTGAAAAAGCGTTTCGACGCCTCGTCTGGGGTAGTAAGCGCTATATAAATGCAATTACAATACAATACAATACTTTACTCTGAGACTTGACTTTATGTCAAGCTCTTTGCTGCATCTGATAGAGCATTATGCTAATTTCCTATATTGATTTACCATGCATTTTGACTAACAATTACTTTTGCCTTCTGTATTTCACTTTAATTGTTTAATAAACCTTCTTGGTTTCTAACTTTTACTGGTTTAAAGAAGGTCTATTTAACTGACTATGTTGATTTATTTGCCATATATCTAATCTTTGTAGGGACACGTTGACTCATATGTTTTTGAGGACATCACTGTCCCCTATCCTACATAGGCGCTTTATCGAAGTTTATCTGATAAAATAGTGACAACAGGAGTTACAGGAATTTAGTGGGATTCCTGAATTTCAGCTCAGCAGAACACATTTGCCGCATTATGATGAAAGAGTGAGATCCCTATATCAGTTTATTACACCTACAATTTCCAGAAACGATTGGATTGAGGAACATACATCAACACTCAGAGCGACATAGCTACCAAAGCACTTAGATAAAATATTCATTGCAATATAGCCTGCAGTTTCTAAAGACTGACCCACATCCCAAGGAAAGAAACACTTTTTAGTAATACCAATACCAAGTATGAAAGAAGGTTCTAAAGGAGGCATACCAAGTTCATGTGCATTACATGTCCGTTAGGTGCAATGGGACACGAGTCAGGTCAATACTGACGTTCAATTTAGGAGTATGACTCTACTTTAAAAACACAAGAGTTCCTACAATATGGCAGGCAATTCCTGATGTTCCATCTATAAAACAACTGAATGGATATCATGGCTTTCTTTTATACTGATGCATAAGCACAACCTGCAACAGGCACAAAACAGCAGTACTCACCAGTATGTACATCAGTGCAAGAGAGATTTGAGGGTTCTTAATTTAAAATCGAAAACATACATGTGAAACCCGTAGGGATTCAAGAGCACAAATTGCAGAATTAAATGCACTCCTATTAACCTTGCAAAAAACAAACAAATCAGTTCCTATCATAATTATATCTGACTCATCTTTTTGTTTGCAGAGATACAGAGTTGACTTGAAACATTGGAAGACCAATAATTACAAAGACCAGCAAGGAAAAACAATAAAAGCGAAAAAGGCTTTGGACTGACAAAAGCTTCAGTTGGTGGCGGTCCAGCACATGCTAGCGCACCAGAGTAAGGGAGTTCACTCTAAAGGCGACTCTGCCATAGATCAGACTGCGAAATCTGCCTACAACTTCAGGTTTGTTGAGTAGCAGTAATGATCCAGCCAAAAACCAGGAATGATCCAAACATACACTCAGCAATCCAATCATTGCATAGCAAAAATTCTGTGCCCCCTGGATTTCTGGAGAAGTATACTTCCTGCGTTTTGACACGATGGACTCTGTAAAAATACCTACTATAGGAGAATGCTATATGCCAAGTTAATTTACCAGATTGAATTTAATAATAGATGCTCATAAAGGACAAGGCTCTCCGCATGCTGGGCTGTCTAGATCTTTACACACCCTACAGGAGCGTTACTGGTGCCCATTGATGCCAAAACAAACTAATATGGATTACAATTAGAAATTTGTCAAAAAATAAAGCATTCTACACTTGTTAGACCCCTGCCGACTCCATTGGACAAAAGCAGCACATAATTTCCAAACTCTATGCCTGAATTATAACGGTCCCTTACGGTCGGTAGACAGGTATAAATATATATTAGTAGCTGTAGACGCATGCACTTGATATATGTGGGTATGGCCCAAAATCCAGATTATGGCTCACGCAGTCATAAACAAGTTACTAGGCGTACTGATGATGTGTGGAGTTCATACATTCCATTCCGATCAAGGGCCGCTTTTACCTCTAAGGCATTAGCAGAGGACTTGCTAAGGTAGGGGTAATTCTCCTAGCCTCACACCCCTTTAGACACAGTTCAAACGGGTTCATACAATAAACAAACGCTACATGAAAACAAGCATGGACTTCAAGGGACTGAGACAATGGCAGGTCATGCGTCCAAAACCTGTTCGGTGCATCAAGAGCAATAAATAATATGTCAAGACATCTACTTTCCAACTGCTCTCCTAGCGAGATGCTCTTTGGATACAAAATATATGTAACAGACCTTCCAGGATGCTAGGATCATCCACAAGATCAACCACAGCTTACTCTGTTGCAGGAATTAGAGCTTGTCCGAGATAGTCAAAGTCAGACTTTAACTCTAATGCTGCATCCAGTGGCTATCTGGTTACCAAAGGTCGGTGAACCTGTGGTAGAGGAATTGGGGTTGTAGGAGAGCACTGGTGCTGCTGAGAATGAAAGCAACAAGAATGCTGATACTACTGCTGTTGCCTGGGAGAAAGAGAATAAACACGGTGTTAGTGTACATAGTGAAACCGTGTCATGTGATCCATCCTGTACAGCAGACCAGTGCAACATCTGAAACCACTGCTGACTGTGCAACCAGCAGTGCTTAATTTGTAAAATATTAAGTGCCAGGGCTCTGACCAGGAGGCCACTGCAGCTTGAACCACCCATTGCCCTTGTCATCGCTGCCAAAACAACTACTAACCATCTCTCTCGCATGTAAATGCGACAGTTCAGATTATTCCAGGTCCCCAAAGCTAAAGGAATAGCTGGGGAGGCAGGTATTAGTAATTTTTTAATGTATATTGTTTTCCTAAACAACTGTTTTACTGCTCATCTCTAAATTAGATAAGCAGCGCCACCTTGTGGCAGACTGCCCTAAGTGTGGTGTTGACAATTAGGTGCCGAGCCCCGGAAACCAATTAAGTGCCAGTGCTCAGCACCGGAAAGCTCTGGCTCAAATTAAGCCCTGGCAACCAGCAATTCTGTCGAAGAATATGTTCCAGTCAACTTTCCTTAATAGAAATGAAGAGCAGCAAGTACAGAGTGCAGAACAACAATCGGTAAACAGTGGAAGAACTGTTGATAATGTAACATTTACAACTGCACCACCTCTACACTTAAAATAAGAATCAAATAAAAATGTTAAATGTTCCACTAACTGTAGGTCTCGGGATTTGAGTAAAGAATCAGCATTTTGTGAGAGTATTCCTTTAAAAGAGTTCATGTTGGAAACACTGCATAATGAAAGACATTAATGAAAAGCCTTCTTCTCAAGAGAAATGGTTGAAATTTAAAAATAGTATGAAAAAATACATTATAGGAGTAGTTAGACGAATCAAAAATGTTAGGGCCCGCAAAGAATGTCCAAGGTACACACATTTTCCGTCTTGATTTAGATGACAACTTGCTTCTAAGCCCCTTAGTCAGTGAACGGGATAGAGATACAGAAACAAGTGTGCTCATAGAACCACAAACATTTTCTTCAATGTACAATTATGAGCCTCATCTCTCTGTGAAGACTCACAAGCAGATGTCCTGCTACGCCCAATATCCTGACTGGTGTTTACATATATAAAAGGCAACAAGCACATTACATTGGCACCAACAAGGGGAACAGTGTCTATTTCCAGTACAAGGGAGTAAGCCTGAAACTGAAGCAAATTTTCCTTTTTTAAATCTCCATTAAATTACAGAAAAGATGCTGTAACATATGTCTATAACCAAATGCAGCTAACCTTACTTGTGTGTTTATTTCCAAGCACAAAGTAATATGTTTATATGAATTCTTAGATGAATATACTGAGAAAGGTTATTCCGTTTGGAATGCAACCATACCAATAAAGTCTGTATAGGGTACAGAAAATAGGTAGATTCAAGGGTCAGATACTTTACTACAAGCACTTTATTTTCCAGGGTACTTTGCATTTTTTGAATGATACAGGTAAACAGGTAATATGTGCATGTTTTGCTAACATTAATGAATTGCTAACTCTTTTAATACCTAAAGAAAATTATCCTCTCTTCTCAAATTGGAAATGGGAAACAGCACTGAAAGAGAATGAAATGAAAGCAATAATCGTTGATATTTTTAAAAATGTATCTCCTACATCTGAGAGAACTGTGTAGAATTTGCTAATAAATGAATGTTATTTATGATTTGCTAAAGGAACAGTGGGGCCATTTTTTAATAAACCAGAATAAGCTAAAACAAAGTACACATTAACAACCATAGTGTAGGCAAATTATGTCAAGAGTAAGTGAATGATTTTTCACTACATGCCTAAAACAACCATAGACACATTGCATGAAAATGTTAATGTTTATGTTGTTATTAAAAGTCGAAAGAGACAGAAAAGACAAAAATGTGCTAATTGTATTAACCGCTAGGACTATAAAGCATAGATCGTCTGCGAAAGCTCTTCAAAGAATAAGGCAAACAGATCCAGAGAATAATTAAAGAGCATATGATGTGATAGATAATGATTTGAAGATGATAGTAAAGAAAATATATTCAATTTTAGAAATGACTGCAATTGCTTGTTATGTAGTGTAAAATGCACTAGACAATTACAGAGCTGAACAAAACACCTTAAAGCTATATCAGCCTTGCAGGCTTCATCACAAGAACTGAAATCACATAGGGTTCCATGGAACCTGGTTAATTAAATTGAAGTATTTTGTGTATACAGCAAAAGCTAAGTAAGCGCATAATTTAACTTCAGTGTAGGAGTTCAAATTATTTCCTCATAGTCCTTATTCAAATCAGATATTACATGGTTGATACATGGATTTATTTCGATAACTAGCAATGTATTACAGCTAGAAGGATGTTTCGTTTAGATAGATGCTGTACGTGCGCACAGCTATGAAACTGAAACTTAGCATATACATTGGCAATTCCATATTCATTGCATTGTTTGCTTGAAGAACAATCTGTATTTTTGAATGCAGAGCACTGTCTAAGCCCTCTGGAAACGTAATTCATATGTCAGCAAAACATTTTTTTAAGATAAATGCAACACAACTGCATTTAAAAATAATTGTGAGATTCAAAGACAATTGTTGTTCACTGAACTGAGGATGCATATATTTAGTGTCTTTGAGTCAGGGTCCATGCATCTACAAATAACTCTGGCTGATAAGCGCTTCTCTAGCAGGAGTACCTGGCTCTTAACACTCTGGTCTAGATGAGCCTATCATGTCCTAAAGAAGAGAGAGAGACAATTGCCTTTTTCCATTTCTCTGAACGGCCTGCAACAAGCAAGATCCCCTTGGGGGTAAGGAGATCTTCCTGGGTGTGCCCTTAGATTTGGAGGGTTCACAACAACTCGTTTATACAAGTATTTATAATAGTGTCACTACATATTGGTAGCCCAGCCCAATGTCTACAATGTGGCCTTCTAATGGCGGCAGTCCTGTAGGCAAAAATACATCAATTAAATCTATGCTTAGCTGTTTCCTAAAATATAGGATGTGATACTAAAAAGGTACATGGTCATAGGTGTTCATGTAAAGAAACTTGGGGTTTTCAAATCCTTTGAAGCTTTTTCAGGAAAATGATTAAGGTACACAAATCATCAATTACAAAAGCAGTATTCAAATACAGCGTGGATGTATGTTAATCACTACACCCCTTTGCTCTCAAATTAAAAATATTAAGAAAATGCCTTTCAATTGAACATAAGTAATTTCATTGTTTCAAATATCAAAAATAATTTCTCAAGTTCATCGGTGACTGGATTTTGGTAATAAGCCTCTATTCTCAATACCATGTATTAGATCACAAGAGGATCATCTAAATTTGATGGTCATGGTTGGCAAATATTCTGGCTTTTGGCATATGTCCTGCAAGCCAACATATTTCCACTGCATAAGCTGTTGTGGTCCATGGTTTGGTTTGAAGGGTTATTAAGGTTGTCTGGACTAAAAAGATATATGGTATAGCATTAAAAGACAAAGGTGCTTTATTCGTTTTTTTCATTGTTTGCTTAAACTCATTGGTGTGGTTTAACCAGCTTAGGTTCTGTGAAAAGAGTCCCCCCCCAGTAGGTCATTAACTTCGTCCCCAAAGAGCTATACTTTTCTGTCTGGGCATTTTCCCATTTACCAGTCGTGGAACTTTAGATTTCCGTGCGCTCACCATCAAAGAGCCCTAGATGTAAAAATGCACCTGGCACGGAGATAATTACAAGATTTATATTTCATTTTTCTGTATCACTGCTTTGCCAGCATTTGGAACATGAGCAGTTTGCACCCTGTAATGCTTGTAGCGTCAGTTGCTGCTGTCTGTGACAGTCCCCAATGTATTTCTGTATATGATAAGGAGGGAGTCTAAAAAAATCCTAGTTCAATACTCTCTCTTCAAACTAAATGGATTGCCATGAAGTCCAAACCTAACTCTCACTGTATTTTGAGGCACATAGCCATTAAAGCACTTCAGCAGGCCATCATCAACATTGAAAGAAAACCATGATTTCTCAGAATTTCTCACTACTAACATCAGCGAAGGTGCTTTATGACCTCATTAGTGATATATAACAATTAATAGATTTAACATCACTTAGATGAAGGATCATACACTGATCCAAAGTCCTCTTCCCAACGCTGACACTATACTGAATGGTTGGGGTTGAGAGGGTATTTTGTACTCAAACTATGAGACTGTGATTGATCACTTTGTTGAACTATTTGCAGTAAAGTCCATGAAATAAATTTGCCTTTAATATATTGGATTACTTTGGGAGTCAATCTTGAAAATAGGCACAATGCCGGTATTTGTTCTGTTCTTGGCTACCATAACTTCAGTTGCAATGAGGGTGGGTACGGGACACAGCATGTAACCCCAAATTAAAAATAAATCACTTGAGTCAGCTAAAATAGATTGGCATTAGATACTTTTTGATTAAACTGAAGCTCTTAATATGTCTTTAATTGCAACACCGGTTGAAACACAGTTCTACTCTATTCATTTCTCTGCATTTCTAAAGCGCATGGCTACGCAGTAAGGGCCTTCCAGCGCTAAGCAGAAAATGTCTAGTTTGACTTTTAATGCTTAGTTTTGGTGCTTTAAATCCAAAGCAACCATAGGTTTCACTCTAATGTGTACATTCTAGTGATAGTCTAACCTATGCATCCTGATTGATTAAAACAGAGTGCCCTCTTCTTGCCAAACACATTTTGAGTTTATTGCCTTTTGAGAATAACCAACAGTAACTTCCTTTCATGCTGTAGTTTATTTTTGGTAATCAAAATCTGAATTTTCCAAACTATTTAGTGGCCACTTATAGTAGCCACACATGAGTTGACTACTTCTAAGAGATCATCCTTCTGATTTCTACTACCCTTATGAAAACAAAATAATTCTCTTCTTATGTCTCCTTTGTTATTGCTCTAGGCTGGAGCTTTATGAAAAACACATGCAAGCTCTGGAATGACACTATAAACCATTTGCCATCCCTGGCTCCTAGGTTTCAAAAGCAAAGAACATGAGGTTTGCCTGAGAAGGATTTCTAAGTTGATGCCCGGATATAGGGAGTCTCTGCTTTCTTCTCTTTCCAATTATTCCTCCAGCAAAACATCTTACTGTTCATTCCTTCTCGTTCCATGAGGTGGCCTCCAGCGTCTCTGTTTTGTCTTGCCTTCACTATGTATTCATTCCTTCTCAACTCCATATAATGGTCTCCAAGGCCTCTCTTTTGTCTTGTCTTCCCTATGGCAACACCCTATACTTAAGGTTTCCCAAGTCAGTTCTCAACAAATTGCAGATAGAGCAAATACTGGCCACCCTACTGGTCTGCAATCTGCATAAATGCGACCACATCACTGCAGCTAAGCAATTGATGTATTGGCTACCCATCGAGTGGGTCATTCGCTTTAAGTCCATCTGTATAGTAAACCCCGCTTTCTAAATGTCATGACTCCTCTTCTAATGCAACATAATGGTTCCATATGTGCCTCTTAGACCACTTAGGTCAGGCACTAAGTGTCGGCTTTGTGCTTCAGTTTTCAGTCTTGTCGCTGGAGGCTGGGCCATTTAAGTGCCCTGCTTTTAAATCTGCAACTAATATTTTTTAATAACCAATTTTTATTATTTTAGCAAGTAGCCGCATCACCCACTGACAATTTATCAATACCACCACAATATTCATCTGATATGTAAGCATAGTACATGCATCAGAAAACATCATTGTAATTACACCGTTAGTCCATGATGTGCCCACCACCCGCTCCAAATCTTACCATGCTTTCGGGGGCATCCCATGCCTCATAGATCGACTTTTCTTGTTGAGCACACCAGTCTACTCCCTTCTTCCATACCTCCAGCGATGGGGACTCTGGCAGTTTCCAGGTATGGGCAATATCCCTTTTGGACACTAGTGTGGCCACCCCAATAAAGGTCCTTTGCAGTCTCAGACCCCCATTTTCCTCCAAGAGACTCAGCAGGGCCGTCCGAGTACCAAGCTCAATCCGGCATCCCAGTACAGCAGAGAGCTCATGGCCTATCTCCCCCCAAAAGACGAATATCACCGGGCATGACCAGATCATGTGGAAGAAGTCCACTGCGGGTATGGAGAACCTCATGCATATGGGCTGTGTAGTCCGACCTGCCCGCTGGAGTCACTGGGGGGTCAGATATGTCATGTGGAGAAAGTTAATTTGGACCATTCGGAGGTGTGAGGAGATCGCCAACTCCCTCGGGCCCACACGTGCCTCCCACCAATCATCGTCATCTATCTCTCCCACCCCAATCTCCCACTTTCTTTGCAAAATCAGGAAACTATCTGGTGCATCAATCATCAGGGACCAGTAGATCCTGGATATGGCGCCCTTGCCCAGCTTCCCCAGCAGTATTTTAGCTTCGAGGGGGTTGTATTCAGTTAGGAGGTGGGAGTACACAGGGACATGAACACATAGGACATAATGCAATTGGAGATAACAATAGAATTGTGTGCAGGAGAGCGTGTAAAGGTCCTGCAACTTCTGGAACGAAATCAATGTCCCCCCCACATCTAACAACATCTAGATAGGTGATTCATATTCTGTCCCATTGTAGAAATCCCTGAAGGCCTGACACATGTCGTAGCCATGTGCCCTGCCACCACGAGGTCATTCCTGTGAGGTTATGGTCCCAATGAATAAAGCGTAGAGCAGCTCTCCAACAGAGTAATGTCACCCGGGTACAGTCAGGAGGGTGTGTGGTATTGAGGTACTATAGAGGAGGCCCAGGATATGGAGTTCTATTTGACAGGCGGGGTCGTCCCAGCCCCCATTAAACCAGTCATTGATTGTTGCTGTCTGTGCAGCAAGGTAACACCCATAAAGATCCGTCATCACGAGGCCCACTTCATACGGGGATTTCCTCGCGGAGATGAAGGCCACACAGTGACGACCTCCTGCCCAGAAAAAGGGGGTGATCTTCGATGTAAGCATTTGGAACCACTTTCTAGGGATTGAGTGAGGGAAGTTTGCTACGACATACAAAAAATGAAGAAGGCGCATCATCTTAAAAAAGGCTATGCATCCCATAGGGGTCAGAGGTAGGGGGTCCCACTTCCACAGATCCTTATTCAAGGCAGACATAAGGGGCTGAATTATTCAGAGCCCAGGCTAGGTCTGAGAGGCGCGAGATATAGATACCTAAGTATTTGAAGGAGAGATGCCGTATCGGTACCGCAGGGCACCAGACACAACCTCCCGCCTCCCCCTCAACTGGCACCAGTAGTGATTTGTTCATGTTGATCCACAGGCCAAAGGCTTTCCCACACAGACGAAGGAGTTTGAGGCATCTGGGGCCTTAAGATTGCGAGTTCCCCAGTAATAATAGAATATCATCTGCATAAAGAGCGATGCGCTCCTCAGGACCCCCCTCCCAGTGCCATCCCCGAATCTGAGCGTTACATCTAACGAGGTGTGCTAGAGGCTCTATTACTAGGGCAAATAACAATGGAGACAGGGGGCAGCCCTGACAGGTGTCTCTAGTGATCGGGAAAGGCTGAGATAAGACTCTGTTCACCCGGTCCTGGACTGTGGGGGCATTATATAATATGTTCACGAGTTTATGAAATAAGGTCCAAAGCCAGCTTATTACAGCACAGCCTCCAGAAAGGTCCAGGAGACTGCATCAAAGGATTTTTCAAAATCAATTAAGAATAAGATCAGGGAGCCTGCCAGGCAGCGAGGCTGAGATAGTGCAAGCTGCACCCTCCATATGCAATGGCGGGTATTCCTGCTAGGCATGAATTTACACTGATCTGGGTGGATCAGGTAACTCAATGCGTGACTCTATATGGTTGCAAGGACTTTTGCAAACACTTTAATGTCTGGCGATTATGAGAGAAATAGGCATGCATGAGGAGCAGCTGGCCGCAGGCTGGTTTGCCTTAAGTATCACCACAATGGTGGCAGTGTCCAGGTCCGGGGGAAATGACCCATGCTCAACCGCCTCAGTATAGAGGACCAGCATTTGAAGAATTCAGTGGGGAACCTGTCTGAGCCTTGGGTCTTGCCCGAATTGAGGTCTAAAAGGGCCATGTCTATTTCCTCAGTTGTGAGCGGTTGGTTGAGGGGGATCGAAGGCAAAGGGATATCCTGTAGCAGTCGAGATGCGACCTCCTGCAGGGGCGGAGGGATCGCTGCATATAAGTCTCAATAGTAAGCCAGAAAGACCTGCGAATCTCAGGCATATCCTCATGGAGAGCTCCATGGGAGTAACGAATGGCCGATACTATCCTATTTGAGACATCATGAGTCGCCAGCCAGACAGTCAATAGAGACGTTTACTGGACCCCATGTTCATAGACCCACAGGGTCGATAATTCTGCAACTAAAATCACCTGAAATCTCCCATATTGATGAAAATATGATGCTTCTGATAATTGCCTCTTGGTAGCAGCTCCTGCTGGGTCTCCCTGTCTCTATCTTGCATTCTAGTGCCATGAAGCCTAGTGTTGTAGGTGCACATATAAATAGAGCAAACAAATAGGTCTGGTTTTATCAGCATTTTGATCCCTCCTCCGTCTAGGAGTGTTGGGGTTGATGCCTTGTTCATTATCTATGTCACTCCCTTCATCACCACCTGGTACTTGTGGTAATACCATTTTGAATGTCTCTAAAATTTACTAAGAGGTTGATTTAGAGGAGGACTAAGCTGGATAACATATTAGAACTCCTCTGCTTGACTTTGCTCCATTTAGAAGGCACCAAATGGCATTGACCCCGAATGTACAACCATCATCATCTACAGCATCATGAACTCTCATTTGGTGGATCTGATACCGACAGAAATAGTGTCCAATGGTCTACCAAGTTTAGGAATCTCTGTAGGACACCCATCCCATTGCTGCTCCACAGAAATCTTCTAAAATGTCCCACACGTGCTGGGATAAAACACTCAACACGTCAGGGACATTTTTGTATGTGGACCCTGGAAGTTGTCTTCATTTTTGAGGTTCATTTCCAGGACCTGCATTCATGACAGCAGTTTTTCCTTGCTGACAAGAGCAAGTTGACCCGCCATCGCTAACATTTCTCCCTTTAAGTGGCTTCCTTCATGCAGGCAGACATCTCTTGAAAGCGACATGAGTTGGTGTCTAAGGGTATCAAGAAGAGCAAAAGAGATGCTGTAACTTTACAATTCTTTACAGCAGGAATGTATCATGCTCCTTCCCCTCTCTCGTCTTTACAAATTAGGGGGCACATGCGGTATTGTTTCATGCAGTGGAGTGCAGCAAGGGAACTGCATTGTGTGACAGGGAGGGAGCAAAAGACATGGAGCATTTCTGCTCTCTCCTTGCGCTGGTGCACTGTATGCTGCCAAGGGCAAATGCAGGCACACTTGTGCCATGGTGTAAGGATGACTGCATTATGGGCAGGATTGTTTTTGTAGAGGAAGGGATACCTTCTTCGACAAAAACAATTCAAAGAGGCATATTCCTTTTTTATGTGTTCTGCAGAACTCAGCATACAAAGAAGAAGGAAGTAACGAGGAGAAGTGAAGATATTTCTCTTGGTTAAGCCAGCCTTAGGTTGGTGTACCAGTTTGGCTCAAAGCCAGGTTTACTGCCTATAGTAAATCTGGGTTTGCATCAAAATCCATGGGTAGATGCATGAGAATGCCCAGGCTCTGCGCATGAAATGCCTCCCCAATGCAAAGTAACACAAGGCGGATCTGTGGCGTAAACCCTCATAGATTCTTTTTAATTTTACCACATGGTTACTGGATCACTGCTGTGAATCTCAATAACTGAGTCTCACTCACTGTAAGCTTCTGTAAAATCGCTTTGAATCTAAACTGCAAGTGCCTACCTTTTAAAATAGGTCCGCCACTGTGCAGCTGAGGTAAGAGGCTCCCTGCTGGTTACAAGTGAACATGTCTGCACACAGGTGTGCATACATGTGTGAGTTTGTGAGCTTAGCAAGTGGTATTACTGACTAACAGGCTGGGATCTCTGCTGAGATAGCCTGTCACAGATGGAACCTTAAGTAAATTGGTTATGGCCTGTGCAGGACATATCATTTAATTGGGTATACAAAAAGAAATATCCCCATTTATTTTTTACTCTAGTGTGAGTCCATAGGTTTGTTTTGTGACTCGGTAGTGATTCATTGCAAATCAGTAGTGCTTTAGTGTATTCAAACTGTCAGTGAAAACTTCACAAAAACATCAACTTTGCATTGGCTGCATATAGAGCAAAGATTAAAGACTCTCTTCCTAGGTTTAGAAAGGCCCAGAGTGCAAATATAATACTAATTTGCCCTCTTTTATATACCTTTGGTGTTGCAGCATTATCCTGCAACACCCAAAGTCAGTCTTTAATTAGAATCTAGTGGTCCAAGTTAGGACAGCAGGTAGGTCAGAGCCTCCCTCAGACAATTGGCCCATTTCAGAGGATGATCCTGGTACTGGGAGAGGAAGAGGGTAGGGGAGACATGTGCATGTGCTAATTAGCTCACACTTACTAATAAGCCTTGCAGCTCCTTTTCTCACAGAATCAAAACGAGGTAGCAGGAACTCTATCACCACTCACAGGAAGGGCTTCTTTTTTAAGGTTTGGAAGATGGGAGCCAGTTTGCTGTCATTTGGGGGAGGTGCTTTTTGCTCAGGAAGAATTGTTAATGACCAAAGCTTCATTTCGCCATCTTGGGAAATAGTAACATGCTGTGCACAGTGATGAATCAGGGTGGAGGGATGATGTGGCATCTTTGGATTGGGCAGAGACCAATCTAGAACTCATCGCCTCAATTTTTAAACTTTTGCACAGGGGAGAGACCCAAGAAGCACTAGGAACTACTGAGGAACGAGAACACTCCAGCTTGCGGATATACGGCTGCCTATAAAGGACTCCTGGCTTGTAATTCTAAGGACTCTGTTGGACTCTGATTTCCAGGGTCAGTGGCACTGGCCTCTCCATGACTACTGGGGAACAGACTAAGTTTGACATCTTGGGATGCTGAAGGAGAGGATTCCCTTATACGTCCGTGGACTGTTTTTGTGGGAGGTACCTCTGAAGGGGGACCCCTGACTCCTGCTGGACTCACAAGCGTCCTGCAAGTGGCAAGGGTGGGCCTGATACCAAGGAGTACAAGTAAGAAGAGTAACCTACCTTGGAGGGCACGGAATGCTGTTGAAGGAAGATCCCGGGCCAAGGAGATTAGGAGGAGCCCAGGCTGAGGAGCAGATCCTGGGTACTATGCAGCTCCCTGCAGCTAGACGGAGGCACCTGGGTGCTGGAGCAGAAAACGTGCCTTGAAATTCAGGTAGATAAGCTAAAGGAGCGGGGGGACAAGCCCTGAGCTCTCGCTCATTGGCAGGCGATCAGTCTACATCGAGCATCTAACAAATCTGCTGGGGCCAGGAAGCCTAGAAGAAATTGTAGAACATTTAGAGGGCCCTTGGGCCTAATCCAACAATACTAATGGTTAGAGCACGTCACAAGGAGCAAAGGACACCAGAACCCCTTCAATGTAACCAAAAGGGACAGAAAAAGACACCTTAATTGGGCTGCTTCACACTTGGTGTGCCAGTGCTGCTGGTCAAAAGCGTTGTACTGCATCAGGAAGTAGCTGACCTGGTATTCCTCCAGGGAAGCCCAGTGCCCAGTGGAGTTTTCCACCATGGGCACACCTGGTACACCCCCCTTTCATTAGCTCACACCCCTCGGGCTGGCCTGTACTGCAGCGGAAGAGTCACTATTGAGCACTGCCAAGCTCGATCTATCCACTGCCCCATAGGAACCCCCCAATGAGTCTGATTTGCCATCCTGAGTCTCCTGGGTCAGGAAAACAGATGACCCGGAGAAAGATTTATTAATTTTCCAAACACTCCTGGAGCTGGGAATGAAGGCTTTGGGTACTCTGACATTTGTTACTAAGTACTATGGTTGCTATGCAGCCAGGTTAAAGGTAGAAAAATGACTCTCACACTGCATTATGTTAATCATTGAAAGCTTTATTGACATTTACATTGTTGACAGGGATTCATTCCATGTGTTGTATTATGTGATTGAAAGGTGGCACCATCCTGAAGTGTTTCAATATTGATTAATTGCATTGGGGTAGACTCCATTCTTTACCTTTAATCATCGTGGTGACACCCTGAAAATGCCAGTAGGTCTGACTTTTAATTTACCTTATCAATCATTAGTACCATTTGTCCATGATACTTGAAATGATAAAACAATAACAATAGCCATATAACAAACATGCATTTGTAATATTTAATTCATCATAAACATGCTCAGTGCAGTAGTGATCACACAGGGCACAAAATCATGAAATATATAGGAGTGTGTGTATGATTCAAGAGAAATAGTGGACTATTTTCAATGTTTCTGCAGAGTAAATAATGAATGTCCAAAGTGAGAATCACTTAAGAAAAGAACAATCGCCCAAAGCGTTGGCAGTATTTCAACCCCAGATACTTTAAAGGGTCTTCGCCAGGACAAGTTTATATTGAGCATAAGCAAGAGTCTTTAGACATAAGAAGTAAAGGAGTAGGATTCAATCAGGAGGATAACATATATTTTAACTGATATAAATATTCATTAAGTGTATGGCCATGTCTCAAAAGATAATTACTTACTAATGCAAATTATCGAACATATCCAAAAGGTCTGAAAAAATGAAAAAGTCAATTGATGAAAGAAAGCATCCTGAAAGTCCTTCACCAGTAAAAGAGGGGTATCAGGGTTACATACAGGTATTGAAGCAAAACCCAAAGGATGAAGTTAAAGGGTAGCGTCAGGAGATTGTGGACAAAGTAATTACTGAAAGACTCAAAACAACCTGCAAGAGATACTAATTGGATAAAGGAACCAACTGGAGAATTCCTTACCTCGGTTAAGAATCCCCACAAATGGGTAAACAATGCAAGCAATGTACAGGAAAGCACCAACGCGGAAGTAAGTGTGCCGCAGCCAGACTGAATCTGTGAAACCACGCAAAAGGATGAGACGTGGGTATATCAACGCTGTAGCTCTCCAGACTAGTCAGGTAAAAAAATAAACCCATTTGGGGAAACATATTACCACTCCGTTCCTCACACTCTAGCCCTTATGTAATGTATATGATGTTTCAGTGCAGATATCAATCTTCACCACAAGTAAGGACATCTCCTCCTTCCAAGGGGTCAAAAGCCCAGAAGTGTCCTGCGTATAATCTTGGGTTTTACCACAAATAATGGTGAAGCATCAACAAGAAGTGCACGCAGGTGTGAGGTATGCTCACCTACAAAGAAGGCTATACCTAAAATGTCTGTCAGGGAAGCGTTGAAATTCTGTCAGTGTCTGTGGGCCACTGTTGTGAATATGTCATACCCCAAGACAGTGAGCAGAATCCTTCCTTGTGCCCTATGCATACAGCACACCTGAGGTAGTAGCCCTGCAATGTTGACTCACTGCACATTGTTCACTTAATGCCTATGTAGGAATCAAACCAGGTAGCAATAACTCTTTTCTATAATCTCCATCTAATGCCTACTGAGGAAGGGCTCTGCCACTGGTGGCATGGGAATCAGTCTGGTGATGGCTTGGATCTGTTAACCCATCAAGCCTTTGGGTCACTGAGGGTCCAGTCAATCATCCAAGAATTTGTCCCACTCCAGACTGAATGCTCCTGAAGTGAGTTATTCTCTGTTCCTTTCCACGCATGCCAGTCTCAGGCCACAAAGGTCTGCCCCATTGACCACTCCTCGCAAACACATCATTGTCGACTCTCTAGCTGACAGGCGAAAATCTCACTGGAAACATCTGCTGAAACATACAATTTAGAAGTTTGTAGACCTAGTCACTCATGCCGGTCTTGGCTCCAGGCACCTCATAGTAGTTTATTTAGTTTATTTCGGGGGGAAAATACCCCATAAAACATACATAAAAATACAATACATTTCATCACAGTTAAAACATTATGTACAAAATATAAAAACCTCTCATATGCAAAGATCAATCGTGGGGTTGTTTCATAAACAATCTATATAAAATAATACCTGAAATAACCTGAGTGCAAGAGCCAAGAAACATTCTTTCCTTAATCAGTTTGTATATAATAATATCCACATACACATTAAAGCATGGACAGGTATCTAAAAATAGAATAAATATTTCAGAGATACACACCAAGGGCTGTTGGAGCTACAAAGTGCTTACACTTGCAGGTCGCCTCACTTCAAAATTAAAATGTAAAACCCAACTGCTTCCTTAAGAGCCAGATAGCAAACAGAAATCTACACAGAGTAAAAATTATGAGAGGATTGGTGTCTGCTCGCAATTTTCTTGATGCGATGAGGTATACCCAAATTGAGTGGTCTAATCCATGTTCATCTAGCCCTTTGATATAATGAATCTATATAAGAAGAAAAGTATATGATCTATATCTTCAGTACGTCTTTACAGAATGTACAAAAAGCTTGGGCAGCCATATTTTGTTTCCATTTGCTGGTATAGTTACACATTTGCAGAGAGCCTAGCCTAAATTTAGTATATAGGCTTCTAGCTTGAGAGAATGTATTAGCGTCCATATAAGGTTCTAACCCAGTCTCAAACTTATAGGATAAAAACGCCCTCCATGAAGTTATTGGGCTTCACACTTCTATCGCATTGTTCATTTGTGAAATTCCAAAAGATTAATTTCACAGTATCCCATTACCCCCTTTCATAGATGATGGATCATTCCAAAGAGTTTCTAGGCTGAAAGCCTGGAAGTGGGATTTAATGTGATCCTACCAAGATATACTGTGTGATCTATCCATGCCCATTATTTCAACAAGGGCTTTCCTATATGGGGTTAGCTCGGGAATTGGCCACTACCTAATCCAATAAAGAAGGGGTTTAAGCATAGCTATTTTGCCCACTCTTTTGAGCCTTGTATCAAGAAACAATGGAACAATAGGTGTACTTAAGGGTAGGCTGTATAAATACCTTATAAAACTATTCTCTTTAGTTGTCAACTCTTTCTTATTCCCTAGCCCCCAAGATCCATAAGTGCTGCTCCTTTTGGCCTTGGCATGGTACAACTCAATAGCCGGTGAGACGATCGAGGTGGTGTAGCTTTAAATCTCTTGACAATTGTGAAGGCTCTATGTGACAGAATTTTTCCACTATTGTTAATATGTGATTTACAAATCTGGGAATTATGTAGCCTAAATCTGAGATAATCAAATCTATCCTTCCTCTTAAGCAAACAGCTCTTCCACAAAAAGCCATCTCTAAATGATGTATGTGGGGTAAATACCATATATTTGGGTTTTGATGTATTTACCTCCAAACCCCTTGAGTCGCAGAAATCAGAGAATTTGTTTAATACATTTTGAAGCCCTAGTGGTGTACGAGAAAAAAAAAGAGTATCATCAGCAAATAAAATAGCAGGTATAGTAAAGCCATTAAGTTTCGGGAGTCATGGGTACAATCATCAAGAAAATATATGACGTTGTTAACATATGGATAGAAGAGGATATCGGCTAACACACAGCTTTGACATATGCAATCAGTTAATTCTCCCAGGGCTCCCCACCTCACTTGGGCAAAATAAGAATGCCTAAAAGATCTGCGCTTAAGCACATTGACCTTAACATGGACCACAAACATTCCCTAGGAACTAAACCAAATGCAGCCCTTAGGTTGACGAATTCCACGTACAGGTGGTCCTTGGTCAACCCCAGATATTTCCACATAATTACTGTGAAACAAAATATCTGATCTATCGTACTCGCTTTCTTTTGAAAACCCGCCTGTATCGGGGACAGCATCTGTGTTTCAGTCAACCAGCCCTGCATTTTCTCTAAAACTTGGTGACAGACACCATTTGAACTTTTGCAAGTTATCAATCAGGTCTATGGAGCGGAAATTCCCTTATAGAATTGAGTTATTTTACGAGAATGTCTTCAATTTCCACGATTAAATTGTCTATATCTCGGAGAGTACAATTCTCAGTTGCATGACTTGCTGCCTTCAGCTCCTTAGAAGCGCCCTGGGGTAATTGATTCAATTAATTCCCCATAATTCACTGGCCTGCCCTTAGCTTTGGAACATTTATTATGTAAATTACAAACTCTCTGTTAGGTCCTGCATGGGGGATACAATCAGCTAAATCAGGGTTGTACTTTCCAACCTGGTATCTATTCCCCTTACTAATTAATCCTTGGTCTGAAGGAAAGGGGTTGGCTGTTCTAAGCATACCTCTACCAGTGAGCAAATTACCATTAAGAAACCTAGGAGGCCCAGAGCAGAGTGAGAGGCCTTTGTGTTTGGGGAAATGCAGCACCACTTCCCTGCAGTTAAAATTGTAATCCTCAGCACCAGTTCCATTGAAAAACCCAATTATGGCTTCCCAATGGTAGAGTTAGAACCAAAAACATTCCGGAGAGGAGGTTTACTTACCACATGAGTCTGACAGGCACATGCAGTACTACCCACCAATTAAAGGTGTCATATCACGATGGCCATCATTGCCACTACACCTGCAGTTCAAGGATAAATCAACAGAGTTCTTAACTGCCTCATGGAGATCACTTAGCCTTGTGGTCAACAAAAAATTGCCCTTTTATGGTTACAAAATTATTTTCTTATGCAGTCCAAGGCTGACCTAGTATCAGTTTTGTTTCAGCTTGAAAGGTTGTGTTCAGAATCAAGGGAAGGGTCAATCAAACTAGCGGGTCTTGCTTACAGGGCATGACGTTTAGTGCAGCTTAGAGTGTCTGTAGCGAGCTGCACAGCATTCTGCGGGGATGAATGTGAGTCTTTGTGAAGAGAGGAGCTGATATGGTGTGGGGCCGGTCTCAGTAATTGAATTTTTAAGACTAAGCTCTTTTTTTCCAGTAGAAGGGTTTAACGCTGGGGCTGTCTTTCAGCAGACGAAGTTCTTTTGCAGGAGCCGCGTTGGTGTTAAAAGAACCCCTGAGTTATTTTACAAGAATGTCTTCAACTTCCACGATTAAATTGCCTATATCTCGGAGAGTACAATTCTCGGTTGCATGCCTTGCCGCCTTCGGTTCTTTACGAGCGCCCAGGGGTAATTCAATCAATGAATTCCCCATAATTAAACAATATTCAAAGGTCAAATACAAAATAGATGTTGGCACTAAGCAAGGAGTAACAACCCTATGATTCGGAGTAAAATATTTCCAAGTACATGTGCAAACAAAGAGGAGGACTTCTAATAATATACACAAAAATCTCCTGAAATGCATTGATGACCCTTAGAGGCCTGCAGACAACAAATTCCAACATGGTCTTACCAAAAATACATAGGTTCAAAGGGTGGAATTAGGTAACAAAGGGTTGTTCTAACAGGGTCGGGGGGGAGTAGGGGGGAGGTGGTTGCCCTGCCTTTTCTTGGCTCTGAAGGGCGTAGGACGGGCCTGCGCTTGGCTCGGGTGTTGCCTGGGCACAGCCCGCGCACATCCCGTGAAGCCGGAGAGTCAAATGCGCCTTATAGCGCTCAGGTGCCTCTGCCCCTCCTTCTCCTTGCAGGGGCTTGTGGGGTTTGGAGTCCCCCCTGCCAAAAGCTGATGTGTCCCACCTCATCTCTTTACATCATTCTTCTTTCGTGACCTAAGAGTACATAGTTGTGCATCCTACCAACTGTGGCTCACCAAGGGGCATATTTACAAGGGCAGTGCGCTACCAGAGAGTAACTTTTTGCAATGCTCTAGTGGCGCTGTGCCCTGCTCCATATTTACAAGGCGGCGCTAAGCCACTTTGCGTGGCTTAATGCCGCCTTGTAAATATGGTCCTCCATGACGCAGTTTTCTGTAGCAAAGGGGCGTGCAATGGGTGTTGCTGGTGGCGTTCCCATCCAACATCCATTGACACTGCTCCAGATTTACAAGGATTTGTAAATCTGAGGCAGCGTCAATATCTTACACCTCACAGGGGATGCATAAGAGTGGTGCAACAAGGAGAAATACATTTATTTCTACTCTTTGTTTGCTCCCATTTTTGCTATTCATTTTGCAGCACACATAGAAGGAACAAAACGTGATTTAATCTTTTTCTGCAGCAAGGTATCCCTTCCTGTTCAACAACAATCATCCCTGCAACCCAAACACCCTTGCACAATGGTGCAAGGGTGCCTGTGCTGGCGCTAGGCTGCTTTTTTTGCGCTGACGTATGGGTGTAAATATTGTTGTAAATACAGCGCATTCCTGCACTTAAGAAAATTACACAGCACAAAAAAATTGTATGCGTCACTGCTCTGCACCATTTTCTTGCAAATATGCCCCCCACTGCTCTGCAAAATAGTGCACATCCTGCAAACACTCTGCATTCATATTTCACATACTTGGTGAAGCGGCCTAAAACGCAGCTTGTCTTTTTATAAATGTGTATCAATGTGATTTGTGACGCCTAATACAAACAATGGCACATTACGAACAAGCTGGCCGCTGGTGAAGACCTTGAAATATGCCGTGTACATATACAGCTCATAGAATAACTCTCCTGTCTTTCTTAGATCCAGACACTCCACTTCATCGAATAAAAACGAATTTTATTAAGGTAGCAATCGTTCTGATTAAAAAAATGCCCCGGTTGATTAATGGATCGTAAAAGCAAATCATATTTGAGTAAACAGCCTGGCATAAACAAATCATTGATAATGAAAAAGAAAAACGCCTTCAGGAAAATCAGGAAATGTACCCACAGCCCAGGGGAAATCTGTGATACATAAAACACGTAATTTTAAAGTTAGTAGGATGCCACACCACATGAAAATGTAATATGAATGAACTTACTGTCAAAGAGAAAAGCGCATAAACATTTAAAGCAGCTGCCATTTTCCAGGCTCTTTCATTTTTGGTTACACTCGGATAAAGATATACGCCATCAAATCCTCTTTTTGTCGCCTGATATTGCAATGAAAGCTTCCCCTCTGTTTTTGGTACCTTCATACGAGAGCTCTGAGGCCTACATAGGAGTGTACCTCTTTAGAAAACCACAAATAAAATAAAGTCAATGTTTAAGTGAGTGAATGTTGAAGTGAATTTTGTTATGACTTCCTTTGGAAGTCGTAAGAATGAACTAGGGGATCTGATCCCTAATATTCCCCACTTTCATGTGTCAGTGTTGGGAAGCAATACAGAAGTCATCTTTGTTTACTTCACCCACCTCCACAGATCTCCAGGGACATGAGGGAAGTAGTGGAAGGGCCAGGTCATGCTATGGCATTCTCTCCCTCTATCTCGTCTATCACCAGCGAATTTTATCCACATAACCAGGGCCGGACTGGGAACGCAAACCGGCCCTGGCAATTGAGTCAGATTCGGCAGGGGTGTGGGGGGAGGGGAAGAGGGATGTGCGTGGAAAACACTGCAGCTGCTTTTGTTACAGGGGGCCAAAATTGCAGCTATGCTGCAAAACCGGCCCCCCAGGGGTCCAAAACCGGCGCCCACCCTGGCGGCCCACCGGGGAAATGCCAGTTCGGCCCTGCACATAACCTGATGGCAGCCATGCTGAGTAAGTAGCAGCTGTTTATGTCAGTGTTAGCTAGCACAGTTGTCTCTTCCACTTTCGGAAAGAGCTGTGTTCAGTTAGCTGCAGAAGGAAGAGAGGCTAGAGAAATAGTGGGGTGGGTGGCAATACACTAGGGGCCTATTTATGAACCAGTTTGCATCGCTCTTGCACCACGCAACATGGTGCAAGAGCGACGCAAACCGTACATGTGATTTATGAAGCCACGCAAGACGTCTTTGCGTGGCCCTGAGTGGCTCCATAAATCTGGAGTAAAGCAATGCAGCACAAATTGCTGCGTTGCTTTACTCTGCCCTGGGAAGGCATTCCATGGGCGCTGCATGGGTGTTCCCAGGCCAGTGGCGTAGCTAGGCACTCTGCCGCCCGTGGCGGTCCCTGCCCTTTGCCGCCGCCGAGCGCCTAAGAGCGGGGGGCGGGGGGGGGTGCTGGCGATAAATTTACCTGCCGCCCCGCCCCCTCCGCCCCCCCCTTGCTACGCCAGTGTCCCAGGCTACTCCAGTGGTTTTTGACACATTCCCAGATTTACCAGAACTGATAGACCTGGGAATGCGCCAAAAAAATATGCCTTCTCAAGTGAGGTGTAACAAGGTGAAATATCTTTATTTCTTCTCATTACTTCCTCTTTCTATGTGTGCTACATTTTGTAGCACAAAGAAAGAGGAATATGCCTCTCAGGATTGTTTTTGTGCAGGTAAGTGTCCCTTCCTGCACAAAAACAATCCTGCATGCAACACAGGCACCCTTGCACCCTGGAGCAAGAGTGCCTGCATTGGCTCTAGGCTGCCAAAAGGGCGCCGGCGCAGGGAAAAAGACAGGAATGTGCCAGATTGCCTTAAATACGGTGCATTCCTGCCCTTTCCTGTCGAACCATGCAGCACAGCAAGGTGACTTGCAGCGCTACACTGCGTGATATTCTCGTGAATAGGCCCCTAGTTATTGTTCATGGGAGGGTTAAGTGGGAGGAAACGCCTCAGGGAGGTGTGAGACGTTGTCAAAACAGCAGGGTTTTTTCCTAATGGGTTGTCAAGGGAAGCTCTGAGTGAGGCATAGGAGGGTGGCAGCATCCCCGGAATCCCTTCTATACATTTTGTGTTGAGTTTTGTTGTAAGGGAGCACTGGGAAGATGGGGAGGGTCCTATGTTGTATTACTTCTCTTGTGGCATCCACTTCTCTTCACAGCTGGTCTATGCCATCAGTTTTTAGGCGAATTATAGGGGCATCCACAATATAAAATTGAACATTGGTAGGTGTCAACAGATAGGTGTTTTCTACCTTGAGAGTCCATGAGACCACAATTACAGCTTCACTCTCCTGTTCATATTGTCACTTTAAACCCTCAGGTCAAAATAATCCTGATGTTGATGCCACCTAATCTGCGATTCGCTCTATCACTGCCAAAAATGAAGGTTATATTTGCCCTCTGTAAATTAATCAGTTTTAAGGGTAATTTATACAATAAATAAGAATATTGAAACTCTTGGATAATCTATTGGTATGTGTTCCTGAATTCAAATGCCAATATTCTAGGGAAAATATTATTAAGTCATTATAGGAACGAGTGGTTCCTTCCATTGTGGATTTACCTAGGAAAGACACGAGGACATGAGTATCAGGGGTGGTCTAAGCTTCTTAGAAGTGCACGAGTCAGAACTAAAGGCCAAGCGTCATAAAAAAAGGGAAGAGATATAAGAGTGAAAAGAACAGACCATGGATGGAATAGAGTGTCACCGCACATGGACAGAGTAGAGGTTCACTCACCGTTAAGTCTTTGTCTGTAGGTGCCCCACAAACCTTAAAGCCGTTACACTCATAGCCCTGGGGTGAAGAGTGCCCCTATGCAGATCCTGACAGGGTGATCAATGATATAGTGCGACTGTATATGGAGGGTTACGCACTATCCCTTTGGAAGGCAGCGACAGGTTGAGTGAAAATGTGGGAACCTAGGTAGTGTAGATGGTGATTGTCTCCTTTCTGGTGGATAGATTCCTCTATGGAGCTGAGGAATTTCATATCCACTGCTTATGAACCCACCTACCCTGTTGCCGTTGGTACATTTATGGTTATGTGAGTGTTTTTTGTAACTGACCTTCTCCCTTGCTTTTTAAGCGTCCTTTTGCAGACTGAAATTGAGCAGAATTCCATGGACTTTTAGCAATGTCTAATCTCCAAATAGTGTATAAAAGTGCTTAATGAGTGGCTGTGCTTTCAATGAAATTAAAAAGATGGCCACTGCTTTCTACAAATATGTGTGAATGTGCTTAGAGAGAGCTGTGAAACTGAAGCAAGTGCAGTGTCCAGCAGAACACAGTTCAATCCACATGCTTGGATGAAGCTGACTTTGTATCTCCGTCAGTAATGACGAATGTTGCAACCTGTGGTAATGTAAGTGATGCCAGGAGCACTTGTGGGGGCTGCTGCTTTCTCATGGGCTGCCTAGGTACAACGCAGACTGTGCAAGTGAATGAACCTTTCCAGAGTATCGTCAATTGGGAGCTGGTGAGGGCACAGGTGTCATGCTTATTGGTGTTGCACGCGTTGAAGCCATGCAACCCCACCAGCATGCCAAGTCCAATACAGGTCGCAGAGGACAGCCATCATGCCTTGCAAGTGGGGCTTTGATTTACCTTAGGTATCATCCCACTATGTAGGAATTGGCCCAAGGGAACACAAAGGATCCGTAGCCAGGTGCTTGGCCTCGTTGAGACACCTGCTGTCAGACTCCCTAGGGCTCTCAGAGTCAGATGGCCATCTTTCAAGGTGCACCAAGACACAGAGGATAGAAATGAGATGCTAGGCTCAAACTTCTTGATTTCTATAGTAGGCAGTAAGTGGCTGACATGCAGAGAGTCACCACTAATGGCCATCATCACAGTGGGTCCGTTCAATGTAGCGGAAAGGATCTTAATTCAGTGACGATGGGGCAACACATTGGGCCGGTTTCAGAAAGGTAAACTTAAATGTTTGGTCGAAACTTAGACCAAACATCTAAGTTTACAACTATGGGAATTCACAAAGGGCATTTACGAGTACTATCTTTATGTCCACACTCGGGTAGGAGATCCACCCCGAGTGCGGAAATACAGATAGTACTCGTAAATGCCCTTTGTGTATTTCCAAAGTCATAAATGTAGATGTTTGGTCTAAGTTTAGACCAAACGTCTAAGTTTACCTTTGTGAATCCGGCCAGTGTCCCCACAGTCTTTGGCTCTCAACCATTGCGACAAGCCTGGCATTTTTCTGACAAGGACCTCAAGCGTAGTCTGACCAGAAGAACTGACCTCATACTTCCTCGAATGAAGAAGTAGCCACTTTACCGCTTATAGTGTTACCCAGTGGCAGCTGGCAGGGAATGGTGGCTGGGGTGTGGGGGCTGGGGGTTTAGAAAAAAGAAAGAGAAAAAAAGATGACTTACCTGCTTGTCACCGGTCGCCAGCCGCCGCATCTCCTCCGTCTTCTGCTCTTCCTCGGTCCCGGCAGCACTCAGGCTTCCAGACTCCCCTAGCCAATCATGTTGTTGCTGTCATCAGCATGACAGCAGCGTCGTGATTGGTCTGAGCGCCGTGGTTCTGCGTTCAGACATGGAATAGAAGCCTGTGCATGTTTTTCACCCAGGCTGTTCAATACTGCCGGTGGAGAATATGGATCACTGACAAAATATCGATGGTCAAAATATCGTGTTCCCAAAATATTGGGACATAAATATCGATGTCAAAAATATCGACATCCTATATACATAATGGTAAGTACTAAAATATAGAGAAAAAAATATAGTTGTTAAAAATATCGAAGTTAAAAATATCGTTTTTTTTAAATGTATAAAAAAATGTAAAATAAATTAAATAATACATAAAACTTAATTTTTTTTTTTAGAATTATTAAAATATGTTAACAATTATAAGTAATAAATGTAATGTAAAAATAAATTAAACATACATATATAAAATGTACTATATATATTTACTTAATAATAATTACTAAATAATTATTTTAATAAATTATAAAATGTTAGAAATATATCAAAAATTATAAATACATATATATATACATACACCTGTAAAATAAAAACTAAAAAACATATATATATATATATTATAAATTACATTTTTAAAATATTTATTAATTTTTAAAACTACATTTTACACTACATTAACTGCAACAGTAGGGAAAGTGTTGGATAGCGGAGGTGAATAAATTACTATTCCCACTCCAGCGAGTGCAACAGTAGGGAAAGTGTTGGATAACGGAAGGGAATAATTTACTATTCCCACTCCAGCGAGTGCAACAGTAGGGAATGTGTTGAATAGCGGAGGGGAATAATTTACTATTCCCACTCCAATAAGTGCAACAGTAGGGAAAGTGTTGGATAGCGTAGGGGAATAAATTACTATTCCCACTCCAGGGACTGCAACAGTAGGGAAAGTGTTGGATAGCGGAGGGGAATAAATTACTATTCCCACTCCAGCAAGTTCAACAGCAGGGAAAATGTTGGATAGCGGAGGGGTAAAAATTACTATTACCACTCTAGCAAGTGCAACAGTAGGGAAAGTGTTGGATAGCGGAGGGGAATAATTTACTATTCCCACTCCAATAAATGCAACAGTAGGGAAAGTGTTGGATAGCGGAGGGGAATAACTTACTATTCCCACTCCAATAAATGCAACAGTAGGGAAAGTGTTGGATAGCGGAGGGGAATAATTTACTATTCCCACTCCAATAAATGCAACGTTAGAGAAAGTGTTGGATAGCGTAGGAGTAAAAATTACGATTCCCACTCCAGCGAGTGCAACAGTAGGGAAAGTGTTGGATAGCAGAGGGGAATAATTACCTATTCCCACTCCAGCAAGTGCAACAGTAGGGAAAATGTTGGATAGCAGAGGGGTAAAAATTACTATTCCCACTCCAGCGAGTGCAACAGTAGGGAAAGTGTTGGATAGCAGAGGGGAATAATTACCTATTCCCACTCCAGCAAGTGCAACAGTAGGGAAAGTGTTGGATAGCGGTGGGGAATAATTTACTATTCCCACTCCAGCAAGTGCAACAGTAGGGAAAGTGTTGGATAGCAGAGGGGTAAAAATTACTATTCCCACTCCAGCGAGTGCAACTGTAGGGAAAGTTTTGGATAGCGGAGGGCTAAAAATTACTATTCCCACTCCAGCGAGTGCAACAGTAGGGAAAGTGTTGGATAGCGGAGGGGTAAAAATTACTATTCCCACTCCAGCAAGTGCAACAGTAGGAAAAGTGTTGGATAGCGGAGGGGAATAATTTACTATTCCCACTCCAGCAAGTGCAACAGTAAGGAAAGTGTTGGATAGCGGAAGGGATAAAACCAAAGATTACAGCTATTGAACCAAAAACCACAAACAAAATAAAAACAAAACAATTACCAAAAATATTTATAAATTAATAAATTAATATTAATGATCAACTATTGATTAATTTATTTAAACTAATTTACTTTCCACCCTCTACCCCAATAAACACCAAAACACACACCTAAAAATATTTACACAATTTCCATAACACATTTTTTATTCATAAATTAATAACAATTAACAACAAATTAATAATTAATTTAAAAAAGTTTCTTCCCAACATTTACAACTATAAACCCCACAAATCACACATCAAAATGATTACACATTTACCATATTTAATTTTTAATTAATTGATTAGCAATAATTAACAAATAATTAATTCATTCAAATAATGTACCTACCACCATATTCCCCTATAAATAACACCACTAATGTTCTAAAACATGACACAATTAACATAATTAATTAACAATTAATTAATTAATTAATAACAATTAACAAACAAAATAAAAACAATTATTAATAAATTAATTCACACAATAAACACTATAAAATAACATTAAATAAATATTATATTAAAAATGTTAAAAAATGTATTAAAATTAAATTACTTCCCACCCTACTCCCCTATCAACCCACAACCTGCTCCTAAAAAAATAACACAATTAACACAATTACCAATTAATTAATAATTAACAAACAATTAACACATAATTAATAACAAATTAATTACCACAATTAACTTTTTTTGGTTATTTTTGTTGTCCTCATATCACCAAATATGCGTCTGCAATTCTTGTAGAGCCGCCCTTCTGAACTGTGCACCCCGCGGCCACTGCATTCGCTTTGGTCTGTGAACCAATCCAGGCCGGCACCATTGTTGATGACTTGGTGTAATCATTGGACCGTGAGGGGGTGTTCAAATCCCAAACCTCTACACCACAATATAAAGGCCTGCCAGATATCAAGGCAATTCTCTTTTCCTCCTCCCTGGTCGAGACGGGCCATTTTAGAAGCTGCTTTAACCCAATCTTCCAACTTGGGGGGCAGGGGGTCTCTCCATTTCATACATATTTCCCTCCGAGCTATCAAAACAATATACATCAGTAAACCTCTGTGTGGATGCTTCATCTTCTTACTTATCGTGCCATCTTCCCCAAAAAGAACAAGTGCCACATTTAAAATGATTTCCCTGCCAAAGATACCACAGAGGGCTTTCTTGATTCCACTCCAATAGGGTCTCAGCCTGGGGCATTCATAAAAAACGTGGAGATCGTTAGCTTTTATGAGATCACATCTTGGGCATTTGGGGGTGGGGGATGGAGCAAACTTTGCTATCTTAGCCGGAGTCCAGTCCAGCCGATTGATAACAAAGAAGTGATTCTTCTTGAGGTTAGCTGGCTTTACATATTTATATAGGAGCTTCAGGGAGAGTTCATATATTGCTTTAATATCACACTCCAGAGGAACCTCATTCCATACTGAGTGCTGCGGCAAATACTCCTTCTCGTCTGCCTCCAGGGACATCTCGTACCATATAGAAATTTCCTTGCTCTTAAGATTTACGTCTTGAAGGGATTGCTCCAGTTCCCAGTCACCACAGATTTCGTTCTTCTCAGATGTAAACCAAGATACTAATTGCATATATTTGAATCTAGAGAAGTCACTTCCAATCCTAGCTCTTAAAACCTCCCAGGGATCTGACCATATTGTAATGCCCGCCTTTCTAATTGGAGTGGTTAGACTATCTTTAAGGCATAACGGGGTCCCAGGAGATTCCCAGATTGGGGCGAAATCAGAATAGTAACCTACCCCCCATCTGCTTCTAACCTTATACCACAGACCGAGGGCAGACGTCAGTACTTTTAAACGTACTTTTTTGAAGTACCTTGGTGCCCCAAATTTGTACAAGAAACCGTCCCCACCATCCTGCCAGAAGTCTTCCCCAAGTTGAATCATCAGGCTTCGTGAGCAACATCCGGATATTCTTAAATTGAAAGGCTACACAGTACCAATTGATATCAGGGAGAGCCAGTCCACCTTTAACAAGCCTGCGCCTAAGCTTCTTCCAGGCCAACCTAGCACCCTTATAAGCCCAGATAAAACTTACGATCTTACTCTGGATTTTACTGATGCCCAGCTTTGGGAAATTGAGGGGGATGGCATTAAACAAGTAAGTTAATTTGGGGAGAATAACCATTTTAACAAAGTTAACCCTTCCGTAGATTGTTAAAGGAAGGTTTTTCCACCTTGCTAATAAACGATCGATTTCTTTTATAACCCTATTTAGGTTAATCTGTGGGATCTTCTCGATGTCTTTGACGATTATAATACCCAAGTATTTAAAATCTTGACTTGTTCTCCCCCCCCAATTGTCGATATTCCATCACATCACCTCGGTTTTAGAGGTGTTGGCTAAATACCCAGACAAAGATCCGAACTCTTCTAGCAAGGTTTCAACCCTTGGTACTGCCACTGCAGGATTATCAGTATATAATAGCAAGTCATCAGCATGTAAGGCAACCTTGCTGCTATAATGATGGGGTTTAAAGGGAGTTATTGAGACATCTGCTCTTATTGCCTGTGCCAAGGGTTCTATATAGATATTAAATAACAGGGGCGAGAGGGGACAGCCCTGTCTCGTTCCTCTCAGTATATTAAAGCTAGATGTTAATCTCCTGTTCAGTAGTATTTTAGCGGAGGCCCCCTGATAACATTTTTCCAGAGTCTGGATAAAAATAGAACCAAAACCCATTGTTCTCAACACTTCCCAGAGATATACCCAGCACACTCTATCGAACGCCTTGGCCGCATCTAGTGCCACCACGGCCAGGGGTTCAGATTGAGCTGTTGCCAAGTCTATATTGCCTATGAGTTGCTGTGTTTGTTCTTGAATATACCTTTTAGAGATAACCCCTTTCTGATCAGAATTAATCAGCTGTGGAATGATTTTGGCCAGTCTCCCTGCTAGATGCTCATAAAGATCTTATAATCGGCATTCAGCAGGGAGATCGGTCTGTAGGAATCGGCCCTTAAGGGGTCCTTAGTGGGCTTCAGAATGAGCACTATCGTTGCCTCCTTCCAGGACCTAGGTACCTGACCCCCCAATTGATAGACCGAATTGAACAGAGTGCCCATGATCGGAACCAACTGCTCCATCAAGAGTTTATATACATCGCTATGGAGCGCGTCTGTGCCTGCTGCTTTATTAATTTTGCTTCACCCGAGTTGCACTCTAATCTCGTCCTCTGTAATTGGGGCGTCTAGTTTTTCACAGCTTTCTGCTGTTAGAGTAGACATGGATTTCTCCCGCAGCCAGGTTTTAAGGGTCTCAGAATTTGGTGAGATCTCCTCCTTATAGAGCTCAGAGAATAGAGAGAGTAGGCAAGCTTGCATATCCTCCGATCTACTAGATGTCTCCCCATTTTCATTTATAATTAATTCATTTATATGGTTCTTTGCCCGATCCACTCTGGCCTTCCAGGCCAGGAGTGCTCCTGCCTTCTCTCCGTTCTCGAAATTCTGCATGGACTATGTCAGCCACTGTGCTTTACATTTCTGATCAAGCCTGATCCTATATTCCTGACGGGCATTCACAAGCTTTCTCTGAGCCTGTTGTATTCTTTCAGGGGCCCCTTGGTTGAGCCGAAGCAGGTCTATTTCAAGTTGGAAGATTTTATCCTCCAACATTCTTAACTCTTGTGTTTCCTCTCTATTTTTAGTACATATAAGACTATGCAGAAAGCCCCTCAGATATGCCTTAAAGGCATCCCAAACATAGTCTATAGACGTAGATCCGATATTTATAATAAAATAGTCGAGGCATACACATTTGAGCCCTATAGCTATCTCTGGATCCGCTAACATTGATCTTTTAAGTGTCCATCTAGGTCTTAGTTTATACCTACTCCCCGCTAGAAAAAAGCAACAGGGGAGTGATCTGATATATGACTTGGCTGAATGGTAACTGATGTCATATCATCTATGATAGACCTATCGGCCAGAACATAGTCGATTCTTGAGAAATGTCCGTGTTTCTAACTGTGAAAGTGAAACCCTGTATGTTGCCCTTCTTAGCCCTCCATATATCAGAGAGCTCCAGATCGTGCATCATGTTATTTAGAGCCTGACGGACCCGAGGCGCCCATACATAGTGACTCTGATTCGATCTATCCAGCAGGGGGTCAAGCAACACATTAAAATCTACCCAAATTATAATAGGGGAAACTACTTCCATCAAGTTCCATTGTAGCTTACATAAATGTGTAGGATCATTGATGTTCGGACCGTAGAAGGATATACATGCTAACTCTGATCCTCCAAATTCTAGTTTAGCTATAATCCATCTCCCAGTTTGATCTGTTTTAAATGATTTTATTACACATCCCGCCCCCTGTTTTATCAAGATAGCGACCCCCTTGCAATGGGCTGTCTGTTCTGATGTACAGAAATATTTTATCCAAGGGTACCGTGGGAATATGATGCGGCTCTCTGAAAGACTCAAATGGGTCTCCTGGATTAAACAGATCTGGGCTGGACTTTGCTCTAGATATTTCATAGCTAACCTCTGCCTACGGAGACATCTTAAGCCATTAATATTCCACGAAAGGAACTTTAGATCTCTAGCTCCCATTAAAAAGGATCATCCGTTGAGGGGCCAACTAGGCGTATCTACGACTAACAAGAAGAACATAGAACAGGCTAACTGATATTGAGAATGTGACAGAGGATTCTTTTTTTTTTCCCACTGCTCCCCACCCCGTGCTCCCCCCGCTTCCCACCCCCCTCCCCACCCACGTGCCCCTCCATCCCTCCGGGGAACCCTCCCTACTATATTAGGCTGAAAGCCTAAGGGGCTTCAGTCCCCCGGGCAGAAATAGTTTGTTTCTTTCACATTTTCCTTTCCCTGGTCGCTCTAAGCCTCCCTTGCTTCCGCATCTCTCCACACCTATACCCCTGCTCCCTTCTTAATTTTATCTATAAGGTCATCTACCTCCTCTACTGAGCGGTGGACATACATATGATTATTCCACATAGTGCGGAGTGATGCTGGGAACTTCAATTGTGCCCTAGCCCCCAGTTTGTTCAGTTCCTCCATCCGTTTGCCCATCTCCCATTGTTTCTGTGCAGTGGTGTGGCACACATCCGATATAATAGCAAATGAGAAAGAGTCAAATGTTAAAGTGCCTTCCTTAAGTGCTGCCGATAGAATTGTCTCTTTTACAGTATAGGTAAGAAAGTTTATCAGGATTTTCCTGGGCTTCTGTTTTGCATAGTTTCTTTTATAAGGGTCCCGATGCACCCGTTGTATCTCTTGAGATAGATCTACATTTGGGGAATTTTTTAAGACTGTATCTTTCAATAATGATATCACAAATCCCCTGATATCAGAGCTTTCGAGAGCTTCGGGGACATTGATCAGTCTCAGGTTGTTTCTCCTAGAATGATTCTCGAGACACTCTAGATCTTCCTTCATTTCTCTATTTTGACTCGCTAACTTAGCCATTTTTGCTGAAGATATATTAAGTGCCTCTTTGATTTTTGGAATCTCCTGCTCCAGAGTGTCTGTTCTTAAAGATACTTCTTCCAACTTCTAGGCTAACACTGCACAGGAGGCCTGGATTGCTACTTGGTTGGTTTCAGAGACTGTAAATCTATTCCCCATCTCTTCCTTAAGTGCTAGGAGAATATCCGCCAGAGATCCTGGACTTGTTGTGGGAGAATGCTGGAGAGATAGTGCTTGTTGTGTTATTTCTGAGTGGACATCTGGCTGGGCATCTTGTGCCTCCAGCACACTAAAGCGATTTCAGGTGGAGACTACAGAATGAACAGAAATTTGGGGGCTACTAGAGTCCTCAGACGATGTCTCTGCCATTTAGTTAGGGACCAGAGATGAAGAGAGGGATTGTGAGACTTTCAGCGGCGTAGTCTGAGGTTGACTCAGCTCCATCTTGCTGACTATAGAGGGGCGAGAGCCTTCTTTAATAAGAGCTGAGGTTTGGGCAGGAGTGGCGAGAACTTTGTAGTAAGACTTTAGGGAGGATGTAATCTTCACTATAGGTACCGATACTTTCTTCCCTCTGCCTCTCCCTCTGGATCTAGGGCTCTTGGTACCTACAGGAGGCTCAATTCTTGCTCCCTTTTCCTTCGCCTTATCTTTCTCCTCCCCTCTTCTTTTTTTGTGCTTCAGAAACGTTTACACTGGTTAAGGAGGGAGGGTCTTGGATAGTCAGCCCAGTGGAAGGTAAAAGCTGTCCGGCCCTTATACGGAGAGTATATCTGCACACTTTCATTGAGGGATTAATTTTTGTTTGCTGACCCTCACTCCTCTCCATATGATAAAGGTCTCCCCCTCCTCCTCCTCCTGACCCCCCAACAGCCACAATTACCACAATTAACAATAAAAAATATTAAATACATAAATATTAATTATTAAAAAATATTAATTAATTAATTAAAAATAAATTACTTCTCACCCTACTCCCCTATCAGCCCACAACCCGCTCTCCCAAAAAAAAAAAAGTGCAACAGTAGGGAAATTGTTGGATAGCGGAGGGGTAAAAATTATTATTCCCACTCCAGCGAGTGCAACAGTAGGGAAAGTGTTGGATAGCGGAGGGGTAAAAATTACTATTCCCACTCCAGCAAGAGCAACAGTAGGGAAAGTGTTGGATAGCGGAGGGGAATAATTTACTATTCCCACTCCAGCAAGTGCAACAGTAGGGAAAGTGTTGGATAGCAGAGGGTTAAAAATTACTATTCCCACTTCAGCGAGTGCAACAGTAGGTAAAGTTTTGGATAGCGGAGGGCTAAAAATTACTATTCCCACTCCAGCAAGTGCAACAGTAGGGAAAGTGTTGGATAGCGGAGGGAATAATTTACTATTCCCACTCCAGCAAGTGCAACAGTAAGGAAAGTGTTGGATAGCTGAGGGGTAAAAATTACTATTCCCACTCCAGCAAGTGCAACAGTAGGGAAAGTGTTGGATAGCGGAAGAGATAAAACCAAAGATTCCAGCTATTGAACCAAAAAACACAAAACAAAATAAAAACAAAACAATTACCAAAAATATTTATAAATTAATAAATGAATATTAATGATCAACTATTGATTAATTTATTTAAACTAAATTACTTTCCACCCTCTACCCCAATAAACACCAGAACACACACCTAAAAATATTTACACAATTTCCATAACACATTTTTTATTAATAAATTAATAACAATTAACAATAAATTATTAATTAATTTAAAAAAGTTTCTTCCCAACATTTACAACTATGAACCCCACAAATCACACATCAAAATTATTCTACATTTACCATATTTAATTTTTAATTAATTAATTAGCAATACGTGTTTCATATGGTGGCGGTCTGGAAGGTCCATATTACGATGCAGGCTCAGAGCAGCCTTTCCATGGCTGCATTGCCGCCATGGAAAGGCTGGCGGTTCCTGCTGTTGGGGGCCCATTGCGGGCCCCCAGGGTGTTGGGGGTGTGTGGGGTGCACATGGGGGGTACCTATGGTACCCCCCTGCATTTGCATGTACAATGTGGCAGGCACCGCGCGGTGCCTGTCACGTTGTGCATGTAAAAGCACAACATGTATTTTTTACAGTGCGGCGGGTGCTGCTTGCAGCACCGCCGCCGCAATGTAAAAGATACGGGATGCGCCCGCCAGTGTGGCGGGCGCATCACAATTCGTGTGGCGGGACCGCCGCACCTATGGCGGGCGGTGCCTTTTGCAGCTGCGATGGCGGGCGGACTTTGTCCGTCCGCCATCGTGATCGGCCCCTTGCTTACTCATTTTGAGTAACTTACTCATTTTGTGTAACTTACTCATTTTGTGTAACTTACTCATTTTGTGTAACTTACTCATTTTGTGTAACTTACTCATTTTGGTATTCACAGAAGGCACTTACTCATCAATGAGTAAGTGCCTTCTGTGAATACCAAAATGAGTAAGTTACTCATTTTGTGTAACTTACTCATTTTGGTATTCACAGAAGGCACTTACTCATCAATGAGTAAGTGCCTTCTGTGAATACCAAAATGAGTAAGTTACACAAAATGAGTAAGTTACTCAAAATGAGTAAGTAAGTGCCTTCTGTGAATACCAAAATGAGTAAGTGCCTTCTGTGAATACCAAAATGGTAGTAAGTTTAGGATTTTGTCTTGAGTTAGTTCTGTGAATCGGGCCCATAATAATTAATTAACAATTAATTAATTAATTAATAACAATTAACAAACAAAATAAAAACAATTATTAATAAATTAATTCACACAATAAACACTGTAAAATAACAATAAATAAATATTATATTAAAATCTTTTTAAAAATGTAATAAAATTAAATTACTTCCCACCCTACTCCCCTATCAACCCACAACCCACTCCTAGAAAATAACACAATTAACACAATTACCAATTAATTAATAATAATTAACAAACAATTAATACATAATTAATAATAAATTAATTTGCACAATTAACAATAAAAAATATTAAATGCATAAATATTAATTAATAAAAAATATTAATTACAAATAAATTACTTCCCACCCTACTCCCCTATCAACCCACAACCTGCTCCTAAAAAATTACACAATTACAAATTAATTAATAATAATTAACAATCAATTAATAAATAATTCGTAATAAATTAATTACCACAAAGAACAATAAAAAATATTAAATACATAAATATTAATTAATAAAAAGTATTATTAATTAATTATAATTTAATTACTTCCCACCCTATTCCCCTATAAACCCACAACCCGCTATGGAACTAAAATGCAAAATGTAATCAAAATAAAATTAATAACTTCTAAAAATTATTAATACATTTTTTATAATTAAATTACTTCCCACCCTATTCCCCTATAAACCCACAACCTGCTACGGAACTAAAACGCAAAATTTACTTAAAATAAAGTTAATAACTTCTAAAAATGTAATACATATATTAAAAAACAAATGCAATACTTAGACAAAAAAATAGAACACATACATTTAAAATACATACTAAAATACATAACACTAATAAAAACATCGATATTATTAACAACGATATTTTTACAAACGATATTACTGACTTCGATATTCAACAAAACGATATTTCTTACCTGAAAGTCGATATTCTGGTCCACGATATACTTGCAGTCGATATTCTGGCACTTCGATATTGACAACTCGATATTCTGGCACTTCGATATTCACAACTCGATATTCTGTCTGTGCACCGGAGAATATGCAAAGTGCGCATGACTGTTTTGCCGGCCCAAGACGGCTGACCAAACAGTCATGCGCACTTAGGCGCACCATCCACTCCTCCCTCTGAAACGATCCCAGCTCCGCCCTAACCTGACTACAGTCCATTATACTAAGAATAAAATGATAGTAACTTTGTTATTAACATTTAAATTTTCCTGGCACTGCTCATAGAGCAGTGGGGCGACGCTCCTCCGCCTTAGCCGAGGAGCCGCCGCTGAGGTTACCTTGCAGCTTATTGAGGTACCACCCACTTCTGAGTTTAGTCCACTAGTGAAGGAGGTGCTCTTGCTGATGGCTGAAGAAAAGTAATATGTTCACCTCACCGGAATACGTGTGATCCATTAGGGACAAGAAAGTAGAGTGCATTATGAACGTAAAGGTGCTCCCCAAGGGAAAGTGTTATAGTCAACTTCCCCCGGAACACTGTTTATTTTTAATTATATTTGCAGTACTACGACTTGTACATTGTGAAAACACACTACCAAAACTGTCCACCAAACAGATTCATGTGTGTGTGATTCTTTACAGATGGAGACTCACTGGAGAGGTAATCTTGGACCTGCAACCAGGATGGAGTATTTATACATGTTTCTCTTCAGTCTTACATCCTCCCCCTGGTACATAGACACACTGGACAAGGAAGTGATCCTGCTTCTGAACATGTTGGAGACAAACATTCTCACACACGGATAGTTGCCTCCTGCGTGGGTGAGGTGGAAGTGGTGCAGGGTTGGAAAAATAGGGGTTGCCAATATAAACACGGTTTTAAGGTTTGCATAAGGGTAATGTGTTGTGGTGGAAGAAATGGTGCTGCTCAGCAAAACAGAGGCTTTTTGCAGCTTAGATATGCATATATGTGGCTACATGTACCAGAAGCCTAAGGTCGCAAACCCAGAACCTGACTGTGATCGAAATACAAGCAGTATAGGGTACACTTAACTCATAGTTAGAAACTCAGGTCAGGACCGAAAGCCCAGCAGTCCCTGACTGCCTCTGGTATGTGCACACGGAAAGGTGATACTAAAGCTCGCTGCTAGCCCTTCACTTCAGTACTATAGGAAACCCAATTTCAAGAATACAGGCTTTTTAGTCTAACTTTCTTCAAGAGTTTTAAAGCGAATATTAAGCAGCATGAGTGCCATTACATAGCCCCAAATAAAATAAAATTAAAATTAATGTGCATATGAAACTTTAAAGTCAGTTAATTTAATTTGATTTATTAAATCAAATATGACTCTGGCAGAACCCCATAATCATAATATTGAACTAAAATGCAATATTCATTTACTGTTCAGAAGCGCAGTATTTCATCTTCTGGGATGACTCTCTGTAGGAGAGAAAGGAAGATTGTTGGTGTAAATCTGCTCAGTGCTTAATGTGAGCCGGTGGTTGCAGGTGGGGCCCTCTGGCACTCATGTTTGCGGGCCAGCACTTATTTTTCCTCATTAGACTTTGACCTAGAGCAAGAGATAGAGAAAAACATAAAAGGGAAAAATAAAGAGGAAGCGAACTACAGAAAAAACAGCAACAAAGAATAAAAAGCAGGCCTTAATAAAAAAAAAGAACCTGAGACAGCGAGACAAAGGGGCAGGGAGTGTTTAGTGGTGGATGAAAGAGACATAAGGTGGAACCAAGACTTGGTGTTCGGGATCACTGGCACTCAATTGCTCTGACCGTAGGCTTCTGAGGAAAGCCTTGGGGATCAGCACTCATTCTTTTACAAATTAAGCACTGCATGATCTGCTCCCTTTTTGGCTGTGCAAAATATTCATAATACCATAACGGTCATCTGTCCAGCCATTTCAAGGTCAAAGCTGCACTAGAGTCCATCATAAACCCCCATTGACAAAGATAAAAAGTCATCCCACACTATGCAGGATATTCAATTTCACAACTGAATGTGGTGCGGTGTACAAACCTACATGGACAACAATACGATTAGTAAAAACATAAGAGGCAGTGTTATTTGTAGACCCCACAGTGAGATACACAGGGTGGTCTACCTTGGTGGGCTGGATGGGCCATCTTACCCTATAGGTTTGAGTGGCACAGCCGAGGGCTCCTCTCAAACTTGTTCTGGCACCATGATTTTGAACTTCACATGATTAGTTTGCTTTTTAAAATAGTGTGGTTAAATTATGCATTACGGTGATGTGTGTTAATACATTCCATTGCTATTCTTGCTCTGTACCCTTGTTGCATATAGTGTGACGAAGCTCATGTTAGATATTTTATGTGTGGATGGTTTGTGTGAGATGTTCCTTGTGCTGTTTGTGCTGCCTTGTGTGCTATTTGTATAGAGCACGACTCACCAGGAGGGTATCCTAGCTCTAAAGCAGAAGCTGTGTGGGACGAGCCAGGGCCAAGGCTAGGTGAAGAGGCAGGTCTTCAGATTCTGAGGGAATTGAAGAACTGAGGACGCAGCCATGATGTGCAGGAAACGGTCTTTCCAGGCTTTAGGAGCGAGGCAGGAGAAGGCACGACCAGCTGATCTGGTTCAGCGTGTGCTGGGCGGCTGCGAGTAGAAGATCGGTTGAGCCGAAGTGTCAGGTAGGTTTGTGGAAGTTTATGCAGTTGTTGAGGTACATGTGGCCAATGTTGTGCAAGGCTATGTATGTGTGTGTGTGTGTGTGTGTGAGGAGTTTCAACAGTGCTCATTTTAGGATTGGGCACCAGTGAAATTGTTTGTAGGTGTGGGTGGATGTCAGTGCTGGATGGGAGGTTTGAGGGTGTTAAGAGTATATTCACCCAGTCTTCATGCACTGCATGCAGTCTCTATTCACCCAACAAGTGATGTTTTATTTTGATAAGATATAACAACCATTGCTTTATCCTATGAACGTCATGCTGGCAGTTACAATTGTGTTAAATATTTTGCAAATTATCTAGCAGAAGTGAAACGCTTTCCCCAAGGAAAGCACATGTGCATGCACAGTATGTGGCTCCTCTGTTTTATTAGCCATGGCGTGGAGTTCAACAAGTCTCCCCTTCTGGATGTGGTAACAACAACTTATTGCACCAATACATTGAGCAACTCTTTAACTGTTAACACTTTGCTTTGGGTAAAGGATCACCCTATTGCAGTGCCTCTAATGGGCTGCACTGGTTTCAAGCCTGTCTCCTCCCAAGTGTGCCACATACAAATGTTCCATTCAGATAAGGTGTATCCCAGTCAGATTCTTCTTACACAATAACAGTCCAACTCAAGTTCAATGCAATTAGAAAACAGAAGAAAAATACTACCTGACAAACAAAGGACAACATCACAAGAAAAGTTGGTATGTTTCTCCAGCTCCAAGAGATAGCTCCTGCAGCAGAGCAAATTCATTGTTCCAAATGGCCAATGGCTGCTTTTGAGCATTCACTGCAGTAGATAAGTAAATAAGTGATACTACCTTCACCTCCCCCCCAAAAATACAAAAAGTTTCAAATTGAGTCTCTAGAGGACATCTTACTCCAAAGTGTAGTCCTGAAGTCTATTAAGGACCAAGACCCTGAAAAACCCACAAACGATACTAATAGGGAGACGTCTTGCTAATATTAGTATCATACCTTCACTTGCGTAGGAAACAAGTCCTCCATTGTTCCAAATGCTTAGTTAATCTTAAACTCTAATAAGCCAATCCCTGATCAATGGACTGAACATGAATCTGAACTTGAATCTACCTATAAGTGGTTATTGTAACGATACTGACTAATATGTGAATTCCACTTACTGACTGTAGTCAAAAAGGTTTTCCAATCCAAATGATACCTGTAGTTAATACTGGGCTAGTATATACTACAGAGGTCTTTTACTCTCAGCAGTAGGTTTTGAGGCAGTGAAAGGTAACACAGGACAGCTTGTGAGGGTTAGTACAACACTGTTTTGAGGTTCATCATATCAGTCTACAAAAATAATTGGATCTGCGTCATATCTTACCAATGCATCCTCAAGTAAGCATATATTTATTGTTCATAACTTCACATCTAACTGCTTGCGAAGCAGTGGTCAGGTTGATCCAGCGGGTTACTAGCAACAAGCATTCATACACCGAATACTCACCTGGGCCCATTCATTCATACTACGCTAGCAATTTCCGCTGGTGGGTCAGTTGTACTCTTTATCAAAATCCCTGCTACCAATTACTTTTCTGATTGAAGAGTAATGACTTACCAATGGACCCTTTGATAATTGGGAAGTTTAAAATGAGTGACATTCATTACAATTCATAAATTTTAAAATAATCACTGAGTCAAGAAGTTTTAAAATATTTATCTAACGTTTTAGCAGAGTAAAATACAGAACCACATGATACTTTAATCGTATATCAAGGATGAAGCACAATAATCAATTATTGATCAATGACGGTTCCTCAGAAAGAAGAAGATAGAGACAGCAGCACAATTAAAGTTGCGTTTATATTTACCTAAAGGTGCAAGATACCAAACCCCTTGACCAAGGAATTGGAAAGATAGGACCCAGGAAGGATGAAGACCAAAGACCTCCGGACCAGGATCAGGACAGGATGGTGACCTCTCTATCAACGACGCCTGCGTCGTACCCCTCTCTGATACTTCACTTCTCCTTGCTTCTCTTGAGTCGTCTTCTAAGGTTCCGCCGCCCCCACCTCTGGACCTCTCTGGATAGCGGTTCGGTCTGCAATTGATCAGCTTGTCATGGATCTCGAACCTCGAACTAACTAATTAGCTAATACTATATCTATTATACCCTTCTATGCTCATGTACCTCCCTTTATGTTGCAAAATTATGGGACCACTACTTCTGATTGGACAGGGACAGGGGGTTGATCCTCACACCATGTCAATTTAGTTCAATTTCTTTAAGCCCATTGTTTTAAAATACCGCCCATCACAATTAATAAATTTGCTTTATTTCCCACCCATTTCCCATTGATTCAGCAATACATTTTGTATACATTTGTATCGACTTCGGGTACATTTCAGATGAACTTGTGAGCCAGGCTTCGCAACCTTGGAGGGCTTCCAAGTTGACTTCATCGCTTTCTCTGGTCAGCTTTTCAGGGCGCATGCGCAGAACCAATGTCTCTCGAGCTGCAGTTCAACCAACCCAGGCCCATTTACGAACTAATAAAATTCAAAAGAAGGAAATATTAAAATCACAAAATAAATGGTTTCACTGTATACCCACGCTTTCTACTCTATTCCCCTTTAATTACAATCTATCCCGCATTAATAGCATTACAATACCACAGTTTTAATTGCAGCATATGAGCAAGCTGTAGCACGTGAAAACATTAAGCAGCCATTTTAATACACACTGCGCAGAAGCAAAGGTTTCCCTCCAAGCAAAGAAAGACGTCATACCACGTGATATGGTTGACACATGCGCAATGAGGTTCCCGCGCATTAGCGGCCATTTTGGATTAGACAAGCGTTATTTGTTAGTTTAAACACATAGTCAAGCTTCTCTCGAATTGTATTCATGTGTGCATTTGTTAGTACAGACATTACAAAGATTAATAATTAATACTGCGAGAAGATTGCTTACGAGCAAGTCTCATTGTGAGTTCTTGCTCCATCAAGGTCTATGCAGAGGATGCAATATTTTGTCACGCAATATAAAGTCTGCAATATGTGGTGGTATACCTTGTGAGTAACAAGCCTTTCATTTCCTCAAAGAGGTACATTCATTATTTGCAATAAAATATAACTATTGCATCTCAGGAAGATATTCAGTGGTTTAATGGGGAAATGATCCATGTCATGGCACCTGTTAGAATAGGTCTGTTGAGTCTACAGGGACAAACCAGGTTTTCTAACAGTTTAGACAGCATGTTGCAGACCATGGGCACGGTGAGAAACAAAGTTGTTCAGTACATCGCCCTCTCACCAATGATTAACCCTGCTATAAATGCAATGATGGAAAATGCCCATGAAATGGTACAAAATTGCTTTCTGTATTTCCTGTGTTACCCATCAACTGAATGCAGTATATCCTCAAAAAATGCCTTAAGACAAACAGAGAATATTGACCATGTGTCTTCCTATAGGGATGGTAGCTTCTCCTCGAGAATGAGGCACCATAGGAAGCACAGTTGCTAATATATACACAACCATGTATGAGACACTTCCTGTAGGGGTTTTTTACCAGGAAGAGGAATTAACAGACATTCAGATTGATCCTAAAAGGAAGGTGGAGTGAAAGGACTGAATGCCATAGACCTTAAGAATTTTCTAAAATCAAGTCTACTGATAAAGGTCACTTCCAACAATAGGACTCAGATCTGAGAATTAGAAGAGATAAAAAAGACCCCAGATAGAAATCTCTCTTTAAAAATAAGTTCATTAAACTAGCCACTAAAAACAACAACAAACTATTAGGAACAAGGTGAAGCCACAGAGTATTTGTGCTGAGACTGTGACTAGATGAAGAATCCCAGGAGTTAGAGCACAACAGGCGTCTAAATTGTTTTTAAATAACAAGGTATATTTTGAAGGATCAAGTGCCTAGAGGGTACCTTTAAGGTGCAAAGATTACCTGGAGCTTTAAAAGTACATGGAGAGCATTTAATAAATCCCCTACACAAAAACACACATGGCCTAAAAGGTTGGCACATGAAGTCGTACTAACAAAGGCTTGTTCATTGTGAAGGAGATAATGATATGAAAACGGAGTGTCCTATTGGTAGAGCATAGTGGTTATTGACTAAACGTGCAAACCAACATAAATATTCTATCATTGAAAACCCTACAAAACAATAACTGGTAACTCAAAATGAAATATCAAGAACTAATGATGACAACCAAGGTGTGTTGAAAGGTACAAGTTTTTGTCAGGGTTTCGAAACATTTCATGAATCGAGTCACACGCAGGCTTGGATGGGCTTGGAGACATATAGAAGACAGGGCCATGGAGATTGGGCTCACATAGACATTGGACTAGTCCGCACAATTTAATTTGACATCCTCATTTCCAGGTTGGAGCAGATACCTGTTAATGTGCTGTTTAGTTGCTGTGGTTCTACCCTTTGCTTTAGTTTGCACCCATTTATCAATCCTTGCATCCTTGTTGTTTTCTCTCTATCCTCGCAGTTAGGGTTTCCCCTTAAAAACCCTTTGTTGTTTATTAATCCTTGTGCTGAGTTCCTTGTGTTCTTGTGTTTTCCTATTTACCAATTTCATTCTCAGTTTGTGAATTGACTTTCTTCTGACACCGTGGTTTTCCCATCTGGTATCCTGATCTGACTGGGGCTTGTCACATCACTTTCCACTATTGCAATGGGTAAGCCTTGTTATATCCTCCTGCATAAACTTTGTAGTCTCACATCATACCATAGTCCACATTCCTAATTATTGTGTTGCTTAACTTGAGCTGGTGGTTGCTGGTGGGGCCCACCAGCACTCATGTTTGGGGACTGCCACTTATTTTTCTCATCAGACTTTGACCCAAGGGAAGAGAGGGAAATTCAGAAAAGTGGGAAAGAAGGAGGAAGAGAGAGGCGGACAAACAGTGATAAAGATAGAAAGCAGGGCAAAAAAAGAACCTGAAACAGTAAGATAAAAGGGCAGGGTGTGTCTGCCCTGCCCTGAAAGAGGCTTGAGGTGGAATCAAGACTGTGCAGCCTTGGTATTCGGCACCCCTGACATTCAGTAGCACCAGCCTAGGGCTTCTGAGCTTATCTTATAGTTGGTCCATTATCCCCTGAAGTCCCAGAAGTTTCATGGTAGAATTCCTATGAAGGCTCCACTGATTCAGATTAATCCAACTACAGGGAGAATCCAGTGCAAAATTTCTCTTATCCCTTTTCCCCATTTTCCTTCAGTTCCTTGGATGGACATTATCATGTACCAGATACCTCTGCACAGGGATTTTGGAACAGAAAGTGTGATTGCTTGGCAAAGTTCGATTTAGTGTACAGATAATAAGGAATAATGTGATATTCATCTACTATACTCAGAAGTTAGTGTGATGCCAAAACAAAGCATCACTTAAAAGAGACCTATACACTCTATGTGATTTTAATGCTTGTGGATTCTATTCAAGATTCGAGATGGCTCTGTATTGTTACTGCTTAAGTATAATTGACTTCAAATCCTCCTAGACTATATCAACAAAGTCAACTAGACTGAAGGAAGAGAAAGAAAGTTCAGACACTGAACGTATTCTCTCAGACAAACTCAGCACCTTCTTCCACCACAAGATCAGGCAGATCTACGACATCTTCGAGACCCTCACACTTCGCCCACCACCACTGCACACAACCACACCGCACTCCAACAGACCGTGCTCTGCTGGACCCTGCTCACAACAGAGGACACTCTCAAGACCATGAAGAGCATCCACTCAGGAGCTCCGTTGGATCCTTGCCCACACCACATCTTCCACAGACCAGCCGCTGCCATCGCCCTCCACCTTCGCCGCAGTATCAACTGCTCCATCGAAACCGCCACCTTCTCCGGTGACTGGAAACACGCCGAGATCAACCCCCTGCTGAAGAAGCCATCCTCCGACCCGACTGACCTCAAGAACTTCCGACCCATCTCCCTCCTCCCCTTCCCAGCCAAGGTCATTGAGAAGGCCATCAACGCCCAACTCTCCGCGTTCCTAGAAGTTAAGCATGTCCTGGACACCTCCCAATCCGGCTTCCGAAGCAGCCACAGCAGGAAGACCATACTCCTGGCAGCCACCGATGACATCCACTTCCTCCTCGAACGGGGCGGGACCACAGCCCTCATCCTACTGGACCTCTCAGCCGTCTTCGACCCAGTCTCCCACTGCACCCTAATCATGAGACTCCACGACGCCGGCATCCGCGACAAGGCACTGGACTGGACCTGCTCCTTCCTCACTGGCCGGACTCAGCGAGTCAGACTACCCCCGATCCTCTCAGAACCTACAGAGATCAGCTGCGGAGTGCCCCAGGGCTCCTCCCTGAGCCCCACCCTCTTCAGTGTCTACATGGCCCACCTCGCCGCCATTGTCAGAAGCCACGGGCTCAACATCGTCTCCTATGCCGACGACACCCAGCTGATCTTCTCCCTCAACAACGAACCCAAAACCGCCAGAACCAACTTCCACAGCGAAATGAAGGACATTGCTATCTGGATGAAAGATAGTTACCTTAAGCTGAACTCGAACAAGACTGAAGTACTCACACTGGGACCCACCCTTTCAGCCTGGGACAACACTTGGTGGCCAGCCACTCTGGGATCCCCACCCACCCCAAGGGACCACGCACGCAACCTCAGCATCATACTGGACTCATCACTCACAATGAACCACCAAATCAATGCAGTTCCCTCAGCCTGCTTCCACACGCTCCACCTGCTTCGAATGACATTCAGATGGATCCCGTCAGAATCCAGAAAGACGGTCACACATGCACTCCTCACCAGCAGACTCGACTATGGCAAACGCACTCTATGACGGTGTCACCCAGAAACAGCTCAAGAAACTACAGAATGTCCAAAACGCTGCAGCCAGACTGGTCCTCGACAGCCCCCGCCGCAGGTTCATCATGCAACACCTCTATCAACTCCATTGGCTCCCAGTCAACAAGAGAATCACCTTCAAGCTCCTCACACATGCGTACAAAGCTCTCCATGACGAAGGACCAGCATATCTGAACCACCACCTCGCATTCCACGTACCCGCCAGACAACTCCGTTCCGCCCAACTCGCCCTAGCCTTCATCTCCAGGATCCACAAGACCAAAACTGGAGGAAGCTCCTTTTCCTACTTCGCTGCCAAGACCTGGAACACCCTGCCCCTTCACCTCAGGCAATCCGCGTTGCTGATCCAATTGAAGAAGGACAACAAGTCCTGGCTCTTCGAATGATCCTAAAAGCAGAAGGACCAGCAGCCCCCCCCAGCACCTTGAGATGATCATGGGAGTTAGGAGCCACGCTATACAAGCCTCTGATTGAATATTGCAAACACAAGGAGATGATGGAGGGAGCGCTGAAACTTTTCAGACACTCACCCCTGGTCACAGATCTGGGTTTAATCCATCATTGTTCTTTAGCTCACTTCGACACCCCAGTTCCAGTCCTAGGATGCTTATTTCAAGTCCAGGGAGGACCTAGCCTGGCAGTTCGGGCTGGACTGTTCCCATTGGGCGCAGGGTCAAGACTGATTTGCATATGGCTGGGTTCAAACTAGAATAGCATGGGGAGCAAAAAAAAACGATGAATTTAGGCCCAGATCTCTGTACTGGGGTGAATGTATGACATTGTTATGCAGTCTGTCCATCAATTGTTCTTTTTGCATTTGTCACCCCAATTGGGACGGGTATGCCTAGACGTAGATCCTGTGCTCTTCATGCCATTGGAGTGAAGCTATCCTGGCTGATGAGGGGTGAAACCCCGAAACCGGTCCTATGATGCTGGTTTCCAGTCCAGGGAGGACCTGGCCTGGCAGTTCGGACTGGACTGTTCCCATTGGGCGCAGGGTCAAGACTGATTTGCATATGACTGGGTTAAAACTGAAATGCCATGGGGAGCAAAAAAACGATGGATTTAGGTCCAGATCTCTGTACTGGGGTGAATGTATGACATTGTTCTGCATTCTGCCCAACAATTGTTCTTTTTGCATTTGTCACCCCGAGTGGGACAGGTATGCCCAGACGTTGGTCCCGTGCTCTTCATGCCACTGCAGTCAAGCTATCCTGGCTGATGAGGTGTGAAACCCCGAAACCGGACCTAGGATGGTTGTTTCCAGTCCAGGGAGGACCTGGCCTGGCAGTTCGGGCTGGACTGTTCCCATTGGGCGCAGTGTCAAGACTGATTTGTATATATGGCTGGGTTCAAACTAGAATGGCATGGGGAGCAAAAAAACAATGGATTTAGGCCCAGATCTCTGTACAGGGGTGAATGTATGACATTGTCTGCATTCTGTCCATCAATTGTTCTTTTTGCATTTATCACCCGAGTGGGACAGGTATGCCCAGACGTGGGTACCGTGCTCTTCATGACACTGGTGTCAAGCTATCCTGGCTGATAAGGTGTGAAACCCCGAAACCGGTCCTAGGATGCTTGTTTCCAGTCCAGGGAGGACCTGGCCTGGCAGTTCAGGCTGGACTGTTCCCATTGGGTGCAGGGTCAAGACTGATTTGTATGTGGCTGGGTTCAAACTGGAATGGCATGGGGAGCAAAAAACGGTGGATTTAGGCCCAGATCTCTGTACTGGGGTGAATGTATGACATTGTTCTGCATTCTGTCCATCAATTGTTCTTTTTGCATTTGTCACCCCGAGTGGGACGGGTATGCCCAGACGTGGGTCCCGTGCTCTTCATGCCGCTGGAGTTAAGCTAACCTGGCTGAAGCGTGGTGATACCCCAAAACTGGTCCTATGATGCTTGTTTCCAGTCCAGGGAGGACCTGGCCTGGAAGTTGGGGCTGGACTGTTCCCATTGGGCGCAGGGTCAAGACTGATTTGCATATGGCTGGGTTCAAACTGGAATGGCATGGGGAGCGAAAAAAAGATGGATTTAGGCCCAGATCTCTGTACTGGGGTGAAGGTATGGCATTGTTCTGCATTCTGTCAATCAATTGTTCTTTTTGCATTTGTCACCCCGAATGGGACGGGTATGCCCAGACGTGGGTCCCGTGCTCTTCATGCCGCTGGAGTTAAGCTAACCTGGCTGAAGCCGGGTGAAACCCCAAAACTGGTCCTATGATGCTTGTTTCCAGTCCAGGGAAGACCTGGCCTGGCAGTTGGGGCTGGACTGTTCCCATTGGGCGCAGGGTCAAGACTGATTTGCATATGGCTGGGTTCAAACTGGAATGGCATGGGGAGTGAAAAAAAGATGGATTTAGGCCCAGATCTCTGTACTGGGGTGAAGGTATGGCATTGTTCTGCATTCTGTCAATCAATTGTTCTTTTTGCATTTGTCACCCCAAGTGGGGCGGGTATGCCCAGACGTGCGTCCCGTGCTCTTCATGCCACTGGAGTCAAGCTATCCTGGCTGATGAGAGGTGAAACCCCGAAACCGGTCCTATGATGCTTGTTTCCAGTCCAGGGAGTATCTGGCCAGGCAGTTCGGGCTGGACTGTTCCCATTGGGCGCAGGGTCAAGACTGATTTGCATATGGCTGGGTTCAAACTGGAATGGCATGGGGAGCAAAAAAACTATGGATTTCGGCCCAGATCTCTGTACTGGGGTGAATGTATGACATGGTTCTGCATAATGTCAATCAATTGTTCTTTTTGCATTTGTCACCCTGAGTGGGACGAGTATGCCCTGACATGGGTCCTGTGCTCTTCATGCCACTGGAGTCAAGCTATCCTGGCTGATGAGAGGTGAAACCCCGAAACCGGTCCTATGATGCTTGTTTCCAGTCCAGGGAGTACCTGGCCAGGCAGTTCGGGCTGGACTGTTCCCATTGGGCGCAAGGTCAAGACTGATTTGCATATGGCAAGGTTCAAACTGGAATGGCATGGGAAGGAAAAAAACTGTGGATTTAGGCCCAGATCTCTGTACTGGGGTGAATGTAAGACATTGTTCTGCATTCTGTCCATCACTTGTTCTTTTTGCATTTGTCATCCCGAGTGGGACGGGTATGCCCTGACATGGGTCCTGTGCTCTTCATGCCACTGGAGTCAAGCTATGCTGGCAGAAGAGGGGTGAAACCCCGAAACCGGTCCTATGATGCTTGTTTCCAGGCCAGGGAGGACTTGGCCTGGCAGTTGGGGCTGGACTGTTCCCATTGGGCGCAGTGTCAAGACTGATTTGCATATGGCTGGGTTCAAACTGGAATGGCATGGGGAGCAAAAAAACTATGGATTTAGGCCCAGATCTCTGTACTGGGGTGAATGTATGACATTGTTCTGCATTCTGTCAATCAATTGTTCTTTTTGCATTTGTCACTCTGAGTGGGACGAGTATGCCCAGACGTGGGTCCCGTGCTCTTCATGCCACTGGAGTCAAGCTATCCTGGCTGATGAGGGGTGAAACCCAGAAACCGGTCCTATGATGCTTGTTTCCAGTCCAGGGAGGACTTGGCCTGGCAGTTCGGGCTGGACTGTTCCCATTGGGCGCAGGGTCAAGACTGATTTGCATATGGCTGGGTTCAAACTGGAATGGCATGGGGACCAAAAAATGATGGATTTAGGCCCAGATCTCTGTACTGGGGTGAATATATGACAGTGTTCTGCATTCTGTCCATCAATTGTTCTTTTTACATTTGTCACCCCGAGTGGGACGAGTATGCCCAGACGTGGGTCCCGTGCTCTTCATGCCACTGGAGTCAAGCTATCCTGGCTGATGAGGGGTGAAACCCCGAAACCGGTGCTAGGATGCTTGTTTCCAGTCCAGGGAGTACCTGGCCAGGCAGTTCGGGCTGAACTGTTCCCATTGGGCGCAGGGTCAAGACTGATTTGCATATAGCTGGGTTCAAACTGGAATGGCATGGGGACCAAAAAATGATGGATTTAGGCCCAGATCTCTGTACTGGGGTGAATATATGACAGTGTTCTGCATTCTGTCCATCAATTGTTCTTTTTGCATTTGTCACCCGAGTGAGACAGGTATGCCCAGACGTGGGTCCCGTGCTCTTCATGCCACTGGAGTCAAGCTGTCCTGGCTGATGAGGAGTGAAACCCCGAAACCTGTCCTAGGATGCTTGTTTCCAGTCCAGGGAGGACCTGCCCTGGCAGTTTGTCCTGGACTGTTCCCATTGGGCGCAGGGTCGAGACTGATTTGCATATGGCTGGGCTCAAACTGGAATGGCATGGGGAGAAAAAAAACGATGGATTTAGGCCCAGATCTCTGTACTGGGGTGAATGTATGACATTGTTCTGCATTCTGTTAATCAATTGTTCTTTTTGCATCTGATTGAATATTGGCATATTGTTATTTATTTATTTATTTAAGAACAGTCTCAATATTATTTGTCTCCATTTTTAAATGGGATTTGGTTGTCTCGTCACATGAGTAGGCAGATTTGTGTAAAAGCACCATTACAGTATGAGCTTTGAACCCCGATTTTCATTTAATTAACCGTGTAGGTACATTTTCATGAAAGGCATCAATCTGTGATGCAATAGAATGAACTAAGTAATCATGAGACCACAATTTAAACAATTTACTAACATTGGAGGTTATCACTTTTACAGTTACGTACCTGGGGGAATATTTACAAAAAAATGACACAGCAATGCAAGCCCCCTTGCAGCGCCATGCTGCGTCCTTCGAAAAGTGCAGGGACGAGTCGTATTTACAGCAATGCAACGCATCCCTGTACTTTCTCCTGCGCCGGCTCTAAAACAGTAACCTAGCGCCAACGCAGGCACCCTGACACCTGGGGGCCAGGGTGCCTGCGTTGCATGGTTGATTGTTTACGTGCAGGAAGGTAAACCTTCCTGCACATAAACAATAATTAATAGCAGTTTGCACTTTCTATGTGTTCTGCACGATGCAGCACACATAGAAATCGCAAAAAACGAGGAGAAATAAAAGTATTTCTCCTCGTTGCATCAATCTAAGGCCTGCTATTCAGTGGCGTTTACACCTCCTTGTAAATCTGGAACCGCGTCAAAAAGCAATGGGTGTTGGGGTGGAACGCCCACAGCAATACCCATTGCACGCCCCTTTCATGTAGATACCTGCGTGAAAGGGAATGATATTTACAAAGCGGCATTATGCCACATAAAGTAGCTTAACACCGCTTTGTAAATATGAAGCAGGGCATTGCGCCACCAGAGAGTCCTAAAAAGTGACGCTCCAGTGGCACAATGCCCTTGTAAATATGCCCCCTGGAGTCTGACCTGTCCACTCAAGGACCAATAATCTTACCAATAATTCTTTTCAAATATGAATACGTCCAGACTGCCCACATTGATGTGCCATTGGAGGCATGGGTGAAAACATTCAAACTACCATTATCCAGTAAAGTATGCAATTCAGATGAACACAAGTCAGCTACAATAAACCCAACCTGGGAATTGTGAGTAGTTCTATTGTAGAGTGAAAGGTGTCTTGTGATATGTTAGTACTGCAACGCTTAGACGTGTATTCTGAAGAAAAGATGACTGTGTCCTGTCTGTCATTCGCTGCAGCTGTGTGGTCACATACAGAGTTTGTGACCTTCCCACACAAACCTATAATTGCAACAGTACTTATTATTTCTAAAAGAAATTGGAAGAAAGGTCATTCCCTGTGTGTTCTGAAGGCAATGGGGCAGCTGTTTTTGATCAATGTTGATAATGGCCCACTTGGTAAAGTTTCATAAAGTCAGTAAAAATTTGAGGATTCTTTTCGACACCAGCAGCAAAGACAGGATCACAGTTTGTATACCGTAGACCCCCATTGCCAGCAAATGTAACATAAGGCAGGTCTGAAGGCTTCTCTCTCAGGGATGAGTTCATAAACCAGCTTACCAGGATTTGTGGCCAGCTTCAGACAGGATGAAGCAAGGACATTCTTGGGCATTGGACAGGTGCTGTCTGGTCTCTTGCAAATACTGCAGTGGATCAAGACATGATTGATCCTGTGGATCAGAGTCCATTGGGAGGCCCAGTTAATATATTTTTAAGTCATGTACTATTTCACACTATGGGGCCGATTACGATGTCGTTAGGTAAGGTTCCGGATGGGATTCTGTATTTCAGAATCCGATTCGGAATCCTTGTTTCTGACCGAATTGTACAGATTTCCCAATGACTGATTACATTACCCAGAAACCATACGGGCAGTCCGAATCGGTTCTGAAAGTCATTGGGACAGTCCAAGTCTTTCGGAGCCAAATCGCCCAGCTCTATGGACACGGTTTCCGAACGAGCGATTACGATGAGCGATTCGGACAGCCATTCCGATTCGGTTTGCCCGAGACTAATTGGATGTCGGAATCGGGCTTTGGAGGCCCGTTGCTGTCTCCCCTTCACCCGGAAGTGTACGAATGTAGCCCGTGGGGGTACCCAAGGGACCCCTCTTCCCAACCATGCACAATGTGGGTGGCACAATGGGGTGCCCGCCACAGGGTGCAAGGTTTTCCCCAACCACCCCTTTTTTCAATGGGAGACTGTGTTCATGTTCGGAACACATGCTCCGATTGAAGTCAATGCAAGTCGGACCGAACGATGTTGGGAAGCATCGTAATCGGTCGTCCAGACTCGCAGGACCTGATTCGTTTGGAAACGAGTCCGGAACCGATTTGTATGGGGACAGTTTCCTAACGAGATCATAATCCGCCCTTATGTATGGTTCAGTAGGGCTTTTATAAACACCGAATCATCACCTGACACTACAGCCAAACCTATATAAACCGAGATCAAGAATTAACAGTAACTACTAAGTAATGGTATTAACTGATCCTAGGGAGCGGACCAATGTGATCAACATAGACCACCTCAAAGAGGAGTGTTGCTTTATTAAGAATAACTGGTGGTGGCTTCTATGTTGTGGATGGTTTAGTTAGATGGTAAACATTACACTGCAAAACACATGATCGGGTAGCTTTGGGCATAAGTGGCAAGCAGTATCCCTCATGAAGTATGCCATCATGGGTGGTATAATTATGCCCATTCTCGCTGATTCATATACTTTGATGGGAACATTGTGGGAATGTCATCATTTTCATGGAATGCCTTTAATGCTAGTGTCATGTATGTCTCACTTTTAGTCTGTAACCTGGTAACAGCTGTTACTTAACATATCTGAACAGCAACTATACAGCACAAACAGCAACTGCACTCCCAACAGCAGTGAATAGCCTTGCTTTGGTATGCTAATATATGCGATATGTGCACTTCTGAAAGCTTGTTTTGCCGAGCAGCTATCCAACCGCAAAGCTGTCATTGTACTGCCATGAGAATCTTCTCCACTGGTTAAACGCAGTCTCCTGCTGCTGAATAGATGCAAAACTTTCAATTTATGGGAGTTGTTTATTCAATGCTGTTTATAATCTATGTGAACCCGAATCTACTAGTTACCACTCAAATGACTAGGATAAACTTGTTATTTAAAGTTTCAAGATGTTTGGCTTTTATCATGTCTGTCCTGAGCGTTTTGTAAAATATTAGTATGACTAGTTTTTGTTTTAAAATGTAAGAGTTACTAACTAGTATAGAGGTATAACTCTCTCTTCATTATGTAGCAAATAGGTATAACCAAAGTTTAGAAAGCTTTTCATGTTTTGTAGCTTATGAAGTGTCTTGGGAGGCTGGACTGTCACACACTTCCCAAGGAAATCAGGGCACAGTGCTTTCTTTCACTGGATAATTAATAACCCACAAGAATTATATTTCAAAAGCCAATTCTTGAATTTCCTAAAGCCTAGTTGCACATCCTGACTCTGCTAGGATAGTGACAAAATTGTCTACATCTTCACATGTTCTTAATGTCAATATCATCAGCATAGGATAGGTTCCACTGTGTCCCTCTGTAAGAGTTCATTGAACCCTGAAGCAAGTACTCCTACGCTATTCTTGCCTCTTTAGCTAGACAGATGAATAAATACTGGGAAGTGCCAAATGTGAATGCAGTTAGATACTGTGACTCAGGTGTAGAGCTTTGAGAAAAAGAACCAATTAGTGTGTCAATTGCTGTTTTATACTTCTTTTGAGTCAGTTGCGTCATTAATCCAGTGCTATGTGTGTTTTGTATGGGATGTGCTCTGCAATGCAGGTTTAGGTTGTGGCAACCTATTAATAATCCCCAAAACCCATCAGGTTTATATTTCAGGTCAATCAGAGTATTAATGAAGGACTGGCATGGAGTAAACATTGCTTTGTACAACCGCTCTTCTAGAATCTTTTTAATATGTCTTGTAGTGTCAGATTTCAAGGGTATTGGTACTAGATTTCTGAGTTATCACACAAGGGAATGTTGTGTGATGTGGTGTGGCTCTCTACCCCATCCAGTTTGAATTTTATAGAGGAGAGGAGCTAGTTACAAATCCCATTTGTCAGTTGTGAAGGGACTAGGGCAATAATTATGAAAAAGCATATGTTGTGATCTTTCTTTTAGTGGGAAAACTGATCATGAATTGAGGAGGCCTCATCTTCAGCTAGTATGATATTATAAGCTTCAGCCAAATTAGTCCATAAGATCATTTGCATAGTTCTCTCATCACCTCAATTTGCATTTAAGTCTCATAACTTACATCAGGTTTGTTCAAGTGTCTATCTGGGATCTCTACCTGAAAGTAATTATTTGTCATATCATGTTCAGATAGGATTGGAATGTCTTGTTGGGTATGTTTGTTTCTTCTCCACTCTCTTGTACCTCTGTTGGCAACTCCCTGCTACATCCTCTTTCCACAAGGCATTCTGTTTCTTGTTAGACATATTCTATTTCTCGAAGTGCAGTTTCTGTTCTGACCGTGGCCCATATGTCTCCCTCTGTCCGCTATTCGTCTGTCCCCTGGTGTCAGGACTGTCCTTTGTAAAGTATTTTATCTCATGAAGACTGTTTGGTCTTGTGAAATTCAGGATGAACACTTTTCCGATCCTCAGTACATTAACCTGAACATCATCTATCTCCTTGTTCCTGTGAAAATTGAGGATAGCATTCATCCGGATATTGAAACCTATCTGGAAATTTAATTTGCTTATAGTCTCTCAACTAATATCCTCCTTGGTACCCAGTTTATAATATGATGTTGGCTTCATTGCATGGGATTTTTTGGGAACTGTTTTTTCAAGATTTCTTTGTTTCTGTTTCTTATCCCTGCATTTAGCCTCACTTTCACTCTAACTTTAATTGAGGGTTCAGGGGTTATTTCTAAGAGTGTCCCTTCCCATGGATGTACATATTTGGAATATAATATTGTGTAATTTTGTCTCTTTTTGACCCTGTAGAATAGCTTCATAGCTCTGAGATACAACCAGGAGGGCAGCATCACTTTCCAATTGACTAGAACTATTTCAGTTGCCATGTCTATACCACTGCCAAATTCCAAACTAAGGTTGACAGCTGGAGATGCCCTATGTTCATTTTGGATTTGATTAAGTACTTCAGGTTACACCAGAAGGGATTTGGGTACCAAGAGTTGTAGTGTATAACATTGCAATGTACATCATCGCTACGATGTAATGAGGGTATACAGCATCTAATTGAGGAGTTGTATGAGCTATACAAAAGGGATCTTTCTATTGCTTACTGCAACAACTCCCTTTCAATATAATTATAGTTTGTGGATTGATTGTTGAAATAATAGTCTCAGAAGGAGCTAGACCTTTTGCAGTCTCAGTGTCCCTTGCCTATTGTACATATTGTCTTAGCTGTCTTTAGATGTCTGCAATCTCTTGAATTAGGTTGCTAGTCTTTTCCATCTCTAACAGGGTGACAGGCATATCCCCCTAACATCAGCCACGTTTACCCTGGTAGCATTAAATGTAAGTCTGGGTGGTGAAGTCTGCTCCGCTCGCGGAGTTTGCGGAGTTTTCCGCACTCTGCGTTAGACGAAGCTTGCGCAGTTCCGAAAATGCGGAGCAGAGTTTTTTTCCTTGTTGGTGCTTGTCAACGTCAAGTTGGCAAGCGCAAGCGAGGAAAATCCACCTCCCAGCGAGATTTTTCCTCGTTCGCGCTCGTCAACGTTGAGTTGGCGAGCGCAAGCGTGAAAAATCAACCTCCCTGCGAGATTTCTCAATGCAGGGGTCGGATTTCTCATTGCGAGTGGTCTCATATGATCGCGTCGGCTGGAGTTGAGAAACCGTCCGTTCACATTGAGAAAGCTGCCACTCAAGTAAAAAACCTACTGGAGCGGCAGAAAGGAAGCAGCGTCCGCTTACGCTGTGCATGGTGCCATTCGTGATGATTGCACAGTGCAGACAAACACCTGGCACTGAAAATCACAGCGAACGGCATTTATCTAATGCACTCCGCCGCTTGCATAGCGCAGCGGAGGTTTTTTTGCACTTCGCGAACTCCACCCAGGCTTAATTAAATGACCCATCCGTATTGGTTCCATGAAATGTGGTGGCCTACCCTGAAATCATTTCATGTGCTCAGAATATGTTAAGCTAAGAAAGATGAAATACCTCTCGTGGTTATTACTAGTCAGAGTTCTTCAGTTCAAAAATGATCAAGGCAATTCATCATTTGATCATAAAAAATTATTCATTAATTGACTTCATTGATTCAATAGTAACAGATGCTTTAACAAAGCATTTTAAGCAAAAAAATCAGATGCATAAGTACTTTATACATTAGACACCTCACCATTAGATCATAAGAATAAACAACATGAAAGTCCATAGACCATAGTGATAATATTCCATCACAGTGCAAAGAAAAACAAAGTAATGCAAGAAACCGCCTGAAGAGATGGATGGCACTATACAGGGCACTCCGATGCATAGTCTTGACGTGGATGTGGTGCCGCCTACAGAACCAAGTCGCAATGATGATAAACTGGACTTGATCTTAAAGGAAATAAGGGACTCACGCACTGCCATAGAAGCTCAAATAGGTACATTGACTACCAGCTTCACCTTGCTGAAGGCGGACCACACGAAACTGGCAGATAAGGTCAAATCTAATAAAATAGCCCTTGACGACCTAATACCACAGCAAACAATACACACCTCTCAGATAGAACAACTACAGCGTCAATTGAAAGGATTGTAGGATAGGGTGGATGAAGCGGAAGGAAGATCCCGCCGCAATAATGTCCGCATATTGGGAATACCGGAAAAGAGCAAGGGGTCTAATCCCACTCAATTTGTCGAAAAATGGCTACGAGAACAAGTGGCAACGGTGGGCCTCACGGAACACTATAGTGTAGAATGGGCCCACAGAGTCCCGCCCAGGCCTCCTCCCCCAGGTGCACCGCCCAGGCCACTTATAGCGCGGATATTGAACTATAAAGATCGGGATACGATACTGCGCGCTGCTAGGGAGAATGCTCCCATAAAATCTGAAAACAAAACAATTTCTCTTTACCCGGATTTCACCATGGCGGTCCAGAAGGCAAGAGCCACATTTCAGGACATTAAAAAGAAACTCCGGATCCATAACTTGAAATATGCTTTGTTGTTCCCAGCCCGCTTAAAGGTTATTTATGATCAAAAAACCTTGTTCTTTGACAACCCAGAAGAGGCAGCGGACTGGGTAAAAATTACATTAACACCGCCTGCGTCGCAGCACTCTTCCCAGACGAGTCAACGGCAGCAGTCCCAACCACAACGTCTTAGAGGACAGAGAACGGATACAAGGCGACAAACCGGACCTGGCTCTAGTGTGATTCCCTCGCAGGAGCAGATTACAGACAGCCAAAGAGACGCTCTCCTGACAGCGGTGGCACTGGCGGAACACGATGCTCAATCCGTCGCAGAAACTGTGAACTCTTCCGAAGATGCCAATGCCCACTCGGACTCGGAGAGTAGCATGGCGCTGTTCCCCTTGGTTACCCTGCAGACTGTCAATGATTACTTGGGTTGAATGCTGCGATTTTCATCTTTTGACTTGTTGTCTTTACCAGATGAGTATGAAACACCCTATAATTTGATACTGGATGGTCTTGTTGTTCATTGTAATTGTACTACGATAGGGCTTCGGCTGGAGCGCTGCAGATGTCAAAAAATTGAGTATAGGATGAAGTACGTTAAGAGGCTGGTGGTTGCCGCTCCCCCTATGGTGAATGCACCAGGTTATAGAACTTACAGAGTTCCTGTAGAACTGTTTTTCATGGTTTGGTCCTCTAGTGTTTTATGGGGGAACCTAGTATTGGGAGTTTTAACAGGGTATAAGGACTCAGCTACACTTAGTGCACTTTACGGTCAGTACACAGGGACCTGTGTCCCTGATAGGTCACTTTATGGAGCGGCCAATGACGCAGTCTAATAAGTATACGTGCACATCCTGGAATGTAAGGGGCCTGGGCTCCATTCATAAGAGGCACAGAATTCTGGCGCAGTTAAATCGTAGGAAGGCACATATAGTGTTCCTTCAAGAATCCCATTTAATGCATGCGGAAGCCATTAAGCTCCAAAAGAAATGGAGGGGTCAATTATTTTTCACATCCTACTCTGCATTCGCTCATGGGGCTGCGATCTGGATCAGAAATGGCACCCCCTTCACACTATTAGAGCAAAGGGTGGACTCCAAGGGGAGGTATGTGCTTCTACATGGTTTGTTAGATGGGGAACACATATTGATAGGGAGTGTTTACGCTCCGAATACAGAACAGGACAAATTTCTAGAGATACTTAGCAATGTATTGGTGGGCTGGGAAGAATACCCATGGGTTTTGGGAGGTGATTTTAATGCGGTGATGGATATTGAACTGGACAGGTCGCACCCCCCACTTCAGGGCACGGGGTGCAGAAAGCAGGCAGATGCCCTTAAGACCTGGGCAGAGGGTTGGGGCATAGGAGATGCATGGCGCATGGTGCATAAAGAATATTCTTTCTTTTCGGCACCGCATGGGCAGCATACCCGTAAAGATAGAATATTCTGTTCGCTGACTCTACTTGTAAATGTTAAAGATACTACGTACTTAGGCAAAACCTACTCGGATCATAACCCACTAGAAGTCACACTGTTATGGGGGAAAGTTCCAACACCAATACCAACCTGGAGGTTGCACCCCTCGGTGTTGGAGGACCCGGTGTTCCATAGTGCCATTTCTACGGCCATAGTCAATTATTTCACTGACAACGCAGACACCGCTAGCACACGTCAAATTGAATGGGACACTTTTAAAACTGTGATACGGGGGGTGGCAATTAGCACAAGAGTGGGGGCGCGCATTGTTTTACTTGAGAAACTCAAAGAAGTGGAAAATAGGCTGGGTCAGCTGGAACAGGAGGCAGCATCAAGCGACACATGTCAGGAAGCGCTACAAGAGACGCACATAACACACGCTGAACTTCTAGTAGAACTTTGTACCTTGGATTACCGCTTATACACACAGAAGCAGCATGCAATCACAGATAGAGCGGGCCCACTACTTGCTAGAATTATTAAAGATGCACCGTCAGTGTCTCCTATTATTGAAATCAACACTCCAGACGGCGCTGTTGTACGCACTCAATTAGAAATAAACACTGCCTTTAAAAACTATTACGAAAACTTGTATGCGTCGCCGGAAGAGGTTGATGACGATGAATACAAGTCATTCTTTGAGGGGCTGCAGCTCCCACAGTTGCTAAGTGATCACAAACCAGACCTGCAAAGGCCTATAACTAGCATGGAAATAAAAGCGGCAATAAAGGCTCTCCCCCGCAATAAAGCACCAGGCAATGATGGATTGCCCATAGAATTCTATGCAACATATTCTGAATTATTAGTCCCCCATCTACAGAGACGGTATCAGGCCTCATTGAATGCTGGTTCACTTCCAATCACTACATTACAAGCGACGGTGGTTTCGCTCCCAAAACCGGGCAGGGACAGTAAAGACATGGCAAGTTATCGACCCCTCTCACTTCTCAATACAGATTATAAGATTCTGAGTACGTTGTTGGCCGATAGAATTCTGCAGTTTATCCCTCGACTGGTGCACACTGATAGGTGTGGGTTTGTACCGGGTAGGTGCACGGCTCTTAATATTAGGAGACTCCGCCAGGTGATGTCTCATACACCCGCAGCCGTCAATTCACAGGGCTGTATTTCCCTAGATTTACGTCAAGCATTCGACTCACTGCAATGGCGTTATATGTTACTTACTCTCCCAAAGTTTGGAATTCCGGAGGCATTCATGAATTGGGTACAACTGCTGTATACGAACCCCACGGCGCGCGCACGTACGGGTGTTCACATCTCACACCAATACACAATAGCAAAGGGTACTAGACAAGGTTGCCCGCTCTCACCTGTATTATTTATCTTAGCTTTGGAGCCTCTACTTCTTAAACTTCGTACTATGGCAGGACATAGAGGGATACGAATAGGAAGAGAGACACACGTCATTTCGGCATATGCGGATGACCTCATATTATACTTCAATAATTTGAATGAGGATTATGACCCAATACACACAATTTTTAATGTGTTTCAGCGGCTATCAAGTCTTTCCATAAATGAAAACAAATCATATGTATATTTTTGTTACTGACACGGCAAGGGCTGAACCAATTCGCTTTGGACACTGGACATTTCAAACAGCGACCGTTAATTTCAGATATCTGGGCATCCAGATATACAGAGAGACGGAAGGTATTTTAGATGGAAATCTAAACCGAACTATTGCAGCGCTTAGAGCGCAAATAAGATTCTGGACCTCCCTGCCTATATCGGTACCGGGACGAGTAGCCATTGCCAAAATGGTGATGCTCCCTAGGCTGCTATATTATTTTACCAATCTACCTATCATTATTCCAACACAGGTGTTTAAGCTGCTAGACTCCCTCCTCATAGAATTAATATGGGGGCGGGACGTAGACGGATAGGACTCACTAAATTACAATTGGATACGAAACAAGGGGGACTGGGAGTTCCAGACATGAGGGCTTACTGTTATGCAGGCCAATTGCAATGGTTGGCGTACTGGATTGCAGGCCGCAATCTACAAGAAATCGCTATGATTCGCCAGGTTTGGAAGTGAGGGGAAGTACATGCACTGTTGCTACCGAACAGCAACATTTCTCCAACAGTGCCACCACTGTTAAAGACTGCATTGCTGTATTGGAAAAGGGCAACGCGTTACACAAAGACACTGTCACCTTAGGCTCCTAATATCCCCTTACTGGGACTCCCCTTACCGTCAGGGACGGTAACTCTTCAGCATATAGCGGCATGGGCGGAGACGGGTGTGACCACAGTGGGCATGTTTTTTACGAATGGTACCTTGATGAACCACGATACATTCGTGAAAGAACAGGGGGTGCCGAACATATTATTTCTGCTCCATCCAAATATTTCTCGCTATATCCAATCTGCCTGGGCCCCAGAGGGAGCAGAACCTCCAACACACGAATTAGCCCACATGCAATATTTGATGGGCAACGGTAGTCACTTGACAAAATGGTTATACCGGGGAATTCGGACGCACACTTTGGTGTCACTCCAGACCACCCGTGACAAATGGAACACGGATATAGGCCGCATACTCACTGATAAAGAATGGGGGACACTGTTGGAATACCCAAGAAAGGTATCCAGAAATCCAAAATTTAAATTCATACAGCTCATGATTGTCCACCGCGCTTATTTGACCCCGCACAAACTAAGCTTAATGTTTCCAGACACAGCGGATACTTGCCCCCGATGCCACTCCTCAAATGCAGCTTTACTACATATGTTATGGGTCTGCCCGAGACTGACTCATTACTGGTCATCAATACAAGGAATAGTAAATAGGGTAGCCCTGGTACGGAACAGTGTGACATTGGAGTATTGTCTATTGGGATTGGGTCCAAAGGGAAAGAAGGGAAGCCCTGTCCGCAAATTTGCGAATCTGGCTTTGATATTAGCTAAAAGAAATATCACTATGAGATGGAAGACTGCCAAATCACCTTCGGTATTAGATTGGTATAGTGAAATGGTTAGATGGGGTAGGGCAGAAGGCGCTGAACTTAAGCGGGAAGGACAGAGGGGTTTACAGAAGACACCCATTTCACTGGAATGGAACGCGATGCTGGAAGAATTTATAGCTATAGATGTACAGGCATAATAGTAGGACACATATATACGTCATGGGATCGCTCATAATACTGTAATGGGCAAAACGCGGAATGGAGTACGCCCCTTATATTAAGCAAAGGATGTGGAATGTAACTGTGTTATTATGTACAAATGTTTATTCTGTAGTGCTGACTGTTAAGCATGTATAACAATGCAAGACTGAGCCGTATGGGGGTGGGGGTGGGTAGAAGAATTCATTGTTTGTTTTCACTACTACAGTGCAACGTACAAACTATGAACAGTGGTTTATGAGACTTGTAAAGTTGAGAAAATCAATAAAAATATGTTAAAAAAAAAAAAAAGTAATGCAAAAAACTTAAATGACTCATGTGGTGTTCTTCCAGTTCCAAAAGTAAAACAAAGAATATACAGTCAATGTCTCTTGTGTGATTAGTCTGTACAAGTTACTGATATAGTATGCATGAGGTGGCAGCAGTGTATTTGTTAAGGGAAGCTGCATAGTCCAGCAGTTGTCCTGTTTTAGCTTCTAAGGCACAGGGGGCCCGATTCACAGAACTAACTTAAGACAAAATCCTAAACTTACTACCATTTTGGTATTCACAGAAGGCACTTACTTATTTTGGTATTCACAGAAGGCACTTACTCATTTTGGTATTCACAGAAGGCACTTACTCATTTCGGTATTCACAGAAGTTAGGAGTCCTAACTTTAGGACTCCTAAATGCCTTCTGTGAATACCGAAAGTCTTAAAGTTAGGATTTTTCTCAGTTTAGGAGTAGTAAAGTTAGGAGTCCTAACTTTACTACTCCTAAACTGAGAAAATCCTAACTTTAAGACTTTCGGTATTCACAGAAGGCATTTAGGAGTCCTAAAGTTAGGAGTCCTAACTTTACTACTCCTAAACTGAGAAAAATCCTAACTTTAAGACTTTCGGTATTCACAGAAGGCATTTAGGATTCCTATAGTTAGGAGTCCTAACTTTACTACTCCTAACCTGAGAAAAATCCTAACTTTAAGACTTTCGGTATTCACAGAAGGTATTTAGGAGTCCTAAAGTTAGGAGTCCTAACTTTACTACTCCTAAACTGAGAAAAATCCTAACTTTAAGACTTTCGGTATTCACAGAAGGCATTTAGGAGTCCTAAAGTTAGGACTCCTAACTTCTGTGAATACCGAAATGAGTAAGTGCCTTCTGTGAATACCAAAATGAGTAAGTGCCTTCTGTGAATACCAAAATGGTAATAAGTTTAGGATTTTGTCTTAAGTTAGTTCTGTGAATCGGGCCCTCTGTTGCCTAATTCCCCTGCTTGGTGGTGTTGATGCGTTTTGACCCCGGTGAGTGTAGGGATCTCCTCAGGGCTAGCATCTGGTAAGCTTGTTAAGCAAAATTTGGAGGGTAGCTTGTTAGTGGTATTTGCAATCAGTGGGACACCTGATTGATCGGTGAAAGAAGATTGGCTTGTATACCTCATTTAGTGCAAATATCTGGTATGGTATTTAGTGCCTAAGAAAGTGCACATGAGGGATTATTTGATTGTGTGAAGATGGTCACGTCTAAGGGTGACGGGATTGGTTATTAGTCATTGGCCAAATGGTGCTTTGGTAACTTGGCATTAAATGGATTGGCAGAAGTCGCATTTCATTCATTTGTGTGTCTTCATTTGGTAGCTTCTATTTTTAAACAGTTTGAACTGGCTCAGTCATTGTGTAGGTTAGAGGAGAGTGCTCATAATCATATCATTTAAGCCACAAGTTACCTCTGCTGCAGGTGGTTCGTGTGTTGCTCCTCCATCCCTATCTATTTTTCCTCTTGTTAAAAAAGTGGCATATCTATTCACTTCCGTTGGTCGGCATGTGCCGGCCCTCAGCCAGGACCATATTTTTTATCGCACAAAGTACGCACCACATACAGCACAAACTGCTTTGTTGTGACAAAGGACATCACACTGGTGTACTAGAATGCTGGGAAGTGTAGACTGTAAAGGGTGTGTCTGTGTATGGTGAATTCTTTCTTTTATGTAATCTGTCCAATGGCCAACAATGATTATTGCTTGGTGAAGTCAATCGTGGTGCTCATTCATAGTAATACTTGGTGCTGTAGTCTTCAACTTTGATGTCCTCTTAGAGGGATATGCCATTTACTAGTAACAAAATGTATATGTTATGGAGTTCCTAGAATTCATGTAACCCTGTAGAGACAATGTTAAATCTCACTATTAATCATGCTTCTTCTTTCAGTAGTATGCTTTCATGTCGCCACTTCTTCTGTAGGAGTAATGACTTCTAGTACTGTCCAGCGTATATAATTGAGACCATGGCCAAAAATTGAGAAATGCTTCACTAGTGGGGTGTTACTTTATTGCATCGAATGCAGGATTTACGCTGTATTATTCATTGGCAGATTATCTGATTGGTATTGCAAATATGTAGTTTCGCACAGGGGCATACAATTTCATATGCTACATTTTTGTCTTAAAGTTGGAAAATGATGCATGAGTCGTGTCTTCATTTTGTGTTGGAAAATGCCACCTTTAATAGTTTGATCACATACTACACATGCCCTAGATTTGTAGTGTCCTTCCAATGGTGCCAGGTTCCAGTGTGCACGCATTGTCTTTTTTCTCATAGATTCTGTCATGATATGAGCTCTTACTAATTGATTTCCATTACTGTGATTTTTTTTAAATCACAAAAAGTTTTAATTCTAGTTTACAGTGGAGACCATTAAGAATATGCCAATTTTTAAACGATTACTATAAGGGCTGTAGACGGACACCCAAATTATCCTGTCAGTTTCAAGGTTTCTTTTGATTTTCCAGCAGTACTTCATGCAGGCTCTTTACAGTTAAATATGTGTAATTATTATTTATATAGATTATTTTAAATTTGCTTTGGTAATATAGTTATAGAATTTTTATTAATTTTATTTAAATGTATTTATTAGCAGGTTGTTGGGTTGGTAGGGGAGAAGGGTGGATGTTTTTAATATATATTTTAGAATATATATATATATATATATTTTTTTTTAATAATAATGATATTAGTTATTTAATTTATAAATTATTTCATAGATAATTTTTCAAATTTTGGTCATTAATTGTTAAAACTGCTAGTTGGTTAATGAATTTTTCTTGTAAATTATTGGTTTTGAACAATGTTTAGATTCAGTAAATGTAATGGGCCCGATTCACAAAGGCAATCTGAGACAAAAGTTTAACTTTACGACTTTTGGTATTCACAGAGGTCATTTACGAGTCGTATCTTTATGTCCGCAGTCGGGAAGGAATCCTCGGCTCAAGCCGTACTCTCTGGCTCGGGCCATAATCCCAGGCTTGGGCCGGATGAAGTGTAATCAATGGGCCGCAACGCAATTTTTACAAAAAGGAACATTAGGAATGTGAGTTAAATGGTAGAGAAAGTCATGAAAATCAGTTTGGGCAGGGAAAAGAGTGTGGCCAGACATTGCATCACATCCCAGAAAAGTTTGCTCCTTTGCATCATGGTACATGCAGTCCACAATTTGAGCTCCCCTCAGTGTTCACTGCAGTGTTACACCAAACTCTGAGATGTGATGTAGTGTCTGGCCACACCCTTTTTCCTGCCCAAACTGATTGTCATGACCTCCTCTACCATTTATCTCACCTTCCTAATGTTCCTTTTAGTGATTACACTTCATCCGGCCCAAGCCGGAGATTCCGGCCTGAGCCGGAGAGTAAGGCTTGAGCCGGAGATTCCAGCCCGACTGCGAACATAAAGATACATCACTCTACGTACTGTTTCTCAATTTAGAATGGGAATAGTACATTTGGCCCCTCCAAAGTCCAACACTGTTCCTAATGTTGCTCAATTCAGAGTAGGAATAATAAACCTGAGACTTCCAAAGCCTAATTTTTTTATTAGAATCTTTTAATTTTTTGTTTTTTAAATATATTAAATAGTTTTTTGTGAATTAATTTTAAAAGTTAATTTTCCTTTATTTTTTATTGAAGTTTGTGAAGTAATATTGTTTTTATTAAATTATTCTTTTAATTTGAATAATGTAATTGTTCTTTTTTATATAACATTTAATATATCGTTTTTACTTATTCCCAACTAATATTAGTATTTTATTTATAATTCATGTTTATATAATAATTGTATTTATATTTATTTCCATATTTACTTTATTTGTTCACATTTATTTCAAAGTAAATATATTATTTGTTTTTAAAATGTAGTTATATAGGGGCCCATTACGATACCCGGCGTAAATAAATCCGCCAGGCATGGAAGCTGCAAAAATCCGCCCGCACACACCGCCTGAACACCGACCACGCCATTATGAGTACACAAACCGAAAACCGCCATCGGCGGAAAAATCACACAAAATACCGCCCGCCATCGTCCGAGTCGGAGTCAAACCGCCCGCCACGGACGGAAACACGCACGACAACACAAAACCGCCCGCCCTCACGGCCGACACACCGCACGTGAAATTACGATCGCACCGCCATGAGCGCGGAAAAACAACAAATATACCGCCCGCCAGCGCAAACAACGCCGATGAGAATCGACACGGCAGAAGCCATGGCGCCAACGTACCTGCACAGAAACCATCCGCACACAAAACCAATAGCACACAACATGGCCAACAAGTCCACACAGCAAGGCACGCACAAATACACAAGCACAGTACACATCCCGAAAACACCCCCCGGACAAACAAAAAATACAAAGGCCAGAACCCCAGACACAACACACCTGAAAACAACAGACCATGAGGACACACCCACATAGGTGAGTACAAAAGCAGCACTCCCACAGACCACAACCCCTTGCTACATTGCAAACCAGAGAGGAGAGGAGAGGACACAGTGACACAGCAAGGACAGCAGCACACCACAGAAACGCACACATCACTACCACCACCACCACCACCACCACCACCACCAAACACCGGCACCACAAACCCCCTGCACATTACACAACACACACCGCACCAGCACCACAAACACCATGGCACCACAAAGGATGCCCAAGTTCACGCCCATGGAGCTGACGGTCATGGTCGACGAGATCATCAAGGTGTACCCACAAATCTATGGGAACATGGTCCAGCACACACCACTAGCCACCAGAAACAGAATGTGGAACCGGATCGTAGACCAGGTCAATGCAGTCGGGACCCTGCCCAGAAACAGAGTCGAGATAAACAAACGTTGGAATGACGTAAAGAGCCTGGTCAAGAAGAAGGAGGGCAAAAACAGAGAGCTGGCTGCCGTCACTGGCGGAGGGAATCCCGCGCTCTTTAAGACCTTCAAAGCGTGGGAGGAGAAGGTGCGAGTCGTAATACATCCGGAGATCCTCGCCGGATTAGCAGGGGGAGTGGAGGCTGGTAAGTACAAACTAATGTATACCAGCACACCGCTATGTACTCACATGCGCAACTACCATGCCACAGCTCCCAGGGACAAACACCCCCATGTCCAGCACACAATACACAACACATCACACACACATGCAACAGACACTACCACACACAGCCCAAACCGAACAACTGTAAGATGCGTGGGGACATGTGTACACTAAGCCAGCCACGTAACCACCAACAGGTCCCCAAATATGCCAGAAGCGCCACAACGAGCACCCACCACACCCATGTGTCCGCCACAGCTGCACTAACCGACAAGTAACAGGTAAGTGGCAGGAACACAAAGTGCAGTGGGTGGGACGGTGGACAGCCCAAGTACAACACACACCAGGCCCCAGTCCCACAGCACAGCAAGGAGGAGCATCCCCCACACCCCACAGCCACGTGTCAGCCACCGCAGTGCACAACGACAGCCGAAAGGCAGACATCACGGTCCACAGCAATCGGTGTCAGTGGGTGTACAGCCACCCCCACGACCCACTACACCCCCCCACCCCCACAGACCTGCAACATGGAGCACCCCCCGCTTAGAGCCATGTGGCATCCAGTACAGTGCACGCACGAACAACTTGCAGGTGGGAAACTGGACAGGGCTGGATTACTGGAGGCATGAGGAGCATAACACCACCAACACATGGGACATGTCACGTAGCAGACGAACACGCAGCACCGCCCACCGTCACGAACAAGTGAACAATGTGCACACGGACATGAACAACAGACTCACACCCCACATGACCCATCACAGACATAGCAACACCCAAGGAGCCACGTCTGCATGCACAAGCCACACTGAATATAGTCCCACACGGCAGCCACTGTGCAACTCATCACACACAACCGAAACACCATTGAAGTCCTGTCCATGTAGCCCCCACTGCCTGTCAACCCCACACCCCACAACTACGCCTATGTAAGACAAACAACACTAGACGCAACAGAGCGGAACAACAGAAATGCACACGAACACCACTGAACCCATCAAACTCACAGACACACCATGCACATACAACATACCATCCATCCCATCCGTCAGCCCCAGTCTCATGAAAGGCATGTCATCCGCACAGCTGCCACACATACAGCAGTCACGCTAAGACACATGCCCATGACCAACCATGTGCCAGAAGTCAATTAAGCGCACGACACACTGTGAGCAACAACACACAACATGGGCCACACCCCCCCCCGAGCACTGCAGTGATGCACAGGGCAGCACGCACACCAAGGAGATGGGACAACTGCAATACGTTGGCTGGCACACAACTATCACTCACTCATAACGATGCGTCCAATGCCATGTCCAGTAACCACAACAGACAGCAAATATGCAGGGCATGTCAGGCATGCACACACCTCAGACCATGCACTGTCATGCTGCCACAACACATGTCACGTTCGGCACCCATGGCTCACAGCATGTACCCCAAAAGCATATCCCCTCCCAAATGCGAATCTGGGGCATGGCCCCCATGTTGCCATATGCGTTCTTAAGCGTTCCATATGAACTCCAAAAGCAAAGTACAAACCAGACCCAGGATGGGCCAGGAGCCCGCATACACCAGAGTCACAATGAGTAGGGGCACAGCAACACACCCATCGGCATGGCCAATCCGTCCCATGCCACATGTGCACAGCACACAGTCCCATTGCCTAGCACACACAACTACAGATGCCACAGCCACACACTCACCTCCGGGAAACCCATGTACGAGATTGCACGAACTGCCAATGTCAGACGACTAATACATACTTCGCCAGGTGCAACACAATAACAAATCTCATTCTCTCCACAGGTGACGAACTGCTGGATGCTGGGGATGGAGACAGCAGCCAGCACAGCCAGCCTACAAGCCCCCAACGAGGACACACGGATCTGGAGGATCTGTCCTCCTCTTCGGACACGGACCACCAAGCTGGCCCATCTGGCGTGGCAGGGCCCAGCCGCTCCCCAGGACCCCTCCTACCCACCAACCCATCATCCAGGGATGCTGAACAGTCCCAGTCCCCTGCTGCCACTGTCGTTGCGGCCACACCCACGGTCATTGCGGCCACTACCACTGCCGCAACCGCCACCATCGCCGCACCGACCACCACCGCCTCCACCACCACCACGTCTTCGCTGGCACCAGCCCCAGCGCAGGTGGTGGCCCGGCCGACTGGATCCACCCTGGGAGCCACAGCGAGGACCGTGGTGTGCAATGTGGCTAGTGGGCAGGCCGGTGGCAGCAGGACTGGTAGGAGGAGCAGGGTCAGGGAAACGCCAGCCTCCCTGGGAGCCATGCCCTGCCTCAAATGGCCAGAGTCCTTGGGGCCTATGAAGAGGCCCAAGGACAATGGGCCAGGTCTGCTACTGACACGCGGGAGGTGCTGGGGGTGCTGAGGTCCATGGACGCCCATATGGGCCAATTCGTGTCCCGTATGGACCAACTCGTGGACCTCATGGGCCAGCTGGTGGTGGCGGTGGGGTCACAGGCAAGGCCAGCAACACCACCTCCGCCACCACCTGCTAGGGCGCAGGCTCGGGCAGCAGTGTCCACTTCCCCTGCGTCCACAGCCAGTGAGCACACCTCACCCACCACCAGCAGGTCGCCACCACACACCCCCTCCCAAACGTGGAAGGGGCCGTCCGAAGAGGAAACAGATCTCCCGGGAGGACTTCGCACGCTCCAGTCGCAAGTGAGGCAGCCAGCCAGCCTTCCGCCAGCCTTCCTTGACCAGCCACTGCATTGACTTGCTCTACGATCCCACTCCACACAGCCAGCTGGATGGCATGTGTGTGTTGGACTATGGACATAGAACCAGTGGGTACACCCTGATCATCACGCAGCCATGACCGACAGCTCATTGTCACTGCACGCACCACTTTTGTCATCACCTTACACACAATCACATGTCACAGTTTGTAATAAATGCACCTTTTTCACTAACTGCTGTTTGTGCCCTGTGTTTTATTTGTACGGAATACAACGGCCACCTTGGGCGGAAAGGCACCTGATGCGTGGCATGGCAATGGAATCCGGAGGGCCTGTAGGGACCTAGGGGTGGGAGACAGAACAGGAGCACATTCAATGAGTGTGTCACACACCCATCACACAGTACATGTCAACAACTACAAGCAATGTACACACATCGCACAGAGCAATAGGGCACAATGCCACAGTCACCAACAGTGGCATACTACCCTGGCCATGGAGCGTTGACACACTGCACGCAGTGAACATACGGCCACCCTGACACAGCACACACACACCTGCACAGATACAGACACATCATCCGTCGTACATGGACACTCACCGTCAAGTGAAGTAGCGGGCGATGAGCTGCTGGCGCACATTCCCAGCTTCCTCCTCTCCGCTGTCCACCTCACTCGAGCTGTCCTGGTCTGCGGGCTGGGGCCCTGGTTGATCTCCGTCATCCACAATGAGGGGGATCTGCTTCCGAATGGCCAGATTGTGCAGCATGCAGCACGCCACCACTATCTGGCACACCTTCTGTGGGGAGTACGCCAGTGCACCCTCGGTGCGGTCCAGGCACCTGAACCTGGACTTGAGGAGGCCAAAGGTACGCTCGACCACACGTCTGGTCCTCCCATGTGCCTCATTGTAGCGATCGTCTGCTGGGGTGCGAGGATTCCTCAATGGACTGAGCAGCCATGCCCCATTCGGATACGCAGAGTCACCTGGGTGTGAGGGACACAGAGAACCGTTGCTATTCCAACTGGACAGGGGACAGCATCGCACAACCAGCACGCTACACCACTCCACATACTCACCGACAATACAGGCACGATCCTGTTGCAGATTGGCCATCAGTCGTGGCAAGATGCTGTTGCGCATTATGTGTGCGTCATGGGCCGAGCCTGGAAACTTGGCACACACGTGGGTGATCACCATGTCCGCAAGGCACACCACTTGCACATTCAGGGAGTGCGTGTGCTTCCTGTTGCGGTACAGGTGCTCAGTGGCCTGTGGTGGAACAAGGCCAACATGAGTGCAGTCAATGGCTCCCACGACGTGTGGGATTCTGCCAAGGGCATAGAATGCACCCTTCACTGCCGCCAATTCACGAGCCCTGGGGAATCTGATGTACCTGTTCCGGTACAGCATCATGGCTGCCAGTACATCCCTCAGCACCTTGCTGAACATGGGCTGGGACATCCCTCCTCCACTGCCCACTGTGTGCTGGAATGACCCAGTGGCGAAGAAATGCATGGCGGCCATCACCTTAGCCGTGGGGGTGACAGCAGTCGGATACACCCTGCGGGGACGGAGATGGGGCTCTAACATGGCACACAGTCGATGCAGAGTTGGCCTGTCCAGCCGAAACTTCCTGATTACCTCTGTATCGTCCATGTCCGCCAGCAATTGGTATGGGCGGTCAATGTTCGGTCTCCGCCTGGGTTAAATGGCAGAGGACACATGTCAAAGCAACACGGCACATAGCAATTTCGCATACACATCACTGACATGACTGAGCAAGCACATGAGCCACAGCCCAGCTGTCAAGCTGGGACGGCACGGCCACAATACACTTACACAGGTCTCTCAACAATGGCAATGGCAAGTGAGACATACCACTGCCATGTGCATGCACATGGGGATCTAGGCCCCAATGACTTGCGGGGCGTGCTGATGGGGACTGACTGCATATTCGTCAAGCGGCAACGCCACGGCAACATGAGTGTCTGCTGAGCATGGAACTGCTTCCGAGGCTGGATGAGTATGGCACACGACGACGACGATGTGGGCACGGGCTGAGCGGCCAATACAAGTGGGACCTGTGGCACGAGGGGATATGAGACAGTAGTAGGTGTCAGCACTGCACCCTATGTACAGCACTGTACGGATCACAGCGCCCGAAACATTGACTGGTGTCCACATTGACAGCCCCATGCCAAGACGGCTGTGTGCTTGCAGTCACACGTCACAGGTGAGAGGTTACATTGCACGTGCCAGGTGGCAGACGTACATAGTGGGAGCTGGCATGTGTGTGCATGTGTCTCCTGTTCAGGATCCACCAGATGGGCGCTGACTCTGTACTGACCATTGGACACAGCATGTTCCGTGGAAGGCTTGTGTGTGTGGGATGGTGGCACTGGATGTGCCTCCGTTGGGTGGGGGGCCATGCACAGGGCGGGTACGTCGATGATTGCGCATTGTTGGTCACGGTGGGTGCACCAACTAAGATGTGTTGCCCTGTGTTCAATTCCTATGTCCGCATGATGATGGACTGTGGATGTGGGCAGACTACACATTGGTCGATGTGCTGTCTATATGCATGTGCCTTCACACCAGGCACAGCTGCCCCTGCACATGTGACCCCTGCTGGACTCGCTGCTGGGTCTGTGGAGCTGATGCACCTTCTGCGCGTGGGGCGGGCCGCTCTCCTCACTTCCCTCATTGCGCATGTCATGTCTTTGCCGCAGGTGACATGGATCATGGAGGGCCCACATGTACGCGTGGGTAAGCTACACATGATTGTTCACTGGTCGCCACCCCCAGTCAGTGTTTCGAATGGGAAGGTTGTCGTGCTGGTGGTATGTTCGATGTGGCGGATGGGCGGGCCTAGGTGCGGGCTTACATTCCGGACATGGGGGGTAGTTGGATTGGCGACTAGTTGCAGTACACACGGGACACGTCTCTTCCTTTCCACATCTGGGTCATCCCTTGTACTAACTGACAGTGATACAGTCATCTTCGCCCCAGCCCTCATGTCCTCCCCTCGCCCCCAATATGCATGCTCACCTGCGAGCCTAGCGCTTGCACAGGCAGCCCCAAGCTCGCACCAGAGAGGGCAAGGAGTGTATGTGTGGGTCCAGTTGCACGAGTGGGCTGTCTCAGGGTATGATGTGTGGCGGGACGCCGTCCACCTGCGTGGTGCCCCAAATGGAGACCCGGCCTGCATGGACTATGCATCACAGTCTTCGCCTTCCGGATCCGCCACCTGCGACACCCAGTGGCTGTGGCTGCCCTTGCGGCCAGGCCGCGTCCGTCTGTGACTGATGGCCCACACATTCACTCTTTGGCCTCTCTGGGGAGGGCTCGGGGGTGGTGGCGCACGCGCTTGCACTTAGTCGCAATGGCATGTGGCGTGGTTGGTATGATGGGCAATGGATGGGATGGTGCGAGCCACCTCCCGTGACGTCAGTGCTGCTCGTGCTGTGGTGCGTCCCCCTACACTTCCATTTGACTTGTGCCATGCTAGACGTTGAGGTTCTATTGCCTGCGTGATATGACCAGGAGGAGCGCGAGGAGACCTCTCACACACCATGCTCCACTGCCATCCCGTGCCCTGTATCGCCTGTGCGGATTGACTATGTTGGGGTTACACCTGGTCGACTGGGGCTGTGTGTGCCTTGTCAAGGGGCATGGCGGGCGCACAACAGGATCCAGCTTGTCCACAGAGGGTGGGCTGAGGTGCGCCTGGTACCGCTTTGTACGTGTGCCCGGCTGCTGTGCACACACGTGTTCACTCCCCCCGACAGGTGTCCTCTCACAATGCCCAGGGAAGCGGTGGTGTACTGTACATGACCCCTCCCAACACGGCGTGCTCCAACTTGGCATGTGCGCATCTACCCGTCGCACCCACCCACCTGAGCACTGCGTCCATACGACTTCACACGACACATGTGTGTCTTCCACAGTAGTGCTACTCATTTGCGTTGACATCCAATACCAGTGGACTACATGGTCATGTCACGACTGCCGTGTACTTCACATACTCTCATCCTCTCTCATTCGTACTTGTGAAATGAGTCAGCGGAGACAGTTCTGGTTTCAAACATTATATTGAGTCTTCTGTCCTCTGTGATGCAGTATAGTGGACACTACTGGCAGCGGAATACATGTTGAGGATATACTGAGCATGATAACAAATGGGATAGGGTGTGGGGTTACATCTGCTTGGCCAAGGCTGTGCTAATGTACATTTACGTATAGCTGCGGAGCTGCGGACTTTGACACAGACGGTATACATGTAGCCTACCAGACCGCTCGGCATCATGGGCACAGTCCATCTCAGTTCCATGTGACAGGTTTGCTGCGGTTGTTCCTCATGCACGCGTGCATGTGAGATGACATCAGGGCATGTGCTTGCGTGCATGCAGCGGCGTGCCACTTGTTGTTGCACTGTGGTGGTTACTGGACATGTCACAGTCACTGGGGTCGTGTTGTTGTTGTATGCACTTGTCGTCCATGCAAAGGTCCTGGTATGGGATTCCCGGGCGGGGGTGGGAGGGGTGCAGCACCCACAGACTCCAGGCGACCTATTCATGTCCACTGAGCGGTGTGTGTGTCCATGGGCGCTGGATCCATGTCGTGTCCTGGTTGTTCGTGCAGTTCCGTCCATGTGGGTGCGATGCACAGAGCCCATGCCACTGCCTCCCACGATGCATGCGGTGTTCCTGGATGTGATGGGGAACAGTGTGCATGTCCCGGTCATATCCGATGTCATGGCGATGTCGTTGATGGTGTGGTTACAGTTGCCGGTCGTTTGGTATGGCTGTTGTGGTGGTGACTGGCCAGTCCGTGCGGAAGCTGAGCATGGGTGCGGGGTTGGACTTCATAGGTCACTCGGGGAACCTGCGTTGTGGTCCGACGTATTTACAGGTTGTCAGGTATGCGATGCCGTCCAGCAGGGCTTCCATGTCATTGGTGGTGTACATGTTTGCCAGCCAATGAAGCGGATGGTGGCTGTCAAGGTGTTGTTCGTAGGTTGTCCCTTGGAGGACCATGATGGGGCATGCTGGGTGACATTCGATGTAGCTGTTCTCGATGATCCGTCGTGTGGAGGCACAGTGGTTCCATTTCAGTGCGCGTGCGATGTTGGCCACATACGCCATGCCCCCATAGGCAGAGCAGGCCCTGTCGTGTGCGTCCAGAGGGAGGAGTAGTGGTAGCAGGTCCGCCTTCAGACATGCCGGGTTGGAGAGGCATATCTCGACGGGATGCTGGTAGGGACACCTCCGACAGTAGAAGACGGGCATGACGCAGCTGAACAATGTGATGCGGTAAGTCAGTCGGTAACTTACGTTCAGCAGGGACAGGAGATCGCATCCCAATGTATGTATCGTGTTGGTTTGGTACAGCTTGAGCTGTTCGGCGTAGTTGGGTAGGTGTGTTGCGGTTGCCATTTCACAGCGGTTCGTAGAGGTGGCGTGCTCCGGCTGTGTGTGCAGTCTGCAATGTGCACGCTCCGGGGTTGCTGTGAGCTCTGTGTAGTCGTGGGGAGACAGGACTTGTGTTCTGTTGGCTTGTTTGGAGGACACGGGCCCTCTTCCCACATGCTTCTCAGACAGTTCAAGGTCAGTGCTGTGTGACTCCTTCCAATTGACTTGCATGTGGCCGACATGGGGGAGTGTTTTCTTCTTTCTTCCCCGTCCGTTGTGTGCTTCTGTGATATGCGCTATCTGCCCTGTGGTCGGTCTCCTCGGCATGCCCTGTGTTGGTCTATTCTTGGACAATGGCTGTATTCACCGGCTTCTGTCGTAGGGCTGTGGTTTCGGTGTTGGAATGGAAGGTCATTCAGTGCTGTCTGCTCTCCCTTGTGTGGGCGGCAGGCTGCCTTTCCGCTCTGCGTTGGGCCTTGTGTGTGGATGTAATTCTTGGGCCACCTGTTGTCGGTCCCCGGGCTCTTTGGTGTTCCGTTTCATGTGTCTTGTTCATATGTGCAGGGTGGTATGGGTTTTTCAGTGTGGTACTGGCGTTCCTCTTCCCGAAGGGGCCCTGCTTCTCCTAGTTGGTGTTGCCGCCGCTGTATGCTACGCCATGTTTGTTACACTGGGGTGTGTCCTGCAGTTGCGTGTCTTCACTGACATGTGTGCGTCGGTTGTGTGGCGTTGGGTGTTGTCCGTGAATTGGGCGTTGGGGACATGTCTGTGGCCGGCCTGTCACGTGTCATGTGCGTTCGGGGTGGGGCTGATGTGTGTGCTGCTTGGTTGTGTCCCTGTGTCTGTGTGCGACGCATGCATGGCGCTGCGGTTGGCCTCTGCGTTGTGCGCATGTGTGGCGGCGCCATCGGCGCTTTGGGGCCGTGACGGGGTGGTTGGTTCCTAGTCCCAGGTGGTGTGTACACATGTGTTCTGCGATGTTACGATTTGGCCTGTGTGTCATATGTGGATGCGATGGTGGATGTGTAGTGTACACGCGCTGGTGGGGGGTTGTCCGCTTTTCCGCCCTTGCACTGTGTGCGCTGTTTGCGTGCACTTGTTGTGTGTGTGCCTACCTGCGTCTCCGCGGTACGTTGCGTCCTTGGTGGTGCATCAGCAGAAGCATGGGAAGGGCCTGCAGTGCTGGATTCATGCCCGGGGTGCCGCTTCTTCGTTGTCCGTGCTCTGCGTCCGTGTTTCCGCCTCTCTTTCACGTGCGGTGTCTCTTTGCCGTGGGAGCCGTTTGTTTGCGGCATCGTAATTTATGCGCCGGGCGGGACGTGTTTCGTCGGACGGTGTGTGTCAGTTGTGCTGCGCCGCTACGTGTGCGGGCGCACTTTGATGGCGGACGGTGTTGCTGGCTTGCCGGCGGTGTTTGGCCTGCTTTTCGCATCGTAATTGGGCGGGCGTGTGGACTGCGGCGTGCCGGCGGTAACTGGTGGTTTCTGCATCCGCCAGAACGGCGGTTGTGCTTCCGCCCGCCATCGTAATGGGCCCCATAGTTTCTATATTTTAAATATGTATATATGTTTTACATGTAATATTCCTTTTAATTGAATATATTTTTAAAGCTAATATTATGTTAAATATTTTAAATTCGATATAAGTATCTATTTAGTGATGCTATTTTGGTCCACTATATTATTGTAGTCGATATTTTTGTACTTTACATAGAAAGTATGTAAAGACAATATCTGTGTTCTCGATATTTGTTTGCCGATGTATAGTGCTACAATATTTTTGTCCGTGTTAATATGTCATAGAAGTGAAAATGTCATTCTCACGCAATACTGACCATCTAAAAACACTGCCTCACTGCGGGTCTAAGCTCGGATTTGTAAGACGTCTTCATGCAGCAACGTACCTTATAGATCTCTGAGTTTAGGATCAAACCCGATCTTAGAGAACTCCACTGGTTCCCGTTGTCAGCCAAAATGACAAGTTCCTGCATTTACAAAGCACTCCAAATGAAGATCTTTTCTTAATTGAACACCAAAGTCACAAGATCTGGTGGCGCCCACATGTTCCAAAGCAACAACACTGTAAGATTAGAAACCAAGCGTTGCGTCATAAATTTCTGCGCTTTGTTGTAGCATTTCCCTGCACCATGGATGCGCCTTATTTATGGAATGGCACACCATGGCACTAGGTTCTGAGATGCATCACGAATTTCGGCGCAACGGTTCAGAGAATGGTGCAAAATGCTGCAGCGCAAGTACTACCTACGTGGCACAAAGTTGATTTACGTGTCGTAAAAGCACCTTTACGTGCCGCAAATCAGCATTGCATCACGCAGGAGTGCTTTGCGTTGTGGGAATGTTTGAAAAAGCAACACACTATACACAACCAATACTCCTCGTTACAGAGAAGCATGGAAGGAGCCTCAGGGAGCCAAGAGGGTAACAACCCCAAACTGAAGATCAGCCATCATCCCAGGGGAAAAGAAATAGGAAGTCCAACTTCAATGAGGAGGAGAACCAGATACTAATCAGTGAGGTGACAAAGAATGAGCATTTCTTATTTGTCACCTCAAAATTGCCATTAGCAAGGAAGGATGCCATTTGGCAATCCATAGTGGACAAGATAAACTACATTACAAAAACAAAAATGACTATCCTGGAGTGTAATAAGAGGTGACAAAACTATAAACGCAGGGCCAAAGAAAAACTGACCAGCAACCTTAAGGCAGTCATGAGGACCGGAAGAGGACCTGATGTCCAGAAGGTGTTTGATCCATTGGAGGAGTAGGTGGCATCCCTCATACCTACAGAGTTGGTAGCTGGAGTGAAAGGGCAGGACAAAGCTGAAGTTGAGGACCAGCAAGAGCTGCAGGGTGAGTAAAAACAAGGAACCATATTTCATCAAACTTTCATGCAGCGCAATGCAGAAAGACTCTTTGCTGCGCTACTTCAAAGGGAAAGGGCAGAAATGTCCCTACGTTAACTCATTCTTTACATAGCTGTCCTTTTCTTGGGCAGTACCAATTTCTCCAGCCCAGTCCAGCCCTGCCAAATTTCCCAGGTCTATGTGTGATGTGCTTTCCCAGTCAAGGTATTTCCTTTGAATACTGGGACTTGTAGTGTAATTTAGTCTTTTATAGAACAGGACTACAAGTCCCAGAATACAAAGTGAAAAACCTGGACTGGAGCAACACATCATGCAAGGACCTTGGAAACATGGCAGATATGCCAGTGCTAATGCAGGCCCCCTTGCACCATGATGCAAGTGTGCTTGTGTTGGGGCTAGGCAGCCAAATGTGTACTGTAATGTAAATATATTCTATGTGGCTGTGCAGAGGGTCATCTTGTCACACAAGAGGGTATCCAGGTGCTGAGTATGTGCATTCTCTACAAGTAGCATCACTTAAAGAGCCAGGTGTACAGTTTCTAGCACAAATCAATTTTTCATACAGCTGTCCTGATGTGCTGGGGGAGGTTGTTCTAGGTGTAGCCTGCCATGTAATAGAACAGCCTACCTCCTGTCTTGCTGAAATGGATATGGGGGTATGGGTGAGTGCAAGTGATGCAAAGTGGAGGTTAATGATTGGTTGGTGGAAGTTAAGATGGTGTGTGAGCTATGTGGGTCCCCGGTAATGTAGTGCCTTGTAGGTGTGGGTAAGCATCTTGAACTGGCAGTGTGTCTGAATAGGGACCACGTGTATTTGTCTGAGGTGAAGTGTGGTATGCTCGCCGCAAGGTAGGTTGAGTAATAGTCTGACAGTGGTGTGTTGGATAGTTTGTCCCTTGTGTAGCAGGTGTGCTTTGGTGTAGTACAGTCTGCATGTGATGAGGGTCTAGGTGAGGGTTTTACAGTTGTCTGGAGGGAGCCATATATGATAGCGGCAATTTGAAGTCTCATGGTGAGGTTGGTGTCCAGGATGATGGACAGGTTTATGGGGTGGTTGGAGGGAGAGGGGTGAGGGCAACCAGGGTGAGTTCATGTTGCAGAATATCATTGCTTCTATCTTGACAGGTTGAGTATGAGCTACTTATCTAACATAGAGTTAGCCATGTTGGTCAATGGCATAATGTATCAACTTTTGGTGGTGTTGGTGCCTCCTTAGAGTTATTGTATGATCTGGGTGTTATATTGATAACATATATATAATGTATAAGGGATGAGTAGAGTCTTTGGGTCTGAATGATGCTTGCTAGAGGAGTTATGTAATACGTTTAAGAGAGTGGGGCTAAGTGAATAGATTTGTGGGACTCTGCAGATGAGCTCCTTAGGTTCTGAGGGAATGGAGGGAGCTTGAGCTGGTGCATACTTCCAATTATGAAGAAGGCTATCCACGTCAGAGATGATCCTTAGTTTCTAGTACTGTGTGGTCTGGGGATGACTGTCTGTGTGCATATTCAATCATGGAATCTTCATAACATATTATTATTTCTTTTCCAGAGGGACAAACAACATCTCCTTGAGATCAGCCTGTCAATGATGCCTAACCTGTTGATGGCACCATCCGGCCCCCATAAATGAAGACGCCTTCCAACAGCTCCTTTACACTTTTGATGCTTCTCCTCCGGTATTAGCAAGGAAAGATGGCGTTGTTGGGTCTCCAGATGAACCAGCACAGACTGGACATGGATCATCAACCTTTGGCATAACAGCTGAAGATCTGAGGACCCCTAAGTTATTTTTCCACGGGGGTGGTAGGGGTCCAGCCGTGAATGGCTGATGGAGTGCGGTTGGGGATGGAGACCATAGCGGGTACTGATGAAGGAGACCATCGGTGTCTTAGCCCTAATAAGGGGTTGATGAAGGCAATCACAGACACCTACTCTTGGCTCCATGGAATTGATGAATCCCTAGATGACATTGCTGGTGTCATGATGCAGAAGAAACAACAATAACAGCCTTCTACATCTGAACACCAGTGAAGTTGTCTGGCAGCTGGGATCCATCAATTCATCCATCCAGTCCCTGGGGGCCAAGATAGACTCCTTCATAGCATCAACGAGTGACCTCAATAGCAACATCGTTGCTTTGTTGGCCAACCAGCAAACCCTTGCCAGGGACTACCATGTTGCTTTACTGTCACTCACAAATGATATTGGGAACATGGGATCTACATCCTCTGCCTCTGATGTTTGTGTGCCTAGTAATATCACTCAGCTGCCTCTCTTTCCAACACCACAACTTCCAGGGGAGGCAGAAGACTGATCAGAGGAGGAAGATGTAGAGTTCCCCAGTTTTCGAAGAAGAACTTCTCAATAAACATTTGTGAAAGCCCCCTGGCCAGTTTTTGCTATCTGTCCTGTGTAGGATATCTTGCCACCCTCTTTGGAACCCAGTACAGTACTCTTTGTTTGTATAATAGTTTAGCCTGTCCATTTGTGCTCCAAAATAATATGCTACTTTTGCTAATGGCAATTTGTTCCTCCACACTTATCTCAATAAACACATGTAAATGTGAAGTCATATTTGTATCCAACAGCACAATAATTTATAATTTGGCATATGTGTTGATTTAAAAAAAATTATACTACTCACATGTTGTAATGTGAGGACCAGAATCTGTGTTAAAATACACAATGTTTAAAATACCATTACGAGATTTGTATGGTTGATTCTCAAAAATGTTCATACATAATGGAAATCAAAAATACTTTGTTGAAGCCGAAGAAGAGTGACCTAAACTTAATTGCACATGCTGTCTTTGTCTGTGCACCTACAACAATGACATCCATTGCAATGGTATAATGAGCAATGCTTAATTTCCCTATGCAACGTCAGAGTGAATCAACAAACGTATTTTCTTGATGGACACACGGAGAGATTTGTACAAAGTACACAGAAACTTACCACCCATATATGGGATGTGTAAGGTATGCGACCCCAAAACACTGTTCCACTGATCCACATAAATGTTGCAAAGAAAATATGACAACATCATTACCTAATGTGAATACCTCACTGCTCACACAAAAGTTCATTAACAATACATGACTCGAGATGGTTGTACCAATACTAGCCAGATTCTCATGTCCATATTCCTCATGGATTTGCATTGTACTTGTTCCATAAAAGGATGCAGAAGACCATACCCAAAACCTTGAATAACAGTAACCAAGACATATAAGGGCACCTTGCCTGGCCCTGTGTATTCTGATAGATGTGGAGTAATGCAACACAGGGCAAAATAGCTGACTTATGTTACTGTGCCCCAGATAGGCGTCACATATGTTGAGTCTGAGTACATCCACACATCAACACATTTAGGGGCATATCTACAAGGGCTTTATCTCCGCTTTTTTGGCTTCTAAAGCCAAAAAAGCAGAGATAAAATCATCGCCCTATTAACAAGAGGGTGCTAACATGCATTGGCGCATGTTAGCACCCTTACTCGACGTCCTCCTTTGCATCTCTAATGAGATGCAAAGTGGGCGTCACTGGCAGTACAACCTTGTAAATATCGCTGATGTGCACATCGCGATATTTACAAGGCTAGCTAACGCATTTTAGCAGACGTTAGTTTTGGGCGAAAACCGCTGTTTTCGCTGAAACTAACGTCTGCTAAAATGCAGACTTAGGCATACCTATTATGGGGTGGATTGTGCTGATACGACCACAGGGTCGTATCAGCAGAGCTATCGCTGCTTTGCAGGGAACATCGCTGGAAAACCAGCGATGTTCCCTGCAAAACGGCGATTTCCCGCTTATCGCTGGTAATTATATCGCCCTGGGGAAAAGCGTTGTAGATAACGCGCTACCAGGGCGATATAATCAAGCGATAGTCGGCGATAAGTAGAAAAGCGCTAAGCGCGCTTTGCGTTGACTTATCGCCGTCCTCGTAGATATGCCCCTAAATCATTTATACATACAATTTCTCATAAGTGGCAGACCAGGGAACCTGTAACAATGCGACAGCTCCTCAGAGGAGGTCAAATCAGTAGATATATGGACAAAATATCTTGTACTGCCCTCTTTCTGAGTGAGCTGAATGATGTGGCGCACTTGGCAAGAAGTAAATGCCAATTGTGATTGATTTTGTCCAGGCATGTGTGACTTCCTGCACAAAAATAAACCAGCCAACAAAGCAAGACCCCACTGCACTATTGTGCAAGAGGGTCGGTGCTACGCAGCAGTTTGTGTCCCAGCGCAGGTAGGGAGCAGCAATCTGTAGTATCATGTCAAATCCAACACTTACCTGTCCTCTCCCGTTCACACAGTATACTACAGTAAGGAGACTACCTGTGTTGTGCTGTGTGTAAAATCAAATACTGAGCCCCGCTTACAGCGTCTGAAGTTTGGAATTGGGTCCATACATAACTCCAATGTGAGGAAGATCTACAGTTGTCGAGAGGACTCTGGCAATGCAACATGTTCTTACAATGTACTCAGGATAAATTGAACATTGTGTACTCATCTAACACAACAGTATCAACTCATGACAAATAAATACAATCCAACTAGGGAACAATGAATAACTCATTGAAATGTAAAACCTAATATCTAGAGACACTACCTAACCCTAACTAACCTACACTATCATTAACACTAGCCTACACTACCTTATCTAATACTTAACCTATCTTTTTGACACATGACAAGTTAAACGTTAACCCCCCTCTCACCTCCGTTAACACACATAGGTCAGTACAATACAAACATCAACTACATTCTAAACAGGTACTACCTACACACAGAAGCCTAAACAAAACTTTTTGGGTATATTTGTTTTTACTTTGTTTTGATTTTTTATTAACACAAAACATGAAAACCCCCCCACCCACTTAAAAGTCTATCATAATAAACACCTACTAAAAACTACTACATAAAAACTGCTTACATATCTAAAACTAACCTAAACTATTCTTAAACCTACACTAAACACTAACCATAACTATGACCTCTAAAAATAACAATTTAAAATGTATAAAAAACAGTAAAGGGGATGTCCAGAGGGAGAGTCTAAATTTGGGTGGCAATTTGCTCTAGTGCCTCCTAGCACGTCAGCAAAATTTCCCAAATGCTCATCGGCTCTTCTCGATCCTGGCCATTTTGGATATGCCAATGCAGACGTTGAGTTGTTTTACCCTCACATGCCTCCATTCCCACATTTGTAGCCATTTTGTAGGATACACAAAGAAAATATGTCTTGGTAATATGCGTGAGACAAGGTTTTTGTAATGCTAACTGAAAGCCAGTTTTTATACTGTCACGGATTAGGACACCCATCACAGCTCAAAATACTCGTGGGTCGCAAAACGGTCACTGTAAACAAATTGCTACTGCTTGGAACCCTGTCAAAAGTATGTGTGGCCATTTGTAGATCTTTTCTCTGGATCACCTGGAAGGACCTACAACAGAACCTGTTGAGGCATGTTGAAGTATTGCAGCATTTATATAGGGCTTACTGACCTTATTTGGGCACTGAAGCACTTGACTGCATGGATAACACATTACACCATGTAGGGTGTGTGATTGGAAGGATGTTGTCTTTGTTTTGATCCTATGCCCAGGGTCATGCACTGGCTTCGGTTCCCTCATTTTCGAGAGCTATGACAGCTGTGTCGAATTTTGTTAGGGCTGTATTGATGATCCATCAAGCTAAATGTATTCTGCCGTGACCTATTGTTGTGATATATGGGGCTACAGAGGAATTTCCTCTCTGCAGCTTGTCAAGAATAACTATCTAAGATGCCTTTTGTGTCTTCCAAAATGTTGTTTGATTGTTTACCAAGAGTTAGGAGCCCCATAACTAGAGGATACATTGGCCCTCCGGTTGCTTGTGAGATGGATCTCTGGTCTCGGGAGCAGACCCAGCTTAACAAGGTTATTTTAAGGGATTGTTTATTCCTTGATTATGCCTGGAGAATTGCATGGTTTAAGGACCTGAGCTCCTCATTTTTAGGTCGAGCATTCGAGTCCTCTCGCATATACTTTAGTATATACTTATATGTGTATGTACTTTGTGGGCTCTGGAGATCAGCCCTAGAACTTGTTCTGCTTCCGCTTAGGGACTTTCTTTTCTGTTCAACTGCCTCTATTTAACTGTCTTGATAGAAAACGACCAGCAGAGGTCAGTAAAATACCAGAATTGCTTTCTGCTGAGGGACTTTCTTTTTTAAATTTTTCTGACAACTGCCTCTATTTAACTTTCTTGAAATATCACTGAAAATACAAGATTTAAAAAAAATATTATTGTCTACGGGTGCTCTTGGAAGACAATTTCTATGGACTGGAATCTAGAGAATGCTAAAGTAATTTTGGTATTTACTCACCTCTGCTGGTCTTTTGCCTGCCAGCTGCTGTCCACTTGAGGTTTCAGGAGCAGGCTGTGACCTGCCTTGCTGCTGAGTGGCACCCTGAGAAGCTGTAGCTGCAGGGGTCTTCTGTGCCTCTGCCAATGTTTGTCATCTCCAAATGCCAGCGGACTTGGCCTTATAACGCGCAACCCTTTCTCCTGAGGCCATGGGCTATCTTCTGGATGCAGCCATACCATGCCCGTCTGAAGGCAAAGGTTTTCACCATGTCTGATGTCATGTGAGCTAGGGATCAAAATGTAGCTCATAATGGGGCAAGTATAATAGGTACATTACGTATCATAAAATATAACTGACATTTTTATGCAATCATAAGTGCCTGTTCATACCTGCACCTATATAAATATACCTTCATTACAATGACTTCTCCAATTACAATATGTCAAACTAATGCCAGTAAGGTGGGTATAGGTTTACAACACAATAGGCACAATATAGAACGATGCATTTCCCTTATACCAGTGATCCTCACTCATTCTGATGTGTCAATGGTAAATAATATCCATGGGAAGGGATAACTACACTTTTGCCGTTGGTCTTGCATCATGCAAGGGGGGGCAAGGTCAAGGCAAAACCTAAGTGAGATGTGTAAAGGTAAGCAATGGCAGCTTGTGTGGCTCTGTATGTCTTAAGTAATCTTGAGTTACGCAAGGCAGCGCACATTGTTGACTTGCCTTAGTTTGCGGCAGGGAGCCATTCCGTAGATGGAGGGTGGGTACCTCACTGCATCAACACCCTTATATTGATGGCTTCACAGATTTAGCATCAGTGCTAGACCTGGAAATGTGTCATAATGCATCAAGTCCACAGGTGAACCTAAACTAGGAGAAATAATCCAATTTCACATTTCTGATCATCTCATTCTCCCTGTGCTACTTTCTGCAGCACACAAAGAAAGAGCAAAAAGTCTTTCAGGAGTGTGTGTATGCAGGCAGCTGTCCTTACCTGCACAAGAACTATTTCGCCTGCTATGCAGGCCCCCTTGCACCATGATGCAAGGGTGCCTGCGTTGGTTCTAGGCAGGCAAAAGAACGCCACCAGTAGGAAAGGACAGAAATGCTCTGTATAATGGAATCACTGTGCATTCCTGCCCTTTCCCTTTCACGTAGTGCAGCAGGATGGCTTTCCACATTGCACTGCATTAAAGCTTTACATAAATGCCACATAGGTTAAATACTGCCCATGAGGCTGGCATTGTTATACCAATATATTGTAAATCTAGAGCATATGTCCTGCTGGCCAAACTTAGGCCAATGACTTTGTTTCCATGCAGTGAGGCCTACTGCGGCTGCATAAGTTTTACAACTATTATATTGCCACTCTATACTCAACAAATGCATACATAACTGGGATATGCAGGCTGCCATCCACGGTACAACTGCTAGGCCACAAGCACAAGTTCCCTGCTGTGTGGCCATCTATCCTCACAATGTGCATTAGACATGATGAGAGCTAGTGTCTTGAAGCAAAATCTGGATCGATATATTAGCTGCCCTATATCCACGCAGCCTCCAGGGCATAACTGTAATGGGGCCACTGTCACTCCAATCTACAAAGGTCTGACATAGGCACCTCTGATGGAGGGTCAGTCACCCCTGAGACAGGATCACAACAGCTATACGTCAGACAAGTGGTAATACTGAGGGAATGTTTAGATGTCATACAAATGGCTCACACCCCTTGCAACAGTACATGTTGAGATGTCAATTGCACCTTGTCATGGGTTGTTTTCAGGATGCACCTAAAGTTCGGATGTAACTGGCACATTTCCAGCATCTATCTGTTGTGCAATGATTGCAATGTGATGTCTATCTTGGTGACATAGTCATGAATATTTATGCAAAGTGTTGTTAGGTGTGACAGGTATATCATCCCAATATTTCATGTTGGGTAGTGCAGAAAAACTTACCCACACCTATATTAATACTACATTCACATTAACACGCCTCCTTGTTTTTTTTACAATCTGTTGACACAGGTGATGTTGTGTTTGCTTAATGAAACAGAGTGATTTGTTGGCAGATGATGAATACCTCCCCATACACATCACACTGTTATAACTATCATGAATCATGCACACTTGTCGCAGAGCTATAATAATTTAGGCATGACACTTACTTTCCGCATCACTATCCTTGAAGCTGTCAACTTCGGCTGGTGTGAATGGGCAATGTCCATTTGCAAAACAAAAATGGACAAATTGCATTAAAAAAAGAGCAACTATACACACTTCTAAACTAAACTAAGCACTATGTCATACCAGTGTCACGACACTTTTAGACACACTTAAACACATATGTATACATTTTTAAACCATGGAAAGCAGCTCGTCGCCATGCAGGGCTGATCTACCTGGAGGTGAAAGGTCAGAAATGTCTTACATCATATGTCAAAATCAGGCCCCATGCATGTGATGTTGTAGGAACTGCTGGCCAGCTTCATCACAGGCCCCCTTTCACCATGACGCAAAGGTGCAAGCATTGGCACTAGGTAGTCAAAAGGGTGCCAGCGTTAGTTAAGGACAGGAATGCACCGTAATCTGTTAAATATGACGCATTCCTGTCCTTTCACTTTCACGCAGCGCAGCAAGGTGACTTGCTCTGCTCCGCTGTGCTGCGTGAAGAATTGATAAATGTGCCCCTTGGTACATACATACTAGCCTTGCTACACAGACTTACCTTATACCTTGTGTAGTGTGGATAATGATCTGTATTGTGAATCTAGCCATAGGGGCTGATATAGCCACATATTGTGCAGTGTTTGCATCACATGAGTGAGGGGGAAAAGCAATAAATAATTCATCCAATTACATTTACAAGCCAAAACCTTCTTCAGTGCTGGATATTGCTAAATAGTAACCATTATTTGGACAAAGGGCTGATTTGCATTACTTAGTGTCAAGAGTGCTAGCTCCCTGTAACGCAACACAACATTTATGCCAGGTGTGCTGCTTTGTGTGACAGTTTGAAACAGCTGCCATCTGGTGTCACTCTCTCTTGCCTTGTGTGTCACAAGGCATCCATACATTACAAATACATTTTTATATTGATATGTACCTTAACTAAGTTAGCTACATTACTACATGCTAATGGTGCATTAATTCATAACAAGCACAATAAGATGATGGACGGAGTGCTGAAATGTTTCAGACACTCACCCCGAGTCACAGATCTGGGTTTAATCCATTATCGTTCTCATTCTCACTCAGCCACCCCAGTTTGGACTCAGGCATATGCAAATCAGTCTTGACCCTGTTTCTCATGGGAACAGTCCAGCCAGAACTGCCAGGCCAGGTCCTCCCTGTACTGGAAACAAGCATCCTGCGACTGGTTTCGGGGTTCCACTCCTCATCAGCCAGGCTAGCTTGAATCCAATGGCAACGTGAGCAAGGGACCCACGTCTCAGCATATGGCTGGTTCTGAACTTGGGTGGCAAAGTGAGCAAAAGAATGGTGATGGATTTAACCCAGATCTAATAGTGACTGGGGGTGAGTGTCTGAAAAGTTTCAGTGCTCCGTCCATCCTCTTATTGTGATTGCTTTGTTTGTGCCAAGTTGGCAGTGCATGCCCAGACGTGGGTCCCTTGCTCACTTTGCCACTGGATTCTAGCTAACCTGGCTGATGAGGGGTGTTACCACGAAACCGGTCCCAGGATGCTTATTTTCAAGCCAGGGAAGACCTGGCTTGGCAGTTCGGGCTGGACTGTTCCCATGAGGGGCAGGGTCAAGGCTGATTTGTATATAGCTGGGTCTGAACTGGGGTGGCAAAGTGAGCAAAAGAACGATGATGGATTTAACCCTGATCAAATAGTGACTGGGGGTGAGTGTCTGAAAAGTTTCAGCGCACCATCCATCATCTTCTTCTGTTTGCCCTAAGTTGGTAGGTTATGCCCAGACGTGGGTTCCTTGCTCACTTTGCCACCGGATTCAAGCTAGTCTGGCTGATGAGGGGTGTTACCCTGAAACCGGTCCCATGATATTTGTTTTTGGTCCAGGGAGGAACTGGCTTGGTAGTTCGGGCTGGACTGTTCCCATGAGGGGCAGGGTCAAGACTGATTTGTATATGGCTGTGTCTGAACTGGGGTGGCAAAGTGAGCAAAAGAACGATGATGGATCTAACCCAGATCTAATAGTGCCTGGGGGTGAGTGCCTGAAAAGTTTCAGCGCTCCGTCCATCATCTTATTGTGTTTGCCCTAAGTTGGCAGGGTATGACCAGACGTGGGTCCCTTGCTCACTTTGCCACTGGATTCAAGCTAACTTGGCTGGTGAGCGGTGTTACCCCGAAACTGGTCCCAGGATGCTAGTTTTTCGTCCAGGGAGGACCTGGCTTGGCAGTTCGGGCTGGACTGTTCCCATGAGAGCAGGGCCAAGACTGATTTGCATATGGCTGGGTCTGAACTGGGGTGGCAAAGTGAGCAAAAGAACGATGAAGGATTTAACCCAGATCTAATAGTGATTGGGGGTGAGTGTCTGAAAAGTTTCAGAGCTCCGTCCATCATCTTATTGTGTTTGCTTTGTTTGCCCTAAGTTGGCAGGGTATGCCCAGATGTGGGTCCCTTGCTCACTTTTCCACTGGATTTAAGCTAGCCTGACTGGTGACGGGTGTTACCCCGACACCGGTCCCAGGATGCTTGTTTTTGGTCCAGGGAGGACCTGGCTTGGCAGTTCGGGCTGGACTGTTCCCATGAGGGGCAGGGTCAAGACTAGTTTGCATATAGCTGGGTCTGAACTGTGGTGGCAAATCCACTTGTATTATGCTACCACCAATATACTAACATGCGCACACTGTTCAGTACTACAGTCCCTTTGTACTGTACTAGAGTGTGGCACTTTGAACACACGCTACCAGCACAAACACATTTCCCATGTGCACACTGTGCCACATTTCATCCTATGTGAATTATATGTCTTGAATGGGCACATACATTGAGCACAAGATTTTATCACGCACACACTTCCAGATCAAGCTGGTGTTGGGCAGGGGTGAGTTAAACATACAGCAGCAGATCTTTAGAAGAGGTGACTGAGCTTGTAGGCCTCACTCCAGTGACCCTGGTTTGAATGATCATGTTCGCTACTGCGGATCACTAAACGGTATACTGCCACCACCCCACTTGCACTGTTTTATCCCTGGCGAAGGCAGTAGTGTTTCACAACTATGACGCTAGCTCTTTGGGTGCCCCTCCTGGTCCAAAAAGACCACAATCCATGACACAGGCCTATATCATGGCACACACTCATATTCCAAGTTCCCCTGTGGGAATATACCAGCATTAGAGATCCATGCAACTATACAAATGGGCAATCAGGGCAGGGGTACACATCTCCTATCATGCAGGGGAAGTTTCCCACCTAACACTACCATTACACCATATTTCAATTATTTGTGTGTCCCCAACCATTTTTGCCTGCATTATGACATACATATTTCATACATTACACATCTCTGTATTCCTGAAGTGATGTGATGCTTTGCAAACATCTCCCTTGTCTTACTTTTTAGATGAATGCTACGCATTGCTACTTCAGCAGTTTAGTATGTTTTGGTATGGGCCTTTGAGCTTCCTTGCACTGCTCTGCAAAGCCTGGTAAATGTATATTGTATCAAGTGTGTGCAAATGTAGACCTTACATCAATCACCTCTGGTAAGGCGTTACATGTGTGCTTTTTGTGAATCCCCACACGTATGAATGCAAATTTAACAAATGACATTTTGACATCAACACCTGAGGGTAGGCCTTTGGCCATGACCGATGTCTCCCATGATCTGTGATGGTATCTGCTGCAACATGTGTTCCACCAAAGTGCTGCCAATCTGCATGCTACTCCTTATCTGCAACAGGCATCAATCTGAAGATTGCCTCAGGGACTGACCGATTGGTAGAATTGTGATCCATGATGCACTGAGGGCCACATTTAATACACTTTCATGCAGCTGAACATAGCAAGACAGCTTGCGGTGCTGCCCTGCACTGCTTAAGAGAGGGAGTACAGGAATGCCCCATATCTATCTGGATGTGGGCCAATCCTGTAATCTCCCTTTCATGCAGTGCACTGCTTCACATTGGCTTGCTGCGTTGATTTGTTCTTAGTTTGAGCTTAGTTTGTGCTATACCCCCATGTTTATCAACAGCTCTGAAAACAAGATGTTGAGGCCTACATCTAGTTGAGAAGATGTGAGTGACAATATATGTACCTTGACATTTACACAAACACCACACAATGGATGAGTTAAAAAAATATTTATTGGATGATAGGTTTACAAATTTTCTGTCATTAATACCAGCTTTTACATGTAATTATGAAAAGAATTAGCGCTATTTGATCACGTCTCACATGACTTGCCATTGTGTGCTCATCATCTGCTCCCGATTCATCATCCTCTTCATGTTAAGGTGGGATTGCACACTCATAGTCCCACGGCACATTTGTCTTCAGACAAATGTTGTGCAATATTGCACAGACTAAAATTATTTTACAAACCATAGGAGGTGAGTACAGAAGTCTTCTGCCTAATTTGTCCAGGCAACGGAAACAGGACTTTAGGACCCCAAACATTTGCTCAACAACATTCCTGGTTTTGCTCAGAGCCGAGTTATATTTTTTCTGCCCATCAGTCTGGGGATTTTGATATGGGGTGATAATCTATGGCTGCAAACCATATCCTTGGTCACCTGAAAAGTGAAAAAACCCAACATTCAATTGATGAAGCAAGTAAAATTAGCTTAAAATATGTGATTAGTCTGTGAAAATATTAACACGAGGAATGCCCAAAGAAATTGAATAAAATAGAAAATGTGCCTTTCATTAAATATGCAAATTAACATGTTGCATGACTACCATGATTTTTTTGTAGTAAGCATCCATTTCTATTGTATTTACATTGTCAAGCTAAACTCGGCCTATTTTATTTCTATTTCTCTATTTTCTGCATTGCCTTTATTTAAACTTTTCTTAAATAAATAAGCATTTTAGCAAGATGCTGAGCAGCGCAGTATTAAATAAATAATTCAAGTTAACTTCATTGGACATGTAATCTTTGTAGAATGTGCTGACTTTAATAAATGATTTCTTTTCTTCCCGAGCTACATGTACTCACTGTATTCAGTTAGATTTTAACCATCATTTATTCACAATATTGAATACCAACAGTTTATTAAAACAATGGTGTTTGCAGGAAAATGCAAAACTTGTGATATAATTCCATAGAAATTACAACTAGAATGTTTCTGCTTCAGACTAGTTCATTGTCATGCAGTGGAGTTCTGAATAGCTAATAGAGTAAGCTGCAGGGTTCTCGTGGGAACTCGATGTGAAACTAACGTACATGAACATTTTCAACCTAGTAGACTGCTTGCAGATAATACTTTGCCATCTTCGTATGTTACCGTAGGAATGAAGAAGGATGTAGCAGACTATCGAACAATCCTTTTACCATTTGACTAAGCTGACCTAACATCGAGAAGATGGATACATACATTTTTGTGGTTAATACACGTGTTTCTAGTTAGGAGACTTCAGAGTTTTTCCACTACCCTTTCCTAAGAACACGCGCTGAGAGCTTTATGCTGTTCAGACTGGTCCAAACTAATTGTTCTGTGACTATCTTTTCCTGGTTTTTGCCTTTTACACTGTGAGCTACTGCTGATAGTGTTTTCTAAATTCTTTTAAGAGTACAGATACTCCGAATTGTGCCACCAGCTGTGGCTCAACCACAGGTTGCAGCTCCAACGGTGACCAATACGAGTGGAATACATACTACAGCCCAGATAACTCCTGTAAATACCCCAATAGTGCCCAGAGTTATTGCAATTGCTCCTCCAAATGTAGATGTAAGGCCAGTAGCTCCTCAAGTCGATGGAGGTGTGTCTGCCACAGGATTTGTCCAGACTTCACAAATTTCTCATATTGTTGTGTGGAGATCCCCACAGACAGTTCAAGATGGAAGGACATTCACAGCTCCTGTCGCTCCTGGCGACATTAATGCTTCTACAGAAGAGAATGTACCAGTATGACTAGTAGAAGCAGCAGGAAGTAGAAAGATAGACAGCACTGAGGCAATAGAAAGACAAGATGCAGAAAGGGAAAAACCATTAAATGTAGCACAATTGAAGATGGAATTAGAAAAAATAATAAGTGAATGCTTAGAATTTGAACATATTGGGCAATACTGATTAAAGGAATTAACTACAGTGTAGGATAAATTGGCAGAAGCGGCCCAGAAAAACAAGACTGATCTCGAGGAAGATTTTCACTTGCGAAGAAGCTACAGAGTACAATTAGATGACACAAGGTTAGAAAACATGAGAATTTCAGGAATACGTTTACACATTTCAGAATTGGTCAAATGCATTAAAAAATGGAGTGAAGTTTAGAAACTAGAAATGAAATGGGGAAGAAACACAAGAAGAAAAAGAGAGAGGAAGCTATAGTAAGGAAACAAGATAAGGGAATGAGGGAGATACAACAGCATTTCCACTCAGAGAAATTGCCGGAGTAATGTATGTACGTGTTCCTTGGAGTGGAGGTGATTTGGCTGCATTTACAAGCAATTTCCCCAAATTGAGAGACAAACCAGTTCAATGGTATGCACAAGTTGAGTGGTTCATTAAGATTTTGAAGGTGTTCTGGACAGATTTGAATACTTTTTTTCGATGTAGTAGTACCTGCCGATTTGTGGGCTGAATGTAAGACTGCAGTACAGTGGAGAACAGGAAGAACAGGTAAGAGAGACTAGAACAAATGCACCATCTCCTGCAGTGATGGAGAAGTATGAGGCAGTGATTACTTTCCTGAAGGGTAGAGATTTAGATTGGCTTAAAATTAAAAGAACTACCCAAGAGCCGAAAGAGACAGTATTTTTTTTTTCAAGTTTCAAGTTTATTTATTTATTTATGATCTTGGAACTCCGAAGAGATCCACATAAACAGAAAAACCAACAACATATAAAGCAAAAATTTGTACAACAAAGTTTCTACAAGTATAAGCAAAAATCGACAATAAAAAATCTCAAACTACAAGACATTATAATATTTTATACAATTGAGAAGATTGAAAGATCCTTTATGCCCTTAATACTATATAAGAATCCGATAAAATCAAAATTAATAATTGCATTCATCATATTAGGTGCATTAATATAGATTTAAAAAGCACTTAAAAAATAAAAATCCTGTGGCAGAACATTTCATTGGGTGGCTCATAAATAGAATCAGTTAGTGCGGAGGCCGAAAGAATGAATAATTGTAAACAAATTGGTCTCACCCATTTACGCCGGCATAATAATAAAGCGGGACAGATAAATATCACATGATTAATGTCCTGGATGGAATTGTTACACAAGTTACAAATCTCAGAGGAACCATACCATTTAGACAGTACTTTATTTAAAGGAAGCATACCCTGCCTCAGTAGTAGCCAAAAACGGCGCACCCCATGAGGCAGGTTCCAGGAAATATAAGCCTGTGCCTTATTTATCGTACAGGAGTCTATGGCCGGGTGGATACCCTTCTTTAAGATACGAGCTTCCCTATCCCTAGTGAAGCTTAATTCCCAAGTGGCCTGTTTCAAAGTGGCCTTTAATTGATAAGTCGGCCGCAATTCTAAAAATTTTAAAAATTAAAGACTGCTCCTTTAAATTTTCTAACACTTCTTTCTTAATTAAGAATCTTAATGAGCCGGGATCACTCTTTACCAGGCTTACAACCCATCGCACTATCCCCGCAATACCCTGTACCCTACTACTTCTTAAGCCAAATTCTAGCCTTAGAGCAGCCACGGGACAAGCAGAGTTGACTGAGGCTAGGCTCCTTAAAATTTTGCCTTCTGTTGTGTTTAAAAAAAAACATTTCTCTACATCAAGCAATTCAATACCATACAACAGAGAAGCAGGAATTTTTGCACGGAAAACCTCTAATAATAGTGCAAAGTGTCTTTTCCCAGTTCATCTATAAAGGGAGCCCAAGCTTTTCCCTTGTGTGGTAGCTTTACGGATGTTATTTTCTATATGAGCTTTATTACTTAGATTACCACACACTGTTTTTCCCAGGAAAACATAAGATTTTACAAGTTCCAGTTTTTGGCCACCCACAGACCATACAAAATTCCCATACTGCAATTTTTTTCTTCCGTGCAAGCACATGATTTTACTTTTTGATATATTAATCTTTAAATAATGTGCCTCTGCAAAATTATGTAATGCCTGTAGACGATTATTTAAACCTCTTGGCGTTAGGTCAAATATTATTATGTCGTCTGCATAAAGTAAACAAACTATCGGTTTTCCCCCCAAAACGGGGCGATGCCCTCACTTAGCGCCAAATCATGAGGAAGGTCAGAAATATATAAGGAGAAAAGTAGAGGAGCCAGTAAACATCCTTGTTTTAGGCCATTTGCAGTAGGGATAGTTTGGGAAAGACCCCTTTCCCCTCCCATTAGGATTTTACACCAAGTGTCCGAGGGAAGAGCACGAACTAACTCCAAAAGAATTACAGGCATACCCAGATCCGACAGTTTTCTCCACAGTACAAAACAATCAACTTTATCGAATGCTGTGGAGAAGTCTATAAAGGCTGTGTACACTTTTCCTCCTCTAACTTTAACATATTTTTCGATTATTACCTGTAAAGCGGTTAAGTTATCAATTGTTCCATGCTTTGTCCTAAACCCAGTTTGTTCCAGTGGTAAAATCTCAACCGTATCCAACCAATCATTAATTTGGATCAAAAGGCATTTAGCAAAAACTTTACCCACTGCATCAAGAAGTGCAATTTGATGATAATTATGCGGGACACCTCGGTCTCCTTTCTTAAACAGAGGAACTAATATACTCCCTTCCAGGAAGGGGGAACCATCTTGTTTGCATAACAATACTTGAATACTGGATAAAGAATTTTACTCCACAGTATACTATTTTGTTTTAAAACTGTGATGGGTAATTCATCCGGGCCCATCGCCCCGGAAGAACGCATCCCCTGATCACCCTTTCAATTTCTTTTTCAGAAGGTGGTCCATACGAACGGGGTCCTCCTTTAATTCGATATACTTGATTGCCTTTGCATTATCTGCATATAAATCCTGAATAAAGCTGACCCATTTATGCTCCTCAATGGCCACCGGGAGTGGACGAGATCTAGCACCACATCCCTCCCCAATAAGAGACCAAAATGTTCTTACTTGACCTTTAAAGGCTGCTTCTCTCAATTTTATCCACATGTTATCTTCCCTCTCTTTCTTAACTTAACCTTTACCCGTATCCTCCTCCTTTTTAATATTAATATTCTATGATATCTTTCCGAAGAGTAATTCAAGTATTGTTCCCTAACTAGTTTATTTATTTCGAGATTAAGCGACAGGATGGGTCTAGGGACTACCTTAGTACTTTTCATTCGATTCGACATCTTTGCAATTTCTATCGCTTTAATCATTAATACGTTGAAACTGGCGATCTCTATTCCATTCCAACTGGACAGATTTTCTACAGCGACCTCTAGGACACTGTCAAGGCCCAAGATAGCTTTGCTATCCCAATGACATCTCCCTGTTTTCTTAGAAAAACTAACGGATTCACCATTTAATACCCATGGATCCTGCGAAAGCAAACTTAAGTTTACGGTAAGAGTTAGTACTTTGTGGTCACTGAGGGGGAATTAGAGACCTTTAGATTAGAAAGAGACAGTACATGAACATTATGAACGGTTGTTGCAGTTGTTTTAACAGCACAGTGGATGGGAATATCCGAAGGATAAGGGTGGGATTTTTGTGTCACAGTTTGTTTTGGGATTAAACCCAGAGATTAGTACGCATATAACTCAAAGCGTGATCTGTTGGCAGAACAAGTCACTGGATGAAATTCTTAGGTATGCTAAGTATTGCAGCGACAAGTTAGACATGAAACAAAAAAAGATCAAGGAAAGGTTTATGTTGGCAGAGACGAAGTTGGTTCAGAAAGGTTTTCAGAATCCTTCCTTTACAGGACTTTAAGGGAACATGCAAGGAGTTGCTGTTCCACAGGTTGTTTTTCAGGGAAATCAAGGATGGTTTAACCCATCTCAAGGTAGAGGTAGAGGTGTTCCTGTGGGTACAGTATCTGGAACAAATATTGCTGCAATCAAAAAGATTACACAATATCAAGTCTGTCATAGAATTGGACATCGGAAGAGAGAATTCAGGTATAATCCTAACCATATGTCAGAAATGTAGAGATGTGGAGAGCGTGTCCAGCAGCCGCTGAAGATGGCTGTCATTTGAGTGAGCTGCGCTAGCCGCCAGCAAACGAGCCCGTTATATCCGACACAATCGGCAGCTTGGAGGGTAACCAGACATAGGAAGCTGACTAACTACGCGGTGGCTGTCCCGCAATGTGAAACGGCCCTTGAGCTGCAGCGTGGGACCAGACAAGCGGCGTGAAGAAAGATAGGCCGGTGGGAGCAAGATGGCGCCGCCGTCGAAGCTCCGGGAGCGAGGAAATCCCGGCAAACGGCCCGAGAAGCCGGGACACCATGCCGCCACACAGCGTGTGGTTGCTGACGGCCCTGACACAAAACTATCGCGGAGTGCCCACCTCTGATGCACGCATAATCACTGGTGCCGATCGGGAGCAGAGACCGTGGGAGCGCTTCGCACAGCGGGAAATTGGCATGGTCGCCTGCATGCGACTGGGCTCAGCGCCCGACCCATCGGATTGTGAGGTGAATTGCTGGGGAGCGAGTGTGGGACCGGGGGTAAGCGTTGATGGTGAGGCCGCCGGCGGGGTGACTGAGAGGCAGACCGGGAGCTGGAGACACGCCCCCCCTTCCCCCCTCCTCCTCGCAGGTGTAGGTAGAGAGCTGCCTCAGAGTTAATTGGGCTGACATAGCTTCCCGGGGATACGGGGAGGGCAGCAAGTCCGGAAGTGAGAGACTGGACCTGGACTGTGTGAATAGTGAGAGCCCCACACTGAAGTCAGCGTGAGAATCTGGAGCCCGCAGGGTGTGACTCTGGCTGGGTGGAGGCAGGTGAAATCCCCCCCTTGAACGGCTGAGTCTGCGGGGTAACTACTGATTGTGCGGCTAGAGCTGTGGTGCGACTGGCCTGAGACCCCGTGTTGCACCCACAAGAAAGAGAGACACAGAGTAGAGACCTGGACTGTATGAATAGTGGAGCCCCACACTGAAGTCAGCGTGAGAATCTGGGGCCCGCAGGGTGTGACTCTGGATGGGTGGAGGCAGGTTAAATCCCCCCCTTGAATCGCCAAGTCTGCGGGGTAACTACTGATTGCGCGGCTAGAGCTGTGGTGCGCCTGAGACCCCGTGTTGCACCCACAAGAAAGAGAGACACAGAGTAGAGGCCTCGGACACCGGTGCCGGTACCGAATACACCAGCAGGAGACATAGCAGACCTAAGAACCCGAGCCCACCAGTGAAGCGCTGCAGATTTCAGCCATGGGCCTCAACAAGGTGGTGGGGCCTGGGCAGGCCAATCACATAGATAAATATACAGTGGCAGTGGGCCGCGAAGGGACGGGAGGGGAAACAATGCCTGAACACAACGACCAGTCCCCAGATCCCTCCCTAAAAGACATTATGAAGGCAATAAAGGAACTGCGTGGGACCCTAGAACATAAACTAGACTCTGTCACCGAGGAGGTAAACTTGCTTCGTGCGGACCTCCGAAAAATGTCTGAGAAAGTATCCACGGTGTAGGCAGGTATTGGGGGTCTACAGTCCAAAACCAAACGCCTCGAAGAACAGGTCTCAGTGCTCACTAAGAACCAATCCGAAATATTCGCCTGTCCTGAAGATTAGGAGGGAAGAGCCCAACGGAACAACATTCGGGTGGTGGGTGTGCCGGAGGGAATGGAAGGACCATCGATGGACCTCTTCCTGGAGGACTTGATCCTGAATAAATTGAAGCCTAAACGCGTATCCACATTCTTCACCATAGAACGTTCACACCGGGCTCTGGGAGGTAGGCCCCGTCCAGGAGCGCCCCCTTGCAGGATCATAGCCCGGATATTGAATTTCAGGGATAGGAATGCCATCCTGCAGGCGGCGCGCCAGCATGGTGATCTGCATCATGAGAATGCCGTTATCCGATTTTTCTCGGATTTCACCCTCCATGTCCAGCGCCAGAGGCGTACATTTGATGCAGTCAAAAGGGCCCTTCGCGAGCAAAATGTGAATTACATGATGCTATTCCCGGCAAAAGTCAAAATAATTGACGAGGGAAGGGCGTACTTCTTTGACTCACCGGTCGAGGCGAGCGACTGGCTCGAGGACTGGCGAACTGTCGAACGAAAAGGGAGCAAAAGTTGAACACTGCCTAGGAATGGTCACACCACTGAAGGGCGAGAGACGGAGCAAGCCCCAAACAGCCCAGATCAGAGTCAACGAACAGATAAGTGACAAAAGGGATGTTCTCCCAAGTATTGAAACTTAATTGTCCTTTCCCAGAGCCACCATAGGGGGAGGTGAGGAGGTTCAGGAGTGATACTATAAGGGTACGGACCAATTTGAGGCGAGGCGCCCAAAAGGACACTTGTGGTATTGGGACTATCGCTATTCATTGTGGGGATCAGCAGAGGGAGCTGATAGACAAGGTTGCTCTCAAGACATTTTAGGAGGGTTTGAATGTATCTAACAGCAGAATTATTCTACATCATGCTGGAGGCTGGCCCACTGCCCCTCATTCATGTTTGTTATTGCACAGTTTGGGCGACAGGCACTCTGCGTGTTTGGGAGGTGGGAGGTTTGTTACTCACCTAGCAGGGTTGTAGGGAGGGGGGAGTTGGGCAAAATGTTTAGATTTATTCTGTGTGAGTGCTTGCACGCTCAAGTACAACGCAGCCGCACAGTACAGAAGGCTGACGCAACACCATCACGAGGGAGGGGAGGATTAACAAGAGTGAATTTCTCGATCGGAAATTATGGGTGACCTAGCTAATATAGAGGTGTGGACCTGGAACGTAAATGGACTAGGGAACAAAATCAAGTGCACATTGGTCCTCCAACACATTAAGAGGCACTCCCCGGACGTAGTATTGATACAGGAGTCCCACCTGAAGGGCAGCAAATGTAAAGCTCTAGATCGCTTCGGCTATAGACTAGTGGCCCACTCAGGATATTCGACCGGGGCTCGGGGTGGGAATCCTGGTTCGCAACACGCTACCCCTGGATGTAACTGATACCTGGGCAGACGATGCAGGCTGCTGTGTTGCAGTAACGGGTAAATGGGAGGGGCGCTCGATAATTGTGTGAAGTCCCGGGGGTATATAAAATGAACATAATATACCCCCGGGACTTCACAGCATGATCTTCCCGAAAATTTGTTTGTTCCTGATTAAGCTGCCCTTGGGCACCCTTCTAGTGGGAAGGAACACAAACGCAGTCATGGACCCGGAACTAGATTGGTTTGGCTCTCGAGCGGGCCAGAATGGAGAGCGTGACCTGCCGGGCTTCCTAGCAGCCGTGGGCCTAGTAGATTTGTGGCGGGTGTACAACTCGCTTGTACGCAAATATACATACTAATCCGTGCGCCATGGCTCCTTCTCTAGGCTGGACTCCTTCTTCACACGGAATGATAAGGTGGGAGAATTTACAAACCCAAGGCATATGGCAAGAAGCAACTCGGATCACTCCCCAGTGGGTGTGGTCATTAGGGGCCCATTCCTTAACAGGGCAACATTCCCGAGGATCGACCCCTGGCACTTGCGAGATCTGGCACTCAGAGACAAAATCCGAGAGAGCTCGGAACAATACTTTCAGGAGAATGGGGGGACAGTAGACTCACACATAACACTATAGGAAGCCTACAAGACGGTATTGAGGGGGCAGACACAGGCGCTAATTGGGTCCAAAAAGAAGGAAGAGAGTTTACAAATTCGGTCCTTAGAGCAGGATATAACTCAGATGGAAGAAGAGGTGACAGTTGACACCACTAGCAACCTGCGTCACAGACTAGCGCTGAGGCAGCGTGATCTACGCGCCATGGCTGATAGCGAAGCGAGAGCATATGCCCTGGCAACTCAGCATCGTTTATATGACGTGGGAGACAAAGCATCAAGACTCCTAGCGTGGTTGGAAAAGCGTGACAGGGAACGATCATGGGTGACTGAGGTGCGAGACATAAACGGGGTACTGAGAACAACGAATACAGATATAGCAGAAGCCTTTACTACACATTTCGAGGGGGTTTATGCACCCGTCTGCACTAGATCTGAAAGTGACTGTGAGGAACTACTCAGAGACTTCTCCCTACCCACACTAACCAAAGAAGCGCGTGAGACACTGGAGGCTGACCTCACGGAAGATGAGTTGGGGTGGCCCTGGGACTCCTTAATTCAGGGAAGGCAGCGGGTCCAAATGGACTCCCTGTTGATATTTACAAATGTCAGGCTTTCATAATAGTACCACCATTACAGAACATGCTGTTAGAGGCACGAGGACAGGGGCAACTCCCCCCGGATCAGCGGGCGGCCACAGTGGCGGTGATATACAAGGCGGGAAAACCACCGGACCAGTGCGCCTCATATCGCCCAATCTCCTTGATCAATGTAGAGGCAAAAGTGCTAACCAAGGCCTTAGCGAACAGGCTGGTGCCGGTCATCTCAGAGGTGATACATGTAGATCAATCTGGCTTTATGCCAAATAGAAGCACTCGCCACAATCTACGGAGGCTATATGGAGTGCTCCATATGACGCATGACCCTGCTGCCCAGCAGACGGCATTGATGGCGTTGGACGCATCAATGGCGTTTGATAGTATAGAATGGCCCTATTTGTTTATGGTACTTCATTAGTTGGGTTTCAGCCCTAACTTCTGTAGCTGGGTGAGGCTGCTGTACAGGAAACCTCAGGCCCGAGTGTGAGTTAATGGAGCATTGTCCAGACCCTTTCAGCTGCGGAGAGGCACTAGGCAGGGTTGCCCTCTGTCCCCTTTGCTGTTCGCCCTTGCACTGGAGCCCTTGGCACATTGGATTCGGAGGGACCCGATGATCTGGGGCATAGCGGCACCAGGGGGGTGGGAAGAGCGAATCTTGCTCTATGCGGATGACATACTCTTGTATTTAGCAAGACCGTACCACTCGATGGCAAGAGTCCTCCATATTTTTGAGTTGTTTGGGAGTTACTCAGGGTATACTATCAATTGGTCCAAATCGGTGGTCTTCCCGCTATTGGGCCCTTCGCCTAGGATACCGGCGAGGGGCACAGCTCCATTGGTGGAAGAGGGACTTAAGTACCTGGGCATATACATCACGAGAGACCACGGGATGTTTCTGAAGAGGAACCTCGAGCCCCAGATAGATCGGCTAAGTGCCGATGTACGTCACTGGCATACTCTCCCTTTGTCTCTTATGGGCAGGGGGGCCCTTTTTAAAATGATGGCTTTGCCGCGCCTTTTGTATGTTCTCCAGAACACCCCCTGTCCAGTTCCCCCGGCAGTTTTTAAAAGAATAGCCCAGGAAGTTAGAATGCTTTTGTGGCAGGGTGTCTCTCCCAGAATAGCGCTTCACAAACTTCAAAAAGGAGTGTATGATGGTGGCCTAGCGGTACCAGACGTTAAACTTTACTGCTGGGCTTCGCAATTGTTGGTTATAAATGACTGGCTATACGCAGACGTGCACGAGCCAGCCTATAGAGTGGGCAGAGCCAGCATGCCGGGAGGAAATTGGGAACCACTCTTGAACTCCCGGAAAGCACGTCCAGAATGGCCGGCACACATGGGGGTAGTAGTGGGGTGTTGGAGGGAGGCTAACAGGTTCCTGGGCTGGATGGAGAAACTGACTAGTCGGAGTCCACTGTGGGCAGGGGATACACTGAAAGAACTAGCCGCCCTGACGGGCTTTAGAGGGTGGAAACTGATAGGAATCGAATACCTGGGAGACGTGTGGAGGGGAGAGGCTCCTCTCGCCTTTGAAGATCTACAGCAGGAATATAATTTAAATCAGACACAGAGATACCACTATCTAAGACTGATGCATGCCCTGCGGCGATATATCCAATGTGGTAGCCTCATCCCAGATCACTCCCCCCTGGAGGATAGATTATTATTAGACCCCATCCCTGGAAAAGCGACATCCACGATATATTGCAAATTAATAAATAATGTTCCAGACCCCCTAGCGACCTTGCGTGCAACATGGACTGACGATCTTGAGAATATAGACGATGAGGAATGGCAAGAAGAAATAAAAAGCCCAAGAGAGGCGAGGGGCATGGCTTGGAGCATCAAGATGACGGTCTCACTCTAAGAGTGCTCTGGACCCCTCCGTCATCCGCGACCGAGATCCACTGCCATTGACTGCCATCTGTACCTGCACTGTGGACCACGCACCTCTGGGTGCCCGGTGCTGTCCGTCTGGGGCTAGATCTGCCACAATTGAGGCGCGTGGCCTCATCTGCGTGGATCGCCTTGCCTGGCTCCTGGACTCCAAGATGGCGATGCCCACCCCGCGAGCCATGGTGCCTCGCTGAACCCACGGCTGTGGACCCGCCGGCGGCCCAGATTCGCCCAAGACACTTGGACCCCGAGACGTCGGCTGGGCCTAGTGACTCACCTGGGCTGTAGGGGACGGTGCAGCGCGGGCCTGGGCTGTTCCCACTCTGAGGCGTCCTGAGGAGGTCAGACCGCGCGGCCCGGGGTGAGGCCTTTTCGCGGCTGTGCGGCCTCCGTAGCTGCTGGGTGACCCTGTGCTGCACCTGCCGCAGTCGGCCTCCTGGCTGGGACTTTAGCCGCCGATTCGGGTGGCGGGGGGAAGACTGCCTGAAGGTGACTGCCTCCCCCGCTTCCCCCCTGGACCCTGTGACACCTCCGGCCTGCCCGCGACATAGAGGCCTGACGCCTGCACCGGTGACCCTTTGGAGCTACCGACCGGCCGGGGGGAGGAGCTGTGGGGCTCGAGGCCAGCCCCAGAAGATCCGTGTGAAGCATCCGCCTTGGTGTGCGGCCCCCCTCTCTCGGCTGAGTCCCGGGGCTTGTGCGGGGCCTGGCGCCACGGGGGTCACGGCTGGGGGGGCCATATCTCAACTTCCCCGCAACTTCGGCCGCCTTATCGGGCGGCAGAGGCTCAGATGCTGGCACTGCGGTCCCCTGTCTCCCCGCCCTCTGACTGCTACCCTTTCTGAGCCGGGGAGGACTGGGTCCACTGTCCTTGGCTGGGTGCTGCCCGCCTGGGGCCTGGGAGGGCCCTCTGGAATGACAGGCGGGCCCCAGGAAGACCTGCGACTACTCCGGTGAGTGCTGCCGGCGGCTGTGCGTGGGATCAATCTGCGCACCCTTGCCCCAGATGCCGAGGCCCAGCACCGGCACAGCTGTAGGCCTGGGGTGGCGGGTTCAGCCGCATCAGTCGGGGGCGAGGGGCTCCGGGAGGGAGCTCCCCCCGTTTTTTCCCCTCCTCGGCTCCCCCGCTGCCCCCCCAGACTTTGGTGGCTTTGAATATCGGCCGCTCTCCGCCTCCCCGTTGGGGGCCTTGTGGAGGCCGGGCCCCCGATCAGTCTCTCTGGGGGGGTCGTGGGTCCCCAGCCGGCCGCGCCCTCGGTGGAGGGGGGCTCCTGGGGATCCCCATTGGGTGAGTGAGGCAGCGACACGAAGCGGTGAGGACCTGGCCTAGGCGGCTTCCCCAAGATGTTGTGATACTGGGCCATCACCGTAGCGGGGAGTTGGTGGCAAATCTGGCTGCACTGACCGAGTGGAGGGGAGCTCTGGAAGAGGAGTTCTCCCACCGTCTCCTCCCTTCTCCCCCTTGGCTCCCGTGTGGACCCCTCTAGACATTGGCAACTCCAACTGCCGCCCGAACTGGGTGGAGATACCACTTACCTACGCCGGGTCTCCGTGTGGCCATAATCCGTCCAGCGGCTGGGGTGCCGTGATGCCGGGTCCCCGGAAGGCCAATTCGGACGTCGCGAACACCAGGCTGCCCGCGGGGTGGGGGAGGCCCCCGTCTTGAATTTGGTGCCTGAGCGGCCCGACGCCCCGGGCGACCGCTGCCTCCCTTCTTGATGCCGCGATGGGGAAGGACCGTGTCCCTAAGGCCTCCGCTCCACAGACTCAGACCAAAATGGACCAATACACCACGACTGAACGGAATCCGGCGGAGGGGACGCCGGGGGATCCCTCCCTCCCTGGGGGCGACCTATCAGCTATCTTACAGGCTATTGGCGCCTCTCAGGCCTCAGTGGAGAACAAGATCGGTGAGGTCAGGGTGGATATGGCCCTTATCCGACAAGACCTGCGCAATGCCACAGCATGGATTTCGGAAGCGGAGTCCCGCATTTCCACAGTAGAGGATGAGCTCGGACAGTTGAAAGAACAGGTATCCCACCGGCAAACGCGCACTACGGAGCTACACCGCAGGGCTGAAGATGCAGAGAACCGCGCACGCCGCAACAACTTGCACCTGGTGGGGTTCCCGGAGGGGGCCGAGCAGGGTCACGCGGCCACCTTCGTGGAAACCTGGTTGAAATCCTGGATGCCCAAGGTGCTCTTTCGACATGGTTTGCAGTTGAGCGCGCCCACCGCTCCCTGGCCCCTAAGCCGCCTCCTGGTGCCCCGCACCATCCAGTCATCGCGAGGATTCTAAATTTTAGGGACAGGGACGCCATCCTGAATGCGGCCCGGGCTCAGGGCCCCCTGAAGTTCCAAAACCACACCATATTGCTCTTTCCCGACTACACAAGGGAGGTTCAGACCATGCTACGTTCCTACCCGGAGGTCAAGCAAAAACTCCGTAGCCTGGGCCTGCGGTACGGGTTCCTCTTCCCTGCCCGCCTGTGAGTTGTCTTTCAGTGCAAGACGCTTTTCTTCGACACCCCGCAATCTGCATGGACCTGGCTGACTGAGGAACGGCCCCTGCGGGTCCGCTCAGCCTCCATTACCGAACTGTCTGGTTCACAGAAGACTGCCCGCTCCCTCCTAGGCAGCAGAGGTGGCGCACGTGATCCCGTAGAGGTCGAGGACAGTGTGGGGGGGTCCACGTCGCCTGGCCCGGGTACTCAGGGGTCCAGTGCCGCCGCGGCCCCTCTGGCCCCCCGGATCAAAGCCGAGAGAGCTCCGAGGATGAACATCACGGCCCAGATCCCTCCAAGGCCCTGAACTCTGTGGCTTCGGACTCTGACCTTTCCAAAAGTCCCCTCGATCTAGGAACTTAATAAGGGATGCAGGTGCAGGTTTCGCAGAGATCCTGATTGATCAGTGAGGGAGGATATACCTCGCGGACAATGCAACCTCAGAGGCATGCTAATGACACTATCATATCCATTACTGTGGAGGGGTCCACCATTACCACGCTGTGCCCAGCTAAGCGTTTCAGTTTAGCGCATTGTTATTGTTAATTGACCTTTTTTCTTTCAGGGCGACAGATGCTTCGGTTCCGGAAGTATAGGGAGGGGGGGTTGGTGTGGGTAGGGTGGGGACCGTTGTCCTCAGGGTTATCTTAGACCTATCTCTGTTATGGTCACTTTTCTCAACTGTTTACAGCACCTCGACATTTGCCCATTGCACTGCCACCGCAAGACAGCACAACACACCATGCGAGCCACACCTGCACGCTTATGCTGAAGTGTATCAGCCCCCTTGAGGGCCAGAGCCCTTTGCCCCACTCCTTTTGCACGCTACTCACGACCCTGATGTCCATCAAGGCTAGGTCCCTACACATTCTGTCCTGGAATGCAAATGGGCTACTAGATCGCATTAAGCGAACGGCAGTCCTCGGGTATGCCCAGCACCATGCGCCTGATATACTCCTACTTCAGGAAACCCACCTCCTGGGAACCCAATGCCCCTTCTTTGCAAACTATGGTTTCGACCGGGTGTGGCACTCTGGCTTTGAACGGGGCTCACGAGGGGTCGCAATCCTGGCACGGCGAGGGCTCCCCTTCACCCCTGAACACATCGTGACAGACCCACAGGGTCGGTTTGTGACCGTGTCCGGGAAGCTTGAAGGGAATACCCTGAACCTAGCCTCCATATAGTCCCCCCTGCAACACTCACCTCGAAACCTCCTTCGCCTCACTGATATACTTTCCTCACTGCCCACGGGTCAGACTATAATCGGGGGCGACTTTAGCGCAGTTATGCAACCAACACTTGACGCGACTGGTACGCCCTCCCCGACGAGACTGGCCCACGCTAAAAAGTTATCTGACTGGTCGGCCGCCCTCGGCCTATGCGATGTCTGGAGGGTATGGATTCCTCGAGGTACCCAATACACCCATACCTCGGCGGCTCACCACACACACTCACGCACTGACCTGCTTCTTCTGCCGGCCCCGAGTGTCATAACGTTTCTACGATTTCCATCCTTCCCCGGGGAATCTTGGATCACTCGGCCCTGTCTCTCCACTTGGGCGGGACCTTGGACACGACTCAGAAGGTATGGCCGTTTAACGCTTGGTTCTTACAAGACAGAGAGGTCAAGAAAGCGGTAGAGGTGGAACTATGACACTATTTCTTTACTAATCAGGCTCGGTCCCCTCCCGGAGTACTCTCTGGGAGGCCAGTAAAGCTACTATCCGGGGAGTGGCCAGAGGCCAGGTGCACGCGAAGCGGGCGGCACGGAACGATCGACTGACCCTGCTTGAGGCTCAAGCAACACGGCTGGAGACAGCCCTCTCGGGGACCTCCGAGGTTCGTCAGGGCAGGCAACTTGCGACTATTCGAGAGGAAATCAGGCAGATATCCCTCGACTCGGCCATGACGCAGTGGCGTTCCTCTGTGGCCCAAATTTATGGATGGAGCGATAAAAATGGGAAGTTGTTACATAATTTAGTTTCCTACCCCCTGGCCAACAGCATAATCCCAGAAGCTCGGGACTTCCTCTGGCAACACCCAACACACATTTCCCGCAATCGCGCAGGTGTTTGCGGAGTACTATGCCCGTCTATACTCCACTTGTGCACCAGAGGCTTCCCTCTCAGATATGTTAGGCCAGGCCGGGACCTAACTCCCCTGCCTCACCAAGGCTGAAATTACAGAATTAGACCTCCCTTTACCCCAGAGGAGATACACGGTGCCATTTCCCTGCTGAAAGCCGGGAAAACGCCAGGACCAGACGGCTTTCCGCAGGAGTGCTATGCGGCTTATAGGGACCTGCTGGTTCCCCATCTCCTGGAGCTCTATCAATACGTCGCCGAAGTGGGCTCCTTCCCCCCGAGACCGATGTGGCAACTATTGTGGTGATCCCCAAGACCCAGTTGCCCTCTTCCATTTGTGCGGACTACCGCCAGATCTCTTTAATCAATACTGAAATGAAAATATACGCCACAGTTCTGGCCCAACGACTCCGCCCCCTTTTTCACAAGCTGGTCCACCTGGACCAGTGTGGCTTCATGCCAGCACGCAGCACCAGACATTGCCTGAGGCGCCTGCACCTAGCCCACCGCCATCTCCTCACACCGTACCTGACGCTCCTCCTTGTTGATTTCGAAAAAGCCTTTGGTACGGTGGACTGGGGGTACTTGGATGGTGTCCTACAGACGATGGGCTTCGGCCATCAATTCTACTCCCTCTACTCCCATCCCAGAGCCAGAGTTCTCACCAATGGAGCCCTCTCGAGGGCATTCCCAATCCAGAGAGGCACACAACAGGGGTGCCCCCTCTCACCCATACTATTTGCGCTGGCAATGGAACCCTAGGCCTGCCTCATTCGGGACGATCACCAGATCCAGGGTTGGGCTAGGGGTCACCAGCATGTTGACAAAATCGCCCTGTACGCGGACAATGTCCTGCTTTTCCTGGCAGACCCAGCCAACTCTGGCCCTAGATGCCTTGGGTTACTCCAAGCCTTTGAAAACGTCTCAGGCCTCTGACTCAACCCGGCTAAATCCACCCTTGTCCCCCTTCATCTCTCTAGAGAGTGCTTCGATTGACAAACGACCATCCCCATCAGACGGCAATCGTTCAAATACTTAGGGATATGGGTGGCTCTGCTCCCGGAGCTGGAATGGGCATTAAACATTACCCCATTGGTCAAGAATACCAAGGTTGACCTTAAGCGCTGGCAAACTCTACCACTCAACCCTCTCGAGAGGGTGGCGTTGTTCAAAATGATGATCCTCCCCCGCTTCTTGTACATCATTCAGAACACCACCTTCCACTTTCCAAGCAGCTGGTTTAGAGAGATGGATGGGGTGACCACGATGTTTCTGTGGGGAGGGGGTAGACGGCGTGTTGCCCAGGCCCGTTGCAGGATCCCACCCTTCGATGGGGGCATGGGCATGACTGACCTCCACCTATACTATTTAGCCACCAGACTCCTTGTCGTCCACGACTGGTTCACCGGGGGGGTGGTCTGACCCGGCCTACAAAACGGAGCTTAGGGATCTGGACTTCCCCCAAATACAATCCTATTTATACGGGACCCCAATACCCAAAGCGATGCCACAGATAACCAGAGCGGTCCTCGTGGCCTGGCGCACGGCCCTACGACACACGCGATGGGATAAAAGACTGAGCCAACACACACCTCTCTGGCAAGGTTTATTGTTAAGGGAGGTGGAAACCCTCACGGGCTTCCGACAATGGGACCTCATAGGGATATCTCTGCTAGGGGATGTTTGGGTAGGAAACCACATTAGGGCATTCCCCGACTTACAGAAACGCTACACCCTCCATACCTCCCAATTTTACAAATATTTGCAACCCCGCCATGCCCTCAATGCACACATCACAACAGGCACGTCACTCCCCGAATTCAGCCCGCTGAAAGCCCAAGTCATGATGGGGAACCTGGGGAGAGGAGGGGTGTCCCGGATATATCGCACCCTAGTCAACAACGGCCCAACAACTCTTGACCCACTCCGTACCCGCTGGGAGGGATGGCTGGGCCCCCTGGAGGAAGAACATTGGCGTGATGCCCTTATGGCTCCCAAAACCATCACGACCTCGGCCAAACTGCATCTCATTTAGCTCTACTACCTACACACGGCTTACCTCACCCCAGCGCGCCTACATAAAGCAGGCCTGTGCCCCTCCCCAGACTGCACGCGCTGCGGCCAAGCACCGGCAGATTTCTACCACATGGTGTGGACATGTCCTGCCCTTACCCCGTACTGGTCACGGATAGAGGCCGAACTCACACAGATCTTGGGCTGGCAGGTCCCCCACGACCCCCTACGTCTCATCCTTGGGGTGATGGACTGCCTGGATGGCTCCAGATCGGACAGACTGTTCCTTGGGACGGCGATTGCTGTGGCTAAACGAGATATCGCAGCGGCCTGGGCACAGGTCAAGCCCCCAAGTATAGCAAAATGGCGCCGAGGGTTGGATTGGTGTGCCACTCAAGAGGAACCCTTATTTGAGGCTTGTGGATGCCCGGCCAAATACAGCAGGGTCTGGGGCAAGTGGCTCAACCAACTGGGCTAAATGTATCGCACATGCAACTATATGCATTTATGTAACGCCCTTCTATACTGGTGGCTCGCTCAATAAAGATCATATCTGTAATCCAGAATGCCTCTTGCGGAAATGACTCGTACCAATATTGAAATGTCTTGTGCTGGTGTTTTTGCATGTTCTTTAAAATCAATAAAATTGATTATCAAAAAAAAAGCCCAAGAGAGATTGCAATCCATACACGATTTAGACTGGTGCAACTCAAGATATTGCACCTTACCTACTATCCACGTACAGGGGTTGTCAACAGGAGGGGACTTTCTTTCACACTATATGGGAATGCCAGGAGATTGCCTGATTTTGGCAGAAGGTCACAGATGTAATGTCTAGGGTGTCAGGAGTGACGGTCCCAATAGACGCCAAATGGCTTCTTTTGATGATTCTGGGGGACCTTGACTGGCCCAGACACGTGGGATTATGGTTAGCTCTAGCATCGGGGATTGACAAAAGGAACATCGCAAGGAGGTGGGGAGTGCCCTCAACAACGTCGCTGGGAGAGTGGGAAAGGGACCTTGACTGGTGCAAAAGAGCTAAGGAAACAGTGTATAAAAGTAGGGGATGTGTCAAAAAGTGGGAGAAAATATGGACATCATGGCGTCAACATAGAGCAATGTTGGGTGTGGAGTGATACGCATCAGTTAAGTCTTGCTGGAGGGTGGGGAGGGACCGATAGACTGGGCTTTTTGTCTCCTGTCAGTGGATGTAACCAGTTGCTAACCTGTGCCTTTGAAGCCCCTGAAGGTACATGACCTCCTACCTCTCCCTCATACAATTGTTGTGATGATAGAGCTTAACCATGTACGAACGCATGTGATTTATGTAAAGTATGGTCATTTGAGCAATGTTAATAAAAAAGATTTTCCCCAAAAAAAAAAAGAAATGTACAGCTTCCAAAAGGAATGCAAATGCCAAATGTGCCAACACCGCATATTCAAATGTGTATGCAAGGTCAGACTCCAATGATGCCCACCCCACCAGTTCAAATGAATTCCCAAAATGTATGAAACCCTCGTTTTGATTTAAACCAGTTGCCAAAAATGGACACAAGCTAATATCAAAATTCCATGCCAAATTTCTAACCCGAATGTATTACAGTAATATTCATTTTTCGAAATTGATGGTTCAGTTTCTGATAATTCCCAATGACGGTACCTGGTAGAGGAGGAAGATTGAGTACTTGGAGCAGTCGTAGAGGTAGATCAGAGTGGTCCCATGTGGATGCTGAAGTATGTGGCCATTTTTAATGGATACCGGAGCTACTAGATCCACAGTAAGAAAAGTGGAGGTTCCAGATCTATCTCTCTCAAAGAAAACAATCCAAGTTGTGGGAGCTACAAATAAACAATTCAGAAATCCTATTTCAGAAAAGGTACCAGTAAAAATAGGTTCATTCGAAGAAAAATACTAGTTCGTTGTTTGTGATTCTAGCCCTGTAAATCTGTTAGGGAGAGATTTGCTGTGCAAGTTAAATTGCATCATTTACTGCACGCCAGATGGTGTTACATTCCAAACTCATGATGGGGATGTAGATTACAAATTGATTAAACAGAGAAATGAAATAGGAGTATATCCTTTATTCCCCAGTTAAGTACTGCCTGATGATTTAAAAGAGACAGTGAATCCTGAAGTCTGAGATTTAACAGGGAAAGATATCGGACTAATAAAAGGTGTAGAACCAGTCCAAGTTACTGTAAAGCCAAATGCAGTGTTTCCTGGAAAACCCCCTTACCAATTGACATCAGAAGCCATTGCAGGAATAATGCCAGTCATAGAAGATAAGCTGGAGAAAGGAATACTGAGGGAACTGATCGGGAGTCAATGTAACTATCCATTCATGGGTTTCCAGAAACCCAATGGGAAATTTAGAATAGTACAGAATTTACGAATGATAAATGAGATAGTTAGTCCATATTGTCCCTTGGTACCGAATCCAGCCACTATGTGGTATATTTACAAGAAATAGTGCTCTGCTGTTTTCATGCAGAGCTTCCAGTGGTGTTATCGGTTGGTGGGCCCCTGGGAAAGAAAGATCACTGCCCCTGGGACTTTTCCGCCTGGTAACATTGCTTCATGGCCCTGTATGATTTTCCAAACCACTTTATGTGGTGGTAGCGCACCTTATGCTTGTTGAAGTTGTGCAGCTCATCAGGGGCATTTTGTCAGTTGAAACAATGAGGATATATGTCACTCATAGGCTGACTAGGAACAGGTATCAACATCATGAACTCTCATATTTAACATTACTCCTAGAGTAGTAGCCTCTACACCCTACATTCTTCTTGCTGCTTTGAGTGACTATACACATACTTATACCTAGCATATCTGATGTTGATGGATCTAATTGCAAAGGAAACCCAATTGTTAGACTGTGCAATTGTAACACCATTGCCAGATCTAATTATGACCATTTTAATACAGAATATGTGTGCACAAATACATTGTAGGTGCCCATTGAATGGTACACATTTCCAACTTCACTGTGTAGTAGTGAACCTTGGGCATGCTGCAATGGCCTTGATGCAATGGGCATTGAACACATTCAGAAGTTTCATGTCGTAACATCACGTCTTGCCTCACAACATTCAGCAAATTGATGAGGCAAGGAGTTGTATCAGGACACATTGCTACTTATACAGATCAATTGGTAGCCATGACATATAACTATGGATGCTGGAAAAGTACATCAGGTCATACAGAGGAAAATGAACCTTCCCATATTTGATCTGTACCTACTCAACAGTGGACCATGCCATCACTGAATACATGCTCTCAGTATCATGGCTTGTGCAAGTGACATGCATACTGTTGCATTCACACACACATCACGATCTATTGTATATCCACTACCACATACATTAGCATTGCCCTACACTAGGATCATGGCTCCCCTCACAAACAACTTTCATGTTATCCTTCCCAGATAGGCAAGCTGTGCTCCTCAACAGTAGTCAGAGGTTGATAAACATGCAACACATCCCGCAACTTTCGAACCTTCAAGAAGTTCAATTGTGAGAAGGATGCACAATGACTCTGACAATTCCCCGCACATCTGACATGACACTCACTCCTTGCACTACACTTATAGCACAGAGGAAGGCACATTATCAGTGAAGTTCAGGTTGCTGAAGTTGGACATCTCAGGTTGTGTGTAAGGGGGTGGATCAGCTACAAGACATAACAAGTAAAGCACATCATCATAAGCTCCTAGCCCCTGCCTCTAGGGAGACAATGGACGAGGACTCAAACCCCGACAGAGATGAGGCCGAACACCTTGACATGGGGGAAGTACGGGCATGAATGGAAAACCTTGACAGGCGGCCAGGTACACCACAAGGGCCCTCGAGGAAAGGGGGACTTCAGTCCAGCTCCGGGGTTACATGGGAATGCTATACGACAACCTTACCAATGTACAGTGTATATTCACAAGATATGAACAAGTGTACTCTGACTGTCAGTTGTATGGGTTGTTAAAATGAAAAATAATGTTTTAAAAAACAAACTTATTACCCATATATAATAAGCAACAACAGCACAGTACATATGCAAGGCTATTGGCCATGTAGCCTTTCAGGTTGTAAGTGTTCAGATGACAAGGTTGACATGCCTGGATGTTACACATTGGTAAGGCTGGCTGAATCAAACATACATGTGAATGTCTCACACATGCACCTGTTGGCCATTTAGCAGAACCACATGCTGAGCGGCATCACTACTGATAGAGCGCAAATTGCTCTGTCATTTGTAGGGGTGCATTATAATCATGGGCAGTCCGCACCCGCATATAATCCTTTATTGTGTTAACATTTGTGTCATTAGATCGTGTACTGTAATAACGTGTAAAGTGAAGTGATAGGCATATTTTCGTATAACGTGGCGAAATTAACATAGCAATCACATGCTATTCAATGAAGGCCTTAATGTGAAGAATTTTATATGTGACTAATGAGATATTATTCATTTGCTATGTAACGCATTGATTTAAATGTGCACAGTAACAATGATCACGTATATGTGTGCTTAATGAAATTACATGTTGCTTCTTATGTTGGCCGAATTCTGTAGGCCTGATGTGTATTTCTCCCTGCTGCTCTCGAGCTATATTTGCTAGCAGAATTCATGTGTATGCAGAACTTGGTCTTTCTCACGTTTATGTTGCAGGTGGAGAAATGCATCTTTGTTAGTTAGAATAATGTCTTTGTTTTAGGAGTTAGGCTTAGGGAGGAGAAGATACATTGAAAGGCCATGCTGATAATGTCGGTTAGTGTTCTTTTCTCACTGGAGAGAGCCTGGGAATCAAGGTCATCGAGCCAAGACCTGGGAGCATCGCTGCGGGATGGAAAGTTACCTACGAGGAGGTGTCTTGTGTGAATGGGGTGATGTTGCAAAGCCTGATGGGACGGTCTGAATCGATTCTTCTATTGGGGTTAGGGACAGAGTCTGGGGTCTTCTGCCTTGCCTTGAGAGAGAGAGCATCTTAGAACGAGCTCTGTAGCTTTATGCTACCTGACTCATTCAATGTGAATGGTCTTCTTAGGAAGCCTTCACTTGCTGCCACCTTTTCAGAATTTGCCTGGGAAATGCTAAGTATGGATGCCACTTTAGTTATAGTGTAGGACAGGCTAATGCTCTTTACCTATGAACCTCCGATGAAGGGGACTCTTGATGTTGGGGCAGTTATATTTTGCGTCCTGATTCTAGAACTGGTTAATTTATGTATGTTGCATCGTCTTAGCTTCACCCATTGGTTTGGCTTTGTATTAGTTCCAATGTATTTCTACACCCTCATTTTGAGGTGTTTGTATGTCCAGCTGTTCTTGGCTTTGTAATAACCTAAACTTTGAATCAGGAGTCTATGATTCCTCGGAGTCATGGTTCATTGGAACACTAATGCATAATTGGCTAACTACGTTTTCTCCCCTCCACACTTACAAGCAGACAACAAAGACCCATCGGCCAGGGGTTCCAGAGTAAGTCTAGAATATGGAACCCGGCTCCTTCACTACCGAATGACTTAACGGTAGCTGACGTGGATGATGCTGTGCACCTACACAATTCACATACCATACTCAGTAAAGTGATGGTATCAGGAGGCCCTCTGAAAAGCAGACACCAGTAAATGAGTAAGCTACATACATCTCAATTCATGCATTTTGGTCTACTAAGCAACTTGGGTACTCTGCCCGTCAGTGCTGCTGGGTGCATGTTATTGTATACTTATGTTCCATGCACCCCCAAGCAGATTACAACATATTACATTCAGAAGTGAGCTAAGCAGTGTAAGCCATGACAGGCCTTAATGATGATAGACAACTCAGGGGAGGTATGCCAAGGAGTATCATTGGCACATCACTATGGGGCTTCTTTACAAGGCTCTAGCACAGCCGCAGCATATATTTTGACGTTGTTAGAAGTGAAATGCCAGTAGTGCAAGGGCCTTGTAAATAAGCCTCTTTATGTATGACATAGATTCTGTAATTCACCATCAGAACTGTACATGACAAATGCCTGCTGAGGATTCAGCAGCTTTGGAGCACATCTGCACTACCAACCATGTCGTCACATGAGTTGGTTTGACAGCCAATCACAATGTACTTCAACTCCATGCTGCCCTGGGACTCATCTCTCTCACCTATTGTAATAGTGACAGTAGTGTGGGCCACACTGTGTCACAAATGGCACTTGGTGCACATATTGTTCCAGCACTATAGGCATGGCATTTGCCCCTTTTGCATGGGGGCATGACTAATTAGCGCAAAACATTACTGTGAGCCATACTTAATGGTTCCTGAAAGCATCAATGAGTAAATGAGAAACATAAGAGAGTAGAAACATTATGTGTACTTACATGTTCATCCACCAACTTCAATGCCCACGTACTGCAAATGGTCAGACTCCCTGACAACCACATCTGCACAGCGATGCTTTTATTGTGGGGCGTCACGGTCCACGCCATGGATGCGCTGCATCTGTTGCCGGATTCTCTCCCACCTCTGCTTCTGGGCCTTGTCAGGGTAGCCCTGGATCACACAGCCCCCACGTGCTAACATATTTGGGAGATAATGGCAGACCAGCCACAGAAAAGTACCCAACTCCTGCGAATTCATAGGATGACTACGTCTCTGTCCGGGCACGATCCCACCCACAAACAATCCTACCACTACAAAAAAAAAACACCCTAATACCCCTATTACAAAAGTACCCCCAAAAGACATACACCCAACACTTTACACACTAAATGATACAATAAATGATGAAAACAATAAATGACAATATACAACAAAAACACACAACATAGGACTTAATGCACACAATAGGGACAACAGACACAACGCACAAACTCCTCAATCTCCAAAACCACTCTCCAGCACAATCCACACACCACCACTCACAAGCTTAGGCAGTAAACCTGTGACTTATTGTGAAAGTGAAAGTAACTTTACATTTCCTGGTTTGCAGCATGCAGGGTCCATTACATCACTTTCCTAAATCAGTTACTTCACTTCCTGGGTGGATGCAGCACTTTTTCAGCCTATGCATGGTTTTTTTTACGCTAGCGATTTGCTTGTGGCATCAGAGATGCGAGAAGCTTCTAAACAAGGCTCCATTGTTTTGTTAAACCACCTGGCTGAGAATGGATGCCAAGAGTCCCCAGGGAAGCTGCAGTACTGTCAAAAAGAAGTTCAATATCTGGGACACATCATTGTGAAAAGAGTTAGAAAGGTGTCACCAGAGAGAGATGCATCCATCTTGCAAAGGAATCTACCACGAACTCAAAAGGAAGTCAGAATATTTTTGGGAATGGTTGGATACTGCAGCCAGTGGATACGAAACTTTCACATAATAGCAAAACCTTTAATGAGATTGACACTTAAGGATGTGTCAGATCCGATCCCATGGGACAATGAATGCTCAAAGGTGTTCCTAGAGTTGAAAGGTAAATTGTGTTGCGCCCCTGCTCTAGGAATGCCTGAATATTCAAAATAATTCACATTATTTTGCAGTGAGAGAGATGGGTGCGCTCACTCAGTGTTGACACAGGTTCATGGTGATACCTGAAAACCAATAGCATACTTCTCGACAGCACTTGACCCCATAGCTGCATGTCTTCCCGGTTGCCTAAAAGTGGTAGCTGCAGTAAGCACTAGTCTGGAAAAGAGTGAGAGCATAGGGATGGGATATCCTTTAACTGTTATGGTCACTCACTCTGTGGTGCTATTGTTAACAATAACCAAGACACAGTATCTGACTCATAATCATTTGACTAAATATGAGCAGACTATCTTGTCCTGCGATAATCTAGATCTCAAAAGATGCAGTGTACTGAATCCGTCAACTTTGTTACCTATAAATGATGTTGACTGTGATGAAGTCAAACAAGATTATCTAGATGTCACGGATCCATGCACCAACCCAAGACCTGATATTAACGATGAACCTCTAATTGAGCCCAACCATGTACTGTTTGTAGATGTATCATGTTTAAGAGGTAATGATGTTACACTAAGAGCAGCATATGCAGTGCACACTATAAATGATGTTGTTACCAGAGCCTGCAGTTTAACTGCACAAATGAGAGTCACTATTTTTACAGGAAGCCAGTATGGGTTTGGTGTGGTCCATGATTTTGGACAGTTGTGGTCGCAAATAGGTTTTATAACTTCTTCAGGCACTCCCATTTGGAACGGAAGTCATGTTAAAAATCTGTTGGAAGCTTTGCAGTTGCCCAGGGAAATAGCAGTGGTTAAGTGTGCAGCACACCAAAGTGGGAATGGATATATTGCCATGGGCAATAGATATGCAGATTCACTGGCACTGTATGGTGCTTTGTTGGTCTGCACATTTAATGGAACTTTCACATGTGAGTACGAAGAAGAGAGTTCATTCACAATGTTGATAAGAGTCACAGACACATGGAACGAGATAAAATGAGTCCAGGAAAATGTTTCAGACGCAGAAAAAATAGATGGATAAAAGCACCTAAGCCAGGCAGAACCCACCACTCTAGTCAGGGCAAGTAAGTTACACACCAGAGATAACCTGTGCTCACCCCCGGTAGCTTGGCACAGAGCAGTCAGGCTTATCCCCTGAGGCAAGGTGTAAAGCGTTTGCGCAATCCACTCATACCAGTAACACAATGAATACACCACAAAAGAGACTCCACACAGAGTTATATGAAAATACAATAAATAATGTACATAAATCATAGACCAAACAACATAAATCATACGAACTGTGCATACTATGCCAAACCCAAGTCAGAACTCATTATTCTGACAATGAAAGAATTAAAATGACATACATTATAACATCAGGGCAAGAAATGCAGCAAGTTCTGAAAAGATACATGAATCAATAATGCTGTGCATAATATGCAAATCCTGAAGTAATGCTCATTATCTTGTCAGAGCAAGAATCAAAATGGTATGTTTTAGAACATCAGGGCTTGAAAAGCAACAGATTGTAAAGTAAGGACACGTGAACCTTTAATAAAGTGTACCAAAGTGACATAGATCATAAAGCCTGCACATACTATGCCAATCCTGAAATAGTACTCGTGACCCTGTCTGATGTGAGGTAGAACGACATACATTACATCTTCAGGGCATGAAATTGAAATGCAGCAGGTTATGAATGAACACATGCTTCATCACATTAGGGCAAGTAAAGTGACCTAATTGGGGGAAACACACATAAACCACTTCATATTACTTTAAACACATAGGGCCCCGCACTCGTATGCTCCTATCATGCTGTATACAGTAATTTAGGCCCCAAGTGAAGGGCATAACAGCATCTGTGTTCCTATTTACCATAATACAGTAAATTTATATCATGCAGTAATCGGGGGGCTCCCCCAGATCTCACCCTGTAAAGAAATACCAGCAACGAGTAGGCGTCCCCAGGTATGTGCTAGGATGGGAGGGGGGGTACACCCACTGCTGAATTCAGCAGGGAGACCTCGCTGGGTCCCTGTGTACCAACAATGAACAGCAGCTGACTCAAAGAACTGAGCCGCCCGAGCCGGGATGTGGGACGGCTAGACAACTCCCTCCACGATTCTCCACTAAGGCGGGGAGTAATTCCCACACCAAGTGGGGGGGCGCGACTCCAATAAAGTGAAGGGCTGTCCGAACGCCCTCACCTGAGGTTCCCACGAGGCAATGGCAGGTGCGTCTTCACAGAGCAGGCCGGCTCCGCCGACTCCATGACGTCAGCGGAGTTCCTCTGCTTTGCCTTCATTATGTGCTCGAGGCAGGCGGCTTCGCCTGGCGCTGCGGAGGCTCTCTAACTTCAGAGAACATGGTGTTGTGGGAGACCAGGCACGTAAGCAGTGAGCAGCCCTGGGTTTGAACGACACAGTGCAGGGACAGAGCAAGGCACCAGACACGCGCCGCGCTCCTACCAGCGCTCACGCTCGCTGACAAAGCCTCATGCTTGGCGACAAGCGATCCACATGCGCTTCTCTGGGCACAAGTTTGAAATGAAAAAATAAAACGCTCAGCATGAACTTTTGTTGCAGGATACGAAGCAAGTTAGCCTGCACTTGGGGTGAAAAGTAAACTGCTCACCATGTGCTGAGAACACTGGTGGGGGCACAAAGCAGGCAGGCAGGCCAACACATCCAGGCAGGTAAAAGGCAGGGATGATGGTTCCTCCTCACATCACCACAGTGCCTTAGGGAATCCAAAGTCAGGGAGCTGCTGGCAGCAGGGCAACAAGCATAAAAACAATCCAATGAGTCCTTTGTGCCACCCACAGGTAGCAGACAGCAGGGCAACAAGAGAAGAGCAGTCCATTTGAGTCCTTTGTGCAGCACAGGTAGTCCTTCTGACAGAGTTTCAGTCCCAGTTCCAAAAGTGCTCTAAGAATGTGGGGTCAGAGCCCCTGTACTTATATTCTGGTGCACTGTTTCTAGAAGGTAGGACAAGTTTCCAGCAAGGCCTTTGCAGTTCCAGAAGTTTCCTTCTTCCCCTGTCTTGGCTCCAAACATCAGTAGGGGATAAACAAGCCCTTTCTGTGAGAGCAGGACACAGCCTTTACAACTGTAAGTGTGCCCTGCCTCCCTTTTTCCCAGTCCAGGAATACTATTATTATGCAGATGCATCCAGCCCCTCCAGTGTGATGGCTGTCTGGAAAGTATGCCCAAGTCCAGCTGTTACTCTATCCTAGAGGTGGATTGGAGTCAGGCTGCAAAGCACACAGAGTTATAAGAACATAGAAATGGCCACTTTCCAAACATACCAAACATGACAACACTACTCCTTCCAGATCAGAGATTACCACTTAAAAACATATCAGGGAATTCCCCATGGAAATCTATGAGAAGAGCAGGCCTCACAGCAGTGAGAAGCCAAACCGGCCTGTTTGTCACTACCAGGACATGCCTCAAAATGAAGGCACATGTCCTACCTTTTACCTACACAGCACCCTGCCCATAGGGCTACCTAGGGTCTAAAAAAGAAAAGGGGTGTTTCAGGTTTGGCATGTAACTGTAAATGCAAAGTCAATGTGGCAGTAAACTGCGCACACAGGCCCTGCAGTGGCAGAGGCCTGAGACAGCGTTGAAAGACTACTTCTGTTGGTAGTGCAAGCAGCGCTGCACGCCCACTAGTAGCATTTAATTCACAGGCCCTGAGTATATGGGATACCACTGTACAAGGGAAATGAAATATGCCAAACAGGTGTAGACCAATCATACCAAGGTTAAAGGAGAGAGCACATGCACTTTAGCACTGAGTAGCAGTGGTAAAGTGCCCAGAGTCCTAAAGCCAACAAAAGAAGGTCAGACAAAATACAGGAGGAAAGCAAAAAGTTTGGGGATAACCCTGCTAAAAGGGCCAGGTAACAATAAGCAGGTTGTGGGAAAAAACAACATTTGGACATCGTCTGATGAGAGACCAGTTTTGGCCGATAGCTTGTTGTTTCCAATGACACAATATTACCATGAGTGCGCACATTTAGGAAAGGATTGCATGGTGAGGTTTCTCAGGCAAAGTTGAATCCAAGATTCTGAATGTTTGCTGAAAAATTTGTCATAGGTGTGTCACATGGAAACAAAAGAATGCAGGAAAGAGAACACACATTACACTGACACACATATGGAGATCAGATGGACCATTCTACAGGATGCAGATGGATTTTATTGTAATGCCAATTTACAACGGGCTGAGATATGTCTTGGTCAGTGTGTGCATTTTCTCGAGATGGGTGGAAGCCTACCCAACTCGGAGAAATGACAGTCTCACAGTAGCCAAGCTGTTATTACGTGAACTGATCCCTTGGTACGGAATGCCGATTTCTCTTCAGTCAGATAGAGAAACCCATTTCAATAACGAAATTCAGAAAATTATCTGCACCACATTACAAATTGAGCACAGACTACACTGCAGTTACAGACCTTAAGCTTCTGGACTAGTTGACGAGGTGAATGGGATTATCAAATCACGATTAGCAAAGGTTTGTGCTTCAATCTCTTTGAAATGGCCAGATGCTTTACCATTGATGTTAATGAGTATTCGAAGTACTCCAGACAGGACAAAAAAAAACTATCCCCACATGGGATTCAGATGGAAGGCCCATGAGATTACTAGCTGTTCCTGCAAATGCTCTTTTGAATATCACTGACCACATTATCTTGGATTACTGCAAAGGTTTGGCTGATGTGGTCTGTTCTATTTCTCATTAGGTTTCAGCAACCGCTCAAGATCCACATCAAGAACAGTGCCACGACCTCAGCCCTGGTGACTGGGTCATGATCAAGAAGGATGTTTGGAAGACTGGTTTAGAACCCAGATGGAAAGGCTCCTTCAAGGTGATTCTGACAACAATTACTGATGTTAAGTGTGCTGGGATTGCAAACTGGACTCATGCTTCACACACCAAGAAGGTGAGAAACCCAGACGATGCACTTGTGGTCTATGATCCTGAAAGAAGAGCATTGGTGACTGCACCAATTCCTGATAGACCACCCAGCAGCACTGTTGCCTGAGCAACAGCAGGAGGAAGAGAGGGGTGCAGATCAACCAACTGAACGAGAAATTCAGGTGTCCAAAATAAAACAGATTGGAATAGAATTCTCTAATGAAAAAGAAGCAGAGACTTCTCCTCAGAACAAACATGGCGCTGAAACTGCATCTGCACAAACAGCAGATCCTGGAGAGGGAACAAGGACCAAAAAGAGTGAATTGACAAGCTAAATGGCCACAAAACTACCACCATAAAGCCTAGAGAAGAAGCTCATCAATAACACGAATACCAGAGACTGTATCTGAATAAACCCAGTCCAGTGATGAAAGTGGTATAGAACAAAAGGAAAAATCTTTGAGAAGATCCAAAAGAGTAAGGGTGCCTTGTCGCAGGAATTCAGCTCCTGAATGGTCATATTACGTGAACACAGCATTGAATGTCACTTTGGAAGATTTGTGCAAAGCTAACCCTGAACTGCTAGAACCCCCTTGAGAACAGTCTGAACAGTTAAAGGGACAAAAAATAATTTTGAAAGGAGCAAAAAGTAGAGGCATTAAAGAAATTATTGACAAAACGGAATGTGCTGTTAGACCCTTATTGTTTTAGTCTTTTATTTTTCCAGAAGATCAACCTAAGACCGAGTGAGCAGTTGAAGAATAGGGATAACATTTTAGAAGAACACAGAGTAGGGTTAAGTATTGTCTGCTTAGTACCTGAACTCTAAACAAAAACAAATAGATAAAAGAACAAAAAAGAAAAACAAACTGTTGATCTCAAGAAGCGTGAAACTGACTCAGAGAGAATGTGTTGCATTAGAAAGAAGTGTAAATATATTATGTGTTCAGTTTTCGTAATAACAGTAATAATGATTTCCATAGTACTAATAGGATTTTGTTTGACACCTGAGACAGAAAACAACACTAAGAACTCTACTAAACCCCATACCCACCTTAGCTTAGAAGATCAGGTTAGATATTCCTTTGTGAGTTATAAGAAAGAGGAATTCTCCACAAATGTATATTCTAGATTAGTTCAGGAATACACTATTGCTATGGACGCTATGAACTGCTATGTCTGCGCACACTTGCCTACATCAGTTTCAGAAGAAGTAACATATTACCACATGTCTTCATCTTATGCTGTTTCATGTAGCAATCTGCTTTCTTTAGTTTACAGAAGAGGACATTTTGAATACTATTACTCTAACTATGATTTGATACTTTCTAGAGTTCCTTTGATAGAAAGCATAAATTTACACTCGCAAGCAAAAGAAATGGATCCTGCATGGTATAATTTCTTCCCTCATAGGTCTATAGATATTGTACAAGCTTACCAGAATAACTTAACCTGTTTAATGCAGCCAGTGGAAAAGATATACATTATGGCTTTAGACGAAAGCTGCACTAAAATAACCCAAATCAGTGATAAGAGTAGTGATGTTTTAGAAAACGCTTGGAAGAAAGAGAAGAATGAATTTCTAAAAAAGATGATATATCCAAAACTGAGATTAGAAAGCCAACACAAACAGAAAATTTGCGTTTACAGAAGGAGGACATCTAAACAGAATAGACATGTAAGAATCAGTAGTTGCGAACATACATTTGAACTAACAGGGGAATAATGGCAAATATTGCAGGGGGATGAGAATGCAATTCCTGGAGTTTACTATATTTGTGGCTTAAATGCTTATTTATTGTTGCCAACAGGCTGGGAAGGCATTTGCACCCTAGGCATAATAATTCCTAAAATGTATAATGTGGAAATCTTACATAACAATGACACCATCACATAGACAAAAGCCAAATGCTGAGACTGGAACAGGATTAACAGGAGACATATTTGGAGCAATCATTCCACCTGTAGGCATAATTTTAAATGACGAAAAGATTAGAAAGTTAGCTACCGTTGTTGACAAAATGGCAACGAGCACATCCGGAGCTTTGGTTAAAATTAACACTGAGCTAATTTCTATAAGGTCTATGGTACTCCAAGACCAACTTGCTCTAGCCATCTTACTCACCGTGAAGGGCGGAGTCTGCAAAATGCTTAAGTTAACCCATTGCTGCACATATATACCTGACGAAAGTAAGGAAATAGAAGACTATGCAAAGAACATTTCAGGTTTAGAACATGAACTTCATGAATTGGAAACATGTAGGCCCAGATTCACAAAGGTTTATTGTTAGGTTAGCTTTACTTTTGTAATGCTAACTTTGCGCTCAATTTAACGCTAATTGGTAGTAGCGTTGGTTTTTAGGGAAAAGTAACGCAAAGCAGAGCGAAACACTGCTTTGCATTACTTCGCGTCAAGGTGGGGTGTTACATGAGTGGTACATGGGTGTTCCTATGCAACCACCCACACTCTTTGATGCAAAACCCTATCTACTAACATTAGTAGCCAGAGGTTAGTGCCAAAAATGAAAGCGGCAGTAAAGCTGGCGTTAAAAAGAGAAATGTTTTCATTTCTCCTTTATTTTCCAGCTTTGCATGCGTGCTGCACTATACAGCACACATACAAAGTAGGAAACGTTTTAAAGTGTGTGTAAGCATAGTATTTTGTATTGGAAGGAAAACCTTCCAGTACTAAACCTACGCTAGACTCAGGCATGCATCCTAGCACTATGGCGCTAAGGTGTGTGCCTGGCACACAACAGCTAAAATCAGCGCTGGCGCAAGGGAGAGGGGAAGAGAGAGCCATATCTCTGTAGATATGGTGCTCTCCTGTTCTTTCCCTGTCACGCAATGCAGCGCAGCCTCTTAGGGGGCTGCGCTGCATGCTTTGACAGTTTTCCAAATCTGAGCCCCAGTGTTTTTGAGAATTTGGGGAAAGGAGTGCAAACTATTGGAAAATGGATTTTGCACAGTAGGGAAAGGAATTCTGAAGGCTATACTAATGGCAATAATAATAATAGGGTTGAGCTTAATATTTCTTTATACTTTATTCATGAGCTGTAGATATTTGATAAAGCAAGTAAAATTAGCTTAAATTATGTGATTAGCTGGTGAAAATATTAACACGAGGAATGGCCAAAGAAATGGAATGAAATCTGTGCCTTTTATTAAACGTGCAAATTAACGTGTAGCATAATTAGCATGATTTGTTTTGTAGCAAGCATACATTTCTTTCGTATTTACGTTGTCAAGCTAAACAAGGCCTCATTTATTTCTCTATTTTCTGCATTGCCTTTATTTAAACTTTTCTTAAATAAATACGCGTTTTAACAAGATGCTGAATGGTGCAGTATTAAATAAATTATGCAGGTTAACTTTTTTAGACATGTCATTTTTGTAGAATGTGCTGACTTTAATAAATATTTTCTTTCCTTCCTGAGCTACATGTTCTCACTGTATTTGGATAGATTTTAGCTGTCATTCATTCACAATAATGAATACAGGAATGCAGGAAAATGTAAAGTTCATGATATAATTCAGTAGAAATTACAGCTAGAATGTCTCTGCTTTAGACTAGTTCATTGTCATGCAGTGGAGTTCTGAATAGCTAATAAAGTAAGCTGCAGGGTTCTCGTGGGAACTCGATGGAAAACTAACGTACATGAACATTTGCAACTTAGTTGACTGCTTGCAGATAATGCTTTGCCATTTTTGTATGTTAAGGATGTAGCAGATCATTGAACGATCCTTTTACCATTGGACTAAGATGACCTAACACCGAAAAAGATGGATACATATGTTTTTGTGTTTAATAGGTGTTCCTAGTTAGGAGACTTCAGAGTTCTTCCACTACCCTTTCCTTAGAGCATTCTCTGAGAGCTTTATGATGTCCAGACTGGTCCAGAATAATTGTTCTATGACTATCCTTTTCCTGGCTTTTGCCTTTTACACTGTGAACTACTGCTGATGGTGTTTTCTAAAGTCCTTTAAGAATATAGCTACTGTTGTGACTAACTTCTAACTGAGAAAAGAGACTCAGACGAGTTTCCAGAACTGCTCTTTATGAGGAGTTTAACTAAAATCTAATTTTGTTCTAAATGCTCCTTAAAATTCTCACTCTTTTCTGAAAATGACTCTTTATGGGTTCTGGTAGGTTAGGATCTACTGGAGTAAAATAAGGACTTAGGTAGCTTTCCTTTAGGGAACACTCAGTAATATTTCCTGATTGTTGCTAACCATTATTTTTCTTAATATTTCTATAAGCTGATTTATCTAATTGTTTTATCTGGATAACGAGATTTCAAACCAAATTACTAAACTTAAAATGATAAATAAAGGTGTTAAAATTCATCTAAACTCTCATTATTGACTGAACATACTAAGTGGTGTTAAAATGTGATACTGACTTATGCTCCAGTCTAAAACGATGGCAAAGATCCAGTCAACCTGAAGAAGATGAAGAAGAACAAGGCGCAGAGTTGGAGACCACTTTGTAAGTCAAGGGTTTAACTGATTTAAAGGGAAGATATTTACGCGCCAGCACAATGATTTGGTACTTTGTTACCTAGACATAACAAGCTATGTGTGTTACGTATGCAGGAAAAATCCTACACATTTCTTTGTCTTAGGTACTGTTGTCCATTGGTTTGCACATGTATGTTCAAAATATATCTCTACTTATATACCTTGGTTCTTGCACCATTCATTTAGCATGAGAAGTTAAAAACATTTATTGTCAGTACACTGTGATACCTTACCTTCGTTATATTTCTTCTAGGTTATTTCCTAGTGTAATATATCCTTCAGAACCTATTTATTCATTGTATCAGTTTTACATTGATGGACTGGAATGCAGACAATGTAGCCAACTTGAGACATTAACTTATTCATCCATAACATCACTGAAGTATGCGACCCTGATCGTATTCAGGAGTTTTTGGAGGGGATCCGGCTCCCGCAGATTGTCCCGACTCATAGGGCCGCGCTGGAACAGCCCATTGCGCTTGATGAGATCACAGACGCCATCCAGCAGCTGGTGGCGGGCAAGACGCCGGGGACGGACGGGTGGCCGGCAGAATTTTATCGTACTTTCTCCGCACAGCTGGCGCCGAGGCTGTCCAAGGTGTATGCAGAGGCCTTTGAAGCGGGTGAGTTACCACCAACTATGAGGGAGGCGACACTGGTTGTGCTGCCTAAACCAGGGCGGGATCCCCTTCTCATGGCCTCCTACCGCCCCCTGTCGATGCTTAACGTCGATTACAAGATCCTGGGGAAATTACTGGCTAATCGACTCCTTGTTGTTGTTCCTCTGCTGGTCCATGAGGATCAGAATGGTTTCATTCCGGGGCGCAATTCGGGGCTGAATCTGCGACGGTTGTTTGCGCTCCTGGAGTGGGCGCGGGGTGGGGAGGAGCGTCCTTGGATCGCCTCGCTCGACATAGAAAAGGCGTTTGACACCTTAAGCTGGGCTTACCTCGAGGCGACCCTGAGGGGGTTTGGTATGGGTCCCCACTTTCTACAGTGGGTGCGATTGTTATACAGTGGACCGCGAGCCAGGGTGAAAACGGGCCGCACTTATTCACCGCTCCTGTCGATAGCGAGGGGGATGCGACAGGGCTGCCCCCTGTCCCCGATCCTTTTTGCTCTGGCAATGGAGCCGTTGGCATGCCGGCTGCGGGTGCGGGTGTGGGGTATACAGGTTGACCAACGATGGCATATCGCCTCGCTGTATGCCGATGACGCATTGATTTACCTTCGTGGCGGGGCCGCGACCCTACAAACCATCATGGCTCTTTTAAATGACCATGCGGCCGTCTCTGGACTCCTGGTTAACTGGGCAAAATCGGTGGTGTTCCCGATGACACCAATGACTCCGGCGCAGAGGCGACTAGCGCCGCTTACCCCGCTGCAGTGGGCGTTCGACACCTTTAAATATTTGGGGGTGCAGATTTATCACTTGGGATCAGACACGATCAACGGGAACCTGGGTCGAGCCATTACGCGAGCGCGCACAACCCTTCCATTTTGGACGAGTCTCCCCTTGTCTCCAATGGGTCGGGTAGCAATATCCAAAATGTTAGTTCTCCCCCGTCTTTTATATTTTTTTCTGTGTACTCCCATATCGTTTACCCGCAGTCTCTTCGGTGACCTGGAGTCTTTGCTGGTGTCGCTGATATGGGGTGCTTCCCGGGCTCGAGTGGCCCTCCACAAGTTATACCTACCACTATCGGAGGGTGGCCTGGGCGCGCCCAGTTATGAGCGGTACTACGCAGCGGCGCAACTACAGTGGCCAATGCGATGGCTCGCCAAGAGTAGCCTCACTGAGCTGGTCTCTGGTGCCGTGACCTGGGATATCTCAACGCTCTTGGAGTGGCTCTCGGGCACTGCCACGCCAACCCAGAAGCGACGGGGCAATTTATTGATGATCGCAGCCCGACGACACTGGGCCAGATACGTGGTGCCGAGGGGCCGACCACCGCCCTACGCCCCTAGTCTGCCTCTGGCGCTGCTCCCTGGCACGTATACCTGCCACGGACGCCCAGAACTGGGAGCGTGGAGGGAGAGTGGACTGGACGCATGGGGGGATATGTTCGCGGATTCGCAACTGCTGTCGTTTGAAGACCTAGTGGAAACGTATGACATGCCACAGGACTCCGTCTTACTGTATGCCCTACTGAGTCGCCTGTCCTCGCAGTTCTGGGGTGTGGACGGGGGCGAGCCTGCTACTTCACATTTGTTACATACCTTACTTACGCACGGCCGCGGGCGCCAGGCCATTACAGCCATATACACCTCCATTAGATTGGACGCATCCCCCTCCACTGACTACCTTGCGAGCGTATTGGGATGGCGAGCTTTCTATTACCCTGTCGGATAAACAATGGCAACAATGTCTTACTTACCCCAAAATTATCTCGACCAATGCCAGAGTGCAATATACTCAATTTAATTATCTTCACCATACGTATCTCACCCCTCATAGACTGGCACGTATGTACCCTACTGTCGTGGACGTTTGCCCTAGATGCAGAAATCAGGCTGCTACTTTCACTCACATGGTCTGGACTTGCGCCACCATTCGCGTTTTCTGGCTAGAGGTGGCAGCTGTGCTCACAGCGGCAGCGGATGCGCGAGTGGAGGTGGAACCCCTACACTTTCTGTTGGGAGTTACGAGGCGTAGCTCGGCTCGTAAGAGTACGAACAAATTTTTGGACCTTGCTTTGGGCCTGGCTAAACGGAGAATTGCCATGACCTGGAAGGCGCAGGAGGGGCCCCGGGGTCACTTTGTGGCTGCTAGACCTGCGAAGGGTGCTGGTCTCGGAATGTATGAATCAACGTGAGGCTGAGGCGCGGGCGCCGCTCCCCTTGCGACAAGCTTCTGCGCAGTGACAAGGATTTTTGACGGCCATTGAGGCTAGAGTTGTTGGGGAGGTTCCTCCCCCTGAACCCCCTTCACATACATCGGTGGGGTCCCCCCGCTGGCCCCGCCGCCCCCTCTTTGGCCCAGGCACGTCTACTCCCTGCCCCCCTTTCCCCCTCCCTCTCCCCCGTCCACTTACCCTAAGGATATACTCTTACGGTTCCTCCCTGAGGTGCCTGGCGCGACCGCCCGCACTCCATCATGTCCCTCCGCTATTGCTATTGTTCTCGCTATTACTTATTGTTTATGTTCTACCTCTGATGCACCAGATCAGCACTTGTGATCGTACTGGGCTTTACATGTACATATATACATATAGAGATCGGCTTTTGTTTCTTATCTGGTCCACACGTGAATTGCTCTTTGTTCTCCCCCTTCTTTTGCTTTTTGTTTTCGTTTATGGTATCTTTTGTGTCCGAAATTGTGTGGTCTTTTTCAGGAATACACGATCTGCAATGGGCCTGGACACGCGGAGCAATGCCCGATTCTCCTTTGTTGATATTCTTTATTGTAATTCATGCATGTTTGGTTGTGTGGCACTGTGGAGTGAAGCAGTGAGCCGCCCAGCCCAGTAGGTACGGGAATGCTAAATGATTATGACTCTTCTTCTACCCCTACCTAATGCCATTCGATTTTGTTGTTGATACATATTATCTATAGTGTATCCTGATTAATCTGCATATGTTTTGGATGTCATTTTGATAAAATTTATAAAAATCATTCATTAAAAAAAAAAACATCACTGAAGTATGTCAATGTGGCTTATTATCTATGTGTATATTTGACCTTGAATGTTGGAATGTCTGGGAATTAGCTGCACCCTGATCTTTAGGTATCACATCTGTTACTAGAGTGCATATTTATGCAACATTTGATACTATACTTTCAGTGCATGACATACATGGAATTTAGATATTCTTTTTCCATTTGTGCTCCTGATACTTTGATCAGCCTACAGATATACTGCCATGTGTGACACATATGCTTAGGATCACAAGATTTGCTCAATGACTGTTATTTTAGTGGGACATTTACAACTAATCCAGACTTGTCACACCATTGCACATACACACATCTCAAACTTTTGTAATACTTAACCTTTCTTCTTATATTGATGCTAATTTTGGACCATATGAGTTATCAGTTGATGAGTTTGACATCGCAGAAATTGTGGTTATGTGCGAGATGACACAGTACTTCTCGCTGTGGGATTTTTCCTACTTTAATTGCAGCATCAGTGAGGGTACCACACACTAAGACATCACTGGCTATATGTTAGAGTAAGATACTACCACTATGTGCACATGACACAAGATCCAGACATAAACACAGAGATGGCTATTATGCCATACCTTACAATCTATTTGCTGGTATGTAGAATAGTTCTGCTTTTCTTACCAATGAGTAGGCCATTCCCATATCTGCCATTCTGAAACCACTCATTGATGGTACTGTGGCGGAAGATGTATGCATCATGTGCACTTCCTGGAAATTTACCAAGGACATTGATGAACATTCCATGATGGTCCACTATTACCTGGATATTTATGGAGTAATTGTTCTTACAGTTTCTGTACAGGTGCAATGTGGCAACAGGGGGCACAAATTGCACGTGTGCAATCAATGGCAGCATGCACAGGAGGGAATCCAGCAATGTTGAAGAAGTCTTGCTTGGTGTCCAAATGGTGTTGGGTAGTTTTTGGGAAGAAAAGGTACTGGGGTGTCAGTTTTATGATGACATCCAACACAGATGGGAGAAAGGCAGAAAATTCTCCCTTTGAAATGACTGCTAAACTGGCTGGTGTGGTTTGGAAAGATACTGGGCCCAAGATGTGTAGCACAGACATCAATTTTACATGTGGTGGGAAGGCACTGGTCCTTGCAGTTACTTGCTAGAGACTTGGCGCTAGCTTCTCCAGCAATTCCATGATGGACCCCCTCTTCAGTTTGTAAAACTGTATGAACTCCTCCTACACGAGGTGAATGTGGGATATGCATTGACGGAAACACACTCCTTCCTCCTTCACTGCCTTTGTAGTTGTCTCCTAGCTACTCCCAGTTGCAGTATTACGACCTCCATGGCGTAGTTGAGCTTACCAAAGTGTACTGTGATGGTGAGGAACACAGCCACTGCGTCATTTCCTATGCCTGGGTTGCCAATGCGCAGCAATTCTGACACATTTCTATCATTGTGTTGTGCTATTCCACGATGCGTGGCACAGCGATATACTGTAAAATACCACTGCATTACGTTTGCATTGGATTTTGCGTGGGAACGCCTACATTGCATTTATAAATTACTGCATGATGCTGCTGGATTCAACGCAGAATTTGCTCCACGCAATTCAAAACAAATGACGCATTTGGGCACCTGCGTCATTTTTTAAATATGACTTAGTGCTGGCGTTGTCCTTTCGCCCCATTGCATGGCGAATGAGTGAGGCAAACCCTTGATAAATATGCCCCCCAGAGGTTCAAGAAAAATAACATTCACTGTGAACCCTCCTCTTCTGCAAGCAAATTAAGATACTTTTCTGTGCACAGCATCTTGCCACTCCATAATCTCTCCCTACAGAGCACCCTCTCCACTCAAATCGAATTATACATACAAACATATGCATATACATATAGACTGTACCTTGAAGGACATTGAAACAGAGACGAATCAAGGCATGGAGCCTCTGGTAAGTTACTGTGTGGAAAATATAATATGGGTCCAATATTGCTTGCTGCTGTAACAAATGATTGAAATGAGCACGGCCTCTTATAGGCCAAATGCATTTGCTGCAACAGAGTGGATAACATCCTAACTCATTCCTTGTTTGCTTGTCTTTTAAATATAAGCGTCAGAGAGAACAGATTGAAATGTCTTTAGTTTAATTATTGAAAGGTTGGCACTGCACCTGTTTGTATAATCCAACTCCTCCAGTTTGATATCATAAAACATATATGGAGAGCGTAATACTGAAGCAAGAAATGGATAAATATCTGAAGTGTGGTATGATAACAAGTAGGTAATAGGAGGCAGATTAGCAACAATGTGCTCAACAGTTTAACTATCCTGATGTAAGGTAATTAACTTCATAGGGCCAATGCCTCAATTTGATGCCCCTTTTGGGTGATGGAATTTAATTTGAATGTAACCATTATTTATTTTTAATGATACAGGGTCCAATTCACACAGCTTTTTCTACGAGTAGTTTTTGCGTTACCCCAAACGTATGCGTGATTTACACCTGAATATCCAGGGTAGATTCATAAAGCACTTTCTATAAGCAGATGCATATTACTCTAGGTTTAGGTGTGACTTACTCTAGAACTTGTATAATAAAGACATGCTTTCTCATTGTGTGCATGAGCAGGCATGTCCTACTCCTGGAAACTACTCACAGAAAATGTTTTCTGAATCAAACCTAGATAGTCAGAAATAACACACATCCAAGACATCAGTAAGACACAACTACTCATAGAAGAAGCATTATGAATTAAGCTCATAATTTATATCACAGGACCATACATTAATCAGAAAAAACAAGATAAAGGAAAGAGAGAATGGAGGCAGGTGGAAGACTCGTTTCTCATGTGCAATGTGAATTAATTTCAAATAGGCTTATTTCTAATGGTGAACTGATAATTCATAAATTAATAAACATCCCTTTTATTGTTAGGGATGAAGTGAAGAAGAAGTTGAAATGATTACAGTACGCCAGTATTATTGAATCTGTAGAGGTTTCTGAGTGGATTTCTCCATTGGCTGTGGCATCTTGGGCAAATGCAAAAATCAGGCTGTGTAGACATCAGGTGCCTTAATGTTATGGATCAATTTAATCTCCCTAGGATTAATGAAATGCTTTCCATGACTAGAAATGCCAATTGGTCTCCACATTTGATCTGTCCTCGTCATATCACCAAATAGTGTTGCATCCGAAGAGTCCAAATTTGACTGCTTTTGTCATGCCCTTTGGGTCTTTCCACTTCTGTCATATGCCCTTTGAATTAGCTTTAGCAGCAGCTGTGTTTCAGGGGCTTATGGTGGAGTTAAATGTCCAGTATAGTATGTTTCCAGGATGACACCCTGGCATTTGGATGTGACAGAAGAGAACACAATGCCCATTAGAGGATGGCAATGGATAGTTTAGAAAAGAAGGGTTTGACTGCAGAGATGAATACGTGTAAATTTGCTTAGTAGTCTGTTACATATTTGGGTTACGAGATCAGTGATTCTGGGATCAAACCTAAAGAAAAACTCGATGAGGCAGTTAAGAAAAACTTGATGAGGCAGTTAAGAGGGCTCCTGCCCCCAAATCTAAGGATGGCTTAAGGTCATTTTTAGGAATGGCAGAATTTGATTTGAAATTTATAAAGACTTTCTTAGAAAATAAATTATCCAATGTGATTCTTGTTGAAAAAAAAAACCAAATTATTTGAATGGTCAGATGTACGTCAGTCTCCCTTTTATTAAATCAAAGCTTCAATTTGTAATGCCCCCAGCTTACAGGAGTTTGATCCTGAGGCCGCTACTCTAATAACAACTGATCCTAGTTCTAAGGGTTTGAGAGCACTCCTTACCCAAACTGACAAAGATGGAAGGGAGGTAGTAATCGCTTATGCTTCTTGCTTGCTTTTCCTGCAGTTGAAAAGTATTCAGTAATCGAGTGAGAGACAGCTTGTGTTTGGGGCCATGAACATTTTCGCAAGTATATGGAGAATAAAAAAAATAATTCTACACAGCGATCATAAGCCATTTAACACATTATTGACCACTAATGGTTTGCTGAGAGTGTTAGCAAGAACTGCTAGGTGTCTATGTAGCTACATCATTTAATTAGACTTTCTTAGTGGAATGGCCTTGCCCATGAAAGAAATTGATGAGGGTACATGGAATGAGCTCCGTATTGCTTGCATTTCAGAAACAAATCAATGGATTAAACAAAGCTTTTATGAAGGATGAATGGATTTCTGCTTATGCGCTACCTATGTAATAAAGAAAGTGAAAGAATTGACTGGAAAAGGATGGGGTAGAAACTGTGGAGGGTAGAAACTGTGCGAAGTTGAATTGAACCCTTTTTGCGAAGTGCGAGATGAATTGTGTGAGGATGGTCCATTCTTGGTTGAGAGAAAACAGAATAAATCTTCCAAAGGCATTGAGGGAAAGGATTATGGTTTTATGCCATGTAAGGCATTTGGGGTTTGTGTAAACTAAAAAAAGGTGTACAACACCCCTGTTACGTTGCAGGCTACCAACCATGAACAATGGTGTGCACAGTTTACACTGTCCAAAGTAATTTCTTTATTAGCTTTGAATACTGTCAGCAGGCTGAGTAAATTTTGGATTGCCCAGTGCTGTGCCTCAATTGAACTCAGCTGACACTCCAAATATCTTGTCCCGTTTGTACGTGGCCTGCACCTCACCCTTTTTCCCCAATGCAGTGAATGCTGTTGCTAGGTAACCACGCACAGGCGTGGAACGTTATGCATAGCACGTTTACAGGATGCTCAACAGCATGACGCGCTCATGCCCAACGTTCATAGTCCAATGTTCTAGAGAAAGCGCAAGCTGTGAAAAACACGAGGAAACCAATGAAAAAAATCTGAGTGCTTGAGGCAACAGCGTGAGGATGAAAGAAATGCTTAGGAAACAGCATTTAAAGTAAGCTTAGTTGCATTTATTCTCAAAAAATATACCAAAGTCTTTTCAATAGTTTAAGCGTCATCCAATATTTTCACTCTAATGGAAGACATGACCAAGGTAAGGTGCAGAATCACGTATTCTTGAAGTCAATAGTGTTAATAACCACGGGTTGTTTAGTCATTCCCAAAGACTGTATTCACACGTAGATGCTTGTAGTTCCTTTATTCTTGAATAGCCAAGGGTCAGAGGAGCATGTTTTCGCCAATCGCAACCCCAACTCCAACCAACCGCCTCTCTGGAGCCATAAGTGCCTCCTCAAAAAATGCATCACATCCAGAGAACACCATCCACAGAACATTCTACAAAAGAAATAAAAAGCATACACACAACAGAACTAATCTCTTTTACACCACAGCACTTCCTGTGTGGTAGCTTGCCAGAAGACTTTATGGTGTGCAAGGGTTAATACTCAGTAGTTGTGTTTTTTAATGCAGTTGATTACTGCATATATGAAGAGAAGGAACAACGATCTGTTCACTGTTGTTTAACCCAGAATAGAAATGTTCAAGCTACAAGGTGCAGCATACACAAATCTTCCTAGGTGGATACCATACATTTTTAGATAGTGAAGGGACGCCATCCACGTTTGCCTGCTGTGGGAATGAAGGAGAGATATTGCAAGGACGTCACGAAGGGGCAAGGCTTAGCAAATTAGATAAGGCAAATTCAGGGCATCAGTTTGTTTAATATCCAGCAGAGCTAAGTCATGTGGTGGTGCACATGGCCTGCGGAGGCTACCCTGGTGCGTCTAAAGGTACTTCAGAGAGCATGCTCACTCACTCTGCAAAGAGAATGTGAGGCTTCCTTTATTTATTTCTCTCTCTCTCTCTCTCTCTCTCTCTCTTTCACTCTCTCTGTCTTGTTTGATTACAAAGCCACTCAGCAATGTTTATTCAGAACATACCATTGTATTCTTATTCTTGCTTCTCAACCGTGTGTTTTATGGCACTGTATCATCAACGACAAAAAAAGAAACCTTCAGGTTGGTGCTGGATTCAGTCCAAGAGAATCACAACCTATGCCACTGCTCCCTAACAATGATTTAATAATTTAATATACAATACAGTATTACACACTAAATAATCTCAGGTCCACTGCACCAGTTTCCTCATTTCATGATGTTGAATTTATAGACCAAGACACTGACAACTTTGCCAGTATACAAAGGCAACCACTTAAGTTTACAACAAACATTAGTCACTATAAGGCTAGCTATGATTAAACGTCCACTCACAATGTACACACTCATCATCCACAGTGCCCAAGCAGTCCTGAACTGCTATTAAACACCTGTTAGACTCTTTAAAAGATCTATGATTCCTCGGTATCTTGAATCAATACTAACAGCGGCCATACTCCTACAACAACACTTTCAACCTCTAATCCACACATTGATATTCCTAAAACTGACATCCCACCTGCTATTATTCTGCATGCGAGACCTCAGCATACACCAGCCCTTAGGTCATCTATAAGATCATGATACCTGAAAAGCGGCATATCATAGCTTGTTTAATTGCAGCCTATGCTATCACAGATTTAACAGAATGCACTGAGACCCGAGCTTGTAACCTGGGGGGACTTCTAGGGGATTATTTTCAAGCCCCTTGCGCTGCTGGTGTGCCACTTTTTATGTGATAAAAATTGATGCACCGGAGATGCAAGGGGCTTGTAAATAAGACCCTACGGCCACATTTACAATATTTTGCACTGCAGTGCGTCAAAAGAAAAAGGCAGAACTGCTCATTATCTACAAGATACAGTGCATTCCTGTCTATTTCCCCTGCAATGGTGCACAGTAGGCTGCAATGCGCTAATGCAGGCACCCTTGTGCCATGGTGCAGGACTGTCTGCGTTGTAGGGGTGATTGTTTTTGTGCAGGAAGGGACACTTTCCTGCACAAAAACAATCACATGAGATGTTTTCCTGTTTGTATGTGAGCTACTGAATGCAACACACGTAGAAAAAGGAAAAACAAGGAGAAATAAAGATATTTGTCCTCGTTGCGCCTCCCTTATCCCTTCCCCGGGGAGGCATAGGAATCTGATGCACTCCCAGGTTTACAAATCCTTGTAAATCTTGGAATGCGTCAGGTTCCATGGATGTTGCGTGGGAACACCCGTGGAACGCCCCTTTCACGCAGAGTAGTGTGTGAAAGGGAGCCATATTTACAAGGCCATGAAAAGCCACGCAGGGTGGCTTTAAGTGGCCTTGTAAATATGGGCAGGCACACTGCACTGCCGGTGCGTCAAAAAAAGTGACACACCAGCAGCACAATGGACTTGTTAATAAGATCCCTTGTGTTTAAGAGTCTCTTTTCGATATCTTCTTACCCATATTGATACTAACTTCCTCAGACCTACATACACTACTGAAGATGTACTTTGATAGGAATGGAAGAAATTAGGTGCCTGCAAAAAATATCTATCCCACTTAACAATCATGACTTGATATTGTTGCCTTTACAAGATAGCAATCAGATATATAATTGACATTCTTCACATATGACTCATATTTAAAGGCTTCTGTACACAGATCTGTGCTGATATAACTACTGCTAGAACCAATAAAGCACATACTTTTATGTTTTTTGATTGTGTGAATGGCATTATATCATCTGTTCTAGTGGGCTTATTGTTGTTGTTTAGATGTTTCAAACCTCCGTAAAAAAAGAAACACGGAATTTAATATTTATATGGTTACAACGGTTCGATTGATCGTAGGTCCAGGACTATGAAATGTTTCCTCTTTATAAAAGTGGCTACCCGCTTGTTTCAACACTTTGTTTCAACCCCCAGCATCTGGTGCTTTGTGACATTGGCGCGCGTTCTGCTCCGTGCTTTTAAACCTCTGTCACATAAGCTTGATTGACACAAAGGGAAACCAGCTCTGATTGCATCATTTTGCAAAAACGTGTTTTTTGCATACCAAGAAGGTATCTGGGCTATTTGTGCAAACGTAGTTGATAAGAGATGATGATTGCAAGGCATTAATTATGAGGTGAACGATATGTTTATTTAAGATGATACCTTATGTGCCATCACTTCAATTGGTACATTGATGGAGCAAGAACTCACAATGAGACTTGCTCGTAAGCAAACCTCTCACAGTATTAATTAATTAAACTTTGTAATGTCTTTACTAATAAGTGCATACACAAACACCGTATCTGAGAGAAGCTTGCCTATGTGTTTAAACTAATGAGTAATCCTTGTCTAATCCAAAATGGCCGCTAAAGCGCGGGAACTCTATTGCGCATGTGTCAACCATATCACGTGGTATGATGTCTTTCTTTGCTTGGAGGGAAACTTTGCATCTGCGCAGTGTGTGATAAAATGGCTGGTTAATGTTCTCACGTGCTAAAGCTTACGCATTTGCTGCAATTAACACTGTGGTATTCTAACGCTACTAATGCGGGATAGATTTTATAATTAAATGGGAATAGAGTAGAAGTAGGGGGTATACAGTGAAAATATTTATTTTTTTGATTTTAATATGTTTCTTCTTTGATTTCTATTAGTTCGTAAATTGGGGCCTGGGTTAACGGAACAGCAGCTCGAGACCTATGGGATGTGCGCATGCGCTCTGAAAATAACAAGACAAAGCGATGAAGTCAACTTGGAAGACATCCAAGGCCACGACCTGTTGGTCAACTCCACTACATCTGCGATGTTCTCTCAAATGCAACATTGAATATACATTTTGTATTAAACTTTGTCTTGAGACGGGTGGGAAATAAAGCAAATATATTAATTGTGAGGGGCGGTATTTAAAAACAATGGGCTTAAAGAAATTGAACTAAATTGTCATGGTGTTTCTGAGCCATCAACAGCGAGCAAAAATAAAGACTTAGGGAGACATTTATCAAAAACTCATGCAGCGCAGCAAGCCACCTTGCTGTGGGATAAGGAAAGGGCAGGAATGTGCCGTGTTTTACATTGTACAGCACGTTCCTGTCATTTCCTTGCACTGGCACACAATGTGCTGCCTGGTGCCAACACTGGCAACCTTGCACAATGGTGCAAGGGTGCCTGCCTTGTAAGCAGGATTGTTTTTGTGCAGGAAGGGACACTCTTTGGCATTTTGCTCTTTCTATGTGTTCTGCAGAATGCAGCATACATAGAGAGAGGACAAAACATGGAGAAATAAAGATATTTCTCCTTGTTACGCCTCACCTGGGGATGCGTAGCATTTTGATGCATTCCCAGGTCTTCCAGTAATGGTAAATCTGGGAATGCGCCAAAATCTATGGATGGATGCATGGGAACACCCACACTTCACCCTTGGAACGCCTCCCTGGTGCAGAGAAATGCAACGCAGCGATTTGCACTGTGTTGCGTTACTCTAGATGTATCAAGCCACGCAAGCTGGCTTTATGGGGCTTGATAAATCTTACTTGGTAATTGCGTAGCCCTTGCACCCCAATGCGTGGCGCAAGGGTGACGCAACTACTTTATAAATCGCCCCTTAGATTTTTTGCTACAATAACTATGCAGGTAAAGACATAGACAACATATTTGCTTTTGTTTGGTCTGAAAGTTAAAGCACTCTTCTCTTGAAAAAAACTCCTTGAGTCAATGGACCTACTGGCTCTTTCTCTACCAAGATTTACTCTATAACAAAGAACACTCAGCATCAGTGTTAATTTATGGCTAAAGTGCAGGATTGAGGATGAGGGTAAATCCCCCCAAAACTTGCACTAGAGTCCCACAGTTTGTGAGGTGCATTGTTAAATTTTGCAGGAAGGGCTGAATGCCATTTGGCTACTCACTTACCATACCTCTATATTAGGATGTGAATTGGTGGATTTGGGGGGAGCTCATGTGCCACTGGAGTATTGTGCCTTCATTGAACCTCTGCAAAAATATAAGGGACAAACTATGCCCCAATCAACAAGACTGTCTTGCAAAGGACACATTACCTCTGAGGACATAGACTCATAGAAATGCATGTTTGGGACAGGATGCAGATTCCCTCAACGTGATCTAGTTGGAGAGGGGGCAGACAACCTTATATGATATTGCTGGGGATGGGCCATGCTTTAACTCAAATAGCTGACTCGGGATGATCAACGGATTCCACAAAAATGCTGGAGTTACAGTCAACCCCAAACCATGGCCTTTTGTTAGGAGCAAGGTCCTCACAAAATGGCAGCCTAAGGGAAGTGTGTAGACTCCCCAAAATAAGGCTGTTGATTGGACTGAGAATGCTGCGAGAAGTTAAGTATATCAAGGAAGGAGGATTTCTGATTGCTATGGTTTTGTAAATTTTATGAGATTCCAAGGAAGGCTTATTTAATCCCTCTTCTTATCATGAGAAATTTTAAACAAGCGCGACCTGCTCTTTTGTTTCTACAAGGCTCTCCGTGGACATTGTTTTTCATGGTGCTAGTTTTTTAGAAGCTACAGTGAGATTTAGGAATTTGATGAGGGATGAGGGATTGTTGTGCTGCAAAGCTGTATGAATTGCTGATCATCTATGTATTGTAATGATGTTTTACTATTTGTATGGTTTTTATCTTACTGTGTATCTGTCGTATGTAATGTATGCTTTTATAGTTTTTTATTATAACTGAGTAAAGCTTTTCTGATGATGATGATTGCTATGATGGTACATCTTCTGGAAGTGGCCTGATCACCAGTCAGATTTGCTGTCAGCTTTTATAAGCCTGTATCTATATCATGCATCTATGGAAAGCAGAGATTCACACCTGGTTAAGTGATTCAAAAAACCTAAAGCACATCTCCATGCATGCCAAGGTAACTGTCAAAACCCATTTCAGAGAGCCACAGGGCATGCAGGAGTTACTTGGCTCCACGGATATGGTTTGGGCCTTTTACTCCTGTTGTCTTGGGGCCCAGCCTACTGTGAGCTCTGTGCAACCAGGCCAATAACTACCACTTAAGCACTTGACTGTCAGTGGTAGCCCTGGTCAAACAGCCCAAGGTGTTCTGGTGGGGCGGGGGTGGGGGGGGTAGAGTATCAGACTAGGCTTTAACACAACGCGTGCTCAAGTGAACCCTATAAATCAGGTCTAGCCCAAAACGGAGTTTTATGAAATATCAAGTATTTATTACACACAACAATTCAAATTTGCTATAGTTAAATAATCATCACAATACCTTGCAGAGCCACCTCTAGCTCTTCTGGCAATTTCACCCGAGTCCCTTCCATCCAGGCCCACTCCCCTGTCTTGAAGTGTCTAGGTCATATGTGAGGGTACTCTCCCACAAGTGCAAACCCCTAGGCTCTAGACTTCTCTTCACACAGTTTGTAACAAGTGCCTCTTACACCGTTCTCACTTGCAGCACTTGCTGCCTCATTCCCCAAGTTTTAATAAGTCCCTGCTCAACGTGTCTTAACCAGGAGGTAGCAACAATGTAAAAGTCCTAGTCTATGCTGTGGCGCATGTTCCTGTGATTTCAGCACTGAGAAGGATGTGCTGTGGCCTGGTGCCGAGTAAAGTACCTTCGGCAACGTGGGTACCTTCTCTGGTTGCGGAGGATCCCTTCGGCAGGAGTCAGCAGGAAAGCATGAGCCTCCGGATCTTGCAGAATCCTCCTCGATGGGCAAGTCTGGCGGTTGACTACAGGTAAGCAGGTACCGAGCTCCTTGAGCTTGAGTGTGCACAGTCTTGGTCATTGTCGACGGCCCTGGAGTCGAGTGGGCCCCCTATCCTGGCAATCGGGAGCAATTGATGCTAATGGATGACAGCCCCAATGATGCCTTTAGGTGATGGCTCACAGCGCACAAGCAAACGGCACTCGTGCACTGTGGCAGTCCCACATCTTAGTCAGTCCGGATAGATCTTTGGCCTCACTCACCGGGATCCTCGCCTCTGGATCTCCGCTGGACCTTGCTCCCTCCAGGCTCTCCTCCTCCTCACAGGGCACAATAATAAGCCTACAATGGCCAGTGGACTCCGCTCTGGGACCTCCTGATGGGCCGTTGCCTTTGAAGGTCCTGGTTGATCATGCCTGCCTGTCTTCCCCTTTTGTATCGCTTTGGTCGCCCTAAGTTGGCGGGGGTATGCCCAGACGTGGGTCCCTTGCTCACTTTGCCACTGGATTCAAGCAAGCCTGGCTGATGACGGCTGAAATGCCAGAAACCGGTCCTAGGATGCTTGTTTCCGGTCCAGGGAAGACATGGCTTGGCAGTTCGGGCTGGACTGTTCCCATGAGGCACAGGGTCAGACTGATTTGCATATGGCCATGTCTGAACTGGGGTGGTGGAGTGAGCTAAAGAATGATGATGGATTAAACCCAGATCAGTTGACTGGGGGTGAGTGTTTGATTGGCTCAAACGCTCCGGTCCATCATCCCCTTTGTATCGCTTTGGTCAGCCCTAAGTTGGCGGGGCTATGCCCAGACGTGGGTCCCTTGCTCACTTTGCCACTGGATTCAAGCAAGCCTGGCTGATGACGGCTGAAATGCCAGAAACCGGTCCTGGGATGCTTGTTTCGGTCCAGGGAAGACATGGCTTGGCAGTTCGGGCTGGACTGTTCCCATGAGGCACAGGGTCAGACTGATTTGCATATGGCCATGTCTGAACTGGGGTGGTGGAGTGAGCTAAAGAATGATGATGGATTAAACCCAGATCAGTTGACTGGGGGTGAGTGTTTGATTGGCTCAAACGTTACGTCCATCATCCCCTTTGTATCGCTTTGGCCGCCCTAAGTTGGCGGGGTATGCCCAGACGTGGGTCCCTTGCTCACTTTGCCACTGGATTCAAGCAAGCCTGGCTGATGACGGCTGAAATGCCAGAAACCGGTCCTAGGATGCTTGTTTCCGGTCCAGGGAAGACATGGCTTGGCAGTTCGGGCTGGACTGTTCCCATGAGGCACAGGGTCAGACTGATTTGCATATGGCCATGTCTGAACTGGGGTGGTGGAGTGAGCTAAAGAATGATGATGGATTAAACCCAGATCAGTTGACTGGGGGTGAGTGTTTGATTGGCTCAAACGTTCCGTCCATCATCCCCTTTTGTATCGCTTTGGTCGCCCTAAGTTGGCGGGGGTATGCCCAGACGTGGGTCCCTTGCTCACTTTGCCACTCGATTCAAGCAAGCCTGGCTGATGACGGCTGAAATGCAGAAACCGGTCCTAGGATGCTTGTTTCCGGTCCAGGGAAGACATGGCTTGGCAGTTCGGGCTGGACTGTTCCCATGAGGCACAGGGTCAGACTGATTTGCATATGGCCATGTCTGAACTGGGGTGGTGGAGTGAGCTAAAGAATGATGATGGATTAAACCCAGATCAGTTGACTGGGGGTGAGTGTTTGATTGGCTCAAACGTTCCGTCCATCATCCCCTTTTGTATCGCTTTGGTCGCCCTAAGTTGGCGGGGGTATGCCCAGACGTGGGTCCCTTGCTCACTTTGCCACTGGATTCATGCAAGCCTGGCTGATGACGGCTGAAATGCCAGAAACCGGTCCTAGGATGCTTGTTTCCGGTCCAGGGAAGACATGGCTTGGCAGTTCGGGCTGGACTGTTCCCATGAGGCACAGGGTCAGACTGATTTGCATATGGCCATGTCTGAACTGGGGTGGTGGAGTGAGCTAAAGAATGATGATGGATTAAACCCAGATCAGTTGACTGGGGGTGAGTGTTTGATTGGCTCAAACGTTCCGTCCATCATCCCCCCCTTTTGTATCGCTTTGGTCGCCCTAAGTTGGCGGGGGTATGCCCAGATGTGGGTCCCTTGCTCACTTTGCCACTGGATTCAAGCAAGCCTGGCTGATGATGGCTGAAATGCCAGAAACCGGTCCTAGGATGCTTGTTTCCGGTCCAGGGAAGACATGGCTTGGCAGTTCGGGCTGGACTGTTCCCATGAGGCACAGGGTCAGACTGATTTGCATATGGCCATGTCTGAACTGGGGTGGTGGAGTGAGCTAAAGAATGATGATGGATTAAACCCAGATCAGTTGACTGGGGGTGAGTGTTTGATTGGCTCAAACGTTCCGTCCATCATCCCCTTTTGTATCGTCTTCCAGGTACCGGCCACCTTTCCTTCCTAGCACAATTTGGCCATCCTCTTGTATGCCTTAGCCACATGCCTGATGTGATGGTAGTGCTCAAACCTGATGTGGTGATTCTTAGCCTCATATGCTGTCATGTTGTCTGGGGAAGGTAAAGGAAATATTTATCAGCAAAACTTGTACATGATGTCAGCAATAATAGGCTCACATTTTATGAACATCACATGTGGCATGTCAGCCCAAAACCGCATAAGAACAATATTCCTTCTAAACATATACTTCTCCTAATTAAACAAGGCAAGCGTGCTCAAGTGCTGGCAGTGTAGGTATACGAAATGATAGTGTCAACACAAATACACTTATAACCATATCAACCCTGAGACTAAGTTGCAAGCATGATGTGGTGTACAAATTGAATTGAACACACAGTCCACGTTGGGACTCCCTGGTGTTGGTTATGCAGCATGCAACTGGGTATTTTTGTGGTCAATACCCTATGTGAAAAGAGTTATGTCAAGCAAGTACAGGTAGTGTGCCTCAGCATTGGTTAACTCATCTGGCAAATACACAAGGCCACATACATTGCTGCATTAACTGGCTCTGTGCCAGGTAGTCAAAACATAGATGGAGGGTGGGTAGCTACCTCCTGTAAAACTGAGCTGCTTGACACTTCACCAATATTGACTCAGGCAAATACCAGGAATCCTAACACATAGCTTATGGTATACATTTCCAGCAATGCCATGGTGACCTTAACATATCCTAGTGTCTGTCCACACATCAGCAAGGCTGCTTTCCTTGATGCACATTAACAAAAAACCTATCCATGTCAGGAGTGTGTGCATGCATGCTGCAAATCTCATGTGTACAAATACTTTGTGCTGCATCTAGCAGGTAACCTTCCAACATGAGTCAAGGATGACAGGGTTGGTGCTAGCCAGTAGAAGTAAGACCATCAGTGGGTGAGCAGTGTAATGGGCTGTATGCTGCTGATACAGTGCAGACCTGCATGTGGTCTTTTCCACATTGAATCAAAATGAAAAACTCCCTGCAAAGATATGAATGTTTCCCTGGAATAGGACATTGGGTATATGAGGCCATGAGCAAGGCATTTAATTGAATTTTTGCAGACTAGTGTCATGTGCCACATGTACTCCACCTAATCTGTCTGCACTGAGGTAGGATGCCAAGCCATATGTGCATACCTTGCCATGTGGACATCTACACTAGCAATGTGCATCATCCCCATATTTATGATGTGGAGTACTCTGAGGTATGCTCTGGTATCTCTGAGGCAGGATTACAGCTCCCATACATCAGGGTAATTGTGGCATAAGTGGTGAAACAAAGTAAATGATTCTTACTGACAATGTACTTACACCCTCACAGCAACACATGTTGATATACCATATGTATATAATCAATGATTAGGAATAACTTTGCCACCTCACAACTACATATGCAGCATCTATCAAAGGAAGGATTGTTGGTTTGTGATGCCTAGCCTGCTCACACGGTCACGCAAGTTTGTCTGATTGTGAATTTTGACTACACACATAGCTACTGGTACATGAATGGATCACAAAGGTTTTCCAGTGAAAAAAGTGGAATCGTTATTGTACTAAACCACTTGTTATTCTGTAACAGATAGAATGATGTATGGAATATCCGTCAGACAATGGTTAATAACTGCTGTTTACGTGATGAAACAATAAAGATTTTTTTTTTTAAATGTATGGATCACAAAACATTTTAGTTGTTGAACAGGATAAATGTCTGATCATGCCTAAAGTCTTTTACACTGTACTCATTTTGGTAGCGAGGTTAAACATATGCTGCATGTATGAGCATAGTATGGTGCTAAACAACATTAGTATAAGTAATATTTTGGAAAGGGTGTTCACTGTATATAGAATTCCATGACACTGAAATGTTGACTATTGTTAGTGCTGTCTGGGATATGTGTTATGCCTCACCCGCACCGGTCTCATGCTCCAATATATACATATACAAGCAAACCATGTCCAGACAAGCTCAGTCTATCTCATTCCACTTTGCTGTACCTTTTATTAAACAATAGTTTGTTACGTTTGTGCTATAGTATGGGAGTAAGACAATAAAAAAAAGTTTGGCCATCTGTAGATATTGTGGCTGGTGATGGTTCCCATAAGCATTCAAACAGTAGGTGGCCAAACATCACCACAGCAGGTAAAGAGTCATGAATCATGTGGGCCTGCATATATTACGCCTACATGCACATTGAAGGACTCCACCTCGCCCTGGGTGTTTGGTGCAAGACCACCTACAAGAGAAAAACATGGTACATTGCTTTGTGAATATTGCAAATATACACTGTGTACATATGATGCACAGTACTAAGACATCACAATGATCTGGTATATTCAGCATGTTGGACATGTAGCATGTGGCAAAGTTGATATGGAATAATAAAGGACAGATATATGCCATATGGAACTGTTTAAGGTCAGTAAATGACTAATCATGTCATTGGTGCACAGAGTGCAGAGTAGGCGCAAAGCATGCAACCTTGCAACATGGTGAAAAGGTGCATGCCTTTGATGGCTTTATAAAAATCCGGTCTTGAAAGGGCTACCATCTGAAAATAATTACATTGGCAGGGGCGTGACTAACTCACTACATGGGCTGAACATTCAGCACACATTGGAAGGTCAACATTACGTTGCTCCTTACATGTCACCTGTGCAGGGTATTTCAACATCACCATTCATGCTCTGTACAGGCAAGTATGTGAATTGAGGTCATGTATACAAATACATGCATGTGAAATGATTTGGTGTGACCCCAACATCTTGTCCAGCCGGTGGCTTGATGAATCGTTAGGGGGCCCCCCTGCAACATACATGGAAAGTGGCCCACATGCTCTGGACCCAGTCATGAGCTCTCAGGCCCACCCTCCCTGCACAGTGCTGGAAGGCACCCCCTGGAGCTCTGGGCCTCTTCTGCACTGCGGGGTCTGCAGGGACTTTTGTTTCGCCATTGTGAACAGCCCCCGGGGCATGGTGTTACCATTGGACAGATTTAGCCTGTATTATGCCATCCTACCCCTCAAAATATCTACCCCTTACTGTTAAGAAATAGATTAAAAATGTTTTAGATATGCACACAACTACATGCAGATGGTAAATATGTACTTACCTACGGGGTCACTAACTTCCATGCCAAGGTGATCTAGGAGATAGGCCTCACAGGTCACGACATCCGCCCATCGGTGTTTGAGCTGGTGTACGGTGCAGTCGACACCAAGTACCTTAGTCATGTGCCACTGCATGCTCTCCCACCGTTCCTTGCGCTCCTTTGTGGGGTAGCCCTAGCTACCCCCACAGCAATCATGTTGGGCACATAATGTGCCACCAGTCAAAGCAGGCCCTCAAACTCTCCCTCAGACAGGTTCTTGGCTCTCCCCTTCCCCGACATGGCCCAACCTGCGCCATACCCCCTTAACACTATGAAAAATTCCCCTTAACCTTACCCCTGCCCCTAAAATACCAAACCTGTATTCACACTTCCTAGTTTGCAGCCTGTCACAGCCATTGCATCATTTCCTTTGTGTATCCCGCTCGTTTTCGACAAATGCGTCGTTTTTTATGAAGCATCGGTACAGAAATAGCCAATGCGTGATTGAGGCACAACGCATACCAATGCACTATGCATTGTTTTAAACGCATTGGCGTTGATATGTGGCTTCTGACTTGGGGGGCGTGGCCAACCGCCCAAGATGGCGGACGTGCACTGGTGAGGCTCCGGACCCCGGGTGGGTTAATCCTGGTTATTCATCGTGCCGAGGGGGATAATTATCGGCTAGAAGGTCCCGGACAATGTGCGAAACTACCCCGAGCGTGCGAGCTCGATTCCAGACTGGTGCGGCGGCAGGAAAGAGACGGCTGCCAGCATACGGCTGAGGACGCGGAGTGTTCGGCCTGTCTGTGGAGATCTACGAGAGCCCGGAGCTGTGATACGGCCCTTACGGACCCGGGCGGTCGGTGTCCCGGAGACCGACGATAGGGGTAGCGGCTCCTCCGGAGTGCCGGAGACCGCGACTGACGACGGCGGACTGCTGGAGCGGGCCCGGAACGGTACCGGTGAGACTGTTCGGCCCACGGAGAGACACACATCTGTTGGACGGTGAGGACGGGTGAACTGGGGAGCGGGGCTTGGAAATGTGGCCCCCTCCCCTCCCCCGCTGCTTCTAAGACACTCCGGGGCTCCACTATCGGGCATGAGGGAGCTAGAGCCCTCCTGAGCTAGCGCAGAAAAATAACGGGGATTGGCAGGCGGCAGCACCCACTTCGGCGGCGCGGCCTCACACTGAGGGATACAGAGCGGACTCTGCCCTTGCTTGCTGGTCCGGAGGGAAGCTGACTGAGGTGCGACGACCTCGCATGCCCCGACGTGGACGGCGAACTTCCCAGGCTTTCGCCCCCGGGCACTGTAGCGAGGACTGCAAAGTAACGCAGGTGTGGTGGAATAGCGGCGGCGGCCGACGACGCTAGTAGGCCCAGGGACGCTGCAAAGATAGCTAGAGTGCGAGGCGAGGATCCCGAACGGAATTTCCTAGGGGCGACGACACGACACGCTGAGAGTTGCCTTAACGGCTGGATCCGAGACTGCAGAGGCTCATCCTTCGAGATGGGCAGGCTCAAGGGCAAAATGTTAGATACCGGCCTGGCGGCGGGGGGGCCCCCCGAATCTGACGCACAAGACACCCCGCCAGGAGCCTCCACCGCTAGCTCAACTGAGTCCCAGTCAGATAAACTAGACCTGATATTACGAGAAATCCGAGACTCTAAGAAACTAATGGAGCAACAGCTTGGGGCCCTCACGGCCGGCCTTACCCTTTTGAGAGCAGACCATGGGAAACGCGCAGATACAGTGAGAGATCACGAGAAGGCCTTGACCAGCATTGATCCTCAAATTGCAGACCACGCTACGCAATTGAAACAACTGCAGCAACAAGTCAGTGGCCTCCAGGACCAAATCGAAGATGCGGAAGGTCGCAATCGCCGGAACAACGTCCGTATCATTGGGCTTCCGGAGCGCAGCGAAGGCGCGCAACCTGCGGACTTTATGGAAGCATGGTTCCGGGAACATGTCGCCCCTGAAGGACTGTCCCCGTATTTTTGCGTGGAAAGGGCGCACCGGATTCCAACTGGCGCGCCGAAGGTTGGGGCACCCCGCGTCCCTTGAGCGTCAAAATCTTGAACTATAGGGACAGGGATGTGCTACTACAAAAAGCGAGGGAAAAAGCGGATATCCACTTTGAAAATCAACGGATTTCACTGTACCCGGACTATACTATTATGGTACAGCGCCAGCGAACCTCATTTCAAGCAGTGAAGAAAAACTAAGGGCGGCGCAGCTAAAATATGCTCTATTATTCCCGGCCAGACTCAAAGTCATACACGAAAGGAAAGCCTATTTTTTCGACAGCCCCAATGATGTGGAAGAATGGCTGGAGGTGATGGACCTCGAACGAAGTCAGGAGAAGATATCGGGCTCAGCGAGACATAGCCCTGTACTGTCGCAGCAACAACAGACCCAAGGTCGTGGCAGGGGCCAAAGGAATTCGACAAGGCGTGGCCCCACACCGGCTCAGAAGCAGGCAGACAGGGCGTCGGCATTGGCTGTCGCAGGATCCTTCCGGGAGGACAATACGAAGATCGCGACGGACTCGGAGGATAGTACTGTCCATTCAGACTCCGACCACAGCATTAGTCTCTTTCCCTCGGCGACGCGCCAGACGGGGGACGGGCTCCTCGACAACTGACAGATATGGAGGGACTCTCTTCATGCTGGGCCCTCCTAGGACAGGCCGCTTGACCATACCAATGTGATGTCCCACATTGACCAGTATCCTTTTCGACACTGCACGGGTCTGCCTTTGCTCAGGCCTTATATATGCTGCACGCACTGCGATCCTAACATGTTTCTCTCTCTTGCTAATTACACACATGACAGCCCTTAATGCTAATGGACCCCAACATAAGCTGTCAGAAATGGCAAGAGTTCATGGTTGAATCAATACTGGGGCTCTACAGTGTTATGCAAGGGGACACTCCTTCTCAAGGGCACAGAAAGGTATTTCATGAGGCAAAAATACCCCCTCCGGGGCCCAGTAGAGCCACCGGAGCTCTGCACCTACACAAGCAGTAGTATGGATGGCGACGCTTACCCCCCACGAAGCGTATGCACCATTCTATGGACTTTTTATGTTTTAGTTATCAGTTTGGCACAGCACTGTTCATTGGCTGCGCCGTATATGTTTAGTTTACGGGGGATGGGGGACTCCTGGTCTGTATCTTCTTATCAGCTCCGTGAGACACGGAGAGTAGTGTACATCGCGCGTCTATGTCTTACACTCATGCCACCCTAGGTTCATACAACCTGTTGACCTGGAACGTACGTGGGCTGGGGGCTGTACATAAACGTCACAGAGTTCATGCATACCTCCTTAGAAGGAGGGCGCAGATAGTCTTTCTACAGGAGTCGCACCTGATGGAGGCGGAAGCATTGAGAAAACTCGACGAAAATGGAGAGGCCGAATATTTACTACTAATTATTCGGCCTTTGCTAGAGGGGCGACCATTTGGATTAGACACGGGGTCCCATTTGTGGAGATTGACCGACGGACAGATGACAAAGGTCGATATATACTCATTCGGGGCACCCTAGATGACCTACCCGTAGTCCTAGGCAGCATATACGCGCCGAACTTCGACCAAGATAAATTCTTTCAAGACTTAGGCAGAGCCCTGACTGGGTGGGATACCATCCCCTGGATTTTGGGGGGGGGACTGCAACGCGATCCTTGACATAGGAATAGATAGGTCCCACCCTCCGCTGCATGGGGCTGGAACACACAAACAGACTGAACTCCTGAACACATGGCTACGGGGCTGGAGGCTCACTGACGCATGGCGCATGCTACATCCCACGCACAGGGAATATTCCTTTTACTCCCCAGTCCACCAGCTTCATACTAGGCTCGATAGGTTCCTCTGCTCTCACACCATTGCCACGCACATATGTAAATCCACATACTTAGCGAAAACCTTCTCTGACCACAACCCCCTCGAACTAACGCTTACGTGGGGCAGAATCCCATCCCCTGTTCCGACTTGGAAACTGTGGCCCCAATTCCTGGAAGATGTTCCTTTCAGGGTCTCACTATCGGACACTATTAGTAATTATTTTACAGACAACTGGAATACAGCCTCCTCCAACCTAATAGTTTGGGACGCGCTCAAGGTAGTGGTACGGGGCTTTGCAATTAGTGCCACTGTTGGGGCAAGACAAGAAGCACATAGGAGATTAATGGAAACAGAAGCTCGGATGACGGAGCTGGAACCAGCCGCACTAACTGACGCAGACAAACGGGCGTCTCTCCAGGAAGCTCGCATCACACATGCGGAGACGCTGGAAACCATTAGGCTCATAGATTATCGAGCGTACACACGCCTGAAACATACAGACGCTGACAAATCAGGTACATTGTTAGCAAGGCTATTGAGGGACACTCCAGAAACGCCGCTTATTACATGCATACGCACCCCACTGAAAGGTCTAGTTCACTCTCAAATAGAGATCAACGAAGCATTCTGCACTCACCTTAGTAACCTATATGCGGCACCAATTGACACGGACGATAGTCGGATTGCGGCCTTTCTAGACGATTTACGATTCCCCACGATTGCGGAGCGTACACGTAAGAACTATCGGGGCCCATCACCCAGCATGAAATAAGAGCCGCAATTAAAGGCCTTAACCGTAACAAAACCCCGGGCCTTGATGGCCTACCTATTGAATTTTACGCTACATACTCGGAGGCCCTGGTCCCGAAGCTAGAGGAACTGTATAAGACGGCCTGGGACACCGGTAGACTACCACAATCTACTATGCAGGGCCTAGTGGTGTCACTTCCCAAGCCGGGGCGGGATAGTATTGAAATGACCAACTACCGACCGTTATCGTTACTAGCTACTGAATATAAAATTCTCAGTAAAGCCCTTGCTAACAGGTTGATACCTGCCCTTCCCACTCTTATACATCGTGACCAATGCGGGTTCCTGCCTGACCGATGCACGTCACTGAATATTAGGAGGCTTCATCACCTTATGACGGCCACCTCCGCAGAATGCCACAATGCGGGATGTCTGGCCTTAGACTTAAGACAGGCCTTTGACTCTATAACATGGGGGTACATGTTCGAGGCCCTATTGCGATTTGGCCTCCCCCCGGATTTCCTAAGATGGGTGCGGCTGCTATACACCAACCCCACTGCGAGAGCACGTACTGGCGGACACATTTCCCAAGAATACACAATACACAGGGGTACTCGGCAGGGATGCCCGCTCTCCCCTTTACTATTTGTTCTTACGCTGGAGCCGTTGGCCATAGCCCTGAGACAATCGTCCGACGACTTGGGGATATCCATACAGGGCACCACACACTTAACTTCAATATATGCGGATGACATCCTCATATTTCTGCGAGATCTGGAGGGTGGGACGGGACCTCTTCCCGGTATCTTCTCTGCCTTCGAGACCATATCGGGCTTAGCTATTAATGCAGGGAAATCGCACGCCTTTTATTTTCAAGACGGACTGCGGCCGGATGGGATCCAATTTGGCGCCTATCAAATACCCGTAGCGAAGGACACCTTCAAAATCTGGGTATTCAAGTTTACAGGGCTCACTCAGACCAATTGGAGGGTAACTTAATGAAAACTATTGCCTCATTACGCTCCAGCGTCTCCTTTTGGACATCCTTGCCATTGTCAGTGATGGGGAGGATAGCCATCTCAAAGATGGTGATGCTACCTCGCCTACTGTATTTCTTTGCTAACCTACCCTTGATAGTACCTTTGCCCACCTTTCGCACATTGGATAAGCTTCTAGTAGAACTTATTTGGGGCGGGGGACGACGCAGAGTAAGTCTCAAGAAGCTACAACTAGCGACGGACAGGGGGTTGGGTGTCCCCGACTTCCGGGCTTATTATTATGCTTCGCAACTACAATGGCTGTCTTACTGGATGGCTGGCAGGAACCTATCTGAAATAGGTTATAACACGCAAGAGTTGGAACGCGGTACCCTACACAATATGCTGCTTCCAACGGTGAAACTACCTACGTGTGGTCCCCCGTTGTTGATGACGGCACTACAGATCTGGAAAAAGGCCCTGCAGTATACCTCGGACATGACCCCCTACGTGAGTAATATCCCACTGCTGGGGCTGCCCATTACAGGCGGAAGACTTACGGTAGCTAGACTACAAGATTGGATAGCCGCCGGGGTTGCGGAGGTGGGTTCCTTCTTTGGGGATGGAGTTCTCCTCGACCATGCCACATTTGTGAGAAACACCGGGGCCCCTGACCGCCTCTATTTACTGCATGCAGCGATAGCGTACTATATCCGGACGACATGGGCACCTCAGCGTAGCGAGCCCTCGAAACATGCCATGGTACACTTGCTTTATTACATGGGGAGGGGTGGTCATCTCATCAAATGGCTCTACACGGGCATTCGGGCACAGGCCTCCACTACACTCACAGACCTCCGGGCAAAATGGGCAGAGTCTGCCGATACGGAGCTTACAGATAAAGCCTGGGCAAGTATCTTGGAACATCCCAAAAGGGTCTCCCGCAATGCCAAGCTCAAACTTATACAAACCATGGTCCTTCATAGATCTTACTTGACCCCGAAGAGAATACAATGCATGTTCCCAGACGCCAAAAACTGCTGCCCGAGATGTAAAACAGAGGAGGCGGGTTTTGTTCATATGCTGTGGGACTGCCCGCATCTCCGAGACTATTGGGGACGGATCCGGACGATACTTGGGGAAATCACACACCTCACAATCAAAAATGACATACTAGAGGGCCTGCTGGGTCTCCGCAAGCGCACTAAGGCCCAGAGGGTCAACCTACGTTTCCTAGACCTGGCCAATATATTGGCGGTCAGAGCCATCACTATGAGGTGGAAGTCCCCGAGAGCCCCCCTGATACAGGTATGGCGAGAGGAGGTAATTAGATGGGGTAGCGCCGAAAGCGCGGCGCTTAGACGGGAAGAGGCGCGAGCAATACGGAAACATCCCATCTCCATGACCTGGGATATTATGCTAGAGGAACTCAAACAAGTGGATATCCCCCCTACATTCACTGATCCGAATGTATGAATGAGCACACCTTGTCACACGTAGACTAACGACAGATCGAGAGCCCTATGCGACACGGCCCAGTGTACACCAGCAGTTAGGTTAGGAATTGTTGAGTGTAACAGACTAAGCGACGGGACGGATAGTAAATCACACGACGGACCAGGAAGGGGGAGGGGGAGAGGGAGGGACGGGGCAGTTAATTCAAGTTCGGGCTTATGGATCAGAGGTGGAGCTCACACCCCTACAAAGTCCTGGCACATAATATGAGCGGCTCCGAATGTTACCTCTTATTTGAACTTTATGATTTTGAGTTGTATAATACTGGATGAAACGAGGTGACGTGGATGGAAACGTTTAATTATGGATAATGATAGGATACTACTGTAAAAAACAAAAAATGCCTTGATGACTTGTAATGATGAGAAGTAATCACACTGAAGGTTCAATAAAGTTTGTTACAAAAAAAAAATGTGGCTTCTGACTTAAGCTCCGGGCGCAATGCAACACACAAATAGGTCAATGCGTGAGTTTTGGCCCATGCAACTGGCCTATTGTCTGTGATACACTGTAGTGAATTGTGCAATGCTGGTAAACACACCTTGGGATCACTTTCCTTGCACCTCTTTTCTCGCCTGACAGCCTTGATATCTTCAGATGTGTGGAATTTCATTGGTAATAGTGCACCTATGTGTGAGTTTTTGCCTTCATCGTGCTGACATATTGAGTGAGGATATATTTATGTGAAAAACAGATACAAATTGTGATGTGACCGCACATTTCAAACCTTTTGTTGGTTTTGCGGTTTGTAATATTCTTGATTGAACATAGGTAGCTGCGAAGTAGGCATCCTTTTGGTCAAATATATTGCATTGCTATGCCTATGAAATACTCTATTGTATTCACTATTATGCGCAAATTCTAAATTCATACTATCTGTCTGCATTCCTGCCATAGCATGTGTTACGGATGCAATACACACTCAGGGAAGCACAGAGACTGGCTGGTTCAGACAGCCTACAGTGTATGTGGAGTCCTGCTTACCAATTAAGTGGATAGATATGACAGGTATGATGTTAGGCCAATATGACACCTGTGATTGTCGGGCAGGCATTAATTAGTACACTAAAATAGCTTACTTCCACAATGGAATTTTGTGCTACAGACACATCTGCTGCCTGGGTTTTGTGCCTGGAACAATACGTGTGACACATGCACAATGCACCTTCGTAAATGTGTTTGCGATATCTGTTTACCTATGGTTTGAGCATCACAAGTCCAGCATGAGTAGGCCAGACAAGTGTCGAATCCCAAGTGCCACTATATACAGCAAATCACTATATTGCATTACTCTGCACCAGAGAGGGGTTCCTTGAGCTTTGCATGTGGGTAGCCGTTCACATCAGATGGTGATATGTGCATTTACTGACAGATGACACTAGACAAACCTGCAATGCGTCAGTCAGTACTACCTTCACAGGAGGGATAATACATGTAGTTAGACCATGACATCTTATCTTTACTTCAATTTCTTTTGTGTCCTCTGTACAGCAGTACACATAGATGGATCACTGGAGCTCACAGCATTTTTGGGTTATCAGTAATACTCATCATCATGGTCACATCCATTCCTGCATGTAACAGTTGCATCCTTGACTTATGGGGCAAGTGTGCCTGCATCGGGCCTAGGTAGCCAATCCAGCACAGGTCAAGAGGCAACATTTTAAAGTGTTATGTTAGGTACCATACTAATCTTGCTATGTGCTTGCAAACATTGCTGTGGCATAGGGAGACTATATGTACTGCACTGTGTGGCCATGCCCATTATATGTCCCTCCGTTTACACTCACAGGACATCATGTAAAATATACTGTGATCAACATATGTAAGACAGCAACATACATCATTAAGGGCAGGACACACACTCAGTCATTGCACACTGTTTGGTACTACACTCACTTTGGACTGTGGCAGAGAGTCTGTAGCTGAACACTGTAGTAACACACACAATCTCTGCATGTAGTCTGTTACACATTGCAGACATTCTGTTGCATATGTCTTGCACAGGCACACTTGTTCCGCACATGGTGTTATCATGCACACATATATCAGAAAACATTATGTAGATCTGGGGTGAGTGTGTCACACAGCAACCGAACTTTTGAATAAGTGAGTGAGCCATTAGTCACCACAGCAGTGAAACATGGTTAAATAGTCCATTGTACTTGTGATGTTCAATTAACAAGATGCTGCCATTCACACATGATCTATGTCTTACTCCTGTCAACGTTAGTAGCAGTACATAGACTCTGAGGGCAGGCCTTTGTGTGGGCCTCCTGGTCTAAGGATGCTGCATTCCCTGGCATAGGCATATGTAATAGCACACACTCAACTAACATTTCACCCTTTGGTGGATACTATATTTGTGATCCGCTCAACTATGCACTTGTACACTCAGGTCAGAGGTACACAACTCTTGCCATGCTAAGTTAAGTTCATATCTAAATCACTCCATCTGACCATGTACGATGAGTTGTGTGTATGCACATGCATTTTTGTCTGACTTTTGATCCAAGTGAAATCACACTCTTGACATCTCAGTATCCTTCAGGTGTTCTGATGTTTCCATATAACCTATCCAATTTCATACTGATCTGGCCATTTACTCACTATACAATTTCATCTGATCATTTTGTATTTTTACAGGCCTTTGTTCCTCATTGCATTGCTCAGCAATGCATGGCAAGTATGACTTTTATCTACTGTAGCATGATGTGGTATATGTGACATTGTAGACAGGAAATAGTTCACATGTGCTTTGTTTTGTGGTAAGCCACACATGCATGTATGCGTTCTTTCCAAGTGACTGCTTTTACATGTTTGTATGACACTAGGCCTTTGTCCATGACAACTGTCACTCATGATCTCTGATGGTATCTGCAGCAACATGAGTTCCAACAATAAGCCTTAATTCTGCATGGGAACACATTGGTGAGACACACTGCAATGTGAGGTTATTCTTAGGTATGGTAGTTTGTGGTTTGTGTTCCTAACTTCACTGACTACCATCTGTTGTACACTTTGCTGTTGCACAACACAGCAAGACTGCTAGCTATGCAGCTCTTCACTGATCAAGTAAAAGGGGAGAGTGATGATCAATTTGGATCTTGAAATGTGGCATGGCTCGCCTGTCCCTTTAATGCAGTATACTGCTTCACATAGCAGTTCTGTATTTGTGCAAATGATAGATGTGAGGAATGGCACAATGTTGGTCAACGGCCCTGATGACATGATAGTTACATTTTGGGGCCTACTTCTAGTTGACGAGATATGGGTGAGTTGCTGTTTACTGGGGGTGTGACATACACGCCAACACAAATAATGGATGCAAGCTTTTATTTCCATGTTTAACCTTCTTATTATGTTTGGACATTCTGTCCATCAAAGTATATGTAAATCAAGAGAAGAAATTTTGCACAATGTGGGTGTGTCGCCTATTCCCAGCCACTGTATTTTAGATCTCTCCTCCATCCTCATCCTCCATTGGGTCCTACTCATAATGGTCCACATCCCACAGGACATTTGTCCGGACACAGATGTTGTGGAGAATGGCACATACTAGTATGACTTTGAAGACCATAGGGAGCAAGTGTAGCAATCTCCCCCCTGACATTGTTCAAGCATCTGAACCAGGAACTCAGCACACCAAAGGTTCTCTCCACAACTTTCTGGCCTGATTGTAGTGTTGGTCAGCCTCAGTCTGGGATGTGCTATTGGGGTGACGACCCATGGCTGGATACCATATCCTTGGTCAGCTGAACGTTACAAAGAAATAACACCTGTCAATGCTTTAGCACTTTGTTATAACTACATTCCTGTCCATGTGTGTTATGTGCACTGAACCACTCAAAACATTTCTGGCGGTATTTCACAATATGTGTTACTTGTACAGTTGGCTATAGGTTTACACATCTCTTCCATTTCTCTGTTTAATGCCAAATGATGAGCATGGCCTGATATATTGCACAGTTTTACATCCTAACTTTCATGTTTATCCAGTAGCTTACTGTGATGGCTATTTGGAGATGTTCCTAATCACTCTATGTTATGTGCACTCACTACGTGTCGAAGTGACATATTTGTGATCAGATATTTGGCTCTTTGGTACTCCCTAGGTAGGTAGTAACATTTCCAACATGTATTACACTCACATATACATATGTCCATGGTAAGTCACTGATGTTGTTTGTAGCCTACATGACATTGGCACAACCATTTCATAGTACACTTACTTGACCATGTGATTTTGGTGCATATATGTGGTGCAGTTCAAATATGTCACATGAATTATAATGCTATTCATTGTTAGGCTTAAATTGTTGTTTTTTGGCAGATGAGTTGTAATGGTGCACTTGGATTGACACATATGTATTGAAATGTGGGCCATCTTTCCGTGGGACACACTGATGTTGTTACAAGGAGCTGTCCACTACAAAAGTAGACACAATACATTGGTTTTTCAAATCTATGTGCATGTCTCTGGGGTGGGGCGTGGCCGCGACCGCTGCCAAGATGGCCGCACACTTGTGAGGCTCTGGTGCGAGCGGCCCATTATTCCACCAAAACTACTTCACAAACGTGCCTTACGGCCATGGAAACAAAGCAGCCCCAGTAGAGATCCCCACGACACACCTGGGAGGCATAGGAAAGCTCTATGGGCGGAATCGAGGACATAACGGGCGGTGACTCTGGGGGAGAGTGGGCGCCGTCAGCACTGCCTCGGAGGCACTGCAGTGACAAGGGCCGCGGGCGAGCCTGAGGCCGAAGGGCCTCGCTGATGCACGCAACCGCCACCTCTCGTTGCAGTCCTCCTCAGCTTCGGAATCCCTGCAGCGGGTGCAGCCGATGGCCACTTTCAGATCGGGGTATACCGGATATCGGTCTCTGCGGGAGGGAGGCGGGCCCGCGGGGTAAACGCCTGCAGAAGATCCATACGTGCATGAGGTAAGAGCGGTGACTGCGTGTGTAGCCCAGGCACAAAACGGACGCCCTAGATGCAAAATATCCAGCGCCCACTTCTCCCCTTTTTTAAAAAAAACCAGGCAGACAGGCGGCCTATTGGGCGAAGGGGAGAATCAGAGATACTGAAGGCGGCCCCACATACTACTCATAACCTGCTATGCAGACCCCTGGAAGGCACAGACCACTAGCAGACACCAGCAGGGGGCCATTTGAATGTGAAATCCGGGGACCATAACCCCATCAGAACCCAGCATTGGCCCACCTTGCGGCCCATAACCCACAGCACCCTACAATTGCAAGCGCCCCCCCCCACAAAGCACGGGACACACGAGAACCCTCCTGCATTGGTGGAATCAAACGGCGTACTATTAAAAGTGGGACGCACTGACCACAAACAGCGCCGACTCACATTCGACTGAACCAAGCCCACAGAACGCCAATGCTCCCACTCGGACACTGAGGAACATACCGGGAGGAATCACAACGACATCCCAGCTGGCAACATGGAAACCCTGATGGCGGAGCTTAAGTCAGGGTTCAATGCGATGGATGCACGTTTTGATGTGCTCGCAGGCCGCATTGACAAGATGAGGGGGAGGATTGATCGGCAGGGAGCTTGCCTGGGGGAGGCCGAGAAAAGAGTCTCAGATTTGGAGGATGCATCTACTATCACGCAGAAGCGGCTGGAGAAGGCAGAATGCGTGTTAAAGCAGATAGCCATAAAGAACGAGGATCTTGAAGCAAGGTCCCTCCGCAATAACATACGCATTGTTGGCCTGGCAGAAACTACAAACATTGGACGCCCCGAGGTCTACATTGAGCAACTCCTAATCGACGTATTTGACCGCATCACCTTCTCGGCCACCTTCGCGGTGGAGCTAGCACACCGTTCATTGGGCCTGCGACCACCGGAAGGTGCTCCCCCCAGGTACATCATAGCTCGGCTCCTCAATAACAGGGACAGGGATGCCACGCTCAGACTGGCGAGCGAAGAAGGCCCTCTACACCACCAAGGTGCCACCATCTCTATTTTTCCTGATTTCACGCCTATGGTTCAAGAGGCAAGACAGAAATACGGCGATGTCAAAAACACACTCCGCAAAATGGGTATCAAATACGCTATGCTTTACCCGGCACGCCTGCGGGTGAAGCATAAAGGGCGCCTTAGAATTCTGGCCGTAGCCTTCTGTAAGACGATACGCACCGAGTCCCCCCCACACTGTCAACCATCACCGAGACCCTCGGATTTGGACCATGCACAGCGCTCGCCTCCTTCTACACAAGATGCCGCAATATGAGCCCGTATGCAGTGCACGAACTAGTACACATTGACCTATAATGTAATGCCTACGCCTCCAAGATAGGATTATAGACTCTAACTGGGCATGTATGACTGTTCTCAATGAAGAAGTTGATCATATGCAGCACCATTTATCCTGTTTTACACGGACTGTCTCAACCGAGTTGCTGGCACGCCCCCATGGCGGATACCAAATGTTCTAGTTTTGGAATATTCTTGGATTGTTAGGGGTTGTTTCCTTTTTTTGTTATTTTAGAATGCATGGGATTAGCTGGATGCAGTTATATCTAGTGTGGGAGGGGGATGGGGTAATTGGGGAATATTTTTCTCTTGTTATTGGAATTACAGTCACTGTATACCCGGCATTGTTACACATGCTGCTAAGCACATACTACTGAACACCACTTACATCAGGCCCTCCCACACACAATGTCACAAACCCCCCACGATATAACTAAGGCGACGGAATTATCCTTAGTATCCTGGAACATATGTGGCGTTAACAATAAGCGGAAAGGGAAACAAGTGCTCGCATATTTAAACAGGCATAACATTAAAATTGCCTTGCTCCAGGAGACACATCTGGCCCCGTGTACCGAGCACCTTTTCGCCAGGCAATGGGGAATGTATAGATACTTTTCCTGCTTCAGCTCATACTACCGGGGCACTTGCATATTGATACATAAAGGGGTGCCATTTGTCCCTGTGGCTCAGCATTCAGACCCTAACAGCAGATTTCAATATGTCCAGGGAACGCTAGCAGACCACAAGGTCCTTATAGTCAATATATACGCCCGAACATCGAAGACCCCGAGTTTTTTCGGGAGGTGTATACTCGACTGGACAACCTAGAGACTGATCATCTAATAGTAGGAGGCGATTTTAACATGCTGCACTGTCCACAGACAGACACGACAAGCACACAACCGGCCAGTAAGGTGCATGCCTGAGAAGCACTCTGACATATCACAGACTCCTATTCACTGTTGGACGCATGGCGCACGCACGACCCACACACCCCGGCTACATGTTCTACTCCTCCCCACATGTCACCTGGTCCAGGTTGCACTACTGGTTTATCTCGACAACTGTACATCAATGGCTCGATAGCATTACAGTTCTCCCCCGCACGCTATTGGACCACAGCCCAATCCTATTACAGTTAAAAAATCCATATAGATACGCTGCAGCCTACAGTTGGAGATTCAAAGGAGAAGCCTTGCTAGCCCCAACATTTCATAATGACTTATTAAGCTTCAACACAGAGTATTTCGAATTAAACACCGGCTCGGTTTCCACCCAGGCAGTTCTATGGGAGGCCTTTAAGGCATATATCCGCGGAGTATGCATTTCTAAGCACGCTGGCATATTGCGGGATATCCGCTCCCAACTGCAAAAAATTTAAAACGCGATATACGAACTTGACCAGGCTACAATGGGGGAAACTTCACACCAGACACACAAACTAAATACCCTTTTGACAGAATTCCGTGACCTGGCGGAAAGAGAGATAAAATACATGGATAGATACACCAGGGTGCGCAGATATGGGGAGGGAGAACGCACACTGGCCCGCCTACTTCGCCCAAACAGACAGCAAAACTACATAGCGGGGTACGGCTCAGACTCTGGAGACACTATCACCGGTAGCGAAAACATTGTCCACAAATTTAAGACTTACTATCAACACCTATACTCCCCCAGCGCTGAATGTAACTCCTCGGAGTTACCCCTTACCTGGCAGACATAGCCATGGTGTGGCTGTCAAATGGGCAACAGGAGTTTCTTAGTGAACCCATAACATTAGAAGAAGTAACGCAGGCCATCACGGCCCTGGACGGGTCCAAGGCACCTGGCCTGGACGGACTGACTGGATCCTTCTATAAAGACTTTAAACAACAACTCGCGCCACAACGCCTCTCTTTATACAACGAATCCTTAAACACCGGTGAGCTCCCACCCACACTCCGCGAGGCGGTTCTCACCATACTATTAAAACCAGGCAAAAACCCCAATAAATGCACGTCTTACCGCCCCCTGTCGCTGCTAAATCTTGATAACAGGATTCTCGCTAAGGTGCTGGCAAACAGGCTGGCGCTGTTGATGGAACAGATTGTCTCCCCAGCCCAGTCGGGCTTTGTCCCACACCGCTCGACCTCCCTCAACCTCAGGACGGTGTTCTCTGTGCTCAATAAGATTGCCCGGGACACACCAACCGCGGTGGCCCTCCTCGATGCTGAGAAGGCTTTTGACTCGCTCGAGTGGCCTTTCTTAAGAGCTGTACAGTCGAAGCTGGGAATACCCCTCATTTTTAGCATTGATTATGCTATTGTACACTAAACCCACAGCACGCCTCAGGATAAACGGAACCCTCACGAACCCCATTGCTATACTCCGCGGTACAAGGCAGGGGTGCCCTCTCTCCCCTTTACTTTTTATACTCGCCATCGACCAGCTAGTTAGGACACTGCAAGACAATCAGGCACATAGGGGACTAAAACTCACACATGGCCCATTATTACTATCACTCTACGCTGACGACATACTAATGTTTGTGCGCCACCCGGAAGATAACCTCCCCCCTCTCATGCAGGATATAGCTAAATGTGGCCAACTCTCTGGGCTCCTCATCAACTGGACAAAATCTGAGCTTTTTCCACTCACTGACATTACTCAACTCCCATTGATAGAGTCCCCCCTCGGATGGGCAGCAGACTGCACCAAATACCTGGGCATCTATTTGCATCGAGATAGGGAACAGGTCCTCCAACATAATTATGGGCCAGCAATGGTCTCCTTGTGCACACATATAGACAGATGGATAAAGCTACCTCTGTCACTGATGGGACGTGTGGCCATTATTAAAATGGTGGTGCTGCCACGCTTTCTTTACCTGTTCACTTACATTCCCATACCACTCCCAAAAACTTTTTTTAGCAACCTTCGCAGCATACTACTGCGGCTAATATGGGCTGGGGGCCGGATACGATGGGAAACTTTGACACCGCCTTATGAGCGAGGAGGCCTCGGTGTCCCAGACCTCCATCTTTATTACCTCGCGGCCCAATGCCACTACACATATCACTGGTACCACCCAGATGCACGCATTCCGTACCTACGCACAGAACACGCCCAGATGAATGGCCTTCTCCCAGATACTACCCCGTGGTATACCACTTGACACTGAAGAAATACAGACTGTTTCCACGACCTGCTTGGCGTGGCGCAAGCTGAGATGCATGTTACCCGGGGACCTTCTCTATTCTGACGCCATCCCCGTATCGGACAACCCATGGATCCCCCCAACTAGGGAAACTCTAGTTAAACGCAGGCTAGAAAAATACTCACTACATACACTGGACGACCTCTTCCCGCAGAAGACGCACGTACACGTACTGCCTCCTACATGGACCTCTTTGTCCTCAAAAGGCTATAGAGTTCCCTCAGACCCACATACCCGCTCCCGCCAGAGGACTTCCCACCTCTATCCTTGGTGATCAAAGCATTAGATGGCAGACACATGACATCTAAAATATACCACTCTTGCATGGCCATGAAGCTGGACACCACCGCTAGGGTGTGGGAGATCTGGGAGAAGGAACGGGGAGTCCCGCTTACTGACCATATATGGGGTTACTGCTGTGCACAAATAAAGCGTATCTCCATCAGCTACAGGCACAAGCTGGTGCACTTTAAATATTTACATAGGTATTATCTTACCCCAAAAGACATCGCTAAATTTCGACCCTACCATGCCCGACAATTGCATAAAATGCCACCCCCTGGGGCAGACTTTGCCCACCTGACCTGGACGTGCCCAGTAATAGCGAGCTACTGGGAGAACATATATAAACAAATCTCTGACATGACTGGCTGTAAGCTGACTCCCAACCCCGTGACGGCCCTACTGTGGTACACCTATGAAGTCCCTATGGGTTTCTGCCGACTAGTCTCCATGGCGCTATTGCTTGGCAAGAGGAAGATATCTTTGAAATGGGGAGATGCAGACCACCCTCTGTTAAAGACTGGCTTGAGAGCTTGAGTAGATGTGAGAGCATGGGAGAAGACTATGCCAACCTGCAGCCCCCTTCTTCCCGTCCCAGAGATGTCTGGTCCTGCTTTTGTGAGTACATCCGCACCTTGGACCAAGACCCGAGAGAGCCATCATAATTTCTATAATGCTCCTCATAAACCCACCATTGTGTATCTAGACTTGTAACCTGAGAGCTATCATGAGTGTCATGTACTGTTGTTTATTTTTAAGAATCTTGCATGTTAATTAACGGTTTTGTATGATCACCGGGCTTTGTGCTTAGAAGAACTATACTGTCTGCACTGTGTATTACCAGTAGTGACTGTTTTTTGTATTAAAAATGTAATAAAGACATTTTAAAAAAATGTGTATGTCTGTAACTTGTAGGGGATTATGTACTTGTATACTTTGATTTTTTCCTCATTGCTGTGGCACATGAATGTTGAGATTGGTATCCTGAGTACACTGTGGTGCCTTGTCCAGGTTGGATTTTATTCTATGTTGATGACTGATGTATGTCATGTTTGTCAGCATTGTGTTTGACTTTGTGAGTTTCACATTGCTGGATTCATATGCTTTCCATCTGTGCTACTTACTACACAGAACAGGTGAGGCATCACATTGGTTACATCAGTCAATGCGGGTGTCTGCCTACGTGTATGTGTGTACTTAGACTGTCAGTATTGTTGAGACATATGTGTGTTTTTGACAGTTGGTGTCACAATTCTGTCCTGTATTGACATTATTATATGTCTGGGGCCTACACTGACATGGCATGCCACACGTGGCATTTCTACATACTTCTTCCTGTGGTGCTCCTGAAACTTTGATCAACATACATGTATACTGCCATGTGTAACACACTTTCTGATTTCAACAGTACTTGTTCTCACACCACTGACTTTGTAGACCTTTGACTGATGTTAGGCCATTGAGGACACACTCACCTCAGACTTTTCTCTTGTGTTGCCTTTGTACTCATGATTAGCTTGTCTGTCATGTCACATGATTTCATTCATGATTCGTTACCCATTGGAGTTGATGCGGTTCTATCAACTATGTTGCTACTGCCATTGACAGATTAGTGAGTGCATGTCAATGTGGCACATCATTGTGTACACATTGCAGTGCATTGTTCCCACTATATGCACATGACACAGGGCCCAGATATTTGACAAAGTTGCACTGTGCAGTACAGCGAATCCCCTGTCTGCACTGCATCACTGAGAAAGTGCAGTAGTACACAGTATTTAGGCCATACAGCACATTCCTGACCTTTCACCCACCACTGGCACACAATGTGCTGCCTAGCACAAACTGACATACTTGAACCATGGTACTCGGGTGCCCGCATTCCATGCGGGATTGTCTTTGTGCTGGAGGGGATACCTTCCTGCACATGTTGAACCCTCGGAGCCATGATTGTCTATGTATGTTTGCCACAGATTGCAGCACACATAGGAAGTGCGAGTGACTTGGATGATTTCAGTTCATTTTTCTTGTTACAAGTCACCTGAAGAAACCAATTGATTTCTTACATTCCAAAGGTTACCTGGTGTGGGATACATGACATGCCTCATGAACCATGGGAGTTGCATGGAGACACCCCCACAATGCCCATGGAACACCTCCCTTGCACACAGCGATGCTACACTGCATTTTGGTCAGCGTTGCATTGCTCTGTATCTTTACACCATTCAAAGGCACATAAAGTGGCATTGTGTCTCAACATGTGTGACTTGGGGGATTGCATTACACGTGTACCATGATGCATGGTGCATGTATGAGGCACACCCCTCATGCATATTGCCCTATCTCCGTCAACAGACACAGAGATGGCTATTATGTTTTACATTTCTTACTGTTAGTAGGTCTGTTATGTACTTCAGTTTTGCTTACCAACAAGTAGCCCATTGCCATATCGGCCATTCTGGAAGTGGCTATTGATGATGGAGTGCCTGAAGATTTAGGCCTCATGAACACTCCCTGGGTATTTTGCCAGCACATCTGTAAACATTCCCGATGGTCCATGATGGTCTGGACGTTGATAGTGAATGTGTGCTTCTGGTTCCTGTACAGATGTGATGTTGCTGCTGGAGGAACTAGTTGCACATGTGTGCAATCCATAGCACCCAGCACATGTGGAAATCTGGCAATGACATAGAAACCTTGCTTGGTGTCCAGCTGTTGTTGTTGTGTCTTGGGGAAGAGGGGGTATAGGGGTGTGATGCGGATGATGGCATCCAGGACAGAAGGTAGGAAGCCAGAAAAAGATGGCTGCGATATTCCTGCCAGTCTGGCTGTTGTGATCTGGAATGAACCAGATGCCAGCATGTGAAGGGCAGCCATCAGCTTGACCTGTGGAGGAATGTTGGCTGGCAGTTGGTGGTTGGAGCCTTGGTGCTATCTGATTCAGTAGCTTTATTATGGACTCCCTCCTGAGTCGGTAGTATGTGATGACCTCGTCCTCCCTGAGGTCAATGAGAGATGTCCACTGGCAAAAAAGACGCTCCCTTCTCCTGCACTGCCTATGTGGTGGGGTGGGTGTGGGGGGGTTGTGGTGGTGGTGGTCTCCTCGCAACTCCCAGCTGCTAAATTTGCACCTCATTGGCGTAGTTGAGCTTGCCAAACTGCTTTGCGTGGCTTGTCTTCATGTACCACAGCCAATGCATCATTTTCAGCACCTGGGTAGCCGAAGCGCAGGAATTTTGATGCATTTCAGGCTCGGTGTGACTCTTGCCAATGATGCGTCACACATTGTCAAAACCATAAATATAACTGCGTGGGATTTGCAATGGATTTTACGGGAACGCCTACCTTGAATATATGAGTCGCTGTATGGCGCATTTGTCCACATGCGTCTATTTGTTAATATGGAGTACTGCCTGCGCCGCCGTTGCGTCAAAATTAGTGAAGCAGCGCAGGCTTCTCATAAATGAGCCCCTTAGGGCCTGGCCGTTCGAAATTTCTGTTGTGGTTGAGGACTGTTTGAGCCTACTCCTCTGTTCTGTTCTTTGTCCACGGCCCTGACTGCCCCAGCAGGGCTGGCACCAGAGATGATGGACCCACCACCCAAGTCATGGCTGCAGCTAAGGGTTACACTTGGGTGTCAGCCTCCAGCGACATATGCCAGTCAAAAGTTCAAAGGAGTAAGCCTCACATCTTTCATGATTTTGTGTTCCTGTAGTGTATACCTTATCAGTTCCACCATTCACCAAAAATACTGTGCTCTGGCCTCCCTGCTCAGCACCCTTCCTGAATCATAATATGCCTTTGAGGAGCACCGGGGATTCCCTGCTCCCCTCCTAGTGAAGATCTCCTCCCAACCCCAGCAATGTCAGAAATCCACATCTCCTGTGTGGGTCTGCAGTTCACACCTCTGCCTTAGAAGTTTCCAGGCCCTGAACTTCGCAAAATAGAGCCAACGGGCCTCCATGTTATGCACTCTCAGAGGCACACACACATGCAGTCTTCAGTGCACACAAACACATGTGCGCTTCAAAGCACTACATTCCTCTCATGTAGGCCAACCAAGTAAAGACTACAGCTGTGGAACATAAAGTGAGTGATCCAGTAGTCTCCACTCCTAAGACACAGGATACAGCCCGGTCATTCTGCTGTTCACCAAATGGGTATGCTGCCACAACTGCGCTCGTATTCCACAAATCTGGGTGAGGGCAGTAGCCCAACTCATTCTGAGGGAAACGCTTTTGGCGACCTTCTCGGTCTATGGTAGACAGCAGTCCATCAAGGTAGGACTAGGCCACGGCACACACACATGATCAGTGCATGTTGTATGACCAATTTTGTATCCACTGTTCCAGATCTACATGCTCCTGGGGCACTCTGGGCTAAGGTTCATGTCCGTTACGCTGCAGGGGACTTATTGGAAACTGCTGGGCCAGGGTGGGGTAATAGATATGAGGATGGCTGTTAAGAGGTAGCAGTTGGTAAGCAAAGGGAGAAGGGTATGAAAGAGATCTACGTAGGTGAGACAGAGTAAGGGAAGGATGGATAGGAAGAAACATAATATGTAAATGATGAGATTACCATATGCGGGAATGACTAACCCATTTGGGATTGTGCTTGATGCAAGCGACAAAGAAGGAACATATTGAACAAGGCATTTGTTAGTGTTTACGACATTTCCTAGAATCATAAGGACAAATGAATAGTCCATGAAGAAGGAGAGAGTTGTTCAAAGGCTAATGGTCCCAACCAACTTTATCAGCCTTTTTGTTTTACACTCTGAGAAGTCCATTTTATTGTTCACCTACATGAACATCAGAAGGTATGTTAAGGGTTTGTAAGATTGCAACATGATGAGGTTTGGAGAGTAAGAACAGGGAAGTGAGGTGGGAAGAGTTGGATCGTGATCCATGGTTACAATGGATGGTGGAAATGAGGTTTGCGCCATCTTTGGTACTGCCATTGAGATCACAGTGTGATTTATGGGAGGCAAAACAGTGGCAAAGTATTTTTTACCAGCTGCAGCGGGACTAGGAGATATTGGATAGTTTTGGGATGGCATTTAGCGCACAGGTGAGCACCCTCATTTTCAAAGGATAAGCACTTTAGTATATTACATTTCTGGAATGTGATCTTCTGTTGTGGGGCAGTAAACTGGCTAACAAAAAGATACATTTCTATGTGGCTAATGCAACAGTGGTGGCCCTAGAGATTCGTAGGCAGCAAGGAATAAACATGCATTGAAGCACCTCAGAGCGTGTGTTCCAAATAGCATTAGTCCAAGCATTTTGTTTGGAGCTTGATATCTATTAGGTGTGGAGAATGATATTGCTGATGTGTTCACAGTGACAAGGATATGGTGATGAGCGCCAAACGGAGCTCAAATGCTTTGAACACTATGAAGGAGATGAACTGCTTTGCAGCTGGTAGAGGAGTTATGTACCTGCATGGAAGGAGTTGTAGAGTGTGATGAGGTAAACAATGGAAGGTCTGGACTGGAGGTGAGAAGGCTCATAGGCAAGGCTTGGTATAGGAGGCACACTTGCAAGGATTACTGTTTCTTAGAAAGGGTTTTGGGGCTATAAGCCATTTTCCATGTTAATTAAGTACAGGAATATTAGAAGAATGGGCTAAGGAAGAAGGGATGAATACTTCTGCTAGGAGGTTTTGTACAATAAGATTGCTTCAATTGGGAAATGCCAAGCAGCTTTCAGTTAGTTAGGAGTGGCAGATGTTTAGCATATGTGTTAGACCTAGCTCTTTTTTTTGGATGGTGGACAGCCAAAAACCGGAGGGTTGAGGATGATGACGAGGAGTCGGGAGAGGTAAACCAGTCAGGGAGTTTTGTAGCTCAAGATCTGCCTGTGAGGCTAAGGACCTCAAGGCCTTGCAGCAATGTATCCTATAGAAGCCTCTCCCCAGAGGATCTGGCGGACAGGCAGAAGGCCAGAGATCAGGAGTGGGAGCAAGCGAAACACGAATTAGAGAGGGAAGAAAAGGAAATGATTCTGGCTCATGAGGCAAGAATGAGAGAGCTTGATGAGGAGCTCGAGAGGCTTGGGCCGTGAGTGTCTTAGCCAAACGAAAGGGAATGTGTGTTGCTCAGGAACTGAGCTTGACTGGGCTGGAGATAGAAGCCATGAGTGCGGAGTCCAGCTCAGATGGTGGCAGCAAAAATGTGATGTCTAGTGCTGAGAGAGAAGTATGTACACCCAGAGATGTGGCACCTGACTTGAAGGAAGGGGTTGACATACACCAGGGAGTTCAAGGTTATGAGGTAGATTCACTCGAGGTACACACGGGAAGAAGGAAGATGGCGGATTTACTCCGCTGTAGGAGAGCGCGTACCTGAGGCTGCTCCCGCTGCGACATGCTGCACTACGATTAGAAATGATTTCGGGAGTCAGATGGCCTATTAAAGAACGAAAGAAAGACGCTGGAATAGCGGAGATTCTGTTTTCATGTTTTCGCTGCAAGCACAGACTTTACATCATTTTTTTCAATTGACCCGGATTGCGAGGTGGCGGGCAGGATCGAGCTGATCTGCTTTCCACTGGTCTCGGCTGGGCCCGGCTCTGATTCCAACTGGCGGCCTGGCCCCGCAGAGAGGTACTCGCAATTCCCGTACCCCAGCCTCAGCCCTTTCAGAGATCTCTAAAAAAGAAACTTTGCCGATCTTGCCGACACTGTCAGCTCGGGCAGAGGCGGGCGGACGCCACGCGGCAGCAACTGCAGCAAAGGGAAGAGGCTCCCGAGTTGGGAAGCCGATGTTAAAGTTGTTACATTCAGGGAAGGAGGCTGACATCCTACAGACCTGTGGTGTAACAGACTCCCCATTTGAAGAGGCAATGACTGTGTCTCTGATGAAAGCAGTCCGCTCCGAACATATAGCTGTGGCTGCCACTGCCGAAAACAATGGATTAGCAGACGTGGAGGGCTGGATGCAACAGGAGGCGAGGAGCTAAAAGGTAACCAAGTAATTCAGACACTGCTAAATGAGAACACTAATAACAATTGTGAAAGCTTAGACACGCTCCCAGACACGCTCCCACCACCACAATTGTCTGCACTGCAAACGGAACTGACAAATGCTAATGTGGCGGGGGGCTACCAAGGGGCCCAGGTGCTCAAGGAGATAGAAGTTTGCCAAAACTCCTTCTGACATTCTGGAGATGGGATTGGCTCAGTCACGCATGATCTGTCTAAGCCCTCATTTGATATTTCTGAAATCCCAGAGGGGGAAGACATGCTTCCAAGAGACTGTAGTGGGGAACAGCCACTAAAACTGGCTATGGAACAGGGCACTGATCTAACGTGCGACACTCCCTTAGACAAGTCTGCATGGCCCCCTTCACCTACTTGTGTGGCTGAAAGACTTATAGGCGCTTTAAAAAGCTCAGAAGCTACACAAGCGGAATCCCCATATCGAGCAAAGAAGAAACAAAACAAGATCAAAAGCTCGAAGGGCATGATAAAGCCCACGGAGCATTTGTAGAATTTATGCACTGGCCCTACTTCACATGCCCGGAATAAAGTAGGGGTCAACTGGAGCCCCCTGCGCAAATGGGTTACTTCCAAAGGGGAAGTAAAAGCTATGATTTCTAGACTGTCAGGCTCGCTTACTAATGGCGGGATACTTCCACCAACTTCAACAATTTTGGATACTTGCAATGCTAAGATACGGGAGATTCCTGGCAATTCAAGGCTCAGCCGAGGTGCAGGGGGAAGCTCACAACCTTCAGACCCAGCTTTTTTTGATTCTCCGGTCGCCAATACTATTCTTCTCCCCAAAGCAAATGATGCTTGTCACACTAACGAACCCTCACTGTCCACAATCTCCAGGCACTTCATGATCAAAGGGCAGAGGCACAAGAGCATTTTTCAAAAGCCAGAGCAGATAGTCTCTCAATCCAGCAAGCCTTGGCTGAAGTGACTGGTAAAGTGGCTGTGCTGGCGAACGATGTAGCAGAATTACAGCAACGGGTGGCGGACACGGAGGGCACAACTGCAACAATGGCCAAAACAATTAAGGTGCAAGATGAACAACTTTTTTTTCTTAAAGACAAAGTCAAGGACTTGGAGAATCGGCAGTGCAGGAACAATCTGAGACTTTTTGGATACCTGAAGGAAAAGAGGGGTCTGATCCAGGAGCATTTATAGTGCATCAGCATTCCCTGATCTGTCAGACTGGGACTAGGACTCTCAGATTCAGCGAGCTCATAGACTTCCAATCTTTCTAAGCCATGAATCTAGAGCTATCCGACAGCATCCACGTCCTTTGCTTATCTATTTTGGCAATTTTCTGCTGCGACAGGCTGTCTTTTTCAGAGCTCGCCCAGCCACCTCTGTTACGGTTGATTCCCTAACTTTCTCTGTGAGATCAGATTTTTGTAAGGAAACAATGGAAAGATGCTGGAAAATGCGTCAGTTGATTGATCCATTGAAGGCGGTTGGAGCACAGGCATTTCTTCAGTAACTGGCACGTCTAAAAGTTATTAAGAAAGGTCGACCTTGGCTTTTCCATACAGTTGCTGAAGCTCAACAAGCCCTCAACTCTTGGGAGCTCCAAGTAAAAAGGTTTCACAATAGTAACTATCTAGTTTAACTAGTCTTATGTTACTGTTGTCTCCTACTCCTAATATCACATTATTGTCATTTTTCTTTTTTTTTCTCTGCATAATATAGGTGTTAAGGCATCTCTGTCAGCTTTCTTTTTCAATATTATTTTTTTATTTGTTTTCTTTACAAAGGAACTTTTTTGTTTCTTTTTCTTTCTTGGCTAGGGCAGGTGTAATTGCCGCAGCGAGGATGCCCGGGCTTCCACGCTCTTCTTCGGCTGTCATTTTCATTGACAGCTTGGGTGGGGATGATTCCTTTTTCAGGATACAGGGGGCAGAGGGGGCTTTTTCCATCACACAGGAAAAATGTCTTCCAAGTCATTTTCACAGGTGTTTTTTTAATGGGGTTTGAAAGTGGGCTGAGGAGAAAAAGGGGGGTGGGGGAGGGAATAAAATGTCAAAGGGAATAAACTTGAGAGGAAACAGAAGGATTCATGGCACTGTAATCTCGAAGTCAAGCAGGTCTGGAACATTAATTTCGCTTGGCCTTTCAGGTATAAAAATAGGTAAAAGACATAGACATACCACTTATAGAGGCATTTTAGCTATTTCATGATGGGGATGATTAAATGTATCTACTGGAATGTTGCTGGCCTAAATGCTGCCAGTAGCACCAGATGGTCCGGGAAGAGTTGAGAATTTACAAACCCCAAATAATCGCTCTTACCGAGACTCATTTGGCATATAACGATAGACATCTGCTTAACCAGCTAGGTTATAAAGTAATCAAGTGCACATCCCAGACTGTATCCATTAGAGGGGTCGCTGTCATTTAATGATAAATCATTTGATTGCACTCTTCTTAAAGCCTCTGATGATCAGCGGGGAAGATGGGTAATCCTACAGCTTTTAATTAAGGATGTAAAATATGTGCTAGGCACTATTTACGGGCCTAATTCTGATGACCCTGAACTATTTGATACGCTAACACTAGAGCTATTGGAATGGCAAGAGAGTTATTAGTTATGGGTGATTTTAACTGTATTATGGACTCTACCATAGACTCCACTAGTCGGCGTGCTTCAGCAAGGATGGGGAAAGTAAGGGCCTCGATATTAGAGATGGCTCGTCTGCACTGTCTTAGGGATGCAAGGCGGACACTGTTTCCAGCTGAGCCCGCATATACATACTATAGTGCTCCACACAAGCATTACTACAGGATCAACATGGTCTTTGCAAATAATAAGATTTTGTACACGGCAGAGATGGAGGTTTGTCCCAAGATTACCTCAGATCATAATCCTATTTTATTTTCATTTCAGTCAGATGTGGCTAACAAGCAAACACGGCTATTTTCGTTTCCGCGATACTTGCTTGCAGATGTGGAATATATCTCACTGATTAAAAGAAATATCAGAATTTTTTTTCAAGAGAACGAAGGCTCTGCTTCCACCCTTATAGTTTGGGATACAATGAAGGCTTATATAAGGGGTATTACCCAACAATATATCTTTCGACAAAACAGAAGCAAAGACAACGTCCTTAGAACAGCTTGCCATACGATCCTACAGTTAGAGATTGCCCACTCTAAAGAAGCCAGACAGAGGGCCCGCACACAAACACAGATACAAACATATTCACAAACCTACCTGTCTCTGATCGAGAAACGTTCCATCTTGGGGAGGGTGCTAAAAGAAAGAACGCGGCTAGATATAATAAACATCGCTCCCTGCAACATGAATATGGGGAACAGGTGGGGAGAATTCTGGCACACCAGCTTACTGATAAAAAAATCAAAAAGTCAGATAAAGGCTATTAAAGGGGAGAACAGACTATTATATACACAACTTCAGCTAATGGGAGACATCCTTTACACACAACTTTTACAACGCAATGCTTTTACATTGCGGATTTCACAACGCAAGTCGTTACAACGACTTGCGCTGGATGGCGCTCTAACCTAAGGAATAGTATGATTTACTATTCCAACACCTTCCCTACTGTACGTAGACTGGAGTTGGAATAGTAAATCATACTATTCCTAAGTCCAGCGCCTTCAGCGCAAGTCGTTGTAACGACTTGCATTGTAACGAACGCGATGTAAAATACTGCGTTGTAAATGTATGCGTAGTAACGTCATACATTCTCAGCTAATAGTTGAACAGTTTGCCCAGTTCTATCAGAAACTATATGGTCAATCTGATACTTTTGATGCTGAAAATGACACTAAGGGGTCCGATTCCGATTCAGGCCGGAAATCACTCCGACCGAGCCGGACCCGGAGAGATTTCCGACCGAATCGGACTCTAGCAGCCCGACCGAACGAGTACGATGCGTACGCATGCTATCGGACTCGATTCGGTCGGACTCCCATTGAAGTCAATGGGAGCCGGTCGTACAACGCGTACGCGGGCTCCCATTGACTCAATGAGTGCGAGGCGAACAAGGGCGCCCCCTACAGCGGGTACGCGTCGATGCGACTCGCGCCATACATGCACAGGTAGGGGGGACCCATGGGTCCCCCCTGTGTGCGACTCGCGCGGCTACGCATACAGGGGGGTCCGACACGGACCCCCAAAGTCCGGCTCCGACTGCTTTTTCGAGCCGGGCGGCGCAAGTCGGTCGGACTGCTCGAGGCGCGCATCGTACTTGCCCGGCTGGAGAACGTCTCCATTGCGCGGTGTGAACAGTGTCCGTGCGAGTCGGTCTGAGCGGGTCGGACCCGCGTACGAGTCGGTCGGTGATTTCGCGAGCGCTCGCATCGTACTCGCTCGCCCGGACGCACGCACAAATCGGTCGGGAAAGAGGGCTCCGAATCGGATCCGGTTAAGCCGAATCCGATTCGGTGCCCTACCGGCCGAGATCGGAATCAGCCCCTAAGTATATAGGGAGTTGTAAACTTCCAAGGCTCAATAAGGAACAGACGAACTCTCTTAATCACGAGATTATGTATGAAGAGATTCAAGACAGCCTTGCTTTCTGGCAAAGCAGCAGGCGACGACGCAATACCAGTTGAGTTTTTATAAAACTTTCAAAGACTGCATTGTCTCCCCAATGAGTAAAGTTCATAATCAACCAAGGGCAATATTGATTTACTTACAATCGCAGTCTGCTTCATTTCAGATATTTTGAGACACCCATCAGGGTTGTCCTCTTTCTCCACTACTTTTTGCATTATACATTGAACCATTTATAAGGTCACTACTCCTAAATACATATATACTCCCGGTCCAATCAAGGTCTGGCAAACTAAAAGTAATGGCCTATGCCGATGACATAGCGTTTTTTTCTGCAGATCCAGCAACTGCAATAGACATTATCCAAACCAAGGCTAATAAATTTGCCACCTTTTCTGGTTATCAGTTGAATATAAGTAAGACGCAGGTTCTTCTTAACTATCAATCTAATAGGGCAATCTTGGGGGTCTGTTCGGTAGCTACATACTTAGGGGTCCAGATCTCCTCGAAGACAGAACACATAAGAATGAACTACGATTCTTTGCTATAGGCCGCTGTCCAAAACATGAAGAACTGGCATAAATTACCAATTAGTATTATAAGAAGATGTAACATTATTAAAATGAATATTTTACCTAAATTCCTTTATCTATTTCGAGTAATACCACTATGGGTACCAAATTATTATTTTTTTTAAACTAGAACGGGCAATTAGTAGTTTCATTTGGGGATACAGGCAACCGCGCCGGGCAATAACATATATTAAATTCCCCTATAAACAAGGGGGGCTCCAACTCCCTGATTTTAAATTATATTATTGGGCTTCTTTCTTTGGACGTCTTTGAAGTCTTCTCTCTTCAGGTAGTCAAGACTATTGCTACACTTTTGCGTTAGGCCCCGATAGTAGAATGTTTTTGTATTTAATAAACGACCCTAATTATTTTAAAAGAGTACTTTTTAAGACAGTTAGGGATATTGTTTATATATGGCGGGAAATAATATCCAAATGCTCCCTCCCTCTTATTCATACTAGTTTCCCGCTATGGGGAAACCCATCGCTTCCAGACATATTTCGTGACAGCGTAGGCAGATCATGGGCAGATAATGGGATAAGGCAGCTTGGGCATTTATATGACACAAATGGGTTTCGAGCATTTAAGAATCTACAGATGCTATTTGGCCTCCATCAGCGGATGTTTTTTAAATACCTACAGGTTAGAGATTTTTTGGGGGACAGAAGGGTATAAGGGTACTCAAGAAATCTGATTTGATGACATGCTTACACGCTGCTTCCCAGGAAGCCATCTACTAGCAGTGTCTATCAGATACTCTGTCAACTTAGAATCCACGACATTCCAAATTTAGCATCTCAATGGAGTAAATTACTGTCAAAGGATATTATTCCCTCAGACATCAATGGCGCACTAAGAACCTTAGACGAGGTAGGACATTCCATTAGCTTAAAACTGCAGCAGTTTCGACCCATATGTATGTTATATTATACCTGACCGAATAATTCACTGGACTTAGAACAAGGGGAGAGACATAGGAGATAAGGGTACATGCCCTAAATGCGGAATGGTTGCTGCAGATAGTTTACATATGTTCGCCACCTGCCCAGGGTTGATTCTATTCTGGAAAGAGATGGGTCAGATAGCTGCAAGCCGCTTAGGCTTGGATTTTCAATTAACGGAGGGCGAAATCATGCTTGGGTACAAGCTGGTACCAGACCCGGGTTTAAGATCTCTTTTTTCCATTATTATAGTTACTGCCCGACTTTGTATTGCGCGGGCATGGATATCTACAACACCTCCTAGGGAATCAGAGTGGTGGGCAACTCTGAGAAAAATATATGAAAGAGAGATGTCTCTAGCTAAGACTAGAGAAATTCGTTCTGGGATAAAATTCCTATGTATATGGAGGGCCATGGAAAAAGGTGGTCAATAACATCCAATGTTGACCCTCTGGTCCTTTAGTCATGCTTTTACTTTTCTGTACTTAGGCCCCTATTTTTGATTTGATTCTTGTTTATTTTGGTAGTAATTGCTATGATGTATTTCTCTATTTTTTCTATATATATTTGTTCTGTATTATCAAATGATTTAGCGATCACATTGCCATATGTCTATATTTTTTTGTTTATTCCCTAAGATAATTTCAATAAAAAGAATTTTTAAAAAAGAGGTAGCTCCAGTGGTGCGCATTGTCCCTGATGTGGATTGGGGAACTGGCACAGGGGTTCATAATCCTAACAGTGGGAGGGACACTCTCCTGACTCTAGATGAGAGGTGCAGGGAGAGGGGTTCCCCTGCGGTAGAAGCCCTGGTACGTGTGTGTGGAGACCGCCCAGAAGAGTGTGGGTTGGATGACAGAAACAGTCAGACACTGTCTTGCCAGTCTCAGGAGGGTGATGTGAGGTATATTTGTGAGGCACTGGATGGTGAGGTGAAGGATAACGTGGTTAAAACATGTGAGGGGCTGTGTGACTCAATTGTTGGAGAGCATATTTTAAGTCCCTGATTTCCAGAGCTATGCCAACACCGAGTGGAGATTGAGTTCTCTGATCCGAGAGAGCTTGCACTGGAGGCAGACCTTTTGGTGAATTCCAGACAATCTGATGAGGCTTTCTGAGAGTGATCCTGAAGGAGGTGGCTCAGGTTTTCCCCAATCAGGTGAGGTAGGGGAGGATTTGAGTAACCCAGATAGGTCCCAGTGTAGTGGGATGGGTGAGGAGCCCCATGTCCTGTCTCTGAGTAGAGGGAGTGGGGGTGGGCTGAGTCCCAAGGTGTCCGAGACTCAGTCCCAGGGCCTGGTTGGTTGCATGAGTGAACACCAGGAAGGGGCCTAGTCTGTACTGGGAGGCGATCCCCTGAGGGGGATCCCAAGGTGTCAGGTGAGCTGGGGGAGATTGCTGTAACGAGCGTTCCACCAGTTCTGGTGTCTGGCTGCACAGGTCCAGTTAGGAGGGTGCATGAGTCCAGAGAAAGGGGTGAGAGGGGGATATGGTCCCCAGTAGGAGGACCAGTGGGTCAGGGGTTGCCAGCTCTGAGGTCGGAGCACCCCAGGACTGACCCTGGTGAGTCCCCTTCTGACCAGGGGGTCTTCATGCTCTGACAGGTGGACAAGAGGCTAAAGGTACAGACCCTGGGTTGGAGGACCAGGTTCAGGGTGTCCCCCCTGACCTAGAGGAAGGGGTGACTGCTAGCAGTACCCATACTCGTTTGTTTTCTGGGGGTCCATCTCCAGGTGGGAGGGTGCAGAGCCCCAGGGAAGAGAACAGGGTGTAAGAGAGCCCACCCCAGTCTCCTGGCCAGCCTCAGGGTACAGACCCTGGGCTGGTGGTTCAGTGTCAGGATGCCATCCCTGACCTGACAGGAGTGGACAAAGGGTGCCAGGCACCTGGCGCTACCCCCCCCCCCCACTCTCTTACACCACAGAGGTTAGAGAGCCTTGAGAGGAATGAGGCCTGGTTCTCCTCACTGGCAGCTGTCAGTGGCCCCTATGGCTTGCTGTTCTGGTGGCAGAGTTGTCCCTGGGTGGTGGACAGGAGTAAACCCTGAGGGTGGACTGGGCCACACCACTGTGTTTGCCATGTGGATACTGTCTGCCTGCTGGGACACATCTGTGAGCAAGGTAAGCTTAGGCACTGCACAGATGGGGTCGGCAGGCGAGGAGAAGGGTTCGCTAGTGGTTAGCTTAAATGGCCCTGAGAGTATGGATAAAGGGATCCACCTGGGTTCAGGAAGGCATGGAACTAGAGCGTGCCCCTGTTGTTGCGGGTTTGATTGGTCGGCAAATACATTTTTTAAAAAGGCATTCTCAACTAATTGTATGGGTTTAAAATCGCAGTACCCCCACACGCCTGCACCATAAGTGGCCGTTGTGACACACTTTGCCTGAGAAATGTGCAACATCTCCACGGGTGATCTTCTTCCCAACTTCCTCGCAAAATGTGCTTGGCTGCTGTAGCTTTCATGAATAATAACTTCCTAGCTTTGACTGCCTGAGTCCATGTCCCCTTCTGGTCAAAAAGGATACCTAAGTAAGGAAATGCCTTGGTAAATTCCACCTTTTTCTTATCAATGTATATGTCCCTACATTTTATACTGCCACTCCCACATTTCATTATCAAGGTTTTAGACGAATTCACCCCGAGACCCAGGTTATCCATATACACGGTGTAGTTTGTTAATACCCGTTGGAGCCCCAATTGGAATTCGGGCCATCAGCACTGCGTCATCTGCGTAGAGAAGGGCGGGTATAGGACAATTGTTTATCTGGGGCAGGTCCTGGCACTGATCCACGAGGACTTTGCCCAGTCCATTGGTGTAGAGTGTGAATAAAAATGGTGCCAGGACACATCCCTGTCTAACCCCCTTCTCCACTTTGAACGACGCAGTGCATTCACCCTTGGCCCCATATCAAACCCTTGCTTTCGCCTCACTAAAGAGCTGCCTCAAAAACTGTACTAATGGAGCTTCCACACCTATATCTGTCAATATCTTCCAGAGTTTGACATGAACGACGCAATCAAAGGATATAATCTGCCCTGTTTAGCTCGAGTATACTTCCCCAGTAATATATTGAGGTTGAGTCCTTGTCCACAGTACCTAGACCTTGTCTAAAACCAAATTGTAGCTCAGATAGTACGTTGTTATCTTCTGCCCAATCTTGTAGCCGATTACGGACTATACGTTTTGCGATCTTAACCAAGGAATCTAGCAATGATATTGGGCGGTAGCATGTGGGGTCTTGACGATCGCCTTTCTTAAAAATTGGAACCAATATTGATTCTGACCAGGACTCTATAAAACCTGTGGAACAGCATGCTGCTAGTACCTGAGTTAAAAGGGGTCCCCATAGAGATAAATTTGATTTAAAGAGGTCTACAGGAACCCCATCTGGGCCAGGTGCCTTCCCTCCCTTGCCTGCTTTAATTGCACAGTTGACCTCCTATAAAGTAAAGAAGAGGTCTATAGGGTAGTTCCCTGGAATAATTGTTCCCTGCAACATCCTAGATGCATTCAAGTCGCTCTCATCTAATGTCTGTGTATATGTGTTTGAGAAATGTCCCACCCATTGGCCTTCGTCAATGGCAATCTCTATAGTGGGCCTGTCTTGGGCTATGAGGAATGGTGGGTTGACAGCTCGCCAAAATTCTGTATTATCACTCGTTAATGTGGCTTCATGCAGAGCAGCCCAAGCCTTGTCTTTTAGTTCTCTTTTTCGAGCATTCAGGGCCTTTTTATAATCTTCTCTACACAGTTTTATTTCTTGACTATTTCTGGGTGTTTTGTGTAGGGCTATTTTTAGTTTGGTATAGGCTTTTGTGCATCTCAAATCGAACCACCCTTGCTTATTCTTATGCACTTGTTTGTTCTCCATCCTTAGGTTGTTTTTTATTTCATGGGAGATCTGTGAATAAGGTTCTAGAATATCAGCATGAGAGGTTGCTTCCTCGAGAAAGGTTAAGAATTGTGTTTGACAATTTGCTAGTATTCTCTTTGTAAATCTTATCTTAGACCACTGTAAGGAATATCCCTTTATCTTGTTCAAGACTATATCCTGAACCAGATGTTCCAAAATCCCATGAGCCTTTAGTACATTGCAGGGAAGGGAAAAAGTTACACTCAATGGAAAATGGTCGCTCAAGGCAATCTTATGTGTTCTAAAACCTTTAAGTCTACTTGCATATCTGCTAGATACAATTATAAAATCAATGATTGATTCCATACCTCTCCCATTGAACGTCTGCCTAAAAGGTACTGATGGGATACATACATCATTTGCAAAACCTAAATCAAATGAAAACAGGATCTCATTTAAATGGTCCCCATAGATTGAATGTGGGAAATGTGAACATATATTATCATCAGCGGATAATAGTCCACAATTAACCCCACCAACGAGCGAACACAGAGCAGTGTTAAAATCTCCGCCCCAAATAAAAAACAAATCTTTTGTATTATCATTTTGCAGCTTGTTAAAATCATTATTTAATTTTTTCAGTACCCCCACAATTTGATCAGGTGAAGCATTATTATAAAAAATTTACCAATATAATACAGTGATTTTTATCAATGTGCATATTGATCAATTGATAATGTGTTTCAGAGATTGTCAGCATTATTTTGGTAACATTCAGCTTGTTTGATATATATGTCTATAGGCCTCCCTTCAATCTCCCATGTATAGATGGTACTGCAGCAGTGTGGAAGGTTTTAAACCCGTTAATGTGGATACTGTTCACCATCCAAGTTTCTTGGAAGCAGAGTATATTAAATCTTTCAACAAACTCCTGCCATAGGGGGTTTTCAAGCTTTGTCCATAAACCTGCCACATTCAAGAATAATGCACAGATAGTATTGACCTTATCTTTATGTTCACTACTCCTACCGATCCTTGCTATATGGAACGGTGGTGTCTCTTGTATCATATCTTTACTCGCACTGGTACCCCGGATGAAAAATGGGTTGTCGGCCTTCAGGCAAGTACTCCGTAATGGACTACCAGAACAGTTCGCATTTATATATTTTTCTGGTTTTAATACATAGTTAGAACTAGATCCATATCAATGTGAGAAGGAATAAATACTATCCCTAATTCAGGTTGTATCCTTAATGACTGTCCTATTTAGTCAGTCTACCTTGTCCAGTGTTGGAAGTAAGTCAAACCGGTTAACAACTGGCACATTATACCTGTAGTGGCCTTTATCTTGTATATCACTCCTATTGGGTCTTAAACCCGGGTTGAATTGTGGCTGGTAAAAATATCCCAATGGTAGAACATTAATGCCATTAGTAGTTAGAGGATGATTTCCTGCTCTCCTAAAGATACTTTCCACTAAACTAGGGGTTTTGAACGTTAATACCACACAATCACCTTGTGAGGTTTTTCGTTCTTTTCCAAGCCAGGTTACTTTTCTCGCCATTTTAAACTCCACGAAGAGCGCATCTGTTAGGCCTGTTTTAGTGCCAAGCCAATGCAGAGCCTTATTTCTCAATGTGTCCCACAGTTCGGGTTCATTGACCCTTAATCTTGGGACGTTGGCTAAAACTACTATATATGGGGTGGCTGCTAGCAGGAGATCCAAACGAATCAGGTCTGACGGGATCAAGTGATTGGGCGGATACATATTAAAATGTTTACTATTTAACTGGGTGATACTACAGGCACGTGGATTAATACCTTTTGTGGCTGTATCTCTTTTAGGATCTGGTGGGTTAGAGGACTGACATGTCGTATCTGGTTCTATTATGGTCCTTGGACCTATCTTTGTATAGCACATTTTACATTAAATCCTTGAGTTATTACTAACTGAAGAGAGAATCAGCTGTCTGGTTACATTATTTATTCTCTCAGGGTGGTCATCTTCTCCTGCTCCTATTTCCTCTTGATTACCGGATAGGGTATCCTGTTTGTCCATCCTCTCGCCTCCCTGGTAATTGTTCAAATTCTCTTCAATCAGAGCCACCCTGTCAGCTAGTCTGGCAAGGGTGTCTCTGAGAAAAGTATCCAGCTCTACCACCAAGGTGGTTAAGTTCCCAATATCACTTGACGGATGAGCTGGTTTCGTTTTAAGGTGAGTGCTGCACTTTGAAACTACCTCAGAGGAGGCTTGTACTTTAGTACATTTACCAGTTTTCTTACAGTGCTGTGCAGGTAGAGGCTTGAATTCTCTGTTTTTTTTTCCTTATCTCTAGGGGCTTTCTCTGGATTTCTAATCGTGTCCAGATTCCTTGGGCGTTTCGATGGTGGTTGTGTATCAGTCTCCTGATCGCTAACAGAAATATGATCTGATACATTTTGAATACAACCATTCTGAAATTCTTTACAATTTAGGGGTTGAGATAAGCCTGCCTGATTGACAACTCCGTCTTTATCAACCAAACTTTTTCCCCCCGATTTTTCCGAGTTTAACGTCTCCTCTACAGAAATAATCTGTTTTTCAATCGCCCCCTTGTTTTGTGAGGTAGTTCATTAGTGTCAAGCGGGATGCCCCTGCAGTCTTTGTTGGTAATGATGTTTGCTTAGTTGTTGCTTTTCTTTTCCCCATCGTGATTGAGATAAGCAGGTCTCAATATCACTACAGAGGCTCCACTAGGCAGACAGGGGCAGAAAAATTCAGGAGGCTGGACGTAATGAGTCAATAGTTTTTCTTTGATCTCTTAAATAAAATATATGCAATTAACAGTAATTTTTTTAATAAATTTAAAAGATCTTAAGTGGGCTTACATGATGACTCGTCCTGATGGCATTACTCGTCCAGAACACCGTGAAGACTTGGGCGATGACAACGTATTATAACTCTCAGTTAGAACAACGGCGGACCACTGGTACCGCACCTCGTGCCAGTTCCAAAAGATAAAGTTCTGATGCGCAAATCTGCCCCTACGCCAGCCGTTGCGTGGCGTCACTGTGCTCCAGATCAAGAAATCAATCACTTTCGAAGGGCGTGCGCATCTCACAAAGTCCAGTAGTCAATTGTAGTTACAAAAATTATGATTTCTTTATTTTCATCAGTATAAATAAGCATTGAACATTAACACTCCAGCCAACGCGTTTCATTCCCACCCTGGGAACTTCATCAGGGCGAAGAAAAAAGGAAGAAAAAATCGTTTCAAATCTGTCGTTTTATATTCCTCGTGTAACTGATGACAATTGAGGTGCAATCACCTCTGACATGTATATAAATATACGTTTTTCAATGTGCCTCTTATCTTGATATTCTCAACCATTAAGCTTGTGATTATCTGAGGCGCGATCCTGTGTATTCCACTAGGACCCAACAATATAGTCTTGAGTATGGTAACTCCTCACAATCGTACGCGTCTTCCTCCTTGTTCTCGTGTCCTTAACTAACTCTGTTAAGTCCAGCTACAAGTAATGTCCCTGACTCCTGAAGACACTGGCAGTCTTGTACTTGGAAGCAGAAGACTACCAGACCAAGAGGGGGGCCCCGCCTCCTCCGGTCTCTGACGGGTTAAGACAGGCCTGTCTTGGCCCTGTCTTGACCTGGCCGAGCCCAGGCACGCCCCGCGCACGTCCCACGCTGCAGGACGCCTTTGAGGTTTTTATAGCGCTCCGGCGCTCGTGGTCTGGCATGACCCTGCCTCTTTCCACCAGGGTCAGGGAGCAGGGAAAAGTGCAGAGTGCAACAGCAGCAATCGGTATTCTGAGGGTCCCGAGCTGCGGAACGCCTCTGAGGTTTTTATAGCGCTCCGGCGCTCGTGGTCTGGCGTGACCCCGCCTCTTTCCACCAGGGTCAGGGAGCAGTGAAAAGTGCAGAGTTCAACAGCAGCGATCGGTATTCTGAGGGTCACGTGCTGCGGGACGCCTCTGAGGTTTTTATAGCGCTCCTGCGCTCGTGGTCTGGCGTGACCCCGGCTCTCTCCACCAGGGTCAGGGAGCAGGGAAAAGTGCAGAGTGCAACAGCAGCGATCGATATTCTGAGGGTCCCGCGCTGCGGGAGGCCTCCTAGGTTTTTATAGAGCTCCCGCGCTCGTGGTCTGGCGTGACCCCGCCTCTCTCCACCAGGGTCAGGGAGCAGGGAAAAGTGCAGAGTGCAACAGCAGCGATCGGTACTCTGTGGGTCCCATGCTGTGGGACGCCTCCAAGGTTTTTATAGCGCTCCTGCACTCGTGGTCTGGCGTGACCCCGCCTCTCTCCACCAGGGTCAGGGAAAAGTGCAGAGTGCAACAGCAGCAATCGGTATTCCGAGGGTCCCGCCGTGCGGGAAGCCTCCGAGGTTTTTATAGCGCTCCTGCGCTCGTGGTCTAGCGTGACCCCGCCTCTCTCCACCAGGTCAGGGAGCAGGGAAAAGTGCAGAGTGCAACAGCAGCGATCGGTATTCTAATAACACATATTTTGTTCAGGAGGTGGCTTTGTGTGGCTTCATAAATCTAACTTACTAGTTGCGTCACCCTTGTGCTCCATTGTGTGACTCAAGGGTGACGCAACTGAATGACAAATCTGCCCCTAAGTTTGTTTGGAACGTGGCCCATTCGTTTGATAAGCCATCTGTACTTGACTGAAATATTTGTCTTACTTCACACGTTTTTGCTTGATATTCCTTTAGTTTTAGGTTTGCCGCCACCTCTGTATCATCTGACCTACTGCAACCACCTCTTTAAGGTTTTGAGATTTATTGAACAACTGAAAGAGAAATGCATGTGGTATAAGTGCATCTACGTTATTATTTGTTGAGGTAGCTTCTGATAACACTTTGCACATAAATGTGTCCTCTCACAGACTAGAATCAAATTAAAATCATTAAGTATTTCGAACATAAACTATTTTAGGGCGTTCTATTAGACTTTAATTTTCTTCTAGTACCTCTCAGTGGTGGGCAGATTAGATATCAATGTTAAGACTGCGAAATGCATTGTTGCCAGCTGTAGTTATAACCAACAATAACACCAAATGAATTACTCAGTGCCAGAGGAAAGAGGAACAAATCCGTTCAGAAGTTTCACAAAACCCCAGACAGAGTGCCCTCTCAAATCTGTAAAAATTATAAATTTATGCAGATATGTCGAACAATAATCTGGCAGAATATTAGACATCCCAAAATCTGCTTGTTTATAACTATTTTATCTAGGTGGAAATGCACGTTAACCTTTCTTATTCATCCGCAAATAATTTCTGTTACTGTTGAGATCCCTTTCGTCTACACCCATTGTACATTTTACAGTGTTCTGGATACTTCTTTTACTCTAGCATTTTTCGAGTATATTTAGGTGGGCAAATGGAGTGAAAAATGTAATTTGTGCGAATTACTGCATTGTCAATTGTCACCGTCGTCTTTCCCCTACTCTCTCCCGTTCCCCTGGGAAAATCCATGTTCCCCCTAACCATGCTGATGGATTATCCGCAGTAGCGGCTCCTCTGCTAAGGCGGAGGAGCGTCGCCCCACTGCTGTTTTGCAGTGACACAAAGGGAAAAAAATGATAATAACTTGCGTTATTATCATTTTATTTTCTCCTACTTCCGCCCGCTTTGCGTTATAGGGCGGGGGCAGGGTAGGAGTGGTAGCACCCTCCTAAAGTGCCCAGTGACTGCTTGGCTGGCCCTCTCTGGCCGCCCAAAACAGTCTTGCGTACTTTGCATGTTCTCCATGCAGGTTGCATTTCAGCCTCCATGGAGAACATGCCCTGGCCCCCAGTCAGCGTCTGAGAGCCGAAACACAGTGCTCAGGCCAATCACAACACTGCTAAGGCAACGTTGTGATTGGCTGACTGGTCGCCTGGGTGTGCTTTCGGTAAGGCCGAGCGAGGAACAACTATGGAGGCGAGGAAGGGGCGAGAAGGTAAGTTTAAAAAAAAAAAAATGTATTCCCTCTTTCCCCGCGTCCTCCCCCTACCTCCTGCCCCCACCGCCTACCTCCCGCTTCCCCCCCTTCCCGCCCCCTACCTCCGATCAGAGCCGGCCGCCACTGATTATCCGTGACTCTTAAAGCTATTTATATTTATAAAATTACACATATGTGAACATAAATGTGTTTTATGAACATCTAAATGTACATAAATATGTTTGGAAACGTATATTATATATATACAACAAACACAGGTTCCCCATGTGGAAGAGCCAACACAAGGTAGGTATTTTCCTCAAATATTCACGAGGGTTGCATGCAGGTTCAGGTTAAAGATGTCATCACCAAATACTGCCAGACGCGTTTCGGGTCCTCGCGACCCTTAATCATTGGCAAATGAGTACGTAAAGCAAATCGGCAGTGAGCAACTTTATTTGAATCCAAACACCTCCCCTGTGGGCGTGGCCACTCCAATGGCCTCATGGTATTTGAAGTTGCACATTATTTAAACCTCAAGTGAGTCCGTTTTGCTAATACATAATGTTCTCAATAAATTAAAACCATAGTAGGCTGATGTTCAGTCTTTTCTGAAACATGCTGCATCTTCATTCCTTCGTGACAGGAACTACCTTCCCGAAAATGGTGAAGCCCGATGGCCTCACCTCGAGGACGCTGCGCTTGCAGCGGGGCTTCTTCCGCGGCCGGAGAGAGCCGCTAATATCCCAACAAACACAGGTTCCCCATGTGGAAGAGCCAACACAAGGTAGGTATTTTCCTCAAATATTCACGAGGGCTGCATGCAGGTTCAGGTTAAAGATGTCATCACCAAATACTGCCAAACGCATTTCGGGTCCTCGCGACCCTTAATCATTGCCAAATGAGTACGTAAAGCAAATCGGCAGTGAGCAACTTTATTTGAATCCAAACACCTCCCCTGTGGGCGTGGCCACTCCAATGGCCTCATGGTATTTGAAGTTGCACATTATTTAAACCTCAAGTGAGTCCGTTTTGCTAATACATAATGTTCTCAATAAATTAAAACCATAGTAGGCTGATGTTCAGTCTTTTCTGAAACATGCTGCATCTTCATTCCTTCGTGACAGGAACTACCTTCCCGAAAATGGTGAAGCTCGATGGCCTCACCTCGAGGACACTGCGCTTGCAGCGGGGCTTCTTCCGCGGCCGGAGAGAGCCGCTAATATCCCAACAAACACAGGTTCCCCATGTGGAAGAGCCAACACAAGGTAAGTATTTTCCTCAAATATTCACGAGGGCTGCATGCAGGTTCAGGTTAAAGATGTCATCACCAAATACTGCCAGACGCGTTTCGGGTCCTCGCGACCCTTGATCATTGGCAAATGAGTACGTAAAGCAAATCGGCAGTGAGCAACTTTATTTGAATCCAAACACCTCCCCTGTGGGCGTGGCCACTCCAATGGCCTAATGGTATTTGAAGTTGCACATTATTATTCTTCCGCGGCCGGACTCACTTGAGGTTTAAATAATGTGCAACTTTAAATACCATGAGGCCATTGGAGTGGCCACACCCAAAGGGGAGGTGTTTGGATTCAAATAAAGTTGCTCACTGCCGATTTGCTTTACGTACTCATTTGCCAATTTGGTGATGACATCTTTAACCTGAACCTGCATGCAGCCCTCGTGAATATTTGAGGAAAATACCTACCTTCTGTTGGCTCTTCCACATGGGGAACCTGTGTTTGTTGGGATATTAGCGGCTCTCTCCGGCCGCGGAAGAAGCCCCGCTGCAAGCGCAGCGTCCTCGAGGTGAGGCCATCGGGCTTCACCATTTTCGGGAAGGTAGTTCCTGTCACGAAGGAATGAAGATGCAGCATGTTTCAGAAAAGACTGAACATCAGCCTACTATGGTTTTAATTTATTGAGAACATTATGTATTAGCAAAACTGACTCACTTGAGGTTTAAATAATGTGCAACTTTAAATACCATGAGGCCATTGGAGTGGCCACGCCCACAGGGGAGGTGTTTGGATTCAAATAAAGTTGCTCACTGCCGATTTGCTTTACGTACTCATTTGCCAATGATTAAGGGTCGCGAGGACTCGAAACGCGTCTGGCAGTATTTGGTGATGACATCTTTAACCTGAACCTGCATGCAGCCCTCGTGAATATTTGAGGAAAATACTTACCTTGTGTTGGCTCTTCCACATGGGGAACCTGTGTTTGTTGGGATATATATATATATATATATATATATATATATATATATATATATATATATATATATATATATATATATATATATATCATTCTGGGATTTTTGTAATTGCACAAAATTTAGTGCTATTTTAAAGGTCCTTGTGAAATATAGATTTCATCATTAGAATTATCATACCACCCCCAAACCACTCTGTAGAGCTTTACCATTGTCAGGAACCCACTGGGTTTATGCATTAGTGGAGGACCAGATTATGCTGCAGTTACCTACAATATGCAGAATAAAAGAATAAAAGGCAAATTATGCAGCATTTGTGTGGCACTTTTTTTATCCATTTAAGCTAGAAACATTTTTTTGTTGAAATCTGCAAATTGTGTGGCAAATTATATGACAAGTGTGGTAATCCGTAACTATGCAGTAATCACCAGAGCCACAAAAATGCATAATTCTATATTCCTAAGTACATAGTTAAGAATGTTTCTTTTTTGTTTCCTGCAGAAAACCAAACAGTATAGCCCAGTATTTCACTTACCGTTTTCATTAAACACAAGCCCATTCCAAAAAACACCTTTTTTTACCTCAAAGTAAATATGGATTATAAAAAATACATTAGCCATATTCGCAAATGTGCAGAGTATAACATGCTATTTCTAAGCGTTGTTGAGGATTGGGGGGCATGGCTATGCTGACCTCCCGTTCAAACACTCACACACACAAATACATTTATAGGGATATATTCACAAACCTCATTTTGTAGTACATGAAGAAGTACTACAGTAGTACTACTCATGTACTTTTGAATGCTATTCCTTAACCTTTGGATGGAGACCTATGCCTCTATCTTTTTTATGCAGAGATCTCCGTCAAAGTGGCAAATGTCTCCGCACACGTAAGTGTACATTTTTGTAGCAAATGTAGGAGGGACCAGGGAGAGTGGCTGGAAAATGGGAAATACTTATGACATAATAGGAGAGGTTTAAGGCTGTGTAATGAATGAATGGACTCGCATTTGTAGAGCGCACGGCTACTCAAACAAGAGTATCCCAGCGCTGATAAGCATCTAACTACTTTCCCCTGTGCCCTTAGTTGCAAAATAGCCACGTTTTGAGCTGTTTTCTAAAAACAGCCAGATCTGTTGTGGCTCTAAGGGGCGCCGGAAGCAGGTTCCAGGTGTGGGCTACCAGAAACCTAAAGGATCTCCCTCCAGATGGAGCCTGACGTATCCTGGGTAAAGAGGCCAGGCGATTCGATGGAGACCTCAGAGGTCTGGAGTGCGTGTAATTGGGATACTCTCTCCCCGAGGAAGCCAGCCTCCATGCAATTTAAGGCTTTGAAAGTAAGCACCAATGCCTTAAATGCAATCCTCTTTCTCACTGGTAACCAGTGAAGGGCTCTGAGGAGACATATGTGTTCTGGGATTTAAAGTAAGAACCAATCTCGCCGCTACATTTTGAACTACCTGCAGACGGTTGAGAAGATATTTAGGCAGACACAGGTACAAAACATTTGCGTAATCCAGTCTGGAAGTGACCAGTGCCTGGATGACAGTCTTCCTAGTGTTCAGTGATAGCAGAGGTAGGAATTTCCTGAGCATTCGCAGTAAACCAAAACAGGTGCCTGCTACCGTTTGGATTTGATGTTTCATTGAGAGAGAGCTATCGATAGAAATGCCCAGATCCTTAACTGTGTTTTGTGCAGAGGGTTGTGGAGACATGTCCAAAGGCCACCAGAGTCTCCACTCTTCAGATGGAGGTGCTCCAAAAAATATAATTTCTCGGGTTGCACTTCAATTGATACTTCACCAGCCAGTTGAACACTCCAGAGAGACATCTTCTAATCTTCTCCCCCTCAAAGTCTGGCCCTTTTTCACAGGTGAAGAGCAGCTGAGTATCGTTGGTGTCCGAAATTATTTTATCCCCGCATGTTTCCGTCAATGATGCCAGTGGGGTAATATACATATTAAAAAGTGTAGGGCTCAGTGCCGAGCCCTGCGGGACCCCCACTTTTAAATTAGGGATGGTAGCGGCAAAGGGAGGAGTCCAGACTTCCTGACTTCTGTCCTCTAGAAAGGAGGCTAGCCACTTTAATGCCGTACCACCATTCTTTCCAAGAGCTTAGTTGGTGGGACCGTATCAAAAGCCGCCGACAAGTCCAACAAAACTAGGACTGCTCTTCCCCCCTGATCTTTGATATGGTCTGTAACATCCAGAAAGGCTGTTTCAGTGCTATAGCTAGCCCTGAATCCTGATTGGCTACAATGCAGTAGATTGGTTTTTTCCACATAGTCCGATATGGCTGCATTCACATGTTTTTTCAGCACCTTGGAAAAGGCCGAAAGTAGAGATATCGGCCTGTAATTAGCTAGAACTTTGGGATCCGCCAAAGGTTTTTTTAATAGCGGTAGGATTTTTGCGTGTTTCTGTATGGAAGGCAGACAGCTAGCGTCCAGTGTGGTATGAAGAACCTTATTAGCCACTGGATTGATGGCTGTGGCCACTTTTGACAAAAGTTGGGCTGGGCAAGGAGCAGCAGGGGATCCAATTTTAGTCCTGTGATAATACTCAGAGATTCTTCTAACGTCGTCTGGGGTATTTGCAAAAGAGAAGGGGATTCCCCGGAGGGCTGCCCCATATCCAGAACTTGTATATCCGGGTTATCAACTAGAGGCACCCCTGTGAGTTCTGTATGAACATGATCTTTCCATGAAAGAAATCCGCTAAGTGATTTGTCCATTCACTCGTTAGTGGATGAACTCTGATGGTGGACACAGGATTGGAAAAAGCTTTGACGATTTTAAAAATCTCCTTTCCTTTATTATTTGATGTCTCAATTCTTTCTTCCAAATAGCTTTTTTTCATTGCCTTGACTCTTATGTAGTGGGCCTTCAAGGCTGACTTATACTCACGTTTTTCCTCCAACCTATAGTTTTTCTGCCATTTCCTTTCTAGACACTTACAAGCTCTTTTACTGGTTTTTAAAGATTCATTAAACCAGGGGGCAGAATGCTTAGCTTTATTTGAGTTACTTACCATCATTGGAGCTAACTCATTAATGCTCTGCCTCACCCAGGATTCTAACTGGACAGCGTCCCCTTCTGGGTTCCCTGAGCGAAGAGGGGCGGCAGTTTCAAGGGTGTCCCCCAGGGCCGTCGGTGAAATTCTGTGAAGAGCTCTATGCCTTATCTCCACACCACTCGAATATTTTTGCCTATTTTTCAGGGAGATTGGCCATCTGAAGCAAATTAGACAGTGGTCCGTCAAAACCATAGGTATGGTATAGGAAGGTCCATCTCAAGCTTAACATTAGAGAACACCTAATCGAGTGTATATCCCGCCCTGTGCCTAGGGTGAGATACAAAAGGAAAGAGGTGAAGAGCTGAACGGGTCTCAGTCAGTGAAATGACTTCCAACTCTATTGGTCTATCCTTGTGAAGATTTACATGACCCAAAATAAGAAAGTGGCTATATTTAAGGGCCAGAGGTGCTACCACCTCATTAAGGGATCTCTGGAAGGCGCCCGCTGACCCTGGTGGCCTGTAAATCAGGGCAGCAGCAAGGGATTGATGTGGTGATAAAGAGCAGAGGAATCCAAGACTTTACGCTCCCTCTATAGCTCCCAGGGTGATGACCATGCAATCAAATTCTTGCTTAGAGATTATAGCCATCACCCCCCTTTACCGACGGGACGATCCTTCCTAAGTACCTTATACCCATGTGGAATGGCCACTGCAAGTGTGGGATTGGAGGAATCAGTGAGCCACGTTTCTGTTAAAAACAGTAAGTCAGGTTGAAAGTCCTGCAGAAGGTCATAAACCTGCATTTCATGATTCTGCAAGAAGCGCGTGTTTAACAAAAAAGCAGAGAAGTCTCCCTCATGCTTTTCCCTCCTCAGTCTAATGTCGCTGCTGACTGGCACCGTGGGAGAACCCACTGCTCCCTGTGAAAAGACCCAGATACAGCGTGTGCATTGGAATACATCAAACTTCCCACACCCCATAACATCTCCCATACAGGACCATTTTGTACCTAAATTTAATTTCGTAGCATTGACCCATCGTACGCCAGTCTCTGCTTCTTGTCTGCATTCAAACTGGCAGCATGCCCGGCGCCGGCCGCCTCCGGGACGCTGACGGGCGCAGACGGGTTTGCTTTCTGTAAGAATGGGTTTAAGGAGGGCATGTTAATACATACACCCATGAAAAAGCAATGGTATGCACTTCCTAAGGGGAAGTGGGCAAGAGGGGGTAAGAGGGGAAGGGGTATTTATATGTTAATACCAGGTGTTCGTAAGGAGAAGAAAAGGTGGAGATGGCATAGCTCCAATTAGGAGCAAGAGCCCTCACACACCCCGAAGGGTATCATGCTTCATCATCGGGCAGCTCCTCGTTGGGCCGGCGCTGCAATGCTCAACGGTATTTTCATAGCTGTCTGGGGCCTGTATGTTGGACCTTCCAAGCCCCTGTCCCTCCTTTGGAGATAAATACATACACCCACCCACGAAAAAACAAGCCCATTGATATTCACAAACTACACTTCTAAAGTTACTACAACTCAAAACGCCATGTACTCCAGACCAGATTTGGAGGAAGTCTAGCACCACACGTGGCCACTAGCAGGCACTACAACACACTCCCATAGAAAATAATGGAGGCAGGGATTTTAAAAAAAACATAGAAAATAATGCTAAATTAATTAAATTATTTTGACTTTAATAATGAATAAACATGTATAGTTTTTGCTAGTGCTAAAAAATTATAACAATTAAATCATTTATAGTTACATTAAACTTTTAAACTTTTTAAAAAATGTAAAATTTAGACAAATAAATTGTAATGAAATTTGGAAAACATAAATCAAATATTAATATGCTAGTGTGCGGTTTGGATTTTTCTAACTTCATGTTAGAAATATTATTTATTATTATATTTTAATTATTTAAATATGATGCATTAAATATTTAATTAAAATGTAATTTAACAAGTCGTGGTGCTGTAATATTAGTTAGTGCTAGGTTATTAATAACTATTTGAAATTTATTTTCAAGTTTACTTACACTAATATGTTTTAAATATTTTTTTATAAATTAATATCCTTTATTAATTTTCCCAGTATTGTTCTATGGGAAGGTCTCCTCCTCGGTGGTGGAGATGTCCGCATACATGTGCAAAATTACCAGTAATAGAAGTTACTAGTAGTAAATCCCCGGGCCAATGGCAGCAGTGTCCCAGGGACCCCTACCCCTGGGACACAGCATTTCCCTTCCTGCAAGAGCACAGGCAGGGAGACCCTAAACTTCCTGCCCGTACTCTTGCAGGCAGGGAACGCAGGTGCTCACGCCGGACAGGAGCAAACCACTAAAACCAGCTCCCGCCACACCGCAAATGGTGCAGGCTGGAGACCCGGCAGAAGCCATAGGGTCCTTGGGTTCACCCCATTACCTCATGGCCTGGAATTGTTGTGGGTGTCCTAGGTGTGAACCTGGACACCCACACAATATTTTGATGTTAAGCAGCCCTGGCGGATGGGATCCCCCAAGGCCTGTAAAAGGCTTGGAGGGGAGGGCAATGCGCACTCCTTTCCTAAAAAATGACTGCTGCCACTGGGGATTGGGTTCCTGAGTCCTGTAAAAGACTCTGGGAGGAGGCCGGAGCGCTTTTTTAAAAAAAAAATTACAGAGGATCCGTGGATCCTCCACATATTTGCAGTACATTTTTTTTTAATATATGTTTTTGGTCCAAAGGGGCCTAGGGGGGCAGGATATCCCTACCCTGCCTCCCTATATTTTTTTTAATACTTTTTCTTAGGACAGGTGACTGAGTCCCTAAGTCCTAAAATGGCTGCCCCCACATCTTTGTTGATGTGGCAGGAAATCAGATCTTATCTCTAGATTTGTCAGCCCTGCAGATCCTCCACGAGATGAAATATACACAATTGTTTACCTTAATTTCTCAAAAACTACTGAACAGATGTACAACAAATCACAAAATACACACTTTCTGGACCAAGATCTAGCATTCTGCCGAATTTGGTGTAATTCCGTTCAGCAGTTTTTGTGGTATTACTGTTCAATTCTTCTATGGAAAAATGAATGGGGAAAATGTGTTTTGGGACCCCCCCCCCTTTTTCTCGGCCCCCTATAATAATAAAAATATTTTAAGAGTACAGGTTTTTTTCAATAGATAGATATAGCTATTTTGAGATATATATAACCACATTTAAAGTAATCACGCTAAAATGAAAAACCTCTAAAAAGTCCCCGTTATGTTTAGCACCGCAAACTATAGTTCGTACACCTGCCATGCAAACCATAGTTCACCCACCAAATGCATTTCCAAAGCTATAGCTATGACACTGAAATAGTGCTATGACCAGACTGCCTGCAGATAGACAGTTTTACTGCCAATATGCGAGGGCAGCACGACAGAGGACATGTTCATAAACTGTGCTACTTTTTTTTTTTTTAAATGACAAGTGATTCTGTAAACAGACAGCCTCAAGTACACAGAATACGGTAAAATAACGTAATTTTTGAGAAATGAATTTGATGTAATGATGTTTTACTTCAAGATACAATACATTGAGAGTAAAGATTCCCACAAATTTTGTCTCCCTTGGATGGTGTTCTCAAAATAGCCAGAAACAAAGTTATTTTCAGAGTCCTTAAGTGCTTTAATCTTCTAAGGTAATGTTTGAGATGTATTAGTCCCAGAAATAGGTCCTGGTTAACAGTTTATATTCTAAAAATTAGTAGGTTATGACAATTCTTTTTATTTTCCTAACTTACCTGCATCCCATTCTGCATTACAATCTTTCAACTTTTTATTGTCTCTACTTCCTAAATTCTTGCTACTTTTTCTTTACCAGCTTTGACCATGAATGATTTATTTCCTTGAGTATAACCTGCACCGCAGTACACCATCAGTGATGTATTATGTGTAGTCATAAGCAGTGCAAGTTATGCTTATGTCAGTTATGTATAGCTGGCAAATTTCAGTGTTTTTGTTTTGTTTTTTACCTTTCAGTGAATTTCAAAGGTTTTTTTAACGTAAATTAAAATTTTACTGCTTACCTCATGCATGATTCCACTTTAACCTTTGTTTTTTCCGGTGAATTTCTAATTTATTTAACATAAAGTAATTTGTCATTATGACACATTTGGGGCCAACCGCGTACAGACTTCAGCCAACACCTCCCATAAGTGGCCAACCTGCCACAGTCCCCCATCCCACATTTTTTTTATGTTTAATTTCAGCAGGACCCCACCGGGGGTTGGGGTGTGCTAGGTCCTGTGGGAGTACTGCAGGACAGCAATGAGGCAATGGCCTTTTTCCCTAGAGCTAGGGGGTCAGGGTATCTCTACACTGTCACCTTCTATGGGGGATATTCTCAAGAACGTGCGATAATCATCGCCAAAATAGGTTAACGCAATTTTTCATATCGCCGTCTATCGCGGGAAAATAACGCTGTGTTAACGTCTTGTTCTCAACACGGCGGTAACATGCGATAGTTTCCCGATAACGCTTCAAATGTCCACGATAAAATCACCGGGACGGCGATAAAAATCTAAAGCCGAGCGTGAAAAAAGTGGTGATGGGCCCAACCGCGATAAAAAATCAGCGATAAGCTGCGCCAGGCCTGCAATTCACACACGTCAGGCGGGAAAAATCACTATAAAAGCAGAAAAAAAAGCACAAACAAAACCAAAACAACTGCAAAGCACAATGGAGGTAGCCAGAGCAAGTACAGAGGACAACCAGAACCCCACAAGCCCCAGCCTGTGGGCAATGTGGGTCAGGATGCGGAGGATGGTTGTCCTTTTGAGCCTGTAGTGGGCAATGGCATCCTCTGGCGTTGAGGGTCTGAGGCTGGTGCGTTTTAGGAACGTCCGCTGTCTTCTTCTGCGCTGCCTAGGTGGTAGTCCTGGGGGGATGCTCCGGGGGGGGTCCCGGGGGTGGTGGCGGTGGGTGTTGTGGCCCTCTTGGGTCTCCAAGCTGCATGATCATTGGCTCCATGGCATCTGTTGGGCTTCAGATGTGGCTCTGGGCTGGGCTCCCTTTCTACTGCAGGTTGTCGTCCTGCTTAACACCAGTAATAGGCAGGTGTTAAATCCCTGTGGCTAACGCGCCTTATCGCCTGTTTTTGGATCGCATCGCCGATCTGGCTGGTCGTTGAGAATATCGCGAAGTGGTGTTTTCATGTGTTTTTGCACGGGAACGCCTACTCTGCATATCATCAGCGTTAGTTGTCGCTCTCATCCGTGGCGATGTTTTTTGCGGCAGCTATCGCTGGAAAACTGGCGATATCGGCAGTTTGCACCAGCTTGAGAATAGGGCGATAAATCTATCGCCACTTTTGCGGCGCTAAAGTGTTGATAAATCAGCGATAAGTCCTTGAGAATATGCCCCTATATGTTTTTAACCATATTTTCAGGACTCAGATGTGAGTCCCTGAGTCCTGTCCTGGCAGCTGCAACATTTTTCTTCATGTTGCAACCGCCAATCAGATTCCTCAGTCCTGCAGGCCTGACCAATCAGAATTAATTTTTTTGTCATTTTTCAGAAGCCATGCAGCAACAGATATATATAATTTTTTAACCAAAATTGCTCTAAAACAGCTGAACAGAATTACAACACATCACAAAGAGCACACTTTCTGGATAAAAATCTAGCTTTCTGCCAAATCTGGTGGAATTCTGTTAAGCCCTTTATCCTGTATCATTCAGTGTTATTTTAAGGACTTTTCGGGCCCCAGGCAACGCATTATTTGGAGGCTCCTGAATCAAACCAATTTGAATTTTATCACCCATGTGAAGGCTTTTTGATGCTAAATAATAATACATTATTTGTTATATGGATTGTAATTGTAAGAGTAATTGCATTTATATCGCACTTACTATCCCTGACAAGATGTCAAAGTGATTTTCGGCGAGTAGCATGCTACTTTGGAACCCAAGGAGGATTAGTGGTGAATTAGTATAGGGAGATATGAAATTAATTTGAGCGGTGGACATGTGAGTTTGTTATTGGATTGAAAAAGGATAGTGGAGGGATAGAAGAGAGAAGGGTTTGCATTTACATAGCACTTCCTACCCCTGATGAGGTGTCGAAGTTCTTTTTCGGCGAGTATCACGCTATTCCGGAACCCAAACAGGATTACTTGCGAATTAGTATAGGGAATTATGAAATTAATTTGAGCGGTGGACATGTGAGCCTGTTAGCTGGATTGAAAAGGATAGTGGAGAGATAGAAAAGGGAAGGGTCTAGAAAGTGTTTTTTTGTAGATCATAGCAGAAGGAGGAGGTTTGGGATGAGTAAACAGGAGGCGGAGGGGTAAATAGTCAGAGGAAAGGGTTTAGAAAGGCTTGATTGGACGATCAGAATAGTAACAGAGGTTCGAGATGATGCAAGGAGGGGTAGATGAGGGAAGAGTCTAGAAAGGGTTATTTTGGGGATCATACTAGTAGAAAGGGGTTTGGAATGAGTCAGAGAGTTGAGGTAGAGAATATATTTAAGGAGAGGAATAGGGTGAGAAATAGGGTAGTGCATTGGAGAGAGCAGTAAAATGAGGTTTCGTATGAGTCAGAGAGTGGAGGTAGAGGATATATTGCGAGAAGTAGAGGGTGAGATATAGGGTAGTGCATTGGAAATGCTGAATTAGAAGTAAAGTAATAAATATAATGATATTTAAGTACATGGAAGGTATATATGTATAAGGAAGGTAATATATGTACATTTAGGTTGTATTTAATAAACTCAGACTTTTTAGTGTTGCTGTACTTTAAGCTAAGTTATATGTTTTGATAATTTATTTTGTAATTCAATAGCAAACCAATTGTACATAAATAATTATGATAACAATTTACTTATTTATGCAGTGATCTATATACATGTTAAACATAGAATAATATAACCATAAGTAATATGTACACTTGTTAAGCAGAACTAACGAATATCTCTATATTTATAATCATAATTATGACACACGTTTATACAAAGGAATACACATATGTAGGTATACATATATAGTCCAAATAAATGCTTAAATACACAGGGATATGCTCTATATTTATGTTGGCGTATGGTGGTTATGTGGGGAAGAGCCAACTCTTGAGTAGTCTTCTGAAGATAAGGTCGTTATCCGTGGATCTTATGTTTGGGGGTAAAGAGTTCCATAGTTTGGCTGCTTGAATAGAGAAGGATGTGCCACCGTGATTTTTTTCTTCTATGACAGAATTTTGAGGCGAGGTGCCTATCTAGAGCGGACGTTCCTTTATTGAATGCATTTGGTGATTTTATTCCTGATGAAGAGCGGTCCTGTTCCATGTATTGCTTTGTGGGTTATACAAAGCAGCTTGAATGTGGATCTTCTGACAACCGGTAACCAATGTAGGGCCTTCGAGGCAGGGGAGATGTGGACTTGTGCCTTTATATGTAAGAGTAGTCTGGTAGCAGAGTTCTAAATCCGTTGCAGTCTTTTCATAGTTGTAAAAGATGAGCCATGGTAGAGGCTATTGGCGTAATCAAGGTTTGACAGAACAAGAGAGATAGTAGCCTGGACCTTATGTGGAAATCCCAGATGGAGGAAGATGCATTGCAAGGTTTTTATAGTAATGAAGCTTGATCTTGCTTGTTTGTCCACTTGGGAATTCATTGATAGCTTGGAGTCCATGGTAATTCTGAGGTCTCTTCCTTTGATACTTTAGGCGGTGTTCGCAGATCGTCAGGTCAGGCTGTGAGTGGGTCATAATTTTTCCAATTGCCACATGTGAGTATTTCTGTTTTGGAAGCATTCAATTTGAGATGGGTCCATGTCATCCATTGATCAAAAGCTCTGAGGCAACTGAAAAATTGTGAGTTTCCAATGTCTTTGGGGCTTCCCAGTTTAAGGAGTATTTGTGTGTCATCTGCATAGTTATAGCATGTCATGTAAAATTGATTGATCAGTGCCTGTAATGACTTCATATAGATGTTGAAAAGCATGGGTGAGATGATAGAGCCTTGTGGGACCCCTGCTTGTATGAAGTACGGTTTGGACGTAAAAGGGGGGGCATGGATGACATTTGTTCTGTTTTGAAGGTAGGATGTGACTCAGTCAGGAGCAGACCCCTCTATGCCAACCTCGAAGAGCCTTTGAATTAGAGTGTCATGTTCAACCGTGTCAAAGGCAGCTGAGAGGTCCAAGACAAGTAGTGCAGCGACCAGCGTTCCAGCCAACTGTGGGGCATATTATCAACAACCGGCGATAAATATCGCTAAGCGCACTTAGCGCTAGGATATTTATCGCCGGTTATCGATGAATTTTATCGCTGAGATAGCGTGCTATTAGCAACGCTTATCTCAGAATCGATAAAATTCCTGGCGCAGCTGCCAAATGTCCGAATATCGTTGGAAATCCAGCGATAATCGCACGACATTTGGCGTTAGCTTGTTGATAGGGCTGGGCATACTTAACCATGATATCCACCTTCCATTGGATATCATGGCTAAGTCAAACTAAAAGCATGCGTAAGGAAAGTAGCGCTAACCAAGGTTAGCGCTACTTTTCTCATCGCTATGCTTGTTGGGGATTCCTTGATAATTGGAGAAATGTCGGTTAATCGACATTTCTCCAGTTATTTTGGGATCGAACGCCCACTTTGCATCTCATTAGAGATGCAAGGGTGGGCGTTATGGAGAAGGGCGATAGGGCAAGGATTCACGCGATAGCGTGACCTTGCTAATACAGCGATGAAATTATCGCCGCTTTTCGTCTGAAAACAGACGCTAAAGCGGCGATAATTTCTTATCGCCGGCTTGATAATATGCCCCTGTGTTCTTAAAGTCATCCCAGATGGCAATGAGGGCATATTCTGTGCCTCTTCCTGGACGGAATCCTGTTTGAAAGTCTGAAAGTATGGAATGATCTTCAATGAATTGTGACATCTGGGCGAATGCTGCTCTTTCTATCAGTTTGCCCAGGAAAGGTCCATTTGTAATTGGTCTGTAGTTGTCAGGGTTAAGCGGGTCCAGGTTTGTTTTCTTTAGTAATGGGCGTATGTATGAGTTTTTTAGATCTTCTGGAAAAATTCCTGTAGTTAAAGAATTGTTGATGATTCTTCTTACTATAGTGGCAGCTGAGGTACTTAAAATAATTTTTTTGAAGGTTTGTGGTGGACATGGGTCAGAAGGGCTGCCAGCAGACCTGCTTGCTTTGACTAGGTCCATAAATGTATTGGGTGATATTTGTTGGAAGGAATGCAGAGGCTGGGTTAGCTGTTTTAAATAGGAGTCCAACATGTCTGCTTTGGTTGTGTAATGATTTGCCACTTTGTGAATTATTGAGTAAATGGATGAGCTCCTTCTAGGCAATTTAATTTACGAAATTTGGTGAGAATTTTATAGAATTCTTTATTTGCACATTTATCATTTTGAATTCCGTCTGAATAGTATTTTTTCTTAGCTTGTTTGATTGCTGACTTGTATAATCTGTTAAGTTTCTGTAGGTAAAGTTTTTCTTGATTGGTGTTTGTTTTGAGCAAGGTGCGTGGCAGCTTTCAAATGTGCTGTTTAATCTCTATTAGCTCTGTATTTCTCCACGGTGCCTGTTTTCTTTTCTTCTGTTGTGTTGTCCTTAGTATTATTAGGCTATCAAAAGCTTCCTGTAGCCGCTCATATAGTTTTGGAACAGAATATGTGTCTAGATCTGTACTGGATGTTAGTTGTTTCTAAGTGTTCAAAATTGAGTTTGTTCCATGATCGAAAGGTGGATGCACAAAAGGTGGTTTTAGGTGTGTTGCTTTGTGTTGTTTTATGTTGGAAAGCAAGCAAATGGTGGTCTGGCCATGTGACTGGAGTAATTGTTTGAAGGGTTACTAGTTCCTGATTTGCAAAAATGACATCTAGGATGTGTCCAGCGGTGTGTGTGGGTTTGTGGACGATCTGATGTACGTTCAGTTCATCTAGGCCAGTGATGATTGGATGGGGCATACCAGGTTTGTCAGACCAAATGTTTAGGTCGATGTTTACATCGATTGCCCTAAGACATAAACATCTTCTTATTCTGGGGGTCATGAACCTGCACTGTGACAAGCCCTCGGACTCCCGTATGATGGCCTTGTCCGAAATCACGGCAGCCTGTAATCTTAAGTCTTTCGTCACGGATCCTACTCATAAACTGGGACACATTTTAGACCACGTTTTTTGCGATATGGAGGTGGATCCCTCTATCACTGTAACATGGTCAGACCACTTCCTCATTAACTTTCGGATACCAGTTACACGGAAGTATGTCCCATTAGGGGAGGAAAAGGCTGAACACAACTAAAGAGCCCTTCATAAAATCTCTCTGCCTTCTCTTCAGAGAGCGCTTGACTCCTCAGTCCCTTCTTTCGCAGGCAGTCCCGCTTCGGACGCTTGTACTCTAGAAGCATGGCTGAGGACAAATATTGATGCAGTCGCCCCTCTGACCTCGCATACCTCTAGGAGAATTGGCCGTTTGGCGCCTTGGTTCAATGAATCCTTGAGAGTCAGCAAAAGCAAATGCAAAGGCCTTGAAAGAAAGTGGCGTAGTCACTATCTCTCAGAGGACATGAATATCTATAAGGCAGCTCTCAAATCACATTACAAACTGGTGAGAATGGCCAAAATAAACTATCTGGAGAATAGAATCGCAACAACCAACAACAGGGGCAAGGACATTTTCAATATCGTAAAATCGTTTATAGCTCCTAAATCAGCAAACAAGGAAGCCCAGTTATCAGCAGATTGGAAGAGCCAGGTGGCCCGTTCCTTTCATGAGAAAATAACGACGATCCAGCAGTCATTCCCCACGGTGGCGGGGGAGGATATCTCTTCTCTTCACACCCAGGTGGGAAGCATCACACAACTTCTTCCCCCCACGGCACTCTCACAACTGCCACCACTGTTGCAGATCCCGGCCATCGAACTGGAGGACTCACTCACATATCTCCTGGGCCTGAAGTCGGGCTCACCAACAGATGCGTGCCCAGCTAAACTGATATCTGCTCTAGCTGCCACCTTAAATGCACCAGTCAATAAGGGTCTCAACTCTCGCTTGAAAGGGACATTGTGCCGCCACTCTGGAAGCAGGCACAAATTCTGCCACTCCTGAAAAAACCGAATGTGGACCCCAATGTTCCTACAAACTACAGACCAATTTCCCTTCTCCCGGCCTTCTCCAAAGTATTGGAGAAACATGTTAATAAAGTACTCATGGAGTACGTTGAGAATCACAATCTCCTGCACCCCACACAATCCGGCTTTAGGGCCAATTACAGCACCGAGACAGCCCTGCTGGAGGTGACGGAACATCTTAGAGACAAACTGGACCGGGGGGCAGAGCAATTCTCATTTTACTCGATCTGTCGGCGGCTTTTGACTCGGTGCCCCATGGGATGCTCCTCAATAGACTGAGGAACATGGGCATCGAAGGGAGGGCACTAGCCTGGATAACATCCTTTTTGGAGGACAGAGAACAGGTTATTTGGACTCCCCCATTTTCAGCCGCTATGCCCAGCATGCAGGTTGGTGTCCCGCAAGGCTCCTCACTAGGTCCAACCCTTTTTAATCTATACATGTCACCTCTAGCATCACTTGGAGAGGCACAGGGCGCCAAAACAATTTCATACGCTGATGACATGCAGCTGATTTTCACATGCGACAAAGGCACAGACTTTAATGAGGATGCAATTAGATCCTGCCTGACTAAGGTTTTTAGATGACTGAAGGAGAACCAGCTTAAGTGCAATCCCGACAAAACGGAGATTGTCTTCTTCGGCCAACCTGCGGTGAACAACTGGAGCCAGTGGTGGCCCGCAGAATTCTCCCCGCACATTGCTGCCCAAACTACAGTCAAAAACCTGGGCATCTACATCGATAATGAGCTCTCGATGCGGTCCCAGGTTCAGGCCCTAGTGGGAAACTGTTTTGGCTTACTGCGGATGTTGAAGAAATTCCTTCCGCTTCTCCCCCGGATTCCAGGAAGACAGTGGTGCAGGCGCTGGTCACGTCCAGATTGGACTACGCCAATGCCCTCTACCTGGGACTACCAGACTGCCTTCTCCGGCGCCTTCAGGTAGTACAAAATTCAGCAGCCAGAGCGATCCTCAGACTGAAACCCAAGTTGCATATGACTCCTCATCTTAAATCCTTACATTGGCTCCCAGTCAGGGAACGGATAAAATTCAAGGCCATGGTTATTTTCTTCAAAGCTTTCCATGGCATGGGCACCGACTACCTTAGGAAATGATCTAGCCGATATACACCTACTAGAGCACTCAGATCATCATCCGCCGATCTGGCCTGCATCCCCAAAACACGTCTGGTGCGCAGAGGTGGTAGGTCCTTAGGCCTCCTAGGAGCCCAAGCTTGGAACAAACTGCCGGCAGCTCTGAAAGCATCAACAGATCTGTCCCACTTCAAAAAACAGTTTAAAACAGGGCTTTCTAAGAGCTAAGCCTCCTAGTAGGGCAGCCATTTGTGAACTGTTAGCGCCGGGACACTCCCGCCGGAGTAGCAGTGCGCTATATAAGCACCAGTCATCCATTCATTCAACAAGAATGCAAGAAATAGGTCAAAGAGAAAGTTCACTTTACCAGGGGGCCTTAGAAGGTGGGGCCCCTGGGCAATTGCCCACTTTGCCCTTGCCTTACAATAGCTCTGATACCGTTGCCTAATTTTTCTTAAGGAAAATGCATGTGGAAAAAAGTATTTTGGGGCCCCCATTTTTCTTTGCTCCCACTTGACGGATCACCCCAAAACCTCTCCAGAAAGGAGCTGAGATGGATAAATGTCGGCTTCATTAAATACATCACTGTTCAATGGTCACAGGTTTCTTGTAACAATCATTAAAAGACTATCCACAATGACATTGCTTCTGCCTGTTTTTAACTGTGGCCGCCGTCTTATAATGGTAAATTTTAAGCATTCCATGTCTCCTCATGTTTCTCGATACGTTCCTACATTTTCTGTAGGAGTTTTTTCACTTCCTCCTGCTCTTTGACTGTCTCAACTTCTTTCACAAGCAGATCTATAATTGCTGTTTGCTCTTCCATGCGATGCCTTGCATGAGTTATGAGTGTTACCATGAGCCTAAAGGAGCAGCCTTCTGTATTTGAACTCCATTCCTCAAAAAGATCTGCATCCATATCTTCAAACGTAGGCATCACAAAAATGCGCAACCCACGTGGTATCCTTTTGCACTCAATGTATCTTGTCAGTGACGTCATCTTCCACCATTTTTTGGATTCTGCAATTTGTGCTTTCTCTAATTCTCTGATCACCACCTGGGGTGTTCTTACAGCCCCTGTTCTTTCTTGGTGTGTTCCCACCATTGTTGTTGTACCACTGAATGCATCCAAGGCTGCTTTCTCCCACTGCGTTCTTTATTCCGCCATCTAAAGAAATATATATCAGATCAATGTCACGGTTATATACAAACTCACTATTCTCCTAGTACTGCACACCAAATCTCACTTTAATTGAAGCATTTGGGGACCAGAGATTAGCCAACAATATGTAGCTGTAGTCGGGTGTTGTTCAATTAAGACAATTCGACGGCAGCTGAATGATTTTATTGTGTGTGTGTGCCCCTCTAACACAGTTCAGGTGCGGGTGAACGCAGAATCCGGGTCATTAGCCCACTGGTTGACGTGCGGGCAGCCGGGCTGTGTAACACTGGTGACAATCAAATTAAGCTCTATTGCTGTGTGGATGTGGTCGTGTTCCCTCCCCTTCGACCTTGATCATTCGAGATGAACAGATGAACTCTTACCAAAGTTTTCCTCAGTGATCGGCATGATATTCCATCTTGTTTCGATTACCGGCAGAGAGCAGTCCCCAGTAACCTTCACTTCAATTCCCGCTCCGAACACTGACGCTTCTTCTCTCGGTGTGCTGGCTGTCTGCGCACAGCATATACATTGCTCCATAACAACCATCGCTCTATGGTGATCCAGCCGCACTCTCCCATAACTCCAACAAAGGTGCCACACGATGTTTGAATGCTCATTTGATGTTTATTTCTTATTTTTGATTAAGCAACAACACCCAACATGTAACACTAACGCGTTTCGGCAAACGCCTTCAACCGGGCAACTCCATGACCCACAACCACTGTGTTTGGGACCTTATAAGTGTTTAGCCAGAGATATTGACTTTGCCTATGTCTTTAAGCTGTGCTGTACAGAAGTCTGCAGCATGCTGAAAAGTTATAATAAAGAAGTGTCAGAAGCATTTTTGTTACCTTATATATGACCAAGAAAGTATTATGTACAACTGAAAGACCATATTAAAAAATTATTAACAATAAATAATGTCTTGAGTTTTTTTGTCCTTTCAATGCTGGCAACTTCTATCTGCCTGTCCCAATGGTTGCTTGTTATGTTTTTTTTGTTATGGGGGCATAAATAACAGGAGGGTGAAGGTTGGGAAATAGTACTTGATTAACAGTCAGTGAGAGAGTCAGTCAGTTAGTCAGTCAGTCAGTCAGTGAGAGAGTCAGTTAGTTAGTCAGTCAGTGAGAGAGAGAGAGAGAATGAGAGAGTCAGTCAGTCAGTCAGAGAGTCAGTGAGAGAGTCAGTCAGTCAGTGAGAGAGAGAGAGAGAGTGAGAGAGTCAGTTAGTCAGTCAGTGAGAGAGTCAGTCAGTCAGTCAGTGAGAGAGTCAGTCAGTCAGTGAGGCAGTCAGTCAGTGAGAGAGTCAGTCAGTCAGTGAGAGAGTCAGTCAGTCAGTGAGAGAGAGAGAGAGTGAGAGAGTCAGTCAGTCAGAGAGTCAGTGAGAGTCAGTCAGTCAGTGAGAGAGTGAGAGAGTCAGTCAGTCAGTTAGTGAGAGGGATTGAGTGAGCCAGTCAGTCAGTCAGTGAGAGAGAGTCAGTCAGTCAGTGAGAGTCAGTCAGTTAGTGAGTCAGTCAGTGAGAGAGTCAGTCAGTCAGTTAGTGAGAGAGATTGAGAGAGTCAGTCAGTCAGAGACAGTCAGTCAGAGAGAGAGTCATTCAGTCAGTCAGTGAGAGTCAGTCAGTCAGTCAGAGAGAGAGAGTCAGTCAGTTAGTGAGAGAGAGTCAGTCAGTGAAAGTCAGTCAGTCAGAGAGAGTCAGTCAGAGAGAGTCAGTCAGAGAGAGTCAGTCAGTCAGTCAGAGAGAGTCAGTCAGTCAGAGAGAGTCAGAGAGAGTCAGTCAGAGAGAGTCAGTCAGTCAGTCAGAGAGAGAGTTAGTCAGTCAGAGAGAGTCAGTTAGTCAGAGAGTCAGTCAGTCAGTCAGAGAGAGTCAGTCAGTCAGAGAGAGAGAGTCAGTCAGTCAGTCAGAGAGAGAGTCAGTCAGTCAGAGAGAGAGAGTCAGTCAGTTAGAGAGAGTCAGTCAGTCAGAGAGTCAGTCAGAGAGAGTCAGTCAGAGAGAGAGTCAGTCAGTCAGAGAGAGAGTCAGTCAGTCAGAGAGAGAGAGTCAGTCAGTCAGAGAGAGTCAGTCAGTCAGTCAGTGAGAGTCAGTCAGTCAGTGAGAGTCAGTCAGTCAGAGGGAGACAGTCAGTCAGAGAGAGTCAGTCAGTTAGAGAGTCAGTCAGTCAGTCAGTCAGAGAGAGTCAGTCAGAGAGAGTCAGTCAGTCAGAGAGAGTCAGTTAGAGAGAGAGTCAGTCAGTCAGAGAGAGTCAGTCAGTCAGTCAGAGAGAGTCAGTCAGTCAGTCAGTCAGAGAGAGTCAGTCAGTCAGAGAGTCAGTCAGTCAGTCAGAGAGAGAGTCAGTCAGTTAGTCAGTCAGAGAGAGAGTCAGTCAGAGAGAGTCAGTCAGTCAGAGAGATTCAGTTAGAGAGAGAGTCAGTCAGTCAGTCAGAGAGAGAGTCAGAGAGTCAGTCAGTGAGAGAGAGAGAGCGAGAGAGTCAGTCAGTGAGAGAGAGAGAGAGTCAGACAGTGAGAGAGTCAGTCAGTGAGAGAGAGAGTGAGAGTCAGTCAGTCAGTGAGAGTCAGTCAGTCAGTCAGTGATAGAGAGTGTGAGAGAGTCAGTCAGTTAGTCAGTCAGTCAGTCAGTTAGTGAGAGAGTCAGTTAGTTAGTGAGTCAGTCAGTCAGTCAGTCAGTGAGAGAGTCAGTCAGTCAATTAGTCAGTGAGAGAGACTGTCAGTCAGTGAGAGAGAGAGTCAGTGAGAGAGTCAGTCAGTTAGTCAGTCAGTCAGTCAGTGAGAGAGTCAGTCAGTCAGTGAGAGAGTCAGTCAGTCAGTCAGTGAGAGAGAGAGTGAGTGAGAGTGAGTCAGTCAGTCAGTGAGAGAGAGAGTGAGAGAGTCAGTTAGTCAGTGAGAGAGTCAGTCAGTCAGTGAGTCAGTCAGTCAGTGAGAGAGTCAGTCAGTCAGTCAGTGAGAGAGTCAGTCAGTCAGTGAGAGAGAGAGTCAGTCAGTCAGAGAGTCAGTGAGAGTCAGTCAGTGAGAGAGTGAGAGTCAGTCAGTCAGTCAGTTAGTGAGAGAGATTGAGAGAGCCAGTCAGTCAGTCAGTGAGAGAGAGAGTGAGAGAGTCAGTCAGTCAGTGAGAGTCAGTCAGTCAGAGAGAGTCAGTCAGTCAATCAGAGAGAGAGTCAGTCAGTCAGAGAGAGCGGTTAGTCAGAGAGTCAGTCAGTCAGTCAGAGAGAGTCAGTCAGTCAGAGAGAGAGAGTCAGTCAGTCAGTCACAGAGAGAGTCAGTCAGAGAGAGAGAGAGTCAGTCAGTCAGAGAGAGTCAGTCAGTCAGAGAGTCAGTCAAAGAGAGTCAGTCAGAGAGAGAGTCAGTCAGTCAGTCAGAGAGAGAGAGTCAGTCAGTCAGTCAGAGAGAGAGTGAGTCAGTCAGTGAGAGTCAGTCAGTCAGAGAGTCAGTCAAAGAGAGTCAGTCAGAGAGAGAGTCAATCAGTCAGTCAGAGAGAGTCAGTCAGTTAGAGAGAGAGTCAGCCAGTCAGTCAGTCAGTCAGTCAGTGAGAGTCAGTCAGTCAGTGAGAGTCAGTCAGTCAGAGAGAGTCAGTCAGCCAGAGAGAGTCAGTCAGTTAGAGAGTCAGTCAGTGAGTCAGTCAGTCAGTCAGTCAGAGAGAGTCGGTCAGTCAGTCAGTCAGAGAGAGAGAGAGAGTCAGTCAGTCAGTCAGAGAGAGAGTCAGTCAGTCAGAGAGAGAGTCAGTCAGTCAGTCAGAGAGAGAGTCAGTCAGTCAGCCAGTCAGAGAGAGAGAGTCAGTCAGTTAGTCAGTCAGAGAGAGAGTCAGTCAGTCAGAGAGAGTCAGTCAGTCAGAGAGAGTCAGTCAGTCATAGAGAGTCAGTTAGAGAGAAAGTCAGTCAGTCAGAGAGAGTCAGTCAGTCAGTCAGAGAGAGTCAGTCAGTCAGAGAGAGTCAGTCAGTCAGTGAGAGTCTGTCAGTCAGTCAGAGAGAGTCAGTCAGTCAGAGAGAGTCAGTCAGAGAGAGAGAGTCAGTCAGTCAGTCAGTCAGTGAGAGTCAGTGAGAGTCAGTCAGTCAGTCAGAGAGAGTCAGTCAGTCAGAGAAAGTTAGTCAGAGAGTCAGTCAGTCAGTCAGAGAGAGTCAGTCAGTCAGTCAGAGAGAGTCAGTCAGTCAGAGAGAGAGTCAGTCAGTCAGAGAGAGAGTCAGTCAGTCAGAGAGAGAGTCAGTCAGTCAGTGAGTCAGTCAGAGTCAGTCAGAGTCAGTCAGTCAGTGAGAGTCAGTCAGTCAGAGAGAGTCAGTCAGATGGAGTCAGTCAGTCAGAGAGAGAGAGTCAGTCAGTGAGAGAGTTAGTAAGTCAATCAGTCAGAGAGAGAGAGTCAGACAGTCATAGAGAGAGTCAGTCAGAGAGTCAGTCAGTCAGTCAGTCAGTCAGAGAGAGTCAGTCAAGCCAGTCAGTCAGAGAGAGTCAGTCAAGCGGAGAATTGGTAAGGAGAAAAGTTGATATGGGGGCTTTTTTTAAGAGAGCATCAGAAAGGATGTGAGAGGCCCTTTTTGGAAGGGAACGATGGAAATGTGAGAGGGAAACAGTATTGAAGAAACGTACGTGTGAGGGGAAGGAGAGAAATGTTTTGGGGTTTGGAGAGAAGGCGCGCAAGGGTGTCAGGGGAACTGAATCAGGGAAAAGGTGGGAAGTGCAGGAGGACAAAGGTAGATAAGAGAATGGGGAGCATGTGAATGAAAAGGGAGGCTGAGGCTGCAAAGGGAAATGAGGGTAAGTGAGTGAGAAAAAAGAAAAAGCCATATGCGTGGGAAAGGAAACTCGGGATAGAGTGTGGGAATAAGGAGGAAGAAAAGCAAGCAAAAGGGAGGAAAATGAGAAGAAAATGGTGTTTGTAAGGACAAATGCAAATAAGAGTGTGACGAGCAAAGGCGTAGCAACTGTGCCAGTGCCTTACTGCAAGCAAAGGAAACAGACTCCCAGCACTATCGTTGGGTATTAAAAAGTAGCCATTACTATGGAGCAAGGGGCTCCTGTCACTCCTGGGCCCCGGGGCCAGTTTACCGGCTGCACCAATGATTCCTGATTACCTATGTATTGGTAGAGCAGAGAAGGTAGCGCGAGAAGCGTGAGGAGTGTGTGAGGGGACGTAAGTGACAGCAGAGGGAACGAGCATCGAGGTGCGTGGGGAGGAGAGAGAGGAAAGAAAGTCTGTTAGGCGAACCCCAGAGAAGGGGTTGAGTATGGGTAGTGTGAGGGGAAGGACGGAGGGTAGTGTGAGGGGAAGGACGGAAGTTAGTCAGGGAAATGCGTTAAGAAGAAATGTGTTAGGAAAAAGTAGAGGGGATGGAGACGGAGAAGTGAAGAAAAAAAGAGTGAGAGGTGTGTGCGGAGCAAAATGAGACGAGGGCAGAGGAAGAAGTGTGTCGGGAAATTAGGCCATTTCGAGACCTTAACAGCCATAAATAACCTACCCATATAGGGGCCCTTATGTTGAAGAGAGGCCATGAGAAAGACACGAGGCAAAGCACGTTCATCACACACAAGCTCTTCCCTCACCCACACACCTCCCCCGAGAAAGTATGGGACCGAGAGAGGCGCAAGACTCCTTTAACACGACATAGGAGGGAGCAGAGAGCGGGTGAAGCACCCAACGGACCAGCTAGGGCAAGCGAAACACCCCGCCCGCTGACCAGAAGGGCTGAGGAGGGCAAACAGAAACAAGCATTTCAAAGAAAAGCAGGGCGGCGCGTTAACATCAACATCAATTAGTAACCTGATACAGGAATAGCCAAACATGCAATGAAAGCTACAGCTGGGCTGAAAAGGCAATAAATTGCTTTAGCAGATAACAAGCAAAAGCACGTGACCCAGGAGGAATGCATCTGCCAGCCTGCTCGCTCCCGAGACCCATAGGCCCTGGGAGTGAACATTTTAAGAAGAGGTGGGACATGCACCCGCCTTTGGCCAATTGCGTGCTTTCATTTCTTGAAAGCCACACGCAAAGGCCAATTGATGTGACAACCACATGCACAAGCTTTCTGAAAGCTTTCTGAATGTCTGGAGTGATTCCAAGAGGCCCTCTCCTAGGGCAGCGCATTCGCGCTGCGCTCTAGGCGAGACCTACAAAAGAGAGAGACTGTCACATCCTCTTTGCTCATTTCCTGTCAATAAGATCTAGACCACCTACTTCCTCATCTGTCCCACGGCTTCAGTCACATTAGAATTGCTTTTGATTGCATGCAGTGACATGATCCCCATGTTCAGACCACATTTTCAAATATAATTATTTTAATTATTTTAAATTCTTTTTAAAATAGAATTTTAAAGTATGTTTGCCAGATTTAAAATTCTTCAACTGGGAATTCATTATTCAGTGATAATGCACAACCTATTAAATGCCCGCCATATCTGCATAGATTATTAATGTTTATGCATAGCACATTTACTAGAGCATTATGTTTCTTCAGTACAGCATTATAGCACATATATTGTTGTAAAAACACATTTGTTGAATTGCACATGCCTGTATATCATTTTCTATATTTTGTACTGTGGATGTCCAATGCAAGCACATAAAGTGCAAGTGCGACTAATATGTTTCATTTCTACATGGGATCACCTTCCATTATAGTTGCATCCCAATATTATTGCACAAACCTCATAAAGTGCAGATGCATATTTCTAGAAAGTCTCCCACAGCCACCAGCAACCCTCCAACTAAAGTGCAAGTGCTTGTTAAAGAATGTTCCTATGCTCTCATTACTCTCACCTAACGTTCAAGCGCATGATCATAAGTCCCAACTCAGAGACATCATGTATGCCCAGTATAAAGTGCAAATATCGTTTGTAAACAAGATACTCTATCTATCCTGCCAAAATGTATAATCATAGGCACCAACGTGAGAGCATCAGTATAATGTGCAAATGCTATTTGTAAACAAGTCACTCTATCCATTCTATCAAAATGTCACTAAAGTGCAAATGCATATTGGTGAACATTCTTCTCAAATCCTGAAATATATATATTATAGGGGTTTGCAGATATGATCTTATCCCTCTCTACATGCATGTAAAGTGCAATATAATTTTCTATTGGATTGCGATGCACTACCTATAAGTGGCCCGGTGTGGTGCTAGACTTACTCCATGGCTGGGCTTGAGTTCATTTACAACTTTTGGGCTGTAGTAACTTTTGAAATATAGTTTGTGAAGAACAATGGTTTAGCTCTTTTGTGGGTGGGTGTTTTTTATTAGGATGTCCCTTCCTAATCCCCTCCTTTCCCATCTCTAACCCTCTCTTTTGTTGTAAGTAGTAGTTCTCATTTACCAGCCACTACCCCTGCTCTGTCCCACATTTACTACAAAAATGTATACTTACGTGTGCTGAGACCTCTGCCACTTAAGTGCAGATACCGGCACAGAAAAGTTAGAGGTAGAGGCGGAGAACTATGCATGTAGGCGCGTGACCAGCATTTTGTAGTTTATGAGTAGCACTACTGTAGAACTACTTCACATACTACAAAATGCAGTTTGTGAAATAGGCCCCAGAGGCTTTTGACACTGTCTGAGAATAAACAACCAGTGGAATCTACAATACCCCTAGGCTTTGAGAGTCAGTTAGTACCTCATAAGTGGAAAAGTCAGCTTTTTGAAATTTGAAAAACTGAGATGTTCTGACTCGACAGGGATCCCGAGGGGCGCACTGAATTCTGCAACTGGACGCCTTTATACGGAAGACTCTTGTTCCTCACTTTTAGCACTTAAAAGCAGTAACAGCATCAGTAAATGTGAGGCAGATTTCAATTTACAACTCGTTGGTAGACCAACATGACCATGATCCTCTTATGGACTGGTAACCAATGGAGCTGCAAAAATGTTTTAATACAAAGCCAATTGGTATACCCAGCAAATATCTTGTTGCTGCATTCTGTATTCATTGAATGCAGGTATTGCTTTTTTCAGACTTAAACAGTGTAAAAGATTGCTGTCCAATGTTTACACTCTTTACTTTTTGTTCCTGCTTCAACTTTGGTCTGTGTCAAGTTCTCTTTTTGTTTCAAGGTTGCTACTTAATAGCATACATCAAAAGCACTCATGTGTACTTTTTCAAACCTCAGTGCTTGAGTTAATAAAAAAGGCAATTTCCCATCGCTCCTGAATATAGTATGGATTTTTATGTGAAGAACTACAGTATAAATGATATTAGGGCTGGAAAATCAAAAATGACACTCATAACCTAATTTTAAATAGAGCAATATTCGCTTTCATAACTACATCTATTTAGGGTGTCGCTTGAAAGATCAGAGCCTTGATATAGGGAGGACGTTTAATTGAGTTTCATTAGAATGAGGCGATTAAAGTAATGTGACAAATTCCTCATAGGTGCCATCGACAGATGCTGTCAGGATAGTGTAACATGACCCATAAAACCTTCGCTGTCTTCAAAGTGGTGGGAAGTATGAAAAGTGATTCAATTTCAAAATACAGCAAAGTGAAAAATTTGCCTGACAGACTCATTATTGTTTATAAAGAGGAATCAGAGAGCGATGCGGGAAATTGACCTTAATCTGTGACCTTGGGACCCTGCTTCTCATTTTTCTCCTGACCTGCTCTCAGAAAACATATTTTATCATTTCCAGAGGAAGTAGCTTCTGTGGGGAAGATATTGCAATGGATGCACGGGGGGGTTGCTTTGTGGCCTTATTGTGGGCACGAGGCACTATACAAATGGTGCAATAAAATACAATGCTGAGGGCGAGGAAGGAAAACAAACCACACTTCTGAGCCGAACTTGTTTTATGACCTTTGGGCAACCATCATACATTTATTAACATCACCTCTAGCAGTAATGAATCGTAGTGTGTTTATAGAAAACTAAAACCTCAGAATAACATATTTGTTCAACCTTCATGATATCTCTGCCCATTCCTGGCCACCATTACCACTCATCAAGCCTCCTCTTGTTCAATCTTATTTATAAACAGAGCCGGCTTTAGCGCTGGTGGCGCCCAGTACGACAATCATTTTTGATGCCCCCATACCCCAGGACCGCCTCCTGAGATTCTGTCACTACCACTGGGCAAAAGTGCCCCTCACCACTCCAATCATAAGTTATTGGTAAACACAGCACCCCCCTGAGGTCAGCACCCCCTCCACAGGTCTGCGCCCAGTGCGGCCGCACCGGTCACACTGCCCTAAAGCCGGCCCTGTTTATTAATGATCTTGATGAATAAATTCCCTCATTTGGGGGGGGGGATTAACGTTTTATCTAGAGTTAACTGAATTGTCTAAAGATAACTTTGAAGCCAGCTTATCAAAATGTTGCACACTACTAGAAACAAATCTTCTCTTGGCAAGCTCCACTGTACAAACATCAACTCCAGGAACCCCAGGTTACGTTCCCCAACTCTTCAATATCACCTCTAGTCACTAAGCACTCTAGATCCTGGCGGGTGCCCTATACCCATAAAACACGCAATCTTCTTGCACAGAAGTCCCAGAAAGATCTCTCCTCATCTTCCCACCAGCACAGTGCTCAGTCTGATAGCTATATTCATGCAACTTTTTGCTAAGTCTTGCCACCCTAGTTGTCAAGCTGCTTGTGATCATGAAAGTTCTCCCTAGAAAATAAACACAGGGTTTATAATCTGTCCTAAGGGCAAATTGAGTTCCCCAAATAAACATATGTATTTGTAGAGCACACGTTCACCAAAGGGTATCTTGGTGCTGAATAACAGATGTTTATTGCTACCCAACTCAATGGTACTAATTTTATCGGCCTCAGAAGGATGAAAGCCTGAGTGGACCCAACGGGATTTGAACCTGATGAGGTCAAACACAGGCCCCTACAGTGGATGCATTAGTTCACTAAGCCACCAGACCCGGCTTAACCACTTGTATGTGTCCATCACCCAGGAACAAGCAAGCATTTTCCTTTTAATGCTGGATTGTTTTTATTCTAGGGCCCTCATAATATGGGAAGCACATGCCAGAATGTAATGTTTATGGTAATCCATCTGGGATAAGCAGCAGCGACCTGTGAAGGTAAAAGCGGTGGGGCCGGGGGAAAGGGGGGGATTTCGACAGATGACAATGAGGGGAAATTAAATAAATAATTAATTTTCCCTAGTCGTCATCTGTCGAAATCCCCCTACCCGGCCCCAACCCCCACCCCTACCGTTCTTACCTGCACAGGCCGCGGCTGGGGATAAACGGAATCCTTGCTCACCGGCATTAACTGCCAGAAACCAAACATGCACAGGGAAAATGGAGGCGCACTGGGAAGAGCTACAATATCCTGCTTATTATGTACAATAAAAACAAAGTGTTTGATGGAATGCTTGAATTAGTCTCAGCCACTGGCAATTGCTCGGGGAACAACCCAGTCCATCGCTTTTCACCCACCATACCATCTCAGTTTGGACCCAGCCAGATGCAAATCAGTCTTGATCCTGCTTGAAATGGGAACAGTCCAGCCCAAACTGCCCTAATATGTACAAAGCAATTGCATGCTCATCTCCCCCCAAATACTTACAACATTGTTTGAGTAATCTCTTGAAAACGTCTGTCTTGACTGTATTTTTAATACTATTCTCATTGTTACAAAAATAATATGAGCTGTTCCTTGTCCCTGGGGGCCAAAATTCCTACCCTCAACCCTGCTCTTGGTTTTTTATTCGTTTAGCAGAGAGCATAATCACAAATATCCAAGTTCAAATTTTCTATAGATACACCTGTCTTCCATTAGTTTGAAATGACTGATCTACAGAATCTTCAACATTTGGCCCAGTCTAAAATCATGTGCCACTTCAGAATAACAAAAGAAATTCATATTATCGGATCCTCCTTCTAGCCTCTATACAAATTAAACATAATCAGTCAGCACTGAGGACTAATGAATGGCATCCTCTTAAATGAGAAACATACATTATAGGTGACAAAAGTGTACTATCAGGTTTGCAGTAACCTTGTGCGCAGGATACAACAGAAGCTCTCTCATCTTGCCCAACAATGACCACTTATGCTAAAAGACAAGGGGCAGTGGTAGAAGTTGGAAAAGGGGAATAGGATAAAAGAGAAAACAGAGACACAGGACTCTGCAATTTGTCTCATCACTTCTATGGTCAAGAAGATCTACAGGGTGTAATGGATCTCTTAGCAATATATCTGGATAACCAACTCTCTATGCTTCAACAGGTGACTGGGAATTCCTGAAAGGTTACAATGTGATGCTATATGCTCTTTTGTGGAAGATAAGTATAGTTTCTACTTGACGCCTATAGAAATTTATGTTCATTAATATTTATATTCATATGAAATGTCCTCTTAAATATCCACCCTTTTCCTTCACAGGAACTGTTAGTAGCCTTTAGAGTTAGAAACAAATCTGCAATGAGTAGTTCATAGTTTATTTTCAAATCACACAAAACTTCAGGATACTTCGTTGTCAAAGAAAATGTCCATAGGTCGGTCCTTTAGGAAACTAGATTGTGATGCTTGAAAACCAGCAAATATGTAGCAAGGACCTGCTGCAGCAATATCGTAGTACGAATGCCTAACAAAGACACCTCAGGAAAGTTATATCTGAAGATCCACGATGGATGCCATCTCTCTAAACATGCAAATGTCAGTGGAAAACAGAGTTCTCTGCCAGTGCTCTGTCACACAGCATGTTTCCAACGTGCATGCAGCCTCAATCAAGTCAGTGCCAACATTCTGTAACAACTGGCAGCCTTTATTTCGCTGAAAGGCACTCAGCGTAGATGGCCACAAGATACTGCTTCCTCGCACTCATACCAGACTTGATGGTAGGCTGCACCCCCAGCCCTGCTTCCTGACACCTCCTGATGACAGGATTCCTCAACTTTGATCACCTAATGATAAACTGATCCCATCGACAGAAACACCTGGAATGGTGTAGCATGATTAACAGTTCATAGATTTTAGGAAGAGGATGCTCACAAACCCAAAACGACGAGTTAACACTCCTAGGGTCTACCCAAATATAAAGCCCACCACTTCTCTTGCATGTCACGACAATGGGAGACAACAAGATCAATAGGTTGGTGGGCTCAATGATCACCTTGCCACACATTGTTTCCAGTAATTTGGCGACCTCCTCTCTCATGCAATAAAATGCATTTCCAGTTTATTTTTCAATAGAGTGGCATACGTTTTCACTTTAATAACTGCATAAAACCCTTCAACTCACCAGAATATCCGGAAAAACTCTTGAATTGTTCATCAGCACCCCATTAATTTTGTCAACATTGCATACAGCTCTAGCTGGCCCAGATGTCTCCACCCTAAATATGTCAAGACCGACCCTGTCCACATAGATTTTGCTCCACATGTTCCTTTCATGGAAAACCATAGATGCCTCAAAATGACCAAATAAGTGAATTTTGATGCCCCCATAACCACCCATTCACAACTCAGAGTGCACAGTTCTTTGGACTCTCACCTCTCTTCACACTCATTCAGCACATGCTGAATCATTTCCTTCAAACTTACTTACAATTGACGGCACTCCAATATCATATTACCACTAGATTACCTTACCCCATTGCAAACTATCCTTATAAAATAACCTGCTTTGCCACCTTCTTGTTCTCATACGAATGCTTTTAGGTTGACACATAAAACACAATCCGCACCAAAGCATGACTCTGCCAACCTTATCTTTTATGCTGCTTGTTTAGATGACTTCAATACAAATGAGTTTAGTCACATGATGTAGCTAAGATTTTACGCATTCTTGCTACTGCTCTATGAATACCACAGGTTTGGTCACAGTCCAATTCTTGCATCCAAGCAATCTGTCTTGTTTCTGACTGCTGTAGCATTTTACCACACATTGTTCCCTTTGGAGCTGTCCGGTAAAGTTCTTAACTGCTTAAATGCGGCGAACCATTCACATCCAGCGCATTACCTTTGCAGGGTAGCGAGCTCCAGAATTATTACATTTTTGAAAAATAATGTTGGGAAGCATCCCAATATTTTTTTTATTTCAATCAGTGTGACATGCATGTGACATGCAGTGAACTGACATCACACTAATTGAAAGTGAAATCAGTCGACGTCAATAGGCACCATCTGCTTTACATCAGTGCTCAGGGACATAACTCTGACCCTCAAGCACCAACACTAGTTAATCTCTGCTTGGGGATCGAGGCGGGAGTTCCCCGATTAAGGATCCACTCACTAGACGCCAGGGATTAGTATTTGTGTGTGGTGCCCCCCCAGCAATGAGCTAGTGCTCCCAGCTGAAGCACACATAAATCTTTTTGTCCCCTGGGGGGGGGGGGGAGGGGGGAATTCTGGGGAGGCAGAAAGCCCACTCGATACCAGGGATGAAATATTTTTACAATTGTGGGGTGGGGTAGCCTACCCTCGCATGGGGCTGTACCCCCATGCCCTCAAAAGGGAACAACAGTTTTTCTGTTCCCCAAGGGAGCAGATTCAGGGTGATTACTCCCACCGTCTCCCATGGGGGGGCTGGGTGGAGCAGAAAGCCCATTAGAACACCAGGAATTTTTTATTTAAAAAGTAAGGGGTAAGAGAGGCCCTCTCAGACATCAGACCTGACACCCTCCCCAAAGTGCATGACAGTGTTACTGCCCCCCACACACCCCGGGGAGCACAGAGAGCCCACTGGAAAACCACAGATTTTTATGTTTTTTAGCAAAAGAAAATTCCCTCATAGAAACAAGAAGAAAATGTGTGATTTTAACCAAAGTTCTGGGTAGGAACGCATAATGGGATCCACACAAGTCACACCATCCTGGACTCCCCTGCATGTCTAGTTTTCCAAAATGTCTGGGTTTAGTAGGTTTACCTGGGTCACAGACGAGCCCTGGACAAATACCTCTGCTACCACATCACCAAAATAGGTAATTTATTTGAGGCAAAATGTTGATGTCTCCACATTGGGTTTTGGAGCCTGGTCTGTCTCAGGCAATAGACCCACCAACATAATTGAGGTATCATTTTTATCAGAAGAAGTACTAGAATACAGAATGGTAAAACATTTGTTATTATCAATTGAATTTTTGGCTTCCTAATGTAAGCCACTAAGCAAGAAAGACCAAATTTGCTAAATGTGTAAAATTTCCTCTGAATTACATGATAGTATTGATAAACCCAAATTCAAATAATTTGGGCAAATACTAACATTCTTAAATTCAGTATCTTGGGCACATTTTAAAAATGAATTGGTTTCCATCATGCCTATTTTTCCTTCATTAGATTTCACTACATAAATTGATGCATGGTTGGTGCACAATAAAACAATCATCCTAAGATGCAGCTCATTTGTTGGCTCTGGGTATCTTGTGTTTTTGAACAACTAAAAAACACTATATATCCCTGCAACCAAGATGGTCTGACAGGTATAATGGTATTTTACTTTTGTTAATCTGCCATCAGGGCAAAATATTACAGAAGACAACAGTGTCACATATTTCTACTTTTTCCTATTTATATTCACATTACTTTTTATTTCAACAATTAGTTTTTGTGAAACCCATGAGCAATCTACACAACCAACACCTTACTGATTTTTAAATGTTGTCTACTTTTTAGAAATGTGTAGCATTCTGGGTTTCCCCATGGGTTTAATTCATGTTTCCACCACAACCTGCAAGTAGGTAGAAACCACAAAACAATAGGAAAATGGTCTAATATTTAGAAAAAACGAAAAACTGTGGTAAAATGTTTTTTATAACCCTGCCTGTTTCTAAAAGCTGGAAAATTATGATCTTAGCATAGTTATCCATTGGTTGATGTCTTGCTATATTTTGGCTATTTCCTTGGTTCTCTCTAGGGATATCCAGAAATCCAGGGTACTTTTAAAATCCCCAAATCGCGGGATAAAAGGATGTAACATTGGTCTGGGTGCCTTTTTGTATAAAATAACGTTATGAATGCTCAAGTGCGAAGGGATAATCAAAAAGGGTTCAGCACTGGGTAGGGAAAAGTCTCTGCAGCTAAGAGGTTAAAACCACATATAGCTGATATTATCCTCAAGACAGAGACATACAAGTCACTGGATTCACTGTTGTGCTGTGAAGGGCTATGTTTTACAATTAGATTTGACAAGGCATTAAATTGTTTCTCTACTTCTGATTCTTGACACTCATCCATTTCTGCCACCTCCTATCACAGATTTCATACATTGTGGATAACCCTCCATTCCTAGTGAACGCTCCAGTAAATATTGTCACACTGTTGCCTGCTTCTATATCATCAAATTAATTTAATTATAGGTTACATAGGTTGAATCTCACCATCTTGTGTAGAATAACATTATTAATTGCCTCCACAACAAATGAGAACTCATTTCCATGTACCATATTAAACTATCAGTGAGTGTAAACCAAGTTGCAGGATGGTTCATGTAAGAATTGGATGATTATTTGGGGGTGGGCAACTGGCTACCTCAAGAAATTATCATAACTCTTGGCAGGATGAACGCTTAAAGTTACTAAATTAACCTGTGCTCTATCCACTGGTAGCTACGGCATAGAGAAGTGAAGCTTAATTTAGGGCAATGTGTAAAGTATTTATGCAGTACCAAAAGAGTAATAAAGTCAAAACACCAAGTAATACAAATCCCAAACTGAATTAGAAACACAGAGATAAATGTAATGAACAAAATGACATAAAAATGACAAAAATCCAATAAGGGGAACCAGAGATAAACATTATTAAAGATATTCGTGAAAATAGCATGGAAAAGTGCAGAACGCTAATGACAGTCAATGGTCACAGTAGACGGGGACCTAGGCACTATTTGGAGCCAACTGCAATGGAGCCTTGATTGGATACACCAAGTGAATTGGTCCCGGTAAAAATCTGGAAGCCAAAAAGTTTCAAAGTCCTAATCCAAATGGGACTTTGTCATATTTTTCTTTAAAAAATCTGTCTTCCCCGCAACACGAATCCGAAATTGCAGCCGTTGCCATGGCACTGCTGGTCAGATACCTACCGCAGATTGGTCCAGCTATGGCTCTGGAGCTTTTGAGGTTTTTGCTTGATAAAGTTTCTAAGTCCCAAAACAGAAAGGGACTTTGTCATTTTTTCAGAGCTTATGGAGCCTTTCAGGTGGACAATTCAGAAATTCAATCCAAAACCATTGGAACTGCTAGTCTTGTTCTTTTCACAGTAGGTCCCCTTGGCTCTGGAGCTCTGGAGCAAACGTTTTCAAAAGTTTCCAAACTTTTCCCTGGTGCCCAAAAAACCACATGAATACACTTCTAATACCCCAGAACCTCAGGGGGCACCTAGAGACTTCCAGGGTGCTAGGCGGAGGCCACAAGCAAAGTCCTGTCAAAGTTCCAATTTGCCCATGGTCAGCTGGGAATTGCAAAGGGCCTCTTGCAGCTTTTTGTGACCCTGTAGACGCACAGGAGATCAGCCAACTAAACCCTCTAGTCCACTTCCTTGTTCTGGGTGAAAGGTGTAGAAGGTTTAGTACTTCAGAGCTCCTCCCAGGTCACAGACAGGAGGTCCAGTCCTCTACCGTTCTTCTGCAGGTCCAGAAAGTGTTCACTTTTTGGGTCCGGCACTAGCTAGTGGGTGTGGGTGGCCCATGGGCATTCCCTATGACAAAGAATCCCAATGATTCAAACTACCAATGGGGTACAAGTTTCTGGGGACACCCCTACCCACTTTTTCTGTAGTTCCTGTTTGCCTTACTGGAAACAGGCCCAAAATGCCATCTGTCAGGGTGTTTTCAAGATGGCAGAAGTATCTGGCCACACTAAACTTGAACTCTGATGGTTCTGGTGTGTGTAAAGGAATTCACTATGGTAATCATTAGTATCCTCTCACGTCTACCACTAAAATATAGTTTGAAGCAGGCTTGTACCGATAACAAACTAGGAAAAAGAAGTCTGAAAGGGCAAAGGCAGCGTCCTACAGCACCAAGACGGCAGATACACAAGAATTGTCCTGGTATCCTGTTCTTTCCCTTTCAAGGGCCTCAAAGTGTAACATGTGCCTCAAACAGGCCTGTCAGACAGGATTTGATACTGTGGTGTCAAAAAGGATGCCCACAGCTCTCAATCTGAAGATTCTGCAAACCTCAGAGGAGGCATCCCTTCCCATTCAGGTTAACTCGTTGTGTAGCTCACGGGAAGAATTTCACACCTCTTTCATACCTCAGTCAAAGCAGAACACAGGCTGAGAATTGGCAGAGGCTAATACTAATTATTAGCCTTCTGAAAGCTCTGGCAGGTAAAGGGTCATTTTATTAAAGTTACTTTTGCTTAATATTTATTAACATTTTGACTTCACCATTGAATGGATTTTTAATAACTATTAAAAATAGTAGTTTAATTATTTTTGTAGTTGATCCCTTTCCTTAGTTATCAGTATTAGTATTTTAATATGCACTGTGGTTTTCTACATAGGACAGCTAAGCTTGCCACAGTGAAAATAGCTTTTTGGGCCTTGCCACTGTAGAGATAAAGTAATATTAATTTTCTACCGGTCCCACTTTTACATACCTGCCTTGTGGGCTACTAGGCCTACACAGAGGTGACTTGCTAATATTTAAAAAGGAGGTCTAAATGTCAAAAAGGGTTATTTTGACAAGTGGAACTTCAGGTTTTGCACTGCAGCACTCAGGCCTCACAAGGTAGGCCTTATAGCCATGTTTGCGCCGCCACTATAGTGGATGGCACAATAGGTACTGCAGTCCACCAGTGGCATTTATCTTCCAAGCCCTGGGTGCACTTTGTAGACCATATTCTAGGGACTTACAGGCATGTTTAATATTCCAATCAGGTAGAAGTCAATGTAACCATGTTTAAAGGAGGGGTCAGGCACTTTACTGCTGGTTAGCATGGGTAAGATGCACAGAGGTCTAAAACCAGCAAAAATAGGGTCCAGCAAATAGTGAAAGTTCTGGGGTTACCACGCACAAAAGGCGGATGATCTGCAATACAGATTTTAGAATACAGCGGCCTTCCCACACTTTGAAGGTTAATGTGCACACTGACAGTCCTGTGTACTGAGAACAGCTGGCAGAGAATTTTCTATATACCAGGGAAAAACAATTGTATATACCTGCCATGTAGACAAACCTATTTGGTATTTAGGTACCAGTAGGTTATACAGGCATCAAACCAGGTCGTCACTTCTTGACAAGATATTTGAAGCAGAGATTTTTTCAGATGTAGCTGTCTGGCCAGCACTTCAGTGCCTGACAAGGGAAGTGGCTTAAAACGTCGTGCTCATGAAATGATTTGATGACAAAGCCTGGACAGTTGGTTAAACTCCTTATTTATGGACTACTTGAGCATACCTTAAACATCTCCAACAAAGCTAACTTAAAACGTAGATATGTAGATGCCAACCCCATTAATAAATGTCTTTTCTGGAAAATAGGGGTATATTTACAAGGGAATAGCACCCCCAGAACGTCACTTTTAGCAACTTTCTGGTGGCGCTTTGCCCTTCTCCATATTTACAAAGCGGCATTAAGCCACTTTTTGTGGCTTAATGCCGCCTTGTAAATACGGCCCCTTTAGGCATATCACTTAGCCTGAAAGGAGCGTGCAACGGGTGTTGCTGTGGGCGTCCCACTGCAACACCCGTTGCTTTTTGACGCTGCCCCAGATTTACAAGGATCTGTAACTCTGAGGCAGCGCCAAAAACTGACACCATGCAATAGCAGGCATTAGAATGGCAAAACGAGAATAAATACTGTTATTTCTCGTCGTATTTGCTGTTTCTATGTGTGCTGCATTCTGCAGCACACATAGAAAGAGCAAAACTCCATTAATGATTGTTTATGTGCAGGAAGGTGTCGCATCCTGCACATAAACAATCATTAAATAATGACGATTTGCTATTTCTATTTGTGCTGCAGAATGCAGCACACATAGAAGTAACAATTCGGCATTATTGATTGTTTATGTGCAGGAAGGGGCACCTTCCTGCACATAAACAATCATTCCCTGCAATGCAGGCACCCTTGCTTGCACTATGGTGCAAGGGTGCCTGTGTTGGCGTTAGGCAGATAATTTTAGCGCCAGCACTAGGGTAAACACAGGGGTGTGCCGTATTGTTGTAAATACGGCGCATCCCTGCATTTTGGAAATGTCAGAGTGCGGCACTCCCAAATTTGGCGCAGCTCTGCACTCCGACATTTTGTTGTAAATATGCCCCATAATTGGGTACAGGTTACGTTCAGTCAGCTATGGTGAGGTGTCTGTTGGATTTCAGAAGGAATTTTTCACAGACACTCTACCTCTCTGCTTTGAAAGTCTTCAAAAATGTTGGAAATTTTGCAAAATATTATGTTTTCTCTCACTTAGTACCCCAATCAATTCTCATTCGTCTCCCTTTCCTTTGTTCCTTTGTCCCCTCTCATGTGCCCTGCTTGCCATATAATGTATTTTGACATTATATGCAAGCATGATTGTTGGGAAATCTTAAGCTCACACCTCCTCCACCCCCCAATCTTACTGACCAAGCTAAGCCCCTGGTAAGAGACCTGAATGCTGATATGTACTCATGGTATTCCAACCCTGTGACAAACAGTAAATCAGTCGACCAATAATGACTGCAGAACCTGTTACTTGTGAAATATAGGCACTCCTCCACAGCTCTCAAAGTTCTTCCTTCGACTGCTCTCTCCTTGTAGAGGACAGGAACCCACAACAGAACAGTGGCACTGCATTGGCAAAGTTTGGGGCCAGTCATCACTAATAAGACATACATGGCCACAGGATTAAAGATTGAAGTGTTCTTTGTTGGGCCCTCCCTGGAGAAGCACAGTGCAGTGCTTCCCAAGCTCAGCTCAACACACTACTAACACAGAATCCCAATGTATCAAATCTAACAGCAAAACAAAAAAGAATAGTGGTGACAAACTAGACCTTTTTTTTTTTTTTAATTGTTTGCATTTTTTCATTGGGCCTCTAGTTTTGTAAATGCAGAATGTGCTCCTGGGGCGGTTAGCTATGGATTATTTTTTCTTAACTCCTAATAATGACTAAAATTGCAAATTTGCTGGGAGGTCAGACTTTAGAGCGGAGTAGGCAATGTAGTGTATTGTAATGAATTGTAACACTGTGAATGGCAGAAGACATAGCATATGCACATAAACATGCACAACCGGGCAAAAGAGAAGAAATAGAGTTATACTGTAGTTGACTGCAGTACATTAAAACATCAGGAAGACGCAGAACAAATCAAAATCTCTGCTTTGTGCTATGCAGTTTAGTGCAAGTACATGTGGCAAAAAAATCAACAGTGGAGGAGATCCTTACACCTATTCCAAAGCCCAGTTGTAAATAAATAGCACAATAAAGTGGCAGAGATTGCGAGACTCCGAGAAGAACTCATCTTCATGGAGCTCCTGCACAGCTCCCTCATCGCCGCTGGTGTCAGCAAAGGTAAACATAAGTGGATGAAGAATTGGGATTCCTGCACCTGGGAACCTGTGGGACACCAATCAGTCCAGGCCAACTTGTTCCCATACTTCATGGTTTGTCTGTAAAACTTTGAACAGTGGATGCTCCCCTTTACGCTTGTGTTATCACCCAAGAAGGTAGCCCGGCATTGTGCAGGACCCTCCCAAAAGGGTGGCGGCGCCAGGTGGCATTTATTCAGTGAACACAAGCTTGATATTCTCTGCAACCACGACTCTCCAGCCATCAATCAATCAATCAATCACAGAATTTGTAGAGCGCACTACTTACCCGCGAGGGTCTCAAGGCGCTGGGGAGAGGGAAGGGGGGTGCTGCTACTGGTCGAACAGCCAGGTCTTGAGTAGCCTCCTGAAGGTCAGCAGGTCTTGGGTCTGTCGTAGGCTTAGTGGAAGGGTGTTCCAGGTCTTGGCGGCGAGGTGTGAGAAGGATCTGCCGCCGGTGGTTGTTCTTCGAATGCGAGGGACGGTGGCGTGGGAGAGGTCGGCGGAGCGGAGCTGGCGGTTGGGGACGTAGAAGAAGAGTCGTCTGTTGAGGTAGGCTGGGCCAGTTTTGTGGATTGCCTTGTGTGCGTGGATGAGGAGTTTGAAGGTGATCCTCCTGTCGACGGGGAGCCAGTGCAGGTTCCTCAGGTGGGGGGTGATGTGGCTGTGGCGTGGTACGTCGAGGATCAGGCGTGCGGAGGCGTTTTGTATGCGTTGCAGTCGCTTGATGAGCTTGGCCGGGGCTCCCGCGTAGAGGGCGTTCCCATAGTCAAGTCTGCTACTGACGAGGGCCTGGGTGACTGTTCTTCTTGTGTCTGTCAGGATCCACCTGTAGATCTTGCGAAGCATGCGGAGGGTGTTGAAGCAGGAGGAGGAGACTGCGTTGACTTGCTTGGCCATGGAGAGCGTTGAGTCGAGGATGACTCCCAGGTTGCGTGCGTGGTCGGTGGGTGTCGGGGATGCTCCCAGCGTCGTTGGCCACCAGGAGTCGTCCCAGGCTGAGGGGTTGGAGCCGAGGATGAGGACCTCCGTCTTGTCCGTGTTCAGCTTTAGTCGGCTGATCTTCATCCAATCGGCGACGGCCTTCATTCCTTCATGGAGATTGGCTTTGGCGGCGAGGGGTCCTTGGTGAGGGAGAGGATCAGTTGAGTGTCGTCGGCGTAGGAGATAATGTTGAGGTCGTGCTGTCTGGCGATGCGTGCGAGCGGGGCCATGTAGATGTTGAACAGTGTTGGGCTGAGGGAAGATCCCTGAGGTACGCCGCAGATGATCTCGGAGGCTTCGGATCGGAAAGGTGGGAGGCGGACTCTCTGGGTTCTGCCGTCGAGGAAGGAGGTGGTCCATTCCAGGGCCTTGTCTCGGATCCCTGTGTCGTGGAGGCGTGCGCGTAGAGTGCGGTGGCAGACAGTGTCAAAGGCGGCGGAGAGGTCCAGCAGGATGAGGGCTGCGGTCTCACCTTTGTCCAGCAGGGTCCTGATGTCGTCGGTGGCGGCGATGAGGGCAGTCTCAGTGCTGTGGTTGCTGCGGAACCCCGATTGGGATGGGTCCAGGATGCTGTTTTCTTCGAGGTATCGGGTTAGCTGTTTGTTGACGATCTTCTCGATGACCTTGGCTGGGAACGGAAGCAGGGAGATGGGCCGGAAGTTCTTGAGGTCTCTTGGGTCCGCCTTGGGTTTTTTGAGTAGGGCGTTGATCTCTGCGTGTTTCCAGCTCTCTGGGAAGGTCGCGGTCTTGAAGGAGAGATTGATAACGTTGCACAGGTGGGGTGCGATGGAGCTGCTGGCTTTGTTGAAGATGTCGTGCGGGAAAGGGTCTGACGGGGAGCCGGAGTGTATTGTGCCCATGGTCTTGATGGTGTCATCGATGTTCACGCTGGCCCAGGCTGGCAAGGGGTCATGGTCGATGGTGTGCGGCGGGTCTGGAGTATCTATCTTGGTGGGGGCTGTCTGGGTGTTGAAGCTGTCGTGGATGTCGGCGATCTTGCGGTGGAAGAAGGTGGCGAGGAATCGCACAGGGCTTGCGACGGCGGGATGTCGTTGGTGTTGGAGCTGGGGTTGGAGAGTTCCTTCACGATGTTGAAGAGCTCCTTGCTGTTGTGTGCGTTGTTGTCGAGGCGGTCTTTGAAGGAGATTCTCTTGGCGGACCTGATGAGGTGGTGGTGGTTACGGATGGCGTCTTTATGGGCTGCGTGGCTGTCCGGTGTCTTATCACTGTGCCATTTCTTCTCAAGTTTCCGGCAGGTACGCTTGGAAGCTAGGAGTTCCGGGGTGAACCAGCTGGCTCTTTTGGTGGTGTCGCTGTAGGTGAGTTTTTTCAGCGGGGCGAGGGTGTTGGCACAGTCGTCTATCCATCGTCTGAGGTTGCAGGCAGCGTCGTCGGTGTTGGATGGGTCGGAGGGAGGGCTGAGAGCGAGGTTTGCCCGTAGTTGGTCTTCGGTGACTTTGCTCCAGCAGCGGCGTGGGATCTGTTGGGTGCGGTGGTGTGTGGTGGGTTTCTGGAAGGTGAAGTGGATGCAGCGGTGGTCGGTCCAGAGGAGTTCCGTGGTGTGGGTGAAGGAGACGTGGGAGCTTGAGGAGAAGACGGGGTCGAGCGTGTGGCCGGCGGAATGTGTCGGTGTTGTGACGAGCTGTCTCAGTCCGAGGTTGGCGAGGTTGTCGATCAGGGTGGTGGAGTTGCTGTCGTTGTTGTTCTCCAGGTGAAAGTTCAGGTCTCCGAGGAGGATGTAGTCGGTAGAAGTCAGGGCGTGCGTGCTGATGAAGTCGGCGATGGAGTCGCTGAACTGGGGTCGGGCCCAGGGGTCTGTAGACAAGGGTGCCTCTGAGGGTGGTGTTGGGGTCCGTGTGGATCTGGAAGTGCATGTGTTCGGGCGGTGCAGAGAACGTCGTCGGTGCTGGTCGAGACCCTGATGGAGTTCTTGTGGACGATGGCGATTCCTCCTCCTACTCCGTTGACGCGGTCTCTGCGGGTGATCTTATAGCCGTCTGGGATGGCTATGGCGATGTCGGGTGCGGAGGAGTCGTTCATCCAGGTCTCTGTCAGGAAGGCGACGTCTGGTGATGATGAGTCGAGCAGGTCCCAGAGCTCGACGGGCGTGTTTGCGTGCGGAGCGGGTGTTCAGTAGAATGCATCGGAGGTGGTTGAGGTCCTTCTTGTCGGGCGCTTCGGTGGCTCTGAGGCTGGTGTAGCTGCAGTTCCGGCAGGTGAAGGGGCCATGTGTGCGTTTCGGGGCGGCCTTGAAGCAGTTGTGTCTCCGTCCGGGGTTGAGAGCGTGGAGTGTGGTGGCATCGTAACGGCGTCGGTCCTCGAGGCTGGAGCGGGGGGCGCGCGGCCCAGGGGTTCTGGCGCTGGGCGCGGACGGGCGCAGACGGGCTTGCCTTAGGCGCGGCCGCACAGCGGCCGCCATATATAGGGAGCTGGGAGGGAGGAGCAGCTGGGAGAGGGAGGCAGGGGCAGCGAATGGGCAGTCAGGGGGCGGGGCCGCAGGGGACGCAGCGGCGGGGATACAGAAGGCAAAGTTGGGCACAGCAGAATGGGGGCACGAGGGGAAACAGAAAGCAAAAATGGACACAGTCAACGGGGGCACGAGGGGAAACAGAAGGCAAAGAGGACACAATCAATGGGGGCACGAGGGGAAACAGAAAGCAAAAATGGACACAAGCAATGGGGGCACGAGGGGAGACAGAAGGCAAAAGGACACAAGCAATGGGGGCACGAGGGGAGACAGAAGCGAAACGGGCACACAAAATGGGGGCACGAGGGGGACAGAGGCAAAACGTGCACCAAGGCAACAGCAGAGGGGCGAGCTTACCAGCAGCAGCAGTGGGCAGGACAACACAGGTGGAGCTGTGTGGCGGGGGAGCGACCTACCTGGCAAGGTCAAGGGTCGCTCTCCTCACCGCGCAGCGGCCGCCATATATGGGGAGCTGGGAGGGAGGAGCAGCTGGGAGGCGGGAGGCAGGGGCAGCGAATGGGCAGTCAGGGGTGCGGGGCCGCAGGGGACGCAGCGGCGGGGGTACAGAAGGCAAAGTTGGGCACAGCAGAATGGGGGCACGAGGGGAAACAGAAAGCAAAAATGGACACAGTCAATGGGGGCACGAGGGGAAACAGAAGGCAAAGAGGACACAATCAATGGGGGCACGAGGGGAAACAGAAAGCAAAAATGGACACAAGCAATGGGGGCACGAGGGGAGACAGAAGGCAAAAGGACACAAGCAATGGGGGCACGAGGGGAGACAGAAGGCAAGAGGACACAAGCAATGGGGGCACGAGGGGAAACAGAAGCGAAACGGGCACACAAAATGGGGGCACGAGGGGGACAGAGGCAAAACGGGCACCAAGGCAACAGCAGAGGGGCGAGCTTACCAGCAGCAGCAGCGGGCAGGACAACACAGGCGGAGCTGTGTGGCGGGGGAGCGACCTACCTGGCAAGGTCAAGGGTCGCTGTCTTGGAATGTTCCTTCAATCTGACTCCAGGTGTAACCCATCTCCTTGTAGTCAGTCTCTGGGCCTCAATTCCAGGTGTTTCTTGGCCTTCTTTTTTTCCTTTTCCTTTGAGGGTTCCAGGTAAGGGCTTGCCTGGTGATGCTTGATGCAGACATGTGGAGGGTGTGACCAGCATCTGTTTATGATTTGTTCATGGGCAAAGAGTTGGGAAGCGTGCTCCTATAGGTCATTGTTGCTGATGGTGTTTGGCCAGCAGATTTGGATGATTTTCCTCAGACAGGTGTTGATGAAGGTCTGGATTTTGGTGGTGGTGCTCACTGTTGTCCTCCAAGTTTCTACTCCATACAGAAGCACCGATTTTACGGTGGTACTAAAAAGCCTGATCTTAGTTCGCAGCATTAGCTCCTTGGTGCTCCAGATCTTCTTTAACTCAATGAAGGCACGCTTTGCTTTGCCGATTCTTGCCTTAACATCAGTGTCTGTGCTGCCCTGCTTGTCTATTACACTGCCCATTCAGGTGAAGGCCTCAACCTCTTCCAGTGCATCTCCTGCAAGAGTTACTGAAGGTGTGTTGGCCATGTTAGCCTTCAGGCTCTTAGTTTTTTCGCTTTGGATGTTAAGGCCAAGTTGTGCTGATGTGGCTGCCAATTTGTCATTCTTCTCTTGTATCTGCAGATGGGTATGGGAGTCTATGACCAGGTCTTCAGCAAAATCTAGGTTGTTGAGCTGCATCTAAGGTTTCCCCGGATCCCATTTCTTTTCCTTGCTGTGGATGTCTTCATGATCCAGTCTATGGCCAACAGGAAGAGAAAAGGCGAGAGCAAACAACCCTGGCAGATTCCGGTCCTCACTTCAAAGGCTTCCGTGAGTTGCCCTTCATGGACTGTCTTGTGGGTCATTCCCTCGTAAGAGTTCCTGATGATTCTTACAAGCTTATCTGGCACACCAAAGCAGCTGAGGAGTTTCTAAAGGGTCTCTCTGACAACGCTGTTAAATGCCTTCTCATAGTTGAAAATGTTGAGATAGAGGGGGGAGTTCTATTCCAACAATTGCTCAATGATGATGAGCAGTGTTGCAATCAGGTCTATCTTTGCGGAAGGCAGCTTGCTGGTCTCGTAACCGAGCGTCAACTTGTTCCTTCATTCTGTTCAGAATGACTGATGAACACTTTACCTGGGGTTGATAAAAGAGTTATCCCTTTGTGGTTTGTCACCTTTCTTGGGGATCTTCATCAAAAATCCCTACTTCCAGTCTGATGGCACCTAATCCTTCCAAACATGGGGTAGAGCATGTCTACTGACGTTTCAATGCCTGCCTTCAGTGCCTCTGCAGGAATGTTGTCAGGTCCTGCTGCCTTCCCATTTCTCAGATGTTTGATGGCTTGCCGTATTTTTTCCTTGGTTTGTCTGCTGCAGTCGATTGGCAAGTCCTTGTCAGCTGGCTGTATGTCTGGTAGAGACTGTGGCATGGGCTGGTTCAGCAGTTCTTGAAAGTGCTCTACCTATCTTCGTTGTTCGCCTTCATTACCCATGATTGACTTCCCATCTTTGTCTTTAACAGGTCTTCTGGCTTGCTGTATCTGCCAGACAGTTTCCTAGTTATGTCACATAGTTCTTTCCAAGTTTCCATGGCTTGCTGCTTCCTAGTGTTCTGTGGCAAGACCGTAGATTAATCTTCCATTGTCTGCTCTTAAGTTTTTTTTTGCTGCTGATTTTTTTCCTTTCTTGCTTGGATTTTTCAGAGAGTCTCAGTGGAGATCCATTCTTTTTGCTGGTGTTTCTTGGGACCCAGTACCTCCTGGCAGGTTGATGTCACTATTTCTTTGATCTTCTCCCACTGGCCTTCTACTGGGTCTCTGTCATCCTCTAGTTCTTGCTGGACTTGATACTTGTTAAGGAGGTTGACTGAGTATTAACTCCATTTCTGTGCATCTTTGATGAGGGTGGTGTTATATTGCTGGCTGTAGGAAGCCGGAATTCCCGTCACGCGTCACTGTCACAAATGCGCGACCCGGGATTCCCCACTCAACGTTAGGCCAAGTAAGGACACCGTTTGAGATAGCCCTGCTCACCCCCTTAGTAGCTTGGCACGAGCAGCCAGGCCTATCTCCAAGGCATAAGTGTACAGTGTGTGCAACCACGCCCACAGCAACCCCCTGGTGACACCACAAATGGACTCCACACGAGTTTGATAAAAACGAGTATAAACTTTACATAGAAAGATATACGATCAGACCACACATTACAAAAAGCCAACATATAATAAAGGGTAATATTCGTTCCGGCTGGTTGGTAGGTTCTAATCCCAACCACCGCTTTCCAAATGCTATGCTGGTCGTAATGCTAGAATCACACACGTTGCAATGGACAAACAATAGTGCTCTGCGTAACGATTCAATCCTGTGCCGGGCACAGGAGAAATAATACAATACGTAACGATACACTCCGGTACCTGCAATGGGAGAAATTATGCAATGCGTACCGCTACAATCATGTACTGCGCAATGAAGGAATAATGCAATGCGTCACACCCCAATCACGTACTTTGCAATGAAAAACAATGCAATGCGCGCTGCCACAATCATGTACTTTGCAATTAAGGAATAATGCAATGCGTAGCTACAATCATGTACGTTGCAATGACGAAATAATGCAATGCGGGCCGCTACAATCCTGTACTTTGCAAGGGAGAAATAATGCAATGCGTAGCGCTACAATCGTGTACTTCGTTAGGCGGAAAAAATGTCAGGCGTCATAAGACAGTCCGGCAGTTCGTTAGCAGCAATATTGGCAATGTGTATTACGACAGTCAGCCTCTTCGATAACAGTTGCCCCCCACACGTATTCACGATGAAATACAGTACAGCTTCCCACTCGGGCCCCAGTACCACCACTCCTTGGTCAGTACGGGCCCCAATCTGAGCCGAAGCAAAGGCTCACGTCGTCAGAAGGACTGAGAGGCCGAGAGAGTGTCCCTCCAAGCCCGCACCCCGCCAAGGCAGTGATCCATGTTACCTGGGGGGCGTGACCCCACTCTCCTCTCCTCCTTCAATGAACTAGGCCTTTCGTGCAGAACTTTCTCAATGGGCCTCAGCGGCTCGGCCTGGCAGTTCAGCTCCTCCGGGGCTGCCGGTCCGGGCCGCAACTGTTAGGAAGGTCTCAGGCGGCCGCAGGGCACACGTACCCCACGCCCCTGAGATTACATTACTCCGGGTACACGTTCACCACCGCACCCTCCGGGTCTCTTCTGGCACGAATCCACACACACAACGCTGATGGGACTTCACGTCGACTCCGAGTGCACGTTCAACCAGCACTCCTTTCTGCGGTCTCAGTTGGCACAAGGCACGCACACCACGCTGCAGAGACTCACTTTCTTCCGGTGCACACGATGATCAGCTGATCACCTCCACAATCCCAGGTTGCACCAAAGCACACACACTGCTTCACTGACACTTACTCCAATTCCGGTGCCCTGATATCCAGGCGCTCCTCACCAACACCTCCGGCCGCACCTCGACACGCTCACCGTGTCCGAGCCTCGCTTCTCCTCTACTGCACTCGATCACCAGGCGCTCTTCACCAACGCCTCGGTGCACCCCGACACGCACCCTGCACGTCCGAGACTCACTCCACTTCTGATGCACGCGTTGACCAGGCGCTCCTCGCCAACGCCTCCAGTGCACCACGACACGCTCCCAGCGCGTCCGAGACTCTCTTCACCTCCGATGCACCCGCTCACCAGGCCCTCTTCACCAGCGCCTGCGGTGCACCCCGACACGCACCCTGCGCGTCCGAATCTCGCTTCACCTCCGGTGCACACTTCACCAGGCTCCCCTCACCGACGCCTCCTGTGCACCACGACACGCACCCTCCGCGTCCGAGACTCACTCCTCCGTCGATGCACACGTTCACCAGGCGCTCTTCACCAACGCCTCCTGTGCACCACCGCATGCACCCAGTGCGTCCGAGTCTCGCTTCTCCTCCTTGTGTCCAAGATCACAGGGCACACCTTCTGAGGGTCTCAAGCTTCCACAACACGCGCCCACCGCGTTGCTTGAAACGTCTCCGGAAACTTTTATGTTCCTGTGTTTCCAAACAAGGAGCCAGCTCACCTCGGGCCCTTGGGGTTACAAGACACAGCACAAAGCACAGTCTTCTTCAAGCAGGGGGACCCAGCGCCTCCAAGCACAGTCCCAACAGCCTGTCCCTTAGTTAGAACAGTAAACTGCAGACCAGCCCCAGATCACGAAGCAAGGATTGGTCTCCCCCAGCAGTCTCTTCAGTTGCTCCTTCTTTAGCAGAGGTTCCTTTTGACCACAGAATGGGTCCAAGCCTTTTCAGTCTCAATCCATTTCTGTTTCATTCCACCTTTCAGGGTTTTCAGCTCTCATAGATATACCCCTAAATGTCTTTGAAGTTCGTTGTGCTCAGGGGTCCCTGACCCCTGCCTGAATCAGTTCTGGGTGTCTCCCTCCCAGTGTCACCTTTCTCCCTTTGATACTGGGGGTCTGGATCCTTAATCACTCAGCAGGAGATGGGTCAATTGTTTTATAGCCGCAACCCAGGCCTCTTCACCTCCCGGGGCTTCTCCTCGCATACTCTCCAGCTGCAGGTCAGCCTGGTGCCATCTCACCCCCTCCCCTCTCAGATCCAGACAGTCAATCCACATTCAACAGAGACACACAGAAAAGCTTAAAGCACAAAACTCAGCCACTTTCTAAAAGAGCGGCTTCTGAACATACAGTGACAAAACCACCTTCATAGAAAGATGGGTTATGACGCTGTGAGTTCATACATACCAAACTTCACTTCTCCATTCTAAACTTATGGGAAACTAGGCTAACAAACACAATACCCAGCCTCCCCCATCTGTCCTATGGGCAGAATGGCCTTTCACCAGTGAAAAACGAAATGGAGTGTTTTTCACTGTCAGGACATAACACACACCTCAGGATATGTCCTGCCTTTTACTTACACGGCACCCTGCCCAGGGGTTACCTGGGACCTACCACAGGGGTGCCCACTGTGCATGTAAAAGGGAAAGTAAGGCCTGACAAGTAGCTGTACTTGTCAGGACACATGCTAACTTAGCAAACTGCGCGCAGGCCCTACACTGTAGGCCTGAGTTCCCTTCTCCGCGCGCCCTTGCATTACTAGCCCTGGCACACACAGTGCACATCACTAGGGACTTTACTAGTAAGGCAAACATACCAATCATGGCCAACCAATTACCATTACACTTTACACAGGGAACTGGCAAATTACCCAAAGCATCTAAATTGGCACTCTATGTCAGGAAAACAGTCTAGGGGGAAAGCAAAATGTTTTAGGGAACTTTAGCCAAAAAGGCCAAGTCCTACACAACCCCCTCCCAGGCAAAAGCCAGGGTAGACCAATCATTACCTTGATGGACTTCCCTGCTTCGGGCGATAGAACCAGGACGCAGGCCCTCTACCACAGGGACACAATCCTGTTCCACGCCTTCCTGACCCCAGGGGGTCTTCTTGATCACTACTCCCTGAGCCAACAATGCTGTTCCATGGATCCCTCCCAGCCTGGGGGCCCCCTCCAGGGATGTTGGTCCCATGCCAACCCCCACCTGGAGTGGTACTCCTGGGAAGGCCCATCGGTCAAGATACTACCTCCAGTCATCCTGCCCTCCAGGTTAAAAGTGGGTTCACCCTGGTCATTTCTAGGGGACCCAGCCCCACTGGCTGGACACTGTCCCACTGGTGTTCCCACTGGGGAACACAACCCTCTTTTAGCCTTCCATTTATTTTTCTGGGCCTGCCACTTAGGAATGGCACCCACAAACTTCAGGACGGCAGGAGCTCTGGCTACAGACTCCCCACGCCCTCCTGACGCTAGGTGTTCTTCCTCACACCTCTGGCAAGTAGGCACTAGACCTCCACCCGGGGGCTCTCCTACGCCCCCCCCCCAGTTTCCTGGGTGGTGCTGCTGATCCCTGGGGGTGCTGCTTACTATTCCTCCCCCTCTTTTGAGGCAAGAGGCTAGCCAGCAACCCCTCCTCACTACTCTGGGATCTCCTTGCGCCACTTGGCCCTCCTTCCCTCTCTGTGGCCTTTTCAGGCCCCTAGACCCATGACCAGAGGTCCGGTTCTCGTGCAGGTTCCCGGGAATCAAGGAGCCCACACCTTAACCCAGGGTGGCGCAATCCTGGAAAATAATTTCTGAGCCTAGGCTCCCCTGGGGCCAAATTGGTCAATCCCGCCAAATCATTTACCATGCTAACCACTACCCAATCCTCCAGTGCACCACGACACGCTCCCAGCGCGTCCGAGACTCTCTTCACCTCCGAAGCACCCGCTCACCAGGCCCTCTTCACCAGCGCCTGCGGTGCACCCCGACACGCACCCTGCGCGTCTGAGTCTCGCTTCACCTCCGGTGCACACTTCACCAGGCGCCCCTCACCGACGCCTCCTGTGCACCACAATACGCACCCTGCGCGTCCGAGACTCACTCCTCCGTCGATGCACACGTTCACCAGGCACTCTTCACCGACGCCTCCTGTGCACCACGACATGCACCCAGCGCGTCCGAGTCTCGCTTCTCCTCCGTGTGTCCAAGATCACAGGGCACACCTTCTGAGGGTCTCAAGCTGCCACAACACGCTCCCACCGCGTTGCTTGAAACGTCTCCGGAAACTTTTATGTTCCTGTGTTTCCAAACAGGGAGCCAGCTCACCTCGGGCCCTTGGGGTTACAAGACACAGCACAAAGCACAGTCTTCTTCAAGCAGGGGGACCCAGCGCCTCCAAGCACAGTCCCAACAGCCTCTCCCTTAGTTAGAACAGCAAACTGCAGACCAGCCCCAGATCACGAAGCAAGGATTGGTCTCCCCAGCAGTCTCTTCAGTTGCTCCTTCTTTAGCAGAGGTTCCTCTTGACCACAGAATGGGTCCAAGCCTTTTCAGTCTCAATCTATTTCTGTTTCATTCCAACGTTCAGGGTTTCAGCTCTCATAGATATACCCCTAAATGTCTTTGAAGTTCGTTGTGCTCAGGGGTCCCTGACCCCTGCCTAAATCAGTTCTGGGTGTCTCCCTCCCAGTGTCACCTTTCTCCCTTTGATGCTGGGGGTCTGGATCCTGAATCACTCAGCAGGAGATGGGTCAATTGTTTTATAGCCGCAACCCAGGCCTCTTCACCTCCCAGGGCTTTTCCTCGCATACTCTCCAGCTGCAGGTCAGCCTGGTGCCATCTCACCCCCTCCCCTCTCAGATCCAGACAGTCAATCCACATTCAACAGAGACACACAGAAAAGCTTAAAGCACAAAACTCAGCCACTTTCTAAAAGAGCGGCTTCTGAACACACAGTGACAAAACCACCTTCATCGAAAGATGGGTTATGACGCTGTGAGTTCATACATACCAAACTTCACTTCTCCATTCAAAACTTATGGGAAATGTTAGACCTGGTATCATTGGCGTGAGTCTCCCTTCCATTTTTTCACTGATTGCCTCCTCTGTTTTTGATATGTGTTGCTGGTTTAGATGCTTTGGGCACTGTGCCACTGCTATTCAGTGCCACAGTGCAAGTGCTCCCTATGGTAAATTGATGTATTGATTAGTGACTCCATGATTGGATTATTTGATTTACTTGTCAGACCCTAGTATAGTGCACCCTGTGTGCCCAGGGCCTGTAAATCAAATACTGCTAGTGGGCTTGCAGCACTGATTGTGCCACCCACAGAAGCAGCTTGTAAAGTGTGTCTCAGGCCTGCCATTGCAGAGCCTGTGTGCAGTCTGTGACTGCCATGTCGACTTCGCAAGTGCACCCACTTGCCAGGCCCTAAACCTTCCCTTTTCTGCATATCAGACACCCCTAAGGTAGGCCCTAGGGCAGGTTGCATTGTACGTAAAAGGTAGGTCATGCCCTGATGTGTGTGGCATGACCTAATAGTGAATTACAGCCTATTTCGTTTTTCACTATTGCAAGGCTACTTGTCCCCATAGGCCAGAATGGACAGTTTGATTATAACATCTTATAATCCTAACTGACCCAGGCAACATGGTAGAAATTCGAATTTAGTATGCCTGAACTCAGAATGATAAAATACACTGCACGTCTTATCCTCGACATCCCCCGACGCAGCCACATCACACCCCACCTGAGAGACCTGCACTGGCTCCCTGTCAACAAGAGGATAACCTTCAAGCTCCTCACCCACGCACACAAAGCACTCCACAACTCCGGACCAGCCTACCTCAACAGACGACTCAGCTTCTACACCCCCACCCGCCAGCTCCGCTCGACCAGCCTCGCCCTCGCCACAGTCCCCCGCATCCGGAAAACGACCGCCGGCGGCAGATCCTTCTCCCACCTCGCCGCCAAGACCTGGAACACCCTCCCCACCAACCTCCGACAGACCCAAGACCTACTGGCCTTCAGAAGACTCCTCAAGACCTGGCTCTTCGATCAGTAGCAGCACCACCCCCCTCTTCCCCCAGCGCCTTGAGACCCTCGCGGGTATGTAGTGCGCTTTATAAGTGACATGATTGATTGATTGATTGATTAGTGAAGTTGGTTTTAACATTCTGTGTTTGAAAATACCACTTTTAGAAAGTAGGTATTTTCTTGCCTAACCATCCAGCCTGCCTCTGCTAGCTTGTGTATTGTATGTCTGGTTTTGTGAGTGACAGGAGCTGGGGGACTCCAGGAGACAGGGTGAGTCAGCACTAGGCTGAATAGACCTATCTGCATGAGGAGTGGTGGGAGAAGTAGCACCTGGGCCTGAATAGGGCTGTGCCTGCCTTCCACAATGCTGGCTCCACCTCCTGTAGTGCGTCTGGCCCTGGCCCACACTGACAAAGGAAGAAGGTGTGCACTGGCAGAATGCACCCAGAACTGTTTTGGACTGGGTACAGGACCCTCTGCCTTCAGAGGACAAAGGATTTGCTAGTATAAATATTGTGGCCCTGACCCCAAGACTTTAGATCACTTCTGGAACAACAAGACAAACCTTTGCCAAGGAGAAGAACCAAGGAAGCTGCAGGAGTTTGGACTACCCCTCTGCCAGTGTGCTGTTTGCTGGGTTGGCCTGCAGTGGTCTTCATTGCCAAGGAAAGGAGAAGGAACTTTCAAAGAACTTTCATCATCTTGCAGAATATTTCTCCAAGGGCTTGAACTAGAGCTTGCCTCCTGCTGAAGTCTCAGGGCTACAAGACTTCACCACCAGCTCCCTCCTGAATTCCCTTGCTGGGGATTCTGTCTGCAGAAGCCTGCGTGTCGCTGGGAGCTGGAAGCGACTCAACGAGAAGAAGCGCGTCGCTGTCGCAGCTGTTGCCGTCGCATTGCCGTAGAAGCGTGTCGCCGCCGCAGAGGCCACCGCCGCATCACCAGAGAAGCGTGTCTTCATCGCAGCTGCCTGCCGTCGCATCACCGGAGAAGCGTGTCTTCGTCGCAACTGCCTGCCGTCGCATCACCGGGGAAGCGTGTCGCCACCGCAAGGGTCGCCGTCGCATCACCCAAGACCTGCTGACCTTCAGGAGGCTACTCAAGACCTGGCTGTTCAACCAGTAGCAGCACCCCCCCCCTTCTCTCTCCCCAGCGCCTTGAGACCCTCGCGGGTAAGTAGTGCGCTCTACAAATTCTGTGATTGATTGATTGATTGATCACCGGAGAAGCGTGTCGCCTTCGCAGCTGCCTGGCGTCGCATCACCGGAGAGGCATGTCGCAGGGCCTGTCGCGGCTCCAAAGGTACAGAGTTCGCTGCACGGCCGTTGGGCGTGCACGCATCATCTTCATGTCGTCGCATCGCATCAAGGGCGCACTCTCATCGCATCGCACCGGATCGTCGCATCGCATCGAGGCGCCTGCTCGCCGCATCGCCCTCCCTGCGGACCCTTTGTTTGTTTTGCGTTACGCATCCAAGGTACTTTTGTGAGAAACGTGTCGCATTTATCATCATCTTGAACTAAGTTACTTCTACCATCTTTAAGTCTATTTTGAGTACAGTAATGTGGATTTTTGTCGTTTATGGTCTTGTGTTAAGTCTATATAAAGAATACTTATTTTTATAAAACCTGTGTGGTGTCCATCTGTAGTGTTTTCACTGTATTCCTGTATGTATTCACAAATGCTTAACACACTGCCTCTGAGATAAGCCTGTCTGCTCGTGCCAAGCTACCAAGGGGGTGAGCAGGGGTTATCCAGTAGTGTAATCCCCCTTTCCCTGACTAGAAGCAAGGGTCCCTATTTGGTCAAAGGTGTATACCATTGCCAACTAGAGACCCCCAGTTCTAACATTGGTGGTCAGCAGTGAGGATTCTGGACTTGCATTTGTGACACATATACAGTGATTGGTGTACACTACTAGTGAATGCAGACCAAACGCAACCACATACTTTTTTGGTAGAATTTTTTTCTCCTTGGACTGTTATTTTTTCTGAGAACTGCCAATTCTTACTACCATGAGCCGACCAGCATCTGTTGCATCTATGGATCTAGATTTTGAGGAAGAGAGGTTGGAAACCTACAATGTGAAACAGCTAAAGCGCTTTTGCAAAAAATTAAAAATTTGCTACCCCAGGCATTGCCAAAAAGGATGAATACCAAAAGGCGCTGAGGGCCTGGGTGGAAGCAAGAAATACCCCTGATCTGGTGGTGGAGCCAGTTGGGGATGCAGAGGGGCAGCTGAATATACCATTGATTCCAGCCAGGGCAGGGGTACCGTCCCCGCCTGGCAGTAGCGTCTCTTCCAAAGGCCCGTCCCCAGGAGAGCTGGAAGACAGGGAAAGAGACAGGGCGCACAAGCTGGAGATGGCCAGGCTCAAAATGGAGGGTCAGAGGGACCTAGAGAATAGCAGGTTGCCCTTGGAGAGAGAGAGAATGAGGTTGGAACATGAGAGAATGTTGAGGGAGTTAGAGCTCAAAGCACAAAACTTAGAAATCAATCCATCTGGTGGCTGCACACCATCTGTGCCTGCAGAAAGCAGAGTCCATATCCCCAAGGATGTCATAAAGGAATTCCACAGACAGGAAGATATTGGGCAGTGGTTTGCAGCCTATGAGATAGCAATGTTGGCCCACCGGGTCCCGGAGAAGGATTGGGGAGCGGGGTTGTGGGGCCGCTTTGTGAGTGAGGGGAGGGATACATTGTTAGACCTACCCAGTGAGAATAGGATGTCTTATGCCCATAAGAAAGAAGCCCTGATGACAAGGTATGGTTGGACCCCAGAACTCTATAGTCAGAGGTTCAGGAATTGTAAGAAGCTGGAGGCAACTACCTGGGTGGAGTATCAGTCTTTCTTTTGCAGAGCTATGGATGGTTGGGTGAAGGGTAGCAAAGTGGATACTTTTGAAGCGCTCTATGATTTGTTTGCATGGGAGCACTTGTCTGCTAATTGTTTTCCAGAGCTACGCCAGCACCTTATTGATAGCAAGTTAACTAACCCTAGGAAGCTTGCTGAGGAGGCGGACCGCTGGGTCAGCACCCGGGTCCACAAGGGTCATATGGGAGACTTTGCCAAAGGTGGGCAGGGTCCCCAGCAGAAGAGTGGGGGGGACAAAGGTAAACAGAGGGAGTTCCAGAAAGGGCCCCAAAGTAATTCCCAAGGGAACCAAGGGAAGGGTTCCCAGCCTCCCCCTGAGAAAAAGCAAGAGGCCCCAACAGGTAAACCTGTTCTCAGGGGCCCCTCTAAGTGCTTTACGTGTGGTCAAATGGGTCACCGTTGGTATGATGCACAGTGTCCCATGAGGGATTCCAAAGCACCACCACATGCACCACTTCGTCAGATGGCGAGTGTAGCCCTGGGGGGGGGGAGATGGGTGACCAAGGTGGGTGGGGTCCCGCAGAAATGTCCCTTGTCTCACTAGGAGACTTTGAGATGGTCCCTGAGACCCAGCTGCCTGATAACACTAAGAAGTACAGGCAGTGGGTGACCATCAATGGCCATAGGGTGGAAGCTCTCAGAGACACTGGGGCAAGTGTGACAACTGTCAATTGCCGGCTGGTGTCCAGAGAGCAGGTTATCCCCCATGCATTCTTCCCTGTAGTTGCCGCGGACAACTCGCAGAGCCAGTGTGAGGTGGCTCAAGTTCCCTTTAAGTGGGGGGTCTCAGGTACTCTTCAAGTAGCTGTGAGGCCAGCCATGCCTGTTGATTGTCTGTTGGGCAATGATTTAGAGAGCTCCCCTTGGGCTAAGGTGGGGAGAAGGTCTCATTTGGAGATGTTGGGTCTGCCTGAGTGGGCGTGTGTGACCACTCGGTCTATGGCAGCCAGTAAGAGTGTTGAAGAGGTTCTGGAGCCTGAAAATATGGCCCAGACCCCTGCCTTAAAGAGAAGAGGTAGGGGGCGTGGGAAACCGACCCCCATTGTTCCCACGGTCCAGGAGGAGGCAGACCTTGAGGGGGATGCCCTGGAACCTACAGGGGAACAAGTGGCCAAACTGGGGGACCTGCCTGAGCTGACCCATTGGCAGCAAGAAGGAGGCCCCTCCAGGGAGGAATTTTGTGAGGAGCAGAAGAAGTGCCCTTCTCTTGTGGGTTTGCGGCAACAGGCCACAAACCAGGCAGCAGGTGATCAGTCTGGATCACATTGGATCTACTGGGAGAACGACCTCCTGTATAGCGAGCCTAAGGTTGCTGAGCCTGGGTCAGCCCGTGTGCTGGTGGTACCCCAGCGCTTCAGAGCCTTCCTACTGGGTTTGGCTCATGATGTGCCTTTAGCTGGACATCTGGGGCAGAACAAGACCTTTGAAAGGCTTGTCACCCACTTTCATTGGCCTCAGATGCGGAAGAGTTCAGACACTCATTGTAGGACTTGTCAAACTTGCCAGGCAAGTGGGAAAAGTGGAAGGAAGCACAAGGCTCCTCTCCAACCTTTCCCTGTAGTCAGTACCCCTTTGAACGGGTGGGCATTGACATTGTGGGGCCACTGGACCCCAAGACAGCCATGGGCAACAGGTTTATCCTGGTCTTGGTGGACCATGCTACCCAGTACCCGGAAGCCATCCCTCTCAGGACAGTGACGGCCCCCGTGGTGGGACGTGCACTGATGGGGATTTTCTCTCATGTGGGGTTCCCCAGAGAGGTGGTGTCAGACCGTGGTACAAACTTCATATCAAATTATATGAAGTCCCTGTGGCAGGAGTGCGGTGTTACATACAAGTTCACCACTCCTTACCACGCCCAAGGTAATGGGCTGGTTGAGAGATTCAACCGGACCCTCAAAGGCATGATAATGGGTCTTGAAGAACCTATGAGGCGTAAGTGGGACGTCCTCTTGCCATGCCTGCTTTTTGCTTACCGTGAGGTGCCACAGAAGTCCCTAGGGTTCAGTCCCTTTGAACTGCTGTTTGGTCACCCAGTAAGAGGACCTTTGAGTCTGGTCAAGGAAGGCTGGGAGCAATCTCCCAGGAAACCTCCCCAGGATGTATACAGTTACATGCTGGCCTTCAGGAACCAGACTAGGCGATTCAGACAACTCGCTCAGGCGAATCTGGAAGCCAGCCAGGAGGAAATGAAGCGGTGGTATGATCAGAATGCCACTCTGATTGAGCTTCAACCTGGGCAGAAAGTTTGGGTCATGGCCCCTGTAGAGCCCTATGCGCTCCAGGACAGGTGGACCGGACCATTTGAGGTGGTGGAGTGCAAGAGTGATGTCACCTACCTGGTGAACTTGCGGTCTCCTAGGAACCCTTTGCGGGTCCTGCATGTTAACCGCCTGAAGCCCCACTTAGAAAGGGCCGGAGTGGGCATGCTCCTAGCGACAGATGATGGAATGGAGGAGGAGACCGAGCCTCTTCCTGACCTCCTGTCTGCAACAGAGCAAGATGGGTCAGTGGATGGTGTCAGCCTCTCTGCCACACTGACCCCTGAGCAGCAGCAAGATTGTCGCCAATTGTTGGGACAATTCTCTGATTTGTTCTCCCTGGTTCCTGGTGTCACTGAGTGGTGCGTCCATGACGTGGATACTGAGGACAGTCCTCCTGTGAAGCACAAGGCTTACAGAGTGACTGACAGGGTCAGAGCTCACATCAAGGAGGAGGTCTCCAAGATGTTTGCCTTAGGGGTGATTGAGTCCTCTCACAGCCCTTGGGCCAGCCAAGTGGTCTTGGTCCCAAAAGCTGCCGCGCCTGGTGCCACACCCGAACTCCAGTTCTGTGTGGACTACCGAGGACTCAATTCAGTCACCAGGACTGACGCGCACCCCATCCCCAGAGCTGATGAGCTCATTGATCGGTTGGGGGCTGCCCGGTACCTCAGCACGTTTGATTTAACGTCTGGGTACTGGCAGATCGCCTTAACCGAAGGGGCCAAAGAGAGGTCAGCATTCTCCACACCAGATGGGCACTACCAATTCCGGGTTATGCCCTTTGGGATGAAGAATGCCCCTGCCACCTTTCAGAGGTTGGTCAACCAGGTGTTGGCTGGACTGGAGGATTTCAGTGCCGCCTACCTGGATGACATTGCAGTGTTCAGCGCCAGTTGGGAAGAACATCTGCGCCACCTCTGGGAAGTGTTGATGGCACTGCGAAAGGCAGGCCTCACGATCAAGGCGAGTAAGTGCCAGATCGGGCAGGGTTCTGTGGTGTACTTGGGGCACCAGGTGGGGAGCTGCCAGGTGGCGCCCCTACAACCCAAGATTGATACCATCCTGGCATGGGAACCCCCAAGACCCAGACACAGGTGAGAGCCTTTTTAGGACTCACAGGGTACTACAGGAGGTTTGTCAAGGGGTATGGCAACATTGTTGCAACCTTGACTGAGCTGACTTCCAGGAAGCAGCCCAAGAAAGTGAACTGGACTGACACCTGTCAGAAGGCTTTTGACGCCCTGAAGACTGCCATGTGCACAGCACCCGTGCTTCAGGCGCCCAACTTCTCAAAGGAATTCATTGTCCAAACAGACGCTTCAGAGCATGGTGTGGGGGCTGTTCTATCACAGATTAATGAGGAGGGCCTAGACCAACCTGTAGCCTTCATCAGTAGGAGGTTACTTCCACGGGAACAGAGGTGGAGTGCAATTGAGCGTGAGGCATTTGCTGTGGTCTGGGCGCTGAAGAAGTTGAGACCATACCTGTTTGGGACTCACTTCTGGGTTCAGACAGAGCACAGGCCCCTCAGATGGTTGATGCAGATGAGGGGTGAGAATCTAAAGTTGTTGAGGTGGTCCATTTCCCTACAGGGGATGGACTTCATGGTGGAACACCGCCCTGGTACAGAACACACCAATGCTGATGGTCTGTCCAGATTTTTCCGCCTTAGTGAAGAGAACTCCCAAGGGGTAGGGCAGTTCTCCCCAGATTTCAGCTGGAGGGGACACGTGTTAGACCTGGTACCATTGGCGTGAGTCTCCCTTCCATTTTTTCACTGATTGCCTCCTCTGTTTTTGATATGTGTTGCTGGTTTAGATGCTTTGGACACTGTGCCACTGCTATTCAGTGGCACAGTGCAAGTGCTCCCTATGGTAAATTGATGTATTGATTAGTGACTCCATGATTGGATTATTTGATTTACTTGTCAGACCCTAGTATAGTGCACCCTGTGCCCAGGGCCTGTAAATCAAAAACTGCTAGTGGGCTTGCAGCACTGATTGTGCCACCCACAGAAGCAGCTTGTAAAGTGTGTCTCAGGCCTGCCATTGCAGAGCCTGTGTGCAGTCTGTGACTGATATGTCGACTTGGCAAGTGCACCCACTTGCCAGGCCCTAAACCTTCCCTTTTCTGCATATCAGACACCCCTAAGGTAGGCCCTAGGGCAGGGTGCATTTTATGTAAAAGGTAGGTCATGCCCTGATGTGTGTGGCATGACCTGATAGTGAATGACAGCCTATTTTGTTTTTCACTATTGCAAGGCTACCTGTCCCCATAGGCCAGAATGGGCAGTTTGATTATAACATCTTATAATCCTAACTGACCCAGGGAACATGGTAGAAATTCGAATTTAGTATGCCTGAACTCAGAATGATAAAATACATCTTTTAGCGAAGTTGGTTTTAACATTCTGTGTTTGAAAATACCACTTTTAGAAAGTAGGTATTTTCTTGCCTAACCATCCAGCCTGCCTCTGCTAGCTTGTGTATTGTATGTCTGGTTTTGTGAGTGACAGGGGCTGGGGGACTCCAGGAGACAGGGTGAGTCAGCACTAGGCTGAATAGACCTATCTGCATGAGGAGTGGTGGGAGAAGTAGCACCTGGGCCTGAATAGGGCTGTGCCTGCCTTCCACAATGCTGGCTCCACCTCCTGTAGTGCGTCTGATGTCCCTGGCCCACACTGACAAAGGAAGAAGGTGTGCACTGGCAGAATGCACCCAGAACTGGTTTGGACTGGGTACAGGACCCTCTGCCTTCAGAGGACAAAGGATTTGCTATATTGGGGCCCTGACCCCAAGACTTTAGATCACTTCTGGAACAACAAGACGAACCTTTGCCAAGGAGAAGAACCAAGGATGCTGCAGGAGTTTGGACTGCCACTCTGCCAGTGTGCTGTTTGCTGGGTTGGCCTGCAGTGGTCTTCATTGCCAAGGAAAGGAGAAGGAACTTTCAAAGAACTTTCATCATCTTGCAGAATATTTCTCCAAGGGCTTGAACTAGAGCTTGCCTCCTGCTGAAGTCTCAGGGCTACAAGACTTCACCACCAGCTCCCTCCTGAATTCCCTTGCTGGGGATTCTGTCTGCAGAAGCCTGCGTGTCGCTGGGAGCTGGAAGCGCGACTCAACGAGAAGAAGCGTGTCGCTGTCGCAGCTGTTGCCGTCGCATCGCCGGAGAAGCGTGTTGCCGCCGCAGAGGCCGCCGCCGCATCACCAGAGAAGCGTGTCTTCGTCGCAACTGCCTGCCGTCGCATCACCGGAGAAGCGTATCTTCATCGCAACTGCCTGCCGTCGCATCACCGGGGAAGCGTGTCGCCACTGCAAGGGTCGCCGTCGCATCACCGGAGAAGCGTGTCGCCGTCGCAGCTGCCTGCCGTCGCATCACCGGAGAGGCGTGTCGCAGGGCCTGTCGCGGCTCCAAAGGTATAGCGTTCGCCGCACGGCCGTCGGCGTGCACGCATCATCTTCACGTCATCGCATCGCATCAAGGGCGCACTCTCATCGCATTGCACCGGATCGTCGCATCGCATCAAGGCGCCTGCTCGCCGCATCGCCCTCCCTGCAGACCCTTTGTTTGTTTTGCGTTACGCATCCAAGGTACTTTTGTGAGAAACGTGTTGCATTTATCATCATCTTGAACTAAGTTACTTCTACCATCTTTAAGTCTATTTTGAGTACAGTAATGTGGATTTTTGTTGTTTATGGTCTTGTGTTAAGTCTATATAAAGAATACTTATTTTTATAAAACCTGTGTGGTGTCCATCTGTAGTGTTTTCACTGTATTACTGTATGTGTTCACGAATGCTTAACACACTGCCTCTGAGATAAGCCTGTCTGCTCGTGCCAAGCTACCAAGGGGGTGAGCAGGGGTTATCCAGTAGTGTAATTCCCCTTTCCCTGACTAGAAGCAAGGGTCCCTATTTGGTCAAAGGTGTATACCATTGCCGACTAGAGACCCCCAGTTCTAACAGGAAACTAGGCTAACAAACACAATACCCAGCCTCCCCCATTCTGTCCTATGGGCAGAATGGCCTTTCACCAGTGAAAAACGAAATGGAGTGTTTTTCACTGTCAGGACATAACACACACCTCAGTATATGTCCTGCCTTTTACTTACACGGCACCCTGCCCAGGGGTTACCTGGGACCTACCACAGGGGTGCCCACGGTGCATGTAAAAGGGAAGTAAGGCCTGACAAGTAGCTGTACTTGTCAGGACACATGCTAACTTAGCAAACTGCGCGCAGGCCCTACACTGTAGGCCTGGAGTTCCCTTCTCCGCGCGCCCTTGCATTACTAGCCCTGGCACACACAGTGCACATCACTAGGGACTTTACTAGTAAGGCAAACATACTAATCATGGCCAACCAATTACCATTACACTTTACACAGGGAACTACTGTACTTTGACACTGATCAGCAGTGGCAAAGTATCCAAAGCATCTAAATTTGCACTCTATGTCAGGAAAACGGTCTAGGGGGAAAGCAAAATGTTTTAGGGAACTTTAGCCAAAAAGGCCAAGTCCTACACTGGCGTTGGTTTGTTGGTTACATCCATGCTTTCTTCATCTTTAGCTTTAGCCTGGCCATGACAGGGTGATGGTCAGACGCCACATCTGCTCCTCTCATCACTCTCACATCCTGCAGGGACCTCCAGAACTTCTTGGCAATGCAGACATGATTCTCTGTTGAATGGTCTGGTGACACCCACGTTCCCTTGTGGATTCATTTGTGTGGGAATACCCTACTGCCTATCACCAGACTGTTCAGGGCACAGAAATCTTCGAGCTTTTCACCATACTCATTCATGTCGGCAAGGCCATGGTCGCCCATGACTTCTTCATACCCAGTGTTTTCGCTTCCACTCTTGCAATTAAGGTCCCTCGTCAGTATGGTGATGTCTCTCTCAAGGCATTTCTCCAGGATGGACAGGTGTCTGTTGTAAAACTGTTCTTTTTCCTCTTCTTTGCTGTCATTTGTGGGTGAATAGCACTGGATAACATTCATGTTGAACCTCTCTTTCTTTGTATGGAAGGTCGCTGCGATGATTCTGGGACCGTGGGCTTCCCATCCCATTAGAGCTTTGTTGACTGCTGGTGTTAGCATCAGTACAACTTCCCGAGTATGCGGGGCATTCTCTTCCTCATGTCCAGAATACAGCAGCATTACTCCTGGAACCAGCCTTTTCTGTTTGGACTGCTTCCATCTAGCCTTGCTGATGCCAAGCAGGGCAAAGTTGTACTTTTCATCTCCGCTGCCACTTGGGCTGCCTTGCCTGTCTCGTCCATAGTCCTCACATTCCATGTTCCGATGGTGATGGTCTTGGTCAAATGCAAGTGGATTGGCTTTGTGGCTTCCAGGAATCTCTGGCTTTCACCACAAGGAGTCATAGCTCTCTGTGAAGGAGATTCCTCTCTCCTCAATGCCCGGATGTCTTTTGGTTGACGTTTCTTTAGCTAGGATGTGTTTTACATTGTGAGGCAGCTAGCCCCACACATAACCCTCCTCCTTTCGCAGCTGGGCTTGGGACCAGCCATGCCAGAGTTGATATGAGCCCAGAGACTCTTTATAGTGTGTCAGTGCAGAGTGTTGATGGGGTTTGGAACACAATCGTCTACACCTTGCTTATTGACTGTGGCTTGATGTTCTTCTTCATGAGACCTTTTACTCTTCTCAATGTGGATTTGAGGAATTTGACTGCTTCGGGGCTCCTGTTTTGATTCCGGAGGAAACTCTTTGCACAATATGCTACCAAAGAAAATGAAGCAAAAAGGGGGTTAGAAAGAAAAGGACTTTTTTGCAACTTAGAGACCTTCCTCCCCAAAAAAGACTCAGGTTGAAGGGTGATTTAGGAGACTCCACCACAGCCAATTTGAACCAGGGTGAAGCTGTGCTCTAGGTTGTACTTTCTAAGCTATGAACAACCACCAAAAGCATTGATCATAAAGTATTTTTCATTAACGGCAGTCTGGAGGTACTGAAGGAAAGGTGGTAAGACAGAGATAAAGTGGGGGCTTGAAGCCAGATGTTGAAATTAGAGAGCTTGTTAGAAGGTCAAAGTGAGGCCCTGACGTGGCAAAGCGAGTTCAGAGATGCATTTCCAGCCAAGATGAGCTTAGAATGTATTATAGAGTTTCTTGAATATGCAGCCCGAGCTACAAAATTGAGAACTCTTGGTATGATGCCATTGTCTGAGTCAGAGGATGTCAGGACTTTGCTATTGCAGTTTCTACAAACTGAGCTGCTGAGATCATTGGTTGTCCATAAGATGCACCATTTTTACCAACTAGCGGTGCATGGGAGAAGGATCCTGGACCAAGGACTATGTTGGCGGATTTGGGCTCCATAGCACAGTGGGAAACAGTCACCTGTGCTGCCTGTACAGAACAGGTCCTAAACAATAATACATAGGCAAGCCTGCACACATCTAAGTGTATAATATTATATAATATAAATTATAAAAAATAACAAATGTGTACAAGAAGTACACCATAAGCTTTCTTTCACAGTTTTTTCCAGCCTCCTCCAGCCAACACTTGTTTGGTCAAATGGGTCAATTCCCCTATGACTTCTTCAGGTCATATACACAAGCTTCATTTGGTCATCTCTCTATTTATGCAGCAATGCTCCAAAATCCACAGAACGATTTGATGAAGGATATGTGTAGTTTTAAGAAAGCGCATCGTCTATGCATCATCCTCATAATTACGTATTAACCTCATCATTCTGTTCTCCTCCAATCCAATACCATGCCCACAAAAAGACTTGGTATTACTGCTTAGGAGCATTATTGTTTCTATATTCGAAACTATATGGTATCATGTTCTGTTTTGGCTTAGCACCCATTGTTAATAGGGTTATTTGTGAGTGGAGATGTGCATGATAACATGCGAAAGAGAGAGAAGGTGTGTACTGTGATCACCCTAGTTACCCAATTTTCTCCTAAGACAGAGCAGATTCTATACACAGTAAGGCAGGTTTATTGGAGAGTATTGTACATAGTAATAGATCTCAAAAACTCAGCTAACTTCAAACAAACATTCTAGAATGCCTATTGCTGCTGATTATTAGAGATGCAGAACTGGGCAAAGCGAATTGTTTTTTCTCTACAATTTAAATGCCATTTCTGAAATCGGGATAATAAACGCATGCTCACAGATTGTTGGACTTTGCACAGCACCCGTGTCCATTCAGCAGACAGTGGCTTGAGTAAAAACACAATGTTTCTCGTTTGGGAAAACATCAGTGAAGACCACTTCCTGCTCCCTTGAAAGTCATTCAAGGTGATTCACAAAGCAGAAGCTGTGTCACAGGGACATCTTCTCCTTTGTAAATCAGTTACCAATCCAAACTTAAGAAGTGGTAACTTTTCAATGGTTTGCACTGTAATAAGGCTGCAAACGGTTGATACACGTCAGGAAGACATTTTTAACTCCCATTCCTGTTTGAAAGGGGTCGCAAAACCCTTTATGGGCTGGAAAAAGTCCTCCAACTCGTAAAAGGGGTTTTGGACATTGCCAAATGGCATTTTGCCGTTTCAAAGCATGATTCATAGGGTTTGTGACTGCAAACACCTTTAGTGCAGGAGGCCCTAGATGTGTTAGAACATACTTTGCAGACCTAAAGCAGTACCTCATGCATTTAATAGGGTCAAAGGGGTACCTCCAGACAGACAATGGAAAGAAGATGAGGTTAATATACTCCATTCAATGTTCCAAGATTGAAATGATAATTTTGCAACCCAGTGCTTAATTTGAACTGGTGGTTTCCGGTGCTCGGAGCCCGCACCTATTTGTCAACACGATGCTATGCCAGTCTGCAACATGGTGGCGTTGTTGGCCTAATTTAGAGATGAGCACAGCAACAGTCATTTATTAATTCATTACACATTAAAAATAACTAATGCCTGCCGCCCAAACCATTCTTATAGTTTTGGATTCCTGGAATAGCCCTAATTGTCACACTTGTAGTAGGGCGATGGGAAGTAGTTGTGTTGGTACTGTCATTGGCAGCGCTGGCAGAGGCAACGATTAGTGGCCTCCTGACGAGGGCCCTGGCACTTATTTATTTACAAATTAAGCACTGCTGCAGCCAATGGCTGAAGGTTCCGGAGTCAAAGAAACCAATAGGTGAAGGAGGCTGACCCAAGGCCCTTTCTGAATGTAGAGAGCATGCACTATATGTACGTCATGCATGGCGCATACACATCAACCTCAAAAGGACGGCAGCCGAGAGAGCTGCAGCCTGCTCATTAGACACGCATTTACAAAGTCTGGACCCGCCTCGAGGCGCCATTACGTGAAAACTATCAAATCATGCTGCCGGATCTGCATTCGTTCACTTGATAAGGAGATACTGGTTGGCCAAACGGAACAGAGCACCCTGCATGACTCAAAGATATTGACAGTGTCGAGCAATTCGTTGTCATTTCAGAGGTAATGCACCAACGAAAAGAGATGTTTCCTTTAGAAAAACAAAGGTATGTTCATTGACAAGCACCCCGTGCATCTTTGTAATATGCCAGGGGTGCAGGAATGATTTATCTCTACTCTTACTGGCCAATTTATTTGAAAATATGATTTTGTCTTATTAAGATAATACACTGTCCGGCAAATTTAGAGACGTATTTGTTGCAGTTTAAAAAAATGTTTACTTAAGAATATGGAGAAATAGCCCAACAGAGCACAATAATGTATCGTCCCCCTACCCACCTTTGCTTTATTTCACTTTCGTTGAAACACTGGCATTTAAAGACAATCAACGTGTTCATATTTCCTTAAATACTTGTGTAATCAGTAGGCTGTGTTGTGTCTTCTGAATGCATGAATTTTCTCCGTAAAGTCAACCCCACGTCATAGATCGTGTGAAACACAATAAATGCACTGATCAAAACGTCCCTTCTTTGCAGCATTTCACTGTTACTCAATATCCCAACATCTGAAGAATGGTGTGGCTACAATGGTAATCGAACCTGCAGATTGCAAATCACAGCAGATGCCAGCAGCGAGCGTTTAACTTGGTGAGCCATCTTGCTAGACAGATATCAAGACGTAAAGTGGCACCAACTTCAACACATTTGCTATGGTTTATATCCCACAGTGTACCTGTGAGGAGAAGCTGAAACGGGCAACCCTTGGAGTTTTCAAGCAATAAAGGCCCATTCAAGCGTTAAAGCCGGACCTAATCGTATTTTCCATGTGTTAGCTCCCCCAACTGTGCAAAATATCAAGACGGGCTTCATTCCTCTGTGGAACCCGAAGATAAATTGTGCTGTAGAACCCTGATGGGAGACGGCTTTACCGTGACTGACAGATCAGAGAGGAGGCTGCGGCGCCTCAGTGTTGTAGATACGGATTACAACCCAGGCCCCGAACTTCTGTGGGCCTATGCGCACTAAATAATTCATTGCTTCATAGTGACATCTGTGCATTTTTCCGTTCTACTTACAGTCCCGGGCATTGCAAATGCCAACGTTTTAATCAATGCGCGCGAGCGCCGTTTGAGCAGCTAATGCTGGGATGACCGTGTTAGGCATGCTTCACAGCCGCTACGAATAAATGTTCTTGAAAACGCGAAGCTCCGGCAGGCAGCACCTCTCGGCACAATGAGATATGTGATACGCCTGTCACACGAGCTGCTGCAACACGAGACCTTGTGAAATTAGGACTGAATACATGGACTTAGGCAGGTGCATTAGTAACGAGTTTGACAGCTAGCTCAGTGTATTAATGCACCCGCTGCATCGATCTGGGTGCAAACTGAATATTACAGGTTCGAATTATAACTGGACTAACCCGCTGGTTCATCCTTCTGAAGTTGATAAAACGAGTTTCTGTGACTTAAAGCCACAGCAACACCTGCTGTCTAATGTGAAGAGTTCTAAGTACAATAGAACGCCAGTTTGGGGTATTATTGAATTAGGTATTAGAAACACCTGTGATTAACAGCGCTTAGAGGTGGAATGGCGCAGTACAAAACGATTTATTAGCATTAGGTGTCCCACGTTTAAGTAGGTCATCTAGTCCTGCTTTTTTCATTGTACTGTGGGCCTTTAAGTCCCAAATTTGTAATGGAAATAGCAAAACTTCAAGTACCAGGACAGAACAAGCTACTTATGCCCTTGAGATGTCTGCAGTCAATATGTTTTGGAAAAATCTTAGATTTTGCTCGATTTGCCCTGCATTTTGGACTTCATCCAATGAGAAACCTATTCTCAGTCTGACTGTTTCTCCCAGCTAACTAGTTTTTAAGTAAGCGTGACAGTGCCTTTAGATATCACCAGTACAAAACTTTGGTACAGACCTTCGAAATTGCCATTTGTTGGAAATTACCATCTTCTGGGTGGTAATTCCACAGATTTTTGCCTTCACTACCCAATTTTTGCACGAGTCCTTAGTAAATGGAGACTGGGCCTGTAAATTAATGTCTACAAGTGGGCTGCAGTGCATTGTGCCACCCACTAAAGTAGCATTGTAAAAGATGTATCAGGCCTGCCATTTCGACTTGGCAGAATAAACCTTTGGCCAGGCCTAAGCCTTCCATTTTAATCATTTTAAGTAACCCCTAAGGTAGACCCTATAGGCTCATAGGGCACAGTGAATGGTATTTAAAACGTATGATGAGTGTACTTAAGTTTTACATGTCATCGCAGGGAGAAGCCCCCAAAGTTCTTTTTGCTGTGGGATGGCTAGGTTCCAATAGAATAACGCAGGGTTATCCTATTACATTTAATAAGTGATAACTTTTGGGAACAACTAGAGAAATACTGCTTCCACTCATTTGACTTGTAATGTAAAATCCTTTTTAATGGTAAAGTTGTATTTTTAATTACTATTTTTAAAATACCACTTTTTGAAAGTAAAAGACACACAAATGATGGACGGAATGCAGAACAAATCAAAACATTCACCCCCAGTCAAGAGATCTGGGTTAAATCCATCATGCTTTTCCTCACCATGCCACCCCAGTTTTGACCCAGCCATATGCAAATCAGTCTTGACCCTGTGCCTCAGGGGAACAGTCCAGCCCGAACTGCCAAGCCAGGTCCTCCCTGGACCAGAAACAAGCATCTTAGGACCGGTTTCGGGGTTTCACCCATCATCAGGCAGGATAGCTTGAATTCAGTGGCACAGTGAGCCTGGGACCCACGTCTGGGCATACCCGGCGCATTTAGGGCGAGAAAGCAAAAGACACACAAATGATGTACTGAATGCAGAACTGGGGTGGCATGGTGAGCGAAAGAATGATGGATTTAACCCAGATCTCTTGATTGGGGGTGAATGTTTTGATTTGTTCTGCATTCCGTCCATCAATTGTGTGTCTTTTGCTTTCTCGCCCTAAGTGCTCCGGGTATGCCCAGACATGGGTCCCGGGCTCACTGTGCCACTCGATTCAAGCTATCCTGGCTGATGAGGGGTGAAACCCCGAAATCGGTCCTAGGAGGCTTGTTTCCGGTCCAGGGAAGACATGGCTTGGCAGATCGGACTGGACTGTTCCCATGAGGCACAGGGTCAAGACTGATTCGCATATGGCCAGGTCTAAACTGGGGTGGCATGGTGAGCAAAAGAATGATGGATTTAACCCAGATCTCTTGACTGGGGGTGAATGTTTTGATTTGTTCTGCATTCCGTCCATCAATTGTGTGTCTTTTGCTTTATTGCCCTAAGTGCGCCGGGTATGCCCAGACGTGGGTCCCGGGCTCACTGTGCCACTGGATTCAAGCTATCCTGGCTGATGAGGGGTGAAATCCCGAAATCGGTCCTAGGATGCTTGTTTCCGGTCCAGGGAGGACATGGCTTGGCAGTACGAACTGGACTGTTCCCATGAGGCACAGGGTCAAGACTGATTCGCATATGGCCAGGTCTAAACTGGGGTGGCATGGTGAGCAAAAGAATGATGGATTTAATTTAGATCTCTTGACTGGGGGTGAATGTTTTGATTTGTTCTGCATTCCGTCCATCAATCGTGTGTCTTTTGCTTTCTCGCACTAAGTGCGCTGGGTATGCCCAGACATGGCTCCCGGGCTCACTGTGCCACTCGATTCAAGTCTATCCTGGCTGATGAGGGGCGAAACCCCAAAATCGGTCCTAGGAGGCTTGTTTCCAGTCCAGGGAAGACATGGCTTGGCAGTTCGGACTGGACTGTTCCCCTGAGGCACAGGGTCAAGACTGATTTGCATATGGCCAGGTCTAAACTGGGGTGGCATGGTGAGCAAAAGAATGATGGATTTAATTCAGATCTCTTGACTGGGGGTGAATGTTTTGATTTGTTCTGCATTCCGTCCATCAATTGTGTGTCTTTTGCTTTCTCACCCTAAGTGCGCCGGGTATGCCCAGACGTGGGTCTCGGGCTCACTGTGCCACTGGATTCAAGCTATCCTGGTTGATGAGGGGTGAAACCCCGAAATCGGTCCTAGGATGCTTGTTTCCAGTCCAGGGAAGACATGGCTTGGCAGTTCGGACTGGACTGTTCCCATGAGGCACAGGGTCAAGACTGATTCGCATATGGCCAGGTCTAAACTGGGGTGGCATGGTGAGCAAAAGAATGATGGATTTAACCCAGATCTCTTGACTGGGGGTGAATGTTTTGATTTGTTCTGCATTCCGTCCATCAATTGTGTGTCTTTTGCTTTATTGCCCTAAGTGCGCCGGGTATGCCCAGACGTGGGTCCCGGGCTCACTGTGCCACTGGATTCAAGCTATCCTGGCTGATGAGGGGTGAAACCCCGAAATCGGTCCTAGGATGCTTGTTTCCGGTCCAGGGAGGACATGGCTTGGCAGTATGAACTGGACTGTTCCCATGAGGCACAGGGTCAAGACTGATTTGCATATGGCCAGGTCTAAACTGGGGTGGCATGGTGAGCAAAAGAATGATGGATTTAACCCAGATCTCTTGACTGGGGGTGAATGTTTTGATTTGTTCTGCATTCCGTCCATCAATTGTGTGTCTTTTGCTTTCTCGCCCTAAGTGCGCCGGGTATGCCCAGATGTGGTTCCTGGGCTCACTGTGCCACTGAATTCAAGCTATCCTGGCTGATATGGGGTGAAACCCTGAAACCGGTCCTAGGATGCTTGTTTCTGGTCCAGGGAGGACCTGGCTTGGCAGTTCGGGCTGGACTGATTTGCATATGGCCAGGTCTAAACTGGGGTGGCGTGGTGAGCAAAAGAATGATGGAATTAACCCAGATATCTTGACTGGGGGTGAATGTTTTGATTTGTTCTGCATTGAGCCCATCAATTGTTGTGTCTTTTACTTTTAGAAAGTAAGCATCTTCCTTACTAAATCAAATGTGCCTTGCTGCCTGTGTCCAGGGTCACATGAATGTTAATGGCTCTTCTGTGGTATGATGTGTATTCCTTCCAGACATGGGACAAAAGGGCCTTTGTATGGGGAAGGCTATTTCTCTCCTGAGCAGGATTCGCTTGGGTGTTGTAACCAGACCTTCCTGTGCTTCAAAGGATAGCCTAAGGGCTGTACCAAGCTCCTTCCTGACTTTAAGAGAGGTCTGCCTTGTCACTGGCAAATGCAGCTCACACTTGGGTGTGCTTGGCCCTTGTTTCACTAGCTAGACTGGAGCACCAGACCCAGGGGAAATGGAAGAACTGACCAGAATTAGTTTAAGGTTAAACAAAGGGTGTGACCCCCACCCACAGGCTGGCACGGGGTATAAAAGTGGTAACCTGACAACCTCTTATCAAAACACTCCTGCATCTGAGAAGGTTCAGAAGAAGGACTGCCCTGCTGTCTGAAGAAGGTCTGGCTGGACTTGCTTGCCTTGAGCCCAGGAATCCAGAAGTGACTCAAAGGGTCATTTGCTGACCTCTTGTTTGAACCACAGGGACACACCAAGCTTCCAGAGCCCTCTTCAGCTTTATAGCTGGCCAGACCAAACTGGACCTGACCTGGTCCCCTCTGCTGGGCTCTGTGGGAGTGAGTCCTGACCCCCCAAATGTTGTTGTCCAGGTCCTGGACCATTGGGTGGAGTCAGTGTGTACTCCTCCCTGCTCAACTGAAGGTTTTACTGGATTCACTGCAGAACAGCGCAGGCTGGCCTGGGCTGGGCACCACAGCACCGCGCAGCCACTGATTGCCAGCTTCACCGGTTCTGACGCAGTACGAAGCAGAGCCTCGCTTTCGTAGAACTATGCAGCTCTTGATCGGCAACTCTATGGACCCAACGCAAGTCGAAGAATTGCCTCACATCTTAGCACCACACATCCCCCTCACCAAGGACAAAAAGTACAATTTCCAGCGGACTTGCACACCCAACCAGCACTCTATCGGGATTGGCCTAAACTTTTGACTTAATCACAGTCCGGCGCAACCAGATACCCGCAGTTGGCGCTCCGCACCTTTTGGCTCTATTTACCTCAAAATTGAAGAACTCATAACTGGTTCTACTGATTGGATTTTTGTCTTTTGGTGTCACTTCATTTATTAAAATTTCCTCTATCTTTTATCTTGGTTTGGGATTGTTCTTGTGTTGTGTTTTCACTTGATTATTGTTTGAATGCTGCATAAATAGTTTACACATTGCCGCTTACTTAAGCCTGACTGCATTTGTGCCAAGCTATTTAGTGGCTTTTGAGGTTCACCCCGACAATTGTGGTTGTTACTTTAGTGGGTTCTCACTCCTCTCAATTAATAACCTACTTTCTCACACCCTTTAATTATTTCAATTTCTTATTTTAAAAGGCCCAAAACAGAACATTCTAAGTACAATCAGGGTACATTTTTAGCTGTACCTTAAAGACAGCAGCTTCAAAAACATCTCTCTTATACCAACGGACAGAATGTGAATCTTAGAACAGCACAACTTATCCCCATTACAATTGCACCTTCTGAACAACTTAAACATTTTCTTTTTTTTTTTTAACGGACGAGCAAATAATATTCTTCAATATTTATCTGTTTAAAACATTGTTTAAAAAACATTTTCCTGTTTGTAAAAAGGATTTGTTCATGGCATCTACTTTCAAAAATGTGTAAAAATACATATTTTACTTTGGTACTGAAGGAGCAGGGTTCCACGTTCTAGATTTACTCTGGAACCCCTGGTCGATGTCTCTTTATGTCTGCTTAAAAGTGTGGAGGGAAGGAAGAATCGTTTGTCAAATTTACTCATCCCTGTTCTTATGAACCATGACTCTGAAGAATCACAGACTCTTGATCAAAAGTTTAGTAAACTTATTATGAAGCCAAGAACAGCTGGACATACAAACACCTCAAGACGCGGGTTTAGAAATACATCGGAACTAATACAAAGCCGAACCTACGAGTAAAGTTAAAACGGTGCAGCATGCACAAAATAACCAATTCAAGTACCAAGACACAGAAAATAACAGCTCCGATGTCAAGAGTCCCCTTCATTGGAGGTTCGTAGGTAAAAGGCATTAATCTGTCCCTACTCTATCACTAACATGACATCCCTACTTTGCATTCCCCCAGGCAAGGTCAAAAAAGGTGTCAGCTCGTGAATGCTTCCTAGGCAGACCATTCACGTTGAATGGGTCAAGTAGCATAAAGCTACAGAGCTCGTTCTAAGATGCTCTCTTCACTCAAGGCAAGGCAGAATTCCCCAGACTCTGTCCCTAACTCCAATTCAAGAACTGGTACGAGACTTCCCACAATGCTGTGCAGCATCACCCCATCCATGCAAGATACCTCCTCATAGGTAACTTTCCATGCAGCAACGATGCTCCCAGGCCTTGGCTCGATGACCTTGATTCCCAGGCTCTCTCCATTGAGAAAGCACACCGTCCCACATTATCAGCATCGCCGTTCAAAGTATCTTCTCCTCCCTAAGCCTAACTCCTAAAACAAAGACTTTGGGGCATATTAGCAAGACCGGCGATAAAATTATCGCCGTTTAGCGGCAGGAAACTGCCGCTAAACGGCGATAATGGGCTTGCTAATATGCGTTATAGAATTCCAATAGAAGCCCAGGTTAGATGTCCTGCACATCTAACCTGGGCTTCGATTGAATTCTATAACGCATATTAGCAAGCCCATTATCGCCGCTTTAGCGGCAGTTTCCTGCCGCTAAAACGGCGATAATTTTATCGCCGGTCTTGCTAATATGCCCCTTTATTCTAACTAATAATAATGCATTCCTCCACCTGCAACAGAAAACGTGAGAAAGAACAAATTCTGCATACACATGGATTCTACTAACAATCCTAATAAGAGAGCGTCAGGGAGAAATACACATTAGGCCTACAGAATTCGGCCAATATAAGAAACAGCACGCAAATCCATCATGGTTACTGAGCACATTTAAATCATTACATTACATTACATAAGCATATGAATTATAACGTTCGTTAGTCACAGGTACAATTCTTCACAATAAGATTTTCGTCTAATCATACGTAATTGCAATGTTGGTTTCTCCACGTTATACGAAAGTATACCTATCACTTCACTTTGCACGTTATTACAATACACGATCAAATGGCACAAATGTTAACACGATAAAGATTATATGCGGGGGCGGACTACTCATGATTATAATGCACCCCTACAATGACAGAGCGAATTTGCGCTCTATCAGTACAATAAAGATATTGTGGGATTCCTGGGACATTTACAAACCAATTGACCTTCTGCTTTATGGATTACTTTTTACCTGAATATTTTAATAACATTATTGGGTGATAGCGCACTGTTATCCATTATATTTTAGATTGTAGAATAGTCTCCTTATACACTTTTTTTCTTATTACAAGTGAGTTCTGTCTTCAGGACTCACTTTTAAGGGGGTCCTGGCCATAGCAGCAATGGAGATGGATGTGTAACCCGGAGCTCTGACGCTGCCGGCCCACTGAGGCATTGATCCTGTGCTGCCTGACCTCACCCTCACTCTAGGGCACCAAGAGACGGTAGAGGGGTGTATCGGCCCCGTGGAGGACTCCAGCTGCGGGGACTTGAGTACTGGCAGCCCAAGCAGCAGCTCTGCCAGGTGGCGGGCGCGCTCAGCGTGGCAAACTAGGCTTAGCTGCAAAGTTGGCCCACAGTGGTGTCAGCTGGGGTGGCGAGGCCCGCTATTCAGCCCTATTCAGCTGTTGATGCGGGAGAGCCACGAGGGCCCTAAAGGGGCAGCAGGAGTCCCTGAAGAGGCCAGGGAAGGCCCAGGGAAGCCGTGGAGGGCCCTGACTCCTTGCATTGCCAGATTGTGCCCTGCAGCTCTACTGTGAAGCTTGGGTGCCGGAGGAGAGTGAGGGAGCCAGCTCTGCCGGAAAGTGGTCCCAGGTCTGAGTGGAAGCAGCGGTGGGGCTGCCGAATCAGGTGGCGCAAAAGCTCCAGAGAGGTAACGGAGCTGCCCTGCCCCTGCAGGGACCGAAGTGACACGGAGCGGCCCAAGAGGTGTGCAGTGCCCAGGAGAGGTAAGAGATCTTGTTGTCATTGATGAGGGAGGAGCCCCCCCCGGGCCAGGAACCCTGAGATTAGAGTAGCAGCAGAGGGGGCCCTTGAGGAGACGGCTGGGCCTGGGGCCTGACAGAGTTCAGGCATGGCCCCAGGATACGGGTCCGCCCATCTGGCTGGGTGTGACAACCATTGAGGAGCTGGACGGGCCTGGATGTGGCTGTCCCCCTCGACTTGCTGGGGAAGACTAGAGATGAGTGGTGCCAAGGGGTCCTGTGGCTGGGGCCACTGCCTGCAGGGCTGATAGATGGGTGAGCATCAGTGGCGTCTGATCCCCATGATGGTCTGCAGCAAAAAGGGAAGTTCAGGGAAAGTTAGGGCTTCATGGCTGCAGAAGGCCTCCCCTAGACAGGATCGGACACAGAGTTGAAGACCCACACGGCAAAAATCCTGGCAGCAATCTGTGACACCAAGGAGCCATCGGAGCAAAAGATTGAGGCTGTCGTACTAGATGTGGGTCTCCTGAAGGGCAGACTACGGCAAACTTGCAGATAGAGACACGTAAAGGGAATCGACCACGGCTCAGCTTCAAGTGGCCGTGGCGAAGCATGAGGCTAGACTGACACAGTTGCAACAGTAAGTGAAGGTTCTATTGGCTAGAGTGGAGGACGCTGAGGGTCGCTCCCACTGCAACAATGTAAGACTGGTGGGATGCCAGAGAGAGCAGAGGGATCCTCAGCAGAGCTATTGTGGAGCAGTGGTTGGCATCGGAGGTACTGGGGGGTGAGGTGTCAACATTGCTCTCTGTGGAAAGGGTGCACAGGGTTTTGGGGAGACTCCCGGCCCCCAAGGCACCGTCTAGACCTGTTGTGGATCACTTACTCAACTTCAGAGACAAGATATTGCAGCTGGCATGCTCTCACAGGCTGTGAAGGATTGAAGATAGCCCAATGAGTATTTATCTGGAATATACCACAATGGTCCAGCGCCAAGAGACTTTCTTGGAAGTCAAGTGGCACTTGTGGCACCTTAACCTCAAATATGCCACGCTATTCCCAGCCAGCCTCACATATACTGCAGACAATGCTACCCATTTCTTTACTGAGGCAAAGGAGGTTTGGGACTAGTTGGAGCCACAGGGCTCTCCGATGCCCCAGGAGCAGGGAGGCGAGGGCTCCCCGGAATGGCACACCGGCAATCACAGCCACATCCAAGCCGGAGTTCCAGGGCAACACCCACCAAAGCCGAGGTACAGACGGAGAGGGACAAGGTGGTGAAGGAGCTGCAATAAGGCATCTTGCAGCCTTCCAGGAACCGGTAGGAACTCCTCAGCAGTGACTTAGACAAGCCGGTGGGGCAATCAATGGGGTCAAGCAAGGAGGCAGAGGAGCTGGACTTCCGAGGGTCTCCCCCATATCAGCTGATGACATCATCTGATGGGACCCAGTCGGAGGTACTGGTAGAAGGCCCGCGACAGACTCGGCGGGGGGGTGGCACGTGATTGGGGTTACAGTGCTGAGAAGGTGCCAGACCCATCTGGGATGGACACGCTAGACCCCATATCGAGCATGCCAGACTCACTGGTAAGCAACACACAAAGTGAGGGGGCGACAAGTGCCTCAAGCATTAGGGAGGTGGGTGGTTGAATACTCGCCGCACAAGGCAACAGGGAGGTGTCTGGGGGGACAATTGAAAGGAACTGCGGTGGTTGATGCTGGTCGTGAAGCAAACAAGTGGGCAGGGAGGGATGTGAGAGCTCAGACTTTCTATGGACACTGCTATAAATGGGGTCCACAAATACTAGGAGGGGACACCTCCCTTAGGGTCTTCTCATGGAACGTGAATGGGCTGGGGAATAAACTTAAGAGAGGGATGGTCCTCTGGTACATGACAAGTCAATCCCCAGACTTGATCCTGTTGCAGGAAACACACTTGCAGGGTTCCCACTGCAGCCTTCTAGGAAGAGGAAAGTACAAAACTATGGTACATTCAGGATGCTCGGCCAGAGCCAGGGGTGGTCAGGATCGTGGCCTGGAGATCCACCCCATTTAAAATCTCAAAAATAGATCCTTCTGGATGTTGGGCAGCAGTGAGGACAGTTTGGAATTGGGAACGTCTGATTTTGGCCTCTTGGTACTTATCGCCTGGTCTGCAGGGACCAGGATTGGAGAGGTTGGGGAAATGAATTGCTGACTGTCCTGATGCACTGCTGCTGATTGGGGGGGGCCTCAACTTGACCCTTAATGAGGAGATATATGGCATAGTAAAACGGGGGAGACCCAGAGATGACACACGCCTCCACTCTTTTTTGGGGGCCATGGGACTGGAGGATCTTTGGAGGGCGACGCACCCGGGAGATAGACAGTTCTCCCACATAGCAAATACGCCCCTCTCACTGGCAGGACTCGAATTTCTTGCACCGGGGTCTTAATGCCACAGAGACAGGAACACGGGCTACCTGCCAAGGGTATTTCAGATCATTCCCCAATTACCACGAAATTGTGGGCGTGCGGAAAGTCGAGCTATCCTTGGTTGGTGCCTGGACCCTTAGGAGCTGACTGGCTGGGATAACATGCACTCTCTATCAGAGAGGTCTAGCCGGTGACTTTGGGGTAGTACTATGGGAGGCTTATAAAGCTGTGGTACATGCCCATCTAATTGCGCATGTGGCAGGAGAAAAAGGAGTGAAGCCCCGCAAGGTGTAGGAATTGGAACAGGAGATGACACATGGGAAGGCAGCCTATGCAGAACAGCCAGAGGTAGAGCTGGCGCAGACACTAGCCCGGCTGATGGAGGAATATAGACGCCTTGTCCATCAGGAGGCAAGGGCATTATATGGGTGACTAGAGAGTAGACTTTATGAGACAGGGAACAAGGCAGGCAAGATGCTGGCATGGTTGGCCAAAAAAGATGAGGGCCAAAGGTGGATTGCAGCAGCCCACACACAGCAAGGGGACTTGGCAGAAAATCCAAAAGCCATAGCCATCGTATTGTATTTATAGGGGTTGCAGACATCTCACCTCTCCCACACGGAGGAAGCAGACATGCACAATTTTGAGTGCGATCTTCCGGTGTCTAAATTGAGCAGGGAGGCCAGTGGAAGTGGGTATTACAGAGAAAGAAATTGCAGAGGCCTTGGCCCAACTTCAAAGTGGGAAAACCCCGGGCCCTAATGGATTTCCCCCTGAATTTTTTTAATGCATTAAGAGTAAGGTGATTAAACGCCTTCATGCTATGTACTGTAAGGCTCTGACCGGCGAGAGCTACAGCGGGATCTTAGGGAAGCACAGACTTTGCTGCTTCATAAACCTGGAATGCCACCAGAGGAATGCACCTTGTATAGGCAAATTTCCCTCTTCAATGTGAAAACAAAAGTGCTTGCAAAAGTCTTAGCAAACTGTCTCCTGCAATGTTCAACAGCGTGGCAGCCCCGGACCATTCGGGCTTCATGCCTCATAGGTCCACACAGCATAATCTCTGGAGGCTCTTTGGTTGTCTTGCTAGGAGGTCTCGAGTGCAGGAGCCAGCGGTACTCCTGCTGTTGGAGGCCGAGAAGATGTTTGATTCACTGGAATGGCCTTACTTGATGACCCTTTTGGAGCATATAGGCTTTGGCCCAATGTACCGGGCGTGGGTACGGCATCTCTGTTATAAACCACTAGCGAGGGTATGTGTGAATGGGACATTGTCAAAAGAATTTGATCTCAGGAGGGGTACCAATCAGGGCTGTTCCCTTTCGCTGCAAGTCTCTGCAGTGGTGATGGAGCCACTGACGAGTTGGTCCAGCGGGACGCATTGCTACGGGATGCCGATTGGTGTACCTCAAGTCTCAAGATGATGCCTGCAGCCTCAACCTGAAGGGTCCCCCCGACCACGACCCGAGCTAGTATAGAAACTTGACGCCAGAAGACACCCCTGCAACCGATGCCCCACGGACTTGGGTGGCCAACCGACTGTGTCCAGGCATCCCCCAAGAATCCAACTTACCTCTCCAGCCGGTGGTCGCCTTCAGGAAGTTTCTCTGCTCGAGTATGCAGCAACTTTGCCAAACCGAAGGTCCCCATTGGAAGCCACAGGGTCCCCGAAGTCTTCTTCGCATCCTGCACCCAGCCGCCCCTGGGCCGCTGGTAGTGCAGCTCCTGTACTGATTGTTGGCCCCTGCAGTGCTGACCTTAACCCCAGGAGCTTTGCTCCCACACCTGACCGGCCTGCTCATAAGCGATCCCTAACTGAAGGCCCCCTAAGCCCCATTGTCTAACATTGGGCCCTTGCACTCTGCACCGGGCACCCCAGGGCCGCTGGTGGTGCAACTACCTAGACCTTGTGGAACCTTGGTCCTAACCCCCAAAACTCCCACTCGTGAGACGTTTACTTACCTGTGAAATCGATAACCATTTTTCTCCCATAGGAACCCATGTTATGAGTTTTTGGGCCTAAAATGTTCTGTGTTGAACTGTTGTTTTGTATGGAGGAAAAAGTCACTATAACTTAAACCAAGAAAAGTCTCACTTACCTTGTATTGGGAGATCCCTTGGTGTGGTATCTAGGCATACCACCCCCAGTAGTCAATGTAATCTGAAAGTAATCAAAAAGTAATCTAAAAATAATTACTGTGTAATTTAACCTGCTTTTTGAATCTATACCAACCTGTAACAGTTGCAAATTCATTCCCAATTGCATTTCTGTGTAAAGGTTTACAATTGAAAGTACATTTTACCTACCTGTACCAAGTCCTACTTGGTTCTAGAAATAAAAAATAAGCATCCCTTTTTTATACTTACCCAATTGGTCTGGATTCTGTCTCTGAGTGTGCGTAATCCATCCTTGAGTGAGTAAATACAATAAATGCTTAACACACCCTCTGGATAAGCCTATCTGCTCGCCCACACTACCACAAAGAGAGCTGTTAGTACTTATCTAATTTAGCCTCTGCTATACCTCTTGGGACTCCTTGGACTCTGTGCACCCTATACCTTACTTTGGTATAGTATGTACAGAGCCAGCTTCCTACATTGGTGGATCAGCGGGGGATGTAAAGCCTTGCATTTATTGGGCTAACTTAGTCAACCTCTGATCACATGACAAGAATTCAAAAATTGACTTTAGTAGAACTCATTTTTTGAATTGACTATTTTCCAAATTACTAAAAAGTATTGATAGGGCCTTGAAGTAAGTCCCTGTAGCATTTTTAGAGAAAGCAAAAGACAGTGAAGTTAGGGAGGAAGGGCATTTTTGTGTAGGTCTTCCTAAAGAGAACCCCACTTTAGGAACATAATGAGCAACACAGGAAATATGGCTGAGGAGCTCAATCTCACCCGTTACTCCAACCTAAGGATTAGAGAGCTAGGGCTTCTCTGTAAAGTTAGAAAAATAAGAACAGGGTCCAACCCTACCAAAATAGAACTCCTTGAGGCCTCCCCTCTCCTGAGGAGGAAGACTCACAGGGAGATGGGGAAAGTACTGAGGGGGATGAGGTCTTTAACCCTCCAACTCAACTACTTAGTGAGGAAGGGAACTTTAAGTTCCCCACCCCCAAGCAAGGGAGTAGAGAGTCTAGGTACTACAGAGGTAGGCTGGACTCTGTACAAGGCAGGAAGGACAACTTCACTGAAGAGGACAACCTTTTAGCAAGGTTGACCAAGAGACTAGAGCCAGAGACTAGGCTCCTAGCACTAGAAAAAGAGAGAGCAGATATGGGCCTAGGACCCATCAATGGTGGCAGCAATAATAAAAACCAAGAGAAAGAAGGGTATTATGATCCTAAAACCCCCCCAAAGAGATTGTCCCTAAATTTGAGGAGGATGGTGATATCACCAAGTGGTTCACAGCCTCTGAGAGGGCTTGTGAAGCCAGAAAAGTAAGCCAGTCTCACTGGGGGGCACTCCTTTGGGAACTGTTCTCTGGTAAATGCAGAGACATACTTCCGACCCTTACTGGGGCAGAAACAGAGTCCTATGAACTCATGAAGGGCATCCTGATTGAGGGATTTGGACTCACTACTGAGGAGTGCAGAATTAAATTCAGGGGGGCTCAGAAATCCCAGAGTCAGTCCTGGGTGGAATTTGTAGACTACTCAGTAAAGACACTAGGTGTCTGGTTGACTGGAAGTAAAGTGCAGAATTGGACTTTATAATTTGTTTATGAAGGAAAACATTTTCAGTAACTGCATCAATGAAAAGTTGCATCAGTGTCTGGTAGACCTAGGTCCAATTTCTCCCCAAGAATTGGGAAAGAAAACGGACCACTTGGTCAAGACAAGGGTAACCTAGACAACCACTGGGGGTGACCAAAAGAAAGAGGGTGAGAAACCCAAAGATAAAATACAGGAGTCTTCTAAAGGCCCCCAAAATCCTGGTCAGGGGGGTGGGCCCAAGAACTATTCCCAGTCCACTAGTGGGTACAAGGGGAAAAATTTGATCCTGCAAAAGCCTTGGTGTTTCCACTGTAACAAGAAGGGACACCGAACTGGAGATTCTGCCCGTCCCAACAAGCCAGGCCCTAGTCCCCCTCCAGTTTCTACTGGTGCGGCAAATCTCCAGATGGGATCAATAGTGTGCCCCTGGGAGGGGTTGCTGGCCTGAAACAGGTAGTGGTCTCTCCAAAACTCACATCTGCCTGTCAACTTGGACATGATCTGGAACCCTCAGCATGGGCTGAAGTAGAAAAAAAAACACATGCAGCTATGCTGCAAATCCCTGAGATAGTGTGTGTGAAAACAGGAGCACAGTGCCTAGCACAAGATAAAAAAGGAGAGATGGAGCCTTAAATGATGGCCCAACCACCCAAGAGGAAAGGTAGGAAGACTGGTGAAACAGCTTCCTCACAGCAAAAGGATCAGGACTCTTTTCCACAGGGAGAGGACTTGTCAGCCCAAGAGGGAACTGAGCCCATGGAGCTTGTGCCTTACGAGGTAGAGCTCTTGGGACCAGGGGGACCCTCCAGGGAACGGCTGTACCTTGGGCAGCAGGTCAGCAACACTCTTGAAGGCCTGAGGCAGCAAGCTGATGCACACGAGCAGGGAGATGTCAGTGGCTCCCACAAGGTCTATTGGGAGGAAGGACTCCTGTACCAGAGACCCCAAACCTGGTGCCACTAAGAGAGTGGTAGTGCCTCGGTTGTGCAGGGAGTTTCTACTCACTCTAGCTCATGACATCCCCATAGCAGGGCATCTAGGCCACACCAGAACTTGGGAAAGATTGGTCACCCATTTCTGTTGGCCCCAGATGTCCCAAAAAGTGAAGGCGTAAGCTCCTGTGTTACCTGTCAAGCCAGTGGCAATACAGGAAAAAAAACAAAGGCCCAATTACTCCCACTAGCAGTGGTTGGGGTACACTTTGAGAGGGTAGGAGTGGATATAGTGAGTCCACTTGAACCTCTTACAGCCTCAGGAAACAAGTTCATACTTCTGGTAGTGGATCATGCTACTGGGTATCCTGAAGCCATTCCCCTTAGGACTGCTACAGCCCCTGTGGTAGCCAAGACCCTCATTGGTGTCTTCACCAGGGTAGGGTTTCCTAAGGAGAAAGTATCAGACAGAGGTTCCAACTTCATGTCTGTATACTTAAATCACATGTGGGATGAGTGTGGAGTGATCTGCAAGTTCACAACACCTTACCACCCACAAACCAATTGCTTTGCTGAAAGATTCAACAAGACATTGAAAGGCATGATAATGGGACTCCCTGAAAAGCACAAAAGGAGATGGGATGTTCTGTTGCCCTGTCTGCTTTTTACCTACAGAGAGGTGCCTCAGAAGGGTGTAGGGTTTTCACCCTTTGAACTTTTGTTTGGCCACCCTCTAAGGGGACCACTCTCACTTGTGAGGGAAGGATGGGAGAAACCCCATCATGTACCAAGACAAGGTGTGGTGGACTATGTACTAGGCCTTTCTTCCAGGATGGCAGAGTAATGCAAAAAACATCCAAACACCTTGAGGCCAGCCAGGAGCTCCAACAGCTCTGGTATGACCAAAAAGCTGCACTGGTAGAATTCCAACCAGGGCAACAGGTGTGGGTTTTGCAGCCAGTAGCACCAAGGGCTCTCTAGAACAAATGGAGTGGCCCTTACCCTATCCTAGAAAAGAAGAGTGAGGTCATCTACTTGGTAGACCTGGGCACTAGCAGGTCCATCAAAAGGGTGATACATGTGGACCGCCTCAAACTCTATTGTGACAGGGCTGATGTAACCATACTGATGGTTACTGATGAGGATCAGGAGACAAAGAGTGAACCTCTCCCTGACCTCTTCTCTTACAGCCGCCAAGATGGGTCAGTAGATGGAGTTGTCTACCCAGACACCCTCTCTGCCCAACAGCAAGCTGATTGCAGACAGGTTCTGTAACAGTATGCACAGCTCTTTTCCTTGACCCCTGCTCAGACTCCCTGGTATACCCATGATGTGGACACAGGAGTCAGCTTGCCTGTCAAAACCAGAATCTATCCCCATTCTGACCAAGTCAAGGAAAGCATCAAGGCTGAAGTCAGCAAGATGCTGGAGTTGGGGGTCATTGAGCCTTCCGAGAGTCCCTCAGCCAACTAAGTGGTCCTAGTCCCCAAACCTCATCCACAGGATGAAAAGAGCGAAATGAGGTTTTGTGTGGACTACAGAGGCCTCAATGCTGTCACCAAGACAGATGCACACCCCATCCCCAGAGCTGATGAATTGATAGATAAGTTAGGGGCTGCCAAATACCCAAGTACCTTTGACTCCCCCTGGAGCAAAAGAAAAGACAGCATTCTCCACACCTCATGGGCACTTCCAGATCACTGTCATGCCCTTTGGTCTAAATAATGCCCCTGCCACCTTCCAAAGGTTTGTGAATCAAGTCCTTGCTGGGTTGGAAGGCTTCAGTGCAGCTTATCTGGATGATACTGCTATATTTAGCTCTTCCTGGCATGATCCCCTGGTCCAACTTGGGAAGGTTTTACAGGCCTAAATATCAAGGCATCCAAGTGCCAGATAGGGCAGGGAACTGTTGTGTACTTGTGCCACTTTGTAGGTGGAGGCCAAGTCCAACCCCTCCAGCCCAAAATCCAGACCATTCTGGATTGGGAAGCTCCAACAACCCAGACCCAAGTCAGGGCATTTCTTGGCTTGACTGGGTACTATAGGAGGTTTGTGAAGGGATATGGGTCCATGTGACTCCCCTCACAGAGCTCACCTCCAACAAGATGCCCAAGAAAGTGAACTGGACAGTTGCCTGCCAAAAGGCTTTTGATACCCTAAAAGAGGCAATGTGCTCAGAATCAATTCTCAATGCTCCAGATTACTCCAAGCAGTTCATCTTGCAGACTGATGTCTCTGAGCTAGTGATAGGAGCGGTCATATCCAGGCAAATGATGATGGACAAGACCAACCTGCTGCTTTCATAAGCAGAAGGCTACTCCCCAGGGAGCAGTATTGGAGTGCCATTGAGAGGGAGGCCTTTGCTGTGGCTTGGTCCCTGAAGAAGCTGAGACCATACCTGTTTGGCACGTACTTCCTAGTTCAAACTGACCACAGACCTCTCAGATGGCTGATGCAGATGAAAGGAGAAAACCCAAAACATTTGAGGTGGTCCATCTCCCTACAGGGAATGGATTTTACAGTGGAACCTAGACCTGGGACTGTCCATGCCAATGCAGATGGCCTTTCCAGATTTTTCCACTTAGACAATGAAGACTCTCTTGGGAAAGGTTAGTCTCATCCTCTTTCATTTGGGGGGACTGTGTAGGAAAGTGCCCCTTTTTGCATGGTTACCTCCCCCCCACACTTTTTGCCTGACATCTGATGCAACCTGACTTGATGTGCCCTGGGTCCCTGCCAATCAGGTTCCCAGGGCCTGTGTTCTTTCCCATAACTGTACCTTTGTGCCCACAATTGGCACATCTCTGGCCACAGGTAAGCCCCTTGTAAAAGGTACCATGGGTACCAAGGGCACTGTGACCAGGGAAGGCCTCTAAGGGCTGCAACACCTATTGTGCCACCCTTAGAGGCCCTGCACCTAAACACCCACACACTGTGATTGCAGGCTGTGTGTTTTGGTGCAGAGAAAAGTGAAGAGTTGACATGGCATGCATACTTGTGTGCCATGCCTGCAACCCACTGCCTGAGGCCTAGGTAAGCCACCCCTCTAGCAGGGTGCACTAGCCCTCAGGTGAGGGTGCAGTGGCATGAGCTCAATGCCCTACAGGGTCTAGGTCCATACTTAGACATTGTAAGTGTAGTAAAGCCATAAAGAGTATATTGTCTGGGAGTTGGTCATTATGAACTCCACAGCTTCATAATGGCTGTACTAAAAACTGGAACATTTGGTAGCAAACTTCTCAGCACATTAAACCCACACTGATGCCTGTCTGGGATTTAATGTAAAATGCACTCATAGGGCATTTTACAGATGCCCCCCTGAAAAACGACCAGCCCTGGTGTGGTTCCTGAATGGCTGCCCGCCATTTGCCACCACCACACAGGTTTCTGGACCCCTGGGTAGAAAGCCTCCACTCTCTGGGTCTTGACACAAAGCCCATCCTGGGCAGAGGTGTCACGCCTCCTCCCCCAGGATGGGCTGGGTCCACGAAGGAGAAGCTTCAAAGGCCTGCCACCTTTGGAAGCTGGCCCTGCCTTTTGCTGCCCCCAGCAACTGGCTTCCACCAGTTCTGCCCCCCCCCCCCCCACTTTGGGTGGGCAACTCGGCAGGAAAACCAAGCTAGGAAGAGAGGTGTGCCCACCTTTGCCAACCCCACCCCTCAGGTGGGGGAGGCGAGGTGAAGCCACATATCAGTCCCCTCCATCTTGAAGATGAGGGACTCAGCCAATTAGAGAGAGGCTCATGCTCCTCCCACTCGTGGGTGGCATAATAGGGGGTGTACCCACCACAACGAAGGGACCCATTGGTCCCAGCCTGCACACCCTTTTAACGCACCTAAATTTAGTATTTAGGGCCAACCCTGAACCTTGCCTCCTCAGATTTGAGGAATAAAGAAGAAGGACCGAAGAGCCATGCTGACCTAGCAAGAAGAGGACACCAACTGCTTTGGCCCCTGGCCCCAGCCCTACCGGCCTGTCCCAACTCCTACCTGCCTAAAGCAAAGAAACAGGCATGTCCAGCAGCCCCCAGAGCCCGGAGGACCTGCCCTGCACCCACATTACAGACTATGTCTCCCGTGAGCACCCGATTTGCTCAAGCCAGGACTCAACCACAGAATCTGGATCAAGGCTGCTCTGCGATTCTGTGCCACTCTGCACCCGACGCCCACGGCCTGAGTTCGAGTGGACCAACACCACGAGAAGGTCTCCCCAGCGACCCTGACCTGGGATCTGGTGATCCCCAACCTCCCTCAAGCCTCAAGACGATGCCTGCAGCCTCAACCTGAAGGGTCCCCCTGACCGCAACCGGAGTTGGTAAAGAAACCCGACGCCTGAAGACACCCCTGCACCCGACACCTCATGGCCCAACCGACCGTGTCCAGGCATCCCCCCAAGAATCCAACTTACCTCTCCAGCCAGTGGTCGCATTCAGGAAGTCTCCCTGCCCAGCCTGCTGCAACTTTGCTGAACCGAAGGTCCCCATTGGACACCACAGGGACCCCGACTTCTTCTTGGCACCCTGCACCCAGCCGCCCCTGGGCCACTGGTGGTGCAGCTCCTGTGCTGATCGTTGGCCCCTGCAGTGCTGACCTTAACCCTAGGAGCTTTACTCCCACACCCGAGTGGCCTGCTCGCAAGCAGTCCCTAACCGAAGGCCCCATTAGCTAACATTGGGCCCCTGCACTCTGCACGCGGCTGCCCCAGTGCCGCTGGTGATGCAACTTAAGTGCCTACCTAGACCTTGGGCAACCTTGGTCCTAACCATAGTTCCCTCTAACATGCGCCCCTGTGCGCGCACGCACAGGGCTTTCCACCAGCGCGCACACACACTTGCAAAGCATGCAGGTCACCAAGAGCCCGTTCCTCAAACCACATACTTAAAGACATGATGCGGAACGATGGTAAAACTGTCACTTTCTTGGTGAAGTGCTAGGAGCAGTGGCAGCACGTTTGAAAAGACAGACGGAAGAGCAGCTGTTACGGGCACGTAAGATATGCTGCGCATTAAAGAGCTCGCAGCTTCTGCTTGCTTTGTTAATGCCAGGGGATGTTTACATTTGCAAAGACAGTGTGAAGTAATGGCAGTGCTTCCGTCTTTGGAACAGGGGAGCCAAGTTCGAGTCCAGGGTTGCATCAATTTTATTTTTTGTGCTTCCCCCCAGAAAAGCTTCTGAAATGCCTTTATAATCACCAAAGGCAGTGTTAACCTCCAAGGAAAAATGTAGCTGAAGTGTGCACTCTGTGCAAATCACTTAATCCCGCCCCCATATTTAAAAAAATGAATGTGTCTTTGTGTAATGCAACTGGTGCTCATGTAAAACACTCTGGGCCAGATGTACGATGTATTTTTGCATGCGCAAACGGGTTTGCGACCCGTTTGCGCATGCAAAAATACCTAAGGGCCATGTACAAACCCTAATTAACGAGTCACAATTTATTTGCGACTCGCTAATTAGGATTTGCGACTCGCTATTAGGAAGGGGCGTTTCAAGGGCGTCCCTTCCTAATAGCGAGTCTGAGCCCTATGTATGACTGTTTTGCGACCGCAATTGCAGTCGCAAAACAGTCGCAATTTACCACCTACTTGAAGTAGGTGGTAAAGTATTAAGGGGTCCCCAGCGGACCCCTTCCCCTTTGGGAATGCATGGGAAAATATTTTTTAAGGGCAGGCAGTGGTCCCAGGGACCACTGCCTGCCATTAAAAAATGAAATGAAAACGTTTCATTTTTTTTTTTTTTTTTAATGCAGCCCGTTTTCCTTTATGGAAAACGGGATGCATTTTAAAAAAAAGCCTGCTTTATTTAAAGGCAGTCCCAGACATGGAGGTCTGCTGAGCCCAGCAGGCCACCATCCCTGGGAGGGCCAGCCATTTCCAATGGGGTCGCAAATTGTGAGTGGCTAATTAATATTCATGAGCCTCGCATTTTGCGACCCCATTGGGAATCGCTAACAGTGTCTTTGACAATTTGCGAGTCGCAAAAGCAAATGGTCGTACATCTGGCCCTCTGAGTTTACGTTATATAAAACTTTTTTTTTAAACTATCAGTAGCAGCATTTGGGGGCACAAAGCTGGAACTAATGTTTTGTACACAACATTTATTTATTGCAGTTTACATTTCATCCGCAGTACGCGCAGTTGCTCCTGTTATGTGACTGACTGTTTCTCAGTTCATGTTTTTAACTACTTACTTTTAATAAATACTTGCTATGGTGTATGCTTCTTCAATGTCCCCGTGATGAGATAAAGGTAAAGAAACAGCCTTTTCATGCTGTTGTCCTGTGCCCAGTGGTGGCTCCTCTGCTAAGGCGGAAGAGCGTCGCCCCACTGCTGCTGTGCAGCAGTAAAAGAAAAGAAAATGATAATAACGAGATGTTATTATCATTTTATTCTTCCCTGCTGCTGCAGCATGAGGGCAGGGTGGGGCTGCTTTGCTGACAGAGCAGGGGAGGAGTGATGGGCACACGAAAGTGTGCATGATGCTTTGACCGGCCCTCTCGGGCCGGCCAAACAGTCATGCACACTTTAGCATGTTCTCCATGCAGGCTGCATTACAGTCTGCATGGAGAACATGCCCAGGCCCCCAGTCCCCGTCTGAGTGCCGAACACGACGCTCAGACCAATTACAACACTGCATTGCAGCATTGTGATTGGTTTAGGGGAGCCAATCACAACACTGTATTGTAGAGTTGGGATTGGCTCAGGGGAGCCTGGCTGCTTCCTGTTCGGTGGAGGAGAGACAAAGTGGGACAAAGCGGCGAAGAGGTAAGTGAATTTTTCTTTTTTTATAATTATACCTCCTTACCCCCGTCACCTCCCCGCCCCACCACCCCAGATCCATGCTGGCCTCTGCTGCCTGAGCCAAAGCAGATGCCATATTACAAAAAAACAGATTACTAAGCACCCCAGGAGTTAGGACACATCGTGAACTTCAAAAAGGCCATGTTATAAAAATGTGTCTACACAGCCACAGTATGCAGTGCCCCCTCAAGGTAATGTCATTAATGGGAAAAGTCATCCTTGATAATCCTTGATAATCAGCTGTTCACTGTCTTAAATTATGAAATTGTTCTCTACAGTAGTTAAGGTTTGAGAAAATAACACCACTGGATGTACTGCAAGGATGCCTCAGTTTCAGCAATGAGGAGCAGGCCTTCATCTGGAACGTTCAAAATAGGGTAGACCATAACCAGTTCCTCGAATTAGTGAAATGCTCCTCTTGTATCACATCCCATTTGAAGGGTTCCCCTTTCCTGGTCCACTTTATCAAATGCAACCTTGTTATGTTCTAACATGATGTTTGTTAAATGTTTTGCATTCCAAATATTTTCAAGGCTCAGCTCGTACAAATAAGAGTGCAACCCTTTCCAAGTCAATCAAACAATGAATCAGGTGTTTGTTAAGCGCGACTACTCACCCGTAAGGGTCTCAAGGCGCTGGGGAGGGGGGGGGGGGGGTTCGCAGGTTCCAGTTCATCAAGGAGGGGGTCTGTCGAAGAGCCAGGTTTTGAGGTTTCTTTCGAAGATGGGGAGCGATGTTGTCTGTCTGAGGTGGAGCGGAAGGCCGTTCCAGGCTCTGGCCGCGAGGAAGGAGAAGGAGCGGCCTCCCGATCTGGTCTTTTTGGTGCGGGGGACCACGGCATAGGAGAGCTGGGCTGATCGTAGGGTCCTTTGGGGTGCGTGGAATTTGAGTCGGCTGTTCAGGTATGCTGGTCCGGTGTCGTGGAGGGCCTTGTGAGCGTGGGTGAGCATCTTGAAGGTGACTCTAGTTTTGATGGGGAGCCAGTGGAGTGTGCGCAGGTGCTGGGAGATGTGGCAGTGTCTTGGCAGGTTGAGGACCAGTCTTGCGGAGGCGTTTTGGATGTTCTGTAGCTTGCGGGTGAAGTTTTTGTTTATTCCGGCATAGAGTGCATTGCCGTAGTCGAGTCTGCTGGTGACCAGGGCGTGAGTTATGGTCTTTCTGTGTTCGAGGGGATCCATTTGAAGGTCTTACGTAGGAGGCGGAGGGTGTGGAAGCAGGAGGACGAGACAGAGTTGATCTGGCGGTCCATTTTGAGCTCTGAGTCCAGGATGATTCCCAGGTTGCGTGCGTGGTCCGTGGGGGTGGGCGGGCTTCCGAGGCCGGGGGGCCACCAGGTGTCGTTCCAGGCATCGGGGTTTGGGCCCATGATGAGTACTTCCGTTTTGTTGGTGTTTAGTTGTAGGCAGCTGTTTTTCATCCATTTGGTGAGGGCTTCCATGCCTTCTCGAAAGTTGTGTCTGGCAGTGTTGGGTTCGTTGGATAGGGAGAGGATGAGTTGGGTGTCGTCTGCGTATGACACAATGTTGAGTCCGTAGGTTCTGACGATGGGGGCGAGCGGAGCCATGTAGACGTTGAAGAGCGTAGGGCTGAGAGAGGACTCCTGGGGGACTCCGCAGGTGGTTGGTGTAGGGCCCGAGTGGAAAGGGGGGAGTCTGACCCGCTGCGTTCTGCCGGAGAGGAAGGAGCGGATCCAGTCGAGGGCCTTGTCTTGGATCCCTGCGTCGTGGAGTCTGCGTATTAGGGTGCGGTAAGAGACTGTGTCGAACGCCGCTGAGAGGTCGAGGAGGGCAGTTCCGGTACTGTGGTTTCTTCTGAAGCCGGATTGGGAGGAGTCGAGGATGTTGTGCTCTTCGATGAATGTGGCGAGTTGGCTGTTGATGGCTTTCTCAATGACTTTTGCTGGGAACGGGAGCAGGGAGAAGGGTCTGTAGTTTTTGAGGTCGGTGGGGTCCGCCGAGGGTTTCTTCAGGAGGGGGTTGATATCGGCGTGTTTCCAGTCGTCGGTGAACGAGGCGGTTGCCAGGGAGCGGTTGATGGTGTGGCAGAGCATGGGTGCGATGGTGTCGGCGGCTCTGTTGAAAATGTGGTGGGGGCAGGGGTCTGTGGGGGCCCCGGAGTGGATTGACTTCATCGTCTTCAGAGTGTCTTCGGTGGTGAGGGCTGTCCAGTTGTCAATCGCTGGCTTCAGGGTGTCGGGGATGGTTGGTGAGGGTTCAGTGTGTTGGTTGTCTTCGTTGAAGTTGTCGTAGATGCTCTTGATTTTGTGGTGGAAAAAGGTGCTGAGTTTGTCGCAGAGGTCTTGTGAGGGAGGGATGTCGGTGGACTCGCTGGTGGGTTGGGCGAACTCCTTGATGATGTTGAAGAGTTCTTTGCTGTTGTGTGAATGAGTGGAGATTCTGTCTTCAATCGCTTTTTTCCTTGTTTTTTCTGATGAGTTGGTGGTGGGCGTTGGTGGCGGCTCTGAAGTTGTTGTGGGCTTCTGTGGATTTGGTGTTCCTCCAGGCCTTTTCGAGGCGGCGGCAAGTGCGTCTGGACTCTCGAAGTTCGGTGGTAAACCATCTAGCTTTCTTGGCGTGGGTGTTGTTGTTTTTCTTGAGGGGGGCTATGGTGTTGGTGCTGTGGGAGATCCATCTGTGCAGGGTTCGGGCTGCGGTGTTGGGGTCGTCGTTTTCCGCGATGGTTGGGGTGGAGTTGCTGAGTGATGAGGTTAGCTGGTCGTCGGTGATTCTGGTCCAGTTTCTACGTGGGAGCAGGTGCTGGTGTCTGTGGATGGTGGGTGTTCTGAAGGTGAAGTGGACGCATCGATGGTCAGCCAAGAGAAAATATATTGTTCCTAGGTAATAGAAAAACAAATCACAATAACTGTGATAAACAATGAAAAGACAATGAGGACAGAAGATAACAATATAGATAAAAACTGTGATTATTTATTTAATTAATATTCATATATATAAAAAACAGAATCAAAGAAATATTTTCAATAAAAAACAAATTATAAATAACATATACATTCATGTACTCTGATACATTCATGAAATATACATCAAATTTAATAAAATACAAAGTACATATAAAAAAATTTCGAAGTGGCAACAGATAAATCTTCGACGCGCGTTTCGGCGCACGTAGCGCCTTAGTCAGGAAAAGCCACAACAACTTGAGAACTAATGCGGCTCAACAAAAATAAACGAGGCTTGGTCACTCGTTATTGTGTTATGCGATGGAACATCGATAAATAAAACGTATAGGAACCGATGTAAACACTAAGATGAAAACGTACACGACGATACTTTTAGGATATTGGTTAGCGATGTAGATAAAACTAATTTTGTAAGATGAAGGAAATAGAGCGGACCTTACTTTATATCAATACTGACAATGGTCACATCTTGTATATACAGTGATCCTATGAGTTGCCAGTTTTGTATAAGGATGCCGCCGCGTAAAAAACGTCTGGCGTTCTGTCGAGCGAGATTCAGTACATGGGAGTTCGGTGGTGTGGCTGAAGGTGATGGAGTTTCCTGTTGTGAAGAGGGGGTCGAGGGTGTGTCCTGCTGAGTGCGTGGGTTCGGTCACGATCTGGCAGAGTCCAATGTTGTGGAGGTTGTCCAGGAGGGATGTGGTGCTGGGGTCCAGTTGGTTGTTGAGGTGGAAGTTGAAGTCTCCCAATAGGGTGTAGTTGGTGGACGCGATGGCATGCGGGGAGATGATGTCCGTGATGGAGTTGGCGAAAAGTCCGCGGGGTCCAGGGGGTCGGTAGATGAGGGTTCCTCGGAGGGTGGAGGTAGGGCTGGCCAGTATCTTGAAGTGAAGGTGTTCCATCAGGTCTGTGGGCTCGTCGGGGAGTGTGCTCAGGCAGAGGGTGGATTTGTGGATGATGGCGATTCCTCCTCCCGGGCGGGTGGGGCGGTCCTTCCTGGAGATCTTGTATCCTTGGGGAATGGCGATGGCGATGTCCGGTCCCGAGGTGGTGTTGGTCCATGTTTCGGTGAAGAATGCTACGTCCGGGGTGGTGCTGGCGAGGAGGTCCCAGATTTCGGTGGCGGGTTTGTGGAGGGATCGAACGTTGATGAGGATGCATTGCAGGGTCTTCGGTTCAGTTGTGTTCTTGCGGGCGGGTTGCACTGGGTCCGTGGTCTTGGCGGTGCTGCAGGTGTGCCGGCAGCGGTGACAGCTGAAGGGTCCGTGGGTGTCGGCTGGTGATGCTAGCTTGCAGTTGTTGTTGCGGCCTGGGTTGAGAGCGTGGAGTGCAGCTGGGTCGTAGCGTTGGCGGGCGGAGGTCCAGGGTTCCTGGCGCTGGTCGCGGTCGGGTCGCAGGCGGGTCGCGGACGGGCGCAGACGGGCTTGCCTTTGGCACGCCTTCGGGGCGCCAGCGGCGCGGCCGCACAGCGGCCGCCATTAAGTAGGGGTCGGGGAGGGCTGGACAGCTGGGAGGCGGGGAGGGGAGCTGGATTGGGCCAGTCGAGCTGGGGGGGAGGGGCCGAGGGGGCAGCAGCGGTGAGGAAAATGGGTGGGAAGGAGGAATAAGGAGGAAAAAGGGATAAATAAAAGATGGATAAGCAGAAAGCAAAAGAGAGCAGAAAGCAGAAAAGTGCAGAAAGAAAGATAAAAAAAGAGGGTGAAAAAACGAGTGAAAAACGGAGAGGAGAGCGGAGCGAGAGAAAGGAGACAGAGGTCCACTGGGCCACCAGGGATGAGGCGCAGGAAAAACCTGCGGGTGGAGGAGGGCCTCGAACACCAACACTCGAGAGTGCAGGGGCTCGGGGGAAGGCCTCACTTAATGGTGGAGCTGCGAGGGAGGGAGAGCAATTTCACTGACAATGAGTCATACCATTTACATATAGTGCTGTTAGAACTTGGAGAGGTAGGGGAATGGATGGCTGTTAGGCTTTTATCCTGTGGGTGCTGATCTTAGAACAGCATGCACTTTTTTTGCCAATTCACCATGAACCCACTATAAAGACGTCATAGATGTGCCAATCTATAAATTGGTGGTCAAGACGTGACAACAGAAAGGGGGTGTAGTCTCGAGAAACTGAGTCATAAAAATCAGCCTGGCTGTCAACTTATACCTTTACTTTTTTCAAACTCTGCAGCAAAGAAATTGGCAAAAAGGACAAATGTGACAGTAAATCTGTTCTGGCTAAACTGATTACAAAGGCTGAATTTTAAAATATCTTATTGTGTTAAGACACCTTCTGCAGAGATATTTGGGTGCTCAGAAAATGCAAGGGAGTAATAGTAATGGTAGGAGAACTCTAGTGGTTAATGCAGTTGCTGGAGAGATCTGTGTTTTGTCTAGTTACAGTTTTGACGCATTATGCTGCATAGAGGGCTAATGCATCTCCTGTGAAGCAGACTATGTGAGATGCAAATCACAAATTTAATTGTAGATAGTTAAGTGGGTGTTGGACTTGGCCCTTTTTGGCTAAAGTTCCTTAAACTTTTTTGCTTTCCCCCTAGACCTTTTTTCTGACATGGTGTTGCCAACTTAGATGCTTTGGGCACTTTGCCACTGCTGATCAGTGTCAAAGTGCAAGTGCTCCCTGTGTAAAGTGTAATGGTAATTGGTTGTCCATGATTGGTATGTTTGCCTTACTAGTAAAGTCCCTAGTAAAGTGCACTATGTGTGCCAGGGTTGTTAATGCAACTGCTACTAGTGGGCCTGCAGCACTAATTGTGCCACCCATACAAGTAGCCTTAAAGAGAGAACTCAGGCCTGCCACTGCAGTGCCTGCGCGCAGCTTGTTAAGCTGCCTTGTTGTCCTGACAAGTGCACCCACTTGCCAGGCCTTACCCTTCCCTTTCTATGCACATCAGACACCCCTATGGTAGGCCCAAGGTACCCCCCTGGGCAGGGTGCAGTGTATGTGAAAGATAGGACATGTACTGAGGTGTGTACCATGTCCTAACCGTGAAATACTCTCCATTTCGTTTTTCACTGTTGAAAGGTCATCTTGCCCATAGGACAGAATGGGGAAGGCTGTGTAATGTGTTTCCAGCCTATCTTCCCAAAGGCATAAGATGGAGAGGTGAAGTTTAGTGTGCCTGAACTCACAATTTAATAACACATCTTTTTGTGAAGGTGGTTTTTGAATTACGTGTTTAGAAACCACTCTTTTAGAAGTGGCTGGGTTTTTGTGCTCTAACATTTCTGTGTGTCTCTGCCTGGTTGTGGATTGACTTTCTGGATTTAAATGTGATAGGCTCTGGGGAATGTCTTGACCCAGGGGAGGAGGTGAGACAGCAACAAGCTGACCTGCATCTGGAGTGTAGGGGGGAGGAGTAGCCCCGGGAGGTGAAGAGGCCTGGGTTGCTGCCATAAAACAATAGCTCCATCTCCTGCTGAGTGATTAAGGAGCCAGATCCCCACTATCAAAGGCAGAAGGTGTCACTGGCAGGGAGACACCCAGAACTGGTTTAGACAGGGGTCAGTGCCCCCCTGAACACAAAGACTTCAAAGACATTTAGGGGTATAACTATGAGAGCTGAAACCCCTGGACTTTGGAATGGAACTGTTCAAGACTGTAAAGGATTGAACCTACTTCGTGGTCAAGAGGAACCTCTGCCAAGGAAGAAACAGCTGAATAGACTGAAGGAAAGGACTGACCCTTGCTGTGTGTTCTGGGGCTGGCCTGCAGTTTGCTGCTTTAACCAAGGAGAGGCTAAAGGGACTTTGCTGTGTGCTGTGTCCCCCTGCTTGAAAGGACTTTGCTGTGCTGTGTCCTGAAGTACCTTAACCCCAAGGGCCCGAGGAGAGCTGGCTCCCTGTTGTGGAAACTCAGGAACACAAAAGTTTCCAGAAGTGTCTCAGCGACGCTGTGTGCGTGTGCTTTTTGCAGCCTGAGACCTTCGTAAGAAGTGCCCTGTGATCGTGGGCACCAGGAGTCCAAGTGAGTCTCAGCGACGCTGTGTGGGTGTGCTTCGTGCAGCCTGAGACCTTCGTGAGGATTGCCCTGTGATCGTGTGCACCCGGAGCTCGAGGGAGTCTCAGCAACGCTGTGTGCGTGTGCTTCGTGCAGCCTGAGACCTTCGTGAGGATTGCCCTGTGACCGTGCACACCCGAAGCTCAAGGGAGTCTCAGCAACACTGTGTGCGTGTGCCCTGTTGCAGCCTGAGATCTTCGATATCGCCATCAGCCCGGAATCAACCAAGTCGCATCGGAGGCCCAAGTCGCGAGAGGAGAGCGAGGTCGCACCCCCCAGGTAACGTGTGTCGCCGCCTGGGGCGGAGTGCGGGCTCAGAGAGGGACCCTCTCGGCCTCTCCCCTTCTTGCAGCACGAGCCTCTGCTCAAGCTCGTATCGCGGCCTGTACTTGCCAAGGAGTGGCAGTACCGGGGCCGGAGTGTTGAGCTGTACTTTGGTTTACACCATACCCGTGTTGGGGGCATATGTTGGCAGAAGCTGACCCCGAGTCAGTACGAGAGGTAGAGAGACCGTCTAAAGCACCGTGATCGGTGCCGAAGTGCCTTACGCATTGCATTGTTTCTGCATTACGAACTACCTGATTGTTACATTGCGCATTGCATTGTATTTGCATAACAAACTGCCTGATTGTTGTATCACGCATCGCATTAGTTTGCATTACGAACTGCCTGATTGTTACATTGTGCATTGCATTGTATTTGCATAACGAACTGCCTGATTGTTGCATTACGCATCGCATTAGTTTGTATTACGACTTACCTGATTGTTACATTGCGCATTGCATTGTGTTAGCATAACGAGCTGCCTGATTGTTGCATTACGCATCGCATTAGTTTACATTACGAACTGCCTGATTGTTGCATTACGCATTGCAGTATTTTGGCATTACGGACTGCTGGATTGTTGCATAACGAACTGCATTATTTTTACATTGCAAAGTGCCTGATTCTTGCTTTACGAACTGCACAGCATTGCACTAGAATTGCATTGGATCGCCTAGAATTGCTCATTAATACCGTCAGACCCTACAAGGGCTGGCTGGCCAAATAACCGGCCAGGAGGAATATTACAAATACGCATATGTTGGATTTGTTATCGTGTGGTCTCATCGTATATCTTTTTATATAAACATATACTTGTTTTTCTATGAAACTCGTGTGGAGTCCTTTTGTGGTGTCATCATTGGGTCACTGAGAGTGTGGTTGCAAATACTTTACACATTAGCCTTGAAGATAAGCCTGGCTGCTCGTGCCAAGCTACCAAGGGGGTGAGCAGGGGCTATCTGAGAAGGTGTCCGTCCTTTCCCTGACGTGGAAGCGAGGGTCCCTACTTGGCCTAAGGTACCTACCTCAGCCAACTAGGGAATCCCAGTTCTAACAGTGGGTTTTTGCTTTTGACACATATCCTTTATTACTTGCAGTTCATAAATTGCAACCCATATAATAAAGCACACTAAGCTGTGAACCAGCATAAACAAGCTGCTTGCAAACTGAAAGGCATGGGTTTGGAACCTTAGGGTTTTCTTTATCAATTTGTCTTATAAAGCTGCTAAAAAGGGTTCCATTGCATAGTAGTAAAGTCTTATAAATACAGACATAGCCCCAGCACTGTTACATTTGAAATCCAGACTTTTTGTTTCTCCCAGCTATGCACTTTTAACATATGTCTACCTTCTTACAGTACCTGCATACAGTTCCCATACAGGGGGTAAACAAAGTCAAAAGCCTGCCTCAAATTTTTCCTCTTAAGTTCTTGACTTGTAAAATGATAAGTTATGTAGTTTTGTTTCCCCTCCATTGCTTTGTGTATATGTATTAGGCTCCCGGTGACCCCCAGCCAGGCTTATTTTTTAATAAAAGTAGGGCTGATTGCCCTTTGAATGAGGCCTTTGTTTTGGGCCGACTTAAATTGTAAATAAGAGAGCCAATTCACAGTCTGCATATTCTTGTTCGTAACAATAAAGCAGACAACCTGCGGGCGCAGCTCAATGTGCCTTGGTGTCGGCAATTTACACTAGGAAAAATGTCAGCATATTTCACTGACATGACCAACATGGATCTGGGTTCAAACTCAATAATAGCTGCCTCCTTCTAACTGCTTGCATCAACCCTGCTGTTCAGAAAAATATTATAATGGTACAACCTTCTATGTTCAGTCCTTTTCTAAACCTAGGGTGTAGGTGCTACAGGAGTAAACAATTCATGTCACAAAGGTATATATGTACGTTGCAAAACTGTCTCAAGACCCTATTATATATAGCTATATGTGTGTAATGCACCTGTTTTCGCTCTCGTTGTAAACAGTTGTTTGGAGTGGTAATTGCCATAGATTTATATTGCTGAGCGCAGTACTTGCTTGCATGTCCAGTTGGTTGGCGCACATAGCCTTGGTTGCAGCACACAGGGACCTTGCACTGCCGCACACAGAGGAAAAACATTAGAGGGAACATTGGTCCTAACCTCAAAAACTCTCACTCATGAGACGCTTACTTACCTGTGAAACCGGTAACCATTTTTCTCTCATAGGAACCCATGTTATGAGTTTTTGGGTCTAAAATGTTCTAAGTGTTGAACTGTAGTTTTGTATGGAGGAAAAAGTCACTATAACTTAAACCAAGAAAAGTCTTACTTACCTTGTATTGTGAGATCCCTCTGTGTGGTATCTAGGCATACTACCCCCAGTAGTCAATGTAATCTGAAAGTAATCAAAAAGTATTCTAAAAGTAATTACTTTGTAATTTAACCTGCTTTTTGAAACTATACCAACCTGTAACATTTGCAAATCCATTCCCGATTGCATTTCTGTGTAAAGGTTTACAATTCAAAGTACATTTTGCTTACCTGTACCAAGTCCTACCTGGTTCTAGAAATAAAACATAAGTATACCTTTTTAATACTTACCCAATAGGGTTGGATTCTGTCTCTGAGTGTGTGTAATCAGTCCTCAGTGAGTAAATACAATAAATGCTTAACACACCCTCTGGATAAGCCTAACTGCTTGCCCACACTACCACAAAGAGAGCTGTTAGTACTTACCCAATTTAGCCACTGCTGTACCTCTGGGGACTCCCTGGACTCTGTGCACACTATACCTGGTATAGTATATACAGAGCCAGCTTCCTACACCAATCTCTCCTTTATCCCGGATTAAACAATGACGGTGCAAGAGGCACGGCACAAATTTGCAGACTCCAAAGCTATGCTACGCAAAATGGCATTGAAATACATTATGCTATACCCTGCCCGTCTCCGGGTTGATTTTATTGGGAAGGCCTGACTGTCTGAAACTCTGGCGGACAGAGTGGCCTTCTGCAAACAGCATACCAAGGAGTGGTCCCCTCCCCATCACACCACACCTCAAACACTCTCCCCCAGATCTGCACGCCTCTGCGACATCAGACCTTTTCCCACTGGACTGACAGTTTCATCTGGTTCATGCACTCCACGCACTTCCATGCTTATTCCCCCTGGCTGAGTCAGACATGCTGTGCAACAATACTAATTTGTTTTGTGTTCTCCAAAATGCCCATTTTCTAAAGCTTTTGTGAGACCCCTTTCTACACCCCAATGGAGCAGACATAATTGCTATTGAGGCTTGTGTGCCGAAGGGTTGCCCACCCCCTGAGGGGTATTCCAACCTGGAGACTGTTGGGGTTGATGTTTTTGATGTTGTTGATGCTATGTTGGATTTTCGTTGCCTTATCAGAGATTCGCTCGGAGGTTCAGTGCTCAGTGTGGGAGGAGGGTGGGGGTGTTTGTAGTTCTGTTTTTTGTCTTTGTCAGTCAATTAAGCCCGCAGTGAGGACCCACTACTAGTGCCCATCACTCATATACAGCACACACATGCCCAGATGATGCACGCACGTTGTAGTAGGGAATCAGTGGCCAAATTCACATTTCTTTCATGGAACATTAGAGGCCTCAACAATCCGCGCAAAGGCAAGCAAGTACTACAGTACCTTGCTCGACATGACATGAAAATTGCATTTCTTCAGGAGAAACATTTACCACCAGGCACTTCCACCACTTTCGCCTCCACATGGGGCCCCCACAGATACTTCTCAAGCTACAGCACCTACTCTAGGGAGATATACACACTATTACATAAGTCTCCCTTTCCACCCCACCGCCAGCTTCCATGATGATGAGGGCAGATACGTGGTGGTATCAGGTACTTTAGGGGTCCAGCGATTGTTGCTGGTTAATATATAAACCTCAAATGTAGATTCCCCAGAGTTCTTCCAAAAACCTCGGGTTCCTTTTGAGTCGCATCAACGCTGATCATGTAATCATCGGAGGTGACTTTACATGATCTTGGATCCCTCCCTAGACACCACCGCCATGGCGCCCAGCTTCAAGATCTGCTCGCTGTAGGTGCTTAATGACCTCTGTGACGTATATGTCCTCAAGGATGCCTGGCGACAGCTACATGACACCATTCCTGGATTCACATTTTACTCAGCCCGCCACCATACATGGACTTGTATAGATTTTTGGCTTTTCTCTGAGACTGTGACCCCATGATTAGTGTGTCTCACTTCTCACGTACGCTCGCTGATCACTCCCCAGTCCAAAAGGTCTTGCAGATACAGTTCGGAGGAGGTCTTGAACGTCAATGGTGCTTCCCATGCAATGCGCTTCATGACAAAGTGTTCTGATCCAAGCTGCAGGACTCCATAGTAGAATACTTTAAGCTCAACGCAGGCTAGATGTCCACACAAGCAACTTTGTAGGAGGCATTTAAAGCTTATATTCCGGGGGTCTCGAAGGGGTATTGTAAGATCTGCGTACTAGCTTGGTCCGAGTGGAAGCTGAAGTGGCTGATATAGATGGCGCTGATGCCCAGAAATGCCATGGCTCTCAGCTCCACCACCGGACGCACTGCTGGAGAAATTTCAAGAGCTAGCAGAACACGAGGTCTCTTATCTTGGGAAATACGCTAGGGCCAGGCGGTATGGGGAGGGTGAACACCCGGGACGCACACTGGTGCGGCTTCTCTGTCCACCTAGAGGCAGTAATTACATACCTGAGCTACTCACCCCAGATGGGTCGCGGGTTTACGGAGAACAGTGGTATCCTGGCAGAACTCCTCAGCTATAATAAAACTTTGTACACCTCGCGCACATCCCATGACGCCACCAAGCAGGCTGACTACCTCTTGGAAATTGCAATGGTGTGTATCACAGACGCTCAGAGGCAATTTCTTCATGAGCCATTCTCGAGCGAGGAGATAGTGCAGGTGATAGACTCCCTTGACGGGTCCAAGGCCCCCGGCCTTGACAGACTCACCGAGATCTTTTATAAATCATATAAACACCTCCTTGCACCACACCTGCTAGCAATGTATGCTGAGTCACTCAACTCGGGCATTCTTCCCCCGACACTGAGAGAGGCAGTAATTACCCTCTTGCTGAAGCCTAACAAAGATCAACGGAGTTGTGCTTCATATTGTCCATTGTCGTTGTTGAATTTCGATAACAAAATACTTGCCAAAGTCATCGCAAATCGCCTGTCGCTGCTGCTGGAATACATAATCTCACCTGTGCAGTCACGCTCTGTTCCTCACCGCTCTACATCGCTCAACTTAATTGCTTGGGGGGGCATCTATTCCCCAGCCTTGCCACTAGCAGATAATCAATGGCTTCCAATCACACAGGAGAAGCTTGTCTAGCGCACATTGACACGGTATAACTTTTACATATTCGGAGACATGCTCCCCGACAGACACGCTCTCTCACATGCAGATGATGCTCAGTTGACCAGTGCCACCAACACAGACCTCTTTGTACTGCGGCACATACATAGCATGCTGTGGGCCCAGATCCCCTCCTACCTGGAGGCCCCAGAAGAATTCACCCCACTGATGTTAGTGATAAATGACGACAAGGGGACCAACTTAGTTTCCTAACTCTATCGCACCAGCATTGACCTTCTACCCCCGAGGGTTGGGGGCTCCGGAAGACTTGGGAACAGGAGCTGGGATGCCCCCTGATTGATGCGATCTGGTACTACTGCCGCAGTCAAATTCAGCTTGTCTCTGCTAACCACAGACACAAATGTAACACTATAAGTACCTCCGTAGAGCATATACCACACCTACGGCACTGGTGCGGATCGACCCATCGAGACCTGCCAATTGCCCTAAGTGTCAGGCCGACAATGCCTAAAGAGGTCCGCAGATTCACTGCTATTGCTTTATTGTTATTGCTAGCAAAACGGGAGATTGCCTTACACTGGGGCAGCAAACGCAGCCCGACCACAGCTGCCTGGCTGCACAGTTTGATTCACTGTGAGAATACCAGCTAGATCTATGCTATGTTACAGCCCCCATTTTCCCGCCCAAAAGATATCTAACAGCCGCTTCAAGCATATTTGTTGACGTTGGAGCCCTCCGCCTCAGACTGACATGTGATACAGTGCATATATACGTGCCGCTAATTGTGTTAGCATTTCCCGCATATGTAATGCCTCAAGCACAGTCGCGGCTGCTCCCACGAAGCAGTAGTGGGGCGGGGAGTGGGAGAAGGGTGGGGAGGGAGTGAAATATATATATATATTTTAAATACTTACCTGCCGGCTGACTGGCCGGCCGCCGCCTCTCTTCTGTCCTCTCCGGCCTCTTCCTGGCTTCTGTTTGAGCAGGAAGCAGGATAGGCTCCCTTAAGCCAATCACAACGTTGTTATTGCTCTGAGCGCAGTGGTTCGGCACTCAGATGGAGAATGGGAGCCTGGGCATGCTCTCCACCCAGGATGTAATGCAGCCTGGGTGGAGAACATGCAAAGTGTGTATGAATTTTTGGCGGGCCCCACAGGGCCGGCCAAACATTCATGCGCACTTAGGAGGGTGCCACCACTCCTCCCCCCTGTGCAGCTTAGCCCGCCCCACAAAACTGCCCCAGCACAGAAAAATGAAATGATAATAACATTGGGTTATTATCATTTTATTTTTCCTTTTTATTGCCGTGCTGGAAGGCAGTGAGGCGACATTCCTCCGCCTTAGTGGAGGAGCCGCCCCTGCATAAGCACATGTACTGGCCACTGCCTCCCCCCCACCCTCTTTTTTGCTTTTTTTCACTATGCTCACCTCTCTTATCCTGCTCTGCTTCTTGGATTATGATGTGCACTTTGGCCACCTGGTCTGTTCTAAAGGCCTGAATGTAACACTGTTATAAATTATATCGGTATGTTTGTTATTTGTGATTTATCACAAAATGATAAATAAAGTGCTAAAAAAAAAATATATGTAAAAAAGATAAGGGAGACTCGTGGGCCCCTCTTCATCTTCTATAGGGGAGCTCATAATTTGGCGTTAAACCACTGCTGTCATGTAATCACGTCACGGAACTCGTCAGTGATTTGCAAGATCCTAAATTCCCGACTACATGGAATGAAGGGTACTTCTTATTACAATCAAGGCCCGTTTCTAAAAGTCTGGAGAAGCACGTTTCTTTTTCCACTGAACTCATCAGCATACTTAGAATAAAGCTTCTGCTCAGGAAAAAAATTATGCTGCCTCATAGCTCAACAGGCGGCTTATTAGCGGTTTTGTTGATTCGCAGTCCACAAATGATAAAAGGAGAGGTCTGCGAAGCAGAATATGTTTTTCATAATTAGCAGCCATCTCTCCCCGAAGGGCGGGCACAGTACACCTGCCGCAGAGGCTCCACGGGGCAGCGCGCGAGGGCGATCGGGCCAATCAGTGAATTGATCTCGCTCTGCGGCGCGCCTTTGGCTTATTAGGAGCAGCTGGTCAGCTGAAGCGCTTTGTTAGAATTAACAAGGGCGCGCGAGCAGGATGCGCCTGCCAATGGAACAAGAGGGAGCGCCCCGCTAAATGAGGCCTAATTTCGCTTCATATCGGGGCTGTTGACAGATGAGAGGCAGAGACGAGAGCTCCACTGCGCTTTGACACTGCTCGAACACAGCAACCTGCCACCTAGATCAGAACGTGCTTCAGACGGCCCGCGCGCGAAGCTTCAGTTCCAGAAGCACAAAGATGCACGCAGAGGTGACGTGGGGTTATTGTGCGCGGGTCGCTCAGGTAATTGGCGCAGGAGAGTGGAGGTCATGGCCTTCATTTGAAAAATGGGGTTCTACTTGTGGTGCCTGTGCCCGCTGTGCTTGTAACGTTGGGCCTAAAGTCTAAAAGGGAGCCACTATTCCAAAGTACTTAAATATAATTTTTTTTTTAAATACTTCACAGTGCAATGCTTAGCGGCATAATGTGCTCCTCAGTCTAGAGAACACTAACGTTTTCCACAGAGAAACCACATTGAACAAGATTTCACCCATTCACCAGGGTTCCCCTGAATAGAATTTACCAGAATAGCAAAAATAGGCATTGGCGTTTAGGAGGGGAGGTGTAACGGCTTCGAAGCAGAGGCAGTTGGAGCGTTAGGACTTGATTTTTCAGAGATGTCTCTGTGGGAAACAGGCTTCGCGGCCTGGCCGAATAATCCGCACTTACTGTCTGATACAGTTATTGGTAGAACGGCTGGAAGTCTGCTTATTACGATTTGGTGCCAAGGGATATTCTCGTGTGAATCGGGTACACCTAATACCTCGAGGGAAGAGAAGAATAATTCAGAAATCACATGAGCCGCTGAATAGCAAACAAAGCCTGGGCTCTACCTCTCACAGACTCACTGCCAGGAAGGGAAAAGGTCAGTGAGGGACACATACCCAATTTATATTCAAGATACAGTCCTCATATTACTCTTTTCATCTGATTATTTTGAAGAGGTCACAAAGTAAAACCTAAACTTGAATAAATCAGTGGTGTAACGAAATTTGAGGTGGCCTCCCTGCAAAGTACATGGACGGGGCCACCCCACGCTCTGGACCCAGTCAGGAGCTCTCAGGACAGGTGGTTGCCGCCTGTGCACAGTGCAGGAGTGGGCCCTCTGGAGCTCAAGGCCCCACTCCCGCTCCGCAGGGGCTAATGTTATGCCACTGGAATAAATCTGCACATGTGAGTTTACTCTTACACTTTGGAATAACTTTGCCACTTTTGGCTATTCACCATTTTCAAGTGTAAGGTCACTCAAAAGTGTACACTGAAGGATTAATAAATTATCCTGCTTGCAAACTACTTTGCAGGGCGGAATCACTCGCCATCATAGCTGCGCTCAATATGAGTCACAAATGAGCCAAGAAACGCAGCACGAATCGTGTACACAAATAACGTAAATGTGCATATATTGGAAAACAATTGTACAATAAACACTCTGATATTAAACAATGAAACCACAGAAAAGATACATTCTCATATTTATTATAGATATCAACTGGTAGAAACTAAATGCTGTATAATCACTTCAACGAATATTTCTACATTCATCAAAACAATACAATATACAAAAACGATACCAAGACAAGAAATATTAACATCTCTGATCGCCAACTTCCACACATACCACAAACAGTTAACCCCTTCGATGCTCATGACGGAGCGGTTCCGTCATGAGCATCGGTTGGGCTGTGCTTATGACGGAACCGCTCCGTCTTGAGCACAGCCCCTGGGGGAAGCGCTGACGCTCCCCCCCTGGGGCATCGATCTTGCCCCCACAGAGGGGGATGGCAGCGGAAGAGTTTCCGCTGCCACCCCCGGCCCCTCCCACGCTTCCCCATGACGTCAGCGCACACAGCGCGCGCCGACGTCATCAGGAAGCGCTGGACGCGCTGGAAATCATTTCTTTCCAGCGCGTCCAGAGGGAGGGTGAGTGCTTGTTGGTGCGGTGTGGCGGGGGGCCGTAACAGGATGCCTTGAGGCATCAGGGAGAGGAAAGAGTATTTCCTCTCCCTGATGTCTCAATGCAGGGCATTCCTGCTTCACGATCGCGCACAGCTGTCGCGATCGTGGAGCAGAAATGCCCCACTAGACACCAGGGATGTTTTTTAAATAAAGGAAGCGACCCCTTGGGCAAGGGTCGCTTCTAGGGGCCAAAATTTTATCAAGACTTTTCTGCCCCCTGGGGACAGATCGACCGTTTTTTCGGCTGTTTTTGGATCCAGGGGGGGGTGCTGAAAAGCCCACTAGATCCAGGGATTCATTTTTTAAATGAAATGGAAGCGACCCCTTGGGCAAGGGTCGCTTCCTAGGGAGCCAAAATTTAATCAAGACTTTTCTGCCCCCCTGGGGACAGATCGACCGTTTTTCGGCCGTTTTTGGATCCAGGGGGCAGAAAAGCCCACTAGATCCAGGGATTCATTTTTAAATGAAATGGAAGCGACCCCTTGGGCAAGGGTCGCTTCCAGGGGGCATTTTTCTTTGTTTGGACATTCTGCTCCCCCCGGGGCAGATCGCCCCTTTTTGGCCTTTCTGCCCCCAGAAACCCCCACTAGACACCAGGGAGTTTCTTTAAATTGTGATGGGAGTGACCCCTTGGGCAAGGGTCGCTTCCAGGGGGCAGATTTTTTTATATGTGTATTCTGCCCCCCCCTGGGGGCAGATCAGCCTAGTTTTTTGCCCTTTCTGCCCCCGGGGGGGGGCGGAAAACCCCACTAGGCACCAGGGATTTATTACTTTTGCAAGGGGGCAAATTTCTGTCTGCTGTTTTCTGCCCCACCTGGGAGGCAGATTGGCCTGGCAGACAACCTCACCCGATCCCTTGGGCAAGATCACCCCCTATTTTTCTCAGCCCTATTTGAAGGCCCATCTGGCCGATTGACCATTTGGGTAGTAACATAGCGTGTTATAATGTTAATCGTTTTATTTTTTGTGAATTGCAATTGTAATGCTTTATTTCTCTTTTTTTGTTCTAGTTGAAGGCTTTTGCTCTTTAGACTGTTCCAGGTTGCGGTTTTGTTACTGGTGGCTCTGCTGTTTGTGTAGTTGCACGTGTTTGGTAAGAGAGTTTTTTGTACAATGTAAATGAGTTTCATTTCTCTGCATGAATTTGTTTTTTGCAAATGGTGTAATAATAGCAGTATGTTTGGCTTCTGTTTTTTGAGTGTCAAAAACATTTTGCATTTGTGCTCGATGTGTATTTTGTTGTCTTGTGAGTAATTGGTTTTGTTTTTTTCTTTCTAGTGGGATATCGTTTTTGCTGTGTCTCTGCAGAGTAGGTGCTGGTGAGTGTAGCTGTCTCTTGTAAGTGAATTGTATAGTTTTTGAGTTATAGATCTTTGTGATAAAGGCACACATTTTTTTACTTACTTGCTTTGCACAGTGTTGGTTGTTGTTGACTTGTTTGTGCTGTCTCCTTTCTTAGTAAGGATAATGGCTAGCCGCAGGATTACTGCTCAGCAGGTTGTTGGTATGCTTTTTGAGTCTTCCTCTGACCATGGTTCAGAGACTGACTCTGCATCTGAGGCAGAGGAGGCAGGGGACGATTCAGGCAGTGAGTTTTCTCTCCACATGGAATCATCGGATACTGAAGATACTCTTAGTGCAGATGAAGTGCCTGTGTTAGAGGAGGACATTGATGTGCCGATAGGCGGCAAGAGGCATCTGGGCTGCAGCCTGGGGCTGCAAGGCTTTCCGTTGGTGTAGTGCGGCAAGAGGCATCTGGGCTGCAGCCTGGGGCTGCAAGGCTTTCCGTTGGTGTAGTGCGGCAAGAGGCATCTGGGCTGCAGCCTGCGGCTGCAAGGCTTCCCGTTGATATAGTGCGGCAAGAGGCATCTGGGGCAGCAAGGCTTCCCGTTGGTATAGTGCGGCAAGAGGCACCTGGGCTGCAGCATGGGGCTGCAAGGCTTCCCGTTGAAAGTGCTGACCTCTGGGTTGCGCCAGGCATGGTGAAGCCGGCATTGCCAGACTTTACTGGTGTTCCAGGGTGTAGAGTGAATACTGAAAACTTTTTGCCGATACATTTTTTCAGTTGTTTATGGACGATGTGTTTTTGGCAGAGATTGTTGAGCAGACTAATTTGTATGCCGAACAGTTTTTGAGGGACAACAGTGCCAGTCTTAAGCCCCACTCTAGAGCTACCCGGTGGACTCCCACAAATCTGGAAGAGATGAAGAAGTTCTTGGGTTTAACTTTTTTGATGGGCTTGCTAAGGAAGCCATCAATGTCTTCATATTGGTCTACTAGTCCCTTGATGGCAACTGCTATTTTTCCGGCAGTCATGAGTCGTGATAGGTATTTGCTTCTGCTTCGGATGATGCATTTTGTCAATAATGGTTTAGCGTTGCCACGAGATCACCCTGAATGTGACCGTCTTTTAAGATTCGGCCTGTCATTGATCACTTTGTTGATCGATTTTCTGAGATCTATGCTCCAGGGAAAGAAATTGCAGTGGATGAGTCTTTGGTGTTGTTCAAGGGCCGCTTGGTTTTTAGGCAATACATTCCTAGTAAGGGGGCACGCTATGGAATTAAGCTGTATATGCTGTGTGACAGTAGGACTGGATATGTCTCTAATTTCAGAGTGTACACCGGTAAGGATTCCAGTATTAACCCCCTGGTTGTCCGTCCACTTTTGGAGTGACTGAGAAAATTGTGTGGGAACTTGGAAGAGGATTTTTAACAAAGGCCACCATTTATATGTAGATAACTTCTACACTGGTGTGCGGTTGTTCAAGGAATTGGCCAAAGTGGACACTGTTGCTTGTGGCACAATCCGCTCTAACCGTAAAGGTTTCCCAAAAGAACTTGTTTGTAAAAAGCTTGTGCGGGGACAGTGCAGTGCGTTGCGAGGAGCTTCTAGCTGTGAAGTTTTCAGACAGGAGAGATGTCTACATGCTGTCTACCATCCATGATGAAAGCACTGCACCTGTGACTGTTTGGGGTCAGGTTGCTGAAGCGCGCAAACCTGTGTGCATTTTAGACTATAATAAGCACATGGGTGGTGTTGACAGAGTAGATCAGATGTTGGAACCTTACGCTGCTCTTCGTAAGGCTTATATTTGGTACAAGAAGTTGGCTATCCATCTTTTCCACTTGGCAACCTTTAATGCTTTTGTTATGTTCCAGGATTCTTGTCCTGAGTCAAAGATGACTTTTGCTAAGTTTCAAGAGTCTGTAATAGGCAGCCTTGTTTTAGTGGAACAGGCAAGTGTTCCTAGAGTTGGATTGGTGGAGGATGTTGCTAGATTGAAAGATCGCCACTTTCCTGATCACATTCCTCCCACACCCTCAAAAGACTTTCCCAGTAGGAGATGTAGAGTCTGTTGGCGAAGAGGTATGCGGAAGGAGACTCGCATGTACTGCCCCGAGTGTCCTTCTAACCCTGGGCTGTGTGTGCCTGCTTGTTTTAGAATGTACCACACGCAAAAGAATTTTTGGGAGCATCCATGAGTGGTAAAGTGAACTGCCTGGCCTCTATTGTTTAATATTTTTGGTTCAGTTTCAAGGTTGGCATTTGTGTAGTGTATTGAGTTTCAGATGTTGTGTTAGTAGATTTGTATCTATTTGCAATTTGTTTGTGTTTTCTTATTTTTATAAAAAAAATCCTAAATGTGATGGCGGTGTGCGTGGAGTGGCGCTTGTGTGGCGGTGTGCGTGGTCTGGCGTTTGGCTGGCGGTGTGTTTGGATTGGCGCTTGGCTGGCGGTGTGCGTGGACTGGCGCTTGGCTGGCGGTGTGTTTGTACTGGCGCTTGGCTGGCGGTGTGCGTGGACTGGCGCTTGGCTGGCGGTGTGTTTGTACTGGCGCTTGGCTGGCGGTGTGTTTGCACTGGCGCTTGGCTGGCGGTGTGCGTGGAGTGGCGGTGTGTTTTGATTGGTGCTTGGCTGGCGGTGTACGTGGACTGGCGCTTGGCTGGCGGTGTACGTGGACTGGCGCTTGGCTGGCGGTGTACGTGGACGGGCGCTTGGCTGGCAGTGTACGTGGACGGGCGCTTGGCTGGCAGTGTGCGTGGACTGGCGCTTGGCTGGCGGTGTGCGTGGACTGGCGCGTGGCTGGCGGTGTGCGTGGACTGGCGCTTGGCTGGCGGTGTGCGTGGACTGGCGCTCGGCTGGCGGTGTGCGAGTAGTGACTAGCTGCTGGTCACTAACACACTACTAGCCAAACGCCACTCAACGCAATCCGTGAGCTGGTGTGGTTGCTGTGTCAGGAATGTGGGCGTGTGAAAGTGATGGGCCCTTGAATGGCGCTGTCTGCTGGTGTGAGTGTTGTAATGTGCTGGGCCCGCGGCTGGCGTGAATGGTTTTGTATGTGTCACACGTATGAAAGGTGTATGAATGGCCTGTAAAGAGGTTGGTGCCTTGTCGTGGCTTTACAGCTCACGAGCTGTGAGTCAATGGTTCAGTTTCTTGTCCTTTCAAGTAACAGTGCATTTCATTTTTGTGAAATCTCTGGTTAATACAACTGTATATACTGAACCATCACTCACCCTCGTGCCAAATCCAACCAGTATGTATGTGTGCTTGAGGAATAGGTGGTTGTGCATAAAAATGTGTCTTTTCTGTTTTTGTCAATGTAATGTGTTGGTTTTGTGCCTGGTGGTGTGAATGGTCTTGTGTGTATCATGTATGAAAGGTGTGTGAATGGCCTGTAAAGCGGTTGGTGCCTTGAAGTGGCTTTACAGCTCACGAGCTGCGAGTCACTGGTTCAGTTTTTTTGTCCATTCAATTATTGACAGTGCATTTCATTTTTGTGAAATCTCTTGTTAATACAATTTTATATACTGAACCATCACTCGCCCTCGTGCCAAATCCAAACAGTATGTGTGTATGTTTGAGGAATAGATGGCGGTGCAGTAATCTTTGTCTGTTTTGTCTCTCTGCCAAGCTCTACATTTCATTTAAGAATAACCTAACAACTGTAGTTTTTGTTGTAAACTAAACACCCATGGGAGTGCATGGTGATGTCTCTCTTGTGGATCCCAACACGTTATCTTACCCACAATGTCCTGCAAACCTCAAAATGTGACTGACATTTTCCTTGCATTTTTGTGCCCAAATTTTCACACTGCAGAAAGTAACAACAAATTTCCAACCCCCAGCATTTCTCCAAGTATCCCAATAGAAATGGTACCTCACTTGTATGGGTGGGCCAAGTACCTGCGGCAGGGAATGGCCCAAAACCTATTGATGTGACATCAAAATTACCTATCACAAACCAACCTGGTTTTGCATGGGGGTCCCATGACTTTTTGGCCCGGGGCTCGGCATCCATGTAGGGAAACCTACCTAACCCATACATTTCTGGAAACTAGACACCCGGGGAGTCCAGCGAGGTATGGCTTGCGTGGGTCCCCCATCATTCTCCTACCCATAATCCCCTGCAAACCTCAAATTTCGCTTAAAAATCCACTTTTTTCTCACATTTCTGGTGGGAAATTTCTGGAATCTGCGTGGATGGACAAATTTCCTCCCACCCAGCATTCCCCAGGTCTCCTGATAAAATGGTACCTCACTTGCGTGGGTGGGTGAAGGACCCGCGACAGGCAAGGCCCCAAAAGCTATTGAGGCGACATCAAAATTACCTATCACAAACCAACCTGGTTTTGCATGGGAGTCCCATGAGTTTTTGGCCCGGGGCTCGGCATCCATGTAGGAAACCTACCTAACCCATATATTTCTGGAAACTAGACACCCGGGGAGTCCAGCGAGGTATGGCTTGCGTGGGTCCCCCATCATTCTCCTACCCATAATCCCCTGCAAACCTCAAATTTCGCTGAAAAATCCACTTTTTTCTCACATTTCTGTGTGGGAAATTTCTGGAATCTGCGTGGATCCACAAATTTCCTCCACCCAGCGTTCCCCCAGGTCTCCCGATAAAAATGGTACCTCACTTGCGTGGGTGGGTGAAGGACCCGCGACAGGCAAGGCCCCAAAAGCTATTGAGGCGACATCAAAATTACATATCACAAACCAACCTGGTTTTGCATGGGGGTCCCATGAGTTTTGGCCCGGGCTCGGCATCCATGTAGGGAAACCTACCTAACCCATACATTTCTGGAAACTAGACACCCGGGGAGTCCAGCGAGGTATGGCTTGCGTGGGTCCACCATCATTCTCCTACCCAGAATCCCCTGCAAACCTCAAATTTCGCCGAAAAATTCACTTTTTTGTCAAATTTCTGTGTGGGAAAGTTCGGGAATCTGCGTGGATCCACAAATTTCCTCCCACCCAACGTTCCCCCAGGTCTCCCGATAAAAATGGTACCTCACTTGCGTGGGTAGGCATAGTGGCTGCAACAGGAAATGGCCCAAATCGTACTGTGGAGACTTCAAAATTACCTATAGCAAAACTACCTGGTTTTGGGGGGGCATCTGAGATTTTGGCCCCCGGCTCGGCGGCCATCTTGGGAAAGTACCAAACCCAAACATTTCTGAAAACTAGACACCCGGGGAGTCAATGAGGTATGGCTTACGTGGATCCCCAACGTTTTCTTACCCAGAATGCCATGCAAACCTCAAATTTAGTTGAAAAAACACATTTTCCACATATTTGTGTGTGGAATCACCGTGCCGGCACAAATGTCCTACCACCCAGCGTTCCCCTTGTTCTCCTGAGTAAAATGATACCTCACTTGTGTGGGTGTCCAAAGCAGAATTGGCTAAAATCGTATTTTTTTTTTAAATGTAGCGCTTAGAATTCTCGGTGCTATACTCTAAATCTCTATGTTTTGGGCTCTTCCTAGCCACAGGCCTTTGGCCCACCCACACAAGTGAGGTATCATTTTACTCAGGAGAACAAGGAGAACGCTGGGTGGTAGGACATTTGTGCCGGCACGGTGATTCCACACACAAATATGTGGGAAATGTTATTTTCAACTAAATGTGAGGTTTGCATGGCATTCTGGGTAGGAAAACGTTGGGGGATCCACGCAAGCCATACCTCATTGGACTCCCCCGGGTGTCTAGTTTTCAGAAATGTTTGGGTTTGGTACTTTCCCAAGATGGCCGCCGGGGCCAAAATCTCAGGTGCCCCACCCCCCCAAAACCAGGTAGTTTTGCTATAGGTCATTTTGAAGTCTCCACAGTACGATTTGGGCCATTTCCTGTTGCAGCCACTATGCCTACCCACACAAGTGAGGTACCATTTTTATCGGGAGACCTGGGAGAACGCTGGGTGGGAGGAAATTTGTGGATCCACGCAGATTCCAGAACTTTCCCACACAGAAATTTGACAAAAAAGTGAATTTTCCGGCGAAATTTGAGGTTTGCAGGGGATTCTGGGTAGGAGAATGATGGGGGACCCACGCAAGCCATACCTCGCTGGACTCCCCGGGTGTCTAGTTTCCAGAAATATATGGGTTAGGTAGGTTTCCCTACATGGATGCCGAGCCCCCGGCCAAAAACTCATGGGACTCCTCATGCAAAACCAGGTTGGTTTGTGATATGTAATTTTGATGTCGCCTCAATAGCTTTTGGGGCCTTGCCTGTCGCGGGTCCTTCACCCACCCACGCAAGTGAGGTACCATTTTTATCGGGAGACCTGGGGGAACGCTGGGTGGGAGGAAATTTGTGGATCCACGCAGATTCCAGAACTTTCCAGCACAGAAATGTGGGGAAAATGTGGTTTTTTTTGACAATTTTTTAGGTTTGCAAGGGATTCTGGGTAACAGAACCTGGTGGGAGGCAGTCAAGTCACCCCATCCTGGATTCCCCTGGGTGTCTAGTTTTCAAAAATGTATAGGTTTGCTAGGTTTCCCTAGGTGCCCGGCAGAGCTAGGGTTCAAAAACTACAGCTAGGCACTTTGCCAAAAAAGGGTCATTTTTCACTGCGAAATTGAGGTATGTCCACATTGCGTTTTGCGACGTTTCCTGTCGAAGGCACTAGGCAAACCCACGCAAGTGAGGTACCATTTTTATCGGGAGACCTGGGGGAACGCGGGGTGGGTGGAAATTTGTGGTTCCACGCAGATTCCAGAACTTTCCAGCACAGAAATGTGGGGAAAATGTGGTTTTTTTGGACAATTTTTTAGGTTTGCAAGGGATTCTGGGTAACAGAACTTGGTGGGAGGCAGTCAAGTCACCCCATCCTGGATTCCCCTGGGTGTCTAGTTTTCAAAAATGTATAGGTTTGCTAGGTTTCCCTAGGTGCCGGCAGAGCTAGGGTTCAAAAACTACAGCTAGGCACTTTGCCAAAAAGGGTCATTTTTCACTGCGAAATTGAGGTATGTCCACATTGCGTTTTGCGCCGTTTCCTGTCGCGGGCACTAGGCCAACCCACGCAAGTGAGGTACCATTTTTATCGGGAGACCTGGGGAACGCGGGTGGGTAGAAATTTGTGGATCCACGCACATTCCAGAACTTTCCAGCACAGAAATGTGGGGAAAATGTGTTTTTTTGACAATTTTTTAGGTTTGCAAGGGATTCTGGGTAACAGAACCTGGTGGGAGGCAGTCAAGTCACCCCATCCTGGATTCCCCTGGGTGTCTAGTTTTCAAAAATGTATAGGGTTGCTAGGTTTCCCTAGGTGCCGGCAGAGCTAGGGTTCAAAAACTACAGCTAGGCACTTTGCCAAAAAGGGTCATTTTTCACTGCGAAATTGAGGTTTGTCCACGTTGCGTTTTGCGCCGTTTCCTGTCGCGGGCACTAGGCCAACCCACGCAAGTGAGGTACCATTTTTATCGGGAGACCTGGGGGAATGCGGGGTGGGTGGAAATTTGTGGATCCACACACATTCCAGAACTTTCCAGCACAGAAATGTGGGGAAAATGTGTTTTTTTTGACAATTTTTAGGTTTGCAAGGGATTCTGGGTAACAGAACCTGGTGGGAGGCAGTCAAGTCACCCCATCCTGGATTCCCCTGGGTGTCTAGTTTTCAAAAATGTATAGGGTTGCTAGGTTTCCCTAGGTGCCGGCAGAGCTAGGGTTCAAAACTACAGCTAGGCACTTTGCCAAAAAGGGTCATTTTTCACTGCGAAATTGAGGTATGTCCACATTGCGTTTTGCGCCGTTTCCTGCCGCGGGCACTAGGCCGACCCACACAAGTGAGGTACCATTTTTCTCGTAACACTTTGGGGAACGCGGGTGGGTGGAAATTTGTGGATCCACGCAGATTCCAGAACTTTCCAGCACAGAAATGTGGGGAAAATGTGGTTTTTGGACAATTTTTAGGTTTGCAAGGGAGTCTGGGTAACAGAACCTGGTGGGAGGCAGTCAAGTCTCCCCATCCTGGATTCCCCTGGGTGTCTAGTTTTCAAAAATGTATAGGTTTGCTAGGTTTCCCTAGGTGCCGGGAGAGCTAGGGTTCAAAAACTACAGCTAGGCACTTTGCAAAAAAGGGTAATTTTTCATTGAGAAAATGTGGTGTGTTCACGTTGGATTTTGAGCCATTTCCTGTCGTGGGCACTATGCCTACCCACACAAGTGAGGTACCATTTTTATCGGGAGACTTAGGGTAATTCAGATTTGTAAAGCAACTGTTATTACCTATTGACTTTCGATGCATTTCTGCCTTCCAAATGAAAGACATTGTGTAAAAAAAAAGTCATTTTGAAAAATGACCGATAATTCTCATGCTAGTATGAGTATTCCCAATTTCAAAAATGTGCAAATATCTACTGTTTCTAAACTCTATAACTTGTTCCCATTTCAGAAATACATAGGTGTTGTTCATACCAATTTTTCCATGTATACATTTTCCCACAATAATTGCTATATACCCGGTACATAATAAAAAGCCATTGCAAATTGCTGCTCAGTTTTTTATTCTGGGTTCGTCGGGTTCTTGGTGAACCTACAAGTCCTATATATCCCCACAACCAGTAATGTCCAGCGGATGTAACGGTATATTGCTTTCAAAGAGCTGTCATAATTAGAAGAAGTTACAGGTGAAAACGTTGACACAAAAGGCTGCTTTTTTCAACTAATTTTCAATTTTTCCTATATTTAACTGTACGTTTCTATAAAGAAACCTTGATGGATCTACACAAATGACCCCTTGCTGAATTCAGAATTTTGTCTACTTTTCAAAAATGTATAGCTTTCCAGGATTCATTATTGCTTTCATACCCATTTATACCATTAAGTGGAAAGAGGTTGAAAGCACAAAAAATAGCAAAAATAAGCTATGTCCCAGAAAAATGCCAACACTGTGTAAAAAATGTTGGTTTTCTGACAAAAGTCTGTCATTCCCTAAAAGCTGTGAAAATGGTGATTTCAGCCCCACAAACGCTTTTTGGATACCATTTTCAGGGAAAAACCCAGACGCTTTCATTTGCAGCCCTTTTTTCCCATTTTTCCCATAAAAAACAAAATTTAGCTGTATTTTGACTAATTTCTGGGACCCCTCCAGGTGAATCCACAAACCCTGGGTACCTTTAGAATCCCTATGATGTTGGAAGAAAAGGACGCAAATTTGGCGTGGATACCTTATGTGGTCAAAAAGTTACAGGGGCCTAAGCGCGCACTACCCCAAATAGCCAAAAAAAGGCTTAGCACAGGGGGGAAAAGGCCTAGCAGCGAAGGGGTTAACACATTCTAAAAACAACAAAAGAATCATAGAAATCTGGGAGAACCATCCTGTTATAGTGTACAGAACGAAACCTTTTAATGAATGTAATGTTCACTTATATAGGAATAGGTCAGTCTCAGTATCTTTAGAGAGTATCTGTAACAAACCATGATTATACTAAATATCGCTGTTTAATAGAAATAAGACTTGATGAAGTAAGTGTCCTGAACAAATACACTTCCAATGACTCGTTGATTTATTAGTACAGCAGATGTAGTATATAGCGGTTCTATCTTGGTGGTCTCCACAGTGTGCGCCGATGCGCGTTTCGGTGATGACCCACAGATGAGGTCGCACCTTCCTCAGGGCGCTAAAAACATAGGGGGATCAAGGGAGTCTTGGTATCAACAGTGGACAAATACTGTCCTAATAGGAAAAGTTCCAAGCCAAGGGATATTGATACTGCTGAGTAAAGCGCAACTCAGAGGGAACATCCCAGGGGTATGGAATTCCTAGAAAAGGCCTTAAGGATAGTTCCTTGGAGCATAGTCTTCAGGGTAGTACTGACGAAGCCAGAGGCCTAGCCATACGAGGCTGATGAAAGACATAAGTGGAATGATATACAGGCCTAAGAATATTCACAGGAAAAAGCCGTATGGGAGCCATTTGAAATAGATATATGGCTCAATCAAAGTGGTCACTGAAAAACGTCTGCTCACGTAATATGGCGAGGTAACTGCAGATGCATTGTAGACTGTCAAAAGTGTAGACATTGGTGTCTCCAGCCCCGGAAGAGGGCGTGGAGCCTAATTTATGAGTGTAAAGTGACTACAGCCAAAAAGGAGCAGTAAGTCCGGCACCAACTTGGCCAATTACTGATAATGCAGCATCCACATATAGAAAATAATGAAGGCTGGGACTTAAAATAAAATACCACAGGAAATAATGTTTAATTATTATTATTATTTTTTAAATAAATACATTTAAATTAATTTAATGTTAAAATAATTTAAATGTCATTACAAATAAATACTATTTTCTGATAATATTTTAATAACTTTTTCAATTTAAAAATAAATATAACTTGAATTTAAATTATTTCGCTATATTTTTTGTGAATTTTAATATACATATAAACATTTTACTTTAGGTGGGGCGTTTTATAAAAATTAAAAAATAATATACATTTGATTTAATATCATACATTTAAACTAATTAAATGTTGAATTCATAAATAAGTTAACAGTGCTATAGCATTTTGTTTGTTTTTGTTCTGCATTTAAAGTAAATATATACAATTAATGTACATTAATATTTAACACAATTTTGTATTATTTTTCTTCAACTTTAAAAAATGTTTTCAATTTTCTCTGTACATTACCATAGGTAGATCTCCACTGCAGAGGTGGAGATCTCTGTATGGTAAATGATAGTGAAAAGTAAAGAAGTAAACTTACATGTATGAGGCTCTCCCCATAGAAAAGAGAGGAGAGATGGAGGTTGTGAATAGCATTGTATAGTATTATTTTAGTAGTACAAAATGTTTTACAGAATGCAGTTTGTGAATAGGCCCCTAAGTAGTAAATGTGTGAGGATCTCCCCATAGAAACGATAGGAGAAGTGGAGATTTACACTCATAGGTTTGTGAAGCCTATTCATAAAGGCATTGTGGAATATGTAAAGTAATTACTCATGTAGTATTCTTTCATGTACTTTTACACGCCTTTGTGAGTTGGTCACAAAACATCTACAATCGGAATATTTATTCATACATTTAGTACAGAAAGAAAGGAATGTGCCCCCTTTTCACTTTTACTAGTAGGCATAGATGCCCCAGGGCCGATTCACAAAGACATGTAAGAGTACACAAAAGAGTATTTCTATAAAACTACTTGCTATTCTCAGAAATGCTTATGTGTATTTGCCCCTAATTGTTTACGACACAGTGATACACATATATGGACGTGCATAATGGAGGAGAAGGAAAACAGTGACAACTTTTTTGAACAAGTGATTAACCACCTTTGACTGAACTGCAACCTGCGGTAATTTTCACACACAATTACTGTAAATCAATACACCATGTCTAGGGCTCTTTATCGGAAGAGCGCTTTCCGAAGCATCAGTTGCCTTAATAGAGATAAAGAGGGATAAGGTGGCCTGCCCATGCCCATGCCAAATATTGATTGGGCGCACGAGGCCGTACTGAGCACGCTTTAGTGAGTGTAATGTGCATGGAAAAAGCAATTTAACCTGCAATTCAGTGGAAAAGGCTTCCTCGCCTGTTTTCCTCATCCAAGTCTTTACATTACAGGATTCCAAATCCTTCAACAGAGATAATTTGCGTATTGTACCTCTAAATGTAAATTCAAACCACACTTAAACCTTGGTCGCTACACTAGGCCCTGCCAACCTTGGGAGCCTTAAATAGGGAAATCTGGAGTAACAACTCCTGTTTTTTAAGTCTTCTGATGGATGTGATACCTATTCTAACCCTATAATGAGTCAGTTTCATGTCTACTGTTCTCCCCTGTCGTGTATTGCCCTTGTGGCTGTGCCTCAGCCATCGTTGGAGACTTCTCTGGTCAGGGCAGATGTTGTGAGCAGCTGGGTCCTGTTCTAGCAGACCCTACTATGGGGCCGATTCCGATTCGGGCCGGAAATCTCTCCGACCGAGCCGGACCCGGAGAGATTTCCGACCGAATCGGACTCTAGCAGTCCGACCGAACGAGTACGATGCGCACGTATGCAATCGGACTCGATTCGGTCGGACTCCCATTGAAGTCAATGGGAGCCAGTCGTACGACGCGTACACGGGCTCCCATTGACTCAATGGGCACGACGCGAACAAGGGCGCCCCCTACAGCGTGTGTGCGTCGATGCGGGTCGCGCCATACATGCACGTGGAGGGGGGACCCATGTGTCCCCCCTGTGTGCGACTCGCGTGGCTACGCATACAGGGGGGTCCGACACGGACCCCCAAAGTCCGGCTCCGACTGCCCTTTGGAGCCGGAGTGCGCGGCTCGGTCGGACTGCTCGCGGCGCGCATCGTACTTACCCGGTCGGGGAACGTCTCCATTGCGCGGTGCGAGTCGAGTCCGAGCGAGTCGGTCAGTGCGGTTAGACCCGGGAACAAGTCGGTCGGAGCGGTCGGGACGCCTGGACGAGTCGGTCGGCGATTTCGCATCTTACTCGCTCGCCCGCGCGTACGAATCGGTCGGGAAATAGGGCTCCGAATCGGATCCGGTTAAGCCGAATCCGATTCGGAGCCCTACCGGCCGAGATCGGAATCGGCCCCTATGTCTACTGTGATACCGGGCCTCCCTCCCTTGTCATTCTGGTACGTGACGCTGTGTGTGGAAGTAATTCTTATGGCCAGGTGTTGGGGCTACAGCATGCACACTTTTCATTGATACGCTTTCTCTGGAACTGAATATGTGGGGTGGGTGTGGCTAACCCACCTGGTTAGGCAAGAGGGGCAAAAGCACAATTGGATTTGACTTGGTTCCAGTGATTTCCTCTGCCCACGAATGGCTTAGGAATAGAAGGTTGTGTGGAAGTAAAGTTACCTCTCCGTTTAGAGCGCACTGCCTCTTCCTCTTCCTGGCCCACGGAAATTATCCTTGATTGGTCATTATTTGTCCTGGGCTCAAAGAACAGGAATAGAGCCTCTCAACTATCCATGCACATAACCTTTCTTGTGGCATTTGGAGGAAGTTCTCTTAGCTTTATTCAATTTCTTGTATTTTATTTAAATTTTTTGAGGTAACCCAACTCATAATCGAGTTAGGGTGCCTCTTCCTCCAAAGGCTACCATTCAATTTTTAGTGTAACCAAATCGGTCACTGTAACATCTTGAATAAGTTTGAAGGAGGACTGTCTAGTTGTTTTTGCGTAACTTTCAGAGCCTCAATCCCGTAAATCTTATTATTTGTTCATTTAAATTCAGTGGCAGCATCACCGCTCAGGCCTCCTGTATTCTGCAGTCAAAGACCCTTCAGTTCAGAAAATCACAGGGTTCGAGAGTGCAAAATAGCTTTTTACAATGTACGAAACCTCTTTTACAATTTGGAATTCTGAATCTCAAAAGGGATTTTGCAACTCGTTCTGAATTACATTTAGGAGGTGGCACAAAAGAGTAATCCTTCCTAATTGCGATTCGCTGTGATATATATCAACGGTTTGTGATCACAATTGCTGTCACCAACCATTGAAAAGTTAGACATATAGAAGGAGGTGGTAACTGATTGGCAAAGTTGATGCTGCCCTTGTTGGACAGCTTTCACTATGGGAATCATGTGAGTGCCTTTGGGGGAAGGAGGCAGTGCAATACCATGTCCACCTAATGCTCATGAGGCAACCAACAGCTGTGTTCATCAACAAGAAACAGACCCACCTACACAATGTAAATGGTGAATTCCTGCTTACATCGGTGTAATTAAAAAGAAAAACAGCATTTAATTACACAGTGGTACTTTAGCGTAGGCAACGTTATGGGGAACTAGAGTTCCATTAACCCTTTGGGTGCGTCGGACGGCCGGGGGCCGTCTGACGCACCAGTGCTCATGTGCGTAGGACGGCCCCCGGCCGTCCTCACACATGGCACAGGGAATCCCTCTGGTGCGGGCACCAGAGGGATTCCCTTTACCCCCCAACAGCCTCCGGAGCTGGGGAAGAGCTTCCCCAGCTCCTGAGGCTGCCTGCATGGTTTCCCTGAAATGACGATCAGCGCGCACGTCGCGCTGACGTCATTTCAGTGAAACCGAAACTGAAATGAGCCAAGAGGCTCATTTCAGTTTCACTCCACGTGCTCAGGGGGCTATCTCAGCCCCCGAGCACGTCGAGAAGACGGAGAGGTATCATTGGAAAGGGAGAATCTCCCTTTCCAATGGTACCCTCCCTAGTGGATCCCTGCTTGGGGATTGCCCCAGGAGGGCGATCCCCAAGCAGGGATCCACCCACTAGACACCAGGGAGGGGGGAGCGGCCCCTTGGGCAAGGGCCTTTGCTCCCACAACTATTTGGGCATAACAGTCTTTCTGCCCCCCGGGGGGGGCCGAAAGCCCACTAGAACCCAGGGATTTTTTTAAATTATTGATGTTGGGGTGGGGGCTGCCCAAAAAGGGCATGGCATCGCCCCCCCCCCAGAGAAATGTCAGTCTTTCTGCCCCCCCAGGGGCAGACTGGGGCAGTAGCCCCCAATCTGCCCCCCGGGGGGGCAGAAAGCCCACTAGAAACCAGAGATATTTTTTTTATTGATGTTGCTGCCCAAGATGGGCAGGCCAATGCCCCCACCCCCCCAAAAAAAATGCAACATTCTTTCTGCCCCCCCAGGGGCAGATGGGGCAGTAGCCCCTGATCTGCCCCCGGGGGGGGCAGAAAGCCCAGTAGGCATCAGGGATTTTTTTTTTTTTATGATGTTGGGGTGGGGGCTGCCCAGAATGGGAATGATAATGCCCCCACCCCAAAAACAATTACCACAGTCTTTCTGCCCCCCCAGGGGGGCAGATGGGGGCAGTGGCCCCTGATATGCCCCCAGGGGGGGCAGTATGCCCACTAGGCGTCAGTGATTACGCTGGCTTTTTTTATGCGTGGGGGTAGGGCTGCCCAGAATGGGCATACCAATGCCCCCATCCCCCCCAAAAATAGCCACAGTCTTTCTGCCCCACTTGGGGGCATATCGGGGTAAACCCCTCTGAAGTAAATACCAACGCTGAAGGTAGGTGAGAAGTTCTTTATTAGCTAATAAAATGCCTGTACCCTCAGCTTGCCAGTGCGGTGCTGAATCTGTCAGAAGCACTGCCTGTCAACATTCCAAGGCAGCCTTCACCTGAGGGTTCTAAGGTGGAACCAAGGGGACAGTGAAGGGAGGGGTAGAGGGAATGTACCAAGTGGGAAGATTATAACACATCTTCCTCCCTGGGGAATGAAGGAGCGGGGGAAAGAGAGGAAAGAAGAGAGGGAGAGCACAAGGCGGACCAAAGAGGAGGAAGGAGAGGAAGCGGAAAAGAGGGAAAAGATGGGATACGGAACAGTGGGAAAGGAAAAGTCGAGAGAGAGAAGGAGGGGAGGAAAAACAGGATAACAACATTTTTAACAGTGGTCTTGTGCAGAAGACCCAATGACATTCGATTCAAAGGTAGGAACAGAAATAATCACACCATTCTATAATCTTTGTGCCAGCCCGGAGAGCTTTTGGATCTTATCCCTCTTCTCACATGAACCTCTTCCGACAGGGTGCCCTGTGTGTGAGGATCCTTAACCTCACTGTGACCCACTCCGTTCGGGCCTACGGCAACGCGATCCATGCCCCACATTTTACCATTTTCCATAATCACTACATTCTTTTTAACCTCTAATTTTCTCTGGAGCATATTTGTCGCCTTTGCCACTTACCCCATAGGGTTTCCTGATGTAAACTCTTTGCCCTTGCTTGAGTGACCTGTTCTTGGTACCCCATTTCTTGTCATACCTCTCTTTGTATTTCTTTTGTTTGGATTCCACCCTCTTACTGAACTCTTCCGGGTTGACCACGACCACATCCTTCGGGCCCAACCAGTTGGGAGACAACTTAGAGCCCGCCTTCCTCCCCTCAACAATTCAAAGGAGTATGACCTGTGGTAAGATTGGGTGTGGTATGGTATGACCATAGCATATCTCTAATAGCTGACTCCATAGGTTTACCCGCTTTGACAGCTAGTTGAATGCACTCTTTTAACTTACGATTTGCTCTTTCTACTTTCCCGTTAGCCTTGGGACAATACAATGGTGTGCGTATGTGCGCAATGGACATGTCCTTAAGAAACTCCTTCATTTCCTCCGACACAAACTGTACACCATTATCTGTGACTATGGTGGAGGGAATACCTTCCTTTGAAAACACATCACTTAAGAACACAATGAGAGATTTCGTATTGATACTATTCACAAATTTATGTGTGATCCAATTTGAATAATAGTCAATGAGAACTAAGAGGTATGATTCCTGAGGTCCCCTAGAGTGTATGGGGCCAGCAATGTCAAGTCCCAGCTTGTCCCATGGAACCTTGGGGACTTCAACTGGTATAAGGGGTATGTGCCTGGTACTTTTTGATTTATCACTTATGCTGCAAGCATAACAGTCGCGCACCTTCTCTTCCATCAATTGATCCATATAAGGAAACCAATATTCAGATCTTAACCTTGCTTTGCTGAGACTTCGTCCCAAATGCCCTTCGTGTGTAAGCTCAATTATGTGGTTCCTAAGCCCTTCCGGCGGAACTATCTTCCCTGACTTGAGAAGAAACCCCCCCTCAACCGACAAGTCATCTCTTACATTCCAATATGGTTGTATGTCCCCAGGGAGGTCCTTCAATTTGCTGGGCCATCCCTTGATTACATACAATTTGACTCTTTTAAGGATATCATCTTGCTCCATGTGGGAGTCCCATTGATCTTTTGTCACAGCAGGTAGCGCTACCTCTAGAACAGTCTCATTGCCTATGGTTGTACCTTCTTCAAACTCTACTGGAGCCCTTGATAAAAAGTCAGCTACCTTGTTCTGTTGCCCAGGAATATAAACCATTTTGAAATTGAAACCTTGAAGGCCCAGTACCCATTTAGCTATAAGGGGAGTCATGTTTTCCATGTCCTTTTTAGTGAACAAAGACAACAAAAGTTTGTGATCAGTGCATACTTCGAATGGCAAACCCCACACATAGAATCTGAAGTGTTTTATTGCCCAAAAAACAGCCAACACCTCCTTTTCCACTGTAGAATAATTGGATTCAGCCACTGTGAGTTCTGGATGCAAAGGCCACCACTTTCACTTTGTTGTCGATTCTTTGTGAAAGAGTGGCTCCAATACCTCTACTGCTTGCATCCATGGATATTATAGTGTCCATTTCCACATTGAAATTGCCTATGAATGGGGCTGAAATGATAGCTTTCTTTATGCCCTCTAACGCCTCATCTTGTTCTTTGCCCCAAACAAATGTGGAGTCCTTCTTTAGCATGTCTCTAAGAAGTTGCGACAATAAGGAAAAATTCCTAATATACTTTGCCATATATTCCGCCAAACCTAAAAATGACTTGATTTCCTCTTTGCTTGTGAAAGTGGGCGCTCTTCTCACTGCTTCAACTAAGTCAATCCTAGGTTTAATGCCTTCCTCTGAGATTGTGTGCCCTAAATAGTCATCGGAAGTAACTCATAATTTACACTTGCTTTCTTTTGCTGTAAATCCAACCTCTCTAAGTTTGTTGAGAACCAAACAAACATTAGAATTGTGTTCAGCTTCACTTGAACCGTAAATTAGAATATCATCCTGAAAACACATAGTTTTTGAGCAATCCTTTAAGATGTGTTGCATTACTCTTTGAAACGCTGAGGCGGAAGACGCCAACCCAAAAGGCATCCTCAAGAACTTGTAGTTGCCAAATGGGGTGGTGAATGCCGTCAAAAGTTGAGACTCATGGTGGAGCTTGACCTGATGATAGGCCGAGGATAGAACGAGCACGCTAAAAAACTTTGCCCCTTGAATTGTGCTCAGCATCTCGTGAATCCTTGGTAAAGGATGTCTGTCAACTAAAATGTTGGCATTTAAGTCCCTCAAGTCCACACATAGACAAATGTTCTGCCGATTGTCCTTGGTTGTGATAACTATGGGTGCCAACCATGCTGAACTCTCTATTTCTTGAATGACACCTTGGTTGACCAGCTTTTCTAGTTCCAATCTTAAAGGTTCTCTCATGAGCAGAGGAATGGATCTGGTTTTGTGCACGACTGGGACAGCTCCGTCTTTTAGTTTTAAATCTTTTTTATTGAAAGATTGAAGCACATGTAAGACAAATATACATGCAGGTATAGCCATCACTTCTTTTAACAGTGCTAAATCCAAAAATCGGAAAGGACAAGCTAGGTCCATCAGCGTTAAAGTAGGCTTGTGCTACTGTAGGATAGCCCTGTATATGCTGTAAGTGACAGAAAAAAAAAAACAATACGAAAACCCCTAAACCCTACCCGACCCCCTCCCACCCACCACCCGTGTTCCAAGTCCACCACCTAAACTATCTAAGCCATTCACAATCACTAGTCTTAAGTCATCTGTTCCGTATCAGAGAGGCGCAACAAGCGGAGGTATCGAGGGCAAGTGACTTCCCTAAATTCAGAGGCCAACAAGGATAAGAAGGGCTGCCACAGCTTGACATACCTGGCTCCCTCCCCTGCCATAGTCAGCGTAAGCTTCTCCATACCAAGTACCTGCCATAAGCGGTGGAGCCAGCCATTGAATGTTGGGACTTGCTCGGTCCGCCAATGTGAGAGTATATTTTGTATGGCTGTGCCCAGCGCAATCGCTAACAATCGGCCTCTGGGAGAGTGCAATGGATAAGTCAAAGGATTTGGGAGGCCCAGGAGGACGTAGGAGGGGAATCGCGGGATTTCTGTGTCAAAATGAGTATCTACTTCGTCCAGTACCTGTTTCCAATAGGCGTGGAGGTGAACGTAGTCCCAAAGTAGGTGTACCAATGTGCCCACCTGTCCACAACCCCACCAACATGTCGCTTCTCTAGTGTGGTCCATGGCATGGAGATGCTCAGGAGTATAGTACCAGTAGGTTGCTATCTTAGTAAGGGTGTCAGTGAGACCCATGTGGTATGCGGAATGCCGTGCTCTATAGTATATGCCTTCCCACTCCTTATGGCTGAGTGTCCTGCCTAATTCCCTCTCCCATCGTGCCCTACCGGCGCTGTAAGTGTGAGCAAATCTGGCCTGTAACATCTTGTATAAATCGGATATTAGTTTTTTGTCGGTCTTACGCGTAATAAGCCAGTGTTCATAGGGAAGGAGGTGTCGATCAGCCACAGGGCGGACTTGATCGTTGAGCGCCCAGTGCCGCACTTGTAAGTATCGAAGTCTCTCCGACTCTAACATCCCATATTCTTGTGTAAATTGGGAGAAAGGGATAACTCCCTCTGCTGTATACATATGGTAGAGGTATCGACACCCGGAGGGTCGCCACCTCGCGAAAGCCGTCGTGTCCATGCCCGGAGTGAAATCTGGGTTATCCATCAGGGGAGTGAGTGGGGATGGGAAAGTGGTAAGTTCGTGTTTAATATTGGTTTGGTCCCATATCTCCATGGGGACCCTTGTGATATATGAAGCATATAGGTTAGGGGGCCTGTGTTGTTTGCGAAGAAAGGGAACTTCCTGCAGGGGTCTGCCAGCTACCGCCTGGTCCTGGAATAACCAATGTTTCTCTGACTCCCATCTGCTCCACTCCACCAGTAGACGCAATTGTGCAGCTTGGAAGTAGAGCAGTAAATCGGGGAGTCCGAGTCCCCCCCCTCTGGGGGAAGCGTTGCCAACCTCTGCTTCAGACGTGGTTTCTGACCATTCCATATGAACTGGGCCAATTCTGATTGTGTTTGCTGTATCCAGCCAGGAGGTGGCCTGAGAGGGATGGTACGGAACAGATATAAGATCTGTGGAAGAATCGTCATCTTGACTGCGGCTACTTTGCCTAGCCACGACAAAGGGTAATGTTTCCATCGCCCCAGTTCCCGCCGAATTTTCTGTCGTAGTAGGGTATAGTTAGTGATCGCCGTTTCCGAAAGCGAGGGAGCCAACTGAATCCCCAAATATGGGATCGAGTCCGTTGCCCATTGGATAGGGAGCGAATTCTGCAAGTGTTCCCGAGTGGGTTTCTCCAGAGACAAGTCTAGGGCCATCGATTTGTCCATATTTACTTTGAACCCAGCAGTTCGTGCAAAGAGCTCTAGGTCCGCAAAGCATGCGGGCAGCGCCTCCCGCGGGTTAGATAGCGAGATCAAGACGTCATCAGCGTAAAGACTGATCGTGTGGACGTAACCGCCAAATTTGATCCCCGTTACCAACGGGTTGAGCCTCAACCTCTGCGCCAGTGGCTCCATGTAGAGAGCGAAAAGGAGGGTCGACAGAGGGCACCCCTGCCTTGTACCTCTCTCAATAGTGAACCGGGGAGATGTGTATCCATTGACTCGAACCATGGCCCTTGGAAACTTGTAGCAATTCAAGACGTATGTGCGAAACTTCACGCCCAATCCCACTCTTTCCAGGACTTGTTCTAGATAGGGCCAGTGGACCCTATCGAACGCCTTTTCGGCGTCGATAGGAAGCATCATATATTCTCCCTGTGTGCGTGTAGCTTTTTCAATAAGGTGCAAGGCCCGTTTAGTGTTGTCGGAGGTTTGGCGTTCCGGAATAAAGCCTGCCTGATCCGGATCAACTAAGCCATTCATGTGAGGTGCGAGGCGGGCAGCTAAAATCCCAGTATATAATTTGAGATCTACGTTAAGGAGGGAGATAGGGCGGTATGCCCCACATTGTGACCTGTCTTTCCTTGGTTTGGGGATGACTGCTATGGAAGCCTCTAGGAGGTCCCCTGGAATCGCACCGGGCTCTGAGAAGGAATTAAAAAGGCGAGTGAGGAGAGGGGCGACTTGGGTACAGAATGTCTTATAAAAGACCGCGGAGAAGCCATCTGGCCCAGGCGTCTTCGCTAGCTTGAGACGTGAGATGGCCGCGATAACTTCTTCTGGTCGAATATCTCTGTCGAGATAGTCAGCTTGTTCCTTAGTGAGAGCTGATAGGGGGATGGAGTCAAGGAAGGCCTCCGCAATTGAGTTCTCCAGTGGAGAGCTAGCGTAGAGGTCGGCGTAGAAATCACGGAATGCACCAGCGATATCGCTGTCCTCCGAGACGGGTCGACCGTCCTTCCGGAGAATCTCCTGTACTTTCTGCTGTTGTCGAGTCTCGCGCAATTTATGGGCAAGCAGGCGCCCGCACCTATCTCCCCCTGTATAATAAGCGTGTCTTAGCCGCAAGGCCGCAAACTCTGCCCTATCTTGGTCAATGGCTGCAAGTTGTTGACGCACAGCTTTAAGTTGCCTCCACACTCAAGGGGCTCCTGTTCTCTGGTGCATTTGCTCCAGTTCCCTAGTCTGTTGGGTGAGTTCTTCCCTCTTGCTCCTGCGCTCAACATTGTCTGCGGCTGAGATAGCTATTAACTCCCCCCGTATGACTGCCTTCAGTGCTGCCCACTGCGTAGCAAGAGTGGTGTCAGTGTTACTGTTGTGAGAGAGATATTGAATTATGACGAGCTGTATCCGTGTGACCACATCTTTGCGGTGCAGTAGTGTCTCTCTAAGACGCCATGTCCTAATGGGGCGACGGATCGGTGGAAGGGAAAGAACAACTGTCACTGGGGCATGATCAGAGAGGGAGGCAACCCCCATCTCCACCTCTGTCGCTAGCTCATGTACAGGTGCCGATGCCAGCAAGTAATCCAGCCGAGCATATGTCTTGTGCGCATTAGAGTAATATAAGTACTCGCGTTCTTGGGGGTGAAAGCTACGCCACAGGTCCCTAAATCCTAAGTCATGTAGACGGGTCAGTCCCTCTGTGGAAAGGGCGCCTGCTTGGTGTGTGCGTTGACATGATCTGTCTAAGGTGTTGTCTAGAACCAGGTTTAGATCTCCCCCCAGAAGGATGTGGCGATCTGGTGTGGCAGAGGCCTCTGTAAGAGCCGAGTGAAAGAATCGCTCCTGGCCTTCATTGGGCACATACACTGAACCAATAGTGAACGTGGTGTCGCCTATGGCAAATCTATAAGCCAACAGCCTGCCCTGTATCTCAGCCTCTTTGTGGAGGACCCTTCCCTTAAACCGCTGAGCCACCAAAATAGCAACCCCGGCCGTTTTAGTATTACCTGACGAAAAGTACTGGAGTGGGAATTTCCAGGACCGGAGGTGGTGGCAATCTTTCGGCAAAAGGTGCGTCTCCTGCAGTCAACAGATATCTGCTTGGATTTGTTCTTGACACAAAAGGACCGCTTTGCGCTTCACTGGGTTATTAAGACCTCTCACATTTAAGGTGAGTACCTTAATCTCAGTAGCCGGCATTCACTCTGTTAAAGTTACTAAGAGCAATGGGGGGAGCGCTAAGGCTGATACTATTAAGGAACAGGATGTGTTTCTACCCCAGAGAGCCCATGTGATGTGGGCCTATGCTAGTCTTGCGAGGAAGGTGGACAAGGAACACTGAAACCTCCCTCAGAACAACCCCCCCCAGAAAAAAACCCAATTCGGAAAAAAGAGAACAAAGACATTTTGTCCATCATCCGTAGGTGATTGGAAGAGTAGTGGATTGGGGTAGTTCGTCAAGATCTCAAAAGTCCCCCTCCCGCCAACGGCCCAGGGGAAAAAACAAGCTATCAATTGGCCGTATAATATCATGAGGTTCAGCCAGGTTGGAACGAGGTCAGCTCCGTCGACACCGCCTCCAATGCGGCTTGCTGGCCCTTCATGATTTCTGCTGCAGGAGGCTTACTCGTACGACGCCTTCGTCCCTGTTGGCGCCACCGGGGCGTGGAGTCATCTGGTTCCACTGTATGGTTGGCCGTGTCGTTCTCCTCGGCCGGAGGGTCTATGCCCAGCAAACGGCAGGCCTCCGACAGTGATCGTAACTGATACAGTTTATTGTCCATTCCAAACACCAGGCGGAATGGGTAGCCCCAGCTATAGGAGATGTTGCGTGTTTGTAAGTGAGCCGTAATAGGTTTAAAGGTTCTACGCTTCTGCAGGGTGAGTGCTGACAAATCCTGGTATAGGACCGGCGACTGGTCTCGAAATATCAGTGGATGGAGCTGTCGAGCTTTTTGGAGAATCTCTTCTTTAGTGCGATAATCCTGCACACAGACCAGGATGTCCGGTGGTGGAGCCGAGGAGGCACGCGGGGGGCCTACTCTGTGCCCTGTCTAGACGGAGTTCCGTTTCCAGAGGCCTCCCTAAAATGTGATTGAATAGCTCCCTTGTGTACCTGAAAAGGTCTTTCGTGTCGCCGTCAAGTTTCACTCCACGGATCCTTATATTATGACGTCGGGAACGGTTTTCCAGGTCCTCAAGATGGGTCTGGAGATCAACCTGCTGATCATGGATCCGAAGAACTTCCTGCTGCAGTGCCGCTATTTCAATATCTCTTCCGTCGCTTTTGCCCTCCAGCTCAGCCACTCGCTCACCTATACCGACCAGGTCTCTGCGGACATCCTTTATTTCCTCTGTAAATTCCTTCTTTAGCGTGTGGATGTCCTCTCTTAGTGCGGTAAACAGTGACTCCAAGAAGGCCTTGGTAATCGGTTCCGTTCCATCCTCCCGCTCCGAGACGGGCTGGGCCGCACCCGAGGCCATGCTGGTGGATTGTTGGCTCGTTTGGGCCTTGGCGAACAAATCTTTCAGAGTCCTATCTTTACGCCCTCTGGACGTAGACATTTCGCGCATCAGGCACTAAAGGGCTGAGAGCCGAGCGCAGACCCCCGGGAAGCAAGACCACCACAGCAGGGAGTGACAGGGCTAGAGTGACTGCCCGTTCTGTTGCGTGTTGCGTCAGTGGATAATTGGGGCCAATGGACGGTGGGGTCGAGTGGGCCAGAGGTTGCGCTGCCGTTCAGGATGTGGCACCACTGCACCCCCAGCTGTATATTCCCTCCAATAGGTTGGCGCCCTCACCTCCGTCCCGGCTGACACCCGGATCCTCCGGCGGTTCCCCGCCCCCCTCAACAGGTGCCGGCGCCCCACACTCTTATCCCAGCGCGGTACTCAGAGTGGCACAGCGCAAGGCGCCCGGGATTCCCGACTATCCTCTCGTGATCTCTGGTGGCCAATCCGGCCTGGAAGAGGTGTCCACAGGCAAGCCCCAGTCAGTCTCTTGTTTGTCTCCCGGGCCCACCGCTCTACCAATTGGCCTTGGCGCTGTCCGTTCCGGCCCCGACCGGGCTTTCAGCTTCCCCCACTCACGCCAAGGCCAAACGTCTGTCCAAGCTGCTCCACACCTCACCAATACCTCAAAGGCAGATCATGCGCTTCTGCGCCCAGGCTAGCGCCACGTGGCAGTCAACAATCCTGCAGCTTCTCACCTCCCGGTGCCCCGCCGGAGCCCCCAACTGCTGCACGGGGCGATTTCCCCCTTTGAGGGGAGTCCTCAGTCCCCTATTGATTTCCCCCGGCAGAGGCCAGCAGGAGTGGAACTCTCAGAGCGCACACGGCACACCAAGATCAGGCCGTTGTTCGCACCACTTGTCCCCAGAGTCCCCGGTAACAGCCCTGGCCAGCTCCTCCTTACTTGGGCGGTGTGTCTCGCTTCTCCGCTCTGCCCCGGTGAGGCTCACAAGGTCCGTCCCTCCGGCGGGCTCACTTCACCCCAGGACCAGGCCGCAATGCGTGCAAGCAGTTACTGGTTGTTGCTACCGGTGCTCCGCCCGCCGGGTCTGCTCTCCAGCCTCCACCTTTTCCGGCGTCTCCCAGGCACGATACCTCTCCAGGCCAATCCGGGGAGCAGGCCCAAGCTGGGGCGCGAACGGCCCCTCTCTGCGCACCCCAAGCACGGTAGTCCGATGTTCGTCGGCCACCCTACCTTCCGCCTCCCGGTGGCTCATCCGAGGCTGCAGGGACACCGCTGGGCTCACTCAGCCACTCCGGCACTGTAGGTCACCAGGGACCTCGTGGGGCCGTCACCCGCGTCCGTGCGGGCCCGCGATTCAAAATGGCAGAGCGGGGCACTCGACCTCTTCTCAGCTCCCCACCGGACCTCCGTCGGAGCGGCTCCGCTGCTCCGCCACCTGTGAGTACTCGCCCGATGAGCCAGGATCCCCGATGTCAGTCACCGCCCCAACCAGGCTGTCCGTGGACCGTTTCGCCGCCGTCCGGGCCGCTCACAGCCCCGTCTGCAGTCGCAGGCCTCATTTAATGGCTCCGCCCACGGGTCCCACCGTTAGGGCTCCGCTGATCCGTCCGGGAAATCGGCACTCCCGAGCACCACCACTGCCCCGGCTGACAGCTTCGTCAGTGCCGGAACCGAACCGGCCCCAATACCTGGGCCGACAAAAGCTATAACGGCCAGATAACCGGTGCTGTAGCAGGCCGTCGGCGGGAGCTTTGGAGCAGTACGTCTGCTCACGCCGCCATCTTGGCCACGCCCCCAGCTCCGTCTTTTAAAACCATCTTATGCATGTAATTCCTTAACAACCCCAATTTATCATTGAAAACATCTGGAAAATCTTTTGTGAGATTCGCACCAACCACCGGGGGTTCAACCAGTAAGACTTGCTCAACATTATTAGGGTCCAGGGTAATACCTAATTCTTTCTGATGTTTCCACCCCAACAAACTTGACCCTTGTTTGGTTACATATACTTTCCCCACAGTGTGTCTGTTTTTAAATGAAATTCTCATTCTTGCCATACCTTCCAAAGGGATGGGTTCTCTATTGTACCCAGATGGACATATATCAGCACTTTCTAATTTGATATTGTGTTTGGCAAACTTTTCATCAAAAATGTTCTTCCCAACAAGGGTAAACGGGGAACATGAGTCTGCATATACCTTGAATTTTTCACCATCAAGATAAATCTCACAAGTAGGATAATGTGTCTTTTCTTCCATGTTCCCTTCTTCAATCTGAAAAATAAAGGTTTTTTCCTCATCCTTCTCTACCTCTGGATATTCAATGACATGTATTTTGGGACTGAATACTTTGCATACCTTTGAAAAATGCCCCCTCTTATTACACTTCCTGCAAATTACGTTCCTAGCAGGGTGTAGGAGAGTAGGATCTGCCTCTTATGTTGCCCTCACTTTTTTCCTGATGTTTACACTGGTTTCTGGCTATAGTCTGGCTGGGACCCTGCCAATCAGGGCCCCAGCCTCTCTGTTCTCTCTAAACGTTTGGAGTGCACTCTAGGTGCACTAGTGATTGGATACTGTGGTACCTTATGAGTCCCTAGTATATGGTACCTTAGGTACCAAGGGCATAGGTACTTCACAGGCCTACCAGGGGCTGAAGCATGTATTATGCCACCCCTGGGAAGCAGACTAAATCTGACACCACAGGCCTGCTACTGCAGCCTGGGTGAGGAAGTGCTAGCACCCCTCACTGAGATATAGGTCCCCTATATCTCTCCTGCACACACATTGAGACTTATCAGTCACCCCTAAAGCAGGCCCTATCAATCCGGAGGGCAGGGTGCTTAGTTTCCATGTGAGGGGGTGCCTCTGCCTGAGCAGGGCCCCTCTGCAGCTCTCAGAGTCCATTCTCTGGGGCTGTTTGTGGATGCGGTTAAACCATATACTCTTAAGTGCATTATATCCTCGCGGTAGAATGCTAACTTTGGAATGGCTGCATCAAAACATGTCGTGTTTGGTGTCAAACATCTTGGAATACTACCCCCCCGCCAGTTCTGGCGGCGGGGGTAGCATTCCACCCTTCTAGAGGGATAGACATGTACCTACTGTGGAAACGCGGTAGAATCCTGCAGAGCCCTGGCATCACAAATGGATGCCACCAGTCACAGACACTGGGCTGCCCTCCTGCTGATGACCAACACTCGCAGTGGAGGAAGCCCAACAATAGATATCCTGTCCCAAGGGGGTGTGACCACCTCCCAGATAGGGTTTAGTGTATTGGGGCTGGGTGGGTGCACTCTTAGAGTGCTTTGAAGTCCTGCACTGGGGGAGCAAAAGGCTCCTCTGTGCATATGCCAGTTCAAACCGGCTCAGGGGCTACCTGCCCCTGCTCTGGCGCGAAACTGGACAAAGGGAAGTGGGTGTAACCACCCACTCCCCTGACCCTCCCATAGGTGGGGTCATAGGGCTAGTCCCTCCCTTTCTTTTAGTATAAGAGGGGGAACCTGTGCATTGCAAACTAGATACCCCTGGATGACGCTCTACAAGAAGAATCCCGGACCTTCGACGTTCCACTACCTTTGGAAGATTGAAGAATCTCCCTTGGAGTCAAGGAGTGACTCCCTGCTTGGCAGGCACCAAAAACGACAACGACGGTCGCAAACTACGCCGCTCCCGCTGGAGCCCGAAGTCCCTGCAGCCCAGGAAGAGGATTTCCTGACTTCTACAAGGCCATCGTGAGTCCCCAGCGAAGCTGAGGCAAGTGGACCCCACGAGTGACGAAGAACCGCAGACCCTGGGTACCGGGCACTATTGTCGAGTGCAACCCCTTCACGACGTTCTACGAACTTGTGCTTTGGACCACGTGTGGTCCCAGCCTCCAGCAGAGATCCCTCCCAAAATCAGAGGCCTACACTGTCCCGAGTGACCGTGGGCCCCTGTTGAGTGAATCCTCCTGAGGTGTCTTTGCGATCCCTTGCCAGCCGGCTTGTGGGTCCCCAGAAGACTTTCCAAAGAAACCAAAGGGCTCCCCTGGTTGCTCCAGGCCTGCCCTGACCTACCCTTGCTGGGTAAGTTCCTCAGACCTTGCTGGTCTGCACCATTGACTTTTCCGTTCCACCACGAGACTTGCTGCTACCAAGGCTTGTTGGCTCCAATCGGGTCGCCGACACCGCAGTCAGCTGCAGACTTCATGGGACATGCTGAATCCAGCTCCTGGCCGTCCTCGACGCCTCCTGGACCTCGTGGTTGAAGAGTCAAGACACCAGTGAACGACCTGAATCTGTCGACGACGGTGGGCATTCATCTTCCTTGCCCCGGGCCACTGCCAAGTGCCCTTGAACACTGTCCCCTCTGCTTTCAGGTCTTCCTCCTTCCGAATCCAGGCTTGGATTCCACCGGACACTTCTTCTGTCGCCGCAAGTCTTCACTGGCTCCCATTGAAAACGACGCAGCGACCCGACACCAAAGGACACCTATGCACCCGGCTCCCCTGGGTGAGGTAACTTTAGCATTACGGTGCTCCTGTGGGTGTGGGCCCTAGAACTACTTACCCTGTAAGTGCCTTGCTTGTGGCTACCCTAGAAGTGCCCTAAAACCCTTATTTTCTAAGTGCGACAATTGCGCTGACTCGTATAGGGTTCACGTCTGTGTTACACATCGCGTCCATCTCCCTTGTAGCTCTATTTGTAACCATGTCCTTCGACTCGTACTGAGTCCGATCGGTGGGTTCACCTCGAACACACAAGGGGCCTGTAACGTTGAAATCTCCAGTGCGCTGACTCGTACAAGGTTCGCGTCTGTGTTAGACACAGCGCGTCCATCTCCCTTGCAACTCTATCTGTAACCGTGTCCTTCGACTCGTACAAGGACCGATCGGTGTGTTCGCCTCGAACACGCAAGGGACCTTTAACATTGAAATCTCAATCGCGTCGGTTCGCATAGACTCGTACAGGACTCGCACCGGTGCCAGGACACCGCGTCCGTCCCCTGTGGGTCTCCTACAACTACCTGGGGTGGTTCTTGGGGGTCCCTCGATTCTAACTGCTCTAGACCTAGGTCTAGCCAAACTAAGATTGGGATATTTGATTGTGCTAACTTATTTTGATATCATTTGATGTGTACATATGTTCCTGACTTCTAATCTCATAAAGAGATTAGTAGAGAGTTGTTTATTAATAAATACATATATATTTGATATATATACCTGTGTGGTGTCTTTTCATTTGGTGATTCAAGAGATTGTGTGGTAAAACAAGCTGCTTTACATTCCTCCAAGACTTAGCCTGAAGGCTGCTCTCCACAGCTACCACTAGGATAGCTTTCTATAAAGGTTGTCTTAAACCTACCAACCATAAGAGTCGAATTGTTCTGGTGCAAGGTGTCCACTTTAATTAGTGAACAGCATATACCAGGCCAACTTCTCACACAGGGCATTTCCAATTGTTCGCCAAATGGTTAGGACTACCACATCTAAAACACAGAAAGCCCTCTGATTTATTGCGTGGTACTTCTTTAATCTTTTCGCCTACCTTACATACAGCCACCTCACTAGAAGTGACCTTAGATTCACCCTTCTCTTTAATCATCCCTTCTGAACTCTTCATCTCCTTCATACACTGTGCTGTGTGTTCCAATCCCTTGGCTATACTTATAGCTTCTTCAAGGTCAGGATTCCTTGTCAGCAATTCCTCCTGTACCTTCGCATCATTTGTGCATCTAACAAGTTGATCCCTGATAAGGGAGTCTGTAAGAGCACCAAATTCACAAGTGGCTGACATGCCCCTCAATACCGCAACATAAGAGGAGACCTTCTCATCCTTCCTTTGACCTCTATTGAAGAATTTGTGCCTTTCTAGGACCACATTTATTCTTACTCTGAAGTGTGCCTCCAATTTCCTCAAAGTGTATTCATAAACATCCACCCCTGCTTCCTCTTCAGTGGATTCTTCATCAACTAGCCTTCCTGTGATGTCCTCAAAAACTTCCTCCCCTGAATACCAAGATTGTGCAGAAGGATATGTTGCTTTCTTATGCTTGAGAAATTACCACCCCCAATTGCAATAAGGTAAGATTTGAAAATACCTTCCCATCTTCTCCAAGGTATGTCAGGCTCTCCTAACTCGTTCAAAAAGGGGGGTGGCTGACTCATGCCAGCACCTGCCATGGCCTACCAATAGTATGTAAAGATACACCAAATATGCAAATGTAACTTTCAAATAAGTACCTTAAAACTGTATGGATCCCAAAAAGATGGGGAGTGTTAGGACAATGTCATTCATAAATATTTAAAGTTGAACAAATTTTGTTTCATTTCTTTGAAACAAACAACTTAGCAATAAATAGAGATGTGCGTTCCCTAAAGGATTCCACTGAGGACTTCAGCAACACCTTCCCCAGAATACAATAGTCCTCTTTTTATGGCTATGAATGCCTCCTTAGAGCATAGGAAGTTTAGACAAGAAGGCGGGAACTTCCTGTGAGGAAATCGAAAGAGATACTTTGCGCTGAAAACCTCTCACATGCCACAAGCAAAATGTGCAGGGAAATGTCTCCAGTACCTCCCGTTTAAATCTTCAAAAGAACAGAATCACATCCTTCGGCAGCGCCACAGCTGAGAGGAAAAGATCCGCCGTGAAGAGATCTCACATGCGCAGCTGACCGACAGGCAAACAGGCAATCCTCCGTCCTCTCAAGCTGATGCGGAACAGTGTCCCCGGCGCGCTCACAAAGCCTGGCAGCACAAATGCCAACTTCAGGAGATTTCCACAGCTCCGCTGGCTGACCCTCGCGCCGGTGCTTAAGAAAAGCGACCACTACGAGAATGTGGCGCACAGCTCCTGTGAAAACCTCGGCACCCAGGCAGCGGCTGCGATCCGCCCCCAAAGACTTCCTCCCAAGGAATCTGCAAGGTTTACGATTCCCTTGGTCGATGGGGATAGCCGATGGACACGGGGCAAAAAGGGGATTGAATGAAGAGGTTTCCCCCCCCTTTCTTCCAAAGACCAGCACTAAAAGTTACGGGAACAGCATGGCACCGCTCCGACTCCCCGAAGCTGTCACAGAGGGACCAAAAAAACCTCCCAGTCTCAATCAATATAGGAAAGACGACGAGTGTACAGGTCCCAGCCACTCCGGTAGAGAGACAGATGAAGTCCAAGGGCACCAGCGAAGCGATGCTGGATGGTTAACTCACCAACAGGAGTAAACCCGAAACAGAAAGGTCCCTCGTAGAACTCACAGCAAACTTGATCCGGACCAGCGCACGCTGATCCAGGCGACCGGCAAGCCTAATCTCAACCGGGGAGGGTACAGCGCTGTCCCTGTCACAGCAACCCTTCTCTCGTCGCCAAAATGAAGTAAATACCAACGCTGAAGGTAGGTGAGAAGTTCTTTATTAGCTAATAAAATGCCTGTACCCTCAGCTTGCCAGTGCGGTGCTGAATCTGGCAGAAGCACTGCCTGTCAACATTCCAAGGCAGCCTTCACCTGAGGGTTCTAAGGTGGAACCAAGGGGACAGTGAAGGGAGGGGTAGAGGGAATGTACCAAGTGGGAAGATTATAATACCCTCCCCCCCCCCCCGATTCTCCCCCAGGGCGGCAGAAAGCCCACTAGGCACAGACTTGTTTTTAGCAATGTACCTACCTGTAGATTTTGAACCCTAGCTCTGCCGGCACCTAGGGAAACCCAGCCAACCTATACATTTTTGAGAACTAGACAACCAGGGGAATCCAGGATGGGGTGACTTGTCTGGCTCTCACCAGGTTCTGTTACCCAGAATCCCTTGCAAACCTCAAACTTTGTAAAAAAAAAAGAAAATTCCTCACATTTTTGTGGTGAAAAGTTCTGGAATCTGCGTGGAGCCACAAAATTCCACCGACCCCCGCATTCCCCAAAGTCTTCCGAGAAAAATGGTACCTCACTTGTGTGGGTAGGCCTAGTGCCCATGACAGGCAAGGGCCCAAAACCTATTGAGGCGACATCAAAATTACCTATCACAAAACAACATGGTTTTGCAAGTGGGGTCCCATGAGTTTTTGGCCCGGGCTCGGTGGCCATCTAGGGAAACCTACCAAACCCACACATTTCTGAAAACTAGACACCCAGGGGAGTCCAGCAAGGTATGGCTTGCGTGGGTCCCCCCAACATTTCCCTACCCAGAATCCCATGCAAACCTCAAATTTAGCAGAAAAAATCACTTTTTTCTCAAATTTCTGTGTGGGAAAGTTCTGGAATCTGCGTGGATCCACAAACTTCGTACCACCCAGCGTTCCCCCAGGTCTCCCGATAAAAATGATACCGCACTCGCGTGGGTGGGTCAAGTACCCGCGACAGGCAAGTGCCTAAAACGTATTGAGGAGACATCAAAATGACCTATCACAAAACAACCTGGTTTTGCATGGGGGTCACCTGGGTTAAAGGTAACATCTAGATAGGTGTAACCTGTGTATTTCTCATACCAACTAAGATACACCCCTATGTATAGAGGGGGTATGTGGTTGTTTGACTGTCAGTCGCAAAAAGCTGGATTTTAGAAAAATTAGGCAGTAAAGTGGTAGGACAATACCTCTAATTTAAGTGAGGAGTGACAGATAGATGAATAGTGAATGAATTCTTGCCTCCACTTATACGTATACCTCAAGAAGAGGAGCCTTACATGAACAGGTCTTTTTGATTTAATGATATGTTGAGAGGAGGGCGACCTGTGAATTTTTTTCCGTCTGTAGCTCCTTTTGGATTGAGTTTCCCGAAAGCTGCCTGTTCGTGGGAGGTGATTTTAATTTCGTTGTATCTGGCTCCCTTGATCGTTGTCCCCCCGTACTATAAACCCCTCACATAGATGGCTCCCGGACTTCCTTGATGCCTTGGGCCTCGTGGACGCATGGAGAGTGTACCACCCAGGATGCATCCAGCACACTTTCCACTCCGGAGCTCACAATAGTTTATCTCGCATAGACTACCTTCTCACTCCAGCGTCGCAAGCAGGAAATATCAGGGAAATCAGACACCTTGCTCGAGGTATATCTGACCACTCCCCACTATGGGCAGAGGTGGTCATGGGTGAGAAAAGAGTGGGAAGAATAGCGCCTATTAACCCGTGGTACTTCCGGAACCCAGTGGTTAAAGGCAAGGTGGTGACAGCTATCGAAAATTACTTTCTAGAAAATAGGGAATCAGTGCACTCATCCCAAATCCTATGGGAAGCCTCTAAAACTGTGGTGAGGGGACAAGCAATCTCGCTTATAGCAGGGGTGTGGAAAGAAAAGTCAAAGGAACTAGTTCGCTTAGAAGATGAAATCCTCCTCATGGAGGAGGACAACGAAGGACCAATGACACAAGATAAACGAGACGAAAATAAATCCATTGCCACTGACATGGCTAAGTCACTGGGCAGAGACAAAGAGGGTAGGCTGTATGACCTGGGGGACAAGGCTGGAAAGTTACTGGCATGGCTGGATAAAAAAGAACTGGCGAGCAGACTGGTTCCGGAACTACTGGCCAGATCCGGGAAGTTATAACGGACCCACAAGTGTTCGCTGACGAGTTTGCAGATCACTATCGCTCTATCTATCGAACCAGCTCTTCCTTTACAGAAGAGGACTCGCGAGCTCTGATCAGGGACATAAGTCTCCCTTCATTGGCCACAGATGAAATAGACCTGCTAGAAAGCGACTTTACTAACGACAAAGTTGCCCAAGCAATTAGGAGCCTACAGTCCGGTAAGGCTCTGGGTCCCAACGGGTTACCAATTGAGCTTTACAAGCTGAAGCCGGATCTAATTGCTCCATACCTACGATACATATTTAAAGAAAGCCGTGAAGTGGGTCTGCTCCCCCAAGATCAAAGGATTGCTACATTGGTCACTATACATAAAATGGGCAAGCATAAAAACATATGCTCGTCCTATAGACCCATCTCACTATTAAATGCCGAGCCCAAAATACTCGCAAAACTGTTAGCCAGACGGCTGGCCCAAGTGATAGGCAAACTAGTGCACCCGGACCAATCGGGCTTTATGCCTCATTGGAATACTGCACTAAACTTGAGGAGACTGCATGGTGTATTGGGGCGCCAAGGCACGATCCAGGAAGCAGCAATCGTGGTTTCGCTTGACGCCGCGATGGCCTTCGACACCATAGAGTGGCCATATTTGTTTGCAGTCCTGGCCAAGATGGGATTTGGGCCCAATTTTATCGGGTGGGTACGCCTGTTGTATGCAGAGCCCTTAGCGCAAGTGGTCGTCAATAATAAGAAATCCGGAGTATTCGAACTGGGCCGTGGGACTAGACAGGGTTGTCCGCTGTCTCCCCTGATTTTTGCTGTTACCCTGGAGCCATTGGCGGCCTGGATTCGTGGAGACCCAGTAATCCGGGGACTGAAGTGGGCTGACTCGTGGGAGGATCGCATTTCTCTTTATGCAGACGACATACTGCTCTATCTTGCGTCCCCCCCCAAGTCATCACTCCACAGAGTACTTAATATATTCACTAACTTTGGGAAATATTCTGGTTACACGATCAACTGGAGCAAATCCCTAATGTATGTCCTCCGTGGCGAGCCACCTCTCCTACCGAGAGGGTGTCCCATGCAAGAAGCAAAAGGGGGCTTCCAATATTTGGGAATCTTTATCAGAGTAGATCCCAAAGCTAGTTATGACCGAAACCTACTCCCCCCACTGCAGAGACTGAAGCAAGACGTGGCCAATTGGAAGACTCTCCCACTCTCATTATTGGGGAGGGCGGCATTATTCAAAATGATGTCTCTGCCACGTTTTCTATATGCGCTTCAAAACTTCCCAGGTCCGGTCCCACCGAAATATTTTAAAGAGGTGGAAAGTCTCCAGAGGGAACTGCTTTGGGATGGTTGCCCTCGCATAGCTTTTCCAAAACTGGTCTTGAGTTGGTATGACGGGGGGGGATAGGGCTACCCGATATTAGGAAATACTACTGGGCGGCCCACCTGGCAGTCATTAATCAGTGTACGTACTGACATTGGGATGACCCAGGCTACAGGATGGACAAATGGTTGTTACCCGGGGGTAACTACAACATGGCCCTCTACTCTCAACCCAGGAACTTTTCCCTAACGGGACCGACCGGACATTCGGTGCACGTATGGCACGCAGTTAACAGAAGCCTGGGGTGGGAACAGAAGCTCACGATGGCAACTCCTTTATGGGACTCAGAGCAATTGGGCACCCTGAGAAGATCAAAGGGGTAGGATAAATGGGACCTGATTGGGATCACGAAAATAGGAGACCTATGGCAAAAGGGAGAAATAGTCTCCTTCGCTACCCTGCAACAAGAATACGACCTACCAGGCACAGAATACTTTAGGTATTTACAGGTGAGACACGCACTAACATCACACCTGCAGAAAGGAGTGTCCCCCCCCCCAGAAACCTCGCCGTTGGAAGACAGATTGCTTGATGGATACCTACAAACAAAAGCGGTGTCCCTAACATATAAGAAACTGGTCAATAATGCCCCGGATCCTCTCAGAGTAATCCGGGAGCACTGGGGGAAAGATGGGTTGGAGCTTGACGATGAGGAATGGCAGGAGGCCGTGGCCTCCCCACGGGAAGTGGCAATCTCCTCCAGGCTGCATCTGGTCCAATTGAAGATCCTCCATAGAATTTATGTCACGGGGACTCGGCTGGTCAGGATGGCAGGGCGGACGAGGGCATGTGCAGAAGGCAATGCGGTCGGGAGGGCACGTTTATGCATATCCTGTGGGACTGTGTGTACATCCAGAAATATTGGAAGGGGGTACATGACTGTTTCGGAGATGTCCTCGGACTTGTGGTAGGAATTGAGGCTAAGAGATGTCTCTTGAATGTCTGGGAGCCCACAGATTTAAGTAGGAAAGACCGTATATGGGTTACGCTGGGGCTGATGGTAGCCAAAAGGAACCTGGCTAGATTGTGGGGGGCTGGGACACCGCCCAGTGTTGAGGAGTGGAAAGCAGATATGGACTGGTGTATGCTACGGGAAAAAACTGTGTATGTTTCTAGAGGATGCCCCAAAAAATGGATTGACATATGGAGCAAATGGAATAGTTACTGTGGTAATATATGTGTTCCCCCGGTTGTTCCCTCCTTGGAGGACCCTGTAACGCCATAACGATCGCCATACTACTATATCATATGCTATATCGTACACCAGTGATAGTATGACTATAACTATGTAATGTGATTTACCCCATAGAATTGTGAATGGAAATGTTGTCTTTTTGTTGTTTAATAAAAAGATTTAAATTAAAAAAAAATTACCTATCACAAAACAACCTGGTTTTGCAAGGGGGGTCACCTGGGTTTTTGGCCCCGGGCTCAGCGGCCATCTTGGGAAACTACCAAACCCACACATTTCTGAAAACTAGACACCCGGGGGAGTCCAGCGAGGTATGGCTTGTGTGGATCCCCCAACGTTTTCCTACCCAGAATGCCCTGCAAACCTCAAATTTTGCTGAACAAATCACTTTTTTTCTCAAATTTCTGTGTGGGAAAGTTCTGGAATCTACGTAGATCCACAAATTTCCTACCACCCAGCGTTCCCCCAGGTCTCCCGATAAAAATTATACCTTACTCGCGTGGGTGGGTCAAGTACCCGCGACAGGCAAGTGCCTAAAACGTATTGAGGAGACATCAAAATGACCTATCACAAAACAACCTAGTTTTGCATGTGGGTCACCTGGGTTTTTGCCCTGGGCTCGGCGGCCATCTTGGGAAACTACCAAACCCACACATTTCTGAAAACTAGACACCCGGGGGAGTCCAGCGAGGTATGGCTTGTGTGGGTCCCCCAACGCTTTCCTACCCAGAATCCCCTGCAAACCTCAAATTTAGCTGAAAAATCCACATTTTCCACATATTTTTGGGTGGAATCACCGTGCCGGCACAAATGTATTACCCCACAGCGTTCCCCTCAGTCTCCCGAGTACAATGATACCTCAGTTGTGTGGGTGGGGCAAGGGCCTGTGACTGAGAAGAGCACAAAACATAGGGATTAAGGGTATAGCACCGAGAATTCTAAGCGCTACATTTTTAAAAAAAATACGTTTTTAGCCAATTCTGCGTTGGACACCCACACAAGTGAGGTATCATTTTACTCGGGACACTAAGGAGAACGCTGTGGGGTAGGACATTTGTGCTGGCACAGTGATTCCACACAAAAATATGTGGAAAATGGGTTTATTTAGCTAAATTTGAGGTTTGCAGGGGATTCTGGGTAACAGAACCTGGTGTGAGCCAGACAAGTCACCCCATCCTGGATTTCCCTGCCTGTCTAGTTTTCAAAAATGTATAGGTTTGCTAGGTTTCCATAGGTGCCGGCAGAGCTAGGGTTCAAAATCTACAGCTAGGCACTTTGCAAAAAAAGGGTCCGTTTTCACTGTGGAAATGTGGTGTGTCCACGTTGCGTTTTGGGCTGTTTCCTGTCGCGGGCACTAGGCCTACCCACACAAGTGAGGCACCATGTTTCTCGGAAGACCTTGGGGAATGCGGGGTCGGTGGAATTTTGTGGATCCACGCAGATTCCAGAACTTTCCACCAAAGAAATGTGAGGAAAATATGGTTTTATTTTTACAATGTTTGAGGTTTGCAAGGGATTCTGGGTAACAGAACCTGGTGAGAGCCAGACCAGTCACCCCATCCTGGATTCCCCTGGGTGTCTAGTTTTCAAAAATGTATAGGTTTGCTAGGTTTCCCTAGGTGCCGGCAGAGCCAGGGTTCAAAATCAACAGCTAGGCACTTTGCAAAAAAAGGGTCCGTTTTCACTGTGAAAATGTGGTGTGTCCACGTTGCGTTTTGGGCCGTTTCCTGTCGCGGCCACTATACCTACCCACACAAGTGAGGTATCATTTTTATGGGGAGACTTTGCGGAACGCAAAATTGTGGAGCAACTGTTATTACGTATTGACTTTCAATGCATTTCTGCCTTCCAAATGTAAGACAATGAGTAATAAAGAAGTCACTTTGAAAAATGACCTATAATTCACATGCTGGTATGGGTACCCACAATTTCAGAGATGTGCAAATAGCTACTGTTTCTAAACTCTATATTTTGTTCCCATTTCAGAAATACATAGGTGACTTTCATACCGATTTTTCCCTGTTTATATTTTTCCAAATGAATTACTATATACCCGATACACAATAAATAACCATTGCACGACGCTGCTCAGTTATTGGCTCTGGGTTCGTCGGGTTCTTGGTGAACCTACAAGTCCTATATATCCCTACAACCAGAAGGGTCCAGCGGATGTAACTGTATATTGCTTTCAAACATCTGTCATACTTAGTAGAAGTTACAGGTGAAAACGTTGGCACAAATGGCTGTTTTTTTTAACTCATTTTCAATTGTTTATATTCTCAACTGTTAGTTTCTATATGAAAACCTTGAAGGATCTACACAAATGACCCCTTGCTGAATTCAAAATTTTGTCTACTTTTCAGAAATGTATAGCTTTCCAGCATCCATCATTGGTTTCATACCCATTTTCACCATTAACTGGAAGGAGGTTGAAAGCACAAAAAATAGCAAAAATAGGCTATGTCCCAGAAAAATGCCAAAACTGTGTAAAAACAAATGTGGTTTTCTGACAAGTCTGCTTGTCCCTGAAAGCTGGGAAGATGGTGATTTCAGCACCACAATCCCTTTGTTGATATCATTTGCAGGAAAAAATTAGATGCTTTCATCTGTAGCCCTTTTTTCCCATTTTTCAAGAAAACAAAACATTTTGCTGTATTTTGGCTAATTTCTGGGTTCCCTCCAGGGGAATCCACAAACCCTGGGTACCTTTAGAATCCCTGTGATGTTGGAAGAAAAGGACGCAAATTTGGCGTGGATACCTTATGTGGTCGAAAAGTTACAGGGGCCTAAGCGCGAACTACCCCAAATGGCCAAAAAAAGGCTTCGCACGGGGGGGGGGGAAAGGCCTAGCAGCAAAGGGGTTAAAAGGACAAGATAAATCTAAAAATTGTAAATTTACACGTAGGTCTGTCGGGAATTCCGCAAGTCCTTGGATACCCAAACATTTCAGAGCTACGAATGGAAATAAGCATAAACCATAGATTTCTAAGTGTAAGCCTCACTCTGAACTGGGAGATTATGGGCCAGTGAAAAATCTGCCTGTTTATGGTGGTATTCAATATGCGAAATATGAGGGTGTATGGATACTCTTCGCAATCGAAACACACACGATTGTACACCTTTGCTGGCACTAACGCCAGGAGCATAAATTGGGTGTAAAAACCACTGGGGAAGTTAAAGAATGCCCACAAAGATGCAATTCTGTTGGTGTTCGCTGCCTTCCTAACGGCCACCCACTGACATGGCCATGGATCCAAAGAAAGACCCATATTCCTGCCCCTATCCCTAAGCGTAGTATGGTTGAAAATGCACATATTGATGGATCCTTGTGCAGTGGAAAGACCCATCTGTAAATTAGGATTTTTTTTGTGCATGTACATTTAACTTTTACTTTATTAAGCCCGCCTACAAATTGGGTGGTAGGTGGAAGGCATGCTATTTTAACTTATAATGTTGTCAGGAATTTGCAGGGCGATATAAATATATACACCTTCAGAGGTATAGTTCGTTTTGATGATGGTCATTTAGGGGCTGATAACAGCGTTTCCATACATTTGAGCCACTTACTCTTGGAGTTCATTCTGACTACTCCGTTGCCAATTCTAATACATTTCATTGAGTTATTGTAAAACGCACTTATTCACGCCCGTGTTAATCTCAAAAACATTTTAGCCAAACTCCCTCAGTCACGAGCAGGGAACTTGCATATGACCAAGGAAACTAACGTAGATTCTGCTATCAGCTTTTCCTAAATCCGAACCATTTTCCCAATTTAAAAAGTCCATCTTTTAAGAGCAAGGATTTTTTGACTGCTTTAGCTGTCTCAAAGGCCTATAGATACCAATCTGCAGAGCGTCATTCCCTTTCGGCTGTTGAATTGTTTGGGTCAGCCTCCTCCAGTTATTAGGTTGTTGGGGTCAACTCCCTTCACCAATTGCTGTAAGATTGTTAATGATGCTGTTGACTATGTTGATCAGGTCAGAAAAATGAACTTCTCTAAACTTATGGTATTTGATTTTTGTTGTATGATTTGATCTCCGGAGGAGTTCTTCGATTACAACACCAGAGGATCATTGTTTTCATCATGTGGCAGAAACCTTTTGTTGAATGCAGAAGCCATCTTGAAATAAAGGCCTCCCCCTCAAGATGTGATCAATTATTGCAGGTTTACAACTGCTCCTGCCCAGCGGCGGTGCGTCCATTGGGGCGTTGCCCCCCGCCCGCAGCTCCCGCGGCGTCTCTGAACTTAAGTAAACTCTCAGTTTACTTAAGTTCAGAGACGCCGAGGGAGAACTGACAATGCCTGTCAGTCAGCATGACGTCGGACCGCCCGCCCCCTTCAGAGTCTGAAGGAGGTGGGCGGTCCGGCGTCATGTTGACTGACAGGCATTGTCAGTCAGACCGTCACCAGGGGCATACAGCAGCACAATGCACAAGTGCGCATGAGAGGGGAAGGTCGGCGAATTTTTCCGCCGTGCCCAGTCATGCGCACTAGTGGCTGCACAGACTGGCGCATGCCCATTAGGAGAGCGAGGGTTGAGCAAAGGCTCAAACCTCGGTCTCCTAATGGGCAGGCGGGCGGAGAGTAACCGTGCCCTAAGTCAATCCTGGCGCTGCTGGCAGCGCCAGGATTGGCTGAGCGGGGTTGCCACCCACTTGCCAGCAGTGATGCGGCTGTTCCGTTCCTGTAGGCGCCAACGGACCCGAAACGGCGCGGACCTGCTCAGGTAGGATTTTTCTTTTCTTTTAAAACTCAACCCCCCCCGCCCCCAGACACCCCACCCCCGCGAGCCGCGACTGTAGGGAACTCAACCTCTGTGGACCTCTTAGTAATCTCTGGGATCCCACAGGCGTTTTAAGGCATGGATGATATAGATCTGGCCGAGACCCTCCCCCCACATGGCCCTGTTCGTCCGCACGGAGCTGGTGGAGCGCTTCACTGTTTTTGCCTACAGTTCTGTGCGTGAGCAAAGATTGCACTGCTGACCGCGCCCTCACTTACAATACGACAAGCGAACATACAATATTTGGGGACATTACTTTGACTTTTGCCTTACTGGAACATGACATTTTATTGTTCGTTCCTTAAAAATTATAGCAATACTGTTAAAAAAGGAAAAAATATATAATGAGAATTTCTTTTGCCCTAGTGTGTTGTGTTTACAAAGAGAAGCATTTACAGTTTTACAAACATGCAAAATGAAATATTTAGAAATGTGCTTGAGTTTTTCTGTTTTAATTGCAAGTTTTCTAGCCTCTGTCTATCTGGATACACCCCTTTGTGGCTGGACTGGAGGGAATGGGTTTGGAAAAGACACATCAGTCAGACTTCTGGTTCTGTACATTACTCTCTGTTGTGTTGGCGTTGCACATTGTAGTGTGCTGGTTCTACTCATTGCTCTCGGCTGGATCCACACGTTGTATTCTGCTGGCTCTGTATATTGCTCATTTTTGGCTCTGTACATTCTCTACATTGGGACTTTGCAGATGTCTCCCATTTGGCTTTGGGCAGAACTCACTGTTGGCTCCGCACATTGCTGATCATTGGTTCTGTACGTTACTCTGTATTGGCTCTGTGCATTGCACGTCATCGTTGACTCCTTAAAATTGAGCTTTCGCCTTGGTGCATTGCTTTGTTGGCTCTGTACATTGCATAGTGTCTGCTGTGTAGATTGCTCAATGCTTGTGCTTTGCTTTCTGTTAACGCTGTATAAAGTTCTGTGTTGGTTCTGTATCTTTCTGTGTTGGCTCTGCGCATTGCTCATTGTTGACTCTGTACATTGCTGCCCATTAGTTGCTCTTTACATGTCTCTTTTTTGGCGAGAGGGAATGCATTTCAGCGATTTAGTTCCTCTCTTACTTTACATGTTTACTTAATCTTGCATTCCCCATGACTTAGCTATTTTATAATGTTTATCTGTATTTTTTTCTGTGCATACTTTGAGGCTTGAGCCATGCCAGGTGTTTATGAGGGGCTTTGAGCATGCCATGCAGGCGCTAAGGCTAAAGCCAAACAAAGTGCCTGTCAGTGGGTTGGCCTCTCTGCAGAGCACACAGAACAATGTTTGTGTATTCCATTTGCAACTGAAATTCTGTGGAAATGTGCATGAAGGGGGTACACTGATGTCAAAATATTTGCAAGGCAAAAGTAAGAGAAATTAAGGTGCTTATATTTGAGGGAGTGCAGTGCATGTTGGGGGCGGTGAAGTGACAGAGATGTGAGGAGGGGCATTCGGGGGAAGAGTGAAAAGAGGATGCTGAAGAGGAAAGAGAGGGGGTTGAAGATGTGCAGATGGACAAGATATGCAGAGAAAAAGAGGATACATATCTAACATAAAGCACGCATAATTGAAGGCCAAAACTCCTTCCAAAGGCCTCAATGCTATTTAATTCCCAGACTCACTATTTCAGAAGTTCAGAATTTAAACATTTTCAATGTTAATTATTTATAAGAAATCATTGTTACTCATTTATCTTAAACAGCTAACACCCAGTGACAAAGCCAATCATACTGACAGGCTTTAGGCGTATGTCAGTTGCTGTGCCATTTATCTGGATAAAATTACATCTCAGAGAGAAACCAAAATACCGGTCTGATGGCACACTATGGGAATCACAGAAATGTATTTGGCATGTTCCTTTATAGGGAGCACCCACTTTTTTCATCTCACTTAAAGACCTGTCTGCACATATTTCTATATGACTGGTTACAGTCAGCAGCTGTGGGTACTTCCCGAAGTCTGGTTAGAGCATATTTTTCAAAAATTAATGCTGCATGCAGTGCAAGACACTGGGCAAGCATACATTTTAAAGGGCTAAAGTTGTCATGCAGAACAATTTACATATTACAGTAACTGTTGAACAAATTAATGCAAGAAGATACGGGGCAGTTTTTAATGTGTTTAATATTTCAAGACTATACGTTCCCACTGCTTAATAAGCCTTGCTTTATCGCTGCATTCATTCGCTTTAAAATGCACCATTTGCAATCTTTTTTAAATTTCTTTCTCAGGAGAGGGACTCTCCCTAGACCCCAGGTTTGTCCATTGAACTTGTTCACATCGCTAACTAGTGTTTTCTATTGGAAAGGGTAGAGCCAAAGCAGTCTTGCTTAGTACCCTAGCCCTCTTCAGAAGTCAGACTTGCTTGGCAACCCTGAAATTCTCTGAAATAATGTATGAGTTTTCTTTTATGAATGCTTAGAAGAACTGAATTTTTAGTCCATTTATCACAGAAATAGTGCTGAAAATCGCACCAAAAAGATGCAAATTTTTTAAAAATTTCTTCACTGGGGGAGAACCCCCCCCGAACCCACCTTATTGCCGTCGGGCTCGCTCGCTCGCTCGCATACGTTGATTCGTTCTGCATACGCCCCACCAGTTTCAAATCCCACCAGCCGCCACTGCTCCTGCCACTCATGCTGTCCTCCATACATACACAAGAAGCTCACATAACTACCGCCTGTTAGTTGGTGCTCCCCGAGTGAGCAGCACACACACAAACACACAATAATAATTCCCCTGCTTAGGCCCCATTTCATAGCTCCCCCTTTTGCATGGCCCATTATTTAAGGGCTCGGATACTGACAGTCATATGAATGCTTGATGCTGCTTACAGCAGCAGCAGAAAGCCCTATGAGTCCTCAATATTAAAGTGAGTGGTCAAAGGTGCTTTATGGTGATCTACCCAGCAATGTCCATTTTATGATCACCTGCTTGTAAAATCCCTGCACCACATGTCCTTTACTCAAGAAAAGCGGGGACACTTCAGATGTTACATACTAAATGTACAGGGTTGGACTCTGCCTCACTCTTCTAATCCTCAATTTCCCAGAAGCTCCAAGATGCATTCTTGTGATTTACAATGTTTTGTCAACCACAGATGCATGCGCATGATTTTAATTTAAGGTCTGTGGCTTGTTGTCCAGGACTGGACATAATGGTCTTCTCTCTCTCGTCCGTCTCGATTGCCCAAGGAAAGGGTGACTACTCCTAATAGCCCCAGCACCTGCAGTGCAGTATACACGGAAACTGTCCGATGTCTCCTTAAAAGAGACCAAAAAAGGAAGAAAAAGCCCAGCAGAAAGAAAATATCTAGGGCTACACAGGGAAATCTTGAGGCAGAAGAATGGCCGAACTACTCTGAGGAAGGGTAGGCAAGAGCCAAGCAGCAAGAAAAGCTCCAGAAAAATCCAACAAGACTATCTGAAGAAAAAAGGCAACATTTTTCAGGTTAATCTTTTTGCTGGAGGGGGTGATGAATGCAATAACAAATTGACTTTAAATGTGCTGCAACGCATCCGACTAGAGCATTAAGCTCTTTGTGTGAAAATAACAGGGATTGGCTTCACAGGAAGAAAGGTTGGATTGTATTTTAGGTTTGGCAAAATGTCACTAATAAAAATATTAATGGTGGCCATCTTGGACTGGTTCACATAAATTGGTTGGCCACACCTTCTTCCCCGAAAGATGATTTAGGCAGGCAATAGGTAGGCCATACTTTATTAAAAAAAAAATATATATCCGAGAGATCGCCACCGCTCTGGTCCCCCTCCAGCTCACGGAGTAGAGCTCAGTTAGCTGGAGGGGGATTGGGGGCCCTTTAATTAACAAGATGGGCTTTAAGTGTGGACTAAGCTGTGGGAGGCGACAGCAAACATAACAGAGGGAACACCAGGGCCAGCGGTATTGCCACCACACACCAGCAAGATACCCTAGGAGAGCCAGGCGTGCAGCTGGGAACAGGCCGGGAGCGAGACAGTCACGACATGCATTGGAGCCAGAAGAATTTCACCAGGAACTTCGCCAGGAAACTGAGGCCAGCCCTAAAGGAATGGGACTGATCCTGAGGAATGGAAAAGGAAAGCCCTTGGAAGTGCCAGAAAGTATCTTATTTTTATCAAAGCTAACTTGCACTCAATACTCTAAAAGGCACATGAAGTACTGGAACACTTAGGGGAAAAGGAACAAAACACACGTCTCACTCCCCCTCCCCCTCCTTGACATCAAAGTACTAAATCATAGGGAGGGACAATTAAAAGGAAACCAAGAAAAACAAACTAAATAACTGAGACACTGACACCCGACTATCCAATAAAAAAACAAATCCACCAGTGTAAGACTAGTGAAACCATAGAGAGTGACCAAGCATTAGCTAATTAAACTTTCAACATAAGTGGTCACAAAAAGCATCGCAAGGAGACCCAGAAGGAGAACAAAGATCCTTGCCACAGCAGACGTGTAGCCTGGAGAGCGAGTCTCCCTTTTTTGCTCTTTTAAAAGCTGTCCTTCACCAACAAATCCGCAAGTCAACAGAGTTCACAGAGGCAGTAAGTGGCCAGAAACCAATATAAGCCATGACAGTTTCAGAAGCAACTGCTCTCACACTAGAAACTATCATGCAGGAAATTACAGCAATGAGAGCCAAGATGGTGACAGCAGAAACCAATACAACGTCACTAATCTCTGAAGTAAAATTTAAGAGAAATGACCTCGCCTGTTTCAATACTATATTAACCTCAGTGGAGGCACAGATGGGGGGAACAGTAACCCACCCAGATAACACACACGAATTGGGGTTCAGAACACTGGCACCTGCAGAATAAGGTAACAGGATTAGAAGACAACACAAGAAGAGATCTCATGCACTTTTATAGCATACTAAAAAAATCAAGGGGGGGCAGCAATGTATGCCTTTTTGACCGGATTCCTACCCACGCTACTCAATTTAGAATTTCTGCCAGCATTAGAATTTTAGAAAGCCCACAGGATCTACCCTAGAGGTTCCCTGAATAACATCCCCCGACCTATAATAGCTTGCTTTTTGAGACTCAAGCAATCGCATCTGGTAATACAAGCAGCCTAGAATGAGAATAATCATGAAGATGAAAGATGCATGATTAAAAAGTCAGGTAGGCGATTGCTCGTTTGAGACTACCAGGAAACATAAGGCCTTCCCAGCATTCAGGCTCAGACTGAAGAAACAGGAAATCAAATATGGTACACGGTCACAAAAGGCCTAAAAAAAAGTTCCTCAATAACCTGGAAACCACTGAAATGGAAACAAATCCATCCTCCGGTACAGGGACCATCTTACACATGGTGCAATCAGACAACCGATTCACGACGGCCACACGATACACATCAAGGATGCAGGGACTCAGATAAAGAAGGACTGGCCAGTGTCCTTGATGTCGTGCCAAAGGCGAGTATATACCCAAATCACCGCTGAAAGCAGTGACTAACTCCGGACACCTGCAGAATAACCTGACCCCGGAAGGATTTCCCTAGCAAGCTGATGGGAGGAAAGGGAGACTATAGTAATTAATGACTCATGGGATTAAATAACATGCCTAAAAGCACTGATAGCCACAGGTCCACAGTGGTATCCTTTTTCAGTTATTGTTACTATTTTATTTCAAGGACTGTTTGTTGTCAGTTTGTTATGGTAAAGTTTAAGGTTTAGAGTTATCATATACTTAGCAATATTACCTCTAGAGCATCGAGGGTTGGATTGAGAAGGCGTGGCTCGTGGTGGTGGGGTCAGGAGAAATGGAGCGCACTTGACCAGAGGATTTTACTCATACCTGCAAGGGATACTCTGCATTCAGTAGTAGAATAGAGGCCCAGAACTAACATCTCCATTGGTCGACTGGGTGTTACTTCTCCATTTTCCCTCTGCCCCCCCTCCCTTCTTTTTTCTCCCTCCCTTACTCTGCTTTCTCCTCCCTCTAATTAGGCCACTAACCGAAACAAATAACATGACAAACCTTGCTTGCCTCCATAACATTGTAATGCCACATAACACTGCAGCTTACTCCTATATCATTGATTTTCACCGAAATTAAGTTATATGCTAAAATCCTAGCCAACTGGCTACAACCCGCCTTACCATACTTGATTAATCGCAATCAATGTGGCTTCATGCCCAGGCGTAGTACTAGATACTGCATCCAGAGGGTCCAAATGGCAGTGTCCAGGCTGGGTGCGTCTCATCCTCCTGTGGCGCTGTTTCTCCTAGATTTTGAGAAGGTGCTTAACACAGTAGATTGGTCCTATCTTGAGGCTGTTCTTGAATGCGCAAGTTTGGGGACGTACATGAGACATCTTATCAGGTCCTTCTATTGCCAGCCCTATTCCCAGGTCCAGGTCAATGGCTCCTTGGCTGATCATTTCCCTATCCGGAGGCTATCCCCAGTATTGTTTGCCCTCGCAACTGAGCCCCTTGCGAGGCTCATTTGCTGCAACGCCCAGCTTAGTGGGTGGTCATGGGCCGGAGGGCCAGAGGAGAGGATCTCTCTCTATGCTGATGATCTATTGTTCTTGGCTGACCCCCCCCCCCACTTCGGGGCCCTGTTGTCTGGAACTCCTTACCATATTCGAAGAGGTCTCTAGCCTCCAGGTGAATTCTTCCAAATCTCTGTTGGTCGTATCGGAGGCGAAGCCGGCACAAATCTCTGGCAATGCGAAATCCCTTTGCAACGCTTTTCCTTTAAGTGACTGGGATTCCATATCTCCCTGCTTCCTGACCTCACGAGGCACCTTCATTTGACCCTGCTGATGTCCAAAATGAAGACCGACATACAGAACTGGTTGTAGCTTCCCCTACGTGTGATGGGCTGTGTCACCCTTTTCCAAATGATAATTCTCCCCCGGTTCCTCTACATATTTCAAAATTTCTCACCCCAATCCTCCCGAGCTGGTTCCGTGTGCTTAATTCCACCCTCCACTCCTTTCTTTGGTCAGGCGGTCATTCCCAAATAGTGTTTCATAATGGTTGGCAGTCTCCCTATGACGGTGGACTGGGGATGGTAGCTCGCCAGTGTTACTACCTGGCCTCCCAACTGATCGTGGTCATTGATTGGTTCTGCGGTGGGTGGGATGATCCAACATACTGTGGGGAACTCTCCTCTTTAGACAATGACCTTATTCTGGATCCTCTGTATGGCACTTCTTTACCCTACCCGATATCACTCGTGTGATTTTCCTTTGTTGGCACTCAGCCTAGAATGGTACATTGACAGGGATGACTCCCCTGTGGAGAGGCCATTGGCTTCACCACACAGCTGGCCGAGAGGGCTTCCATAAATGGGACATGATTGGCGTCTCGGTCCTTGGGGATGTTTGGGCGAGGAAACACAATCTGCCTTTCCAAGAACTACAAGGTCGCTTCGAGCTTCATTGGACCCAATTCCATAAATACATACAGTTACATCACGCACTCCTAGCTAACATATCTCCAGACACGGAGATACCGGAGTTTAGCCCCAGGGAGGCCAAGTTGTTGATGAGCCGTATTGGTAGGGGTGCAATCTCAGTTTTACCGCTCATTCATTGTGAATGCACCACATGATCTTGACAAGCTCCAACTCCATTGGGAGGGTTGACGAACTTGATAAGGTGGTTTGGAGAGAGGCCCAGTTGGCCCCACGCATGCTGGCTATTTCTACTTGCCATCGATTGATTCAACTGAATTATTTGTCTGCTACATACCTTACCCCGGTAGGCTTACACTGGTCTGGCAAACGTCCCCATCTGGCCTGCGTCCGCTGCTCGGAGGCTCCGGCCAATTTTTACCACATTGTTTGTGCTTGCCTGGTCATTTCCGTGTATTGACAGCAGGAGTGCAGCGAGCTCTCTGACATCATGAAGCGGGATCTTGACCTTACCCCTAGGGTGGCTCTGCTGGGGATGGTTGATGAGATGGGAGGCTCTCAGACTGAACGCACGTTTGTGGGTGTTGCCCTATCGGTGGATAAAAGGGACATTGCTCAGTGGTGGAATTCCCCCAGCGCCCCGACCCTGGCAGAATGGAGGGCAGGAGTGGACTAGTACGCTCAACTTGAAAAGTGTGTTTACATTGCTCGCAGGTGTCCAGGGAAACATGGCAAGATTTGGGGAAGGTTGGGGGGCATATTATGGACTGGGGATGTGGCTTGTTTGTAGCTGGATACATTGTGAAAGTGAAATTCGTGTGTAATTGTACTTGTTGGTTTTAAAACTAATAATAATTTGTTATAAAAAAAAAAAACACTGCAACTTGATAACTAACCTATACAAGGCGTGGATGCAGAAGAACCAAAACACCCGAGCGAACACTCGGCCGTAATCAATTTACACTGTCCATTGGACAAGTAAGTTCATTATGACCCCTGGTTGTCATCATATACTTAGCCCTTGCCCTCACCCAGGGGTGGCTCCTCTGCTATGGCGGAGGAGCGTCGCCCCACTGCTTTCAAGCAGTGAGAAACCTAAAGTGACAATAACTTGTAGTTATTGTCATTTTATGTTTTCTGTCCTGCTGCTTTGGCAGGCTGCTCTGCTCTCCGAGCAGGGCAGGGTAGGAGTGGTTTGCACACTACAAAGTGCGCAATGACTGTTTGGTTGGCCCTCTCCGGCCGCCCAAACCAGTCATGCGCACTTCCCTGTTCTCCATATAGGCTGCATTACAACCTGCATGGAGAACATGCCCACCCCTCCAGCCCCTGGCTGAGTGCCATGTCACAGCGCCAGACCAATCACAAAGCTGCAATTGCAGCGTTTTGATTTGCTTAGTGGAGGGGGCCTGGTAGCCTGCTTCCTGTTCCTGTCGAAGGCAGGAGAGCAGAAGCGGAGAAGACATGGGACCCGGCCTCGAGGTACGTTTTTTAAAATGTATTTGATTAATTCCGACCTCCCCCACGCCCCCTCCCATGCGTCACCCGCGGCCCCCGCACCCACTCATGCTGCGGCCCCAAGACCCCTCCTGGACTGTGACAGCATGAGTTGAGACCCCTGAATAAAACTTTTCACCCAAAGTAGAGAATCACAACAATAATAAAAACCTATCTTCTCACAGACTCCTATCCGAGGACTAATATTTTTATTAAACTTTGATAAATTACTGCTTCACATCTAGCACATTATTAGTGAGCGGATTATCAGAATTACTCTCTGACTCAGCCGAACCCAGAAAAGGCAAATACCCAAATGATATCCTACATGGAGAATTAAAGACATGGAAAATCTATGACCAGCATCCATTTCTAATCATGTAGGGCCCAATATTCAATACAGTCCTCACTAAAATATCAACATCGTCAATCAAAAGAGGCAGATATGACCTTTCAGACATTCAACCGGAAACCCTCTAAACATTGTGGGCATGATTCACAAAGGTAAACTGAGACTAAAGTCTAACTTTACGACTTTTGGTATTCACAAAGGGCATTTACTACTTGTAATTGTCCTTTGTGAATACCAAAAGTTAAACTTTACAACTTTCGGTATTCAGAAAGGGCATTTATGAGTAGTAGATGCCCTTTGTGAATACCGAAAGTCGTAAAGTTAGACTTTCGTCTCATTTTACCTTTGTGAATCGGGCCCTGTCTCTTTAATCATGAACAGCATGAATCACTACATCATATGTAAAAGAAATGCTATCACTAAGAACAAAGACATTGCACTGCTTCGGGAGATGCACTTATCACAGACAAAATCTGAGAAACTAAAATGAGATGTGGTGGGTAATGTAATCTTCAGCAGCCGGCAGTGTCATTTAAAGGATTTTGGGGGCCCTGGGCAAGACTTACTTTGTTCCGAAAAATATGGAATACAAAAAAAATACAAATACTGCCTTCAGAGAAAGAGGTCCTGAGGAAACAGATTTCTATTTTCTCAGACGATAAAGGTTCAGTATGTTTCCCCAAACCATTAAGGTCAGTAGCCAAAGCATCAATAAGGGGAATTATGATGAAAGACAGTGGTGTCCAAAAAAAACAAAGAACAGAGAAAGAGGGAAGCGCAAGTGGCCACAGCTGCAGTGTGTGGTAAGAGGGGCACCATTCACATTCACCATCAGTCAACAGGGCCTATGCAACATAATATTCTCTACACACTGTGTCGGGGAACAATATGAGAGCTTAAAAAGAGGAAATACTGTCTTTACTGCCAAGATTATCAGCAGATGAAAAAGAACTAATAAAAAGAAAGATAACAAAAGTCGAAATAGCAGCAGCCATCTCGGAGCTACCATACTGTAAGTCAACCAGGGGCAATGCCTTCCCCAGTAAATTGAACAGCAGAGCAAAGAACAGATAATCAACAACCTTTAGAAAATATACAAAGAAGCGTACACCACAAATGCTCTATCACCGCACTCTGATAAGGCCCACAGTCCTCTCCAAACTGGTAAAAAAAGCCTTGTACTGTTTGTGAGGAAACTAGCTTTTTGCTGGTTTACCCCCACTTTTTGCCTCCATTTTGACTACTGGGTACTGGTGTTACGGCTCTGAAATACCCCGAGCCCGGCTAAACAGGACTCGGTGCATGTGCTCTGACCCTTAAAATGGTGCATACTTAATTGGCTTGCCCCCAATTGGCATAGCCTAACTTACTTGCAAGTCCCAAGTATATGGTGCCAGGGGTACCCAGGGCCTGTAAGTTAGAGTGTCCCCCAGGGGACTGCAGCACTACTTGTGCCACCCTGAGAAGGACAGAGTAAAACATGGCCCCAGTTTGCCACTGCTGACTGGAAGGGCAGTTTTAGACTGCTAACTCGATTTTGCCATTTAAGGTAATGGCAAAGCCCAAGCCACCGCTTTTAATTTATGTAGGACACCCCTAAGGTAGGCCTATAAAGCCCTCAGGCAGGGTGTTGTATGTTAAAAAGTGTAACATGTACTTTTCCATATTCCAGCAGTAAAAACCCTAAATTTTGATTTTTGCTGTGGAAAGGCTAGCAGCCTCATTGCCAAGTACGTAGTTACAGGCTTACACCTCAGCCCTGCTAGCTTCTGAATGGGACTACTAAAGATGGCACTGTAAGGTACCAAAAGAATCTTTGCATTAAATCCGATTTAATGGTTACATCGAATTTAATCTCACTGGTGGGCATAGAGCAACTTTGGAAGTTGCCACTTTAGTTGCCAGGGTTTCTAGTGTCTATTTACTGCTGTACTACGGCGGGGCTGTCCTGCAGACAGCTTTCTGCCCTCCTGGGGAGGCACGCTAGCGACTCCCAGGAACGATAACAATAGAGGCCTGCTACTGGAGGAGGTGTTACCGCCCCAATGCAGGAAGCCACAAGGGTGTTGGCCCACAAGGTGAGCTTCAAAGGAGAAGCTGCCTTCGAAAAGCAAATGGGTAACACTTCGGCGAGGGGCTGCTCCACTGTTAAGGCTGGCACTAGGGACAGGGGAGGGGAAACCAATTGGCAAACTGGTTTTTCAGAGACGTGTAGCCCTATTGCTAGTCACAGCTCTGGGTTGGACTTGGGAGCTCCACATGCCAGGAGAGGGGTCCTGCCATGTTATAAGTGGGCAGAACGGTGCTTTCCTGGGATGCCCAAATGCCACACTTCGCAGGGAGTGGTCATCAGGAGGGAGGGAACCAGGTAGTCCATGGGCTACTAACCACATCCTACCCTAAGAGCATTTTCTGTATATAAATAGGGCACCCTTGGCACCCAAAACTCAGATCTCAACTGGACTGGAAGAAGGACTGTGGGAGGACTGCCCTGCTGCACCATGGGTCTGGCAAAGAGAGGCTGCACCGGCATGGACTGCACCTGCTGAACCTGGTGGCTAGCAAAGAAGAGTGACTGTGCCTGCCATGTCCTGCTCGAGAAGTCATCTCCAGAGCCCAGCCAAAGCCAAGAGACTCCAAGGGTCAGTAAGCTGGCCGCCTGTTCACAGCACAGGGATACAACAGCAGAGAAGCCTGCTGGGGCAAGTTGGTAGCCTAGAATTGTCAACCTGCTACCAAACGCCGCCATGCAGCACCAGACACCAGGACCCAACGCAGACATTTGCACCCAAGTTCGCTGAGCTCAGAAGTGTTGTTGGAGGGCAACTTGGGCCCCAGAGAACGAGTTCTCCATTCAGGAAGGATTGGCCTGTGACCATGATACTGGGCTACCAGACATCCAGTGGCGGCTTGGCTTCCACCAGCACTAAGAGGAGTTCAAGGGGCATTGACCCTGTCACCAGGACCGCCGCACCCCCTCCGTGGGCCGAGGAGTAGTCGCAACAAGACCCTTGTTGACCGCATCACATCCACAGCATCCTTTGGGCATCTTCAGCGTCCTTCATCCCTTGCTTCAGGACTACTTCCATAGGAAAGCCCGGCAAAGGATAAAAGTGCCTGGAACTGAATGAAGAATGCTTAACCTGTTGAGGTAACTGTTTCTGAGGACCTTGCTGGTCCCCCTGACTGGCTCCCTACTGGAGTTGGTCACCTAAATTGACTGCAAGTGACCGCATTACACCTAGCCCAAATCTTTTAGTGAAAAAGCTTGTAAGTGCCAAATTAGTTGAATTTGCCAATGTTTGTTCGCGGTTGAGTGAAATATCTTGATTTACTATACCTTGTAAATTCTATATCTCCGGAACTCTCTGGTGGATTTTTTTCGTTTTGGTTTATAAAAATACATAAAAATACAGTCTATTCTTATAAATTGGTGTCTGATTTCTTTGGTGTCTTCTCGATTTCTTCTTCAATTGTTTTTGTGCTGTTTAAATCCTTTACACTTGTTCCTTTGTGTAAGCCTTGCTGCTCAGAGCCACAGCTACCCAGGGTTGAGATGAAGATTTGACAAACAAAAAACCTAGGGTCCTAAAGGGGCTGGTAAGTGTTTTACACAGTGAGGTCGCACAACCACACCATATAATACACCCCATATCCTCACACTGTTCAAGTAATTGGCCAACCTTGTATTTTAATATTAATGTAAAAATACTAGAACAAAATCTAGCTAACTGGTTAACCGCTTAACCGCGGCGGCAATTCCGCCGCGGTGCGGCGGTTTAGCGGAGTGGGCGGGGCCGCGTCGGCCAACGGACATTCGCAGCACTACAGAGGTAGTGCTCGCGACGGCCGTTGGCCGACGGGCGCACGCAACGGGTTAAAGACAATAATTGACACCTTAATTCACCAGACACAGGTTGGATTTCTCCCTGGTCTGTCCTCATGTAACCACCTAAGGCCTACTAGCTGAAGCAAAACAGCAGCGAGTAGACATCAATGGCATTCACACTGAGGGAGGGGAATAAAAGGTTTTTAAGATCTTCCTGTATGTGGATGATATCTTACTGACTCTAAGAGACCCAGAATCATCCTAACCTCCTCTATTCTTTCTAAAAGCAGACTTTTCACAATTCACTGGTTGCACAATAAACTGGGATAAGAGTGAGCCCCTACTGATGACACCATATGCAACCAAAATAGCTAATGAGGGATTCTAGATCCATTGGAAACAATCCAGTCTAAGATCCTTGGGCATTTTAGTCAATAGAAACATATGAACACTGATAAAGGACAAACTTTATTCCTTAATTAAGAAGACGAAGAAAGACTTTATTAGACAGACCTATATGTGGGGCAGGGTACAGTCGATAAAAATTGTGGTAGCACCACCGTTCAATTATCCATTTGCCATGCTGAATTTACATCTTCTACAGCCAACACTACCTGGAATATGTCAAGAAATACTAAACTTTGTATGGGGACAAATGAGACCAAGATTTACTGGATGAAGGGATACACAAATAAAACATTAGGTGTCTTCCAATTACCACAATTAGAGTCCTATCACTTGGCCTGCCATCTATCCCAACTGAGAGGCGTCAGGAAAAGTACAGCTAATGCATAATTCTGGGCATTTCTATTTTTTTATAATTTTCTTTATTGGCATTTCAACATAACCATCACACTGTGAGATTAACAAACATCAGGCAAGGGAAGAAAAGAAAGGGGAAGGGAAAGAGAATTTTTGCACATACATTATGTTGAAGAGAGAAACAGCATCCGGAGTATGACATGTTACATATTGGCATTTCCATCAACATTCACAGTTTCCGCATTTAACAAAGTCATTTTAATGCTTGGGGCCCATGCTCTGATGCAGCGCCGATTTGCTTAAGGACATATTGTCATAAACTATTGGTATCGGGGTGCTAGTATTACTCCACTGGCATTACAGGTGGGGTGGGAACTAGTGTACGCATAAATGATAAGAATGGATCCCAGATGTCATTCGGACGAGACTGAAGAGGCATCATCTCCCAAAAGTGGGCCAGCTGGTCCTGACAAGCAGTGTCACGCAGCCATATCGACACTGAGGGAACCGCCCTTCCACCCCAGTTCCTAGCTAGATTGCGCTTAGCTAATATTAAAAGCATTGCAGTGAGACGGCGAGAGGTGGATGGCACATCCCTCACGTACTCTAGGAGGCAGAGCAGCGGGGTAAAGGGAAGTGGATGACCGATGATTTCCTGGAGGGTGCAGTGCACTAATTCTGGGCATTTCTAGAGGGAAGGCTTCTCTATCCTTGAAATAAGGGGGGTCCAGTCTTTGTGTGTAGGTATAAATCTCCTCAGACAATGCCAGATATGCCAATTCTTTACTGAACCATGCCATTTTGGATTACGGTACATAAACACTTAAAGATAAACTCATGGCTACATGAGAAAGCCATACTGTTGCAGAAGAAAAAACACATGATACTTGCTGGAAGATTTGGCAAGGGTGGTCTTTAAACAAGCATACTGCAGTCTTATGTAGCTCTCTTCTTTTAACCTAGTATTAACTTGTGGTACTGAAAACATGTGCTTCTTACTCTTGGGACACTTGGTATAAACCTGTGGTACTGCAAACTTGTGTTGCTCCCTGTGAGACACCAAGTAACAGCCTGAGGAGCTGCAGGTTTATGATGCCCACTTTCCATTCCCCTAGTAACAACCTTTGGTAATGCAGTCTTATCCTTATCAAGCTTTGGACACCTACAATTCACTTTAATGTGCTCATTCATGCAAGCAGCATTTGTACATGCCTGATTTTGCAAGCCATAGCACTTAGAATATTAAAGTCAAACCTACTGGATTTGCCAATGCTTGTTTCATTTTGACCAAAACAACTGAAAAGGAGCGAACAATGTATCATAAATATAGCTCTATTTGAAGCATTAGGAAAAGTTCCATGAAGTGCAATGTCAACATATGTCCATAATGAAAGTTCAATTAAATTCCTCGGGAATCTTGTACGTAACTCAAATCCACCTTTATTGAAGTTTTCGATCAAACAAATTGCACATCAGCACAGCTAACGCGTTTCGTCCCTTAGGACTTAATCAGGGCTGTAAATTAAAAACATACATAAAAGGATATGTTGCATATACATATACAGGTTATTGTTTACAATTTAAAAATTGCACTTCATGGAACTTTTCCTAATGCTCCAAATAGAGCTATATTTGATACATTGTACGCTCCTTTTCAGTTGTTTGGTTGGTATTGGATTGTTTGTGGCTTCTAGGCAGTTGACCATAGGCAGTTCATACAATAATAGAACGACACACTAGTGTGATATCTAATGGCCCACACTGCTATTGCATATTTTCTGTTTCATTTTGTCACTGTTCACAGTGAGAAATCGGGTTGTTGGTTGAGTGGGGTGTGAGCCCTGGTCAAGCAACAGCCACAATCGCTGGCAGGGTGAACCACAAAAAGGCACTAAATTAACCTGTGCTTAACCCTGGGTAGCTTGGCACAAAAAGCAGTCAGCCTTAACTTAGAGGCAATGTGTAAAGTATCTATGGAGCGCCCAAACAGTAATAAAGTGAAAACACAACACAAGAAAAATCCCACACTAATTTAGAAACTTAGAGTAAATTTAATAAATTATTTGACACCAAAAACGACAAAGTTATGAATTTACAAAGTTGTTAGCAAACAGTTGGTAAACATGAGACCTCCCACCATAAGCTGATATATCAGCTGATGTATGGTGAATTACGTTTTTAAGTGAACCTGTGAGTGATTGTGGGTGTAACTTCGAACCCAAAGGGAAAATCTTTTATCTTCTACTACCTCATTAAAGCCAGACCCTGTGGCTTTGCCAGTCCTTGATAGGAGCGGGGATAGTATTGTGGTTGTTGGTTTTGGTGGTATGGTGTTGGTGGTGGAATAAATATTGTGGTTTTCGTGTTTATGATATTGGTTGTGGTGGTATTCGTGAAGGTAGCATAGGTAGTGGAGGAATTGTGGTGGAATCGTTGGTAGAGGTATTGGTGGTGATGGTATTGCTGGCTGTATTATTTTTTATTACTTGTGGTAATGGTGGTGCTCATGGTGTTGGTGGTATTGTTGGTGTGTGGTGGTATTAGGGATGGTGGTATGGTAGTATTGGTGGAGGTGGTATTGTTATTGCTGGTGTTATTGTGGTGTTAATGGTAGATGTAATGGGCTTGGAGGTAGTACTGCCATTGTGGTAGAGTTATCGATAGTACTGGTATTAGTAACATGTGCTGCAGTAACATTTTTATATATACAATTCATGTAGGATATAAAGCAATGAATGGGACAAAAAGGTGCCATGATTGAGTGTTCATTTTAGAAGGAAAGAGTCCCTCATACTTTGCACCACAAGCATTCCATAGGAGGCAGAATGACACACCGAACAGCCAAAAGAATGAGGCGAGTGAGACCTACTTCTTGCTGATAAGATAAGATGTGACGGAAAGATGCTAATCAAAATAAGCTTGTGGTTGAAAGGGGAAGACCCAAAGTCTACTCTGCATACACTGTAAGCAATAGGTCTTGTCAACAGCCATGCTATCACCTTGACATAAAAAGAGGGAGGGTATGAGATATGTTCAATGTGTTACAAAAACCTCCGGAATGCGGACAAAAATATACATTTATCCTGATAGCTTATATAAACATGCACTATTGTCATGTGAAGTCTTCATGGTTTTTAATATTTCCTGCAGCCCAAATGTTTGGTACCTAATGTTTGCCGCAGACTCGTTCTGGCATATCACAAGGTCCTGTAATGCCACAAGTTGTGACATTACCCACCCATGGCAACTTGCACATTAAAAAGAAATTAGAAAAAAAGTATATATGACATTTAACACAGCGCAGGGAGAGAAGCACAAGGACAAGAGAGAGCAAGACAGAGAGTGGGGGGGGAGAAAAGCACTTGTGGAGACAGCTGGAAAACATATGCACTGGAGTGCTTGAGCAAATACAATAAAGTAGTTACCTAAAAGTGAGCATTGGAAGAAATGGTCCCAAAGAAAAAGTTCCACCAAATGTATGTGGTCACGTAATGGTCTGCACTATACTAGTAGTGTACACCAATCACTGTATGCAAGACACAAATGCAAGTCCAGATCCTCACCGCTGACCACCATTGTTAGAAATGGGGGTCTCTAGTTGGCAGAGGTAGGTACCTTTGTCCAAATAGGGACCCTTGCTTCTAGTTGGGGTAAGGGGGATACACTTCTAAAATAACCCCTGCTCACACTCTTGGTAGCTTGGCACGAGCAGACAGGTTTATCTCAGAGGCAGTGTGTAAAGCATTTGTTAACACATACAGTAATACAGTGAAAACACTACAAATGGACACCACACCAGTTTAGAAAAAGAAGTAATCTTTACCTAAACCAAACAAGACCAAAACGACAAAAATCCACAATACAGTAATAAAAATATGACTTTCAAATGCTAGAAATAGTTCAGTTCAAAGCAAATTGTAGATGCAACACTTATCACACAAAGTACCTTGGATGCATCACGCACACAAACAAAAAGGGCTGCAGGGAAGGTGATGCGTCGGTTCTTTGCTCTCGGGGAGTGATGCGTCGGTTCATTACTGTTGCGCAGGGAAGGTGATGCGTCGTTTCCTTACCGGAGAGGAGGTGATGCGTCGGTTTCTTGCTGCGTGGGGAGGTGATGCGTTGGTTTCTTACTGCGTCCCCCAACGATGCGACGGACCTGGCGCCTCGATGTGATGCGACCATCCGGGACGATGCGTGCGTTCTTGCAGCCGCACAGCAGGGCTTGCGTTGGAATTGGTGCGGTCATCTCAGACTCCGGAGACCGGTGCACTCGATGCGCCGTGCGGCGATTTCTTGAGCCTCGTGCAGGCGCTGCAACGGTTTCTTCGACAATGCGTCGGAAACCGGTGCGGATGTGTCGCGCTTCTTGTTGTTGCGTTGATTTTCCAGCTCCCAACAGCCAGATCATCCTCCAGAGGCCCAGAACAGCTACAGGCACCTTGTGGCAGGTCAGAACTCCCAGCAAAGAAGTTGAGGGGAGCTGGGGGCAAAGTCTTTGTGTCCCCAAGACTTCAGAACAGGAAGCAAGCTCTTCTTCAAGCCCTTGGAGATCTTCCTCAAGCAGGGGACACAGCAAACAGCAAAGTCCATTTCCCTTTCCTTGGCAGAAAGTAGTCACTGCAGGCCAACCCCAGACAGCAAACAGCACAGGGGCAGTATTCCTCCTGAGTTTCTCCAGCTCTTCTCCTTGGCAAATGTTCCTCTTGATTTCCCAGAAGTGATGTAAAAGTCTGGGCCCCTCTTTTTATACAGTAAATCTTTGTTCTCTCCTGGCCCAGGGCTCTGAGCCCAGTCCAAACCAGTTCTGGGGGGCACTTTGCAAGTGCACAACAACCTCCATTGTCAGTGTCAGTCCTGGCTCCAGACACACCACAGGTGGGCGGAGCCATCATTGTGGAAGGCAGGCACAGCCCTATTCAGGTGCAGGTGCTACTCCTCCCACCACTCCAAATACAGACCAGGCCTATTCAGCCTAGCGCTGACTCATCCAGACTCTCTGGAGCCACTGCACATCCCCAGCCCCCTGTCACTCCAAAGCCAGACAGTCAATACACATCCTAGCAGAGGCTAAGCAAGAAAACTCCTACTTTCTAAAATTGGTATTTTCAAACACAGAATGTAAACATCACCCTCCCTAAAAGATGCATTTTAACATTCTGAGTTCAGGCATTCTAAACTTTATTTTCCTACCTTGTTCCCAGGGGTAGTTAGGCTTATAAGATGTTATAAGCAAACTCCCTATTCTATCCTATGGGAACAGATAGCCTTGCAATAGTAAAAAACGAAATTGGCAGTATTTCACTATCAGGACATGCCACACACACCAGGGCATGTCCTACCTTTCACATACACTGCACCCTGCCCACAGGGGTACCTTGGGCCTTCGTTAGGGGTGACTAACATGTAAGAAAAAGGAAGGTTAGGGACTGGCAAGTGGATGCACTTGCCAAGTCGACATGGCAGTATTAGACTGCACACAGGCACTGCAATGGCAGGCCTGAGTTACATTTACAGACTGCTTATGTGGGTGGCACAACCAGTGCTGTAGGCCCACTAGCAGCATTTGATTTACAGGCCCTGGGCACACACAGTGCACTGTACTAGGGACTGACTAGTAAATCAAATAAGCCAATTATGGAAACACCAATCCACAACAACAATTTACAAAGGGAGCACTTGCACTTTGGCACTGAACAGCAATGGCAAAGAGGCCAAAGCATCTACCAGCAAAATACAGGGGAAACCCACGCCAATGATGCCAGGTCTAACAGAAACATGTTAAGAGGTCATGCTCCAGGACAGGCAAGCCACTGAATAAAAGCAAGCAAATGAGAATGATAATAATGACAACCAATGGTGAGCAATGAGGGGTGGGTGGTTTAAGTCCAATGTAAGTTCTTCGTAAGCTGAAAATAGGTCTTTAGCAACCCTGTCTGGTAGACTTGAAATAAGGGTTCCTTCTGAACAGGCATCTTAAGAATCTAAAAAACAAAAACAGAATTATAACCTGTCCCTAAGTTGAAGACAATTATGCATGATGTACGCTTACACTTTAGTTTTAGAAGAGGCATATACCACTCTATATTGTATCATTACTTGCATCAGATTAGATAAAAACATAGCCAGACTTCTTACTCTTTTTGTTAATATGATCTATTGAGTAGCAATAGTTGTGTATGAGATTTTAGCTAGGTTCTTCAACAGGGAATCACTAAGATTCTCTTCATTGGCATTATAAAAACTCTCCTAAAATGTTCTACCTACTTTCCTGCAGGGATAAACAGCATTGGTGCAGATGGAGATGTGAATAGCTAAAAGCCGCAAGTTGCTAAGATAGACACCTATCATTAGTAGTAATTACGTGTTACAGCTGCTCCTATAATTGGTAAGCACCAGCCACTTTCTTACGATTCATTAGCAATTTATATTTATTTCTAGCTCTCCTCAGTGTCATTATTTACACCACTTCCTAGCATCATCATTTTGTAAACCGCATTTCTTCCATTTCTGCGTATACAAATTATCATATTTAATTAGTTGGCATGTGTTTTGAAATTCTGAAACTTGTCACATACATGCTCAACTATAAAACCCTTAAGAACATAAAACAAAACCATAGTCCTGGCTAATAGGATTACCTGGCAATGGAAAATCAAAGTATGTGGCAGGGTTAGAAAAGCACATTATTCAGGGTTAGTCATCATGCAGTATGCAGTATTATTGTCATCCATTTGAGCTAAAAACAACATTTGTTTGTTGAAATCTTCAAATTATATGACAAACGTGGTAAATCAATATGTATGTGGTAAATGCTACAGAATCATTCTCTTCATTTTACTACCAACAACCACTGAGTATAGTCCAGTATTTCCTTTGTGTTTTCAATAAACCTTTTCTTGATTGGAAAAACGTTTTTCAAGCTAAGAACTCCAAATAATACATGTAGTATAAATATGCATCACGGATAGCATGTGTAATATGGTCCACTATTCGAATCTCAGGGTTCTGATGACATCTACAAGCTGCTTAGCCTTCGGTCTCATTGTTTATGATGTCACCAGATTCCCTTGATGGCAATATTGTGTTCATCTGTAACGAAACTGGTGCTCATGTAAAGCGCTCCGATACCTGATATCTTAGGGTCTAGTTCGCAGTATAATAAAAAAAACTCTAAATATTGGACCATAGTACACGGTCACCTGTTATGTATTGCCAAAGGTAGTGCACAGTGGGGGTTGGCCATATACATATCAAAATAAGATATTACTGTATTAAAAAAAATATATAGATTAAATGGAAAAACAAAGGTTATAGTAGAGTTATACTTGAGGAAGGTAATACGATTTTAACGTATGTTAAAAGAAACTTTAGAAAGTCAATGAAAAAGCACACCTGTTTAAAAACAAAAAACCTTGAAATTCGCCAGTTATACGTAACAGGCATACATTTAACGTGCACTGCTGTGATGCACTGTTCATGACCTCACATATCTCATCACTTATGACATCTGAAATCTGACAGCGTTGTCAAGATGCACTATGGGCAAAAGGAGAAAAGCCACTCAACGACGTAATAGAAATAGTAAAACGTGCAGAATTAACGGGTAGATGTGCCAAGGCAGTAATAAATGAAAGTAAAACAAAGGAAGAGGAACCAAATGTGGTGGCTGAAATTAGTGACAACAAGATGAGACAGAAAGATAAATACGAGTATAAAAGCAGAGAAAATGCGGGAAAAGAGTGGAAAGGAGGAGAAAGAGAATGGGCGCAGCGCAAATGTTATCGTTGCGGAAGCCATAAGCACTGGGCTAATGATTGGAAATGTCCGGCACGGAATGTCAAGTGTAGCAAATGTGGCATAGTCGGACATTTTCAAAAAGTGTGTCACAGAAAAGTGAGCGGAAGGGTCAGGTTAGTTGAAGCCAACGCAGGGTATGAAGAAGATTCGTCTGATGAGTCAGATTACAACCTATGTGTACTCAATATAAATGAAGAATCTGAAGAACAAGAAAAGGAGATGGATAAGAAAAAGAAACCCACATGTAAAGTTGCCATTGGTGGAGTGAATATTGAAATCGTGGCAGATTCTGGATCGCCCTGCACTATTGTCAACAGAAGGGTGTGGAGAGAGAAATTTCAGAGTGCTCTTGGGCAAAGAATGGAATCTCCAGACATCACGTTGAAGACATTTACAGGGGAACCCATCGAACTAGTGGGGTACAGAGAGTTGAAATTTGAATTTAAGGACAGAGCAACTACCAGTAAATTATACGTAGCAGCTAAAGGACCATCGGTATTAGGGTGGAAGGACCAAGGAAAGTTAGGTATAACGCTTAATCCTAACAGTGCAAAGCCTCTATTAGTGACACAGCAGGATATGGAACACAGGAATGATATTGTAAACAGGTTCCCTAAAGTTTTCAAAGGCACCATTGGAAGATTGAAAGGATTTCAACACAAGATAAAACTGAAAGATGATGCTGTGCCATGTATACATAAAGTGCGACACATACCATTCACTGTAAAGGAAGAAGTCAAGAAGCAGTTAAGGGTGCTACTTGAGGCAGACGTTATTGAGCAGACGGAATCATCGGAATGGGTAGCACCATTGGTGGTTGCCCGCAAGCCCAACGGTAATTTGAGATTATGTATTGACTTACGCGATCTTAACAAAAGCATCCTGATAGATCAGTACCCTTTGCCTAAAATAAATGAAATGCTAACTTTGACTAAAGATATGAAGGTATTCTCTACAATAGACTTAACCGCAGCGTACCACCAAGTTCCATTACACCCAGACAGCAGATGCCTAACCACCTTCATATCGCCGTTTGGGTGTTTTAGGTTTAAAAGAGTGCCTTTTGGACTGGCATCGGCGGCGGGGTTATTTCAAAGACTTATGCACAACATTTTTACAGATGTGAAAAATGTACTCATCTTCCAAGATGATATCCTAGTAATGGGAAAAACCAAGCAGACCACGAACTAAAGCTAACACAAGTACTCAAAAGTCTGCAAAAGTATGGTTTGACAGCAGAGTATGCCAAGTGCAGGTTTGCGGAGAAGAGAGTGACATACCTGGGACATGAAATCACTCAAGAGGGCATAAAACCTAAGAAGGAATTGGTTAAAGCCATTAAGGATGCCCCTGTACCACAAACTAGGGAGGAGTTGAGAGCCTTCTTAGGACTGGTAGAGTTCTATTCAAAATTTGTAAGGAATTTTTCAACGAAAACATATGACATTAGACAATTACTTAAGAGTAAAAACAAATTCGAATGGTCAACAATTTGCAACAAGGCGTTTGAAGCTCTTAAATGGGAAATTTGTGAAGCACCACCACTACAGGGTTTTGACCCAAGTCTAAAAAGCGTGGTCACAACGGATGCAAGTGGAAAAGGAATAGGTGCCGTGCTGACGCAAATTGGAGTAGCAGGGGAGGAAGTGACCATTGCCTTTGCATCACGTTCGCTCACCCCTACAGAGGAAAAGTATTCAGTGATTGAGCGTGAGGCATTGGCGTGCGTGTGGGGTTTGGAGCATTTCCGCCAATATATTTGGGGGGGAAAAATAACTCTAAGATGTGATCACAAACCACTCACCAAGGTATTAACTGTGAAGGGGTTATATAATGCTTCCCCTAGGTTAGCACGTTTGTCAGTCAGGCTAATGGACTACAACTATGATGTACAATATTTACCAGGTGCAAGAAACGTGGTGGCGGACTTTCTCAGCCGTTTACCCCTACCGGGAGACGATGAGGAAGAATGCAAGGAAGATGAGTTCTGCGTGGCAAACATTAGCGAAGAATTCCCTAGTATCCATAGAGATGTATGGTTTAGGGAAGTGGAACAAGATGCGGTGATACAAGATGTTAAGAAACACATCATAAACGGTTGGCCAAACAAAAAACACATCAGAAGTGAATTAAGACCATATTGGGAACTCAGGAATGAATTATCTGTGGAAGGGGGGCTAATTTTGAGACAAGGGAAGGTGATACCCCCAAAAACGCTAAGAAGCAGAATTCTGGAGATATGCCATGAGGGGCATATGGGCATCAACAAGACAAAACAAAGAATAAAATGTTGGTACTGGTGGCCAGGTTGTGACTTGGAAATTGAGAGGAAAGTCAGAGACTGTGTTCAATGCGAAAACTCCGACAAATCTCAGGTTACACTTAAACCGCCTTTGCATCCTTTGCCTTGCCCGGGAATGCCTTGGGAGAGAGTAGGCATAGATGTCATGGGTCCCTTACGTTACCAGGGGGAACTAGTGTATGTGGTGGTTTTGGTGGACCATTTGTCAAAATGGCCGGAGATCAAGGTGCTCCACAAAGTTGAAGCTAGTGACATTGTCAGGTTCCTCGACAGCGTTTTCACGAGAGAAGGGATACCCAAGATTATTATCAGTGACAATGGCAGACAATTTACATCGGTGGTCTTCAAAAAGTTCATAGATAGAAATGGTATTATTCACAAAACCACATCCGTATACCACCCAGCAGGGAACGGAGCTGTGGAAAGATTTAACAGAGTGATGAAAGGCACCATACAACTAGCCAACAACAACGGGCTATGTTGGAAAATGGAAGTAAAGAAAATGATTTGGGCTTACAGAATAACACCAGGGGAGAACACAGGCCTCAGCCCATTCGAAATGATGAGAGGCAGGACACCTTTATCCAAAGATAATGTGGGTTGGCTTAAGACTAGTAGAAAAGCAGAGTGGTCGGAGGAAGAAGTCAGAAAGAATGTGCAAAAGGCACAAAAGGCATGCAAAGAACGATTCGATATAAAACACAGGTGCAAACCACTTACCATCAAAGTAGGAGATATGGTAAGGGTAAAGAGAAGTGGACTTATCGAGAAAGGACAGAACAGATTTACTCAGCCATTAGTTGTCGAAAAATTATTCTGCAATTCAGCACTTCTCAGCGATGGTAAAGTGTGGCATGCGTCTGCACTATCTACATGTGAGAGGAAGGACAATGGTGAGAAGGAGGAAGTAAGTGAGGTGGAAAAAGACAAACCAGTTGAGAAGGATGTGTGTATGGACTTTGACAGGAAAATGAACTTCGAGTGGTTGTTTGAAGAAGAGTTGGTAATAGAGGGAGTAGAGAGTGGGGAACAGGAGTTCCTCCAAACCGCAAGTGACAATGCTTTTCCCAACCAGGATCAAATAGAATCCATAGGGGAAAACAGAGATTTAAGCAGCAGCGAACCTGTGGAGTCCACCAGTGCTGACAGTGCGGGAACGTCAGATGAAGAAGCAGTGTCTGAGAGGGGACCCGTTGTTGGTGAAAACAGCACCAGCAGATGCGGACGCACCGTGGTCATGCCTAGCAAGTTCAAAGACTTCGTATGTGAATAACCTAGCAGGCGGCGCTAATATATGCATTCTGTTCTCCTTCTCCCTTTTCGGAAGGAGATGTGTTGTGTTATGGTTTTAAGTTGCGCTGCAGCTTGTCCCCTGCGAGCTCCTGTCACCTCCACGCGCGTCCCCTGCCCTCGCGCTAACCCTGCTGTGACATCAGCTGGCATTCTAGAATGCCAGCTGATATTGTGCCGTTTGACAGTTGGTTTGACAGTTAGAGCCCAGTTGAGATGCCATTAGGATCTGACCGGCGGTTACGCTCCTGTAACTCCTGCCGGTGTGTTGTACTTGTACTATAATAAATTTAAGTTATGAAAGCTTACCTTGCCTGACATCTACTTCGTAACAAGCGTGTTGCCCCCTCACCCCATATGTGCTTTCTTTCCTGCGCGCTGTATTTCTGTCTTCCGTGTGCATCTCCCTTCACCTCCATGTTGTTTTCCACCTCTGTGTGACTCCCTCCACCCTCCTTGTGGCTCCCTTCCTCATGTGCTTCTTTTAACCGCGACCTGCTCCTCCAATGCTGCTCCCTACTCCCCCTCCACCAAGGTCCTATTTTATTACTTTTTTAAAAAGTGTAGGTTTTGTTTTGTAGGATCACACAGCAAATTGCTGCTGACCCTTCTGTTTTGTAAATAAGAGCAATTTCACACTACTTCATTTTTTATATTTGTACTATGTTTCGGATCCATCTTAGAACAGTAAACAAAGCAATGGCTCTCACATTACGTCATGACACATGCATGCGCCTATAGAAAGATGCCGATGCAAATGGCTGGATCATCATGCCTTCTTTAGCTTTTGTTCATTCTGTACAGAATTAGCATTTTTGCCGATGCTGTACAGCACGAACAAAAGACGTTGGCAGAGTCAATACATACGTCAAAGATGAGAATTATTTGCTTTGCCAACGCTTGTTTCTTTTTAGTTCTCGCCTACAGCCAACGTTCAGCTATCTGTTTGCAAAATAAATCTTGCTGACCTTACCAAACAAGTATTTGCAATGCAAACGGTCTCGCCTTTGGGACCTTATAAGTGTTTAGCCATGCATTATATTATCCCACATTACTGCAATGGACTGCGTGGCAGTGATTATAAGTGTGGCATTAGATTTGGCATTAAACGTGGGATTGGAGCTCTTAGAAGTGGTCTGAAGATTAATACATTAAATTATTGATAAACATTAATTATATTTATAAAAAGTGGAACCTACAAAGAGGTTTATGTACGTTTGTGTAAATTAACATGCATGCCCTGCAGTGTTTGAGGTGCACAGAGGAAGAGGAAGGCAGACATTGTTAGAGCCGGGGGGCGTTGTCTGGGGGACAGGTGTGTAATAGGAGAGAGGAGGGGTGAAAGACAGGAGGAGAAATACAAGAGAATGAGAGTGGGGCAATTAAAGTGAGAGAAAAGACAGCATTTGATTGGGGAGAAGTGATGGTTCTTATTGTAGGGAGGGCAGCGCCCACTGCGAGGCCGTTTATTGCAATGAACTCAGTGCGAGTACAGTGCAGCTAGGGCACTTCTCAGTTTGATGTCGCTGAAATAAGGACCGGTACCAGTGCAGCTCTCAGAGTGTTGGCAGTGTCCATTGTTGACCCCCGAGATAGCACGGAGAGCAGCTAGGTAGGAGGTATCAGGGCCTAAAAACCTGTCTGATGACAATGAAATCTGAAATCAATGGGCTATGGCATCTGCTGGATTTTTTTGGACCATCGTAGGTAAAAGATGATAGGAAAGGAAATGTGTGGGGGAAGACAACACGATGCGCAAGCCGCACCAGCACCTAGGCTGGCGCTTCCGCTCACCATGGCCCTCTACCTTTCTTTCAGTGCGACCTGGGACTCTAATGATTGCCATTATTGCATCGAAAGTGAAGTTTTGCCCATTTACAAGCGACTTTCAGCTCAATACTGCTGTGGGCTGATCCAAGATGTGATTGACAATGTCTCAGACCAATGACTGAATGTTCATGAGTCAAAGAAGCCAATTACTGGAGGAAGAGGAACCAAACCTGCTTTGAATATTTATAAAATACTAAATGTTTCACATGTTAAACCTAAAAATAAGCTAAAGACACACAGATGATGCATTTGTTTTGCAAACATAAAAATAAGCCATGGAAGGCAAACATATCTCCGAAAGTTCAAATAGAGTCCGCTCCAAGGCAAGGGCACATTTGTGTCTGAATAAAGCTGGAATGGCCTTAATTCGCCTCTATCATTTTCTGCCACCACACAACAGCAAAAACACAGAAACAGCAAAGCTGTTCCATAATGTTGCTAGTATCGGGGTTGATGGATGAGCGAGTGCTTGGCAATAGTTCTGTCCCTGACATGCATGGTTTCTCAGCTGGCCTGTATATTTAGTCAACAGTGATATTCAGTACAAATTCTAAAGCTCCAGTTTTGGGGGGGTGGGCTGAAGAAAAGCCAGCCCTTGATCAGGTAAGAAGCTACCTCTGAATTAAAAGCAGTCAGCCAGCTACAGTAAATGGTCAGATATGCAGTGCTGTTCTGGGGCGTTGTACTCAGTTATGAAGGACAGGCAGTGTAGAACTGGCCAGATCTGACTGGGTGTGATGTGAGTTCCAAACATCCACTAAGCAACAAGGGAATTTCCTATGGGATCAAGGTCTACTTCCTAAAGATGGGCACAGCCCCAGAGACTGAGTCTTGTGAGAGAAATCACCTTTATGTACACAGGCATCTGACACTCAAACACAAAGCTTCTAGAAAGCAGGTGTTGCATCTCCGAGTAGGCTCAGGATTCGAGTCCAGTGGATGGGAAAGAAAGCATGATGTCAAACAGAATGCACAAGAAGGAAGCAGAAGGACATATTTCTCAATGCCACGAGGGTCTTGCAAACCAGCATCCACTAACTCCATGTTCAAAACTACAGCTCAGACCATAGGGCCTTCTTTCACACTTTCAGAAAGTCATGTGATCCAGCGCAATATTAGCCAACAGTATTTATACTAACCCTGGGCAAAGCACTACGCTACGCTCGCGTAGTTTGCGAAGTTTGCGCTACTTCGCACAACGCGAATTGCATGTAGCACAGTGCAAACACGCGTAGCGTAGCGCAGCGGTCATTTTTTGCTTGCTCGCGGTCCTCAACGTCAAGTTGGCGACCGCGAGCAAGCAAAATGACATCCCGGCGAGACTTTTTCCTCATTCGCGATCAGCAACATCAAGTTGCCGATCGCGAGCGTGGAAAATAAACCTCCCGGCGAGATTCTCAACGCGGGGAGGTCAGGTTTCTCATTGCGAGTGGTCGCGTATGCTCGCGACCGCTCGCGATGAGAAACTACCAGTCCGCGTTAGAAAGCTGCCGCTCGAGTAAAAATCTACTCGAGCGGCAGTAAAAGACAGCTCGCACTGTGCAAGATGCCGTTTTCAATGATTGCACAGTGCGGACAAGCATCCGGCACTGTGCAATCATTGCGAACAGTGCACTACGCAGTTCGCGTAGTGCTACGCGTAGCTCGCGTAGTGCGAACTGCACTTTGCGTAGCTTCGCGTAGCGCTACTTCGCGAACTACGCCCAGGCTTAATTTATACACCATATACTCACTTTGGGCCCATACATTCACACTACACTAATACTTACGCTGGGTGTCAGATGTACTCTTTTATCAAAGTCCCTGCTACCAATTACCTTCTGATTGAAGAGTAATGACTTACCAATGGATCCTTTGCTAATTGGGAAGTTTAAAATGAGTGACATTCATTATAGTACATTATCCTGAAATAATCACTGAGTCAGGAAGTTTTAAAATGTTTATCTAAAGATTTAGCAGAGTAAAATACAGAAAACACGGTACTTGATTGAAATACCCAAGAAAAAGCATAGAAATGATTTTTCTAATAAATGACGGTGTTTAAGGAAGAGGAGAAGATAGAGACAGCAGCGCAACTAAAGGTTGCAGTATAGTTACCTAAATGCGAGAACCAAGCCCCTTAGCCAAGGAGTTGGAAAAGATAGGACCCAGGAAGGATGAAGAGCAAAGACTTCTTCCAGGATCAGGACAGGACCGGTGACCTCTCTACAACGACGCCTGCGCCGTTCCCCTCTCTGATACTCGACTTCTCTCGATTCTCCTGTCTAATGGACTCCGCCGCCCCCTCCTCAGGACCTCTTGCGGACAGGAATTCAGTCAGCAACCGATCAGCTGGGCAGTCTGGAGTTGAGAGCGCTCTGGCAGTATGGACGCCTGTTCTTCGTGAACGCATGCTCTGACTAATTTACTAATGCTATATTCTATTATACCCTTCTACGCCCATGTACCTCCCCTTAATGTTGCTAACATTATGGGACCACTACTTCTGATTGGACAGGGGGTTGATTCTCGCACCATGTCAATTTTGGCCTAAATTGTGAAGCCTATTGTCTTTACGTTCCCGCCCCTTCAAATTAATACATTCGCTTTATTTCCCACCCGTCTCACGACAAATGTTATACAATTTACAGGGGAAAGTAACAATTTGTCCGCCGGAAACATTGGGTACATCATCTTCGGCCAATAGGTCGTGGCCTTGGGAGACGTCCAAGTTGACTTCACTTGGCAGGCATACAGGACACATGCGCAGAACCCTCTGTCTCTCGAGTTTCAAGACACCAACCCAGGCCCAAGTTTACGAATTACTAAAAGTGCAAGAAGACAATATTAAAATCACAAATAAAAAGTTTCACTGTATACCCACTTTCCCTACTCTATTCCCATTTAATCATAATACTATCCTGCATTAGTAGCGTTAAGAAAACGACAATTTAATAATGACATGAGAGCAAGCTTAAGCATGTGAAAACATTTAGCGGCCATTTTAATGCACACTGCGCAGAAGCAGAAGTTTCCCACCAAGCAAAGAAAGACGTCACACCATGTGATCAGGTTGCGACATGCGCATTTAGGTTCCCGCGCTTTTTGCGGCCATCTTGATTTATAGACAAGCGTTATTCATTAGTAAAACACATAGGCAAGCGTCTATCCCTTTTGTGTTTGTGAATGCAAAGATTAGTATTGACAGTACAAGTTTAATAAATTAATACTATGAGGAGGATTGCATACAAGCAAGTTTCATTTTTGAAACCTTGCTCCATCAATCCCCTCTCTGATGGCGTTTCTGAGCCATCAAAAATACTACCCTCAATCAGATGCCAACTTCTAGCAATTCGTTTCATTCTCATTTTTACTTTTTCTATTCTTAGTCTCCTTTTAATTTCTTGTATAAATCACTTCTCCATTCTTCTAGTTCGATTTCATCTAGTTTTCTCTTCTTTCCTTTTCCTGTCATTTTATATGTTCCATTCTTTCTACAGCATTTGCACCATATTGTTATTGCTAAAATTATTATTGCTATCCCTACTAAGGGTACTAATATTTGACCTATAAGTCCTTTCCCTATATTAGCAAACCAGGTTCCAATTGACGAGATACTATTTGTCAATCTTTCCCATACACTATCAACTTCCAGTGGTTTTAGTTCTTTCTCAAGTTTAGTTATGTTCTGAATATACGTTCCAATTTCTGCACTCTTATCAGGAATATAAGTGCAACAATGTTTTGTCTTCAATAATTTACAGACTCCTCCCTCTTTTGCCAATAGAATGTCAAGAGCAAGTCGATTTTGCATCACCATAGATCTAATCGCAACCATCTCCGTATTAATCATTAGAAAACCTCCAGCAGTATCCGTTGATAAACGATCAACCACTGTAGACAATTTACATATTTTCCTTGAGTTCAGAATTATTCCCACTGAAGGTATCAATGCACCAAATATATCACCTACAATTTCTGAAAAACTAGCTCTTTTACTACGTATTAACTCATTGTTGTTTTCATTGCTTCCAGTGTTTCTTTTTACGTGGTATATCTTTGGAAAAACTATTCCAAAATAACAACTTCCATACCACCGTGCAGGAAGCCTAAAGTAAGCCTTATTCCCATATACATAATAGATTCCAGGAAAAACTGAATCTGTTCCTCCTTTGAGTCCCCAACCTCCCAGAATTAAAAAATTGTGTTCACATTCACTGGTACCGATGAAAACATTGTTATAATCAGTCTTTAACCTATGAAGACAAATTTTCCCTTTCTTTACGAAATCCAGAGACATTGCAGCTTGAGCTTTACCAGGTGTATAACTCCCTTCCTTCTCCGCCCAAGGTGGCAACTGAGCCTTATGCTCTGAAGCTTTCTTTTGAAAATCATGTCTTCTATCTTCTACTAAATTCAAAAATATTTTTTCTTCTTCTAGTAAAGAACATGTTAGATTGTGTCTATGTGCATGTGTTATGTCTATCGATTTCATTGTTAAGAAAAACTCTCCCATAAAATGTGCGTCTTGACTAGTAAGCACTGGGTTCATACTCTTGCGAATCGGAACCTCAGAAAATATCACATCTAAGTTTGAATAATAATACTGTAGCCTACCTGTTCTATAAAATAAACTTGTTAATACACTACATGAGATGCCATATGTCAGTGGTAAATGATGGTATGTTAATCCTTCCGCTACTGATTCAGGTAACTTCATACAGACATAACAATTACTAACTTCCATTGTGTCTACATACTGAAACAATAACTTTGTGAAAACATTTAAACTAGTGTCGTTATCAGCTATTTCATGATTAATTTATGCCTCATCTTCTGCCATTAATTCTACTCTATTGCCCTTCATGTTTGCTGTCCTCCCTTTAGTTTCATTATTTATTTTCTTATCTATTATCATAAGGTAAGGAATTGCTATAATCAGGACTAACCATACTATAAGCACCAATGCTAGACTACATATGCAGATTGCACAGCATCTCCTACAACAATTTCGTTTTGGTCTCCCAGTAACTCTATCATCAGGCATTTTTCGACAAGGAAGATTTCTCTTCTTATCTCTTCTTCTTTTCTTTAGATGATTCTTTTGTTTAGTCAGGGTGGTCTTGTTTCTTCTTTGTATGTTAGTTCTGCACTTGTTCCTTCGCCACCACTGTCACTTGACTCTGAGCTTTCAAAATCTTCAAGAATGATATAAGTCCAGTCGGGACCCTTGAATTTGTTATTCACAAGTCTCAGTCTTTTACTTTTTCTTTTTCCTGACTTTTTCTCTTGTTCAGTTTGACTTGTCACTTCAGGTACTTGTTCTGGATCTTCACTTCTGGTTGTTATGTGGTATTTTACTCTTTTGATGACACTTGGCCAATGATCTCCTTTTCTTGTCTTCTTGGTTGGCACTGTTTCTTTGTTTACGTCTTCAGAGATCTCGTTATTTTCACTGCTTAATACTTTTTTGTTTTCTTTGATTACTGCCTCTTTTGTTTGTCCTTTTTCAGGTCTGATTGGTTTATTTTCAGTAGCTCCACAATGACTTTCAAGATGTTGGCTTTGTTCCTTTTTTATTTCTTTATATTCATTTGTATTAACCCCTTTTTCTTTAGTGAATTCTTCTTGATCTAACTGCTTCTGATCAGGGCTTATTGCACTGTGAACTTCTGCAGCCTGACCTGATTCTTCTAAACCTGTCTGTCCCTCTTCAAAGTTTATTAAATCTTCACTGTTTTTAGTCCAATTTTCTTTCCCTATCTGATTTAGTTCAGGATCTTTTACTATCTTTTCTTCTTGATCCTGAACTTCTTCTTCACCTATCTGATCTTCTTCAATTTCTTCCAATTCTGTTTGATTTCTCGTTCTGTAATATACTTCAGGAACTTCTACCACTGGTATCCAATCCTGACTTGTGCTCGGTTGTTCTCCGTCAGCTTCTCTCGAACCTCTAGCCTGAGATTCCTCAGCTGGGCAACCTTCAGCTTCTTCAGTGATTGGCGTTGTCTGTGGATTCTCTTCTTCAGGTTCTGGTACTCTCTTTGTGTGACTTACATGAATCCAATTAGGAAATCTTGCACACTTCACTGCTGTATTGGTGGTCAATATAACTTGACAAGGTCTGCTCCACCTGGGTGATAGACACGTTTCTCTGGTGTGATTCTTCACTACCACCCAATCACCAGGATTCAGATCATGTTCTAGTTCAGGCTGCCTGGAAACTGCGTCTTCTCCAACCTGATGAGAGACAGAACGCACTAGGTCAGCCAATCCTTTGCAATAATCCAAAACCATATCATCAGATATATTCACCAGTTTGTTTGTTGGAACATGTGTTTGTCTCATTGCTCTTCCCATCATTATTTCATGGGGGCTCAATCCTGTTGTTCTGTCAGGTATGCTTCTGAGTCCCATCAGGACAAGTGGCAATGCATCTGGCCACTCTAATGATGTTGATGCACACATTTTTCCCAATCTTGACTTTATAGTGCCATTCAATTGTTCAACCACTCCAGAAGCCTCTGGGCGATATGCACAGTGCAATTTCTGTTTAATTTGAAATGCTTCACATATTATCTGGATCACTTCGCTATTAAAGTGTTTTCCTCTATCTGATTCCAAAGATACTGGGAAACCAAACCTAGGTATGAGCTCACGTAACAACAGTTTTGCAACTGTAATACTGTCATTTCTCCTAGTAGGGTAAGCCTCCACCCACTTTGAAAACAGACACACTATTACTAGAACATATTTTAGTCCTCTGCATGATGGTAACTGTATGAAGTCGAACTGGAGTCTTATAAATGGGCCCTCTGCCTTTCCAATCTTTCCAAACCCAATTATCGTTTTCCTGCCTGGATTATGCATTTGGCAAGTTAGACATCTCTGGCAAAGACTCTCTGCAACAGCCCTGAATTTGGGATTGTACCAATTTTGTCTGAACAGCCTAATCATTGCATCTCTCCCTATGTGTGGGTCTCCATGATGCATTCTAGCCATTTGTGAGAGTAAACAGTCGGGCATGACTGGTCTGCCATCTGCACTGATCCACATTTCATTTTCTCCTCTTTGGGAGCAACCCACTTTGATCCACAAATTTTTCTCGCTTTCATCAACTTCATCTTACAATTTCTTCACCTCATTCCAAGTTTCAGGTGGCATATACAGCATAAGTTGGCAGCTGATTCCCATTCTTTCCACCCTCTTATTGACTGACGTTCTGGTTTTGGCACAATGTTGAGCCACCAAGTCTGCATATCTGTTGCCGACTACCACCCAGTCATCTCCTGACTGGTATGCGGCACATTTCACCACAGCCAATTCTTTTGGTAATTGTATTGCTTCTAGCAATTCCCTTACAAATTGTCCATTTTTAATGGGGGATCCTGAAGAAGTCATGAAATCCCTCTGCATCCACAGTTGGCCAAAATCGTGCACAACCCCGTAACCATATTGACTATCTGTAAATATGGTCACTCTCTGATTCCTCCCAATTTTGCAAGCTTTTATCAAAGCAATCAATTCAGCTACTTGTGCAGATTTTACTCCTGGTAAATAGGATGCTTCGACTATTCCAGTTAATTCACATACCGCATAGGCAGCAGTTAGTTTACCATCTTCATGTCTTTGACATGAACCATCGACAAATAGCTCCCTGTCTGGCTTTTTAAGAGGCTGTTCCTCTATGTCTGGGCGTGGTTTTGTACATAATTCTGTAATTTGTACACAATCATGTTCATCTTCTTCGTCATCTTTATTTGTTTCATGATATGGGTCCGGCAATAAAGTTGCAGGATTTATTATTGTACACCTTACCATGGTCACATTTTCAGCACCCTTTATTATCCTCTCATATTTAGTCAGCCGACTAGGAGTAAGATGCTGAGTTCGGGTTCTTGTCAATAGAATCACAACTGCATGTGGAACATATACTTTTACAGGATGTCCCATCACAATTGACTCGCTTTGTTCAATGCTCAAACAAGTTGCTGCTACTGCTTTTAAGCATCCTGGCAACGCGGCTGCTACTGGGTCCAATGTAGCAGAAAAATATGCTATAGGACGTCTGTCTAGTCCATGTCTCTGAGTTAAGACAGAAAGTGCACAATTTTCTCTCTCTTGACAGAATAATGCGAATTCTCTTTTATAATCAGGCATGCCTAAGGCAGGTGCTGAACAAAGTGCGTTTCTCAATTTTACAAAAGCTTCTACACTTTCATCCTCCCATTCAACAGGATCCTTTGCTTTCTTTTTCGTCATGTTAATTAAGGGTTTAGCCAACATGGAAAAATTTGGTATCCATTGTCGACAGTATCCTACTATTCCTAGGAACATTCTCACTTGTCTTTGGGTTACAGGCATTTGCATTCTCTTTATTAATTCTACTCTTTCAGAGGTTACTCTTCTTTTTCCCCTCTCAATTTTGTGTCCCAGATATTTAACAGCTGTCCTGCAAAACTGTAACTTTTCAGGTGAGACTTTATGCCCTTCCTCAGCCAAAAGATTTAATAATGCTATGGAATCAACAACACAGTCTTCTCTGGTGGTCGACGCTACTAATAAGTCGTCGATATATTGAACTAAAACTGAGCTTCCTGGCATCACTAGTTTTTCAAGGCACTTTTTCAGTATCTGGTTGAAAATGGAAGGACTTTCTGTGTACCCCTGAGGAACACGATTCCACACATAGACTTTGTTTTCAAATTTAAATGAGAAAAGATACTGGCTGTCTGGATGCAATGGTATTGAAAAGAATGCTTGACACAAATCAATTACTGTGAACCATCCTGCATTCCAAGGGATCTGGTATAGAATTACTGCAGGATTTGGTACTATGGGACAACATGGTTCCACAATCTTGTTTATTTTACGCAGGTCCTGAACAATCCTATATTTTCCACTAGGTTTCTTTAGTCCCATGATTGGTGAATTGCATGGGCTACTCATTACTTCTTTTAGGATGTTTTGTTCTACCATTCGTTTTATTTCTTCAATGACTCCTGCTTTTACTTCTGCACTCATTTTGTACTGTTTAGTATTTGGGAAAATCGCACCTTCTTTTACCGTAATTTGAACTGGATCTATTTTTGCCATAAGTCCTACTTCTTTTCCGGTGAAATCCCATACTATTGGGTTTACTGTACCTTTTAATTCTTCTGGCAACTCATCTTTTGTTATCAATGAAAACATTTCATCTATTTCTGTACCTTGTTTTGCAACCATAATTTTATATACATGGTCCTCATCTGGTGTCTGGACTGCCACACCATCCGGCGTGCAGAAAATTGTACAGTTCATTTTGCACAATAAATCTCTACCTAATAAATTTACTGGACTAGAATCGCACACTACAAATTGGTGCATTTCTCTGAAATTTCCTATTTTGACTTCCATTGGTTCTGTAAGAGGCGTTCTAATTCTTTGATTAGCTACCCCTACTACTTGGATATCTGCACCAGAGAGAGGAAGGTCTGGGATGTCTGCTGATCTCACAGTAGACTTGGTAGCACCAGTGTCCAAAAGGAAAGTAATATCATTACCTTTCACATTTCCTTCAACATATGGACCAGACTGATCTACCTGTAAGGATGCGCCAAGTATGCACTCCTTCTTCCCCTCTCCTAGGCACCGTCATGAGTCGAATTTACAATAATTGTCCTGCAAAAGAAATTGTGATGTCATATAATCATTCTTACCACTCCCTCCTGGGTAACCAATGTCTGTACCATGTTTTGCTCTGCTTACATTACCCTGAACAGGTGGAGGTGGTAATTGACTCTGGGGATTTACACCCTGCTGTGAGTCATTCTGCGTCTGTGGATTTAAGTTTTGGTTTGGGCCATTATTATTCCGAATCTTTTTACATTCATCCTTCCAATGCCCCAATTTTCCGCATCCATGATAAGGAAATTTCTTTTTAGCTTCTTCTCTACTCATTCGTCCTCTAAATTTTCCACCATTTCCCGTATCACCACTCGTTCCAGAATCTTTTCCTTGATTTTCACTCGGATTTTCCAAATTAATTCCCTGTTTCTCAGCCATTTTCACCTGTGCCCACATCACCTTTTCTTGTAATTTCTTGTGTCTATCCTCAATATCGTCTCCACAATATTTTGCATACTTCAGAATCTCATCTATGGGCTTTCCCTGCCAACACAGCATGTGTTGTTTAATCATCTGGCAAATCTCTGGCTTCAGACCGTAAACAAATCGATACACAAACTGACTCATGTTTTTGTCTCCAATGTCCTCAAATCCACTATACTGTTTAAACACCTGCAATAGACGCTCATAATAGGAATGTACTGTTTCACTGGCTTCTTGGGTTGTTCGATCTATTTTCACCCAATCCGTTTCTTTCGGTGGTATTTTCCCTTTCAGGTAGGTTATCACCTGCTGATACTTTTTCATTACATCATTTGACGGGGCACCTGTTTTTGGATCTCTAGGATATTCATCACTAGGCCAATCGACTGTGATCTTACAATCTGTCCATAAATCGGCAGGTACCACTATGTCAAACAAACCATCTAAATCCTTCAACAATACCTTTGACACTTTCACAAACCTTTCAACCTGCTTATACCATTCAATTGGCTTTTCCCTCAGCTTTGGAAAATCATTCGTAAATGATAAAATATCCTGTCTGCTCCATGGGACATGTACATATCCTCCTCCCGCAACTTCTCGCATTGGATACATCTGGTCTGCTTTTCCTGCTTCCTTCATCACATATTCTGATGCTGTTCTACTTGTTCGTGCTTCTTCCTTTTTCTTGGCCCACCTAGAGCTCCATTTATCTAGATCTCCCCATTTTTGTAAAACTAACATTAATTCTCTTATTTGCAGTCTTCTTCCAGATGCATTCATATTTTCTAAATCTTTGTCTGCAAATTCTGCTCTATATGGTTTCTGTAATACTTTTGATCTCCCTATTTCGATGCCCATCTGTAGTGCTAAATTGGACAATTTTTCATGGAATATCTTTACATTTCTAGTGATACTCCTACACAAGAATAATAATTCTTCTTCATCATAGGTATTCAAGCGTTCTACTCCTACATTTCCTGCTATTATTTCTTCTAATTCGACTTTCAATTTATGGATATCTAGTACTTTTGGAGGTGTGCACTGTTTGACTGACCCTTGTACCCATCTTTCTAAATCTTCAGGTGTTACTATGGTAGCACTTTTTGTTCCTGATGAAGTTACTAAACTTACATCTTTTGAACCTCCAGGTACATCTTTTCTGGGAGTACTATTTACAGAACCTCGAATAGGTAAATCCATGAGTGATATTGTGGATTCACAGTCACTAAATTGATCCTCAATTATAACTGGAGCTTCAGGTTTGGGGTTATTCACAGGAGTAGGTGCAAGTATGGGTTGAGGACAATTTCCCTGAGTACCATATAATGGAACTACTGGACCAATTGTTACAGGTATGGTCAACGAATCAGGATGTACTTTTATCTGAGTTATTTTCTGTATTAATTCTGCTCTGGTCTTTTCTAGGGCTTCTTTTTCTTTGTCATGAAGTATTCTAGTCGGGGTGAACTCATGCATTACCTGTGGCACTAATGGAGTTTTTGGTGGTGCACTTGGGGTGCATCCACTTGTCCCTTCCTGATATGGTGGGGGATTTCTTAACATTTCTTCCATAAATTCGTCTTCTGAATCCTCATTTCTCATTAAATATTTTGTCTTTTCTGTACATTTGCCTCCTGATTTCTCTCCTTCTGTGAATAATGGATACAGTCCCTCTGTAATCATTGCCCTTCTCCATTGTTTCATCTGACCCTCTCTTGACTCACGTAAATATCTGGGGTAAAATCCTGGGTAACTCCTATTACTTCTAGATCTATCCCGCTCAAATGCCTCGGTTTCCCATTCTTCTAGAGCTTCGTACTGAGTTAATCTAGGTCTGGGTTCTAAGTCATTCATCCTCCATCTCAAGTTCTGAAGAATTCGCCCATTGAACGTGCCATCCTGGGGAAATGATAATACTCCATCATTTTTGGTGTATTCTATCCAATTCTCCATCCATACACAAGTATGATAACCTCTCTCCATCATCATAAATGATGCTGGCGTTTTAGCTGGTGGAATAATAATTCCTTCTCTAGTTTTGATTGGTTTGTCCTTTTTAAAATAATTCTTAATCTTTTGCAAAAATGACATTTTTCTCCTTTCTCCGTACATTCTATCTAATCTTCTGTGTACAAAATTATATTCTGCAAAACCTAGGAATCTTCTATCCGGACGAGTTCCTGTTAAAGTCGGATCACGTTTTAACATGCAATCCTTATCCACTAAGAATTTTGCTTCTATATTTTCGACCAATCAAATGTCTGCTATCTTTTATTTCCGAACCAATCCTGGCGCGGCCTTTTGGTGACGTTTCTCTGTCAACCCCTCCTTTACAATCTGCTCTTTTCTGTCCTCGCTGGTTTAACCAATCCCAGCGCTGCACCTGTGACGTCAATACTACTCCTGACTATTGACCCCTCCTTTACAAGGGTTTTCCACACCCGCTGTTTCAACCTACCACAGTGCGGCGTTTTGTGACGTCAGCTCCCTCTCCGGCAACTGACCCTCCCTTTACAAAACTTTATGCAAACTTATTTTCTCTATAAATCTTAATTAAATTTCAGTAACAACATAAAACATTTGCTATCGTGCCAGTTTCCACTAATTTTGAAAAGGATAGTTTCTTCCACACTTTAGTAAAACCTTTCCGTTTACTAATACATACACTACGAGTAAAACACTTCCGTCTACTCTTCACACAAGCTCCAGAAGTACCTGTTACTTCTCCAATGTTACCCTTACTAGGTGATATAACATCAAATTTTTATCAGCGTACCCTTTTTGCTATTACTCACACGCATAGAGTCCCTAACGAGTACTTGAAGTCCTGCTTAACTTCTCAGTACTATTTCTGCCTGACAGATAACCTCACTGCAGTATGGCTTCCACTTGCCACCCACTATTCTTTTTACCTACCCCGGGTATTCTGGACAACATGTAACAAAACTCAAAAATAAGCGGATGTTAGTTCATAAAAATACAGATAAAATTCTCATTACCCAATTAACAAAGAGTAACAACAACCGTCCTCTGCTTACCAGAAAACTGATCCAGCGCAATATTAGCCAACAGTATTTATACACCATATACTCACTTTGGGCCCATACATTCACACTACACTAATACTTACGCTGGGTGTCAGATGTACTCTTTTATCAAAGTCCCTGCTACCAATTACCTTCTGATTGAAGAGTAATGACTTACCAATGGATCCTTTGCTAATTGGGAAGTTTAAAATGAGTGACATTCATTATAGTACATTATCCTGAAATAATCACTGAGTCAGGAAGTTTTAAAATGTTTATCTAAAGATTTAGCAGAGTAAAATACAGAAAACACGGTACTTGATTGAAATACCCAAGAAAAAGCATAGAAATGATTTTTCTAATAAATGACGGTGTTTAAGGAAGAGGAGAAGATAGAGACAGCAGCGCAACTAAAGGTTGCAGTATAGTTACCTAAATGCGAGAACCAAGCCCCTTAGCCAAGGAGTTGGAAAAGATAGGACCCAGGAAGGATGAAGAGCAAAGACTTCTTCCAGGATCAGGACAGGACCGGTGACCTCTCTACAACGACGCCTGCGCCGTTCCCCTCTCTGATACTCGACTTCTCTCGATTCTCCCGTCTAATGGACTCTGCCGCCCCCTCCTCAGGACCTCTTCCGGACAGGAATTCAGTCAGCAACCGATCAGCTGGGCAGTCTGGAGTTGAGCGCGCTCTGGCAGTATGGACGCCTGTTCTTCGTGAGCGCATGCTCTGACTAATTTACTAATGCTATATTCTATTATACCCTTCTACGCCCATGTACCTCCCCTTAATGTTGCTAACATTATGGGACCACTACTTCTGATTGGACAGGGGGTTGATTCTCGCACCATGTCAATTTTGGCCTAAATTGTGAAGCCTATTGTCTTTACGTTCCCGCCCCTTCAAATTAATACATTCGCTTTATTTCCCACCCGTCTCACGACAAATGTTATACAATTTACAGGGGAAAAGTAACAATTTGTCCGCCGGAAACATTGGGTACATCATCTTCGGCCAATAGGTCGTGGCCTTGGGAGACGTCCAAGTTGACTTCACTTGGCAGGCATACAGGACACATGCGCAGAACCCTCTGTTTCTCGAGTTTCAAGACACCAACCCAGGCCCAAGTTTACGAATTACTAAAAGTGCAAGAAGAAAATATTAAAATCACAAATAAAAAGTTTCACTGTATACCCACTTTCCCTACTCTATTCCCATTTAATCATAATACTATCCTGCATTAGTAGCGTTAAGAAAACGACAATTTAATAATGACATGAGAGCAAGCTTAAGCATGTGAAAACATTTAGCGGCCATTTTAATGCACACTGCGCAGAAGCAGAAGTTTCCCACCAAGCAAAGAAAGACGTCACACCATGTGATCAGGTTGCGACATGCGCATTTAGGTTCCTGCGCTTTTAGCGGCCATCTTGATTTATAGACAAGCGTTATTCATTAGTAAAACACATAGGCAAGCGTCTATCCCTTTTGTGTTTGTGAATGCAAAGATTAGTATTGACAGTACAAGTTTAATAAATTAATACTATGAGGAGGATTGCATACAAGCAAGTTTCATTTTTGAAACCTTGCTCCATCACATGGACGTGGCATGGTTTCAGATTTTATCCGACAAGATACATTACTTAAGACTTTATTGGAGGACAAAGTGATAAACATCTCTAGAAGTGGAATTCCTACATGAGGAAACGGATGGGTGTTTTAATTATGTGTGGCTATAGAGTACAAAAGGCGACTTTCCTGGTTAACACTCCTTCGTCACGTCTCTATGTAAGTTTTGTAGAAGATGTTAAAAAGGTGAGAGAATGTAGCATCATGACTGCAAATAGACCCGATTTCGGCGTGAGGCTCCCGATTTTTATGCCAAAAATGGCTTTATTTGGGCTGTCTCCCATCTGACATCGCCTCTGCTTCAGTAGAAATCATCCGGGGTAATACATTCTCTCGTTGTTTTTTTTTAATTGCCCACTTTCCTCTTCTAAAATGTTGGCATGCATGTCGCATTATGGCAAGAGCTGCCGACTTTGGAACTGAGGAACCAGGATCTAGTCTCAGCGTCAGCTCAACATACTGTGATCCTGGGCAAATCACTTACCTCCCCGTGCCTACAAAAATGAATGCGTCTTTGTGTAATGTAACTGGTGCACTTAAGAAAAGCGATCCAATATCTTCGGATCGAGTTCGCTCCATATAAACCTGAAAAAAAAGGTTGTAGACATAAAAGTAGATGTGAAATCTGCAGCTTAAAGCTGATAATGTCACTTGTGATTTAAAATCATATATTACATAGAAGCATCACTTTTCAATTCATGAGAAGAGTCCTTAAAGCCAAGCCGTGACTGGCCGCTCTGAGCCTGTTCCATGGCTGTTTGTTTGGAGCTCTTTGAGCACTCGTGTCTTTATGGAGACGGCCTTGGTGCATTTGTGCGTAACGTGGGTCATCTGCTTTGATTTACTGTTAACATTGCACAATAGAACGCGTATGAAATAGAAGTTAACCCGTCGAGCACGCCTAAACGCAGAACACAGTCCCAAAGGAACAAACAGCCTTCAAAATTCAACTCCGAGCACTTGCAAAACACCCCGTGAGGGCCGTGACTCACTGACGGGGAATGGCCGCCTTCACCCCTATGCGTCCCAGCGGCACGGTTCAGCTCACTTGCTTAATAAAAAATATTTGCAATGCCATAGTTCTCCCATTTAAATGGGAGACCTATGGCATTGCAAACAAGCGGCCGCCATTGTCCCGGCTGCTTGGAAAGTGAAAGTGCAATGTAAGCAAAGCACGTCGTCGTGCCTGAAGTAGGAGAAACTCAATAAAGAAAATAGTGCTTACAAGACTAAATAATACGTACCGTGGGGGGTGTCCAAGCCGCGGACCAAGATGGCTGCGCGGCATTGAAGCTCCGCCAGCCATCCCAGCACAACAGCCATTATCCCACACTTACGCGGCAGGAATTATCACGTCCTCGATGCCGCCAGACCCCTGAAGTGTTCCTGAGCCTGGCGCTGCCCTTCAGCCGCTCAGCGGGACCGCCGCTGCCGAGATCCTTAAAGTGCTGCCGGGCGCGGGCGGGGCAGACTGGGTCGGCTGCCGCGGCCTCTTTCATTGACCGAGACCCCAGGACGAGTGGGCCCGGTGGATGTTATCTGGCGGCCCGATGTGGACATCCCGGCGGTGAGTGCATCGGGCGCGGGGGCTCCGTTTGTGTGAGATCCCATCGGCGGCTGAAATTTGATGCGGCTGAGTCGCGGCCCTGCCTCCCCCCGCCGAGTGGACAGCAACTCCCTCCATTCTCTCGTAGGCCCCGCGGGGACGGGCCCCGAGGCGAGCCCTTGTGAGGACGGCTTGATCGTTGGAAACCGACCGGTGGGGTTGAGAGGGAAAGCAGCACTCTGCTCCCCGCGCCTGGCGGCAGCCCCGTACACAGACTGAGCGGCGCCGCCGGATCGGCGTGTCTGGTGCTTCCTCCAGCCTCCATTATCCCTGCTGATTACTCGGTGCATTTCCACACTGCCGTGAATGCCTTTGGAGCTCCTCCAAGACGACTTGACATGCGCCATGACACAGGGGGCCCCGCGATACATCCTGCTCAGCGATTGAGGAGCATGACCGGCGGCGCGGCCCTGAGGGGAGATTAATAGACGCAACGGGCTGTCTCTGGTGTCCATCCCTCCTCTGCACACCTAGGCAAAAGAACTGAACGTGCACCCCGCAAGGGCCCCACCGCCACATTCCTTCAACTGCCAGGAGGACACGTGGACTGCCTTGTTTGTTCCCGGAGCAGAGTCCCCTGCTTCCCATCCTTCGTGGCTTGGGTGCCCCCCACAAATCGCGACGCGACTGGCTGGGCCTTCATCGGGCAGTGCGTGTTGAGGGCCCCTGCTACTGCCCCTCCTGCGTCATCGCGCCGCGGCATGCACCGCAAAGACCCGAAACAAAGGACACTTCCCTTTGAAAAGCTCATTGACACGGCCCCTGAGAGTAGCTCTAACATGGCAGAAGGCGGGCAGGGTACAGACCGGCCAGAAGACTCCTCGACCCAAACCAAAATGCTGCTACAGGAGATGAAAGCAGGCTTTCGTGCACTAGATGGTCGATTTGACGCCCTTGATAAAAGTCTGGCAGACATGGGTGCTAAAATTCAAGCTCACGATCGACGCCTGGATGTCGCGGAGGCCCGCATATCAGACATCGAAGATGGCACTGCCCAATCACTCAAGAGGCTGGAGCGTGTGGAACGTATTCTTAAAGATGTGGCCATTAAAAACGAGGACCTCAAAGCGCGCGGTAGGCGCAACAACCTTCGCATTTTGGGAGTTCCGGAATCCACCGCCACTGGCCGTCTGGACACCTTCGAAGAATCTTTCTTGGCGGATATGTTCGGAAGAGACTCCTTCACACCAGGCTTTGTGATAGAACGCGCCCACCGCTCATTGGGGCAAAAGCCCAATCCAGGATGCCCTCCAAGGCCCATCATTGCACGAGTCATGAACTATCGGGACCGTGACACCGCTCTGCGCCTTGCAAGGGAGCGAGGCGACACCGTTTGGCAGGGCTCCAAGATATCGCTGTATCCCGACTTCACTATCATGGTGCAGGAGGCCCGCCGCAAGTACACTGGAGTCAAATCCACCCTCAAGAACCTTGGTTTAAAATACGGCATGTTATACCCCGCTAGGATGAGAGTGGATATAATTGGTAGGGCCCGCATATTCGACAGTCCAACTGAAGTTCAGGAATTTTGCCACACATACCGACGGAACAATCAGACGGCTGCTGAGGGTGTTCGTCCATCCCCGCCTCACAGTGGATCCGACGCCAGCATGGAACTTTTCTCAGGAACTGGGTCTGGCTGATGACATCAAACATTTCTCTTTTCATCGCTATATAAATGCTTTGGGATGATGATTTTCATTCTTGCAAAATGTTTCAGTTAGCTGGGTAACTGGCGCGGCATTGCCACCCCCCTTTGGTGTACACCTTGGATTGGCTTTACGTTTTATGGATATACCTCTTCTGGGTTTTCTCTACTCCCTTGTTAAGTCGATTGGTATTTTGTATATTGCTACCAGTTTTGGGTAGGCCTTGCTTTTTTGGTAGTGAGGTTGGGTGGGGGTAGGGGTGGGACTATTGCTCCCGTATAAATATTGTTGGATTTTCACAAGACTGTTCACTGTCACAGACACTATGTACTTGCGATCAACCTTATTTGTCAGGCATACCATAACCTCCGGATTGTCCAGTTCGGTAATGTGGAGGGTCCCTCTGGCCTATCCTTAATGTCCTGGAACATTCGGGGCCTTGGTGATAACCGCAAGAGACGGCACGTTCTACACTACTTACTCCGACACAAAATTGATATTGCTTTCCTACAGGAGACACATTTGCCCAGATCCGATTCCACGCGCTTTGCTTCCAGTTGGGGTGCCCATAGATATTTCGCCAATTACAGCAACTATGCCAGAGGCACGGCTATTCTTATACACAAAAGACTCCCCTTTAGTCCCAGTTCGATAGTAATTGACAGCGAGGGACGATACACTATTGCAGCGGGGTCATTGATGGGACACAAGTTGTCTCTGGTGTGCGTGTACGCCCCGAACACGGACTCCCCGGATTTTTTTCATTCTCTATACACTCAGCTCACAAAATTGGGCCCCATATTTCTCTTGGTGGGGGGTGATTTTAATCTACTCCCCGACCCAGCACTAGACAGCACCTCTACCTCCCCAGATTCCAAACCCCGCGCCTGCCGGGCACTGTTAGATCTCTGCGAACAACTTCCCTTGCTATACATCTGGCGCTCGCGCAACCCCACCCACACTGAATACACGCACTACGCTGGCCAATACAACACCTGGACTAGGATAGACTATTGGTTGATTTCTCCTGGCCTTTCCAGTTGGTTTCACTCTCACACAACGCTTCCGAGAACATACTCTGACCACTTTCCCATTCTGCTACACCTCAGTGTCCCCCGACCGGAAGGGTTTGAGCATCAGTGGCGCTTCCCCAGTCGCGCACTTCTAGATGACCTTTTTAACAATGAAATACGGGAAGCCATTGAAGAATACTTCTCCATCAACACCGGGTCGGTGGACACCTGGGCGGTCCTGTGGTAGGGGTTCAAGGCGTACATTAGGGGCGTGTGCATCGCCAAACATGCCGGAGCACTCAAGGACCTGCGCAACACACTATCCCGCATAGAACGCGACCTAACGGATCTGGGCATCGTCATCGGGCGCTCCCTATATCCGAATGCAGCGGGGCGACGTCTCGCCCTCCTCGCCGACTACAGGGAAGCGGCGGATCGCGAAATTCTTTTTCTGGGTAAATACCAAACCGCTAGGCGGTATGGTGAGGGGGAAAGGCCAGGCCGGGTGCTAGCCCAGATGCTTCGGCCCCCGTACAGTAAGGCCTACATCACGGAACTATGCTCTCCCGCTAACCAAGTACTCACCTCTACCTCGTACATTCTGGATGAATTTCTTGACTACTTCAAAGCCCTTTATACTTCCAAAGTAGGGCGTGATCCCGAAGCCCAAGAAACCTATTTATCTGAAATTGCATTAGTATATCTTGAGAAATATATGCAAGATTTCCTGGCAGAACCAATTTCTGAAGCTGATGTACTTGGGGCCATTGAAGCCCTTCGATCCTCCTCTGCCCCTGGGTTGGACGGCTTCACGGGAGACTTCTACAAGACATATAAAGATCTTTTGGCACCGCAACTCATTGAGGTATGCGCCGAGGCCCTAGAGAAGCAGATCCTTCCTCCTACTCTGCGCGAGGCCGTCATTATTCTGCTTCCCAAACCAGGCAAGGACCCGCGCGCCTATGCGGGTCATATAGACCCCTGTCATTATTAAATCTGGATTATAAAATCCTGGCCAAGGTTCTTGCCATGCGCCTCTCTCAATTGATGGAATTCATTATTTCCCCTGCTCAATCCGGTTTTGTCCCCCACAGATCTACATCGCTCAATCTTCGGACTCTCTTCTCAGTTCTTCATAGAATCAATCCAGATACCCCTGCCATTCTACTTGACACCGAAAAGGCATTTGACTCATTGGAGTGGCCCTTTTTTCTGTCCGTCATGCGCCGTATGGGAATGCCGGAGGGCTTCATTGCTACTACTGCATTGCTCTACTGCCGCCCTATAGCATGACTCTGACTGAATGGCACCCTCTCCCGACCCTTTTCATTATCACGAGGTACACAACAGGGCTGCCCGCTTTCACCTCTGTTATTCATCCTGGCCATGGATCCCTTAATTCGTCATTTTCAAGAAAAACACTTGCAGCGCGGATTGCAATTCAACACAGGTCCTCTTTTAGTTTCACTTTACGTGGACGACACGGTCCTTTACGTGTGGGAGCCACAGGTCAATTTGGATCCTCTCATAAGAGAAATAGTCAGATTTGGTAGCTACTCAGGTCTCTGCATTAACTGGTACAAATCGGTGATTTTCCCTTTGACTTCCAGCACCAAACCGTGGGAGTGTGAATTCCCTCTGGAGTGGTGCACAGATACCGTCAAATATTTAGGCATTCACATACATCTGGCCAAAGCTTTGATTGTACGCCTTAACTACGGGCGAGCAATTAGCGTCCTAGAAGCAGAAATAGAGCGATGGCTGCGGCTTCCACTGTCCATCGCTGGCAGAGTTGCGATCCTTAAAATGTTGGTCCTACCCAAGTTTTTATATTTATTTAACAACATCCCGATACCTCTCCCTAATAGCTTCTTCCTGACGTTAAGATCCCTTCTTATTAGATTAGTATGGGGGGGCAAACAGGCTCGCGTTCGATGGCAGGTACTTACTCTCCCCTACGAGAGAGGGGGATACGGAGTGCCGGATCTGCACTTATACTATCTTGTTGCCCAATGCAGTTATGCCTACGCTTGGTATCACCCTAATGCCAGGATCCTGTTTCTCCGCCCGGAATCTGACTTTGTCCTCCCTGAGAAATTATCCACGGTGCTACCCAGGGGCATTCCCAGAGACCCGAATGACATTCAGACTGTGTCCACCACCAGCTGGGCTTGGGAGAAACTGAGACGAATCACCGGCACTACCACAGTGTATTACGCTTCCCAATGCCCGCTGGCTTCCTATCACTGGGGAAAAGATTGTACAGCGTACATTAACTAAATTTGATATTACAAAACTGGGTGGTCTTTATCCCGATGGCCAGGCCTTCTCTGTACAAGACGACAGCCGCTTCCCCGATGCCACGTTTATGGATAACTTTGTGCTGAATCGGATACGCTCGGCTCTGTGCGCCGCACTGCCTGGTTTCCCAATCGAACCCGAATCATTTGCTCCTTTGTCCATGATCATAGACAGCGAACAAGGAGTGCACCTCATTTCTAAACTATATAAAGCTTGCTTAGGTATCATCCCGGTAAATGACGAAAAGCTCCATAGGGACTGGGAAGGCGATCTCGGGTGCCCAATTACCGATGATCAATGGGCTAAATGTTGCGAGGCCACAAAAGATATCTCCCTAAACAGCAGACACAAACTACTACATTTTAAATTCTTGCGCAGAATATATGTCACCCCGGCCAAATCCCATAGGCTAGATCAGTCAAGACCCCACAACTGTCGCAAATGCGCGGCCCCCCACGCCGATTTTGCACACCTTGCATGGACCTGCCCACTCCTACAGCCATATTGGGAAGCAATACATAAGACCCTGGGCGAAATGATCAATCTTTCCCTGGTTCCCATCCCAGAGGTGGCACTGATAGGATACGTGGTCAACTTTCCCAAAAAGGTGCAAAATTTTGCAGCTATTAGTCTGTTATTAGCCAAAAGAGAGATTGCAATTCATTGGGGCGGCAGGTCAGTCCCCACATTACAGAGATGGATGAACAGTTTGGCATCATGCAACACGAATAGTGAGATATACTCCGTCACTCTACCTTCCACTTCTCGCCCCAGGGACATCTGGGGCCCATTCAGGGCATATATCGAGGCACATATACAATCCACTACTACACAATTGGAACAAGGCATAGTCCCGGCTGGGGTGGGATGATCCGACCGTTGTTTTTCAATATAATTGATCCACGATTCAACGCATGTTTTAGTAATGATGATTTATCAGTACAGTTCTGCTATTATGTCTCTGAAACACCAGGAGTGATGGACAACAGTTGGGCGGATGGTGGGTTCTCATACATTGTGGGGTTGAATGTGATTATGGGCCATTGCGCTGCATTATCAGACGGGACTCTTGGATATCAATATGCATGACATACTTGTACTTCCTTGAACATGTGTTTCGCAATGTGTAAATTGTGACAGTGGATGATTAGGATCCTATTGTTTCTTTGTGAAAATTCATAAATAAAGTTTTAAAAAAAATAATAATAATACGTACCGTGTAACAATCGAAGTAAAGGGGCCAGTAGCCATGGGAGGTTACAAATGAAGACAAGGCGATACTAAGGAGGGGCTAACAAGCCTATTAAGGAATCAGAAGCCAGCACTTACGAAGGACAAAGACACAAGACAATGAAAAATATGGGCAGAGAGTGGGCGGGGCTTCTCTTCCATACTCCACTACAGCAGTCTCGCAGCGCAAGCGAGCTGACTCAGGCTCGACCTAAAAATTTAGTGGGCCATTGATAGGCTTTCTTGTCACTCTCATTTGCTTATTTCGTATTCAGTGACTTTCCTTCCTCGTCTTGTTGTTGTCCCTCTCTTGGTGTACAGCGACTTTACCATCCTTTTGATTAGGTGCCTTGTATCCTTCTTCTGCTCACATTTAGGGCACTATTTTTCATTTTCTTTAAGCACTCTGTGAGAATGCATGTGTTTCTAAGCTCTCTCTTACGTGCTACTTCCCTCCAAATACCCTCCTCCGCCTGATCTGTGTTGCTCCCTCCTCCGCATATTGCTGTCTTCCTTGATTGCTGTTCAAAAATCATTACTTCCCCAACCCATCTTTTTTTATTTTTATTTATTTTCACCCGCAGCCTAAAGTTTGTTTCTTAGTTCCCGGATACCCCACCAATTCCCCACTGCTTCTCACAACTGCTCCCCCCAAATACACCTTCACTGGTCCCACACCACTCATGCTCCTTAAAATAAATTATTTTATTTTGAATTTTTTTGGGGCTCCAATCTCCCATGTGCTGCCTTTCCACTCTGCTTTCACAAAAGTGTTTTGCACAAGTAAAATTTATGTTTTTATATTTACCTTTCCAAAGAGCATCTGCCTATTTGGACAAGTAAATAAAAAATAAATGGCACCTGCCTCATACCAAGCTAATTAATACATACACTTTGCAATTCTGGTGGCAAGTGTTCCCTGTGGAGCTCACATAACCTGAGGCTTGAAATGCCAACCTTCAAGAAGGAAAAACCTGTAAATCAACCTTCTCGTCAATTCACCCGCAATCTGCCACCCCCCTCTCTCAGAACATTACCATCCCTCCAACTCTTCAAGAAAGAGTTAAAAAACAACTAATGTTTCAGTGCTTGTTCTCATCTGAATAGATGGGGTGCTTAAATACTCCGCCCAATGAAGCCTTCTCGTGCTTTACTCTCTTTCAGTCGGAGCGTACCAAACTCTTAGCAATGTTCCACCAACATGTATAAATTCTGTATATAGTTCCTATCGTACAGGCAACTAGTACACTGTAAATACTCTATCACCTGAAGTTTTGTAAATAATAGTAACCTTGTCAGTAACTTTTGTTCTGAAAAGTACTGTGACACTTGCGTCCAGGTTTAGTTTGGCTATATAAAAATCTTTAAATGAATAGATTCTGTAGGTGTGGGCATACGATGAGACGCATGCACATGCATACGTCAGCACATAGACATGCAACTACAGAATTAGCATCAGTGCCATCACAAATAGACTCTCATGTGCATGCTCCCTTCATCGCTCCTTTTTTCTTTTTTTTTTATGCTGATGCTGCACTGCATCAGCAAAAAGCAATGGCAAATCAATAGGTCAAAAAGGTGAGACCTATTGGCTTCGCCAATGCTTGTTGTAGATAGATAACGCACTAAAATCTACTTTTCTTATTAATGTACAGGGTTCTAACATCATAATTTACTTGTAATAAGAAACTCAGATTGCCTGTAATCATTTAACAAAGTCAATAGGTCTGACTTTATTTCTTAACTGGAAGTGCTTCTTCATTTACCCAGGTTCCTAAAGGTTTAGCGTCGGGTTAGCAATACTTTTTCAATGCAATCTCCCGACCCTAAACCTGTTTTGGGATTTACCAACCAACGCTAATTGGTATTAGTGTTGGTTTGTATGTAAAAGTAACACAAAGCAGATCGAAACTCTGATTTGCATTACTTTGCGTCAAGGGGGTGTTACATGGGTGGTACATGGGCGTTCCCATGCAACCACCCATGCTTTTTGACGCTAAAACCTATTCACTAACATTGGTAGAAAGGGTTTAGTGCCAAAAATTAATGCAGCTGAAAAGCAGCCGTTAAACGGAGAAATGTTTTCATTTCTCCGTGCTTTTCCGACTTTGCATGCGTGCTGCACTGTCCAGCACACATACAAAGTAGGAACAGCTTTTAAACTTGTCTAGGCATAGTATTTTGTAGAAGAAGTGTACCCTTCCTGTACAAAACCTATGCTAGGCTCAGGCACACACCCTAGCACTATGGCGCTGAGGTGTGTGCCTGGCTTACGGCAGCTGAAATCAGCGTCAGCACTAGGGAAAGGAGAGGAGAGTGCCATATCTCTGTGAATATGGTGCTCTCCTGCTCTCTCCCTGTCACGCAGCGCAGCATCTTTGGGTGCTGCGCTGCCTGACCCCTTTCAGAATCTGAGCCTGAGTGTGTTTGAGGCAATGAATGTGAGAGCAATTCAATGGGTGGATGAGGGAGTACATGGAAGGATGAATGGATAATTGCCTGAGTGCATGGACTGATGAATCGGTAAGGAAGTCACCCATTAATCCATCCATGCAGCCATCACTCCATGCACTCACGTAGTCCATCAATCTATTAATCCCTCTAGGGAAGCAATCACTTACTCACTCATCCATGCACTCATTTCTCCGTCCATTCTTCCTGCCATCAATTTACCCTTGCATTCACTAATTTATTTATTTATGATTATTTATTTAACCATATGTGCAAACTCAACAATGCATGACGAATCACTTTCACCTATTAACAAAGCGAGAACTTGGCTTTATTGATACCTTTTGAAAAGGGTGTGACAGAGAGGGGTAGTGTGAAAGCGTCAGGCGACGAGAAGGTAATTCTAGCAGGTGTATATCGGTCTGGCTAAAGACAGCCACACAAGACAGCCACACATGTATCCCAGAGCTGTTGTCATGACCAATATAAATGCACAGAGAGAGGATATGGTTCAGCCCTGGTATGTTTGGAACAGCCCCTTCAGCCATTGCTTTAAGAAAGTGTCTCTCTCATTTTTGCTGAGCTCAAATGAGTATTTCCTCTTTATCGAATTCCTGCCATTTATGTGGTGCATTAGGTGTATGAATCTGGCTGGGTAGCCCTTGCATTATTTTTAGACTAATTGCTGCAGCACCTCCTGAGCCTGCTGAGGGAAATGCTGTGGTTCTGCTAGGAGGTGATGAGGTACCCTTTTCTTCCTTCCCGCCCTTTGCAATAGCCACAGTCTCTCCTAAAGGTCCTGAATGTAGTGGACATCTTAAAACAGGAAAATGCCACTTCAAGATGGCCACCACATTCAGAATATCATTCCAGGCCAGAGTAGGCACGCGCAGCCAGAGGAATAAACTGAGAATCGATGTGTGTAATTTTGTAGACACTTGGGTCTTGAATTACTAAGCCTCCGTGTTGCCTTTGCATCGTGCAAGGCAACGGCTTATTTGAAATTTACAAAGGTACACAAAGCATGATTTGCGTGGCTTTTTAAAGAAATGTAATGCAAAGCAGCTGCTTGCACTGTGTTACGTTACATTTCAACTTGGGAGATGTTCCATGGTTCGAGCATGGACGTTCCCATGCACCCACCCATGGATTTTGGTGCTTTCCCAGATTTACTAAACTAGTAAACCTGAGATTGCACCAACATTCTACGCCTTCCCCAGTGAGGCATAACAATTAGAAATATCTTTATTTCTCCTTCTTAATTCCTCTTTCCATGTGTGCAGCATTCTGCAACTCACATAGAAAGAGGAAAATGCCTCTAAGGAGTGTTTCTGCACAAAAGCAATCCTGCCTGCAACCCAGGCACCATGGCGCAAAGGTGCCTGTGTTAATGCTAGGCACCTGATTGTTTGCCAGCAAAGGCTGAATGCAGGAATGTGCCATATATTGATAAATATGGCACATTCCTGCCCTCTCCCTTACACAGAGTGCAGCACAGCTCGTTCTTTTACTGCATTGCATTGTGTGAAAAAATTATAAATCTGGCCTCTGTATATTATGAGCATCACAGCTCCCAGTAAACCAAGCTTGCAGGCATTTCTGCCTCTATGTAATGTTATTGCTCTCTGTCCCTCCGCACACCAGTATATTTCCATGCCATCCACTTTTTGTCACTCCCAAGCCTGCTCTCTGCCTCTGTGTTTCGCCATGTCTTTTCCTGGCTGCTGGCTAAGCCCATCCAAACCTGCTTCATGATATTCTATGCTCTGCTGGTCATTTCCATGTGTTTACTCCACCTGCTTCATGTTCCCTGTTTCAAACTCTCAATCTGCCAGATAGCATGCAGAGTATTCTATAGAGTCACTTATCGGACCACTGTGGTCATGTTCCATATATGTTGTCGCTGCCACCAACAATTTTTCCTGATAGCTTAATATTGCTTCATTGTTAGTTTCTAACTTCATCAGGAACAATGGCAAATAATCGTATCACTTATTTCCTGTTTTGTAAAGGCAGAAGGTGCTTTTTCTAGAAGTAGATGTTTAAAGAAATATCCTTGCAGAGAACACTTTTCCTTTATTTATATGGAGGCAAGTAGACTTACAACTTAAAGTGCTCTTGCATTGAAACGAGAGGGAGAGAGAGAAGGTAAGGGAGAGGGAGAGTGTGAGAAATTGGGTTGTTGGTTGAGTGGGGTATTAACCAACTCAAGCAACAGTCACCATCACTGTCGGGGTGAAGCACTAAAGTCACTAAATTAACCTGTGCTTAATCCTCTAGTAGCTTGCCACAAAAGTAGTTAGGCTTAACTTAAAAGCGATGTGTAAAGTATTTATACAGCACCCAAACAGTAATAAAGTGAAAACTCATCACAAGAAAAAGCCCACACCAATTTAGAAAAAGCGTACATTTTAATAACTTATTTGACACCAAATGACAAAAATCTAATCAGCGGAACAAGTTATGAATTTGTAAAGTTTAAGGTAAAAACTGGCACTTAAAAGAGCAAAGCCCCAACCCCGGACACCTTGTCGCACAAGACTGGGTTTAAGTAAAAAAATATGGCCGCCCGCGATGCAGCGTGAGTTGGATACAAGAAGTGGATTGGACCCGTTCAGCACTTACCTTCGGACTTAAAAGAAATTTCAAGAAAAATGTCCTGCTACGGTAGAAGTCCATCAGGACGACTGCAGGCAGTGTCCAAGGAAGAGGCGTTGTTGACTGGGAGTCACTGGAGAAAGTCAAAGTGAAGACTTCCATGTTCGGAACTAGTCTGTTTTTTGAAAGTCGAAAATCTCCAGCAGGATGAGGCTGTAGCCGACATGAGCTCCACGAGGTCGGATGCCCCTTCTGGGTAGGACCAATGAACAGGATTTGCTGCTGCATATAAAATAGTGGAAGCTGCTGCAAAGTCAGGCCGACTGGCGATGCACCTTTGGCGCATAGTCAAGCAGGTTGGTCCCGGTCTCCTCTTGTTTCTCGAGCAGTTTTTAGCCAAAGATTTTCCAAGTCCCAAGTTTTGGATTATTGCTATTTGGGCACCTTTAGCACTACTTCCAAGGGTCCAGGACTGAGGAAGCACTACTTGCAGGGTCAGGACTCCCTCAGGCTGGGTCCAGGTGCGGGTTCAATATGGTGGACGCTTTTTCTATCCCTGGGGCTCTGATCAAGAGACCAGTCAACTAGCCCTAGGAGTCATTCTAGTATGTCTGGGTTCAAGACATGGAACAGGGCTCAAGCACCAGAGCAGGCCTCTGAGGGTTCAAGGCAGGCTTAAGGTAGCAGACAAGTCCTTCCAGGTGCAGCAAGGCAGTCTTCTGAAAAACACTGTATATAGCAGCAGGCAGTCCTCTGAAAGTCCTTTTGCAGGTCCAGAAAGTGAACTGAAGAGTGGGTCTGAGGCTCCAATTTTTATATCTGGTGCCTTCTTTGAAGTAGGAAAACTTTCTAGAGAATTCTCTTTTAAGTGCTTGGAGTTTCCTGCCTCCACTGCCCTGGTTCCAGCGTGGCTGCATGAACAATAAAGTTCCACGTTTTGTATTTTGGCTATCTGGGCACCTTTAGCACCACTCACAGGGGTCCAGGACTGGGGAGGCAACACTTCGAGGGTTGAGACTCACTCAGGCTGGGTCCAGTTCCGGTTCAAGATGTTTGGAGTCTTTTCATTCCCTGAGGATCTGATCGGGAGGCCAGCTAACTAGCCCTTGGAGTCACTTTGGTAGTTCTGAGTTCCAGCAGTGGTACAGGGCTCAAGCATCAGGGCGGGAAGGCTTCTCTGGGTTCAGGGCAGGATTCAGGTAGCAGAGCAGTCCTTCAATGTGCAGCAAAGCAGTCCTCTGAAGTACACAGCAGGCCACAGCAGCAGGCAGTCCTCTGAGAGGCCTTCCGCAAGCCCATAAAGTGAAGTTTAGAGTGGGTCTGAGGGTCCTATTTTTATACCTGGTTCCTTCCTTGAAATAGGAGGAGTTTCAAGAGAATTCCCTTTGAAATGCTTGAAGTTTCCTGCCTCCACTGCTCTGGCTCCAGGCTGGCTGCATGAACAATGCAGTGGTGACACGTCCTTTGTGTGAAAGCAGGGCACAGCCTATTGATTTGTAAGTGGGGCTGTGCCCAGCTCCGCCCCCTTGATGGCCAATCCAGGAACACCCAATCCTTCTATTGTGTGGCTGTCTGGGAGGAATAAACAAAGTTCAACTGCCAACTACACCCAGTCATGTGGCCTAAGGAACAGGCTGGAGACACCAAATAGTTAGGGAAGGAAAATGCTAACTTTCTAAAAGTATCCAAAACAAAGCACTCTTCTCGTGCTCATTACTGTCGCACTGCAAAAATCGGGAACTTATCCCGCCAGAGTTTCCAATTCATCCCGGTATTCCAAGGTCCACCAGTATTCACTTGCTTTCACCGACCATTTTTCTGATATATCCTTAGTGCTCTTCATCACAACGGAGACAGCGTGAATCAATCTGCAATCTTTATTAAACGTTTCCACTATCAAATGTATGCCATTCTGGGCTTTGTACAACGGTACATACAAATTGATCACAAACTAGATTTAAAAGTAAGCACAAAGTTTTTTTCTCCAATGCATTTCGAGCCCCTAAGGCTCTTCATCAGGGAGTTCTAAAACAGATAAAATAAACAGTTTCACTGACTGATCCTCAATACTGCGTGCATATAAACTAAATCTGAAACTATATTTATGTAAACACATGACCCCCTGCGTGCCCCCTCACATACAAATCATACTCCTGACAGAACCAAAGCCTACACTGCTCCCAGCTAAGCCCCGATTACCCAAACCGAATTAACTGTGCCTTTAAACTCGTTCTCACCCTTGCTGTATCATTGTACTCACTTTCCCTCTCCCTTAATCACCTCCCTCTCTTTCACCAAATCCCCCGTGTTGTTCTCTAAAACGAAGCTTCCTATAACTAACTAAACCCTCATCCTTTTCTCCATAAACCCACTCCCTCCTGTAATCCCCTCCCCCTTCTTAACCCCATCTCTCACTCTTTTCACTTACGAAAAGCAGCCTGCAACAGTCTCACCTCCTCATGCTTCTCTCCTTTAACTCGTCAATCCCTCGTGCTTCCTGACCAACGAACCATATAACCTCCTCCTCACACTCACTAGCTCTTAAATGAACTAGAGTCATGATGTTAATTGCTACCACATGGCTGCTTCCCCACTAGCTGCGCGCAATGTTTGCCGAAGCTCCACCTAAAGACTCAGATTCCCACAATACACCTGCCTAAACCCGCTAATGAAAAAACTTAACTACCTGCTAAATCAATCACACCCTGCGACTGAACTGAAATCCATTAAACAACCTTGCTCCTAATAAACATCACAAATAATGTGTGCCTAAATACAGTACGTGAATACTCGAAAATAAGAAACACTCAAGTGAACACTCTACGTGACCTTTTGCATTTTGTCAACACTAAACCCAAAAGTAAAAACTGTGTTAAATAAAAATAGACTTCATATGAATTAGACGATTATTAAAACAATGCAAAAAACAACTCCCAATGCAACCCCCCGTAAATCAGAGAAACTGATTATAATAAATGTCAAATGCTTATGCGCTTCATTTCAGTTCATGCTTGCTCTGTCTCCGTGGTGATAAACTCGATCTTGTAATCTTTTCTCAAATTATTCAGGCTTCAACTTGATCCGTAGGGTGCAAAACTCGTTTTGAGGCGATGACGTTGCGAAGCAAATCAAACATTATTTGAGCATGCACTCCTTCCCTTGATATGACACCATGCTTTAAGTCTTTTTTGAATAGTGCGTGCGATCAGTGCTGTGGATCGCCCCCACCACAGAAAATACTATTGTATCCAAAACAAAGCACTCTTCTCGTGCTCATTACTGTCGCACTGCAAAAATCGGGAACTTATCCCACCAGAGTTTCCAATTCATCCCGGTATTCCAAGGTCCACCAGTATTCACTTGCTTTCACCGACCATTTTTCTGATATATCCTTAGTGCTCTTCATCACAACGGAGACAGCGTGAATCAATCTGCAATCTTTATTAAACGTTTCCACTACCAAATGTATGCCATTCTGGGCTTTGTACAACGGTCTAAAAGTGGCATTCTCAAAAGTTTCTAAATTACAAATTCTCAGACACCAAACATGAAATCTTTACCTATTTACCTATTCCCAATCAAACTTTAGCACTTTGTAATAAGGCAACCCAAATTTTTCCTATAAGACAGGTAGGCCTCACAGTAATGATAAACGAATTTAGGAGTTTTTCACTACTAGGACATGTAAAACCTCTAAGTACATGTCAAACCTTTTAATTACAATGCACCCTGCCCTTGGGGCTACCTAGGGCCTACCTTCAGGCTGACGTGTATGTAATAGAAGAGGAGTTTAAGGCTTGGCAAGGGGTTTATTTTGCCAAGTCGAATTGGCAATTTAAAACTGCATTCAAGCTGTAGTGGCAGACCTGAGACATGGTTTAAGGGGTACTTAAGTGGGTGGCACAATAGGTGCTGCAGGCCCACTAGAAGCATTTAATTTACAGGCCCTTGTATATGGTATACCATTTTACTAGGGTCTTCTAAGTAAATTAAATATGCCAATGAGGTGTAAGGCAATTTTACCATGTTTTAGGGAGTGAGCACACACACTTTAGCACTGGTTAGCAGTGGTAAAGTGCACAGAGTCTTAAGGCCAACAAAAATAAATTCAGCTAAAATAGGAGTGAGTAAAGGCAAAATGTTTGGGGGAGACCCTGCAGAGAGGGCCAAGTCCAACAGACAGGATGTGAGATAGGGAGATGGGAGAATGAGAAAAGGGAAGCGGAATAGGGACCAGGGAAGAAGGACAAGGGACGAGGGGTGAGGGAAGAGGGAGGAAAGAGAGAGAGATATTGTGTGTGGGTGGTATTGTAGTTGGGTGAGTGGGGGGATTCAAGAATGAGTCAATATGTGGATGAGTGAAGTACTGAGTGAATGGATGAATGACTGAGTGCATAAATGATGAATTATTGAGCTCCCACACTGAAGAATTCCTTTTTGTACCATTAACTCATTTCTGCATTCACCTAGCTGGCCATCTACAATAGCACACACATAAACTCACAAATAAATGAGGACACACTTTCAGTTGGAAGTCACATTTTTTAGCTTTGCAATGCTTGTTTTGTTTACCTAATGGGCTACAATGTATACCTCCCACTGCGGTAAAAACTGCCACAGCTGGCTCATTTGTTTATGAGATAGTTTTTTAAAGAACAGCATGAAGAAATCCAATACGTGTTCTTCGAGTACTAGAAGATATAATGGTTCAAGGACTGAGCTCATCAGACATTCTTTACATTGCATATGAAGTGATTGAACTTTAGTGCGTGGTCTGTTCATTGTATAAAGTACAAGTAGTTAAGTCTGAGTAACTGATATTCTTTAAAATGTTAATTTTGTTTTTCCTGGTACGGATTTTGGTTTCTGATCATTCGGTTTTGTCTGATCCAAAAGTTGATTTACTCCTCCAAAAAGCAGTGGTGGAAGGGGGCTGGCTCGTTACCCACATCTGTGTATGCTGTTCGGTCAGATTACGATGCTAGCTCCCCACCAGCTAGTGGGGATGGCCTTTGGGGGCCCGTTGCAGGCCCCCCTTGTGCAGGGGCAGTTTGTTTTTGCACTTGGGGGGGCACCTATGGTGCCCCCCTACATTTCCCTGCATTATGTGTCAGGCACCGCGTGGTGCCTGCCACGTAGTGCAGGGAAAAGCAAAACCTGCCTTTTTTCCATTGCAGCGGGTGCTGCAGCCAGCAGTGGAAAAAAATGGCGTGGTGGCGGCCACATTGTAATTGCATATGTGGGACCGCCGCCTTAAAGGCGGGCGGTCCCCACCCCCGGGACGATGCATCATAATCAGGTCCATAGTCACCTTGGATTTTTGCGACTTTATAAATATACTTGTATGTAATTGTTCGCCTACATTTTGTTAAGGAGCTTGCTTGATGACCTGCAATAGACTTTCAATGTACAATAGGGGCTACTTGATGTTATAACTCACTCTGATTAAACCAAGAAAGATTTGGAGGATTTTCCCCTGCTTATGTGCTCATTTGGGCCAGATTACTGAAAGAGCCTCTGGAATACCCACACACTGGCAAGGGAGCATTCCTTTATTTAAATAGAAACATTGCGCCCTTGCCGCCGCTCCATGTTCCTGAGGCTTGCACAAGGGCCTGGAATGAGATGCCACATATCCAGCACTCTTCCTTTCACACTCTCTGGGAGAGAGCTGACCGGTCATTGGGGCTCCATACACAAGGGGTCATCTTCCCTTCTAAAGGGAGGGCAAAGATCCTTGTGCGCAGGTAGTGATAGTGCAGCAGGTGGTGGGATATCAATACCTGCACAGGGACACACCTTACTCTGATGTGTGTGCCTACAGACCCCCTCCACAGCCTTATCCAGGCAGACATAGAAAGGTGGGTGAACCTTCACTCCCTAAAATAGTGTGGGCGCTTAATACTGCACATTTTTGTTAATGTGTGCTGCACTGACCCACACTGCTCCAGATGCACCTATTTTGGATGAATGTGCACAGTGCCATTCATTTCTGTGCATTGCTTTGTTGAAATAGCTCCAAAACTAAGCGCAGATCTATATTACTCATACCTAAGACGGATTTTGGTCAAACTCTGGCAGGTTCGTGTTTTCATTTAAAAACACTTAGGGGCATATTTATGACAGGAGTTGCATCTCACTTGCACCACGCATCCTGGTGAATGTGCGGCGCAACTATGAAAATGTGATTAATGAAGCCACGCAAGGCCACTTTGTATGGCCCAGAGTTGCTTCATAAATCATGAGTAAGGTAACGCGGTGCAAATCGCTGTGTTGCGTTACTCTCCCCTGGGAAGGCGTTCCATGGGCGTTGCATGGGTGTTCCCACACAACTCCCATAGATTTTGACGCAGCAGATTTACCATCACTGGTAGACCTGGAATGCGACAAAAAGATATGCCTTCTCAAGGGAGGCGTAACAATGAGAAATATCTTATTAATTTTCCTCTTAGGATTGTTTTTGTGCAGGAAGGTGACCCTTCCTGCACAAAAACTATCCTCCATGCAATGCAGGCACCCTTGCACCATGATGCAAGGGTGCCTGCATTGGCGCTAGGCAGCCCATTGTGCGCCAGTGCTGGGGAAATCACATGAATGCACCGTATTGTAATAAATACGTTGCATTCCTGCCCTTTCCCTGTAATGCAACGCTACGTAGCACAGCACAGCAAGGTGACTTGCTGTGCCGAGCTGCTCTGCAATACAATTATATAAATATGCCCCTTATTTCTAGGTTTAAGAATGAGAAATCCTAGGGCTGCATTGACTTACGAGTAATATTAAATTCCATTGGTAGTATGTGGCTAGCTCTGGGTGTAAATAATTGTTTAACTCACTGTTGCTTATATTCTGATTCCTAAATTATGTTCCACACAGTGAAACACAGAAAACCGATTTGCAAAGAGGCGTTTTGTTCTCACCATTGACCACGATATTTAGACAGAATATCGAGAAAAAAAAATCCCCATACCAAAATATTGAGTCTAAAATATTGTGATATGGAAATATCATCCAGCAACAGACATAACACAGACAGAAAATAGAAAGCATACTCAAAACAACCACGTTATGTACTTAGTGATACAGTGTTATTTAATCACACTGAACATACACTAGCTTTTGTGTCAATGATTGAATCGAACACTTTAAAAACAACAAGTGCCCAGAAGGGAAAAAGGGAGAAGGTATTGGGAAAGTATGGCGATTTGAGTGAGGATAAAAGGCTGCAAAGAGAAAATTGTGCAAATCACATAGTCTTTTTACATGAAACAGTGGCTCATCCTTAAGCCAAAAACATCATAACAATATCCAAAATTTGTATAGCCATGATTGAAAACAGTAACACAGTGAAACAATCGCTGTTGATTACGCTGGCAAGATATAAAGTGTCGACGTTTCGACCCCCAAGAGAATGTAGGTTCTTGAATTCCTTATGGAGGGGTCTTCCTCAGGAATGTGGTGAAAGGGGAGGGGGCACCATAAACAGCCCCACACAGAGGGCTGATTGGAAAACGTAGGGCGCGCAGGCTCCAAACAAACAAGAGCAGAAAAACGGTACTTTGAATTGATGGATATCTAATATGTCCCTTCCGAACCTTCGCCTGATCAAACCAGATAACTTGGCTAGATCACTCAGTTAAAAAATCTGAAGGATTCCTCAAGATACAGAAGCGGCCTGTTAGGTGCACAGTCGCTACACACGGGGATGCCTCGGAGCATTCAGGCGGCCCAACGGTGCAAAATTGCTATTTGAAGGGATGGCTCTTTGCACCCTTTCATCCTCACTCAAATCACCATACTTTCCCAATACCTTCTCCTTTTTTCCCTTCTGGGCACTTGTTGTTTTTAAAGTGTTTGATTCAATCACTGACACAAAAGCTAGTGTGTGTTCAGTGTGATTAAATAACACTGTATCACTAAGTACACAACGTGGTTGTTTCGAGTATGCTTTCTATTTTCTGTCTGTGTTATGTCTGTTGTTGAATAATTGCCCACTGGGACCAATTTGCATTGTACTGTTTAATACCCAGGTCCCAGTGACATTTGGGTCTACCCTTTCTTGTAACAATGGAAATATCATCAGCAAGAATATCGATGTTTAGGTAAGTAATATCTATTTTTAAAATATAGAAGTCATTAATATTTGCAAAAATATAGGGGCATATTCTCAAGAATGTGTGATAACCAAAGCAAGTTTACCTTAACGCAACTTTGCATATCGCAGTCTATCGCGGGAAAACAACGCAGTGTTAACGTAGTATTCCCAACCTGGTGGCACCATGCGATAGTCCCACGATAACGCGTCAAATGACCACGTTAAAATTAACGCGACGACGCTAAAATGCGAAACACGAATGCGAATAAAGTTGCGAAGAGGCCAACCGCGATACAAAGATCAGCGATAACCAGCGACAGGCCTGCAATACCCACGCGTCATGCGGGAAAATGCACCATAAAAGCTGAACAAGAAAAACACACCATAAACAAAATAAACTGCGTAGCAACATGGATGCACCGGTAACGAGTGCCCAGGTCAACGAGAACCCCACAAGCCCCACAGACCACCAGCAAGGAACGTCGGGGAAGGCCAAGGAGCAGAGGAAGACGGGGTACAGTCCGCATGACAACCGGATCGTCGTCACGGAGGTGACAGAGCACTAACAACAACTGTCCGTCACCTCCACCGTGTCATTAGCAACACAGACGGAAAAATGGCATTCCATCGTGAATGCAGCCGGAGTGTCGAGGAGGCCAATATGCGCTGGCACGATGTGAAAAGCCAAACCAAGCAGAAACCCGCTGCCAACAGGAAGGCAGCAACGGCGAATGGAGGTGGGAGTCCTGCACCACAGGAGGAGCTGGAGCAAATGGTGGCCACAGTCATCAGTGTGGAGACGGTGCAAGGAGTCTGGAGTCCGGACACTGCTCAACATGACCTGACACAACATCAACAGGGTGAGTAACGAACAGGGACTGTGGGGACGGGGGGGACGGGCACAATGGCACACATGCACAACGACGTGTAGCATACCGCACACCCACAATGACCCTGGGTCATGTCCCTGGGTCATGTCCCTGATCCCCGTGGCACACTGCAGCACACATACAAACAGCAAGTAGGCCCCCATCCACCATGTGCCCAAAGGGCTCCCACCCCACACATCACCAATTACACAACACACACATGCACCCGTGCGAAACACAGCAAAGATGCGTATGTGAGAGCCACACTGACAATGCAAGTGACACCACATGACGAGCAGCATGGCTGGAGTACAATCACCATGACATTGTGCACGCCACGAGACTGAGGTGGCTGAGTGTGGACCACATCCGGAAAGGAGCAGGTCACACTCTGACACATCGACGTGCACAAACAACCACTGACGTCAACAATACATCTGCAGACAAACAATGCACAAGAGTACAAAAACCGTCCAATAGCACAAATGACCCAAGTCGCCAACATCACAGCACCTTAAAAGCACAAAAGCCAAAGGCACACCGCCTCCAAGGGATAAGGGGCAGCAAAATCACAGCTGCAGGTGCGACTCTCACACAATGCAGCACACACACATAGCAATGACAGCACATCCACATGGACGACAATGTGGTACTCAGTGCAACACTTACACTGCAGAACAGAGGACACAACTGGGTCCGCCTGTGCGTAGAAAATGGCCAATCACATCTGACATAGCGGGTAACTGTGAGATGCAAATGTACGTGTACAACCTCACCTACGTCATGTAGTCCAAATGTCCACTGTCCCGCATCAAATAGTCCGCCCCTCCCAAACAGTCACAATATACATTGTCATGCAGTCTGTATGTAAACTTGAACAATGCGGCAACATACATGCCAACACAATGTCAACAAGCATCTCCCCTTCACATTGCAGAGGGACAAACAACACCTCCAGCAGAGCAGACCAGACAACTCTACAGTGATGCTGAAGAGGACCTCCACACTTCCGATGCCCTACAACAGTCCATGGACATCTTAGGCAATTGACCTCCAGGAGCAGGGCAGCACCGCCGCATCGAGGATACCCCACCCCCTGCACAGACAACACAGCTGCACGCACCCACCACCCGGGCTGGCTCCCAGCAGCCCACCGAAGCACACATCTCATTCCAAGGCCAGGTGTCAGACTGCCAGAAGGGGGTGGCCGAACATGTGCGGGTGGGGTACTACCTCATGGAAGCCGAACTAGATCACATACGTGGGTGTCTAAGTCCCATCAGGGACCACCTACACTCCCCAACGGAGACCCACACTGCGACAGAGACACATGCCTTTGCACATTTCCAGTACTGAACCACACCCAGAGCCACGGGATAAGCATCCACACCCCCACGCTGGACTGGCATACGCCGGCCCAGTTCACTCCTCTTACGTATTGAGTGGGGGACTACAAGGCTACATGTGCAATGTCCCACACTCTGGCTGCAGTGACATGGCTGCGTCCTCTGTACACAGCACAATGTAATGTTGTAGGGCCCGGGGCCCTAATGCATACATCTTGAGCACACGGACACACTCGGATAGTTCGTTGAACTGGCTACGGGCACGTGTGCTCGACACCTTTATTGGCATGGTCACATGTACAGTGACGCATGTGCTGGATGTGTGTGGGGTGAGTGTAAGCCAGCCCTCATGGAGTCGTTGGTGCTGGCAACAACTTGAACAGTGATCACAATTAAAGCGGAAACAGAAAACACCAGCATAACAGGAACAATTGTGAAGCATCATGGTGGTAGCCGGAGAAAGTACAGTGTTCACCCAACATGCAAGCAGAATGGTCCATGATTTGTGGTGCACTAAGTTAGTGCCACCTGAAGAGCTGAGCAGGGTATCAAGCTGATGATGGCACCCACGACAGGTGTGAGCAACTCTGATAGTCTGGTAGTAAGACACTTCCGACTCTGGTACCTGTTGTTTGGAGTTGGTCCTGGCGGTGGTGGCGTGTGCATCCTGCGGTGATGCGACGTCCGGGCAGGTCATGACTCGATTTGATGTGTAAGCCCAGGTGGACCGCAGTTAAGGCCGGAGGCAGCGGACAGCGCAGGGCCACAGACACATGGCCTTGATGACCCCCAGTCCATCAACCCAGAGGCCATCCAATATGCTATCAGACAGGGGCCTTGACTTGAGCTGCACAGAGTTAGTGGCCCCGGATGCACTGCGGCCGGCACGGGCACACCGCCACGGGACGGTGACTTGCGGTGCAGTGAGATAGGGCCACGCGAGGTGAGCGGGTCCTCGTCAATGTCGAAGGTGAATGTAGCGGAGGTTTGCGGGGGACAGTGGAAGGTGTCCTCCAGGGCATGATGCAGAGGGCAGAAGCCGGCCGGAAGCGGCAAATGGAGGAGTGGAATGCTACAGCCTCGTTTTTGCCACAAAGTCAGTATCACCGACATGATGATGAAGACAACCCCCAGTCCATAGACTCAGTTGCCACCAAAGTCCAACCAGAAAGTGTCCATGGATGTCGGGGAACAGACTTAGTGGCACCGGAGCTGAAAGGGGATGCAGTCTGCGATGAGGCCAGTACAATGATATCAAGTCTGACATTAATGAATCATGACTGAATTCCCAATCTGTGACCTACTCAACCGCAGTGTAGGCCGAAGGCGTAGTCATCAAGGGCCCACAGACACGTGTCGTTGGCCCGCGATGCACAGAGTTAGTGACACCAGAGCAGTTGTCGGCAGTGTCCGATCACCTCCGTAACGATGATTCTTTTCTCCTCCGGACTGAACCGCGTCTTCCTCTTACTCGTCTCCTTGCGTACAATGATATGAACTCCGCCATGCAGAAATCAAGACTCAGTTCCACATGTGTGACCTACTCGACCGCAGTGTAGTCGGCAAGGGACCACAGACAGGTGTAGTTCGAATGCTATGCACAGAGTTGGTGGCACCACATCGAAGGGAGTACAGTGATATAAACTCAGCCATGAAGTGTGTACTCTGCCATTGCATAATCAAGACTCAGTTTCAAATGTGTGACCTACTTGACCGTAGTGTAGGCCGGAGGCAGCGGTGGAGTACGTCAACGAGAAAGGAGTAAAGCGGGCCTGTGTCGCGGAGGCCGTGATGGTCTGAGGAGGCTGCCAAGGTCGCGGGCTTCGGGCTTGGAGCTTGCGCCGGCACGTGGTGGGCCCTCTTTGACACTCGCCGGTGTCGGCAGGTGAGCAGTGAGGCCTGGCTGCGCAGGGGCGGGCATGACGGGTTCGGGGCCAGCGGCCCGGGGTGCAGCAGGTGCACAGGATCGCAGGCCACACTGCTCATGGCGACGGCGTCGGCCTCGTGGCAGGTTGGGAGGCGCCGCCCTGGCAGACACGTTGGGCATTCCGGAAGAGAACCACGCCCAGAGCTACGTGCTTTTATTCACACTTTTACGCTGGCCTGGCGTACGCCGGGACAGCCCACTCCACACACGCTTACAGAGGGGGACGTCACAAGCTACATTTCCGCGATCTTCCCCACTGGCTGGGGTGACATGGTTGCGTCCACTGTCCACTACACTCCAAACACCAGCAATGCATGTAGACATGGATATGTCTGTGGTCTGCATGCTGCAGTCTGTCCAGCACATCTCCGCCACACTTGGCATTGTGTACATTCTCATTCATGGGTCACTTGCCTCCTTCGCACATGCCTGGTTCCTACCTCTCCCCACATTCCGCTATTGTGTGGCTGAGGTGCCATGCCGTTGATGGCTCATGTACATGGCTAACCAAGGTTGCCACAGTAAATTGTGCTGTCGTGTCTGGTGGTTGGGCATGTTTGGCATGTTGTATGTGATTTTGTGACGTGTGCAGTGCCAGAGTTGTGGGTTGCATGATTGTGGAGTTGAGGTGTTTGGTGTGTTCATTTGGTACTTGCCAACGAGCAGTGCATTCCCATAGGTGCCATCCTCCAGCTGTTCCTGCGCATTGTGGGGGACGTATAGGTACCTAGCTGATGATGGCATCCAGGACAGGTGTGAGAAACTTGGATGCGGCTGGCTGTGAGACTCCGACTCTGGCGGTTGTTGGTTGGGATGTACCAGAGGCCAACAGGTGCAGCACAGCCAGCAGCTTTGTCTGTGGAGGGATGTTGTTTGTCCGCTGTGTTGGTACCGTCAGCCTGTGGGCAATGATGTTCAGGATGCGGAGGATGGTTGTCCTTTTGAGCCTGTAGTGGGCATTGACATTGTCTGGTGTTAGGTCTGTGAGGCTGGTGCATTTCCTGAAGGTCCGCTGTCTTTGTCTGCGCTGCCTCCGTGGCGGTCCTGGGGGGGTGGTGGTGGGTGTTGTTGCCCTCTCGGGGCTCTGGGGTGCATGGTGATTGGCTCCATGGCATCTGTTGTTGTTCATGTGTGGCTCTGGTCTGGGCTCCCTTTGATGGTGCAGCTTGTCGTCCGACTTTACACCAGGTCAGAGCAGGTGTTAATTTCCTGCTGCTAACGCGCCTTATCGCCTGTTTTGTGGTCTTATCGCAGATGTGGCTGGTCGTTGAGAATGTTGGGGTGTGGTGTTGTCGCGGAATTTTGCTCGGGAACACCTACTCTGCATCTCATTAGCGATAGTTGCCGGCTGTTAGCACCAGCTTGTGAATGGGGCGATAAATTTATCGCGACTTTGGCTGCGATAAAGTGCCGATAACTCGGCGATGGCTCCTTGAGAATATGACCCATAGTTGTTTAAAACATAATTTTTTAATTAGTGTTATATATTTTAGTATATATTTTAAATGGATATGATGTGCTTTTTTGTATAAGTATTGTTTGTTTTTTAAGATGTGTTAAATCTTTAGTAGTTATTAAATTTAATTTACTTAAATGTTGTGTTTTTTAGTTCCGTAGCGGCTTGTGGGTTTATAAGGCTATAGGGTGGGGAAGTAATTTATTTTAATTAATAATTAGTTGATAATTAATATTAATTAATTGATAATTAATTATGTTAATTGTTTAATTATTTTTTTCTTTAGGTGCGGGTTTTGGGTTTATAGGGGTAAAGGGTGGGGAGTAAATTAATTTTAATTAATTAGTTGTCAAGTAATATTCATTAATTGGGTTTATTGTGTAATTAATTTGTTTTTTAGGTGCGGGTTGTGAGGTTACTAGGGGTAAAGGGTGGGAAGTTAATTATTTTAATGAATTATAATTTGGTTTTTAATGAATATTTGTTTAATTGATAATTAGTTATTTTAATTGTGCAATAAATTCATTTTTTTAGATTTTAGATGGGGGTTGTGAGTTGTGTAGGGGTATGAGGTGGGAAGTAAATTAATTTTAAACAATTAATAATTATTTTAAATTAATATTTATTAATTTGATAATTAAATGTTAATTGTGTAAATAATCTTTTGTTACATTTTATGTGTGTGTTGTGCGTTTTGTGGGGGTATATTGTGGGAAGTACATTCATTATATTTAATTAATAATTAGTATTTAATTAATGAAAATTAGTTTGTTGATGAATATTTATAATATAGTGTAAATAATGTTTCAGTTGCAGGTTATGAGTTTTGTGGTGTAATAGGGTGGGAAGAAACTAAACTAAATTTATGTAATGAATGTTTTTGTTAATAAATAATTTCTAAATAAAGATATTTATTTGTATGAAAATTATTTTGTATTTTATTTATAATATTTGTAGGTATTTGTGATATGTATTTAACATTGTAATATGTTTTTATTTTTTTACATTTTTAATATTAAATATACTTGTATTTTATTTTTCAACATTTTCTTTTTTATTTACTTTATTTTTTTTTAAATCTTTTGTTGAAGACATTTTGTTTGTTTTTAATGTTGAACTGACTGGAGTGGGAATAGTACATTTTACCCCTCCACTATCCAACACTTTCCCTACTGTTGCACTGACAGGAGTGGGAATAGTAAATTTTACCCCTCCGCTATCCAGCACTTTTCCTACTGTGGTACTTATTGGAGTGGGAATAGTAAATTTTACCCCTCCACTATCCAACAATTTCCTTACTTTTGTACTGACTGGAGTGGGAATAGTACATTTTACCCCTCTGCAATCCAACACTTTCCCTACTTTTGTACTGACTGGAATAGGAATAGTAAATTTTACCCCCTCCGCAATCCAACACTTTCCTACTGTTACACTCAATGGGGTGGAATAGTAAATTTTACCTCTCCGCTATCAAACACTTTCCCTACTGTTGTAGTGATTGGAGTGGGAATAATAGATTTTACCCCTTCACATGTAAATTTTACACAGGTTTATTATTTTTGCATTGTGGGACGTGGGAGTAGTACATTTTTTATATATTTATATTTGCGTAGTTTTGTATAAATTGTAGTAGGAATAGTATATATATGAAATGTTATATTTTATAATTTATTTTATGCTGTTATAATGTATATTAGTATGTTTTTGTTAATTTAAAATAATAGTATTTTTAATTATTAATATTTTTAATGTGTAAAATAATTTTTACTAAATGTAAAGAATTTTAAGTTATTTAATCTTTTTATTTAATTAGAACGATTCGTTTTTTAAAGATTTTGGAGCCGATTACGATACTGGGCAGTCTTTTGTCCGCCCAACACTGTCTCGTAAATGGGACCCACCGGTCGCATTCCAACATTTCCCTATGGGAGCATGTGTTACGGTCGTAAACCAGCTATAATACATGCTTCAATAGGGAAATGGGAGGCGGTGTTAATCCCTGCACCCTGTGGCAGGCACCTTAAGGTGCCTGCCACAGGGTGCAGGGATTAACCAGGGGGGCCCCCCGCTCACACAAGGGGGCCCTGCTAGGGGACCCCATACTCTCTCTCCGACAAGCTTTCCATGTCGGAAAGCCTGGCATGGAAAGCCTGCCAGAGACAGAGTATCGTAATTCCAAGGGTGGAAAGACCGCCCCTTGGGATTACGGGCCGGCCTCCGACTGGCCGACGGGCTCCTTGAGCCCATCGGAAGCCAGCCGGAATGACTGGCCAGTTTCAATTCCGACCGCCATCGTAATAAGCCCCTTTATGTTAATGGTATATGTATATACATATATTTATTTGTTTTTATATTATTTTTAAATTATAATATAAATTAAAATTGATTAGTTTAATAACTTATTTTGTCAGTAGAAATATGTAAATATATTATATAAGTGTTTAACTTTTTTAATTTAAGTTTATTTGTTATATTTGTTGAGATATATATTAAATATTTTAAATTAATGTTACTATTTAATATTTTTAATATTTATTATTTTATTTTATATATATATATATATATATATATATATATATATATATATATATATTTAAAAATCGGTATTTAATACAACTATATTAATGACATAGATATTTTTTTCCGATATTTTTGTGCTTATTATAAGTGTAGGATGACGATATTATTGACATCGATATTTTGGTCACAATATTTTGGTATGGGGATATTTTGGGGGTTGATATTTTGTCAGTGAACCATTTACCACTTTTCTCTACAATTCACTTTTAAATGACCCCGTAGATAACATTTATGAGGTACAGACAGGTGTACCTATGATGCTCAGTAATAACTTGATGCTTGGTCACGTATGCTCAATAACACAATACCATGTAATGAAAGTCACTGTCTGTGCAAAAGTTTAAAAAAATCCCCCAAAAATCCAGATAACTTGCTTCCCCCAGCATTTTTTCTAAATCAACTGCTCCTTTCTCTCATCACATCCCTTCTACTGATCTTAAATTATTTCAATCTATCTACATAGTATGTTAGCCGAATCATAAGTAAAAATGTACATCAATACACTGATCAGGTTTCATACATTGTCCCTCATTACAAGTCGGTTGGAATCGGGCGGGTTGTGTACCACACGTCGTAAATATCATTACCACATGGTATGGTATTTACCGCATGTGGTAAATACGGACTATTCAGAGTCTTCAACAAGAAAATGAGGTACAAAATGCAGAATTGTATTTTAATAAATCAAATTCTGCGTGTTTTTTTTTTCTGGGCCTGGGTTTTTGGGTTTTACCTGCCATCATTTATTTATCAGGGGAAACTTTGAGAGTGTGATAATTATCAGAAAAACTCCTAATTCGGGCCCCTGTACAATCTCTTGTTACAATGGAACAAAAATTAGCCCTTGACTTGCAATGAGATCCATAGTGTCTTAAAGATGGCCTTTTCTATCTCTCTCCTGGAACAGCTCAAAGCTAAGCACTTCTAAGTTTAGCCAACCTCCTGCAAGATAATATCTAACTAGCTCCCCATGCAGTTTAAAAATGCTGCATGCCAACTGACTGCTGGCCCACCAATACATACTACTTACACAAGCAGTAGCAGCCACTCGTATTGCAAAATGGTGGGGTGGGGGGAGGGGGGAACACAAACAAAAAAATCTGAATTATGAATAAAGAAAATAGCACTTACCTGCTCCGATGGCCACCGCCTTGCTCCCGATCCTTGCATCCCTTCCAGGAACTGCTGCACACGGCACAGGCTCCCAGCTCACAATCCCAGCACTTCTCTCATGCTGGGAATACTATTCCCAGCATGAGAGCAAGTCTGAGTGCCCTGGTTCGGCGCTCAGACATGGACTGGGAGCCTATGTTGGTTCTCCACCCAGCTGTACAACACGGCTTGGGTAAGAGAAAGGCTAAGGACCTCATCACGATGTCGGTCGGAAAGCAATCCGACCAACTCCTTGTCGGAATCGGTTCTGACCGACTCACGTTCGGCGAGTCTGACCGACCGATTACGATGGTTCCGAACACTGTTCGGAAAGTCTCCCATTGACCTCAATGGGAGCCTGTGTTCCGACTGACAACACAGGCTCCCATTGAAAAAAGGGGTGGTTGCGGAAAACCTTGCACCCTGTGGCGGGCAACCCATGGTGCTTGCCACACTGTGCATGATTTTAAAGGGGGGTCCCTTGGGTACCCCCACGGGCTCCAACCGGAGCCCTCAGGGTGAAGGGGAGCCTGCTACGAGCCCCCAAAGTCAGTTTCCGACAGCCGTTCCGTGTCGGACAGACCGATTCGAAAAGGCTGTCCGAATCAGACATCGTAATACGTCGGTCGGAAACTCGGTCCGCAGAGCTGTACAATTCGGCTTCGACCAACTCGGAGTCTCCGAATGCCGGTCGGAACCAATTCAGACTGACCGAACGCTTACCTTTCCATCGTAATCGGTCTGTCGGAAATGTTTCCGAGTCGGTTGGAAACATAGGTTTAGGAGAATTCGACTGCCTTTCGGAGCCTTTCCAACTGACATCGTAATGAGGCTCGTAATGAGGCTCCTTGGCAGTGCCCACCACTCCTCCCTGGTACTGTAGTTCACTACGGCTGGCCACGCCCCTCCCTCAGCTCGCAGCCTGTAGGACGAAAAATGAAATGATAAAATTGTTTTATTATCATTTTATTTTTGTCCTTTGCCTCTGCTGGCTTTCAGCAGGGGGCGCGAAGCTCCTCTACCATAACGGAGGAGCCGCCCCTATCAAGACACACCATGACACAAAAACTCTTTTGATCACGTCTGCACTATGCCTCAAAGCGAAGTTTAGCTAACAGTTTTCTGTCAGAAAGATATGCACTGTTGTGTAAAGAAATATTTTCCTGTCAGAATGATAAACGATTTGAGCAATTTCAACAGTGTCCTAGTCACAGCCTCTGAACAGCGCTATGGCAGTCTCGAAGTGTCCTACTGAACATGACACTGGATGTAGAGATTAATCGCGACGAACAACGGAAGTTAATAGAGATGTTCAGTATTCATTGGTTTTGCCATAAATAATAGGCATAAGGATAATTACTCTGCTACCAATGTCTGAAACAATCTTAATAATCAACTTAGAGCAACTGGAAACCAATTCCGACTCTTCAATCAGTAATCTTGCACCAGACCTTATGTCAAGAAACCTCCAACAATTATTCTCAGCAGTGTCACCAAGCAAGAGGCCACTGTTTCTGTAACTGTGCTCAATAAAGTTCTGTAACATAATACGACCAACAATCAGTGCTTAATTTGTGCCGGAGCTTTCCGGTGCTTAGCACCGGCACTTATTTATCAGCCCCGGGTCTTGACCTGCGTGTGACTGCATAACGTATGTCACACAATAATATGTGTTCACATTCTCACTTTGTCTCCGAGTCTCCGTGAAGAGCTGTGCCAGTAATAAATCCATTCCCTTCAGTCAGTGCTGCCGGTAGGCAGGCCACTGATTGGGCTGGATTTGGTCATGTGGGGCTGGGGCACCCGAGGCAGCGTGCGTAACCTTTTAAATTGTCGCCGCCGCTGCCTTATGATCAGGACACACGCATGACGCACAGGCAGTTCAGCACTTTTATTTGAAGCTGCGTGTCGTGCAGCAGCTGGTAACCAGTAAGTAACCAACAGTTGATTTTCTTGAGCGTGGTGGTTTGCATGAACGTTACTGTTACAGGATACAAGATTAGGGCTGATACAGTTAGTTACGTGCTTGTTAGACTCCTCTTCGCAACTCGGAAGCAGTGACTTGTTCAGAAATAGAAAGGTGTTGGAAGATCTGACGTTGTCCCATGGCAGGAAAAACAGCAGCCCACTAAAATATGATTTTGTTTCTTTGCCCTCTTATTAACGCCTTGTGCGCTGAAGGATCGCTTACTACCCTCACTCCCATCCTCGGTTTTGGCCCTACTGTGCATTGGCACTCGAGTTTAAAGTACGGCAGGCACTTGCCCCTTCAGTAAACGTAGCCAGACTGTGGAGTGCTGCAGAATTTTAACACACATTAATACAAAACAGTCCCCGGTGCTATAAAAAAAAACACAACAAGTTTTGTCAGAAACAAAACAGCATTCGTTTTGCAGATTATATTAAAAATATGAACCCATGAGTAATAATTTAACTTTGCTTTTGAAGCACGGACATGCTGTTTTGTTAACACTGTGCTTTTGAGTAAAGATTGTGCTTTTGAGTAAAAAGGCGGCAGGCTGAAACTCGCCCGATGCCGAAATATTTCAGGCCTCCTGGCCTCGCCTCGGGGTCAATGTCAAACTGTGGTTAGTTTCAGCTATAGCCGGGGCTGTTGAATAATGATGGCGGCTCGCAGTGAGACCAGTGTCCCGGCGCAGTGGTGAGTGTCATGCCTGGCAGGGTCCAGATGGATGTCAGCCTTTGTTTTGGGCACATAGAACTGCAGCGACATTTCTGGCCTTGGAATTCACCTAAAATGGGCTGAGGTGGAGAGAGGAAACTGAAAGCATCCAGGTCTGCATTCCCAGGTGATTGCGTGTGCAGCCAGCTCTTAAGTGCAAACTCCACGGGGAAGTCACTGTCACAGTGAGGCCACGGTTTAACTACTGGCCTGACGCAAAGTAATGGGGCCCCTCTGCAGAATGTGGTGAGGGACCACCGAGACTCCAGTCTCTCAGTGAGATTCATAAGCGGGGTCGGATTGGAACATAATTAGGCCCGGGCACTCCCCAAAAAACGGCCCACATTCCCGGATCGTCCGTTTCATTAATCACACCAGAGAGTTAGTCTCATTAGAATCTGGCAGGCTATTTTTTGTTATTGTTTTTGTAGTTTTATATAGCGTGAACTCAGCCCATTGGCACTGGGGCAGTGTACATGAGCTCCAGTAACATTACACAAGATCCACTTTATTTTTCTTTTAGGTGAGACAATCTTATTTTAAGGGAGATTACATGATTTGCCCAGAATCACAGGAAGTTGAGCTGACGCCAGGACTTGCACTTCGTTCTGTCAGCAGCTCTGACTATGAGCGACTTCCAATTTGTTTTTTCCCCTGGGAAAGGTGGTCTCACAGCGAGGCTTCTGCAAGAGCTCCGAATTCCCCCCATCCCTCCCAAAAAAGGCCCATAAGAGGTGACAAAACCCGGCTTAAAACAGGAGCCTCATGCCGAAGGTGTTCACTGACCGAGAACTCAGCTGTGCTGCAAGAATGTGCACCATGCAGATCACATAAATGTATTTTATGTGCATAGCTCTGTGGGTTACTACTTTTGTCACAAAAGATCCTTTTGTTTCTGTACAGTTCATATGTTACAATAATAATCTAGCTCAGTGAGCTATGAACTGCCATCAAAGAGCTGCATGCAAACTACATGGTACAGGTTACAAAGTTATGTTTTTTCTCAGTCTTTCATTATCTTAATGTTGCTAAAAAGGGTTTGTTTGGGCAGAAGTAAATTCTTATTAGTAAATGTAACCCTAACCACTGTACTACGTTTTGAATCCCAAGTTTGTGCTTCTCCAGCCCAAGCACTCTTAAAAAATGCCTACACCGGGTAGTGCCCTTGGTCTTATGTAACATTTTCTATACACTGACTTACACATATATTAGGCATTGTCTTTGTGTGTTTGATGTAAAGTGCTCCGTCACCATAACCTGGTATGAGAAGCGCTATAAAACAAATGAAATACATGAGAAAGGGGCTATGGAGAGATGAGGGGTGGGGGACTTCCTATCAAAACTTTACTTGAAGAAGGCTCCTATGCTGAAATTCAGATCGCGTATTACATCTGGCTTTCAGCAGTGCCAGTTGAAGATGTGGGTGGAGCCAATAGAGTGAGTGGGTGGAGCCGGGGAAAGTGGGTGTTGGCCTCCGACAAACATTTGAGCACCTGGACTTCATATTTTACAAATTAAGCACTGCCAACAATATTGTTATTACCAGAATATCAAACGTCATGCCAGCGATCAAACAGGTTGTAAAACATGCATGGCAAGTAAAGCCCTTCAGTAATGAAGAATCATGAAAGTATAAAACTAAATGGGTAAGTAAAGGAACGCTGGTCACAATAAATGGAATGAAAAACGTGACGCGATCCTTTTTTACAAGCCTATTCCTGCTACAGTTAATGCAGCTCAGAAAGATGATACCGAACAATACAGTAAATCACCATTAAAATACTAGACCTGGAGACTACATTCCTTTTATCTACTCATTTCCACTAAATGATCACGATTTCAGGAAACAGATCGGGTAATTGCCAAAATTACCCAAAAATAGAATAATTTTTGGAAAGGAAATCTTTGGGGCGCGATCTGCTTTCAAATGGTCAGATTTCTTTCTTTAGGACTACTGAACACCAGACACTGTTGAATCCATTGGGAATTGGCAATGAGGAGTTCAGTAAAAATACTTTCTATTCACAACAGTGATGCCAACATAGGTCCCATTATAAACTAAAATCATGCACCAGTCTCTAATCTCTACCCCCTCCACTAGAGCTCTTCAACACAGACCTGCGTCGAGACTTAAACTTCCCAAAATATATATTGATATTTTTTTTTAATTCTTTACCATCAACATCTCGTGACACATCCATAGAAAAAAAGTGTCACACACTTTTCACAGCAAAGAAAATAATTCACTTTGTGTCGGCCAAAAAGAAATTATTGAAAAAGAGTCTAAAACTCTACTATTCAAGATGAAGAAATTTGAGAACTGAAACCAACTGACACATTATACTTTACATGCGCTACTGAATTTCAGGATTGATTCACTAAAAGATAAACCTTTGCCCTGGAGCATCATATCTTCTAGGAAAAGCTTAATGGCAATTATCTGAAAGTCAAGAAAACCCACTATCAAGAACAAACAAGGGAATATATCCCTGAAGTGTCAAGACATTCTAGAGGCCTTTGTTGAATTGTTTTCAAAGATATTTCATCTGCCACCTAGCTAGAAGAAGAAGATTTAAAGAACATACGTAGAAGAGGAGAAATCTCCAGCCTCTCTGCATGGATAAGCAGAGAATAAATTGTCAGCTCCCTGATGCCCATGATAAGAGGTAATGGCCAGGCCCGCCTTTTAATCTCAGTTTAGTGCTCTTGGGTATTGCAGGATTGTATGACTGCAGTGCTTCTTAGTCTACACACTTATCTTTCCACCACCTTGTCACCTAAGGGACCATTCACGAAATGCATAATTTCCCTAATTCTGAAAAATATGAATAACACCAACTACCTCAGAATTACACCAACTATCATTGTAAGGCCAGATTTACTAACCTTTCAACCTAACGCAATGCAGCAAGGCAGCTTAATGTGAAAGGGAGAGAGCAGATATGCACCATATATACTAAGATATGGAGCACTTCTGCTCTTTCTAAGTGCAGGCGCACTTCAGGTAGCCTAGTGCCAACATAGGCAGCCTTGCACGATGGTGGAAGGGTTTCTGCATTATGGGCAGGATTGTTTTTTGCAGGAAAGCACAATCCTTACTGGAATATTCCTGCATATTCCTCATCGAAAGAGGAAGTAGCAAGGCAAAATTAACATATTTCTCCTCGTTAATCCAGACTCAGGTAGGCACACTATTCTGGCGCTAACCCGGGTTTACTGCCTTTAGTAAATATGAGTTTACTTCAAAATCCATAGGTGGATGCATGGGACGGTCATGCACCACCCATCTAATGCCTCTCCGTCGCAAGGCAGCGGTATGCACTGCCTTGCGTAAATGTGTTTTTACTAAGTCACACAAAGCCATACAAATCAAGTTTTGCATGACTTAGTAAATCTCGAAATAAATCCTGTCGGGCCCAGAAAAAAAATTAAAACACAGTCTTCGGGGCTGTGCAAAGCTCTTAACGAAGAGTTCACTCCCAATAGACTATGAAACCCCATTACAAGGGCAAGCCCCCTACTATGCACAGTCAGCGCTCAGTGCGTGGACTGTGCACAGAGCCTGCACCCTCTAGAGACCTAAGCCTCAGGTGGGCAGCCCCCTACCACACACAGTCTGTGCTCACTGCACAGACTGTGCCTAGAGGTTGTTTAGACAAAATATTGAGTTGTAAATATCAGGAGACACAAATATCAGAAAAAACAATATTGTGACACAAATAAAATGTGATGCAAAAATATAATTGTCAAGAAGATCGTGTTTTTTAGGTAAGTAATATTGTTTTTAATATCGTTTTCAATAATATAATTGTGAACATTTTTTATTTTTTTATTATTTCAATGTGTTTTAGCTCATGTATTAATTTTATGTTAGTATTGTTTGTGTAATTGTTATTGCAGATTGCTAGGTTTTTAGGTTGGGGAGTTAATTAAGTAATAATTAATGAACAATAAATTATTATTTCATTAATAATTAATTGATTATTAATTATGTAAATTATGTAAATAATTATATTTGTGTTATATTTTAGGGGGTGCAGAGTGCTGGGTTTGTATGTGTATGGGGGAAGTTAATTAAGTGATGATTATTAATTAAATATTAAGTGGTAATTAAATATTTATTTGACTATCAATTATGTTAATTGTGCTATACTTATTTTTTTTAGTTACATTTTAGTTGTGAGATGCTGGGTTTGTAGGTGTCTAGATTGGGAAGGTAATTAAGTAATAATTAACAATGAATTATTAATTGGTAACTAAGGGGCCCATTACGATACCCGGCGTAAAAAAATCCGCCAGGCATGGAAGCGGCAAAAATCCGCCCGCACACACCGTCTGAACACCGACCACGCCATTACGATTACACAAACCGAAAACCGCCATCGGCGGAAAAATCACACAAGATACCGCCCGCCATCGTCCGAGTCGGAGTCAAACCGCCCGCCACGGACGGAAACACGCACGACAACACAAAACCGCCCGCCCGACACACCGCACGTGAGATTACGATCGCACCGCCATGAGCGCGGGAAAACTACAAATATACCGCCCGCCAGCGCAAACAACGCCGATGAGAACCGACACGGCAGAAGCCATGGCGCCCACGTCCCTGCACAGAAACCATCCGCTGACGATAACAATCGCACACAACATGGCCAACAAGTCCACACAGCAAGGCACGCACAAATACACAAGCACAGTACACATCCCGAAAACACCCCCTGGACAAACAAAAACTACAAAGGCCAGAACCCCAGACACAACACACCTGAAAACAACAGACCATGAGGACACACCCACATAGGTAAGTACAAAAGCAGCACTCCCACAGACCACAACCCCTTGCAACATTGCAAACTAGAGAGGAGAGGAGAGGACACAGTGACACAGCAAGGACAGCAGCACACCACAGAAACGCACACATCACAACCACCACCACCACCACCACCACCAAACACCGGCACCACAAACCCCTGCACATTACATAACACACACCGCACCAGCACCACAAACACCATGGCACCACAAAGAATGCCCAAGTTCACGCCCATGGAGCTGACGGTCATGGTCGACGAGATCATCAAGGTGCACCCACAAATCTATGGGAACCTGGTCCAGCACACACCACTAGCCACCAGAAAGAGAATGTGGAACCGGATCGTAGACCAGGTCAATGCAGTCGGGACCTTGCCCAGGAACAGAGTCGAAATAAACAAACGGTGGAATGACGTCAAGAGCCTGGTCAAGAAGAAGGAGAGCAAGAACAGAGAGCTGGCTGCCGTCACTGGCGGAGGGAATCCCGCGCTCTTCAAGACCTTCAAAGCGTGGGAGGAGAAGGTGCGAGTCATCATACATCCCGAGATCCTCGCCGGATTAGCAGGGGGAGTGGAGGCTGGTAAGTACAAACTAATGTATACCAGCACACCGCTATGTACTCACATGCACTACCACCATGCCACAGCTCCCAGGGACAAACACCCCCATGTCCAGCACACAATACACAACACATCACACACACATGCAACAGACACCACCACACACAGCCCAAACCGAACAACTGTAAGATGCGTGGGGACATGTGTACACTCAGCCAGCCACGTAACCACCAACAGGTCCCCAAATATGCCAGAAGCGCCACAACGAGCACCCACCACACCCATGTGTCCGCCATAGCTGCACTAACCGACAAGTAACAGGTAAGTGGCAGGAACACAAAGTGCAGTGGGTGGGAGGGTGGACAGCCCAAGTACAAAACACACCAGGCCCCTAGTCCCACAGCACAGCAAGGAGGAGCATCCCCCACACCCCACAGCCACGTGTCAGCCACCGCAGTGCACAACGACAGCCGAAAGGTAGACATCACGGTCCACAGCAATCGGTGTCAGTGGGTGTCCAGCCACCACCACGACCCACAACACCCCCCCACCCCCACAGACCTGCAACATGGAGCACCCCCGCTTAGAACCATGTGGCATCCAGTACAGTGCACGCATGAACAACCTGCAGGTGGGAAACTGGACAGGGCTGGATTACTGGAGGCATGAGGACCGTAACACGACCAACACATGGGACATGTCACGTAGCAGACGAACACGCAGCACCGCCCACCGTCACGAACAAGTGAACAATGTGCACACGGACATGAACCACAGACTCACACCCCACATGACCCATCACAAACACAGCAACACCCAAGGAGCCACGTCTGCATGCACAAGCCACACTGAATATAGTACCACACGGCAGCCACTGTGCAACCCATCACACACAACCGAAACACCATTGAAGTCCTGTCCATGTAGCCCCTACTGCCTGTCAACCACACACCCCACAACTACGCCTATGTAAGACAAACAACACAAGACGCAACAGAGCGGAACAACATAAATGCACACGAACACCACTGAACCCATCAAACACACAGTCACACCATGCACATACAACATACCATCCATCCCATCCGTCAGCCCCAGTCTCATGAAAGGCATGTCATCCGCACAGCTGCCACACATACAGCAGTCACGCTAAGATACATGCCCATGACCAACCATGTGCCAGAAGTCAATGAAGCGCACGACACACTGTGAGCAACAACACACAACATGGGCCACCCCCCCGAGCACTGCAGTGATGCACATGGCACAGGGCAGCACGCACACCAAGGAGATGGGACAACTGCAATACGTTGGCTGGCACACAACCATCACTCACTCATAACGATGCGTCCAATGCCATGTCCAGTAGTCACAACAGACAGCAAATATGCAGGCCATGTCAAGCATGCACACACCTCAAACCATGCACTGTCATGCTGCCACAACACATGTCACGTTCGGCACCCATGGCTCACAGCATGTACCCCAAAAGCATATTCCATCCCAAATGCGAATCTGGGGCATGGCCCCCATGTTGCCATATGCGTTCCTAAGCGTCCCATCTGAACACCAAAAGCAAAGTACAAACCAGACCCAGGATGGGCCAGGAGCCCGCATACACCAGAGTCACAATAAGTAGGGGCACAGCAACACACCCATCGGCATGGCCAATCCGTCCCATGCCACATGTGCACAGCACACAGTCCCATTGTCAAGCACACACAACTACAAATGCTACAGCCACACACACGCCTCCGGGAAACCCATGTACGAGATTGCACGAACTGTTAATGTCAGACGACAAATACATACTTCGCCAGGTGCAACACAATAACAAATCTCATTCTCTCCACAGGTGATGAACTGCTGGATGCTGGGGATGGAGACAGCAGCCAGCACAGCCAGCCTACAAGCCCCCAACGAGGACACACGGATGTGGAGGATCTGTCCTCCTCTTCGGACATGGACCACCAACCAGGCCCATCTGGTGTGGCAGGGCCCAGCCGCTCCCCAGGACCCCTCCTACCCACCAACCCATCATCCAGGGCTGCTGAACATTCCCAGCCCCCTGCTGCCACTGTCGTTGCGGCCACACCCACGGTCATTGCGGCCACACCCACGGTCATTGCGGCCACACCCACGGTCATTGCGGCCACTACCATTGCCGCAACCGCCACCATCGCCGCACCGACCACCACCGCCGCCACCACCACCACGTCTTCGCTGGCACCAGCCCCAGCGCAGGTGGTGGCCCGGCCGACTGGATCCACCCTGGGAGCCACAGCGAGGACCGTGGTGAGCAATGTGGCTAGTGGGCAGGCCGGTGGCAGCAGTACTGGTAGGAGGAGCAGGGTCAGGGAAACGCAAGTCTCCCCTGGGAGCCATGCCCTGCCTCAAATGGCCAGAGTCCTTGGGGCCTATGAAGAGGCCCAAGAACAATGGGTCAGGTCTGCTTCAGACACGCGGGAGGTGCTGGGGGTGCTGAGGTCCATGGACGCCCGTATGGGCCAACTCGTGGACCTCATGGGCCAGCTGGTGGTGGCGGTGAGGTCACAGCCAGGGACAGCAGCTCCACCACCGCCACCACCTGCCGGGGCGCAGGGTCGAGCAGCAGTGTCCAGTACCCCTGCGTCCACAGCCAGTGAGCACACCTCACCCCCCACCAGCAGGTCGCCACCACACACCCCCTCCCAAACGTGGAAGGGGCCATCCGAAGTACAAACAGATCTCCCGGGAGGACTACGCACGCTCCAGACGCAAGTGAGGCAGCCAGCCAGCCTTCCTTGACCACCCACTGCATTGACTTGGACTACGATCCCACTCCACACAGCCATCTGGATGGCATGTGTCTGTTGGACCATGGACATGGAACAAGTGGGTACACCCTGAGCATCACGCAGCCGTGACCGACAGCTCATTGTCACTGCACGCACCACTTTTGTCATCACCTCGCACACAATCACATGTCACAGTTTGAAATAAATGCACCTCTTACACAAACTGCTGTTTGTGCCCTGTGTTTTATTTGTACGGAATACAACGGCCACCTTGGGCGGAAAGGCACCTGATGCGTGGCATGGCAATGGAACCGGAGGGCCTGTAGGGACCTAGGGGTGGGAGACAGAACAGGAGCACATTCAATGAGTGTGTCACACACCCATCACACAGTACATGTCAACAACTACAAGCAATGTACACACATCGCACAGAGCAATAGGGCACAATGCCACAGCCACCAACAGTGGCATACTACCCTGGCCATGGAGCGTTGACACACAGCACGCAGTGAACAAACGGCCACCCTGACACAGCACACACACACCTGCACAGATACAGCCACATCAGCCGTCGTACATGGACACTCACCGTCAAGTGAAGTAGTGGGCGATGAGCTGCTGCCGCACATTACCAGCTTCCTCCTCTCCGCTGTCCTCCTCACTCGAGCTGTCCTGGTCTGCGGGCTGGGGCCCTGGTTGATCTCCGTCATCCACGATGAGGGGGATCTGCTTCCGAATGGCCAGATTGTGCAGCATGCAGCACGCCACCACTATCTGGCACACCTTCTGTGGGGAGTACGCCAGCGCACCCCGGTGCGGTCCAGGCACCTGAACCTGGACTTGAGGAGGCCAAAGGTACGCTCGACCACACGTCTGGTCCTCCCATGTGCCTCATTGTAGCGATCGTCTGCTGGGGTGCGAGGATTCCTCAATGGACTGAGCAGCCATGCCCCATTCGGGTACGCAGAGTCACCTGGGTGTGAGGGACACAGAGAACCGTTGCTATTCCAACTGGACAGGGGACAGCATCGCACAACCAGCACGCTACACCACTCCACATACTCACCGACAATACAGCCACGATCCTGTTGCAGATTGGACATCAGTCGTGGCAAGATGCTGTTGCGCATTATGTGTGCGTCATGGGCCGAGCCTGGGAACTTTGCACACACGTGGGTGATCACCATGTCCGCAAGGCACACCACTTGCACATTCAGGGAGTGCGTGTGCTTCCTGTTGCGGTACAGGTGCTCAGTGGCCTGTGGTGGAACAAGGCCAACATGTGTGCAGTCAATGGCTCCAACGACGTGTGGGATTCTGCCAAGGGCATAGAATGCACCCTTCACTGCCGCCAATTCACGAGCCCTGGGGAAGCGGATGTACCTGTTTCGGTACAGCATCATGGCTGCCAGTACATCCCTCAGCACCTTGCTGAACATGGGCTGGGACATCCCTCCTCCACTGCCCACTGTGTGCTGGAATGACCCAGTGGCGAAGAAATGCATGGCGGCCATCACCTTAGCCGTGGGGGTGACAGCTGTCGGATACACCCTGCGGGGACGGAGATGGGGTTCCAACATGGCACACAGTCGATGCAGGGTTGGCCTGTCCAGCCGAAACTTCCTAATGACCTCTGTATCGTCCATGTCCGCCAGCAATTGGTATGGGCGGTCAATGTTCGGTCTCCGCCTAGGGAAAATGGCAGTGGACACATGTCAAAGCAACACAACACATAGCAATTTCGCATACACATCACTGACATGACTGAGCAAGCACATGAGCCACAGCCCAGCTGTCAAGCTGGGACGGCACGGCCACAATACACTTACACAGGTCTCCCAACAATGGCAATGGCTAGTGATACAAACCACTGCCATGTGCATGCACATGGGGATCTAGGCCCCAATGACTTGCGGGGCGTGCTGATGGGGACTGACTGCATATTCGTCAAGCGGCAACGCCACGGCAACATGAATGTCTGCTGAGCATGGAACTGCTTCCGAGGCTGGATGAGTATGGCACACGACGACGACGATGTGGGCACAGGCTGAGCGGCCAAAACAAGTGGGACCTGTGGCACGAGGGGATATGAGACAGTAGTAGGTGTCAGCACTGCACCCTATGTACAGCACTGTACGGATCACACCTCCCGAAACATTGACAGGTGTCCACATTGACAGCCCCATGCCAAGACGGCTGTGTGCTTGCAGTCACACGTCACAGGTGAGAGGTTACATTGCACGTGCCAGGTGGCAGACGTACAAAGTGGGAGCTGGCATGTGTGTGCATGTGTCTCCTGTTCAGGATCCACCAGATGGGCGCTGACTCTGTACTGACCATTGGACACAGCATGTTCCGTGGAAGGCTTGTGTGTGTGGGATGGTGGCACTGGATGTGCCTCCGTTGGGTGGGGGCCATGCACAGGGCGGGTACGTCGATGATTGCGCATTGTTGGTCACGGTGGGTGCACCCACTCAGATGTGTTGCCCTGTGTTCAATTCCTATGTCCGCATGATGATGGACTGTAGATGTGGGCAGACTACACATTGGTCGATGTGCTGTCTATATGCATGTGCCTTCACACCAGGCACAGCTGCCCCTGCACATGTGACCCCTGCTGGACTCGCTGCTGGGTCTGTGGAGCTGATGCACCTTCTGTGCGTGGGGCGGACAGCTCTCCTCACTTCCCTCATTGCGCATGTCATGACTTTGCCGCAGGTGACATGGATCATGGAGGGCCCACATGTACGCGTGGGTAGGCTACACATGATTGTTCACTGGTCGCCACCCCCAGTCAGTGTTTCGAATGGGAAGGTTGTCGTGCTGGTGGTATATTCGATGTGGCGGATGGGCGGGCCTAGGTGCGGGCTTACATTCCGGACATGGGGGGTAGTTGGATTGGCGACTAGTTGCAGTACACACGGGACACGTCTCTTCCTTTCCACATCTGGGTCATCCCTTGTACTCACTGACAGTGATACAGTCATCTTCGCCCCAGCCCTCATGTCCTCCCCTCGCTCCCCCAATATGCATGTGCACCTGCGAGGCTAGCGCTTGCACAGGCAGCCCCAAGCTCGCACCAGAGAGGGCAAGGAGTGTATGTGTGGGTCCAGTTGCACGAGTGGGCTGTCTCAGGGTATGATGTGTTGCGGGACGCCGTCCACCTGCGTGGTGCCCCAAATGGAGACCCGGCCTGCATGGACTATGCATCACAGTCTTCGCCTTCCGGATCCGCCACCTGCGACACCCAGTGGCTGTGGCTGCCCTTGCGGCCATGCCGCGTCCGTCTGTGACTGATGGCCCACACATTCACTCTTTGGCCTCTCTGGGGAGGGCTCGGGGGTGGTGGCGCACGCGCTTGCACTTAGTCGCAATGGCATGTGGCGTGGTTGGTATAATGGGCAATGGATGGGATGGTGCGAGCCACCTCCCGTGACGTCAGTGCTGCTCGTGCTGTGGTGCGTCCCCCTACACTTCCATTTGACTTGTGCCATGCTAGACGTTGAGGTTCTATTGCCTGCGTGATATGACCAGGAGGAGCGCGAGGAGACCTCTCACACACCATGCTCCACTGCCATCCCGTGCCCTGTATTGCCTGTGCGGATTGACTATGTTGGGGTTACACCTGGTCGACTGGGGCTGTGTGTGCCTTGTCAAGGGGCATGGCGGGCGCACAACAGGATCCAGCTTGTCCACAGAGGGTGGGCTGAGGTGCGCCTGGTACCGCTTTGTACGTGTGCCCGGCTGCTGTGCACACACGTGTTCACTCCCCCCCGACAGGTGTCCTCTCACAATGCCCAGGGAAGCGGTGGTGTACTGTTCATGACCCCTCCCGACACGGCGTGCTCCAACTTGGCATGTGCGCATCTACCCGTCACACCCACCCACCTGAGCACTGCGGGCCCGACGACTTCACACGACACATGTGTGTCTTCCACAGTTGTGCTACTCATTTGCGTTGACATCCAATACCAGTGGACTACATGGTCATGTCACGACTGCCGTGTACTTCACATACTCTCATCCTCTCTCATTCGTACTTGTGAAATGAGTCAGCGGAGACAGTTTTGGTTTCAAACATTATATTGAGTCTTCTGTCCTCTGTGATGCAGTATAGTGGACACTACTGGCAGCGGAATACATGTTGAGGATATACTGAGCATGATTGCAAATGGGATAGGGTGTGGGGTTACATGTGATTGGCTGTTGCATGTGGGATGTGGGCTTCAGAGTTACATCTGCTTGGCCAAGGCTGTGCTAATGTACATTTACGTATAGCTGCGGAGCTGCGGACTTTGACACAGACGGTATACATGTAGCCTACCAGACCGCTTGGCATCATGGGCACAGTCCATCTCAGTTCCATGTGACAGGTTTGCTGCGGTTGTTCCTCATGCACGCGTGCATGTGAGATGACATCAGGGCATGTGCTTGCGTGCATGCAGCGGCGTGCCACTTGTTGTTGCAATGTGGTGGTTACTGGACATGTCACAGTCACTGGGGTCGTGTTGTTGTTGTATGCACTTGTCGTCCATGCAAAGGTCCTGGTATGGGATTCCCGGGGCGGGGGTGGGAGGGGTGCAGCACCCACAGACTCCAGGCGACCTATTCATGTCCACTGAGCGGTGTGTGTGTCCATGGGCGCTGGATCCATGTCGTGTCCTGGTTGTTCGTGCAGTTCCGTCCATGTGGGTGCGATACACAGACCCCATGCCACTGCCTCCCACGATGCATGCGGTGTTCCTGGATGTGATGGGGAACAGTGTGCATGTCCAGGTCATATCCGATGTCATGGCGATGTCGTTGATGGTGTGGTAACAGTTGCCGGTCGTTTGGTATGGCTGTTGTGGTGGTGACTGGCCAGTCCGTGCGGAAGCTAAGCATGGGTGCGGGGTTGGACATCATAGGTCAATCGGGGAACCTGCGTTGTGGTCCGACGAATTTACAGGTTGTCAGGTATGCGATGCCGTCCAGCAGGGCTTCCATGTCATTGGTGGTGTACATGTTTGCCAGCCAATGTAGCGGATGGTGGCTGTCAAGGTGTTGTTCGTAAGTTGTCCCTTGGAGGACCATGATGGGGCATGCTGGGTGACATTCGATGTAGCTGTTCTCGATGATCCGTCGTGTGGAGGCACAGTGGTCCCATTTCAGTGCGGGTGCGATGTTGGCCACATACGCCATGCCCCCATAGGCAGAGCAGGCCCTGTCGTGTGCATCCAGAGGGAGGAGTAGTGGTAGCAGGTCCGCCTTTAGACATGCCGGGTTGGAGAGGCATATCTCCACGGGATGCTGGTAGGGACACCTCCGACAGTAGAAGACGGGCATCACGCAGCTGAACAATGTGATGCGGTAAGTCAGTCGGTAACTTACGTTCAGCAGGGACAGGAGATCGCATCCCAATATATGTATCAGGTTGGTTTTGTACAGCTTGAGCTGTCCGGCGTAGTTGGGTAGGTGTGTTGCGGTTGCCATTTCGCAGCGGTGCGTTGTGGTGGCGGCGTGCTCCGGCTGTGTGTGCAGTCTGCAATGTGCACGCTCCGAGGTTGCTGTGAGCTCTGTGTAGTCGTAGGGGGACAGGACTTGTGTTCTGTTGGCTTGTTTGGAGGACACGGGCCCTCATCCCACATGCTTCTCAGACAGTTCAAGGTCAGTGATGTGTGACTCCTTCCAATTAACTTGCATGTGGCCGACATGGGGAGTGTTTTCTTCTTTCTTCCCCGTCCGTTGTGTGCTTCTGTGATATGCGCTATCTGCCCTGTGGTCGGTCTCCTCGGCATGCCTGTGTTGGTCTTTTCTTGGACAATGGCTGTATTCACCGGCTTCTTTCGTAGGGCTGTGGTTTCGGAGTTGGAATGGAAGGTCATTCAGTGCTGTCTGCTCTCCCTTGTGTGGGCGGCAGGCTGCCTTTCCGCTCTGCGTTGGGCCTTGTGTGTGAATGTTATTCTTGGGCCACCTGTTGTCGGTCCCCGGGCTCTTTGGTGTTCCGTTTTATATGTCTTGTTCATATGTGCAGGGTGGTATGGGTGTTTCAGTGTGGTACTGGCGTTCCTCTTCCCGAAGGGGCCCTGCTTCTCCTAGTTGGTGTTGCCGCCGCTGTGTGCTTCGCCATGTTTGTTACACTGGGGTGTGTCCTGCTGTTGCGTTACTTCACTGACATGTGTGCGTCGGTTGTGTGGCGTTGGGTGTTGTCCGTGAATTGGGCGTTGGGGACATGTCTGTGGCAGGCCTGTCACGTGTCATGTGCGTTCGGGGTGGGGCTGATGTGTGTGCTGCTTGGTTGTGTCCCTGTGTCTGTGTGCGACGCATGCATGGCGCTGCGGTTGGCCTCTGCGTTGTGCGCATGTGTGGCGGCGTCATCGCCGCTTTGGGGCCGTGACGGGGTCGTTGGTTCCTAGTCCCAGGTGGTGTGTACACATGTGTTGCACGATGTTACGATTTGGCCTGTGTGTCATATGTGGATGCAATGGTGGATGTGTAGTGTACACGCGCTGGGGGGGGGTTGTCCGCTTTTTCCGCCCTTGCACTGTGTGCGCTGTTTGCGTGCACTTGTTGTGTGTGTGCCTACCTGCGTCTCCGCGGTACGTTGCGTCCTTGGTGGTGCATCAGCAAGAGCATGGGGAGGGCCTGCAGTGCTGGATTCATGCTCGGGGAGCCGCTTCTTCGTTGTCCGTGCTCGGCGTCCGTGTTACCGCTTCGGTTTGTCGTACGGTATCTCTTGGCCGTGGGAGCCGTTTGTTTGCGGCATCGTAATTTATGCGCCGGGCGGGACGTGTTTTCGTCGGACGGTGTGTGTCAGTTGGGCTGCGCCGCTACGTGTACGGGCGCACTTTGATGGCGGACGGTGTTGCTGGCTTGCCGGCGGTGTTTGGCCTACTTTTCGCATCGTAATTGGGCGGGCGTGTGGACTGCTGCGTGCCGGCGGTAACTGGTGGTTTTTGCATCCGCCAGCACGGCGGTTGTGCTTCCGCCCGCCATCGTAATGACCCCCTAAGTGTTTTATTTATTTTAAACATGTAAGTTACGAAATAGTTATTTTGTTGGTTATTTTCAAGGTGCAGACTGCTAGGTTTGTAGGGGTACACTGTGGGAAGTTAATTAATATTTTAACAAATTATTTATTAATTGATCATTTGTTTTAATAGTAATTATGTAAATTAATTAATTGTTTAGTTTTTAAATACATATATATTTTTTATGTTAATTACGTTTTTTTTTTTTTTAATTAAGAGTTTATTATTTTTTTCTAAATTCATGGGGTTATTCATATATGTAATGTGTTTGAAGTGAAATATTTTTCTTGATTTTACTTAGACTGTAGTGGAATAATAACTTTTAACCCTCCAAAGGCCAACATTTTTCCTACTGTTGCAATGACTGGAGTTTGAATAGTAAATTTCACCCCTTCAAAATCTACCACTTTCTCTACTGTTGCACAGACTGGAGTGGAGAGAGTAAATGTTACCCCTCCAAAGCCCAACACTTTCCCTACTATTGTGCTCTTTTGGGTAGAAATAGAAAATGTCACCCCTCCCCAAAAAATTATATATATATTGTAACATAATTAATAAAAATATTTATTTTACATTATATATTCATTGTATTAATATTTTAAATGTATTACTACAAATATATATATACATATATATGTTCATAATACTATAAAGAATGTATATAATGTAAAATAAATAGTTGTATTAAGTATGTTACTCTCGCTCTCTTTCCCTCTCGCACGCTCCCTCTCTCTCTGTCTATATATATATATATATATATATATATATATATATATATATATATTCACTGAAAAAACCATAGGTTTTAGGGACAGTTATAGTTAGTTGGACATTGCACTCGTACAAAACCCGTGAAATTCCCCCGTTATAGTTAGTTCAGCTAACTATAACTCGCGCCCCCGCAATGCACTGCTGATGACGTCACATATTACATCACTCATGACATGGTCAGTGACATCACTGATGACATCACTGATGACATCTCAAATTACATCACTGATGACATCATCCAGTGACTGTGTGTTTCTGTAAAGTTTAAATATTTTTAATATATATAGGGAAAGGCGTATTGAAGAATGAGTGGGTGTATAAGTGTCTGTATGGATGATTTAGTAGGTGCGTGACTAATTCTATAAGTGAGTGATTAAACGTATCTTACTGAATGCATGGGTTAGTGACTAAACTGGGTGAATGTCTGTATCTGTCTGTTGCTGTGTAAGTGGCTGCATGGGTTTGTGAATAGCTACATGAGTGTCTATAAGAGTTATTGATTTGTTGTCTGAGTATCTGTATGGGTGCCTGAGTGTTTGTGTGGATGGGGTGTGTGCGACTGTGCATAGATGTGTGAGTGGGTGATTCACTGGGTGGATGGTTTAAAGAGTGCATCTGTGATAGACTGTATGGGTGGGTAAGTGTGTGTAAGAGTGTGTTAGTGAGTGAATGTATGTCCCAGTGGTACATGCGTGAGTAACTACATATGTGAAAGGCAGTATATATGTGTGTTAGAGTATATAAATAGCTATAAGCGAGAGTGAGTGATTGTGATAGTGGCTGTATGGATGAGTGTGTGCTTGTATCAGTGATTGTATAAGAGCGTAACAATGTGCTAGTATTTGTATGATTAAGTGAGCTGGTGTGTGTATAACTGTATAGGTGAGTAAATGGCAGTGTGTTTAATTATTTGCATGACTGACTAGGTGTGTGAGTACCTCTATGGATGAGTGGCGGTGTTTGAGTGTCTATATAGGAGTAAGAGTGCATATGATAGTCCTGTACTGAGTGACCATAAGTATGAGTGACTGTACGGGTGAGTGAGTGGATGTGTGTGTGTAGTCCTAAGAATCAGTGAGTGGGTATGTAGTTATTGGTGTTGGAGTGTCTATGGTTTTGCGAATGGCAGTCTGTAATTTAGATTGGGTGTATCAAAGGTTATATTAGGGTGTGAAGAGCTGCATCAGATTATCACGTGGATGATGTCATCAGTGATGTCATTTGAGATGTCATCAGTGATGTCATCAGTGATGTCACTGACCATGTCATGAGTGATGTAATATGTGACGTCATCAGCAGTGCATTGCGGGGGCGCGAGTTATAGTTAGCTGAACTAACTATAACGGGGGAATTTCACGGGTTTTGTACGAGTGCAATGTCCAACTAACTATAACTGTCCCTAAAACCTATGGTTTTTTCAGTGAATTTCAAAGGTTTTTTAAATGCTAATTTTAACTATAACGTGTCTGAAACCTATGGTTTTTTCAGTGAATTTCAAAGGTTTTTTAAATGCTAATTTGTAACTATAACGTGCCTGAAACCTACGGTTTTTTCAGTGAATTTCAAAGGTTTTTTAAATGACATTTTTTAAATGTATTAATTTTTATATTAATTTTTTTCATACATTTTTAGAAACAATTTCTTTTACATATTTTATTTTTTAAATTACATTGTAATGACATTATACATTACATTACAAAAAATACTTTCTCAGAATGAATTACTTTAGTTTAAATACTTTGCACATAGGCAATAGACTTTTAAGTACAGTAGTTACAGTTTTTGCAATGGGCAACACATTTTCAAACACAATGCAACATTCAGCTCAATGTGAATTTCTAGTTAAATGCAATTAGTTACTTTATGGATTACTTTTCTAACCACAGGACTGGATCCTAGATTCAGTCCTGGGACATCTCCTGTAAACAGTTGAGTAAAAGCGTTTTGGTTACAGTCGTGATTTTTAAGGAATATTATTGTATTTTAAAAGTTGACACTTTGAAACTTTTCCTCATAGAATCACCAATGTTATCCTATGGAAGGAAATTCACTTAGCAGGTAAAAACTGTTATCGTTACTTTTTTCTTACTCAGTGTTGGATCCTGGATCCAGCACTGGTGCATCTCCTGTAAACAGTTGAAAAAATGTGTTTAAGTCATACAGGCGATTTTTAAGGAATATTTGTAGTTTGTGAAAATCGACACTTTGAAACTTTTCTGCTGAAAACCAGACAATGGATTCCTATGGAAGAAAAGATAAGTTACTGGTAAGTACGGTTAAAATTACTTTTCAGGGTCAGTGCTGGGCTAAAAGATGCAGCACTGGGTTCTCTCCTGATAACAGGTGAGTAAATCGGAATTCGTATTTCGGCTGATTTTAGAAGAATAATTTAAAGTTCCAAAACTCCACACTTAGAAGAATTTCCAAGTGAAACCAGTCAATGTTAGCCTATGGAAGGAAATTCAAGTTACTGGTAAGTACGGTTAAAATTACTTTTCAGGACCAGTACTGGGCTGAAAGATGCAGCACTGAGGTCTCTCCTGATAACAGGTGAGTAAATCAGAATTCGGATTTCGGCTGATTTTAGAGGAATATTTGTATGTTTCAAAAATCAACACTTAGAAACTTTTTCAGCAAAAGCAGGCAATGATATCCTATGGAAGGAAATTCAAGTTACTGGTAAGTACGGTTAAAATTACTTTTCAGGATTAGTACTGGGCTGAAAGATGCAGCACTGAGGTCTCTCCTGATAACAGGTGAGTAAATCGGAATTCGTATTTCGGCTGATTTTAGAGGAATATTTCAAAGTTCCAAAACTCCACACTTAGAAGAATTTCCAAGTGAAACCAGTCAATGTTAGCCTATGGAAGGAAATTCAAGTTACTGGTAAGTACGGTTAAAATTACTTTTCAGGACCAGTACTGGGCTGAAAGATACAGCACTGAGGTCTCTCCTTATAACAGGTGAGTAAATCGGAATTCGTATTTCGGCTGATTTTAGAGGAATATTTGTAGGTTTCAAAAATCAACACTTAGAAACTTTTTCAGCAAAAAGCAGGCAATGATATCCTATGGAAGGAAATTCAAGTTACTGGTAAGTACGGTTAAAATTACTTTTCAGGACCAGTACTGGACTGAAAGATACAGCACTGAGGTCTCTCCTTATAACAGGTGAGTAAATCGGAATTCGTATTTCGGATGATTTTAGAAGAATATTTGCACAATGGTGAAGGGAGGGGCGGGGCCTGAGGTGACATCTGTGCAAACGCGCCCCGTGGCGCGTTTTAAGTTGGGGGATTAAGTGCCCTTGAATCCTGAGGGTCCCTAGGGGCCAACTAGCTCACCAGGAACCTCCAATATGCGCCAGGGCTGCGTTGCAGAGACGTGTAGAGAGGCCACACCCCTTTACACCTCTCTGCAACACAGCTCTGTGGCGCTTTCTGGATGTACCTGTTGGGCTAGTTGGCCTCAGGGACCCTCAGGATTGAAGGGGATTTAATCCCCAACTTAAAACGCGCCACGGGGCGCGTTTGCACAGATGTCACCTGAAGCCCCGCCCTCCCTTCACCACTGTGCAAACGCGCCCCGTGGCGCGTTTTAAGTCGGGGGATTAACTCCCTTGAATCCTGAGGGTCCCTGGGGCCAACTAGCCCAACAGGTATATCCAAAGCGCCACAGAGCTGCGTTGCAGAGAGGTGTAAAAGGGGCGTGGCCTCTGTACACCTCTCTGCAACGCAGCCTCTGGCGCATACTGGAGGTTCCTGGTGGGTTAGTTGGCGACTGTGGGGGTCCCCAATCCCCCACAGTCCCAGCCGGCTCCCCGCGTCCCTTGGGAGCCGGCATTGCTTTTCCACATGGGGAGCTGCTAAGATGCAGCTCCCCATGTGGAAAGCAATCGGCTTTGGATATTGGAAGAGAGAGCAGGTTTCCTGCTCTCTCTTCCAATATCCAAGCAGTTTGCTATGGCAGGACGGGAGCCGCGAGGCTCCCGTCCTGCCATAGCAAACTACAGTGTCCCGGGGGTAGGCACCCCGGGACACTGCAGGAGCCGGCCCTAGGGGGTGGCGGTCCCCAGGGCCATCAAGGGCTCCAGGAGGGGGCCGCGCGGCCCCCTCCCTTAAATTGCACAGCCCCGGGGAGGTGGTGGTCCCCGGGCTCTGGGGGTCCGTAATGGACCCCACATTTATTTTATAAGTGCCCCGGGAGGTGGTGGTCTCCGGGCGTGTGGGGGCTGGAGCCCCCACACCTTATTTAAATAAAAAAAGAAGCCCCGGGGGTGGCGGTCCTCGGGGCTGCGGGAGGGCAGAAGAGCCCTCCCGCACCATTTTTCTATAAAGCCCCGGGGGTGGCGGTCCCCGGGCTTGGGGGCCCTTTGAGGCCCCCATACAAACAATATACCCACCCCCACCATGCCCCCGGGACTTGGGCCACCCGGGGGCAAATGCAATCGAAGCACGGAGACCGCGCTTCGATTTTTTTTGCAGGATTCGCGCACCCTGAGCGCATCCTGCCGATTTAAAAAATCTTTTTGCCCAGGGGTCCTTGTGGGACCCCTGAGCAAACCTAGGGGGTCAGGGTGTTTCTACCCTGCTCCCTTTGTGCGCTTTGCGCACTTGTTTCTGTCCCTCGGTTCTACCGAGGGACAAAATGGCTGCCAACATTTCCTGAATCGGAATGTTGACAGCCAGCTGACAGCCAATTAACATGCAGCTCGTGATCGGGACGGTGCGCGCAGGGTGCGCTGAGGGTACGCGGACCCTACTCGGCCATAGATATATATGTACTTTTACTTTTGATTTTCTCAGCAACTACTGAACGGATTTACACCATTTAACAAAAAGGGTTCTTTCTGAACCAAGAACTACCTCTTTGCCAAATTTGGTGTAATTCTGTTCAGCAGTTCAGGCTGTAGCCGTGTCTAAAGTTGCCTATGGAAAATTGCATGGGGAAAACGCGTTTTGGGACCCCCCTTTTTTCTCGGCCCCCGCTTGACGAATCCCCCCGAGACTTTCAGGGTAGGAGCGGACCGGAGCGCCCCACAAAGTTTGAAAATTTTGCGAAGATACGTCAACCGGCAAGAGAGTTATTTCAAATAGAATGTAGCAGATTTCCTATGGATAATAGGTTGTAACTATAACTATCTACTGGCGACCGCCAGTAGATAATATATATATATATATATATATATACCAAAAAGATTCTTATCATACAAAGAACCGGAGGGACACAGCGGGAGTAACAGGTAAGAAATTTATTCCAGCATGGCATGACGCGTTTCGGACGTAAATGCCTTTTTCAAATGCCTGCTGCAACGAAAGTCCTTTTCAGCCAATCCGCTTTAAAATAGTTCACATCGTTTTGCCATTGGTGGCAATCCAGGTGGGCTGGAATAACGAGACCACAAACACCGTAGCTGCATCAGCAAACTACAATGCCCAGCATGCACCTCTCACTGCACACCAGGTGAATGTCCCGCATCGGCTCCACTAAATCTCATCATGAGTCCTGGATTAATAAAACTGTGGCAAAGCTGGATGGCGACAATGTTGCTGGTGGAAAAACTTCTCCCCTGGGTCCCGCCTTACACCTAAACCGCAAAAATCCATTCTCAACTTGCCCTGGAACCACGGATTAAGTAATCCTAGATCCTCCGTGAAATCACAAACTGCCATCTGCAGCGGTGCCCTGCTGTGAATGGATGCGGTGGGCTAGAGTACTCCCAATACCTTGGATACTTTGGTTGTGCCGAAGCTGCCCTTTGTAACTCTGGCCTCTTGAAAGGTGGGTCTCCTCCAACGCGCTCGGGGCTTGCGCGGAAAATATACCAAAAAGATTCTTATCATACAAAGAACCGGAGGGACACAGCGGGAGTAACATATATATATAATATGTTACCCAGTGGTATTTGGAAATGCATTTTGTGTGTTGCTGATAAATTTGTGGCCTTTTGACAAATCTCCACGAAACTTTGCAAAAAAGTGCTACTTTTTTACTAGTTTGGGCATGGAAAGTTTCGGGTTGATCCGTCAAGTGGGGGCCAAGAAAAAAGGGGGGACCCAAAATGTGTTCTCCCCATTCATTTTTCCATAGGATCTTTAGAGACAGCTACAGCCCAAACCACTGAATGGATTTACACCAAATTTGATAGAAAGCTAGATCTTGGTCTAGAAAGAGCGGTATTTGTGATTTGGTGTAAATCTGTTCAGTAAGTTTTGAACAATTAATGCTCAAAAACAATGTATATCTGGGGACGCGGAGCCTCCACGGATCCGACAGATTTCTTGCTGAGATCTGATTGGCTGCCACCACCTTAACCAGGAAGTAGTGGCAGCCATCTTAGGACTTGGGCCTCAGACATCAGTGAAAAAACAAGACATAGGGGGCATGGTAGGGGTAGCCAGACCCCCTAGGTCTTTTGGTGGTGTCCCAAAGGAACCCCTCCTATGGCCAAAAACTTTTTTTTTTTTTTAAATTTAGCTGCAAATTCAGAGCATCCCCAAATCTGTAGCAAAATTAACACAAAAAAACAAGTGCAGGCTCCGGGCTTGTTTATTAAAAACACCCCAAGGTGGGCCAGGTCCCGGGGGATGGCGCACAATGTTTTTATTAGGGGAGGGGGCGCGTGGACCCCCTCCCCGAGCCTCTGAGAGGCCTCGGGGAGCCCATCACCAGGACTGAGGCAAAATAATAAGGGAGGGGGTCGTGCAGTCCCCCTCCCGGAACCTAATTTGGCTCCAGGGACCCCATTGTCTTCCGCTGAAATGTAAGTTAAAGGGGAGGGGGACCCCATCCCCTGGGGCCGTAACACATTTCAAAAGGAAAACCCCTGGGGCCGTAACACATTTCAAAAGGGAGGGGGTCACACAGTCTCCTTCCCCTAGCGATTATAGACCCCAGGGAGCCCACCCAAGGGCATAACACATTTCAAAAAAGGGAGGAGGGCAATGTGGCTCCCCCTTCCTGAGTCATTAATGCTGCGGGAGCCGGCATTGCTCCCGCGAGCTGGGAGCAGACTTTTGATCTGATGTGGGCAGGGAAACAGATCAACAGATTGCTCTCACCTCGAGGGAGCAGCATAAACAGCTGCTCCCCGCTGGTGGGAGCAATGCTGACTCCACAGCATGAGGGGAGCAGGTTGGGGCAGCGGGGACCTTAGGGCTTTCCATGCAGCCCCCAACAAGTGTATGGTGGGTGCCATGGGTTAGCACCAGTTTTTTGTCAAAAAAAGGGGTCCTGACCGGTAATATTTTGGCTGTTTATTTATTAAACAGACTTAGACCATTAATTCATTTAATGGGTCTGAAGTATTTCATTTACTTCTGTTTATGATTTTTTAAGCATGATAGAACATTATTAGAGCATGTCCATAAAAAAGACAGACTACCTGTGACATTACACAAATTGATAGTGCTCAACATAGAAATTAAACAAACATTGTAAACAAAAAACAAATGAACATATTGTACATCAACCAGTCATTTTTTTACAAAAACGAACAGCTTATGGGTGATTTTTTCAACACTATTAATTTGTGTAGTTGTTAAGGCTGTAGCCTGCTGGGTACAGACTTTAAATCTATGAGGGCGAACAAGTTTTACACAATTGGCTCCGCATAGAGAAATATTATTCAATTTCTATCCCAGGAGGAAAAAAAGCTGACGCGTTTCGATCCCCTTCCGTAGTTGATAGGGTTTTTTTTCTCTTCAGGGCATGTGACTGGAGAATATCTGGAACAAGAAATTCCAGAAATGTTCAAATTAATACCTCTCTCTAATTTCTTAAGAACCACACTACGCTTGATCATGTGTAAAAAAGAGTACCTGTGTCATTTCAGGGCGAAATCAGATTTTCGTTGTGGGACTTATGTTTCCCATTATGCCGGTCATCAGCAAGTCTGGTTTGGTTATTCTGTAAAAGTGAATACCAGGTGTTAGAATCATCATGTAATGCATGTTTGAATGAGTCTTCGGTGAGAGCAGTCGCTCAACTTACATTGTGCGGTTTCTTTCCGTATTTAATCTGCCCAGTGCAGTAGATCGTGACTGCTTGGAGATATTGCTTTGACAATGGACCTTTTCCGTGGCGTGCAGAAGCCCTACGACAATAAGTAATGACACCTATTATAAACACTCTTCTTAATCCGTGTGTGTGCACGACACTGAATTTAAACTGACTCTGGTTTAGGCTTGACTTACTTTCGTTCTTTTCTTTAGAAGAGCACCAGGGCACCCACCTTTAAGTAAGGCTGGTCCTGGGGGATGTGGTCCTAGGGGGCGTGGTGGCTCAGGGAGGGGGGCCGTGTGTTCCCCCTCACCTTTATTTTAGATAGTGGCCCTGGGGGATGAGGTCCCCAGGGCCTAATAAGACTGGGGGAGGGAGGCCATACGCCTTCCCTCTCCTTTAATAAAAAAATGTTAATCGGTGTTGGGGATCCCAAGGCCTGATAAAGCTCGAGGAGGGGGGCCACACGGCCCCCCTCCCGCTTAAAATATAAATGGCCCTGGGGGAAGGCGTTGGGTAAAATGTTCAGTAACAACGTAACATTTTAAAATCTAAAAAACACCAGTTATAGTTATCTTAAGTAACTATAACTCGTACCCTAAGGTAACTATAACTTGCACCCTCGCCATACACTGCTAATTACCCCACATATTACGTCACTCATGACCTCTTCTGTGCAATCATTGATATCACCGCAGCATTTGCAATGAAGTTATTCCTAAGAAAGCTGTACATGGCATGGGCGCGAGTTATAGTTACTCTCAGGGCATGAGTTATAGTTACTTGAGATAACTATACCTATAACTGGTGAATTTCTGTGGTTTTAAAGTTTAAAACATTACATTGATACTAACCATTTTACCTGACTACAACGTTACTTAAACCTTTGTTTTTTTCAGTGAATATATATATATATATATATATATATATATATATATATATATATATATATATACATACATATATACACACGTTTGTGGGTTAATATAAGTATATATTTATATATGTATTAAGTATTAGTGGAATATATTTAATTTACGTTATATTACATTTAAACATTAAAATATTTAACATTATTATTAATGTATTTTTCTGCTTTTAGTATTTTACGTGTAATTTTTAAAAAGCATTGGAAAAATGAAAATATAAACTATTTTCTAATATTACTATGTTTTAAACAGCCCAAAAATGTTGGAATATGCTTAGCAACATCGTAAACAGGGTTGGTACCATAAGTATTTTTTCTTTGTCCATGAACACGTGATGATCAATTGCAATGTACGTTTCACTTTAAATATTGCACTAACCTGTGTATCCATGTCATGTGATCAAGGCTCCACGGAGTCGAAACGCGTAATGGAGACGGTTGATTAAATCATTCTAGCACCGAATTGGGTCCGTGTCCGTGATTTGGAGAGAAAAGACGCTTCCAGGGTGCGGAGTTATTGTTATATAGATATATATATATATATATATATATACATATATACACACGTTTGTGGGTTAATATAAGTATATATTTATATATGTATTAAGTATTAGTGGAATATATTTAATTTACGTTATATTACATTTAAACATTAAGATATTTAACATTTACTACTTTAAACTGTATTTATATAACAAAACCGATTTTTTTTCTATTTTTTGACGATATTGGTGTCAAGTTATATTTTTTTACCAATATGTATGTTTGTGCTTAATATTACAAGTATAGGGGCACGATATTATGGTAAATTATGTTTTTGACACAATAGTTTTGTCAACTATATTGTTTTCCATGATGTTATGTCAGTGATCTGTCTAAAGCCCACTCCATCCAAACATGCAAGGGCTATTAGGTAGGCAAACCCCTACTATGCACAGTCAGTGCTGAGTGCGCAGACTATGCATAGATCCTACAACCCTCCAGAGACCCAAGTCCCATTAGGTGGGCAAGCCTCTACTACGCACAGTCTGCACTTGGGGGCCGATTACAATGTCGGTCGGAAAGCCTCCGACCGACAGTCGGAAGCTTTCCAACCGTGTCAGAGCCCTTCTGACCAACTGGGTCGGTTTACGGTCCTATTACGATGTCCGCAGTCGGAACGTAAACCGGCCGGTCATTCCCACTCTGTTCTGACTGGCTCTTGGAGTATTCCTGTCAGTCGGAACGGCACCATAACCCCCTATGGGCGGCGTTCCCACTGTCGGGATTACGATGTCAGATTCAGACAGCCTTTCCGTGGCGGCCTTTCCGACATGAAAAGGCTGTCGGAAAGCGACTTTGGGGGCCCGTGGCAGGACCCCCTTGCCCCCACGGCCTAAGGTTGGTGGCCGGTTTACGGCCGTAACACAAGCTCCAATAGGGAAAAATGGGAATCTGACCGAACAGTGTTCGGTCACATCGTAATCCGGCAGTCGGACCTGCTGACTGCCTGTCGGTCGGTCCCGAGTCCGAGACGGTGTCGGTCGGAGGCTTTCCGACCGACATCGTAATAAGCCCCTTAGTGCGCAGACTTTGTGCAGAACCCACTCCCTCCATACACGCAAATGCTATTAGGTGGGTAAACTCTTATTATGCACAGTCAGTGCTGAGTGCGAAGGCTGTGTGTAGAGACCACTCCCTCCACAGACCTTATGCTTCATTATATGGACAAGCCCCTACTATGCTCAGTGTGCACTCAGGGCCCGATTCACAGAACTAACTTAAGACAAAATCCTAAACTTACTACCATTTTGGTATTCACAGAAGGCAGTTACTCATTTTGGTATTCACAGAAGGCACTTACTTACTCATTTTGAGTAACTTACTCATTTTGTGTAACTTACTCATTTTGGTATTCACAGAAGGCACTTACTCATTTCATTGATGAGTAAGTGCCTTCTGTGAATACCAAAATGAGTAAGTGCCTTCTGTGAATACCAAAATGAGTAACTTACTCATTTTGAGTAACTTACTCATTTTGTGTAACTTAATCATTTTGGTATTCACAGAAGGCACTTACTTACTACTTGAGTAACTTACTCATTTTGTGTAACTTACTCATTTTGGTATTCACAGAAGGCACTTACTCATTTTGGTATTCACAGAAGGCACTTACTTACTCATTTTGAGTAACTTACTCATTTTGTGTAACTTACTCAATTTGGTATTCACAGAAGGCACTTACTCATTGATGAGTAAGTGCCTTCTGTGAATACCAAAATGAGTAAGTGCCTTCTGTGAATACCAAAATGAGTAAGTTGCACAAGATTAGTAAGTTACACAAAATTAGTAAGTTACTCAAAATTAGTAAGTTACTATTTTGTATTCACAGAAGGCACTTACTCATCAATGAGTAAGTGCCTTCTGTGAATACCAAAATGAGTAAGTTACACAAAATGAGTAAGTTACTCAAAATGAGTAAGTAAGTGCCTTCTGTGAATACCAAAATGAGTAAGTGCCTTCTGTGAATACCAAAATGGTAGTAAGTTTACGATTTTGTCTTAAGTTAGTTCTGTGAATCGGGCCCTCAGTGCGCAGACTTTGCGTAGAGCCCATTCCCTTAACAGATTCAAACCCCATTAGGTGGGAAGCCACAACTGTGCACAGTCTGTACTAAGTGCGCAGAATGTGCGTAGAGCCCACTCCCTCCAGACATCCAGGCCCCTTAGGTGGTCAAGCCACTATTACTCACAGCCTGTGCTCTCTACACTGTTCTTCCTGGAGAGCTCACACCCTTCAGACAACCAAGCCAAATTAGATGGTTGAGCCACTACTACAGAGAGGCTGCACTCTCAGCTCACTCCCTCCACATACTCAAGCCTCCTTATGTAGCGAAGGGCCTACTACATACAGTTTGGTATGTTAGTAATATTTTACTTTACATTATAAAAACCCTAGAAGTTTATTGAAAAAACAAAGTTAAAAAAACAAAGTTGAAGTGACATAGTTGGGGGTGGTAATAATTGGTTACTTTACACAAAAACAATTCTAGAAATTCACTGAAAAAACAAAGGTTAAAATTGGGTTATAGTTGGGTGAAAATGTCAGTTAAAAATATAATTTTAAACTAAAAAAAAAACTCTCAAATTCATCAGCTTTAGTTTACTGAGCTGACTATAACTTGTAACATATTACATCTCTCATGACATGTCGAAGCCCTTCCAACAAGTCCCCGCTACACATGACTTTGAAATGTCATCAGTGATATTATCAATAATGTCATTTAGCATGTCAAGAGTGAAGCAATATATGAGGTCATAAGCAGTACATGATGGGGATCATGGTATTGTTATTTCACTAAACTTTAACTGCAATATTTCAGTGTTTTTTGATTTGTGACTGCGGTTCCAGCCAATACTTCAGAAATGACTGCCAGCTTGGCAGTCATTTCTAAATTTGGCAGGCGGCACCTCCATCAGGGTAACGGAGTAATTTGCTTTCTCCCTGATGGAGAAATGGCGCCTGCCACAGAATAAATCCGGCCCTTCATTCCTCTGAGCGAGAAAGCAAAAAAAAGCATCACCCTAAACTCTAACCTCGACATGAGCCCTGCAGAAGAAACTAAAACATACGATGGGATGACAATACAGCTGGTAATATCCTGGATTCAACCAGTGCTATCTGGAGACTTCCAGAATGCACACTAGAAAGCAAAGTAGATAGACTAGCCAGTCCTTGATTTCCATAGAAGCAGACCATACTAGATACTACAGACTGTCTGTTACAAGATTTGTCAGTGATCCTTAGACTCTGATCCAGCAAAGGTTCCTTTTCACAGCCTGTGAACATGTTGAGCCCTGAGTAACTACAGCTGTGAGGCTTAGTAATTCTGGTACCAACAATTATTACAAGATGGCATCACCGAGGCCTTCAGGCCCACACTGAGCAAATACCAGGACTGCTCTTCTTCACCTCCTCCCCTTGCAAGCTCATCTGGTGTTGGGTAGAAGAGAACAAATCAACTGATAGAAAGCCTCTCATTTGGCAGGATTGAAATGGTAGATGAATGCCCCAACAGTGTGAGGTAGTATACCAACTTCAGGTACCCCCCCCCGCCCCAGAGAGCAGCCACTTTCCATCTTTTGCCAAATTCAGGACTCCACTGTCTGACTCCTGCCCCTCCTGTCCGATGCTCCCTAACACTCTCCAGGTGAGCATGAACACAGATGCACCAGCAAGGTCCAGACTGTTTGGATGCCCAGCATGTGTTGAGCCCGGCATCCTACTATATGCCACCTGACTGTTGAGTAAGACCAATGTCTTCCACTGAGTCCTCTCAACCTATGGTAAGCTCTCAGCATGGATGTAATAGCGCCTGGCCTACATTGTGTGTTTTAGGTACACATTGTGGGATACATTTCCTGGAATATTAATGGTTGAGTTTATCATATCTGCCTGATGGCAATCGGAGTGCCAAAGCACATTAGGCAATCTGAATTGCAGACACAATGACTGTTTTCAACCTTGAGATATTATGTAGGCAAACTCAAAAAGCACTAGGTTGCTTGTGTACATTTTCAGCTGGTAACACTGATATACTAAATAGAGTCCATCAGTCCAACACAAGCATCTGACACAAGATTGTAATGTGGGTATTCATTTATGGATCCTTTTTGCCCTGGCATGAATCATTCTAGCTCCAATGAAGGACAGCTCCTCCCAGGTTGAGTTACTAGATGCCCAGGTTAGAAGGATGGGAAAATGCTCTCTTGTGACTTGTGTGCTACAGGCATATCAATTCTTCAAGAACCAAATAATTTCCAGCCCCAAATAAATAGTATAAATTGTTTATAGTTCTGCATCTGCACATGAAGTGCACATAACAAGCAATAACCACAGCAGCAATTATATTTTTGCGAGAAGCATGGTACATAACATAGAAATTCAACATACACACATATTCATACCGGCGCTCCAGCCCAATAGGCTCGCCTTTTGAATTTGTATGTGCCCTTGGACTGTGAATGAGTACATGCCAGGCATAATCATATGTTACTGTGCCTTCCTTTGACGATTGGTGGTAACACTGGAATTCTAGAGTACCGGCGACAAGCTCCTTAAAAAAAGCGTTTATCCCTCGTTGGCTGCATTTTTTTTACATTTTTTTTTTTTTTTAAATTAAGGACTGATAACACACGCAGGGGGGTGTTTGGGTTCTAGTTTATTCTAAAAGGGAGTAGAGCCGTCGATTATTTTTATTTATTTATTTTTTAATTGAGGAAAACGGAATCAGGGGGCAGCTTTATTAACATTTGACGCTGAGCAATGCAGCAGGACAACCACTTGCTCTGAAACAAATGGAGACGGCAGGAATGAGCCACATCTACTGAGATATGGTGCATTCCTGCTCTCTCTCTGCACTGGAACAGTGTTGACTGCCAAGCGCCATTGTAGATGCCAGGATGCCTGCGTTGCAGGTAGGATCGTTTTTGTGCCGGAAGGGACACCTTCCTGCACAAAAACAATACTCTGAGGCTTTTTCCTCTTTCTATGGGTTCTACAAAATGCAGCTCACATAGAAGGAGGAAAAAACTAGGAGAAATGAGCATATTTTTCCTCGCTATGCCTGTACTGGGAAGGCGTAGCATTTTGATGCATCCCCAGGTTTACTATTATTAGTAAATCTGGGAATGCAACAAAATCCATGGGTGGATCAGGTCCATAGCCATGGGGGGCATTTGAGGGCAGGGCCAGCCCAAATTAATCTTTGGCCCCCCTAAATAGAAGAGCACCTGGCACAGTATAAAGTTACAGGAGTTCAGAAGGTAATTGAGCAATAAAAATGCCTTTACATTTTGTTTTTATTGTATTACATTTGCTGTATGTTCCAAGACAGGTTAAATGTCAGGCTTTGTCTTCTGACAAATTGCTGTCTATTCTTTTTTGTGAAGATGTTGTTTACTTTTTTTTCTTTGACTGCTAAGTGAAAGGATTTTGTAAAGTGAACTATATGACAAGCTTGATGGGGTACAGACAGCCACTGGAATGGGGGGATAAATTATGCTGCAATGCTGACTAAAGTGTGTGGCAAGAAAGCACAAATTATGCACCTTATTGCAGCACATTTTGCTATAGTCTCACTTCAATATTTTGTCATTTTACACATTAGCACGGTTGGGTTAAGGTTTCACTTCTTTAGTACCAGTTCCACTTTAAAATACAGATATAAGTAACTAAAAGGTGACCAGTCAACCTTTGCCTTCCATTGCGCATCAGCACGTGTTGCAGCATTTTTTGTCATTTTTGATATGTTTGAGTTAGAAACAATTTTTTTTTGTTAAAATCTGCAGATTATACAGCAGATGATGGATTATGTGGCAAATGCAGCAAATCCATAATTATGCAGAAAATGCTACAGAATCACATAATTCCAGTGGCTTTGTGCACAGAGAGAGCACAAGGAAGTACTACATGATCAATTAAATACCAGTAAAGGAACGGTACAAATATATAAACATATAGCAGCAGTTATGAAAGCACAAAAGAAGAACATTTTGTTTTATTATTCTGAAGTGTGATCGAAACGAAGATTTTAAGAGGCTAAAAAAAATTCTTTGTGATTCACAAATGATAAATATTGTACTGTATTTGTATAGTGCTTACTACCCCTATGTGTGGCATAGAAGCGCTTCCCTACATATGCAGCAAGCTATGTCCTATAGGGTGGTGTGTGGTTGGAAAAGTGTTGTCTTTGTTTTGTGATCCTATGTGGGAAGTAATTCCATGTCCTGCGGGATGGCCACTGAGGTGCGGTCATGGTGTTATGGGACACAGCTTGTGGAAGTGTGGTGGATGATGAGAGACAGACATGCAGTTTATGGTTTTTCAGTACACTGGCAGATTTGAACAGCTCTGCAGGTCTCTTTATGGCTATATGATTATAGTCTGCTGGCTAGCTACTGCATTGGGTTGTCCAATCAGAAATGTTGAGGAAGATTTGCTTACATTTCACGCAACGCAACACAGCAAGTCAAACTTGCTGTGCTGCGTTGCCTGAAAGGGAAGCAGCAGAAATGTGCAACATTAACAAAGATAGGGAGAATTTCTGCTGTCTCCTAGTGCTGGCACACTGTGTGCTGTTTTGCTCCAACGCAGGCACCCTTGCGCCATGGTGCAAGGGTGTCTCCATTAAGGGCACAACTGATTTTGTGCAGAGAATACTAGTAAACAGCACAAAGGCAATGTGAGCTCCAAACGGCGCACTGGTATTTAATTGATACAAATTCTGTTTCCTCCAACGCTCTACTTTTGTGACCCCATTGCCATTGCAACACGCCATCTAGTGGTAGAAAATTGTATCTATGAGGATTTATGAGATAACAATAGGAGCCAACACTGGGTGGATGACTACATTGGGATATTGATCAAGCCCTGATGAAGTCCCACTGGGACGAAATGCCTTTGGCTGGGCCGAATGGATTGCTTCTGTCAAATTGGTATTTTTTTAATAAAAGTTGATTCAAAGCAACTCTCAAGACTCCTGAATAACTTTTATTCATCACATCATGACTACTTGAACTATTGCTGGAGAACAGTTTAACCATCTGTTGATTTTGGAACAGATAATCCTGTATAGAATTGAACGCTTCTTTTCATTTGTTATTCTTGTTTTTGTGCAGAGCAAAGCACCTTCCTGCGCAAAAACAATCTTTAGAGGCATATTCCTCTTTCTATGTGTGTTGCAGAATGCAGCACACATAGAAAGAATAAGTAATGAGGAGAATTAAAGACATTTCTTCTCGTTACGCCTCTCGGGGGGGGGAAAGCGTAGCATTTTGACACATGCGTCGGCTTACTAGCTGTACTATATCTGGGAATGCACCAAAATCTATGGGTGGATGCATGGAAATGCCCATGCTCCACCCATGGAACGCCTTTCAAATGCAAGGTAACTCAAGGCAGCGCTATGCGCTGCCTTGCGTTACTTTGTGTTTACTAAACCACGTAAAGCGGCTATGCATTGCTTAGTAAATACCAAAAATGATTTTGCGTCAGGGCTGCACCACAAAAATGACGCAACCACGCCACAAAATCTTAGTAAATTTGCCCCTAGTGTATAGTTCTGGACCAGAGCTGGCATTGTTGGAGAGAGAGAAAAGGAAAGATCTGCAGGGATGTTCATTGTTACTGTCATCTCATATCTGAAAGTCATTGTGAGATGAAAGACGTGGCCATAGATATTTAGGACCTGCAGTCATGGACTAGATTAAAGTCCTCCAATTGACCAGCAGTCAATCGGACCTGCAGTGACAGATCTCTACTGTTAATTCATGTCCGTTCATCTAGTGATGGCTGGTTTCTTGGCTGCACAGTACTGGTGATGGACAACCCTCATAGCAAAAATGCCTTAATTGAATGTAAGCATGTAAGTTACAGTTGGCTGCTGACCGCTGGGTGTTATGGCATTAGTATTAGTGTGGCCCAGAAATGTTATGTATGAACTTACATAATTATATAATACCCTGGCAAAGCATAGGTCAGCCCTTCTTAACTTATCCTGCTTATCGAAAGTAGTTTGCCGGTTATGTTGTTTCCAACCTGTGGAATGTAAGCTAAAGATTGAGCTTGAGGGTGCGACTGCCTTTCCAGATTCTGTGGCTGGGAAGTGGCTGGTGTAGTTGTCTTGGAAATATACATGTTTTCAACTGTCGTCTGAAGGGTTTAAACTCCTGGATGCTTTGAATGCTCGCTGGTAGTGAGTTCCAGAGCTTGACAGCTTGTCCTGAGAAAGTAGTGCCTCCTACGGATTTCTTATGGTAAGGTGGTATGATGATAAATGGTGCAAGCCTGTAGCGCAATGTTCTTATTTGTTTGCTGTACCTAGAAGCTAAATTCAAGCAATACAGTCATTTTCATTGGAGGCTCTGTGAACAATGCAAAGTGCCTTGAACATTGTCCTTCTTGTTATATATAGCCAGTGGAGTGATTGTAAGACTGGAGTCGTGTTCTTTTGGGTGAAGGCAGAGAAGATGTCTTGCAGAGGCATTTTGGATGAGTTGTATTTTGCATATGATGAATGCAGGTGTGCCAAGATATAGGCATGGTCATACTTGGAGAGTATGGGAGGATGCAGCATAGTGTTTTCATTGTGTAGAAGGCACTCTGGTTTACATTTTTAACATGTGGTATCAAATATAGGTCTGTATCCATGATTAACACTAGGTTTTTACTTCTCTTGATCATGTTGGAAGGGACTCATGTTCCTTAGGCTATAAGACGGTAGGCTGGTATTTTTGCCTGAAGGACATAAGCTCTGTCAATGTGGCATTTAGCATTCGATTGTTATTCATCATCCATCTGTTTCGGGCCCGAAGGCAGTCATCAAGTTGCAGAGGTCTTCTATACTATCTATTTTTTTTAAATTGTTTGGTTGTCATATACATGGTTGTAACAGCTGAGGTTGAATGATTTAATCAGGTTTGTTAGGTTTATTAGGTAGATGCTTAATAATAGGGGGGGATTTGATGGACCCCTGTGGAATGCTTCTGTTATGTGTGAGGAGCTATATGAAAGGTAGTAGCAACATTAGTTCACTGTTAAAGTTGAGTGACAAAGAAATCAATGGGATTTAGCTAAATTCCCTTCTCACCTTTCACATATGGTATGTCAAACAACAATTTGCTGCATGAAGAGATTGTACAACATTGAGTCATGTTGTTCTTAAGCCAGTAACTTTCATGACATTTCCTATTCCTGACATAATTGTTGTCACTACTTAAACCTACCAGTCAATCAAAAGCAATTTCCAATCGGGAACTTCCAGATTCCAATATGGCATGGTGCTTCGTTTAGCCTATTTTTGCTGGGGCAGAGTTATCACAAGTCAGATACGACTTACATTTGACTGACATTGCTTTAGCCTACACTGGCCTGTTGTGAAACATAGCTTGTCAAGATAATGAATCTGCTCCTGAAATCATTATTTTGTTTGCAGGAACTTAAATAGATTTTTAGGTTACTGTGCCTGCTGCAGAGGACAGCAAATACTCTAACTAGCAGTAGTGTCAATATGAAATGACCCAATACAGCCTGCCATGTCACAAAGGGCTGCTATAACAGACTATCTTTCAAAAATTGTTTAATATATGGATAACCCTGCCAGGCTCAACATGCTGAGGATTCTTCTCTTTGAACCAAATATTGTGGAAACCATAATCGGGGTATTTGAAGCTGAAAGCAATTATAATTAGGGCTCCCGGTTGTATGGTATTTTTTTTCTTGACATTTCCATCTGTATTTATCCATATTTATTTTTTGCTAAATTTACCTGTATGTATCCATTTTTATTTTGGGTTTTCTGAAACAAATGAAGCAAAAATAGTACATTTCCACATTTATTTAAATGATAAATGTAAACTCTTATCTGAATGTATCACAGATTTCAATAATATGAAGTCCGACGGATGATAAATCAATGCACATATATGAAAATATGAACATTTTAGTATCATCCTTTTGCATATTTACTTGAGTTAAAGCCTCATAACAATAACTTCTTTATTTTTTAACCGCTTACCTGTCAATTTACACAGCTATTGGCCTGACAGTCATGACTGACAGTATTCAAAATCACTCAAAAAAAGATACAAATTTCCGTTTTTATCCGCATTTGCAAATAAATACAGGCAGGATAATGGTTTTCTGTCTGTATTTGCCTGTAAAAACGGAAAACGGGGAGCCTTCGTTATAATTGACCTCTACACATCTCCACAGAACATTGACTAACATTTTGTGAGTTTAGTATATTGTAACATTTAAGAACTGTGTAGTATTAATCTGCTTTTTTAAATTTATTGATGCCTTTGAAATTCTGCTTTACCTTTATCTAAATTATGGTCAAAGCACATAAATTGCTGTTCTGAGGACCTAGAGAAGTACTGTACTAAATGCACAATGGATATTTGGTGAACATTTGGGGTAGCATTTTTAAAGGGAGAAGTGTGGGGATGCTGGTTAATAGGAATTTTGTGGATCATCACAGATTCCAGACTTTTCCTTCAGAAAAATATGAGGGAAATTCACGATTTAACCAAAGTTTGGTGTTTGCAAGGCATTCTGTGTAAGAAAATGTATTGGTATCCATGCAAGCTACACCTCCCCAGACTATCCTAGGCACCTTGTTTCCAGAAATGTCTGGGCCTGGCAGTATTTCCTGGGTGCCGAATGAGCCCTGGCCTAAATACTGTAGCTACCCACATCTCTAAAATTGATTAATATGCATAATCGTGATGTTTCCTTGTGTCTTAGGGTCCTTTGAGAGCCTCTCCTTTCACAGGTGATAGCTCAGTCAAACAAGTGGGGTATGTGAGAAGCTGGCCTGGTATATGATGTACACTTATGTAAGTGGACACCCTGCACCAGTCCAGACAACCCTTATGGCGATTTAGGAGGTCTTAGACAACCATAGAAAGCTCTCTAAGTGGTAGCTGTTGAGAGCAGCCTTCAGGCTTAGTCCAGACGGAGTGTAAAGCAGCTTGTTTTACCAGAACACAATCTTATATGTATAGATTAAGTGAAAAAGAACCAAACAAGGTATTTATAAAAATATGTATTTATTATATAATACTCTCTAATACGTTTAGATATCTCCTACCCTGGGATTTGCACAATGCACACAATACTTTGCACAGAAATCACTGTAAATAGTACGAAATACACAGTGGACCCCAGGGGGGGACCAAACCATGTACTAAGAAAGTGGTATAAGAACCACGACTCGGATCAAGACCAGGTCTAGAGGACGTAGAAGTGCCGAACCACCCAAGGTGAGTAACTAGGAACCTTATGGAGATCATGTGCAGTGTGGGAACACAACCGCGTTCTCCGTACAAGTCAACGTGTAAGTCGCGGTTGGATTTTTAAAGATTAAGGACCCTTCCCAGTGGACCCTGAAGAAACCCTGTGGAAGTCAGAAGTTTGGAGAGCCACCCCACCCGAGGATACCCTAGTACCCACGTTACCTACACCAGGGAAGCTGGGTGCATAGGTGTGATGTGGTGTCGGAAACCGCCGTCAAAACGAATGGAGGACCTCAGGAAAGTGCAGCTGCTGACGAAGGAGAAAGTGTCCGGTGGAATCCAAAGGTGCATTCTAGTTGAGAGGTACCTGCAAGCAGAGGGGACAGAGTCTATGTCACTCAGGAGTGACCTGGAAATCTGGAAGACGGATGCCCACCAATGTCGGGAGTTGCAGGAGAGTTGACGAGGACCTTGACTCTGCAGCTGTGAGGACCAGGCGACGCTAAGGAAGACAAGGAGCCATGCACGAGCTGTCCCACGTTGGATGTCGAGTACTCGGGGGTCGGTGTCTGGCGGGAGCACCAACAAGCCTTGGCAAATGCAACCAACGCAGAAGTTGAAGAAGGTGCAGTGTCAGGACAGGCAAGGTCCAGAGGACTCACCACAAGCGGGGGAGTCAGGGCAGGCCCCGAGCAATCAGGGGAGCCCAAAAGAAGTAAAGGTGACCCTCAAATGGACCCACAGGCCGGAGGCACTGGAGTCGCGAGAGGACCTCAAGCAGCTCACCAAAAGATGCAGGCCACGATGCAAACGATGTGGTGTGGCAGAAGATTCTGGTCACTGAAGATGCTCGCGGTTGGGGCTACTTGGAGCCCGAAGATATTTTTGGAAGGAAGCCAACAAGCCTTTGCAACTGCAAGTTGATGGGGGGCACAGGGGTTCGGTTCCTGCGGCTCCCACGAGGGATACTGGCCTCAAACTTAGTGAGAGGGCAGGGCAGGCCTCGAGAGCTGTGGAGAACCACCACCTGTGTTGCAGAACCTTTCGGAGTCCGTAGGAGCTTAGGATCAGCAGATTGGTCAGCTTAGTTGTGGTGCCTGCGAATGCAGGGAAGTGACTCCTTCACTTTAAGGGAGATTCCTTCAGGTGTCTTTGATGCCCACAGGCCTTGGAAGATTCCTGTATGGTGCAAAGACATGGACGATGCAGCAGACTGGAAGGGAGACTAAGTCAGGCCCAAACGAAGTCCTGCGAAGTCCAGAGTGCCCAGACGGTAGAAGAAGTGGTGTCTGAATTGAATCTTGTCCCACGACGAATTTAGGGACCCACCCACAGGTAAGCCCTTAAGTACCCTTAGGAAAGGGTTGGAACGATTCAGGGGACCCTCCCAGGGGAGGGTCTGGACAGGGGGGAGGTTACTCCCATGTCCTTTGTCCAGCTTCGCGCCAGAGCGGGAGCCAACGGCTCCCAGGACTGGTTTGAACTGGACTATGCATAGGGACACCAAATGTGCCCCTCCTGCAGACTCGGTGGCGCTGGCAAGCGCACCCACCGTGCCCCAATACACTAAATCCTGTCTGGGAGGTGGTCACACCTCCCTGTGATAGGATGCCTATTGTTCTGCCTTCCCCTGCTCGAGCTTGGCTCAGCAGCAGGAGGGCAGAATAGTGTCTCTGGTCGGCAGCAACCATTTTGTGCTGTCCTGGTCTGGAAGACTGGTACCGGGGACATGGAGAGCCTAACGGAGTGCTTGGAATCATACCTCCACACAGTTTACGGTGTGGGGGTATGATTCCAACTTGTTTGATGCCAAACATGATAAGATCCGTTGCAGCCAGTTTCGAGATGGTCATCGCGTAATTACGTGTGACCCTTTATATGGTATATGGCTGCTTCACTTACAACCCGGGAGAATGGACTCCGTAGGCTGTAGGGGTGTCCTGCTCATGCAGGGGCACCCTTACACTTAGAACCAAGCACCCTGCCTTCAGGATTGCAAATGCCTGCTATAGGGGTGACATAGGTTTTAAGTGCAGTGACCCTAGATATAGGAAACCTATATCTTTAGTAAGTGCAGCTTAGCACCAGGCAAAAAGTGGGGGTAACCATGCAGAAGCATCCTACCTTGCTACAGGGTACTATTTTTATTGAGAGACGTGTAGGAACGCTGTGTGGTAGGACATTTGTGGATCCCCGCAGACTATTAGTGCGGTCTGCTTTCACTTTTGTTTTTCTGTGTAACGTGAGTGCGCACAGCGTGCTACGCAGTACAGCAAAAATCAAAAAAGGGACTTTTGGGAAGCATTTCCCTCGCATGCTGACTTTGATTTTGGAAAAGAAAGTGTTTCTGGTGTTTTTACCAAACATTTTCTTTTTCAGTACTGTGGCTGACCCGTTGCAGTCCACCGCTCTGTGAAGGTAGTGTGGGGAACGTCAATGGGTCATCGTCTGCCCTAAAGCAGTTTAAACCCACCAAATCCATGCAGCCTGATGTCCTAACAAGAATGGACAACGAGCTGCAGGGATATGATGACCACATTGCCTTAAATTCTTTATTCCACGATCGTATGGGACTCCTCCAGTTCTCGGAGGCCCCAAGGATGTAAGGCTTCTGGGATGGGGAAACAGCAAAAAGCACAGTGGTCAAAGAAAGGTGACCGGTACTGTAAAGTTTCAGTTGCCATACATTCAGGGCCGGACTGGGAACCAAAACCGGCCCTGGCAAACTACTCGGCCGGCCTCCCCTCCAGGGGGGAGGGGGTGCGGCCGAGCTGTTTGCTAGGGCCGGTTTCGGCCGATTTTGTTACAGGGGGTCAATATTGCCGGCCCCCGGTAACAAAACCACCCCCCCCAGGGGTCCAAAACCGGCCCCTACCCTAGCGGCCCACTGGGTAAACGCCTGGTGCCCGCTACGGCCAGTCCAACCCTGCATACATTGTCCATGGGTAAGAGGGCTAGAGAGAGAATAACAAATATTGAGAAGTACAAAGATGGTAGAGGAAAAGATAGAAGAGGTTCTAGAAAAGGAGAGAAGATTGAGAGAAAGAAAGGAGAGTACATAAAAAAAGCAAGAGAGAGAAGGAGAGACGTGTATGGGAAGATAGATGGAGCAGCAAACAGAAGGGTATAGTGGGGAAAAGGCTGAGAAAGGCAGTGGGGACAGAGTTGGGACTAAATAGAGCAAGTAAGAGTGAGCCTAAAGGGGCAAATGAGAGCTTGGTACACGTAGAGACATGGTGATTGGAGATTGTAAGTGAAATTTATAGTTTATCATGTTTTGGTCAATACACCCGGCCAAATAGGATTCCAATTCTGCATTTTATCTTCTAGAAGGCATCTTAGTGTAAAAACCAAAAATCACCTTGCCTAGTGGACTTTAAAATCCTAATAAGGTCTAACCATTGTTTCTTGATCAACATTTCGTTTTGCAAATTGCTTAACAATGGCACCCCCTTGTTATTTGTTACTCTTTTTTTTTTATTCTTTTTTTTTTTATTCTTTTTTTTTTTAAAGTTCTTTTTTACTAAGCAGTTGTTCGGAGTCAACAAAATACAGTTTGAGAGCAGATAAAAGCATATTAGGCCACTCGCAGGTGGCCTGAACATCACTGATTGCTAACATACCTCCTGACCACCCGACCCCAAGAGCTGCATCATGCACTTTGGAGAAAATTGTCAACAGCCTATATTTGGGACGAAGTTGTCCACTACCCTCCCCTTTCCCCCACTCAGCCTGTATCGTTAACCCACCTATGTTGTATTCATGGTCCCCAAATCTTTAAAAAATTTCGGGGGCAGCCTCGGGCTTGGTATGTTTCACGTTCTGCCAATTGACACCAGTCAAGGTCCTCTTCCAATTCCTTGACCATTGGGGGTCTGTTCGCTCCCCAAAGTCTGGCCAGGTTACGTTTCGCCACCCCTGCAGCAGTGGCGAGCCACCTACCAGAGTGTTTGGGCCATTTCTCTTCCCCTGCAATACCTAGTAGCAGCCATTTGGCCTCTAATGGGATTGCCTGTCCAGTGACCGCCTTCATCACCTCTATAACCCCGCTCCAGAAGTGTTGGATTAATGGACAGTCCCAGATCATGTAGCAAAAGGCGCCTATGTTACCACACCCCCTGGCACATGCGGCCGACTCGTAGTGGCCCATCCTCTATACCCTGGATTTAGAGAGGTACGACCTATGTAGCACATGAAGTTGCAGCAAGCGAAATCGAGCTCGTATGGCTATCTCCCTGGGGCTCTGCAGGGCCTCCCTCCATTCCCGTCTTCCAGGGGGCTCACATCTTCTGTCCAAGCCTCTCTCAGTTGAAGAAGGGGTTCAGGTGAGTTGCTCATTATCTTTTTGTATACTAGGGAGACTGCCTTAGTGGGCATAGGATCCAGGAGCAGCCTATCCTCCATAAGGGAGTAGTCCGACAATTGTTCCCCCTCGGGCAGGTGGCATTTTAGTGCATGCTGTAGCTGCATGTAGCGAAATATTTCCCCTTGGACTAGGTCGTATTCCAACTGTAGCTCTCCAAAAGTTAGCAGTCAGCCCCCCCTCCAGACATCTCCCAGCTTATCTATTCCTATCAGGTGCCATCGTGTGTGGCTTCGCAGCTTCTTCACCTCTCCCAGGCTGTCACTGTCCCATGGCGGGGTTTCCGCTGTCAACTTGTCACTCCACCCAGATGTCGATTAGTTGCCTTCCATGCCTGCAACTCTGTCTGGGTATGAAATGGGAGCATTCCTTTCTTTGCCCTCCCATAGAGAAGTGATGGGTACCCCCTATCATCCATGACCCAGTGGTCCACACTGTAGGCCGGCTCATCTTACCCACTAAACACCCAGTCATTCACCACTATCAACTGGGATGCCCATTAGTAGGCTCGGAGGTCTGAGACTGCTAGGCCTCCCTCAAAGACCCCGCGCTTTAGTTTCACTAAGGATATGTGCGCCCTGCCCCCATCCCATAGTAGTGCTCTCAGTGCACTGTTGACTTTGCAGAAGTAACTGTCGGGCATTTTGTAGGGGGTGATTTGGAGTATATATAGCATGCATGGGAGGGTCATCATTTTAAAAAGCACGGCCCTCCCCATTAGGGATATGGGGAGCGTGCACCAGTGAGCCGCATCTGCCTGAAAGCATTCTAGTTGGGGGAGCAGGTTATGGTGTAAGAAGTCTCCTTCACTTTTGGTTATGTGGACCCCTAAGTAGCGGAATCCTCCCTTCTCCACTGGGGCTGGGCAGCGGGGTGGTAGGGCCAACTCCCCCCCCCCCCGAGAGTGGGAAGATCAGGGACTTATCCCAGTTAATTTCCGCGTAGAGGGAAATCCATTCCTCCTGATCCCCTCAACCATCAATTCCCTGAATCAAGGGGTCCCGGCGTACCCAGGCTGCCAGGGGCTCCAGGGCTAGGGCGAAAATCATAGGCGACAGGGAGTACCCTTGTCGCATGCCCCTGCCCAACTTGAATATTCGCGAGTTAATACCATTCACCCGTACACTAGCCAGTGGTGCAGTTTAGAGCAGGCGGATCCATGAGCAGAATTTGGGGCCAAATCCCAAACTGGGCAGGACCGAAAAAATAAAGTCCCATTCAACACTATCAAATGCCATTCTTGTGTCTAAGGAGAGCACTGCTGCATCCTCTGCTCCTGATTTCGCCGTCATATACATCACCCAGTATAGGCGTTGCAGGTTAAGACGGGTGCTCCATCTCAGCATAAAGCTGCATTGGTCAGGATGAATCACTGACGTTATGACGCCCAGCAGTCGATTTGCCAGAACCTTAGCCAATACTTTGGGTTCCATGTTGAGCAGAGATATAGGGCAGTAGGAGCTACAGGCTGTTTCAGGCTTACCCTTCTTTGGGATTACCACTATTGTGGCTGTCCTCTGGTCTTCTGGGAGAGCCCCTGCATCCTGCCAGCCAGGAACATATTAAGAAGGTGAGGTGCGATCTTGTGAGTTACACATTTGAACAACTCAAGGGGGAGGCCAGTAGGTCCCGGTGCCTTGCCCGATTGCAACCCCCTGAGTGCCCCCTCAATTTCTGCTACTGTCAAGTCTCCCTCTAGAATTTCCCGATCCTCCTCCAAGAGGACACTTAATGTCATAGTCACTAGGAGTCTTCCCCAGACCTACAGGATTTAGAAGCATATATGCTTTCGTAGTAAGCTGCGAATGTCTCGGCTGTTTCCGGTGTATATTACCCCTTCAGGGTCGTGGCGCTCAGTCACCCAGTTTCTTCCTCTATCTCATTTATCCTGCCAGGTAGGCAATAAGCTTAGTGTCCTTGTCGCCCACATCAAAAAGTCTCCTTTGGACCACCAGGGCGTGAGACCTTGTGGCGTTTTCAGCTATGTCTTTCAGTTCTTGCTGCTGAAGACGTAGTCGACGTACCAAGTCTGCCCCTTGATCCCCTCCCTTCAGTATCTCGGCCTCTAGCGATTTGATCTGTCTTTCCAGGGTCTGATATCGAATTATGTCTTCCTTTTTCTTTACCCCTATTAGAGCCTGAACGTGCACCCATATCACCGCCTTGTAGGCCTCCCAGAGGGTGCAGTGCTAAGCTAACGACCACAGATTGTGCTGACAGTAGCCTTCTGTACCTTCCACTAGTTGGTCCTTCAGTTTCCTATTTTTCAAGTGCCATGCTGCTATTCGGGGTGGCGAAGTGAGCTAAAGACCGATGGGATTCAACCCAGATCTGTGACTGGGGGTGAGTGTCTGAAAAGTTTCAGTGCTTCGTCCATCATCTCCTTGTGTTTGCTTTGTTCGCCCTAAGTTGGCAGGGTATGCCCAGACGTGGGTCCCTTGCTCATTTTGCCATTAGATTCAAGCTAGCCTGGCTGATATGGGGTGTTACCCCGAAACCAGCCCCAGGATGCTTGTTTCTGGTCCAGGGAAGACCCGGATTGGCAGTTCGGGCTGGACTGTTCCCATGAGGCACACGGTGAAGACTGTTTTGCATATAGCTGGGTCTGAACTGGAGTGGCGAAGTGAGCTAAAGAACAATGGTGGATTCAACCCAGATCTGTGACTGGAGGTGAGTGTCTGAAAAGTTCAGCGCTCCGTCCATCATCGCCTTGTGTTTGCAGACATTGTCCACTACCCGTCCTATGAACCAGGTGACCACCAGGGAGTGGTTTGAAATGCCTCACGCTAAGTTCTGAGTGTTGCGGAAGTGGACTATCCCATTGATGTGGGTGAACAAATAGTCCAATCAGGAGAGACTGCCATGCCAAGCTGATAGGTGTGTGTATTGACATTCTGTCTTGTTTTGGGTCCTCCATAAGTCACCCCACCCCAAAGCTTCCAAGAAGGTTTTAAGGGGGGGTTCCACTCCTGGTCTCCCTTTTTTCCGGCCATCTATCTTGCGTCATGGGCATGACATCGTTCATGTCTCCCCCCAGGATGAGGAATCCCACCGGTAAATCCAGGAGTGTCGCCCCAAGGGAGGAGGGGTATCTCCCTGCATCCCTGGTAGGCGTATACAGAGCCCAGGTTTAGAACTCACCCGTTCCACTTGCCCGTTTGCAATACAAATCTACCTAAAGGGTCTCTCCAGGTCCAGCCCGGGATGTATGTCGTTGCAGACTGGAGTAGAATACCCGTGCCCTGTGACCCCGGGGAGTAGCCCGCGTGTGCAGTTAATGTTACTGGGACTTATAAAGCGCACGAATACCCGGAGGTGTCTTGGCGCTGAGGACATTAGTAGACCTGCTCGGACGTCTAATTCTGGTACAGCCAGGTTTTCAGTCCTTTCCTGAAGGAGGAGAGGGAGCTCACACTTCTGAGCTCACTCGGAAGAGTGTTCCAGAGTTTAGAGGTGCCAAAGCAAAAGCTGCGGCCACCCCAGTGCGATGTTCGAATTCTGGGCACTGTCAGGAATTTGGCCCCTGTAGAGCGAAGGTGTCTGGTCGGTTCATACCAGGCGAGAAGGTTTTGCAGAAAGACAGGACCTGTGTGGTTTAGTGCTTTGTACGCAAGACACAGAGCCTTGAATTTTATCCGTTGTGCTACAGGAAGCCAATGCAAGCTGCAAATCTCTTTGGATACAGATTTGCACCTAGGGGTGTTGGTCAGTAACCGTGCTGCTGTATTTTGTACAATCTGAAGCTTTTTTAGGCATTGCTTCTGAATGTTTCGATACAGCCCGTTACAATAATCAAGTTTAGACTGAATCAGCGATGTGACTACAGTTTCTCTGGTGTCCACAGGAATATAAGGAAGTATCTTCCTTACTTTCTTGATAAGGAAGTGGGAGGAGGAGACAGTTGCGTTTGTGTGCTGGGTAAGCGAAAGTTTGTTGTCAAACCACACTCCCAGGTTCTTAGCCTTAGCCGCAGGTTTTGGTGGATCTCCCATCTCTGCCGGCCACCACAGATTGCCCCAGTTAGGTTGCATATTACCAAAAATCAGGATCTCTGTTTTATCAGAGTTAAGTTTAAGACAGTGTGTACTCATCCATCGGTTAATGGCACACATACAGTTCTGAAATTGCTGAGTAGGGGGAACCTGATTTTTATATGCAGCCACCACAATCTGGGTGTCGTCCGCATAAGACGTAAGACTAAACCCAAAGTCTCGAATCAAAGGGGCCAGTTCGGAAACATATAAGTTAAATAGAGACGGGCTCAAGGAGGAGCCTCGTGGCACTCCGCACGGGAGGGTATAAGGCTTAGAGTGATATCCATCAACCGAAACTGTTAATCTCCTATCCTTGAGAAAGGAGGACAGTAGGGTCAGTGCTGTGCCCCTCACCCCCAGGCTCTCCAGCCGCTGTTGCAAAAGGGAGTGATCAACGGTATCGAAAGCGGCTGACAGATCGAGGAGTACAAGGGCAGCCGTGCCTCCTCCATCCATCACCGCTCTGATCTCCTCTGTGGCTTTAATGAGTGCCGTTTCCGTACTGTTCTTGGCGGAAACCAAACTGGGAGTGATCAAGCAAGTTATTTTCACGAATGAATTGGGTTAGTTGGATGTTCATAAGTTTGTCAATTATTTTGGCAGGCAACGACAACCGGGCTATAGGACGGTAGTTGTTCGGGTTGGTTGCGTCTAGGGTGGGTTTTTTTAACAGCGGAAGGATGGAGGTGTCCTTCCACATGGACGGAAAGATGCCAGAAACAAACATAGAATTGAACATTTCTGTTAACCCAGGACTCACCAGGTCCGCAATTTCTTTCAGAAATGCTGGCGGGCATGGGTCGGAGGGAGATCCTGACTTTGCTTCATGAATGTATTTCGCCACTGTTTCAGATGAAATGGGTGAAAAACTAAGCAAGGTGTTCTTAACCGGGTCAGGGCTTATCGGAGGGGTAGTGGGGAGGTGAGCTGATGTATCCTCAAAATTTTTAAAAGTGTCCAAGACTTTAGTTTTAAAAGCAGCTGCAATTTCGTCACAAGACTTTTGATTGCCCTTGAACCCAGTAGTCTTGGGTGTAGTGAATTTGTTTACTGCTGTTAAAAGTGCTTTAGAGGAATGTTTTGCTTCCTCAATCTGTTTGGTAAAGTGATTTCTCTTTAGGGTGTATCCCCACCTGACTAGGGTCCTACAGTTTTGTCCCTTTAGGTGGGTTTCGTGCCAAAACACTAAGGGGCTCATTAGGATGGCGGTCGTAGGCACATCCGCGTTGCCGGCGGTGGCGGAAAATTTCCTTTTCCGCACTCCATCGGCGGTCCTCGCGTCCGCCATATTACAATGGGCAAACATAGCCCATTTTCCGTCCGCTGCGGAGTTACGTGAACCACCAGAAATTTCCTTCCGCAACGGTGGCGAAGGGAGCCAATAGAGAAACACCGCCGTGCGGAATGACGTCCTGACCGCCGGACAAATCACGATGCCGCAAACAGCCCATCACACCGCAGCGGAGAATCCAGCCACCCGGAGACGGCGGAAGCACTACTGCGGAGAGCGAAACTCGAATCCTGGTCACCTCCACGTGGTCCTGACCGCAATGGATCCAGCTCTTCAAGCCCTTCCGCTGCTGTACCTCCTCCACTACCAGCAAATAAGACGTCGCCGCGGACAACACCGCAGGTACGCAAAAACACAACTCGGCATACAACCACAACACACAACTCCTGTGCTGACATACGGTTACTGTCCACATCAGACACTCTGGTGGGGACAGGAACATATCCCCCAGTGTACTTACACATGTCCTGCCTGATAGAAACCCACACCTCCGCATCCGGGTCACCCATCAACTGCAAAATCACTGCAATGTCCCGGGCAAGTCAGCGCAGCGGTGAAGATGCGGGAAAACCTGCGCACATTGTAGTAGGCAGGGCCAGTGCCAGGCATGGACAGTCCGGCCAGATTCACAGGGCTCCACCTCCACCCTACCCACAGTACGCTTCCCACACCCATTTGGGCGCATGCTGTGTGCCCCTCCTGTGCCCCCTGCACAATTTATCAGCCAGGTGTGGCTTTGTGTGGCTAGACCTCGCACCTCACACATCAAAGGACAAGGTAGATTGACTGGGAAGGTGGGGGTGAAGATGAACACCCTGCACAGAAGGTCAGGGGCTGGACAACCCTCCTCCTCGCACCTACCTTCCACTCATGTGAATCAAACTGAGTATAATTAGGAAATGAAGACTCACACTGCATATGAACAACCACTGAACTGTCCACACTGCTTGTCAAGTCCCTCAGAAAGATCCCACACTGACACACTGCCACATACACATACCATAGGTCAGCAGCAATGGAGGACAATCAATGTGCTAGCCCAAAGTGAAGTGGACAGTGCTGGAAAGCCATGGAGCAAGCCACATAGCATGTGTACATCACATGCAAGAGGAGGAACACATCACACCACCATTAGGCCCTCAAATCGGACATGGGTGGCACAGTGAGTGAAATTAAACCACAGTGACCTCTGTGCAACAACTCAGGGATACATCAATGCAAGCCATGCATAGGCACAGGAATGATAGGAGGTGTCAGAAGTCATACAGTGACCAGCCACACATCTGTGTCAACTTACTTGACATGTGTATGCCAGCAGCACAACACACATGGCTCATTGTCACACTCCCTGACTGTCAAACCCAAGTAGGACCTTCACACATGCCCCTCATCGACCCACCTCACATCTGCAACACTCAACACCTGTGAGAAACACACATAATGGTGCAAATGATGTCCTGTGAGTTCACTGACAACCAATCACACACCCTGTGGTGCATCCACAAATGTCAGACTCACACTCAGGGATGCCTGAACCAATGCTGACACAAAACCAATAGCCAAACACAAATCTCACAAACAACAACCACAGAAGTCCAACAAGCCCAGCCATGTGCAGCCAAACAGTGGAAAGGCAATGTGACCCTAGACAGAACAGGAATACACAACATTGTCATTCTGGACCAACGCACAGACACCATACCCCAACACAAACGAGAAGTGCATCATCAAAAAACAATCATGAACAATAACTGGGATCAAGGGGGCAAATCAGCTAACACACACATACACACCACACCAGTCATCAAGTGAACATGGTGTCATAGTGTACCACAAGCATGCACATGCACAAACCTGACAAGTCACAGGCCAAAAATAGGAGGACAAACCACTATTGTGCACTCAAAACAAGTTCATGAACATGAATCCACATTACCGCATGTGACATACACACAAGAAATGCACACTACACATGCAACACACATCTGAATGTGTCACAATGCACAAACTACTCACACACAATGTCATGCAAATAGAACATCACACACACATTGCACCTGTCAGCAGAAAAAGCCAACACAGGCCAAACACTGCATACATCCACAAGAAAAACACAACAGAGGCACATACCAATCCATCACATAGCAAACTCAGCTGGACATCAGGGGGATGCACATCAAGCAAGTACAAGGCAACATACACTGACAGCACTACATGCACACCAAACAGTGTGTGCACAACTACAAAACCAGTAGCACACATATGAGTGCCCCACCATGAACTCACGCAACACAAATCATCAAAGCACACAGATAACATCACACTCAGGAAGGGGAGCAGTACCTCAGCAAACACACATGCAGCTCAGCCTTCACCCACAGATGCACAACTCAGGGAAACCCAGATGCAAACAACATGACTAGAGGACTGTGCTGCTCAAACATATGCACTGCACGTGAGCAACCATGACTGCAAACTAGTAGAAGAAAATAACATGAAACTAATTGTGAAACTGTCCTGAGTGGCACATTGGTCCTGTACACAGATCATCCTCACACAGTTTAGTGTCACACTATGAAGTGGTGGGGAGGCTCACACACTGGCAAGGCATGGGGTGGAAGACATGAGACTGAAGTGGTGTGTACATCAGTATTGGACAGGTGAGGAGTGTACAGTCCACAAACACATAGACGAGTAAATTACAATGTGTAGGCATCAGAAGCACCTATAGTGTATGGTATGACTTCTCATACCACATCCCATACTGGAGCCAAAAATGGGTCAAGTGACAGCAATGCATGAGATAACTCACAATTAATGTCAGTGTGGCTGAGCAGGTCAGCAAAGTGAGCACAAACAGAAACAAGACACATGGCTGATCAACAAAACACAACACAGACTGCAGTCACACACTCTGCATACTCACAACTGGCAGCAACAACAAGTAGGTGTCCCCCTGGAGTGCAAGGACACACCGACACACTGCACAGTGCTCAACCTACAACTCCTACATGTGCCCACAATCTGAAGCACATGGCTGGCAATTTAAACAAACAGGCACTCATTACCTGGGTCATACATGTGTGTAGTTGGCATTGCAGGGGCACACACACATCAACACTACTGACAATGACAGGCCATTCACACTGTATGACTACTCAAGTGCACACATTCAAATGTACCCATGTGACTATGAACACAGGCACACACAAGATGACTACACACCAACTTTGCTGTGCACACATCAAGAAAGAGCCCACAGAAATGCCGGACACTGGCCACCCCGCAAGTAATCCTGTGAATAGGATTCACCTCTGTACTGGTATTGCATCCTGACATGACGTGTACAATTTAGCAAACCTGAGCACAGAATGATTAGGAGAAGAGTAGACCATCACGAACAACCATCATTGCACCCTCAAGCCTCAGACTGAAGAAGAACAAAAGTGCCTGTTACCTCTGGGAACCTCTGAAAAAGTAAAACAAGCAAGTGGCAATGTTAAAGTGGCATACAGAGCATGAGTCGCATGAACCGATACCCATACATAAAACCTTTTATTTAGCAAGGACATTGACAAAGCAGACAACAGGAGTAACTGTCTTTATTACATTATACCCAGATAGGCATCAAAGGTACAAAACAGCAAGGCCATTGGCCAGTACAAATTCAAAGTATGCACATGTGTGCATGAGAAACTGCACAGGGAACGGGCATCCAAAGTGACAAACAGCAAGGCCATTGGCCAGTCCATAGTTCCGGTGTGCACATGTGTGCATGAGAAACTGCACAGGGAATGGGCATCCAAAGTGACAAACAGCAAGGCCATTGGCCAGTCCATAGTTCCGGTGTGCACATGTGTGCATGAGAAACTGCACAGGGAATGAGCATCCAAAGTGACAAACAGCAAGGCCATTGGCCAGTCCATAGTTCCGGTGTGCACATGTGTGCATGAGAAACTGCACAGGGAATGGGCATCCAAAGTGACAAACAGCAAGGCCATTGGCCAGTCCATAGTTCCGGTGTGCACATGTGTGCATGAGAAACTGCACAGGGAATGGGTAACACCGTCCACTGCCATAGGGATCACCCCAGCTCAGGGGATACAAATGGGCAGTCCAGGCACCACTGTGGGAGAGATGGTGTTGGGAGGGGGACTTTGCCTCAAATTTGACTGTCAGTTGAACTGGTAGGTGGCTTATTGTTGGGGCCAGTTGGAGGACTGGACCTGGGAGAGAGAGGACCAGCTGAGGTAGAGGCATCAGTGGCTGTGGGAGCCTGAGGGCTGCTTGGACCGGGTGGCGTGGTGGCACGGGGAGGCAGAGACATGCTGCCGTGAGACACAGTGTGTGAGGATGAATGTTGAGGGCTGGGCCTCAACTTCTTGGGGATTCGATAGCCCACAATTGTCTTGGCCGGAGTGGGAAGTGAGGTGGGCACAACAGCCTCACTCTCTACCAAAGGTGTATCAGGTGCAGGTGGCTCTCCCCGTGGGGATTTGCTGGATCTGGTGGTACGCTTGGGGTGGCCTTGCCTTTTCCCCTCCATCCCGTTGTCCAGGTGAACCCCCCACTTTGCTCTCCTGTCCCCGCTTCACAGGGGTGTGGGTGGGAGTTGAGGGTGAATGTGCCTTAGAGAAGTGTTTGTGCTGAGTTGTTGCAGGCACCAGGTTCACAGCAGACAGGGCAACTGTTTGTTTGTCTGTGTGAGCTGGTGTGGGGATGGGAGTGCCCTTGGATGGGGGTGATTTGGATGAATGTGAGGTTGAGGCCTGCTTCTTGGCCTGATGCCCCTGAGTGTCACGTGATGGGCTTTTGCCTTTGTGCTCCTGTGTGCCTGTTTTCTGTTTTGGGGATGGTGTCTGTGGTCCGGGCCGCTTGGAGTGCTGCTGTTGTGTGCTGCGTATGGAGGACTTGGTGCCTGAGGGCTGTGGCGTGTGGACACTCTCTTCAGGTGGTGCTACTAGCAGGGTGGTTGCTGAAGGGACTGGAGCTGGACTGGGAGCCTGTGACAGCTGGATGGCTGCCGTCACTGTGGAGGACAAAGACTGGACAGTTCGTTGTAGCCCACCCACGTCAGAATGAATGCCCTCCATAAAGGCAACTACCTGTGCCAACTTCTTGTCATGATCCTGGAAGGCATTCAGGAGAACAGCCTGACCCACACACAGCTGGTGCAAAAGGTCCACCGCTTCCACACTGAGGGCAGCAGGGGAGACGGGGGCAGGGGCAGCGGTGCCTGGGGTGAAGGAGACTCTACCCTTCCTAGGGCTGCGGGCACGGACAGCACTTGTGGGAGCATCCGGGAGGGTGGGCACTGGACGATGTGTGGTGGAAGAAGAGGCAGATTTGGAACTCCCTGTGCCCGCCCACATTGAGGAGTCACCGCTGGAGACTGATGATGTTGAGGTTGGTGTTTCCGGGCGTGATTCATCCAGGGCACTCCTGTCCCCCTCCGAGGCGCTGGTCACATCAGTGTCAGTGAGCTCATGTGTAGCAGTCGTGCCAGAAGCTTCACCACTGGTGTCTGTCCCCGTCCTTCCGTGCCCTCAGTAGATGCTGCAATAGACAGAGATGTAGGTTCAGTATAGTGCTATACTCACAAACATCATATGCAAGCAAAGCACCAAACTAGAAAATGATCCCCCCATGTTGCCCACCACCATGTGCAGTCTGCATGTGCAACCTTTATGCAACCATCAGAAGATGCATGGAAACATGCATAGTTGACATTAATGACCCATGTGACGTTGACACAGCCAAATAGCTGGCCCGTGCCTCCTTGTAACCTAACATACTAATCTCTGTAAGCATACCTACGTGCCTGGAGGTGAGATAGATATACATCTCAACATGTTGCCTCTGTCACATATGGAGTCACTTTAAGGGAACACCACAGATACAGACTCCCAAATGTCCTTTTGCAATGGCCATAAGCTCCTGATATCCACCATGTTGTGCTTTGAAGCACAACTACAGTTGCACATTGGTGTCAGATGTGTAGTTCTCACAAATTTTAAGTTGTGCACAGCACACATCTACAAAAGCACACTAAGATGATGCTCACTGCTGTTCACTGCCAGGTGATGTCTATGACACCCATAATGCAGCATATGTCACAAGGCCACATCTCATCTTGCAATGTCAAGGGTCATTGTATTAAACACATGAGAAACTACATGTTGTGAAAATGCATGACAGCTGCACTCAACACAGAGGCCACTTAGAAGCCATTACATCACACTAGAAACATCACAGAGCTCCGCACTGGCTCAGGGTTGGGATTCATGCAGTCACTCACACCCAAAGTCACACTTCGCAGAATACTCACCCCCAACTTGCTGCTGATGGGACCTCAAACATCCATCCAGCTCTGGCTGTGTCACTGCCAAGATGCAGGCCATTAGTGGTGTCATGCTCCTGCGCGATAACCTGCCACTCCGAGGGAGCACCCCCAGCGTCATCTCTGCCACGTTTTTGCTCAGCCGGCAGATGTCATCCCACCACTTGTGACAGTGTGTGTGCCGTCGGTTGGAGACACCAAGAGCCCGCACCTTGCGTGCAATGGCCCTCCATATGGCCTTACGCTGGTGGACCTTAAGCTGCAGGCATGGGAGACAAGAGGAGGAAGTTTCAGTGACACTGTTTTATGTACCACTGTGTGTCAGTACAGGAGCATGAAAAAACATAGCATACCAATAAATAAATGTTGAGCTGAGGCCATACATCAAGGCACGTAGTATACTTGCATCAAATACTTTAAATGTATACATGTATACATTATATAATGTATAAATGTATACATGTATGAGAATGGACACAGTACATGGCCATCTCGTACACATGCAGAGTGCCAGCACAGAAACCAATGTGAAGAAGACCCTCATCTGTGATGCAGTATGTGAGTGAGCAAGACATACAATACATTTGAAATGATGTGTCAGGGCAGACTCACTGTGTCCAACACTACACACCCCTCAATGTCCTTGGCCAGTGAATGGCTACCTGTGTCATGGAGGTCACATTTAGGGCCATGATCTTACATTCTCACACTCTTCTCACAAGGTCTGTCTTGTGCAATCCTCAGGCCTAAGGTAGCTCATTGAGAAATAGGGTAGCAGACAACACATATGTTTCACTCTGTCCATTTACTGATGGGTCCTTGTCAAATTGGGCAGTTTCTGTGCAGGCCAAGGGGACTCACACTGAGGTTAAACGTGGGCCATCAGAACATTCACATGCATGTACAATATGAGAGGGCAAACAGTGCCTACAAATGCAAGTCAGAACACATAATGAAAACAATGGAAGGATGATATCTCCAAATTACATTTATCTGATGTGTCATAGGTGAATCACCACCAAAAGTGTTACACTCAGGCATTTTACTCTTGTGCATAATGCACACACATCCATGGGGGCAATATGAAAATTGTACACCCATTCTTCATTACCCTCTGGAAGACATACCTTTGCAATGTCACAAATGAGCATGTGAAAACCTCGTGGACTATGTCATCACATAGCCCAGGCAATGTTTTTTCAGACTTCGACTGTGCAAACCAGCAGTGTGACAGTAGGTCTGCAAAAAGACTGCATGTCCCTCCCATCCTTCAATGCAGCCATGGATCTGTGGAAATAAGGCTACACACCCCATTGACATGAAGTCAGCATGCCAGGCAGTGTATCACTCATTTACATTACCCAGTCTCAGGCCAACGTTTGTATTTTACTTGCTGGAGAACGGCTGTTGAAATGTCCATGTTTCCATCCTCCACAAATAGTCAAGTGCAATATTTACTAGGCCAGGTATGGAGCATGGTACATCAAAAATGAGGATGCATGCACATTAACTTGCACATACTACTGCAGAGCAATATCATGTGAGCACTGTGAGCACTCTCAAACTGTCACTCTGAAACACTTACCAGTACATCTGGAGCACCATATAGCCTCCCATACTGTGAAAGCACCTCGTCCACCAGGACCTCCAGCTCCTCTGTGGTGAAGGAACCGGCCCTGATGTTCTCAGTTCTCGCCATCACTGGGTCCAGGAGACAGGAACAGCAGCAGTTGTTGGTGAAGAATGGCAGGCAGCTGCTTCTGGATGCAATTGAAATGTGTGGCTCTCTCACAGACATATATAGCCCCCTGGGGTTGTTTCATTGGTACTCAGCTGCTGCAATTGGTGTTCCTGGTCAGCTTTTTTCAAATGTAACCAATGACCGGGATCGCGGTGGTGGTGCACGCCTACCGCGGGTTTCAAATGTGTAATTCACTACCCCGATCGCGGTTCCCATTGGCTGGTAGGGCATGGGCATTGGCGGTGTCACACCGCGGGGCCCAGGCGGTCGCTACCGCAATTGTGCATCTTTTGATAGTACCCAATGACCAGGCCCGTGGTAGCGGAGCACGCCTACCGCGGGTTTCAAATGTGTAATTCACTACCGCGATCGCGGTTCCCATTGGCTGGTAGGGCATGGGCATTGGCGGTGTCACACCGCGGGGCCCAGGCGGTCGCTACCGCGAATTGGCATTTTTCAATTGTGGCCAATGACCGTGATTGGGGTGGCGGAGCACGCATACGGCACCTATGGACACATCATGCTGTAGCAATGGCAATGGCCAATTCTCATCATTGAACACTAGACACTTACAATGAATCATGCCACCTGAATGGTAAATTCAATGCTAGTGTGACATTGAACTCACTGATGACTACACATGCCATGTCAGTGCACAGGATTACATGCATTGGCATGTACTTCCTCACATGTCACATATGATATTTGTGTGCATGTACACAGATCTGTTGTGTAATGGACTCTCATATTTGTGAACATGTCAATGTGTGAGATGGCTAATCAACCCACAGTAATGATGGACTGACTACATAATGTGCCTATTTCACTGTGTAGATTGCTGAAATCATTTTGATAGTTGATCTGCTTACACACACTGTGCTCATTGTGTTGAAAATGTGTGCTCTGTCCGACTTACGCAAGAAGGTGTGGCAGGTACAGCAGCTACGTAGAAGCCAGCAGTGTTGCTGTTTCAAACATGTGCTGTGTCAACTACTCTCAGGGCTGGTGACACAAGATGTCGGAATGTACCATTTTCCATTCACATAGTCAGAATCTGTTTTGGAGGTACTCAGTATGTACATACTGAACACATGTACAACTACTTGAGATCAAGGTGTCTCTGCATGTGACTTGTGCTTTAAGCTGTTGTTTCAGTCCAGTCATTGTTTGCGCTGTGTCAGTCAAGACGTAAGATGTTGGACACATCTCATAGGGGAATTGAATTGACATGTGTCCACTTTCATTTTATGTAGGAGACGACCAAATGTGCATCGTCCGTTCACAGTGCTGGCGGACATGGAGGATGAGGACATCATAAGGAAGTTCCGTTTGGATCGACTTACCCTTCAAGACCTATGTGGTCAGTTGGAGCCCCATCTGAGGCCTCACAGAACCTATCCGACTGCTTTGACACCAACAGTTAAGGTGATGGCGGCCCTGCATTTCTTTGCAACTGGTTCGTTCCAGTACACGGTGGCCAGCGCAGGTGGGATGTCTCAACCAATGTTCAGCATGGTGCTACGTGATGTCCTGTCCGCAATGATGACATACAAGGACCGCTACATCCATTTTCCCAGGAGACATGAATTGGCAGATGTGAAGGGTGATTTTTATGACCTTGGCAACATACCGAATGTTGTTGGCGCCATTGACTGCACACATGTTGGCCTGGTTCCACCACAGGCACGTGAGCACATATACAGGAACAGGAAGCATTTCCATTCCATTAATGTGCAAGTGGTATGCCAAGCGGATATGATTATCTCCCATGTCTGTGCCAGATTTCCAGGATCAGCACATGACTCCTACATACTGCGTAACAGCATCATACCACAGCTGATGGCAAATCTGCATCCGGAGCGTGCGTGGCTTGTTGGTGAGTACGCAGAGTCAAGTAGTGTGCTGTATGTGTGACATGCTGTCCTCAGCTACTGTTTATATTACAAAATTGGTCTGTGTATCTCACACCTAGGTGACTCTGCATATCCCAACCGGCCTTGGTTGCTGAGCCCACTGAGGAATCCCAGGACACCGGGTGAAGTCCGCTACAATGATGCACATGGGAGGACACGTCGTGTGGTGGAGCGTACTTTTGGGCTTCTGAAGTCTAGATTCCGGTGTCTGGACAAGAGCGGAGTGGCACTACTCTACTCTCCCCAAAAGGTGTGTCAGATTGTAGTTGCATGCTCCACAACCTGGCCTTGCGCAAAGAGATCCCCCTGCTCCTGGACGATGATGAGCAGCAGATGCCCCCCCAGCAAACCCACACATGTCCAGTGACGACGATAGTGGAGAGGAGGAAGGTGTTGACCTGCGTCAACAGCTCATCAACAACTACTTCCCTTGAGGGTGAGTGACCTTGTACAACAGTGACATTGTCTGTTGACTTTGATGGTAGTGACAAGGCCTAGAAGAGCTTTTTGACTGCTGGCTATTGTTGGCTCTGTGCTAATGGCTGATGTGTGTGGCACAGGGTATTTATGACCAGCTACATAATGTCTATGTTGATGTTGTTGCTCATTGTTATGTGTGCTGGTTTGTGTACCTTGATGACTAGTGGTGTGTTCTAGCTGTGATGGCATCAACTGACAAGTAAATGTCATTCTCTTGTGTCTTTCTAGGTCCCTTCACCCTCTCAATGCCTTGTCACAATCAGAGCTTGTGGTACATTGGAATCTGAGTTGACCTTGTACATACTGTGATAAACATGGAGCTGACACAAAGACATAGGTGTGTAAAGAGTGTTTATTTACAATGAGTATTTGTGACAGAAAAGTGATTATTTACAAAATGGTGCTAAGTGAATTTCTGAGTTGTCAGTGATGGTAAATGAGACAATAGAGTAGTCACCACATTGATGTAGTCACACAGTCCAACAGACACCTGCCATCAACATGGCAATGTGGGTTAGGATAGTCAATGTCAAGGGGAACAGAGGTGCCATCATGGCTGGCTCGGCGACTAGCGTTTGGATGGTGCATTGCCACGTGATCCTCCCCTGATGTTTCTCAGACGGCCCCTTGTGCGTTTGGCAGGGGGGGCCACTGATGCGGGCTCAGCAGTGTCTGAGGAGTCATTTTGTTGCAGCTCACCCCTCTCTGTGGCCACGGCTGAGGTGGTGGGAGTATCATCCTGCGGGCCACTGGAGGGGGGTTGAGCTGTCCTTTGGGCTGCATGTCTGTCCCTCAGAACACCCACTAGCTGGCCCATGAGGTCCACAATGTGGCCCATACGCGTGTCCATGGACCTCCGCAGCAGGCGGAGCTCACGCACTTCTTCCACAACCTGGCCCATGTGTCCCTGGGTCTGCTCATATGCCCCAAGGACTCTGGCGAGGTTGGCCATGGCTTCGGTCCCAGTGTCCTCTGGAATTTGTCCCCCAGTTGACCTCCCACCTGCCCTGCTGACCCGGACCTGTGGCGTTGGCACTCGACGCACCCGCAAACTCTCCCTGCCCTCCTCTGATTGTGTGGTGGTGTTGGTAACCACTGAGGCAAGGAGAGTGTTGCAGGCAGCAGTGGTGCTGGTGGTGGTGGTTGAGGCCACACAGGTCATTGCAGCAGGGGTCAGCACTGTTGTTATTGCTGTGGTGGTGACGCTGGTGGGGACAATGGGGGCCTGGGACGTGGTGCGCCCTGGCAGTCCGGATGGGCCAGGTTGTTGCTCCTCATCCGAGAAACGTAGGGAGTCTGCATCCGAGAGTTCATGTTCCGGGGGGGGGGGAGACTGGCTCTGTAGGTTGGTGTTGTGTTCTGCAGCAGTTGCTTGTGGATCTCCTGTTGAACAGAGGTGAAATGGTCATTGAAGTGCACTCCACAAGCTTGGTGTTAGAATTTTGGATGTTACATGTGATACACCACACACTTTACATTGAAATCACTTTATATGGCTGCAAGGTACTGAGCATCATGACATGATGTTGAGGTACATACATTACTTGTCCATGGTGTGACATGTAAATAGAAACCATGTGCCACGTACAGATTGTGTGATTACAAGGACATGTCGTCCTCTAACGACTTGCGGCACATCAACTTTATGTGATGCGTCTTTTGGTTTGCTCTGCATGGAATCAGTTTCATCATCATCATCAGATAGTCTTTATTCGATATTTTCCAATCATAAAAGACACAATACAAACATACAATATCATAGATAGCTTGTAAAATACATGTAGAAACATGAACTAAAATCAATCCGATTAAAAATTCCTAAAAACAATGTCGATTGAGGTACTACCCGTTTAAAATCAGCCAAACTATGGATAAGTTAAAATCTTCCAATGAAGTTGATTTAAGATACCAAGCATTAGTAAGTTACAAGGAAATAAAGTACATATGGTGGATACCTCCTAATCAATTATACCCGCTTATTAATTATCAGGAGGAATCGCAGTCGTAGCCCCCAGAGTAGTTCTCCTAAGAGCCCAAACCCAACTCAGAAATTTTGCCATCACTATGACTACTTCTTCACAGGTATCTGTTTTCAGAATGCGCAAAGCTACATTCCCAGATCTTGTGCCAAGATTAACACAAATCGGCTTAAGCCACTTGTTTCGAGGTACCCTGTATGCAGGACAAACAAACAGTACGTGGGCTATTGACTCCTCCATAGTTAGACAAGTAGGGCATTTTGAATCTAAAACGTCGTGCCACTTTGACGTAAAAGATTTTAGCGGAAGAGTGCCCACTCTGAATTGATGGTATAGTTTCCTGTCACAGGGCCTCGTAATAAAATCCCAATAGGCTTCAGATCTTGGTTCATGCTTATGATCTATAAAGATACCTGTTAGAGAACTACTACTTACCAGAGACATGAACTTTTGACTGATCATGTCACTGTAAAGCGCTTTAAAATCATTCTTATTAGGAAAGGTGTTCCCTACTGGGTCTTCCCACAGGTGTCTCAACCCCATATCACATAAGTTGTGCTTAACCTTTTGTAGCCACTTAATGTTCGAGGAGAAGTCAGCTTCTCTAATATACTTTACTGCATCTGCATAGGGTGCTAGCTCTGGTGTTGTCCAGAGCCGTATCCAATAGGCTAAGGGTCTAAAGCCCGCAGCCTCCTCAAATGAAGTGTATCCCAAGTCTAGCTGAAGGGGTTTGAGAGGAGTCGATTGAGGAAGTCCTGTTAGCGATCTCAAGAACTTATTTTGAGCAATGACTAGGGGAGATACATTTTCAAATCCCCAAAGCTCAGCGCCATATATTATCGAGGCCCTAACCTTTCCTTGATAAATAGTTAGTGCCGGTCCTACCGGTTTGGTTTGAGAGAGTCAGTTTCAGCTAATCAAGAACTAGCCATTGTAATGTTATACATACCTTTTTCATATACTGTACTTTACTTTGTTTTTCCAATTGACCATGCATGTTTTGTGTTCATATGGGCCTTCATACTCTGACACCAAGGCACTTACACATTGCATTCTGTGCTGTGCATGATTGGTCCCTGAATTTCTTCAACATGTGACTTGGTGAGTCAAAGTTTAATTTCAGTTACCGTTAACGTACGCTTAGCTGTCTGCACACTGGATGTGGCTTTTGGATCAATGCCAAGTTGGCTGACATGTGAGGGCTGGTGTGGTCAAATGGCTCCATGCATTTTGAGAAGGATGGCAGGGTGCATGCACTGTCTACCTACCTGTTCGGTGACACAGTGGAGGGAAATAGCTGCCACATGGTTGTGGGTGTGGGGGGTGTTCCATCCTGCTGAGTTGTGGGACAAGGGGGCCTGGTGGGAGTTGTAGTACAGGCTTCCCACCCACAAACACCCCTCCCTGTTAAGATGGCTACCTCCCTGTGAAGTGGAGCAGAGGAAGGGAATAGGTTACACATGGCTCTTGGATGGGGGAAGTGTTCCATCCTGCGCAGGGGTGAGACAAGAGAGCATGAGATGGCTACCTACCTGTAGGTTTGTAGAGAGCAATGCAATGGCTGCCACATGGTTGTGGGTGTGGGGAATGCTCCATCCTGCTGAGTTGTGGGACAAGGGGGCCTGGTGGGAGTTGTAGTGCTGGCTTCCCACCCACAAACACCCCTCCCTGTTAAGATGGCTACCTACCTGTGAGTTTGAAGAGAGCAATGCAATGGCTGCCACATGGTTGTGGGTGTGGGGAGTGCTCCATCCTGCTGAGTTGTGGGACAAGGGTGCCTGGTGGGAGTTGTAGTGCTGGTCGCCTGTACACATGCCCCCCTGGGAATGTTGCTAGCTACCTTTGGGGTGATTCAGTGGAAGGCAATGTTAGATCTGTGAGACATGTGTTGGGAAGAGTGTGTTGTACATAAGTACATTTGGGCCTAGGAAGTGTAGCTTTGTAGTTGTGCAAGACAGTACATAGCAGTGTAATAGGAGACATTTTTTGTAACTTACCAGCCTCCACTCCCCCGGCTATTCCTGTGAGACTCTCTGGATGCAGTGTGGCAAGCACCTTCTCCTCCCATTCGGTGAATGTTAGTGGTGGAATGGGAGGGCCACCGCCAGTCCTCTGAGCCAGCTCATGGTTCTTGTTGGCACGCTCTTTCTCCCTGGTCTTGATGTCATGCCACCTCCTCCTGATCTTCTTCTGGGTGCGCGGGGTGGTCCCTACTGCATTGACTTTGTTGACTATCCTTGCCCACATTTGATTTTTGGTGGCTACTGGTGTCTGTTGGACCATGCTGCCAAACAAATGTGGCTCTACTCTGATTACCTCATCTACCATCACTGACAACTCATTGTCAGTGAATTTGGGCATCTTCTGTGACATGGTGTGTGATGTGCAAATGTGGGAACAGTGCAGTTGTGAAGGTGGTGGTGGTGATGTATGTGGTGTGTGTGTGGTTGTGAGGGTGTGATGTGTGCTGATTTGCCTCTCCTTTGTGCTGTGGGGTTGGACCCTTCAGTTGTGGAGTTGTGCAAAGGATTCTGGTCGGGGAAGGGGCTGGTTTTATACTCGGCTATGTGGGTGGGTCAAAATGGAGTATTCATGTCAGGTGTGTTGTGTGGGTTGACCTGGGATTTGTATTTTTTACTTGCCATGGGGATGTGTCATTGGGGTGTGTTAGGTGTTTATTGAGGCTGAGCCAGATTAATGGCCACACTTGGTAGCTTTGTTGTGTGGTTGCTTTCGACCGCCATTACTCTTCCGGAGCGACCGCGGCGGTCGAAATACAACAGCCTTTCCATCGGCTCTCCCATTCATCAATTGTTGCGATCGCGGCGGTCGGAATACAACAGCCCTTTGGCCGGCTCTCCCATTCATCAATTGTTGCGATCACGGCGGTCGGAAACAACTGATCGTTCCGCTGTCACCGCAATCGTATCCGAATTTCACTTGTGGTCATTCCGCTGGTCGAACGGCGGTTTTGGCTCTTTCCGCAGCAAATCCGACCGCCGGGGACAGATTTTCACCTGGTTCGGACGGTCCCGGCGGAGTTTCGTGGGATCCGTCCGCCGCGGTCGGATTTTTCTGCCGGTTCATCCTAATCTGACCGCCGGTTTTCCCGCGGTATATGCGGACGGTTAATTTCCGCTGCCACGGCGGTCGAAATGGTTTTCCGACCGCCATCCTAATCGACCCCTAAGTCCGGCTTTTGTCATTTTATGTATTGGAATACCAATGTGCGCTTGATCTTAGACCCCAACCCGTTAACGTTCCAAGACATCATTTTAAGTTCAGAGTGGTTGTGTAGGCCCATCGTGTAGTGGTCTAAGAGTTTTCTCCTTTGTGGGCTGAGTCACACGTTCTGGTATGGAATCGACTCCCCAGCCCGAGCCATGTATTTTCCATTGTTTTGCTGAGTTCATCGCAACTGCTGCTAATACTACATTTAACTGAACTTTCCCCCAAACTCCCCCCTCCCTGCTACCCTGCACCGTGGGACTAAAACTGCCCACCACCCCAATCTGCTGAACGCCTGTCACCCTCAAGTGTAACTTAACCATGTTATGGGGTTGGCCGCTTCACCCTATCCACCCTACGAGCCTGGTAGTCAAAGGGAGCCCCAAGGCCACGCACCCCCACCTAGGCCTGGGGGGCCATCAAACTTCCTTCAAGTTGCCTGGTGGGAGAAGGAAGGAGAGTCCAAAAGAGCATAGTCCATCCATCTGGTATCCAACATCCACAAATTTTAACCCTCCTCCCTCCCCCAGATTCCCACCCAGGCTCATATTCCCAGCTGTAAATGAGTCATGCATTTCAGCTACTGTGTGTTCATATCCTCCAAACTCTGGATCCCCGGTTCTCACCTGCCTTGATCTCTCCTGAGTTCCGGGCCTAGGATATTGCCGGATTGGGCTCGTCTCGCCACAGGCTTCTCCACTCGGGGAGTCCCCATCTTGGCTGTTGCGGGGTGGGCCCTCCTCGGGCCTTTCTGTCTTCGACGTTCCTGCATGCGCCATCCATCTAGCCAGTCCCATACCTCAGTAGGTGATTGGAAAAACCAGGATTGCCCCTCTGCGATGACTCGCAGTTTGACAGGAAATAGCATCATGTATTTCAGTTCTTTTTCTTGGAGCGCCTTCTTCACCTCCTCCCCTTGCTTCAGGACTTGTAAAGTAAAATCAGGAAAGAAACGGATCGTGGTGTTTTCGTACTTCAGATCTCCTTGTGTGCTGACCGTCTGTAGAATTGCATCCCGGTCCGTGTGGTTGAAGATCTTGGCTATTATGGTGTGCGGCGGGACCCCAGGCCTCGGCTGCAGGACCTGTGCCCTATGTACCCTCTCGACTGAGAAGAACTTTGAAAGACATTTGGGATGAAGATGAGCCGTGATCAAGTCCTCCACAAACAGGTCCATGGTTTGGTCCTCCGCTCCCTCCGGCACCCCCACAATGTGTATATTGTTGCGTCTAGACCTCCCCTCCTAGTCCTCAACTCTCGCTGCTAGTATCTCCTGCTGTTTCGTCAGCATGCGTACTTGTTCCTCCAGGGACTTAGAGGTCTGGAGGTCATGGATCTGAGTCTCTGCTGTTCTCATTTTGTCTGACATCTTCTGAAGTCCGTCCATAGGAGCCACACGTCGTTAGTGACCGAGTCTATTTTTAGTTCAAGGGAGGCCTTGAGGTCTTGTATTGCTGCCATGATTACCCCAAGGGAGGGCTCTGGGGAGTCGCCGAGTCTCCGGGCTGCCCCGTCCCCTCTAGCTGTTGCCTGGGAACTGCATATTTGTCCATTTTGTTGGTTTGTGGCTGTTTCTGCCCCTTGGGCTTCACCATTTCACCAGGGCATCAGGTCTCTCAGTGGTGTACTTACTCCGCTCCCTTGCCGATTGCTGTCTTGCGACCACTCACTCCGCACATGGCTCGCCCACAAGTGGGTGCTGCCCTAATCTCTCTGCCGTCAGGCCAAAGAATATAGTGATGGGTTTGTGTCTCTAGTGATGTACCTCGGGGTCTCACTGCTTTCTCTGGGGTATCTGGGATGTGTGTGGGGTCTTGCTGGGCTTCCAACTACTGAAGGTCGCAGTCACACTACCTTAGATGCCAGTCTTTCTGCGCCCTTGATCGGGGCCTGGGTCGTCTTCAATATTTCTCCAGGAGGAATAGAGGGCGATCGGGAAATGGCGCCTCAGGAAAAGGGTAACAGTGCCACTAGGTCACACCATTCTGTCCAGCCGCTCGGGCACCCCAGCTGCCCTGATCACAAAGATGGGGGGACCGGTCCCCCATGAAGCACCCCTCCAGCCCAGCAGAATTTCAGACTCCCAGCCTCATGCTCCGCCGTAAGCAGGCCCCCGCCATCTTCAACCCTCTAGAAAAGTAGTGGAGAGGGGAGGGGGGGCAGGGCTGCCCCCACCTGCATGGCACAGTTCATACCTCTACTGTAGTCGTCCACGTGTTCCCACTAGGGCGCAGCCAGTGCTGGTTCCCTCGAGTCGTGGGGCCTGCTGTCTTGCTGTTGGGTCTCAATGTGGGTGGTGTAAATGAAGATCACCTGAGCCTCGCTGGCTGCCCGGACCTCTAAGGGCCTCCAGTCGCCCGCGCCGATCCGTTCTACTTATTGAGGACCCCGCCCCGGCCTCAACTTGCCTCTGCCATCCGGGTTAGTAGGCCCGGGGTTGGTCCCACCGTCCCGCTTGAAAGCCGTCAAATGTCTCCTTTGCGGCTGTTAGGGGCCAGCCGCGACCGGGCAGGCCCCCACTGCTTTTTCTGCCCCGGCTGCGTGCCCTCCTGCAGCCGGGTGTGGCGTATTCTGTGGCCTCTGGGTCTCCGTTGGAGGCCAGCCAATTCGCCCAGCCACGCCCCAGGCCACGATCCAGTACAAGGCCTCTCTGGGGGACCGGAGGGCCCAATCCTTACTTCTGGGCTGAGTTGGCACCCCGGATCCCCAGGCACCAGGCGCTTCCCACACAAAAGAAGCCCTGGGTCCAAAAACTAGCAATTGGAGGTCAAAATGTGACTGTGAGAGTGAGAATCTAAGCAAGGGATATCCCTTTTAAAGGACAGTTCTGAAAGCATTCTGGTTCAGTATTGTGTATCTTGTTTTTATGATTCACTTGATCACTATTTTTGTATTTGCAGTAGCTACATCACCGACCCTGAAGAAAGCCAAAGATACTTAGACAGGTCAGATAGGCTGAAACATGTTGGTCATGTACTAACACACAGGTCTTGAATTTTGACCTCTGTGTTCACAAGCGTTTTTCTTGCTTTTTTAATCCTAACACCAGGCAGCTGTATTAAAGTTCCTACATAGCTGACCCCGTAGTTAGTTTTAAACTCACTTATATTATAGCACTGCACTCTAGTTCATCCACACCTAGCTCTCATAGGGTCATAGAAGACCCCACTCCCCCAATTATAAAACATCCCTGAGCTCCTCCCTCGCAGAGAGGGGGTTGTAGCCCGCGTGAGGACCAGGTTCCTCACGCGAGGAGGTACCCCTATGATGAAGCATGACACCTCTGGTGTGTGAGGGGAACTGTCCTTTAAAAGGGATATCCCTTGCTTAGATTCTCACTCTCACAGTCACATTTTGACCTCCAATTGCTAGTTTTTGGACCCAGGGCTTCTTTTGTGTGTGACATAGTTCTGGTGGGGAGTCAGTCCCTGCAGGTCCTTAAAACTCCTCCAGCCCCCCTTGTGATTTATACCAGGCGCTTCCCAGCCAGCTACTTGTATCTGGACGGCTCCCCCAGGTATTCACATCTCTGTCGCTTGGGCTGTTCCGAGTAAGCCTGGGCGGAGTTCGCGGAGTCCTCGAAGTGAAAAAAAACTCCGCCGCACTACGCGAAGCTCCGCAAGCAGCAGAGTGCGTTAGATAAATGCTGTTTGCGATGATTTTCAGTGCCAGATGCTTGTCTGCACTGTGCAATCATCGCGAACGGCACCATGCACAGCGCAAGCGGGCGCTGCTTCCTTTCTGCCGCTCGAGTAGATTTTTACTGAAGCGCAGCTTTCTCAACGCGAACGGACAGTTTCTCAATGCGAGCGGTCGTGAGCATACACGACCACTTGCAATGAGAAATCTGAACTCCCGCATTGAGAAATCTCGCCGGGAGGTTGATTTTCCACGCTCGCGATCGCTGACTTGACGTTTTCGAACGCGAGCGAGGAAAAATACTCCGCTCCGCGAAGCAGAGTTTTTCAGAACTCCGCGCGTAACGCGGAAAACTCCGCAAACTCCATGAGCAGAGCGGAGTTTACCGCCCAGACTTAGTTTTGAGTCAGCGGGCCCGCCCTCCTCTCGTCGTCTCCTAACAAGCATCCGCAATGAGGTAACGAAGTTCGGTTTTTGCCCGTACAGACCTACCGCTCGCTCTCCTGGCCCTGGATGCAAGCCACGACTCCAATAGTAGCAGATTTCATGACAGATGGAGGGTCACAGGCTGCAGGCTCACGGGAGCTCCTCTAAGTTGTGGCCATCATGGTTGGAGCCAAGCCACGCCCCTTCGACACCTTCTCTTTTAATTAGTATCAGCCATGTGTACAGTCGCTGTTATAGTCGCAGGAAAGTACAACCTACTCACTGAGAAGTCCGGGTTCTCTTAAGGAGGGGATTTGGCTTTCTAGTGTACATTTAAATATGTCAGTCTCTTAACTGTTTCATAACATGAAGCTTGACTTTTATCTGCACCTGTAGTAATGCTGAACAATTCTTTTGCAAGTAAATATTTTCCATTTCTAGCAGAAATGGCAGGCCTCCAAGCTTTCTACATTCACCATTCAGAAAAGTGCATGCTCGTCCAAGCAATGTTAGAGACATAGTTGAGGATTCTATGCAAGAAGTCTACTGCATGTGAAAGAGTGGAGAATGGCCATTATTATGGAAGTGGACAACTCTGTAGCATCCAAATGGGAAGCCCCATGCAAGCAGCATCGAACAGATACGTTATCGCATAGCAGGATCCTTGATGCAAAGCGTGAAAGCACTACTCAGAACTTTAGAGGCAATGCTGCTGCCTGCTATTCTGTGGTTCCTCTAACTGAAGACAGAACTAGTGTCCTCAGCCAGGCCACAAGCCTCAAAAGAACCCATCAAGGGCTCTCACAAACTCCTATCATTTACCATGCTTACTTGTCTTGCTGGTTGATGTCTAACGAAGGTCTTCTTTTGTACAACACCTTTCGCACAACCTGCCTGTAACTGTGACGGGTGTATGCCAATGTCGGAGATTTATGTGAGTTAAGGTTTATCCTTTTCTTGGTATGATGATTACCTGATGTAGAATATCCCTGGTAGGACATCCTCCAGCAAAACAATTTTGAGTATGTAGGCATGATATCTACCTCAAGAGGTGTTGGAGGGAGGGCTCTGAGTTGAGGCCAACTTTTTCTTTTTTTTCCCAGAAATAAGAACTTGATAAGCTTTGCATTCCACAAGGCTTGAACAGTTTAGAGAATACACACAGTTGCAAAATAGTCTACTTTATAACTTTACACCCTTCTACTTTAAATCACATCTAATTGATAGAATTTAAAGCTGGATTGTGAAAAGTATATTGATTGTGCTTTAATATGTACCTTACAAAAAGCAACGTATTCCTTCACAACGAATCACACAGTGTGCACTTGAATATTAAAGGCATAGAATATTGAGGCTAGAACATGGACTCTAAAATGCTGACAGAGAAGTATATTCTTTTCTGTACCTTATTCCACATATATGTATCTACGCGATACATGTATTTTCAAAATATATAGATGTGGAGTTAGGAATAGTAAATCTATACTTCCTTATATATACTTACCTTTCAATATTCTGTCCTCGATATTCTTGTACCGCGGTATTCTGGGGGTTGATATTTAGTGGTGTGTCACAAGGAAACTATCAGGGACCGGGAGGAGGAGGACGCTACTGATCAATTACCTCCTTATGTCTCTCCTGTCCTTTATTTGCAGTCTCCGTGGGAATCATCTGTTCAGGACTGTCACGTCCCCTTTAACTGTGCTCGCTTCCGGGAATTCACCTCGACCCATGTGACTCCGTCACATGCTCCTATGGTGTGTCCGGATGGTGAGGAGGCGGACCATTTAAACGACGTGCAGGACGAGCGGTACGTCGTCATCCCAGAATACGGAACTGAAGGCTCCTCGCGAAACCTGGTTGTGCCCCGTGGAGTTGCAGATCCAGTAGGACAAGCGGCCATTGCTCCGTTCGGACCGGAGGAGAGGACGACACCAGACCCTTCCCGGAGAAGCCTCGAGGACCCTCTTGAACGGGAGCCGGACCCCATCCGGTACCACGACCAAGCCAGCCACGCTCCTGGAGGAACGTGGCTCCCAGAGGTACGTGCTCGCATACGGGGTTGGTTCACAAAAGGGGGCGTGCTCACCAACAAAACACTCTCTAAACCTGGGGAGGAAGGAGGGACCTAACGGGAAGATCCGCTTACTAGAGAGTCCCGGCAGGCGCTCGCGACCACTTGGTGATGGTCAGGGTGTTTTTTCCTCACACCTTTCCCTAGCACTGCGCGTGGCTAAAGAGCCCAGATTGAAACCAGTTTTCTCTTTTCTTTGTTGTTTTCTTTGGGTACTCGACCACACCGGTACCGGAGAATAAGAAAATCCGGTCTTGGACTTTACCCTACCTCTGATGTCAAGACGGAAAGGGAACCTAACCCCGCCATACCTGATATAATAAGGGATTGTCTCAAAATGAAACTCCTTGTTTCATCACATAGAGATCTCGGCCTCTTACTACTTATCCACACATGGTGTCAGAAGTGGGATAAGTTCCATTGGATTGCACAAATGGAGAACCTCATCCAACAGCTTATTCATGGCCAAGAAAAACTCGAGTGGGCAGTGGAGAGGCATATGTCAACAGCTCAAGCTGATAGAGAACTCTTTAGTACTTCCATTAACCAGCAGTTGGAAAGCCTCTATAAAATGTCAGACAGACAGGACGATCTCGCAAAACAGATGCCCATGAGACCAGGAACCCAGTCCACCTTCCCCACCATTGCCCTACAGAAATATACCGTGGGTCAGGACCCCGACGCATTCCTCCTCAACTTCGAACGCGCCGCCAGAGCCTCCGGATGGCCGGAACACAAGTGGCCCTTTTTTCTGGCTCCACTGTTGACTGGCGAAGCTCAGGCAGCCTACCAGGCAGCCAATCCTACTGGTACCACCTCCTACAATGAAATAAAAGAAATCATCTTGGATCACCTTGGTCTAGACGCAGAAGCCTACAGGGTACGCTTTCGAAAAGAGAAAGGAAACCCAGGGGATACTCTGAAAACTTTGTTTCATAAATTAAAGACAGCCGCAGATAAGTGGCTGAGGCCCCAGGAGCATACTAAGGAAGAGATATTGTCATTAATTTATCTCAAACAGTTCTTTGAAGCCCTACCCTTTCCTACACAGAGATGGCTTAAACAACACACACGCCTCTCTGTGGAACAAGCAGTAGAGATGGCTACCACCTATTCCAGGGCTCAACCCAGACCGCCCGCATGGGAGGGGGAGAAAAGTCAACGCCCCGGGCCAGGAAAACCAGAGAAGAAATTCACTAGGCCTCTGATAGACCTGTCAAAAGTACGCTCTCCAAGAGCCGAACCCATGCCGATAAAGGGACCCCAGTGTTTTGATTGTGGTACCTGGGGTCACATAGCCCGCTTCTGTCCCCAGAAAAAAACCACACATGAGCCAATGGACGTCAGCTACCTCCCCAGACACGTCCTGTATACAGAAGAAATGGGCACAGGCTTTTATGTAAGTTTAGTCATCGATGGGATTTACGTTAAAACACTCCTTGATTCTGGTTGTAGGCAGTCGGTAATTCAAAGCTCCTTAGTCAGGCCTGAAAACTTCCTCGTGCACCGACAAATACCCATCAGGTGCGTACATGGGGATGTCCGGACATACCCAGCAGCCCAGGTGGATGTGAGGTTACCCGATGGGAGAGTCCTACAGGTTACCGTGGGGGTATTGCCTAACCTACCCAAAGGCTGATATTAGGAACCGACCACCCTGAGTTCATGACACTCCTAAGAGAAAAAATAAAGGGGAAATCAAATACCTCTCCTGTCTTCCTTACTCAGGCTCCTTGGAAGGGTAATAAGAACTTCCGGTACGCCCAGAAAAAGAACCCTACTCTTCAAGTGGCATGGCAACAGGCATCCGTTCCCTCTACTACTTATCCTTCCTTCATAAAGGAACAAGACCTTCTCTATAGGAAAGCGAGTCCGACCTGCCCCAAACAGCTACTTGTACCCCAGAGCTTCAGAGACCAGGTCATGTTCTTTGCACATAGCCATCTACTGGCCGGTCATACCGGGGCCCAGAAAACCAGCCAAACCATTCTGGAACATTTCTATTGGCCTGGCATACATGCACACATCGCTAAGTATTGCCAGGAGTGCAAAGTGTGCCAAAAGAAGAATCCATAACGTCCCCCTGCTGTACCTTTACAACCTCTTCCGATCATCGGGAAGCCGTTTGATCGTGTAGGCATGGATCTCATAGGACCCTTACCTAGATCCCGAAAAGGGAATCAATACGCCCTTGTCCTTATCGACTATGCCACTAGGTACCCGGAAGCCTTCCCTTTACAGACCCCAAATACCCTTACCATCTGTGAGAAGCTACTGGAACTGTTCTCACGTGTGGGGTTCCCCCGGGAGATCCTCACGGATCAGGGCACGCCATTTGTTTCTCGTTTAATGGGTCAGGTATGTAAGTCCTTAGACATTTCACAAATAAGAACATCCGTTTACCACCCCCAAATGGACGGATTGTGTGAGCGGTATAATGGCACGATCAAACTGACCCTCAAAAAGATGATGACAGCAGAAGGTGCGGACTGGGATGCGCTACTGCCCTTGGCCTTGTTCGTCATCCGCTGTCAGAAACAGAGCAGTCTAGGATGTTCCCCATTCGAGCTCCTGTATGGGAGACAACCACGTACACTCCTGGAAATGACCAAGGAGGCTTGGGAAAAAGAAAAACCAGAGGAGAGCCAGACCTTCCTTGACTATTCTCAGGGGCTAAAATCCCGGTTGTCCAAGTTAAGAGAGTTCGCCCACGATAACCTTGAGAAGGCTCAGAGGCCGCAGCAGTTGTTTTGCGACAAAGGCAAAAGGTGGCGACATCTCCAGGTACATGATTGGGTGCTAGTTCTTTTACCATCTTCCCTTCCCAAAACCAGAGCAGAGTGGAAAGGTCCCTATGAGGTGGTAGACAAAATTGGCCTAACGACCTACCATCTCCGCCTCAGTAAAAATAAAACACAAATCTTTCATATCAATCTGCTTAAAAAATGGTTGGGTCCACCCCCCAAAACCAACCTGATGTTAACCATAGAGCCCGACAAGATGCTGTCTATACTACCCCAACTGGGCATAAACGAGACCCTTCACGAGAGACAAAGGTAATCGTTGGAGGCTTTGCTCTCCTCTTTTTCTTCTATATTCTCTGATAATCCAGGACGGACCACCCTGGTAGAGCATACCATCCCTTCTATACCGGGAAAGGTCATAAGACAACGTCCTTATCGCATTCCCGCAGCACGCCGAAAAGCCATTGAGGACGAAGTCCAGAGCATGCTCTCGTTGGGGATCATACGACCTTCCAAGAGTGACTGATCCTCACCTGTGGTCCTCGTGCCAAAACCAGATGGATCTGTGACATTCTGCATAGACTTCCAAGCAGTAAATTCCATCACCCAGTTCGATTCCTATCCCCTACCCAGGGTTGACGAACTTATTGAACAGCTAGGTGAAGCCCGATATATAACCACCTTAGATCTTACCAAGGGCTATTGGCAGGTTCCCCTTTCCCCACGAGACCAGCCCAAGACAGCGTTTACCACTCCCTCTGGCCTGTACAAATTCACCGTTCTCCCCTTTCGCCTTCATGGCGCACCGGCTACTTTTCAACGCCTAATGGACGTAGTACTGCGAGAACATTGGCGATACTCATCTGCTTACCTCGATGATATCGTGATATACAGTCCGGACTGGGAAGAGCATCTGACCCATTGTCAGAAGGTATTCCAGGCCCTTCGAGAGGCTGGTCTTCACATCAACTCCAAGAAGTCCAGGGTAGCCTATCACAAAGTCCGCAGCTTGGGATACCTCTTGGGGAATGGCATAATAGAGCCCCAACACGAGAAAGTAAGAGCCATCACTAACACTCCGTTCCCCACAACTAAAAAAGGAGTCAGAGCCTTCTTAGGGTTGCTTGGTTATTACCGCAGGTTCATTCCCCATTACACCCAGATAGCCTCCCCACTGACCGATCTCCTAAAAAAGAGCGTTAGGGAAAAGGATCTCCTGACACCTCCCTTACAAACCCTCCAGGCCTTTCAGGATCTAAAACAGGTCATCACTTCTAGTTCTGTTTTAACATCCCCTGACTTTGGAAAGCCTTTCATCCTCCAAACTGATGCTTCTGATTCCGGTTTGGGTGCCGTCCTGTCCCAACTAACAGAGGACGACATTGAGCGGCCTATAGCCTTCATCAGTCGCAAACTGTTCCCCCGCGAGAGAAACTACCCTGTCATCGAAAAGGAGTGTCTGGCTGTCAAATGGGCTGTGGACAAACTGCGTTATTATCTTGAGGGTTCCCCATTTCTCCTGTATACCGACCATGCTCCCCTTCAGTGGTTAAGTCGCAACAAAGGGAACAACGCCAGGGTCTTGAGGTGGTTCCTGTCCCTCCAACCCTTTTCCTTTGAGGTCCGGCATCGGAAGGGCGAACTTAATGCGAACGCTGACTTCCTGTCCCATGTTAGTCAGTTCCCCGATCGTGAACTGTCTGGAGGGGGGATGTGTCACAAGGAAACTATCAGGGACCGGGAGGAGGAGAACGCTACTGATCAATTACCTCCTTATGTCTCTCCTGTCCTTTATTTGCAGTCGCCGTGGGAATCCTCTGTTCAGGACTGTCACGTCCCCTTTAACTGTGCTCGCTTCCGGGAATTCACCTCGACCCATGTGACTCCGTCACATGCTCCTATGGAGTGTCCGGATAGTGAGACCATTTAAACGACGTGCAGGACGAGCGGAACATCGTCATCCCGGAATACGGAACTGAAGACTCCTCGCGAAACCTGGTTGTGCCCCGTGGAGTTGCCGATCCAGTAGGACAAGCGGCCATTGCTCCGTTCGGACCGGAGGAGAGGAGGACACCAGACCCTTCCTGGAGAAGCCTCGAGGACCCTCTTGAACGGGAGCCGGACCCCATCCGGTACCACGACCAAGCCAGCCACGCTCCTGGAGGAACGTGGCTCCCAGAGGTACGTGCTCGCGTATAGGGTTGGTTCACAAAAGGGGGCGCGCTCACCAACAAAACACTCCGTAAACCTGGGGAGGAAGGAGGGACCTAACGGGAAGATCCGCTTACTAGAGAGTCCCGGCAGGCGCTCGCGACCACTTGGTGACAGTCAGTGTGTTTTTTTCCTCACACCTTTCCCTAGCACTGCACGTGGCTAAAGAGCCCAGATTGAAACCAGTTTTCTCTTTTCTTTGTTATTTTCTTTGTGTACTCGACCACACCGGTAGTGGAGAAAAAGAAGATCCGGTCTTGGACTTTACCCTACCTCTGATGTCAAGACTGAAAGGGAACCTAACCACGCCATACCTTATATAATAAGGGATTGTCTCAAAATAAAACTCCTTGTTTCATCACATCAAGATCTCGGCCTCTTACTACTTATCCACATGGTGCAACCAGTATTTGGAAAAGAATGCACCTATAGAGCACAACTTTAATGTTTGGTCACAGCTGAGGGCCATTCCCCCCTAAAAATATACTTCTGGCTATGGGCCTGGGGTGGATACATGGGAACACCTACTCTCCAACCATGGAAGCCCTTTCCAGGGCAGAGAAATGCAAGGCAGCACGTTACTCCAGATTTACTATGCCACGCTTCTTATAGCAAATCTCACTTGAGGGCTTGTGTTGCTCTTGCATCACTTTGCGTGAAGCAAGCCCTTAGTAAATCTGGGCCCAGGTTTCTTTCAAAATCTGAAGAAAGAATTGTACTTTCTAATGAAATCAAGCTGTCTGTCTCCAGGGTGAGGACTCACCGCAGACAAGAAAGACTAGGACTGTGATGAAGCAGACGCTGAAGTAGTCGTGGAAAAGCTATGGAAAGCTGATGGAAATTTAAATTCCTAATAGCAACATAAAAGTCAAGTTAGAAAAGACTGGTTTAATACTTTAACCTATAAAAACAGAAATTGGAAAGAGAGGGGAAGGAAGATGGCGGACTGAGGCCGCCGCAGAGAGCACCTACCTCTGGTTGCTCCCGCTTGAGGTTTGCTGATCCTCGACGTGGGATCGATGTAACGGCGATACGATAGCCTGGGTGTGATACAGGCGATACTACAGTGGCAGCTGGATTAGATCAAAGAAGCTTGTGAGGATTTCCTTGGTTCCATGCTCCCGATACTAACGCGGGCAGCTCACCGTTCCTGGCAAATCACCAGAGCTGCGAGGTGGCTGGCGGGGCCGAGTCGATCTGCCCTCAACTGCATTGGGCTGACTCTGGCGCTGTGCACAGCAGACATGGCTCCACAGAGTGGGGCTAGAAACCAAAGCGCGCCCGGTGCAGCTTTTCCACCGACAGAGAAAACTGAGAGGACCGAGAAGGAAGACGCGTCCGTTCAGCCGACTCGTGCGGAGATGACGGGCCGCCGCACTGCAAGCGTAGCTAAAGGGCACAATTCACAGCTGGGAAAGTCCATTTTAAAGTTGTTACATTCAAGAAAAGCTACAGATATTTTGCAAACCTGTGGATTAGCGGCCCCTACACTGGAGCAGACTATGGCGGATGCTTTGTTGGAAGCGGTTCAGCTCGAGTCTGACGGAGACAATGTTGTCACTGACGTCTCTGGCAATAGGAGAGACGAAGAGGTCGATCAGGCTCGGATGGTGGAGAATGGCACAGTGATACAAGGTAATGCTTCTAAATCACAGGCCGCTCCAGCGTTAGGCAGCACAAACACCACTGCTGTCATTACGGCAGTTACTCCTGGAAATATTCCTCCACTTGCTGATGCTTCTGACTGCTGCGCTTCAGCTATGCCTCAGATGGGTCTTACTAGTAAAACTATCACTGATGGAACTGATGGAACTACTCCAGTGTCCGGCAAGGGGAGGCCTGCTCAGGTTGCTCAGGCTGCTGTTGGAGTGAACCCTGTGGGAGGTCTTCCGCAGATATATGGGGGACAGACTGGCATGCAAATGGAAGCTAACCATGAAAACAGGGATAAGAACGGGGCAGAGGCAGTGGTTGGTGCGCAAATAAGTAGCTGGGCTTCGGACTTAAGCAGTGATTCGCCGACTCCAATTTCTGGTGGCTTGATGGATACCTCCGGCGCTTCTGTTAAGATAAATGACACACAACCTGAGAAACCGACTGGCGTCTCGAATAGTGCCGAAAGGAAGTTAAACACAAAGAAGTCTACTAGGGGCACAGGAAAAGGCATTAATTATCCTGTAAACTCACGTAGTGTCTTAAAGGCGCATTCAGATGGCAAAATGGCTGATAAGGCGAGCCCTATCCGCAAGTGGGTCGCTGGCAAAGGCAAAGTGAGAGCTATAATATCAAGGCTGTCTGGCTCTTCTTTTGGCACTGGCATCCCTACTCCTACAACTCCTACTTCTACAACAGCCACTTTAGGAATCGAGTCTCAAGCGAAGGAGACATCCAACAGCTCCAAATTTGGGGACGGAGGTGTGGATACAGAGGGGGTTCCCCCCTGTCTGAGATCTGCCGAGACTCTCCCTAATAATGAGCCTTCGCTAGATATGATTCTTCAGGCGCTCCATGCTCAGAGGACAGAGACACAAGAATACTTTAACCAAGCTAAGGCGGACAGTAATTTGATACAGCAAGTACTGTCTGAGTTATCAAGCAAAGTGGCTGGCCCGACGCAAGAGATCACAGAATTGCAACAACGTGTGGCGCACACAGAAGATCAAAGTGCCGCTACAGCTAAAACCACTAAGCTACACGATGATCAACTTTTATTTCTCAAGGTCGAATACTTTGAAAATCGACAGCAGAGGAATAATCTGAGAGTATTCGGCATACCAGAGGAGAAAGAGGGGGCCGACCCACGGGCATTTATAGTACAGCTTTTTCAGAATTTGTTTCCTGATCTATCTGACTGGGACTCACAGATACAACGAGCTCATAGACTTCCACCATTCTTAAGTCATGAATCTCGAGCTAACAGGCAACACCCGCGCCCTGTGATTATTTATTTTTGCAATTTTTTGTTACGCCAAGCTGTTTTTTTTCGGGCCCGCCCCGGCACAGCCAGCTCATTATCATTCTTTGTCAGGTCGGATCTCTGTAAGGAAACGATGGCACGGCGCTGGAAACTTCGCCAGCTGATTGACCCTATGAAAGCAGCTGGGGCTCAAGTTTTTCTTCAAGAAGCAGCACGTCTAAAGGTTATACGGAATGGTCACACATGGACTTTTCATACGGTTGATGAGGGTCAGCAGATACTTAGTTCCTGGGGGGGCCCCCGAGTAGGAAGGACTCCTTGGAAGTTGATTGGTTCCTGAATCTGGTCAATTAATTACTGATCTAGCGTCATAATTTTCACTTTTGTTATAAAGTTTTTTTTCTTTTTTTAGAAGGCAGAAGCTAGAAGTAATATGGATGTACTAGGCGATGGCTAGAGATTTAAGGGGGCGATACGAGGGGTGGGTGGTTGTTGATCTTTCTTTTCTATTTTTTCTTCTCTCTCTTACTCTAGGCCATGATATGAGGATCCATCTTTTGTCTTGTTGATTTTTAGGCTCTTATTTTTTCCACGCCCTGGGGGCAATCTTCACAGCAGGCAACACGGGGGGTACCTCTGCTCTTTACTGGTTGTCAATGTAATCAACAGCCTGTGTGGGGTGATTCCTTCTTCAGGAAACTTGGGTGGGTGGTACTCTTGGGGTTGGTTGAGAGGGTTGTAGCTAGGGATAGGGGTGGGAAGGAGGGGGTTATAAATAAAAAGGCATCGAAGGGAATAGACTTAAGTGTGATTATTGGGATGTTAGACATGGTTTCTAGTAGGACTCTCCGACTGGGTGCAAATTTCTTGGCAATATTGTTTCTTGTTCAGGTATTAATGAAAGTGGGGGAGATAAGCACATTTTTCTTTGGGGTTTTTTGCTTTTTTATTAGGCTTCATGGAGGTAATTAAGTGTCTGTGTTGGAACGTTGCCGGCTTAAACTCTGCCAACAAACGGCAGATGGTTCGGGAGGAGCTCAGAATTTATAAGCCTCATATAGTTGCCCTTACCGAGACTCATCTAGCTTACAAAGACAGACATTTCTTGAGACACTTAGGTTATAAGATACTTGACTGCACCTCTCAGACTATTTCTATTAGAGGAGTTGCCATTTTGACGGATAAATCATTCGATTGTACCCTCCTCAAGGCTTCACATGATATCCGAGGCAGGTGGATAATTGCTCAGGTTCTGATCAAAGATCAAATGTTTGTGTTATGTACAATTTATGGACCAAATTGCGATGAACCTCAGATGATCGATACTCTAGCACTAGAATTGCTAGATTGGCAAGGTGAACTAGTGGTTATGGGCGATTTTAATTTTATCCTTGAAGTTAAAATAGATTCCACCAACCGATCCGTCTCAACTAGGATGAGGAAAGTTAGAGCAGCAATCTTAGAGATGGCGCGCTTGCATAACCTTAAAGATGTATGGCGATCTTTATATCCTTCAAGCCCGGCTACACTTACTATAGTGCACCACATAAGCACTATTCCAGGATTGATATGTTTTTTGTTAACAGTAGAATTCTGAGTTTGGCCAGGTGTGAGGTATGCCCTAAGATTGTATCAGATCATAATCCTATTCTACTGTCATTTCCGATAGGTTCCGCCAGCAGGCAATTGCGTTTGTTTTCTTTCCCACGATATCTGTTGGCTGATACCGATTATGTCGTATTTGTTAAGAATAGTATTAGGGGTTTTTTTATCTGACAATGAAGGTACTGCCTCCCCTCTTGTAGTCTAGGATATGCTCAAAGCTTATATAAGGGGGATCACTCAACAGTATATCTTTCGGCAGAATAAGAGTAAAAACACTGCTCTTAGGTTGGTTGGTGACGCGATCCTGCAGCTAGAAATAGCTCATGCTGCAGAGGCCAGGCTGCAAGGAGCGACGCAGTCACATTCACATACATACTTGCCCTTCATTGAAAAAAGGGCTATGTTGGGGAGGATACTGAAAGATAAAATAGCGGCTAGATATAATAAAAATCGGCTCTGCAATATGAGTATGGGGACCAAGTGGGTAAGGTTTTAGCACATCAACTCTCTGACAAAAGTGTGAGGCGTGAGATGAAAGTTATTAAAGGTGTAGGTGGCCTATTGTATACACAACCACAGTTAATAGTAGAACAATTTGCCCGGTATTATAAAAATCTATATGGCAGTCCTGGCTTGTTCGATGAGAGCAAATGCCTTGAATACATTGGAAAGTGCAATTTACCTGGGCTTGAGGAAGAACAGATACGGTCTCTGAATATGGCTATTACTAGCGAAGAAATATTCGATGCAATAGCGGCTCTTCCGCCGGGCAAAGCTGCTGGTGATGATGCAATACCAGTCGAGTTTTATAAAACATTTAAGAATTGCATGATCTCTCCCATGATCAAAGTCATACAATATATAAGTGAGAATGGGGAATACACCCAAGTCTTGGGAGACAACAAATATTGTTTTCTTTCCTAAAAAGAATAAACCATCAGACGAGTGCGGGTCGTATCGCCCAATCTCACTTATTAACGCAGATGCTAAGGTATTCGCAAAAGTATTGGCAACTCGCCCGGCACCTTTTATGTCACAATTGGTTTCACAACAGCAACACAGTTTTATACCGGGCAGAGATACTATAGCACATGTAAATGCCACTATAATAGCCTTTGATGCTGCGAAAAAACTAAAGCTAGAAAGCATTCGACCGAGTCACTTGGGAGCGTCTTTGGGCAACCATAGCGGAGTTTAATATCCATGGTCTATTCTATACTTGGGTCAGGGCTCTGTACAAACAGCCAAGAGCTAAACTAGTTTACCTACAATCACAATCTACCCCCTTTTTGATATTAAGGGGCACTCGCCAGGGTTGCCCCCTCTCCTTTTTGCTTTATACATAGAACCATTCATAAGGTCGCTCCTCGCTAATCCATCCATACTCCCGGTCCAATTAAAATCAGGCGAATTAAAAATAATGGCATATGCAGACGACATAGCCGTCTTTTCTGCAAAACCTACGGAGGCTGTAGGCCTAATCCAAACAGAGGCTAAAAGGTTTGGCACCTTTTCTGGCTACAAGCTAAATATAGATAAGACGCAGGTCCTTCTTAACTTTCAAACCAACAGGGTAGCGTTGGGGGCCTGCTCGGTCGCAACATACTTAGGGGTGCAGATCTCTCCTAACATGGAACAAATAATATGTTTAAACTACGATCTACTTTGAAAGTCGGTTGTCTTAAGGATGAAGAATTGGCATAAATTGCCAATTAGTGTTATAGAGCGTTTTAATATCATTAAAATGATTATTTTATCCAAATTTCTCTATTTGTTTCAAGCAATTCCTTTACGTGTTCCGAACTTTTTTTTTAAAGAAAGTAGAGGGGGCACTTAGTAGTTTCATTTGGGGCTATAAGCAGCCGCGTGGTGCAATAAAGTACTTAAAATTCCCGTACAGGCAGGGAGGGCTCCAACTACCTGATTTTAAATTCTATTTATGGGCTTCTTTTGCTGGGCGACTTCGTAGTCTTCTTTCTGCTGGTACTCAAAGCTGTTTCTATAATTTTGCAATCGGCTCTGACAGTAGAATGTTCCTATATAAGATCAACGATCCCAACTATTTTAAAAGAGTCCGATTTAAGACTCTCCAAGACATAGCTTATATCTGGCGAGAAATAGTGTCAACTGTTTCTTACCCGAAATGCATAGTAGTGTTCCATTGTGGGGCAATCCTCAGTTTCCGGGCATATTCCACGATACACAAGCGAAACTCTGGGCTTGCTATGGGTTAAGCCAACTAGGGCATTTATACGGTATTAATGGGTTTCGCACCTTCGACGATCTACAAAGGGGAGCTGGCCTCCCAAAATAGATGTTTTATAAATACTTACAAATCAGAGACTATCTTTGGGGACGTAGAGGTATAAGAACACTCGTTGAATCCAACACAATTACCTATTTACACTCAACTACAAAGCTAACTATTGGCCAGGCTTACCAGTTACTCTCTCAAGCCTGGGGCAATGATAGCTTGAAGTTGGCATCTAAGTGGTGTGAGGTTTCGGGGCAGGAGATCACTCCTGCACATATTGAAAATGCACTAGGTACGCTAGATGAGGCTGTGTGCTCCACCAATCTAAAATTGCAGCAATTCAAAACCATATGCATGCTATATTATACCCCGGATCGAATAGCTCGGTGGTCAGCCGATAGGGGGACTATCATAAGTGATGAGAGTAAATGCCCTAAATGTGGATTAATAGCTGCAGATAGCCTGCACATGTTTGTCACTTGTCCCGACTTGACACTTTTTTGGAAAGAGGTTGATCAAATAGCAGCAGATCGATTGGGTTTTAACTTGCATTTAACTGAGGTGGAGAGAATGCTTGGCTATAAGCACATGCCGGATCGTGGTTTAACGCTTCTTTTCTCTGTTATTATAGTGACAGCTCGTCTTTGCACTGCAAGGGCCTGGATATCGAAGGTGCCGCCCAGGGCACCAGAGTGGTGGACAATGTTAAATGAAATATGTGAAAGGGAAAGAGCTATAGCCAAAACTAGGGGGGTCTGCTCTTGGCAAAAATTCTATCGCATTTGGGGGCCCATGGTCAATATCGGATAGCTAGATCTTCAGATGTTATCTTTCTAATAAGCAGTTATGTGTTTACTTGCCGGTTTCTACAATGTTTCCCTGCCTGTCACGCTTTTTCTTTTTCTTTCTTTTAGTACCTGTATCTCCTATGTTGTATGGTACTTATAATCGCTTGTAATTGCACGTCTCTTATTTTTTTTTCTCTGTTTTAATCTTTTTCCTTTGGATTGCTGGAATAATGTTTCTCATTTTGTCTATTTCCGGAGATAAATAAAAAAAAAAAAAAAATTAAAACAGAAATTGGCTCAGTAACCAATAAATGTATTTACACAAATACAATCCGAAATGTTTACTTTGGAGACAATGGGTGACTGTACAACATTAAATTGATGTTGTGGAAAACGCACAGTGGTATATTACTGTTTCATCTTCTCCTGTTTAAATGCGGCTACATTTCTGATCTTAAAATCTTGATTTTCTTTCTGCTTTTTACATTTAGAACCCAAACAACTTATACTCCCTTACAATCCCAAATTTGAATACTCACATTTGAGGTTAGCACATAAAATGCATTATATTTGTGAGCAATTGCCAACGATGTGATGATGCGTGCAGACTTTTCAGGAACTGAGACATTTTCATCTCCGAAAGTAAAACATTTTTAAATCAGGAAGAGATGCGCACCAGCAGCTACTAAATGACTAGGATGCATGCAGACTTTTTTTTTTGGTGGAGCAGTTACCATTTTAATTGACGTCGCATTATCCAAGTGTACTAAATTGAGGGGGGAAACGATTTTTGAGAGAATATGGAGGCGAGAATTATGCATATCTTTCTTTCTTTATTTTTCGCCAGCAGCATCTTAGAACCAAACGAACACAATCTACTTTTCCCAAAGTCTCTTCCCGCTCATGATGGCTCAAAGAATAATCTTCCACCCTAAGATATGCTCGACCCGGAAGATATCTGTCATCAGTGATTCATTTTTTAAAGAAAGAGTGCCTGTGCCCAAAGATCTGCTCAGAAGCCGGCGGCCAGTATAATAAATCCCCGGTGTGCTGCATAGCAAAGCAGGTAGTCTAATCCGTTACAAGTCACACCCTGCCCCTTTTTCTCGCTCTTGCAGGGTCCTGATTTCTCTCTTTGTGGCCGTTTTGCCGTCTTTCTCTTCCTCCATCTTTCCGATCAGTGTGTTTTCCCTCTCTTGCACTTGAGAAATATCTAATGCGGAAACATAAGTGCTGGTTCCCAAAAATAAGTGCTGTGCCCCCAACCAGCAACCACCGCCTCAAATTAAGCACTGTGAATCACTCACAATACTCAAAATGGGTCCAAGAGGATAATGTGGCCTCCTCCTCAAACCATTGGACAAAGAGGTCTATAATCCATTGAGAGCCGAAGCCCCCTATTGCAGCAGATTTGCACTGTACAGATTTATGCTGCCAACTCCAGTGGATGGCCTTTAGTTCCGGACTGAGGCATAATATAAGTCGTCAGATGCACTTCAATAGCGTGAAGCACATTTGTTTGGCCCCACAAAAATGACACAGTGGTACATATGCAAACTCAAATCATTCAATTGCGTTCTAAATAAGTAATCAGTACATGAATGAGTTAGTCAATATGATTCAAATCAATTAAAAATTGCAAATACAAAGGCAAACTGTTTAAAGTTCTCACAAAGTAAATCAAAGCAGGCACAGTTGCCTATGAAGGGAAATTCCCTATTTAGCTAAGCTAAAAAATGGGAAAAGATGGGGAGAAGTCAGGCAGAAGGTGTCAGAATAAGTAGCCTCTAGAGGCAGAATCAAACGAATCAAATAAATATTTGATGAAGCACGTGGAAGTGCAGCACACAAACAGTAATAAAGTGAAAATGTAACACAAGAAAAATCCCAAATCAATTTAGTAAAAAAATGATATCAGAACGACAAAAATCCAATCAGTAGAACCGGAGATATTGAATTACATTTTTTTAGGTGAAAATAACACCAAGAAGCACAAAGTGCTAACTATGGTTATCTGGTTGTGCCGGACCAGGACAATGTCACAATTTCAGTCTGACTGTGATGGAGTGCGGTCCGGATACGGGACCAGGCTAGACCCGCTGAGAGTTGTACTTTATATCCTTGTTGCGAGGCTTTGTGTCACTCTGTCTCGGTTACGATCAGGAGCTGCGCTGTGCTACGATGCAAAGTCCTGCATCGAGTTGCATCACTTTGCATCAGTTCTAATCAGGAGCTGCGAGGGATGCAAGGAATGGTCATACCCCAAGTTGTGTCGAGCGGCATCGGTTACAGTCAGTAGTGTGAGGGCTATGATGCAAGGTCCTGTGTTGAGGTGTGTCAAGCTGGGTCGGTTCCAATCAATCTGTCGATCAGGAGCTGCGGGATGCTGCCATGCGAGGTCTTGCGTCAAATTTGATGGAACCCACAGTTAGGCAGGGAGGAGTACACTCTGATGCCAGCCAAGGGTCCAGGACCTGGGGACTACTTCTTGGTGATAAGGACTCACTCCAGGAAGAGGCCAGCAGCAGGGCTCAGTCAGGTCCAGCGAAGCAGGTCAGCTGGGCAGTTGCAGGAAGGCCTCTGAAGCATGTTGTGTTCCTGTAGCTCACACAGGAGGTCAATCAACTGACCCTTCGAGTCACTCTGGGTAGCCTGGTGTGTAGGCAAGCAGGTCCAATCTTCTTTCTCAAACAGCAAGGCAATCCTTCAGCAACAGGGCAGTTCTCTGGCAGCAGGACAGTCCTTCTTCTGTAACTTCCACAGGGCCAGGAGTGTTCTTAAGAGTGGTTCTGGGGTCCAATATTTATACCTGGTGTCAGTCTTTGTGTGTGTGGGGACATCCTGTCTCCGCATCTGGTTCTGGAAAGTTTTTACCCTACTAATGCTCCAAACTGTCTGGGGTGACAAACGGCTGGTTTCAAGTTCCTTTGTATTTGCTGTAGGCAAGCCCTTTGAAGTAAAGTGGGGCAGGGCACAGTTCCACTCCCAGCAATCCTGGCATGATGGCCCATCCTGAACACACCTAGACCCCTTTCTGTCACTGTCTGGGAGGAATACGCAAACCCCAACAGCAGAGACATTCACAGGCATGTGACCCAGGATATTGGCAGAAGGAACAAATGGTTGGGACAAGAAAATGGCAACTTTCTAAAAGTGGCATTTTCAAAATTGTGACTTAAAATCCAACTGGGAGAAGTGTGGCTCAATGGTTAGAGCGGCAGACCCTGATGCAGAGATCTGGCCCGGGACCAGGGTTCAATTCCCGCCTTGGCGGGTCTTGGGCTCAATTTCCTCGGACCTGATAATTCTCGCCTCGGTGCCTATTCTAATCATGGGTCCCACTCTGCAACTCTGGGCAATAGCTTGCTTAATCTCCACAACGGCCCCAACAGCGCTGGGATGCCTGGCTTCACCCTGGGGGTGCCCAGGAGTGGACATTTCACAGGGAAAAGCCAGGAAGGGTTCCACAGCGGTATGCGTACAGCGCCAGGACACCCCTTTGGGGGTATAAGTGCGCTTTACAAGTACAAATTTCATTTCATTTCATTTCAACTTTACCATTAAAGAGAATTTTAAATTACAACTCATTTGAGCGCCAACAGCATATCGCTATCTGCTCCCAATCCAAAGTTATCACTTATTAAATATAATAAGGTAATCCAGTGTTAGTCAATAGCAGAGATAGGCCTTTCAACAGTGAAAAACGACTTTAGAAGTACACTTTCTATGTTTTAAGTACAATGCACCCTGTGCTTTGAGCCTTTAGGAGTTAACTTAGGGATGACATATGCATTAAAAAGGAAGGTTTAGGCCTGGTGAAAGGTTTTTTATAAGTAAATAAAGAGGTTTTATCACACCTTTAAACCTAGGCTCTGTCACACACATGGATCACACAGACTACTTCCAGCCCATGTAATAGAACACAAAGAAGTTATTGTGTATCAAATTAGTACATTTATTGTTAAAAACACATTATATTTATCATCACTATAAAACAAATCTTTCACAATAGCTAATCTGTTTAAAATCAATAAAAAATATATTATACACACTCAACATGTATGGTAGAAAAAGACAACAACAAATTTCATCATAAAGTAAAGAGAGAAAGAAAAAAGACAATATGCTTTGTCATCCGAAATCTCGGGGCAGGCAGATTGAGAGGACGCCGAGATACGGGGCGAGACGGTGACATTAAGCACACAGTGGCATGAGGCAAATTAATATACAAAAAAACGAAGAGCCTCAGCCAAAGAAGTGCTACACAAAACAACTAGAGAGATATACAAAAAGCAGACGAAAACTTGAGGCTAAATACCTGCTCCTAAATTGGAAGGAGAACACATTAGGCAGACGTACTAAACATAAGAGATAACCAAAGAAACATACATAGATGATTGAGGACTAAAAACGTCTTGCAGGAAAGGAGCGATTACAAACTTGCACTCGATCAAAGCAAGGAACAAGGACGAAAGCAACTGTATAGTGCTACTAAAGAGAGAGTTTATGCTCTTTGTCTTGAAAAAGATGGGAAATTATTAAGAGCCATCGAAACGCTTCGACGCTATTTGCACACAATCCATGGAAATAATTGGGCCTATACATACTAACGAGATATATTGTATGAAGGCTGAGTTTTAGAAATAATTCCGACGGATGTGTTTTCGGATGACAAAGCATATTGTCTTTTTTCTTTCTCTCTTTACTTTATGATGAAATTTGTTGTTGTCTTTTTCTACTATACATGTTGAGTGTGTATAATATATTTTTAATTGATTTTAAACAGATTAGCTATTGTGAAAGATTTGTTTTTTAGTGATGATAAATATAATGTGTTTTTAACAATAAATGTACTAATTTGATACACAATAACTTCTTTGTGTTCTATTACATGGGCTGGAAGTAGTCTGTGTGATCCATATGTGTGACAGAGCCTAGGTTTAAAGGTGTGATAAAACCAAGGGTTATTCCCTCTTTATTTACTTGTCAGAAGTACTCCTTTCCCTTGGTATAAAGGGTCCCTCTCTTCTTTTTCTTACAGAAAGTTTTTTTTATGCCAGATCAAAATGGCAGATTAAACCTGTGTTAGAAATGGGGGTCTCTAGTTGGCAGAGGTGGGTACCTTTTGTCCAAATAGGGACCCTTGCTTCTAGTCGGGGTAAGGGGGATACATACTTTAGATAACCCCTGCTCACCCCCTTGGTAGCTTGGCACGAGCAGACAGGCTTATCCCAAAGGCAATGTGTAAAGTATTTGTACCAACACTCACAGTAACACAGTGAAATCACCACAAATGGAGACCAAACCAGTTTAGAAAAATAAAATATCTTTATCTAAACTTAACAAGACCAAAATGACAAAAATCCAACATACACAGATAAAAATATGACTTTCAATAAAGGTTTCAAGAACTTGTACCATAGAAAACTTTGGATGCGTAACTTTTACACAAAGTACCTGTAGCTGCGTCAAAATACAGAAAGCCAAACAGCCGCAGAGTGAAGAAGCATCGAAAACAAAGATGCGTCAGTTCCTGAGACCTTGGGGAGGCAATGCAACAGTTCTGCTGCATGCAGGAGAAGTGATGCGTCGAATCTGGTCTGCAGGGGGAAGTAATGCATCGATTCTTTGTAACGGTTCCGGTCCGCAGGTGATGTGTCGGGAAAAGTTGCCGCATGGTGCGATGTGTGGAAATCCGGGATGCGACGGTAATCGATGCGACGAGCGGCGCTGCGTCGGTTTTCTTCAGCCGCGATCCCTCGATGCGTCGATTTTTGCAGCAGCGACAGGTGCTGCGTTAGTTTTCACAGTGGCGCGGTGATTAGTGGAAATTTTTCTCGCTCTGTGGAGATGCGTCGGAAAAACAGCCACAAGAAGAGCGATGCGTCCTTTTTGTAGTTCTTCAAGTTCCTTCTCTCTTCCAGCTCCCAAACAGCAGCAACAACCTCCAGAGGTCCAATACTGGCACAGGCACCTCCTGGCAGGACAGAACTCACAGCAGCAGAGTTCAGGGGAGCTGGTGGGAAGTCTTTGTGTCCCTGAGACTTCAGAACACGAGGCCAGCACACACAGGCCCTTGGAGATCTCCTTCAAGCAGGGGACACAGCACACAGCAAAGCCCTTCTTCTTTCCTTGGCAGAAACAGCAACTCAGGCCAACCCCACACAGCACACAGCAAAGGGGCAGTACTTCTCCCCAGTCTCTCCAGCACTTCTCTTTGGCAAAGGTCTCTTGAATTCCGGTGATGATCTAAAAGTCTGGGGTCTGGGCCTCTCCTTTTATACAGTAAATCTTTGTTCTCTCCTGGCCCAGGGCTCTGAGCCCAGTCCAAATCAGTTCTGGAGGGCACTTAAAAATCTCCTTACAGTGCACAGCACTCCCCATTGTAAGTGTAAGCCCTGACCCCAGACACACCACAGGGGGGGCGGAGCCATCATTGTGGAAGGCAGGCACAACCCTATTCAGGTGCAGGTGCTACTCCTCCCACCACTCCAAATGCAGACCAGGCCTATTCAGCCTAGCGCTGACTCATCCAGACTCTCTGGAGCCACTGCACCTCCCCAGCCCCTGTCACTCCAAAGCCAGACAGTCAATACACAACCCAGCAGAGGCACAGAGGATGGCTAAGCAAGAAAATACCTACTTTCTAAAAGTGGTATTTGTAATCCCAGAATGTAAAAATCACCCTCGCTAAAAGATGCATTTTAACATTCTGAGTTCAGGCATACTAGACTTTATTTTCCCACCTTGTTCCCAGGGGTAGTTATGTTTATAAGATGTTATAAGCAAACTCCCCATTCTATCCTATGGGAACAGGTAGCCTTGTAATAGTGAAAAACGAAATTGGCAGTATTTCATTATTAGGACATGCTACACCTACCAGTACATGTCCTACCTTTCACATACACTGCACCCTGCCCATGGGGGTACATTGGGCCTACCATAGGGGTGTCCTACATGTAAGAAAAGGGAAGGTTAGGGCCTGCAAGTGGGTGCACTTGCCAAGTCGACATGGCAGTTAACAAACTGCGCACAGGCACTGCGGTGGCAGGCCTGAGTTACCTTTTCAGAGCTACTCATGTGGGTGGCACAATCAGTGCTGCAGGCCCACTAGTAGCTTTTGATTTACAGGCCCTGGCACACTCAGTGCACTTTACTAAGGGCTTATCAGTAAATCAAATATGCCAATCATGGATAACCAATCATAATAACAATTAACACTGAGAGCATATGCACTTTAGCACTGATTAGAGTCCTAAAGCCAACAACAACAGGTCAGGAAAAAATAGGAGGAAGAAGCAAAAAGTTTGGGGATAACCCTGAAAAAAAGGCAATTTCCATCAAACTGCATTACAGATTTCAGTGGCAGGCTTGAGACATATTTAAAGGGCTTCTTTAGTGGGTGGTACGAGTGCTGCAAGCCCACTAGTAGCATTTAAAGTACAGGCCTTGGATACATGTAGTACCAATTACTAGGGACTTACAAGCAAATTAAATGTACCAATAAGGTAGATGCCAACTGTACCATACGTTTAGGGAGAGAGCACAAGCACTTTACCACTGGTCAGCAGGGAAAAGGTGCAGAGTCCTAATGCCAACAAAAATGGGTTTAGCAACAAGAGGCATAAATCTGAGGGTGACCCTGCAAAAGGGCTAGGTCCAACAATTTCACTCTCCTAGGATCAAACACAGATAAACATTCACATGAAAACTTAACAGGAAATACACGTAACTACGGTTAGCTGGTACAGCTTGGCTCCTGCAATGAGAAAGAGCAAAAGTACACAATAAACAATAAAATAGGATAACTAACCATAAGCCATTTTAAATTGAGGCCTACATTAACCATGGTCAACTCTAAAGTGAATATCACACAGTGAATATGTATACGTGCTGAGGATTCATGTAAAATACGTCCAAAGCATTTAAAATAAAAGCATAATCTTCACAAACCTCTCAACCTGGGTGTACCATAGGTCAGGACTTTCTCTCAGTTTTGGAAATTGATTTGTAAACATGAAAATATAACCACAATTCTGAGGTACATGCACATATCTATACCCATGAACCTCTCTCAAAGGGTACACTTTGACCTCTGTATTGCTTTTACTATTCTCCCCGTCTGGTCCTCCCATATTATCTTTGGTTTTTTTTCCTTTCCTTCTGGGACCACCGGTCTTTAATCCTTTAATTGGCACTCTACTTCTGAATGCTACCAACTAGCTCCTTGAGATGTAAATACCTGGTATCCACAAGTTCTTGATAGTATCCTCGCTTATGACCATCCTGACATTTTTCTTTAGATTCTGACTTTTAGACAGTTCAATACCAAACTCTAGCTAACCCCTCCAATTTTACATGTGTTTCACAGGCATGTCTAGCAGCTTCCTTGCTCATGAACAAAAGTTCCTCCTCATTGTACCCATCTATAAATCCCAACTTAAGATTTCCTTTAATAAGTTCTTTGAATTCTGCATTGTCTAAAAACATCCAGTCCACTTGAAGGGGCCCCCTCTCTGGGTTTTGTGGCTCTAGACGTTCTTCAACCTCTACGACAGGCATACTCACAATAGAAGTTCCTTCTTTCTAGGTCATGCTCCCAGATATAGAGTAGTACTAATATCTGAAATACCAGGGGTTGTAGTGACTGTGGACGTACCTGGGCCGGTAACAATGACATTAGTCCTTGTGGCTCTCAATAATAGATCTGGAGCAATAAGCGGCAAATCTCCCTCTGGGAGACTCTGATCAATGGGCGCACTGACAACCGTGTCTATGGGCTGTAGGATCCCTACAGCTTGAGGGACAGTATTATACAGAGATGGTCGGGAAGTCAACAAACCATCCACAAATTCATCACTGGAGTCACTGCCACTACTCTCACCTCTCTTCTCTTCATTCCGACTCCCCTCTCGCAATTTCTTTCTCTCTGCTCTCCTTCTTGCTATTGCAGGGTACATCCCTAGGTTCCCAACCACATTTTCCCTCCAAATCTGCTGTTCTGCTGTTCTTGGCGGGAGTTTCATCTCATACAACACTCACCTTAATTTCTCAATTACTCTCAAATTAAAGGTACAATGTGGGGGAACTTCAAGGACCCTTTATTCGCTGTGATCTTATTCCATTACTTGACCCTGATATATGTCTGTAATGCGGCCTTGATTGTCATGTCAGGCAGGGTCAACTCACCCTCACGGACATGTATTCTCAGACCATCACTAAGCAAAGCTCTTATTTATTGAAAAAGCTGATCTTTATTCTGTACACAGCACAACACAACATCAGTAAATTTCAATTGAAATAACCAGTAGTTCTCAGCAAATCACAATGCGATGCACAATAACGCCAACGTCCAATCCTACCACAACACCACTGAACCATCCGCTCACAGCACAGCACCCATTGACTTAATGATCAGTCACAGCGCGACACACACACTAACCATCTGATAATAGCGCGCCACCTTATGGCATAACTTGCAGCACCTCACAACAGCTCTCACTTCACAACAATCAGCTCGGCATAAGCAAATCATGGATAATCAAAAACAAAACAATAACTCTTGTCTGTTCCGCTAAAGAAAATCCAAATTCAGTGATCTCTCTATTGGAAATGAGGAATAACGCTCTCTTTGCGCTATCACATACACAAAGTGAATTATCCACGAGCTGTAAAATCTCATTGACTAGAGTGGTCTACTACTGTGCCCAAAGAAGTAATCTAACACCAAACTCAGTTAGTACACTCCAAGAAGAAGTTTAATCAATCCCTATTTTGGCGTGGCCGATAGCGCTTCATGGTTCAACACCTCAAACTTAACAGACAAGTCAAAACCTTAATATAACTCAGTATATATCCCTGGATCTTGGATTACAGCAAATCAGATACCAAACTTCAGCTCTTTGCAGTAAGCATGTTTATCTTTATAAGCACAAGCAACGTACACAGAACGGTAGTCCAATCCTCAACTTCAACATGCAGCCCCTCCGAACCCAATTTGACCCCCCTCTGTAAAGCGCACTAGCTCATCAAAACCAGAAACACTGCAATTCTTGATGATGCACAATCAGAGATGAATAACCCTACTTGTACTCACTCTCCTAGGACACTGCAACCGCTTCGAGAATGCCGGAACATCACCAACTCTGTGAACTGGACCATGGAAACTCAGGAACATGTGCTGGTTTGGGAAGATTCTAACTGTCTTTGTGGCAAATTCTAGCTGCGCCTCCATCAAAACCATCCTCTGCTACCAGATGTTGTTGCAGCAGATTTTCACCGTTCATATTTCTGGTGCAAACTACAGTACAAGCTGCACTCAGGCAGGTGGACCTTTAGTTTCCTACTGAGGCATAACACAACAAATCAAATACATTTAAATACCATGAAGCACATTTGGCCCCACAAAAATGACGGACAGCAATAGCTCTGCAAACCATGAGGGTTTATTAACCAATTAGAAATGTTACAAAATCAAGCCATTCAAATTAGTTTATAAATCAGTAATCAATACATGACTGCATTAGATATTATCATTTAAATCAATTCAATACCACAATTACAAAGACAGACTGTTTAAAGTTGTCATAAAGTAATGGAAAGCAGGCACAGTTTCCCATGAAGGGGAATTTCCTATTTAATTAAGTTATGAAATCTGAAATGTTGAGGAGAAGTCATGCAGAAGGTGTCAGCATAAGAAGCCTCTAAAGGCAGAATCAAGTGAATCAAATAAAGATTTGATCAAGCAAGTGGAAGAGGGATTTGCCCATGTGTCTAACTCTTTGGAGTGAGATGAAAGGATATCACCTCTAAAGGGAGCAATGGAAGCATCACTTCTAGGGAGAGTGGAAAGGGCATCTGAATAACGAACTTAGCATTGCATACTTTAAATCATTTCTTTTTCTGAAAGATACAACTCCCCATGACTCCCATGAATGGAACCAATCGGGACTGAACATGTTGCGATAAAAGAATTTCTAGTTCTTTTCCTTGGAATCTCAGCTGCTTGACCTTCTGCTGGATATTTGTGATATAATTCAGTCAGGATGTCCCCCCTTGCAGGTGCATGCTCATTAATTTATTCTCCAAGCAATACATACAAACATTCACATGAAAACTAAACAAAAATTCATTTTATTAACGTTGGCTGGTATAGCTTGGCTCCTGCAACGCAAAAAGGTACACAACAAACCGAGAAATAGGCCAACTAAACGTGAACCATTTTAAATTGAGGCCTACATTTAAAATGGTCAACTTTAAAGTGAATATCACATAGTGAATATGTATGTGTGCTGTGGATTAATGTAAATAAACATGCAAAGAAGTTAAAATAAAACCTTCCCTACCCCCTTCCCTCCTTGGAAGGGAAAGTATTCATAACCCTGAAATTGACAACAAAATGGCTGCCTTTCTGGTAAATACAATAAAAATGCAAAAAAGGGCATTGGTCATTCATGGCATTTCTGCCAAGTCAAATTACTGCATCTAGCAGGACCCCTAACTGAGATTTTAGGTATGCTGAAGAAGACAAAAAGTAGGGATCCCTTTTATCTCCCAATATCTTGTCTGTCTGGACACACAATCTTTCTAGGAAATGCTAACTATGCAATTTCCACCGAATGTCGCGGGTCCCTACTTATGAAGATGGACTCTAAGTTTGGGGATTTGGCCTCCTGGGATGCACCACTGCCGTTACCCTCAAGGGTATCTTCCACAACCCTTTTGGTAAAGAACTGGGCAAATTCTTTTCTACCTTCACTTTCCTGGATCAAGGTTTTCCCCGGGGTTGGTTGAGGAAAGGGCCACTCAGCTGACCATTCCTACAATCACGCTTCCTAATGAGGAAAATAGGTTAAGAGAGGCTACTAGCAAGAATAGAACAGATTCAGAGGATTTTTCCCCTCTTGAGGAGCCAAGAGTGAGGAGCAACAGAGGACTACCCCAGGGCTTTACCGCTACAGGAAACAATTCAGGTAAGACCCCCACTTCCCATGTAAACGTCGCAGGCAGATCATGATATTTTTCCAGAAGTGGCAGAAATTAACATTCGATGCATAGGTCCTCAAAAATAACCACCCTCCCGCAACCCTTGGTCTTTTCAGAAGAGGAATCGCCCTGAATAGATAAGGAGGTGGTGGAATTGGAAGCAAAAGATGGCATCTCAAGATCCTACATACACCTGAGAGGTTTTGTGAGCAATTTTTACTTGTGGAAAAAAAAGACAAGGGTGTCTCCCCCCGTGATAAACCACATAGAATTTAACAAATGGCTAGTATATCTGCCACAGAGTGCACCCGGAGGATATCCTCATCATGGATCAGTCACAGGAGAGAAGAGATCAACTGGAAACCGGTCCACTCCTGGAGGATCTGGGTTTCGTTATCACTAGGGAACTATCTATAATGATTCTATGGCAGACAGTGACATTCCTGGGACTCATTATAGACATAGACTAGGGCATAGACTCAGTCAAAATTATTCTAAGCCTCCCATACAAGAAGATGGCCAGAATATGCCAGGAATTAAGGTGGATGCTACCCAAAACCTCGCTAATGTAGATTGTGAGAAAAGTAGGCCAACTATCATCCTCAATGCAAGCAATGTTTCCGGGCCCACTCCACTACAGAGCCCTACAGAGGTTGAAAACTTCCTTCTTAAAATGAGGCCTCACTTATATGAGATCAGTACTGTTCTTGGAAGAAGCCAAGGAGGAAATCCAATGGTGTTTGGTCCATTTGGAGGCATGGACTGAGAGGGCCCTTTTTGGATCCGATCTAGACCTGATCATAGATCCTTAAGCCAGCAGAACAGGCTGGGATGCAAGATGCAGAGAAGCATCTACAGAAGGAAAATGTTCACATCAGGAATGCAAGTTGAATATCAACTATGTGCAACTCCTGGTGGGATCCTTCATGAACAAATGCTGGACCAGAGACACTGCAGAATGGTGTATACTACTAATGGATGGGCAACATTTCGGCCATACAATACATTGTTTGTTTGTTTGTTTATGTTTATTGAGTTTTATATAGCGCTGGCTAGACCCGGAGGTATCCGAGCGCTTTACATAAGGAACAACAGCGAGTTACAGGTACAATAATTTAAACATTTTTTTCACAGAAATTACAAAGTAAATGACAAATCAAAAGAGGCAGAGAAGGAAAGGGGGGACAAGAATATGAGTCTAAGAATAGGTGGGAGGGAGGAAGGGAGCCCGAGAGGGGATGGAGTAAAGGCAGTCCAGCAAAAAGAGAAAAACGTTCGACACAAAAGTCAAGGTATCGGAGCGCTTAACATAAGGAGCAGAAATAGCGGTTTACAAGGTACAATAATTTAAAAACATTAGTTGCACGGTTTTTACAAAGTGAGTGGAAAAATCATAGGGGGGGAGAGAAGGTAGAGGGGGACAAAAGTAGTGTTCTGAGAGAGGGTGAGGGGAGAGGAGGGAACCAGAGGGGGGATGGAGTTAAAGCAGACCAGAAAGAGGGAGAAAAATGTTTGAGGATCGTCAGGGGGAGACCGGAGGAAAGGGGAAAGGACAGAGGTCAAACAAGATGGCGGGTCCGGGCCGTGGGTATCGTCAGCAGCCAACAACAAAATGGTGGGATGAGCAAAAGTCAAAAATCCATAACTAAGAACCAGAGAGCAGGATTTAAGTGCGAAGAGTCAGAGGGGGGACGCAGCCACAAAACCAAGGCGGGTGAAGAGGCGTGCAGAGGCTCAGGGCCACAGGGGCATCGGTGTTGACAATCCGCCGGGTGTAGCTCCCGCACCCCCATACCTGGAAAGGACTCTTGGGTCCCAGAAGTTGTAACCAAGGCGGAGCACATCCAAGCAGACGGCCAGCATGGGGGAGGCAGCGAGGCAGCAGCGAGGACTGGGAGAGCGAACCGCCCCCAGATCGGCAGACTGCAGGCGGGAACTCGGGCCCACCGGATCAACAGCGCTGTGGCACTCACCTTCGACCCAGCTTAACGCTGCAGGTGATCAAGCGTCGGGGCGGGCAGCTACTCGCGACCTAGAGGGCAAAGGGACAGTCCGGAAGAGTGGAATTTCGTCCCCGATCAGTCAGCCGCCATCTGGAGCCTTCCAAAGATGACAGAGCTGCGCCAAGGCTGGTCCAATCATCAGCAATCCGCGGTGACTCGCTCCGAGGGAGGCAGCAGAGGGAGAAAACAGCAGCAGCGGGATGAGGAATGCCATGCCCCGATGTCCAGCTGGGTAGGTGACGGCGGCGGGAGAACCCGGGCCGTACTCCTCAATAGCCGAACCAAGCGGCTCCACTGGGCATCGGCCACGTCGTCTCAATGTCCCGGAAGAGTGGAATCTCGCCCCCGATCAATTCGGACCCATCCGGAGCCATCCGATGGTGCCAGAGCTGCGCCAAGGCTGGTCAAATATCAGCAATCCGCGGCGATTCGCTCCGAGGGAGGCAGCAGAGGCGGAAAATAGCAGCAGCGGGACGAGGGATGCCATGCCCCGATGTCTGGCTGGGTAGGTGACGGCCGCGGGAGAAACCCGGGCCAGACTCCTCTTTAGCCGAACCAAGCGGCTCCACCGGGCATCGGCCATGTCTTCTCGATGTCCGCTGTCAGGATGCGGGAGAAATTACGGGGAATAAGGGGGATTTAAGCCAAAACGGCAATCCCTGTCCAGGAGCTCCCGGCCGGAGCTCCTCACCAGACGGCCATCTTTGCTTGAACTTCTAATCAAACTACATTAACAACCTGGATGGAAACCAGTCGAAGATCCTGCCCAAAATAGACAAGGATTTCTGGCATTACTGCCTGGAGAATCATGGGGCAATGATGGCAGAATACCTTCCCAGAAAAACGAATCCCTTGGAGGACTGGAACTTGTGACATCTTCAGGATTTTACTCTGTGAAAACTGGACCCAGAAGTATTTTGTGTCATAGACTAAAAATGGGGACCACTTTTGGTCTAACTTTTGCATCACAATTGGATCATCAAATGAACAGGAGCTTCAGCTGATAGCCAGATCCAAAGGCAACAGCGTCAAATGCCTTCTTACAGGATTGGAGCCAAGAGAGGGTATATGCCTTTCCCCCCTTTCGCTATGATGGCAAGGTCATTAGCTCAAATCAGAAAACAGAAGGCATATGCGGTGATTGCTACCCCAATTTGAAGATCACAAATGTGGTGTACAGTTCTTTTGTAATTTTCTTGGGATTCTCCAATCTGTCTACCCCACTATCATCATATACTACGAAATCAGAAGGGATTTCACCAGCACATGGTGGTGGAAGGCAGTCTACACTTGATGGTCTGGTGGATTACAGGGTACACTGGAAAATGCTTAGTGAAACATGCTAATCCAGAAAGCTTGGGCAAAAAATACAGTCAAGTGTTATAGATCTGCTTAGAAAGGATGATTTTGTTGGTGCGTGCAAAGGCACCTAGATCCTGTGCGATCCAACCTCATACATCTTTTAAATTGTTTGCCTGATCTAGCTGTACAAGCAATGGCTTACAGGTCAATAAACACAGACTATTTAAGACATGGGCAAAAAGTAGGCAATTTCCCAGGGCCCCCACCTTCCAAGGGGCCCCTTAGGAAAGTGAACTTTCTCCCTATTTGATCTCTGTCTATTCTACTTCTCCATTTAAACTGCTCTCTGCCTACCTCTACCTCTGACTCTCTTTCTAATGATTGCCATCTTAAGGATTTTTAAAGTTCCGCGCAAGACATATTTCAATGGGTTTTTTGGACCCTATTAAAGATTAACATATAATATAGTACTGCTTGGCAACTTGTGGGCTCGACTGAGCAGGATATGGATAATTAAAATCAAATTTGTTCTTTATAGAGACCCCCAAAATATGTCTTGCCTGGAGCTTCCCAAATATTTTAGGATGATACTGCTTTTTGCTTTATGCTTTCGGCAGGGCATTTGCCTATCGGCAGTTCACAATTCTCAGGTGAGTCAACATCCAATGGTCAGAAAACGTCTTAGAGGTATCAAACTCTTCCTTTCTCTGGAAACAAGGTATTCCAGACTGTGATACATAAATTGAGTTCCAAATCTAATTCTCTTCTAGCTACAAAATAAATATCTAAGTAGGAACGATCTCTCAGGCAAGTTGGCAATGTAATGCCTTATTTCCTGTAGAACGGTGTCAGATGCCAGAGCACTAGATATATCTGATAGATTGTTTACTGTACAAGTAGTTACTTTTAACTTACGCAGGAATTCATTGGGTAATTTCCTACCCAGGATTTAGTGATACTCCCAATTTAGGTGTTGTGGAATGTCTGCAACCATATGAGAGTGGGGCTGAAGAACTCAGACTTTCGACTGGACATCAACTCCTGATATCCCTCAAAAACCCTTTGAGGCAATCTTTTGCCTACTATTGCAAGGTGGGTATGTTGCAACATGCAGGAGATAGGCTTTGATAGTAACCTATTTGGAGCCTATTCAGAAAGAGGCTACATGGCTTCCAAAGCCTTTTCTTTAGGTGCAAGGCTATAGGAAATTATGAATGCAGCTGATTGGTCCACTGATTACACCTTCAAACCTGTGGTGGATCTGGCCTCTTTGGTGGTAAGTAAGCTTTAAACTTGCATAATCCTCTCCACTTTTCCTGGCATAGAATGAAAAACTTCCTAGCTACCATGAAGTAAAGTTTCAATTCTATTAAGGAGACAAGGATTCTTTGTCTTATGACTAGTGACAGTAGTTTTTTGATTTTGCTAGGAAATGACCAGAAGATGGAATTGGAGTAAAGGTTTCATGGCTGTCATGCTAAGAAAGTGGGGGCACAGGAAGCACACAGGACTCTTCAGGGGATAAGAGAGAGAGGATTGGCTGGCACTTATGTTTTCTTCCCCAGTGTTCTTGGGCAATATATACTTTGAATCTGATAGAGACATCTGGCTGCAGATGCCTTATCTTAAATTCCTCCCCAGGTGCCAGACTGGATCCGGAACTTTTTTCAGCAGTACCCCTGTGCGTCAGTAGAGGGCGTCGAGGGACTCCGCAGCAGTGTAGTCTCCCGAATGTGACATCAACGGAGTCCATATAAGCCCGCCCTTCCTTCTTTTCCAAGCTAGCAAAGCGATAGGCACTGCAGTTCCGCCAGCCGTTTTTCACCCTACTTGACATTTTTTCAATAACGGAGCAGTGTGCCCTTTTTCCTACCTTTCTTCAATGTCCTCGGGGTTTAAGCCTTGTGAGTCCTGTGGACGACAAATGTCTGCCACGGACCCTCACTCGGTTTCCTGGGTGAGCACAATGACTCTGAAGAGTGCGACTCCTGTCGCCAGCTCCGACCAGAAGCGGATAACGTCACATGAAGCTCCTTGCAGCGCAGAAATCACAGTCATCAAAGTCGTCTCGTCCTCCTCGGTCCCCTACACGCTCTACGGACCAACCGTGCATCCGTGCTAGGAGCCGTTCCCATGGGTGTCATTCTACTTCGTCGTCTGGAGGTAAGTCTCAGCATCGGCGGTCGAAGTCGTGGCACCTCCCGCCTTCATCGCCTACTTCTGGTCCCCGCTCTTCTGTTGAAGTGTCGGGGCAAGACTCTTCCCTGCGTCTCCCCACCTTTCCTGGGGCTGGGGTTCCTTTCACCCAGATGAGACAATATTCTCAATCTCTTCTTTCTTTTCTTGGTCATCTCTTCCCTCTGGAGCACCCTCGGGCCCCACGGAAGTGCATGAGGTCATGCCTATGACCCCACTGGTGGGTTCTCCCCCGGCTTCAGGTCGGCCTCCTGCGTCTGACACCTTAGCGATGCCAGTGCACAGCCCTTTGAGGCTGCCACCTTCGGTTCCTGCTTCTGATCTGCCGACTCCAATGTCGGAGTCGGACTCTTGTCTGAAGGCTCCCATAGTGGTGCTGTCGACGCAGATCAATGCTCCTTCCGGCGTCAAGGCATCGCCTTCTCGCCATCGACCGGCTTTGGTTAGGGTATTGGATGCAGCGCCGATGGAGCCAACCATCTCAGACTCCCTTCGTCTGGTTTTTCCTTTTGAGGACCATGTTTGTGGAAGTACTACAGATGGTGTGGTGTGTACCCCTCCCATTTCAGGCACGGTTCCTCCCCCTATGCAGTCTAGCTGGTTACTTGAGTTGAGTGACACCAGTGTCTTAAAATCTTTTCCAGCCTTCTGTCTCCTCCTAGTTTGGCTACAAAGGTGAGTTCTGCTCTGGCGGACATGCTCAATGAAGTTTCGGTCATACTGGATTTACAACTTCCTTCTATGGAATTGTCAACAGACCCCTTAATTGGTGTTCTAGATTTTGACCAGTCTAATGTTGAGCCTGTACTTCCTTTTGTGACTGTCTTTTCAATATCCTTCTGGCTGCTTGGGTTAAACCTGAAACAGGGCTCCCTGTGGATCGCTCTATTTCTCACAGGCATCGCCCAGCCCCAGGGGATCCCTCCTGTCTTCTTAGACATCCCTCTACTAGGAACTTTGTGGTTCATGCTGCTTCAGCCACCCAAAATATTGATTTTCTCCGTCCTGTCCCACTTCTCCCACGCCTTGTGGGACTCAGTGGAGCGCCTCTTACCCTCCCTTCTGGAAGAAGCCTGGAATGTTCTTGTTCCTCTGGTACGAGATAGGCAACAAGCTGCCACTCTTAGCAACCGCAGTGGTATGGATACCACTGATTCTGTTGGTCGGGCTATGGCCTCTTCCATAGCTCTACATCGGCATGCATGGTTGCATACTTCCAGGTTTTCAGAGGCTGTGCAAACTACTTTAATTGACATGCCTTTTGATGGCGCCTCCCTTTTTGGTGTACATGCTGACTTGGCCAGTTCAGAGATAGTCATGGGGGAAAGGAGTCTTAACTCTGTTGTTGTACTAGGGTTGTCGGGGACAGTTTATTTCCCCTTGTTTTGACTCTTGTCCGGCTCCATAGGGCGGAGTACTCTCTCCCTTCCAGGGTTACACCTGGTGTGGTGTTCCTGCTTTCTGCAGGTACTTTTCTTTTCATTTATGCTGTCAGTGACAGGTTCCGTTTCCAGCCATCTGGAACATATCTTGCTTTGCGCTCTAGTAGGAGTATGTTCTTATAGCTTCTTTTTACCGCTTGATTTTTCCTACTCAAATACTTACTGTGTGGCAGGTATTCTGTTTGTTATGCAGATGCACTATAGTCTAGTTCCCCGTTTTCAAGGGCCTTATTTTGTGTGGCTTAGAGGCATTTTGTGAGCTATCTATGCACTTAGCATCCCTTATAGGGACTTCTACTTCATCTTTTCTCTGCCCCCTCCATATGGGCGACACTGGAACGACAGGAAGGCACACTCTTGGCCTGGTTTACTTTTGTTCCAGTCTTCGACCCTCTTCGGTGTGGACTTTCTCTTTGTTCTGTTTTACTCTGTGGGACACATGGTTTTTATCCTACTCATATAATGTTTCTATTGGTACGGGCCTGGGTTCCACGACTCCACCTCCCTAATGCCCTTGTGGTATCGGCATCATTTTGGCGTATTATTTCGAATTGCGCCTGGGCACTGCTTTTTTGTGTAGCCCCTTTTCTACTTTATCGTGCTCCTGAGGCTGTTTATATTCAGCAGTCTGGTGTTCTTGTATGTGTTTTTACCCTTTCAGTATTCTACCTATCTATTTGAGGTACAGCTGCTGCTGTTGCCTCCTGCAGGTTTTTTTTTTTAGACATATTTGCCATCGCACTATGGGGTAGCTGTTGTGGCTGCTTTTCTTTCAATTTTCTTCACCTGGGACACCAGTCCCCTTGATTGTTTGGATCCTTGTCTGGTATCCTTCTTTCACAAGAGGCCGGTTTCCCTTTCTTTCCTGTATCTTCCTCCCTCCATTCCCGCCTCCGTGGTGTGCATTTTTCTGTGGGAGATGTTCCATTTAACCCCCTTCTTTGGTGGGGGTATCTCATTACTTTTTCTTGAGGCATATCCTATCTTTCCTCATGTTTCTATGAAGCATTGGTCAGGTTTCTTACCTGTTTCTCCTGCTTCCATAAGTTGGACAATGTGTGATTGTCATAATCAACTATCTGTCTCTCTTAGGTCTGCCAGCCCTTCGTTTCCCTTGGCGGTCTTCTTCTTCTTCTTCTCTTTCATGGTGGACTTTCCACATGCTGTTTATTCCTTGTTTCTTCTGCTACCGTCTGCTGGCATCCTTTCTCAGTTGGTGACGTTGATTCTTGGACGGTTGCCCTTTTTTCCTGCAGTGGGCGATGCCTTCCACTTCCTACTCTTATGTGGCACTGTGTTGCGGTTTCACTGCTTTGTTTTTCTTTCTTCACCTCAGTTACTGTCATAACCTCTTCTTTTACGACGGTAGGATGTATTATCTCTCTCCTTCCATGGTTACCTCTGCTCTTGGGGTGTCCCTCGTTCCTCCACTTCTGGTCCTCCCAATCACTGGCAGAGGACATGGGTTAACTTTGGAGCAGTTGATATACTTTTGCAGTACCCTGTATGACTTGTGTGTATACAGGAATTTTTATGTTTTTTATATGCATGTTTATCCTTATATACATTCATCTTTGGATGTCTCTGCACGTATATACCTATCTCTTGAATGGATCTCTTGTAGATGTCTTTTACTTCAGGTATATATTTGTGTGTGTTTTGCACATATGGTCGTCTGGCCTTCTAAACGGTGTGCGGCGCTGCTTTTTACCTATGCCCTTCTTGGTGACCTGGGTCAGACATCTTGGTTGTACTTGTCTGTTTACTTCCTTTTCTTCAGTGAGCGTCTTCGTTGCATTATTACGGAAGATGCCTTATCTATTTATCAAGGTTCTCAGTATAAACCCGGTTTCTTTTTACCTTTCTTTTTTTCTAGCGATGCTTTTCATTGTTTTCTCTTTCTCTTTTCTCCACTATTCAATGATTGAAGGTCCCTTTTTTCAAAATCTGTTTCTCAGGATAGTTTCCTTGACAATCAGTGGGTGCTCTTATTCATTGTATGTGTTCGTTGCGGCTGAGCACCCTATCTATGCTCATTCCATTGGTTTTGAACCTGAACTCTATGGACTATTGTCCTTGGTCCCTTTGCATTCCTTGATCGTAGGTTGCATCCCTTTTTGGGGCTGCCTATTTTACTGGTTCTATACCGTGTTTCTCGCGGTCTTGTAGCTTTCTACTCCCTACGGGCTACCCATACTCCTTCTTGGGGATCAATCCTTCGATTAGCATCTTTACTTCACCTATTATTTTTCAGATAGTCTGGTCCTTTCTATTTTTTGGACCGGCTTATCCTATTTGGGGATCTTTGGTGAGGTTGGTTCGCAGCCCCACCTCCAATGATGGTATTGCTTGGGTATTTTATTCTAAGATAAGGAATCTGCGGCAGGATGCCTCTATCAGATGCATAAGTTGCTTACCTTCGGTAACGCCTTATCTGGTAGAGACCGATTCTTTATCGACCCACCCACCCATCCTCCCCGCTCTGTGAACTGAGGGCCATGCAGTCTCCTCTTTGCATTCTACTGCAGTTCTTTCAATCTGTACTTGTTGATACAAGATTTTTCCCTTTTTGGCACACTGTTTCCTGAGACTGTTTCTCTACATGGCTCCATATTTTTGGCACTGAAATGGTCACAAAGAAACATACGTCGGGGAGGGCTTATATGGACACCGTTGATGTCACATTCGGGAGACGACATCGCTGCTGAAAAAATTCCTGGATCCAGCCTGGCGCCTGGGGAGGATTTTAAGATAAGGAATCTGCGGCTAGATCCTGTCTCTACCAGATAAGGCGACACCGATGGTAAGTAACTTATCCGTTTGGCTGATTTTAAAGTGCTGCTAGAGAGAAATGAAGAATGAAATGCAAAATCCTCAACTCCGTGTTGTTTATACCATATACATTTTCATTCATGGTAGCTAAGAAATCTTTGTATAGTGAAGGTCAATAACAATAAAGCAATGCTGCCAACGTCTACATTAACTTGATGAAAATATGTAATTTAAGTTCCCTGAGGTGGTATAAAGGAATAGCGGATATCAGTTGCCATTTAGAATTCTGTACAATAGCTGCTGTGATTAAACAATATGTTATTTACTGTGTCATTCTACAATCACGTTCGATGTGATGTAATTGGTTGCACCACATGGACTATTTTATATTTCAACCGATTATTAAAAGAACTAAAACAATCTAGTTTAAGTTAAAATTTTATTTGTTAGTTTTATACATAAGAATTATAATTTGCAAGGTAATGTGGAGCGGATTCAAGAGTGGATGGCTCCACTAGCAAGAAAGTACATCAAAATGAAACTAAGATTGGTCGAACTTGGCTCTGGGTTGTAACTGGACGTACGACTGATACTGAACTAATAAATATCAGTCATTCAAATAGTAAAACCGTCCAATAAATAACATATATTTGCATGTTTAAACACACAATGAAAAGATTTTGGTGAACATATGCAAACGATACCATGGCAATTTAAAAAAACTTGCAGGATTAGATTTTTACAGATTTTTGTTGTAGTGACACTGTAAATGATTAAGGCCTGCTCACGCAGAATAAGTACCCGACAGAACCACTTGTAGATTGCTTTATGAACATCCAGGTTCTGAGGGACACTGGGTTCCCCCATTGATTCTACTATTGGACTGCTCACGTAGGGGGCATAAATAATAGAGGCAGAAGAATGTCTGGGCCGACAAAGAACAGCTACCCAGTCCTCCTAGAAGTGGCACAATTAGCACCAGAGAGATGCAAAATCTAAAAGAGGTACTGAGACACAGGAACCACTAGCCAGTAGGCTAAGCCCACGACTTTTAATGGGGCTGCAGGTGGCCACGTTAGGGGGCAATTTAAGGGTTTTCCCAGATGCCAATGGTGCCACTGTTAATGCTGGCAAGTCAAGGCATAAAGATAACGCGACAGCCCTCTGTCTTGATGGTGTGTGCACGAGGACCCAGGAGTTGTGACTATGTAGGCAACGCTGTGTGGCAACACCCCTCTGTTTGACCAGCATGAATATCAGGCAGTCCACTGATAATGTGCCAGTGCCTCTGATGGCTTACCGAGTCAGGGTCCATGGGCTTTGGAAGCGCCTGTCGAGGACCTTTTTGAGATTTCTGGACTTTTGAAGAAGCTGTGCACCTACCTATGTGCTGCTGTGAGGAATCTGGAGGTAGCAGTGTACGGAAGACGAAGCTCCAATCAGAGTGAGAATATTTAGAATGGACAATTTGAAGTGACATAAGCAAAGCAGGGGTATCTTGCCACAAAATCGAGGCGGTTTATTTCCTTACTTAAGAGACAGATCGCTTGAGTAGAGAAGAGACACTGCTCTATTACATACTTTCTGACAAAGTCATATAAAAGAAAGCGTGTTTGGAAAACATTGCCCAGCAACCTACAATAGCCCTTCTCCTGAACCTGTCATCTTCCCCGTTCTCTCTATACTGTTTTTCGCCTGAATGTATTATCATCCGCTGCTGTAATGAGGCTTTGCCAATGCTTGTGTCAAAATGCAACAAACACAATGCAACAGCACTTGATGCAACCTTAGATGTGTTTTCAGGTAATTGCTCTTGTATGTGTCTTAAAAGATCCATGTTGCAGTCTGTGTGGCACTATCTGAGTTGCATTGTCTCTGCTCAATCCAGATAATCTTAGATCTAGACCCTTCTTTCTCCACTCATCCCAAGGCACCGTCTCAAAGTTTCAAGATTGATAAAAGGGGCCAAAGCCGCCCAATTACCTTAGCCTTAGTGGTGTAAGGGCACCGTCTTACATTATTTTCATGACTACATGGACAGGCAGGTGTGTGAATGGAGGGAAGGAGGAAGCCAGGTGAATGGGGGAGTATGCAGCTCTGCAAGTCCAGTGGTAAACCTACATGCACACAAAACTGAGCCCTTGGGTGTCTCTTTAAGAAGCAGAGCTCCATGTTGCAAGTTACCCAAATCTACCATCTAGTTAATGCGGTAGTTGCCACTCTAAGGATGATTTTTAGGTGGGGTAAACAAGGGGCCACAGACAAAACTGGTGGTGCGACCTATAATGGAGAATCATGAAGTGTATGAATGTGTGCATTCATATATGTGTGTGTATAATGTTAATATATAGATGTATGCACACATTCATACAAAGTCACATTTCAACATTTTAAGCAAACTTGAGGCTCACGTATTACCTCACACAATTGCTGCTTCGCAGTACCGGGTACCTGAACATATTAATGTGGGCGGCAAGATATGAGGGCATATTTACTAAGATTTCACACAACTCAGCTCAGCCAGGGAAGCTGCTGCACTATGTTGCGTAAAAGAGGGAGAGCTGAAATGTGCCATATTTACAGCTCTCTCCTAGTGCTGGCTGACACATTTGTGTCTACCGATCACCAATGCAGGCACCCTTGCGCTATGGGCCAAGGGTGCCTGCGTTACAGGCCATATTGTATTTGTGCCAGAAGAGCACAAAAAAAATCTTTAGAGGCTTATTCCTATTTCCATGTGTGCTGCTTGGAAAGAGGAAATAAGGAGAAATAAAGATATTTCTCCTCGTTACACCTCACTGTTGTAGACGCACCATTTTGGCACAATTGCAGGTTTACTGCCTTTAGTAAATCTGGGATTATGTCAGATTACATGGGTGGATGCACAGGAACACCCATGCTCCAACCATGGAACACCTACTTAAATGGAATGTAATGCAACACAGCACAAGACACTGTGTTGTGTAACATTTCTTTACATGTGTGGCTTTGTAAATCCCATTTAAGGACTTGCGTTCCCTTGCGATGATTTGTGCCACGCAAGGACAATGCAAGTCTTTAGTAAATCTGGCACATGGGCTCAAGGTGTGGTCAAGACAGAATGAGCTGGGGCACAAATTACCTACCCAAAGAGACACCACTGCGGAGCTAAGCCACAATGTCATTCACAGCACTGAGACATGGCTTCAAGACACGTGGCCATAGTGGCGACCCCCCTTTACTAGCTTTCTAGCAACAGACTGGGAGTTCCTAAGTTATGCACCTGTGCCCTTGCAAGCGGAGATCTGCTGGAAAGAATGAAAATTACAAACAAATCGGGCAAAGGTTCAAGCCTTAAGGTGTGGACGGCGAACATGTGACCCACAGCCTGTATGCCTGACATGCTGTTATGCACCCCCACTATTATTATTGCCTGCTCACAAGGCCAAGTCATGTCACCCCACCACCTTGAGGGGAATTAGAATGGTGCTGGTGCATCCAGTCCTTTGGCACCGGTATGTGGTACTTTCCTACGCTTTTAGTAGCTAACCTTACCATCACCTTTGGATTTTTACTGATGTGCAATTTGCTGTTGGCTGGGCCAGTCTACCCTTTCAATCTCTAAATCGGACACAAAGCACTCACACCTCAAGATGCTGGTCAAATGTGATGCATTGTTGTTCGGGTGCACGGTAGCAGAGCTCACTGAGTAATAAATTACACTAAAAGATACATCTGAGGATAAATCACACTTCATTGCACATTTCGATTGCCACTAATCCAACACGTTAACGTCAGATCACTATGACTCTAGCCACTTGACAATAAGGGAAGGGCAAAATTCTTTTTTTTCCATACACAGTAAGCAGATCCAAAACTGAGGGCAATTTTGCTGCTTCATCGTCCACCTGCCCAGGACTGGAAAATGGGAGGCATGGAGGAGAAATGCCCTGCAAAACAATAATTACTCATTCCAAGCATTGAGGATTGGAAAGAAATGAGGAATTCGTGATGGCACCTGGCGCCGTCAGGGGTCGGGCATTTTAAATAACATAATGGCATACAGAAGTTCATTATGATGGCCAGCTCCTGACAGTGCTTGTTTGAAGAAATTTTCCAAGGTGAGTTCGTGTGTGGCACTTGCAAGTCAGGAGACCCCTTCAAGCAGGTACTGCATACAGGCTTCCCTTAATGTATTATGGTAAATTCATTTTTTTTTTCCGGAGTTTTAGATAGCGCAAACTTAACCCAAAAGTATCAGAGAACTTTAGAGGAGCACCAGTTGTGTTACACACAAGGACACATTTATTTGTGTCAGGCACGGGGAGATTAAGGGCCAGATGTACGACCAAGCAAATTGCGTCGCAATAGCGACTCGCAATTTGCGAGCCGCAATTTGGGATGTACAACAGTGTCTGAGACACTGTTAGCGATTCCCAATGGGGTCGCACAATACGAGGCTCATGCATATTAATGAGCCACTTGCAATTTACGAGCCCATTGAGAATGGCTGGCCCTCCCAGGAATGGTGGCCTGCTGGGCTCAGCAGACCTCCATGTCTGGGACTGCTTTTCATTAAAGCAGTTTTCTTTTTTAAATGCAGCCCGTTTTGAAAATGGGATGCATTTAAAAAGAAAAAATGAAACGTTTTCGTTTCATTTTCAAGGGCAGGTAGTGGTCCCTGGGACCACTGCCTGCCCTTGAAAATATTTTCAGAGCCAGTCACAAAGGGAAGGGGTCCCTGTGGAACCCTTCCCATTTGCGACTTCCATTACCACCCTCTTGAAGAGGGTGGTAATTTATAGTGTTTTGCGACCACATTTGCGGTCCCAAAACATTGGTACATGGCTTATGGTCGCTATTAGGAAGGGAACACCACTTCCTAATAGCGAGTCACAAAACACTATTTTGACTACTGCAATTTTTTGCGAGTCGCAAAATAGTGTTTGTACATGGCCCACAGTGATTTTGCATGCGCAAACAGGTCGCAAATCCGCTTGCGCATGCAAAATCACATCGTACATCTGGCCCTAAGTGATTTGCCCAGAATCACAGGATGTTGAGCGTCATTGCCGTGACTCGAACGCGGTTCCCCAGATTTGAGATCGACCACCCTAGCCCTTAGGCCACACCCTCTCTGCCACATTACCCATCCCCTCACAGATCTTCAAAAAGTAATATCGTTGGACTTGGTCCTTTTTGCAAGGTCATCCCAGAACTTTTTGCCTTCCTCCTGTATTTTTTCTGACCTGTTGTTGGTGGTTTTAGAACTCTGGGCACTTTATCACTGCTGATCAGTGCTAAAGTGCATGTACTCTCTATGGTAAACTTGGTAAGATCGGTCTACACCCGTTTGGCATATTTAATTTACCTGTCAGTCCCTTGTACAGTGGTATCCCATATACCCAGGGCCAGTAAATTAAATGCTACTGGTGGGCTTGAAGCGCTGCTTGCGCCACCCACCAAAGTAGCCTTTCAAACCTGTCTCAGGCCTTTGTCACTGCAGGGCCTGTGTGCGCAGTTTACTGGCGCTGTGACGTGGCACATAAAGTGGTTGCCACGTCTGTGACTCCCCTTGTACTACATATCAGTCACCCCTAAGGTAGGCCCTAGCTAGCCCTATGGGCAGGGTGCGGTGTAGGTAAAAGGTAGGACATGTGCCTTAATTGTGTGGCATGTCCTGGTAGTGACGAACAGCCTATTTGGTTTCTCACTGCTGTGAGGCTGCCCTCTCATAAGAATGCATTGGGGATTCCCTGATATGTGCTTCAGTGGTAATTCCTGATCTGAGAGGGGTAGCGTGATCAAGTTTGTTATGTTTGGAATAGTAGTGATAAATCCTGCTTATTGGTGAAAGCAGATTTATTATTACTATTTTAGAAATGCCACTTTTAGAAGTAGGCATTTCTGTGTGCTATGTGTCTTTGGTCCTCTGCTAGGATGTGTATTGACTGTCTGGCTTTGGAGTGACAGGGGCTGGGGATGTGCAGTGGCTCCAGAGAGGCTGGATGAGTCAGCGGTAGGCTGAATAGGCCTGGATCTGCATTTGGAGTGGTGGGAGGAGTAGCACCTGCACCTGAATAAATAGAGCTGTGCCTGCCTTCCACAATGATGGCTCAGCCCCCCCTGTGGTGTGTCTGGAGTCAGGGCTCACACTGACAATGGAGGTTGTTGTGCACTTGCAAAGTGCCCCCCAGAACTGGTTTAGACTGGGCTCAGAGCCCTGGGCCGGGGAGAACAAAGACACTTACTAGTGTAAGTACTGGGGCTGTGACCCCATATCTGCTGAACTTGGGGAACTGAACTTTTGGAACTAGAAAAGAGGAGACTGCATGGGACCAGGGGATTGCTGTGCTGGCAGGGAACCGCCACTGTGGTTGTGCCTGGTGTGCTGGGCTGCTGTAGGAACTGCATCTATGCCCAGGGACCCTGTGGGCTGGCCTGCTGCCTGCTCTCCTGGAGCTGCATGCCCCCAGTGCTCTTCCACGAGCCCAGCGCGAGGGGACTGCCCCTGTGCTAGAGAAGCTCGAGCGTGGTTGAAGCGCTTCACATTCCCCGCATTTGTTCCCGGGTTAAGTGCAGGCAGAGCGCTTTTGTTTTCAAACATTGTCACAGCGCCCTTTGAGAGTGCCGGAAAATCTGTTGCCCAAGGAGTAGGCTCGGGAAGAGAGCTCGGGGGTGTCGACAGTGCGTGCAGCACTGCCCTGTCTGTGTGGCTCTGCTGGGTGCCTGGCTTCGCCGAGGACATCGCACCGCAGGAGCTCCGTGGCTGCTCCCGGGACGCGGTGGCTTGATTTCCGCCTACGCCCCCCCCCCCTGTGGTAAACGGGGGCCGCGATCTACATCCGTGGAGTGACAAGCGAGTGCCCCGCCGCTTTGCCGGCTGCTGGGAGCAGCAACACCGGCCAACAGAGATCCTCCTGAGAGGGCCCGCCTCCCTGGTACAGAGGAGAAGCCCGGCGCAGAGCGACTCGAGCTCGGAGGGACTGCACGGACGTACACCCCGTAGCGCGTCACCAGGAACTCTGAGGTGAGGCCGCCCTCAGGCGCAGTCCTTACAGCTGTCCATGAGGCCCAGGAGGGCACCGGATGGGCTGCAGCGCCGTAGGGCTTGCGGAGAGGTCACAGGATACTGGTCTTGCCCGGCAGTTGCCTGCTTGTGGGAGGCAGAGACCGGGTGTGTGTGTGTGCGCCCCGCCCCTGTATTGGATGTGCAGGGCTCCGGGGGCATTCTTATTCGGCAGGACCGGGGTGGAACCTGACAGAGGTCCCAGTCCTGCAATTACGGAGCAGCCCACACAGTAAGCGCTGGGGCTGCAGAGTTGGAGTAGAGGTGCCGGTACTTTGGTGCCCTATATGTGTTGGGGGCCAGTTGGCTCTCAGGAATGTATTCGGGGCAGGCATGTTCAGCCCCTGATTACGCTGTGGGGTTAGTGTGGCGCACTGTTGCTATGATTTGTGTGTCATACTGTGCAGTTTACGCCTAATACGGGCATGATGTGCTTATGGTATTCCCTGATGTGTGCAATCTAGGGGTAGTTACCCCATTGCCCTGCTTCTGGTACATGTGCCATACTGTGCTGTGTTAGGCCCTGATGTAACGTTGCCTATTGAAGGGTTAGTCCCAGTGGGGAAGTATTCCTAAGGTCTGCACTTTACAAAGTGTTTTCCTATGGTGCACTGCTGATGATGGTTATGCCTAATACTTTGTGCTAAATGCAATCTTAGCAGTGGTTACTGGTCCGCCTCACTGTAATGATTATGACAGTGGCCCGATTGGCCTAGTGATTTATGTAAGTCATGACGAGTGCCAGTGGCACAGTGTAATATATGTGATTGGGTTCTAATGTGTTTTTATGGATAACACAAAGGCTATTTTTATATAACCTTGTGTGGAGTTTCTTTTGTGGTGTGCCTAGTGTGTCTCTGTAGTGTGAGTGTGTTGCGCAAACGCTTTACACATTGCCTCTGGGATAAGCCTGACTGCTCTGCCAAGCTACCAAGGGGGTGAGCAGGGGTTATCTTCAGCGTGTAACTCCCTTGCCCTGACTAGAGTGGTGGGTTCTGCCTGGCTTAGGCGCATGCCCTAGCCAACCAGAAAACCAATTTCTAACAATTATTATCTGTCCATAGAGCAGCAGATCAGTCCCAGTTCCACTACCTGGGGGAAACAAAACTAGCAACATTTTCGCATTTCACTTACTGCACGAGAATTTCGCATACCTCTTTTGAGAACTTCCAGAATCATTCAGAAAAAGGCACCCAGATGTCTGAAAGAGCCATGGGAGCCTGAAAATGATAAACCTGCTATAATCAAATAACATACTATAATCAATATTGGATTATTAGGCTCTTTTTCACAGCTCATAATGAACACTTTAACAACACGCAGAGTGACAGTGGAAACATTTCTTTAGTGAAAGTTAACATCAAATCTAGTGGCCAATCTAAACTGTAATCTTTTATGGCTAATCTAGCTATGCAGTAGTTAACTTTCATGCATTTCTTCTTGATTGTCCCTATCTTCCAACTTGTTGTCCTTCTTTATTCTATTTTGTAGGACACCCTGCAAACTACATGTCACGTGTTACAAACAACATATGCATCCATACGTTGATAAGTACATGTACCCATAACATTTCCTCTATATTTTCAGATGCACTAATCTTTTGGGAATTTCTGTCTCAGTGAAGTGGTTCCCCAATATAGCTACAGAAAGCATACTTCGATGGGCAAGGGGATACACGCCTTCTCCAAATAAGCAGTCCAGGAGCAAAGAAATCACAAAATGCACTTGCAAGGCCACCACTTCAATTATGTGGTGCATTTGTTCTTGGCTCTTTCTTGAAATGAGTCTTTTCTACATGGTCAGATATCTGCAACAAACGTTATCACCTCATGTGAAGGAATGCATAACTCGCAGCTCAAAGAATTCTTTCATATTTTATAGAAAGGGAATTTAAAAAAATAAGAAAAAAAGCAACGGGTGCTTCAAAAGAAAGCCCGCAAAAAAAAGTCTCAAGTCTCAATTTTATCCCAGTCGGATTCTCAAGAGGTGGGTTAGAAAATCGGAGCTGGATTTAACACTGCTATGGAATCACGTAAGATATTTGTGTTTTTTTATGTGACTGAATTAATCAACATTAATTGTTGTCATCTCCCATGTGTTCTAGAACACCTAAAAATTCAACCCGCACTTCACAATAAATACGTACAAAAAGAAGTATGGGCCTCATTTACGAAAACCATTGCGTCACTTTTTTGGACGTACTGGCAGCGCAATGGGCTTTCTCACATTTACAATACCAAGTAATGTCACCCTGCCCGACTTTTCCTGACCTTGTAAATATGGGCCCCTTTCATGCATTATTCTGCGTAAAAGGGGCGTTCCATGGGTGTTGCTCTGCGTGTTTCCACTCAACATTCATGGAACCTGACACATTCCCAGATTTACAAAGTTTTGTAATGCTGGGAATGCGTCAGAATTCTACACCTCCCCAGGGGAGGCGTAGGAGTGGTGCAACGAGGAGAAATACTTTTATTTCTCCTCGTTTTTTCCTCTTTTTATGCGTGCTGCATAGAAAGAAGAAAATGCCATCAATTATTATTTTTGTGCAGGAAGGTTTCCCTTCCTGCACAAAAATAATCATCCTTGCAATGCAGGCACCCTTGCAACATGACGCAAGGATGTCTGCGGTGGCGCACGGCTGCTGTTTGTGCGCCGGGCAGGGGAGTAGGACAGGAATGGGCCGTATCTTGTAGATACGGTGCATTCCTGCCCTTTTATTTTAACGCAGCGCAGCATGAAGGCTTGCTGCGCTGCTCTGCGTCGAAATATAGTAAATGAGGACCTAAGGGCCAAATTTGGCGTTTGTTGGACGGGCTACTCCACCTTATTACAGGAGCCACAGAATATTCACTTGTAATCGCCTTATTATAAGCGCCACAGGATATACACACTTGCAATATGCACTTGTGAAAAGGTGGATGCGCCTTATTATAAGTGCAGCAGGATATACACTTGGGGGCATATTTACCAAAAAGTCACGCTGCGCAGAAATCCACCTTGCTGCGCTGTGCATCAGGGAAACGGCAGGAATGCACTGTATTTAACATAATACTGTGCATTCCTGTCTTTTCCTAGAGCTGGCGCACAATGTGCTGCCTAGCGCGAATGCAGGCACCCTTGCACTATGGTGCAAAGGTGCCTGTGTTGTAAGTAGGATTGTATTTGTGCAGGAAGGAGTACCGTCCTGCACAAAAACAATCCCCTGAGGCATTTTCCTCTTGGTATGTGTGCTGCAGGATGCAGCACACATAGAAAGAGGAAAACACGAGGAGAAATAAAGTTATTTCTCCTCGTTACACCTCCTCTGGGAAGGCATAGAATTTTGGCGTATTCCCAGGTCTACCAGTCATGGTAAATCTGGGAATGCATTAAAATCAATAGGTTTTGCATAGCAACACCCACACACCACCCTTGGAACGCCTCCCTGGAGTAGAGTAATGCAACGCAGTGATTTTGCACTGCATTGTGTTACTCTAGATTTATCAAGCCACTCTGGGCCATGAAAGAGAGCCTTGCGTGGCTTTATAAATCTCATCTTAAGGTTTGAGCCGCTTTTGCACCCTGTTGCATGGCGCTAAAGCGACACAACCCCTTGATAAATATGCCCCTCAGGGCCTAATTTGGAGTTTGTTGGATGGGTTACTCTCCCTTATTGCAGAAGCCACAGGATATACACTTATAATTGCCTCATTATAAGCGCCACAGGATATACACACCTATAATATGGACTTGATGAATGTGCCTTATTACAAGTGCCGCAGGATCTACTCTTGTATGAAGCACTTGGAATATGGTGAACCCTCCTTATTAAAAGTACAGCAGAGTTTGCACTTTGTATTCTGTACTTGTAATAAGGTGGACGCGCCTTAGAACAAGTGCCGCAGGATATGCACTTGTATTATGCACTCGTAATATGGTGGACGCGCCTTATTACAAGTGCCACAGGATATAACCTCCTATTGTGCTCTTGTAATAAGATGGATGCGCCTTATTACAAGTGCCACAGGAAAAATCCTTGTGATATGCACTTGTAATAAGGTAGTAGACAGATCCATCACGCCTGAGAGGAGTAACTCGTCCGCCAAATTCCAAATCAGGCCCTAAGTTGCAATAGTGACAGCACGGTCGAGAGTCAGAGCTGAGTTTATAGATTACAGTCCAGGGTTCTCCAGAGTCGGTCCTGGAGGGCCGGATCCATGCCAGATTTCTAGAATATCCCCATTTAGATAAATGTAGTTATCTTAAAATCTGGCATGGATCCGGCCCTCCAGGACCGACTTTGGAGAGCCCTGGATTACTCCATCAAAAAAAGAAGACATGTCTGACATGAATTCGGCCCATTAGACACGTCAGCATATTTTTAGAGCACGCTCGTGCTTTCTATTAAATGCTATTTCCTCTTTTATATACCATGAGCCAGTTTTGTATGTATTAACTGTCCTGGTATCACACAGATCTGCTGGCACAACACGTTATTCGCTGATGCCCTTGAGAAAGGACCACATAATCACGGCGTGCAGACAACAGAGTGCAGATAATGCACGAGGGGTGAGCGGAGTTCAATGCGCTGGTTACGGATGAGGTAACTACTGCATAGAATACACCGCCTGCTTCAATCCGTCTGCGGAGGCAGGAGATATTAGGAGCCTGCGAGGAAGGGTTATTGGGTGGAAAACGCGTAATTGTTTTTCGAGAGGTCAGTGTGCTCAGCTGTGAAAGGTGAGCCGCCATTTAAAGCACCGAGCTCCCCGTGAACAAGGACAATTCTTAATAGCAGAGAAAACAAACCCAGTAGTTTTTCGTTCCATTTATGCGTTCCAAGAGAACATGGAACAATTAAAGGAAGAAAAATGAGAAAAATGTTCGATGATTCTGGGAGTAGACTGTTGTTGTTTGTTGTTCTGATATCTATAGATTTTATTTAGGAATAAATGGGGACAAAATAGGAAGCATTACTAACACCAAAGTGTCTCAGTTGTATTTTAGCATGTGTATAGCCCTGCAGACTACTGAGGAGGCCTCATGCTGTTCTGGTTGATAGGTACGAGGGTACTTCATTTGTGGTGTATGGCTGGTAGAGGTTGGATTTATAGTGTGGTCTATGTAGGAAGCATTGGGTGCTGTGTTTGACGTTAGGTGGGAAGCAGCAGTTGGGTTGCTGTAAACTGGTAGCTGCGCATAAGCATAGAGCAAAGAAGAGTGGTGTAAGATAGAGTTAGGCTTGCAGATGCATACCATGATCTGCGTGGTTGGGTAAGAGTCTACCCTATCTGTTGTGCTTCAGTGGTAGCTTGTGGGATTTGTAGTGTGGAATGTGTGGGAAGTGTTGGGTACAGAGGGATGCACCAATCATGATACGGAGATCTGGGACCTGCGCTTACGCATTGAGAGTGGCAGAGAGATGTAGGGTATGTCCGATTACTTGGAGTCAAGGACTTTCTCATCACTTGAGGGGGACTCCTCACCACTGAGACAGCTAATACTATTGCCACCAATCTGCACTTTGTAAATAAAGTTTTGGTCTTTCAAAATCCTGGGAATAGTCGATTTTCAGTTTTTTTTAATGCCAGTTAGCTCCTCCCATTACCCCTTGCTATTCTGCAATAGGGTTTAAAACCACAAAGCAAATGATGATAGCAGAAGATTCTGGACAGGGGAAAGTGTGTCGCAGGACTGTTAGGATGACGACCCTTACTTACTTGAAGATTGCTGGTAAGCAATTATGGCATTACAACCTCTTCGGGTCATCCTAATCACATTCCTAACCTCCTGAGGGTATGCTAAGCCCAGGCACGTCACCTCAATCCACAGAAACAATGCAACTCCCAAATGTATTAGTATAAAACAAACACATCAAAAATATGCAGTGATAGAAATCAAAATCAGAATGCTGTTTGAGAAGGTACTCAAAATAGTGGACATCACATTTAGGGCTTGGTTACAAGTCTGGTGGTCCACCGACCGCCAGACTCACGGGGGTGTGGCAGTCTCCAGGCCACCCTATTACAATGAGGGCACTCGGACCGCCATTGCCCCGTCGCAGCCACCAGGGAACAGCGGTTCCCTGGCGGTGGGACGGTGGTGGTGCGATGGTGTAGAGGCAGTAATATGCTTGGTGGGACCCCCGCAGTCCTGCCAAGCATATTACAAGTATCCTCTATGCCACAGTATTCATGGCAGTTCCTCCTCCATGAAAACCGTGGTGGAGAGGAAACAAAGGGGGCCCTACAGGGCCCTCTGGTGCCTCATGCCATGTGGAGGCAGACAGGGGGGCACAAAATGTGCCCCCCTGTGTGCATGCACACCAGTTCCTACCCGGCATGGATTGAACAGTCCATGCCGGAACTGCTTTTGGCGTTCCCATTGCAGTGCCCATTTTTAGAGGCACCGCCATAGGAATGCCAAAAAAAAGCCCGCCACATAGGAGGAAACTTCTAATCTGGAGGGCGGCCCGACCGTTGATTTGGCGGTGCAACAGCGGGGCGGACCTGGCGCCGCACTGCCAAACTTGTAATCAGGCCCTTAGTCTGTAATGATGAACAAAAATGTGAGGTGAGGCCCACGTTGCTGTATGGCAGATCTCAGACTTTGACACACAAGAAACTTCAACCCAAGGATGTCAACACATTCTGATGTACCTACCAAGGACCCCTACAGGAAAGTGCAACCCAGTAACCCCAGAAGTGGCAAAGATGGCCAATTTGTCCTAACAAATGATATGGAAAGCTTCCTACCCCTGCTCAGAGCCAAAAAAGGTCACCAGAAAGCGGAAACCAGCACTGGAGAACTTGGTGGATGTCAGATAGACCAACAAAATCCAACAGACATCCTGGAAGTGCCAAGGAACCTTCTCAGAGGAGATAATATTCAGGCAGAACGCAAGGAGAACAACTCCAGGTGCGAGTGAAAATGGGCATGCCCCATTCACAATAAGATGATAAATCCACAGCAACTTAATTTTCCACAGATATTTTCTCTTAGTGTAAGTGGTCATTATCTTGCATTGTTGATGCTTCAATTCGACCCAGGATTAAAGTTTTCCTGCTTTCTTTAACTTTACCCAAGTTTAGGGCGTAAAATCAAATGACCAGAAAGAATTGTAAGGTAAAGTTCTTCTGTCACCAGATCCACACGATCCCTCTGACAACAAGCCAAAGTAATAGCCAACAAAAAATAGACTTTGGCAGAAAAAAAGAAAAGGATACCAAGTTCACAGGCACTAAGGGAGCCCCCTCAAGCCCTCGAAGGTTCTAAGACAGATCACACAGCAGAGTTGAATCACGCCTACATTGCTCACAACTGCAAAGCAGACACCCAGCCAAGACATCCACAGCAGTGACCGAAAATCCCATCTCTCTATGAGGCCTAAGGCTATGCATTACATGCGCAGAGAGGATGCCAACAGGACATTAATGAAACACATCCCGTAGGAATTTTAGAACCAATATAGGGTCACAGGAACTGGCATTCTGTCCTTAAAATATGCACCACCACAAACATTTTTACAATGGAGAGTATAAAAATCCTTCATGGAAGGGTGTTAACTCTCACCTTCCTGGTAGAACACAGACAGGGTAGGGATGCACACAGAAGAGCTTGCCATAGAAGAAGACAAGTGCCCAGTGGAAGGTGCACAGGAGGAAGAAGGGGCAATTTTGACAACAGAGGGAAGCAGGGATGGCTAGGCCAGTAAGGGCCATCTTTCTCCTGCAAAATCCTCCTGAGCACTTTTGGGAGGAGGGTAATAAGACGTAGCATGTACAGGACTCATTGGCAAGAGGGCTGCGGTGTGGAAACTCTGCCTTTCCAGAGGCCTAAGGCCTCCTGGCACCTTGTCTTCGAGCAATATTAAGAGAGAAGAGCATCTTACAAGCACATAAAGTATAGCCAGTGATCCACCAGCTGGAGAAACTGAATCTGAGTCTGGCCCAACATGGTAATCCAAGGACAATAGGAACACCAAGCACAGGCGAACCATTGGAATATTCTCAGACCCCGCCACATAAGTTATTAAGGGCACAAGCTTGGCCTCTGCCCACATCCACAGGAAGAGAGCCACCACCACCAGACTGAGACCTTGTTTCAAACCTTCCAATTGACATAGGAATAAGTCACTTGATTGTCCATGCAGACTAGACAAGCATGAATCCACAAGAGCAGAGCGAATGCTCAAAGGGTCAGGAATACAGCAGACAGTTCAATACGGTTCAATCAGTGGGCCATCTCAATCGGGGATCACCAGTTCTGGACCACCTAGAGTTCTCTGGTGTTGCACTACAACCTATCAAACTAGCATTGGTATTGGCCACCTAAGTTAGACGGGGAGTGAATAAAACTCTGGCAAGGAGGTTCAAGTCCACAAACTCCGAAGCCAGACCCACCCAAGAGGGGAAGAGTGATCAGCATCATGGCATGGAGATCTTGCCACATTCCAGTGGGTCAGGAGATGACAAGCCAGTGGCTTGAGGTACAGGTATGCCCACGGAACCATAACCATTTTTGCTGAAATGAAGCCCTGGTGTTGCAGCCAAGGCGAGGTCAGGTGCAACTCTAAGAGAGACAACAGGTGGAACCGACAGGTGCCCAAATGATTAAGAGGAAAAAACACCTCCACAGGTTGGGACAAAGCCTAGCAAGGATGCACAGCCGATCGCGGGCAGGTGAATGTGAGATCTGTTGCAATTCAGGAGAACTACAAACTCTTACAGGGGTCAAAGTGTCTTCCATACACTTGAACAATAAAGGAAGCGTAAGTTATCCAGTCATCCAGATAAGAAAACTATTGAATACCCTGAAGCTGTAAGAAAGCCATCAGTGGCACCAAACCTTTTGATGGACAACAATCTGAAAGGCAGCATGGGAAACTGGTAGTAATCTTCTCCCACATCAAACTGAAGAAATCTCTGGGAAGACCAATACTAGGGATGGAAATCTATACGTCTTGCAAGTCTAGGCCTAGATATACTAAGATTTTTCACCAGGGTTGTGTCTCTTTGTGGCGCAGCTCCCAACGCAAAATATTTGGCATTTAGTAAGCCACACAAAGGTACTTTGCGTGGTTGAGTAAATATAAGGTAATGCAATGCAGCGCATAGTGCTGACTTGCATTACTTTGCGTCGGGTAAGCATTATATGAGTGGGTGTTCCCATGCATCCATCCATGGATTTTGATGGAAACCTAGATTGCCAAAGACTTGTAAATACCCGACAGAGGCATAATGAGGAGAAATATCTTTATTTCCCCTTGTTAGTTCCTCTTTTTATGTGTGATGCATTCCTAATCACACATAGAAAAAGGAAAACGCCTCTAAGGATTGTTGTTGTGTAGGAAGGTATTCCTTCGTGCACAAAAACAATCCTGCCCATAAAGCAGGCACCCTTGCAGCATGGTGCAAGAGTGCCTGCACAGGTGCTAAGCAGCACACAGTGCGCTAGCGGAGTGAGAGAGCAGAAATACTCAATATCTTTGAAAATATGGAGCATTTCTACTCTTTCCCTCTCACAAAACGCAGTGCACCAAGTTCCCTTGTTGTGCTGCCTTGCTTTAATTAATAGTAAATTTTCCCCCTAAAGTCAATATAAAATTCACTGGTTAGACAGGATGAGCAATAGTCTATCGGGATGCCATCTTGAACTTCATTGATGAGGAGGCACCTCTGTCACTGCCCCATTTCCCTCAGAGATATGGCACTTATGAGCAGAGCACTGTTCCACCCGCAATGACAATAGGGGCCGTAATTACAAGGGTTGCAAAGATCAGACAGTTATATTTTTGCAGGTCAAACTTGCCGGAATATAAAGAGGGACAAGTGACACAGGCAGTGCATTTGCCTCTGCAGGAACATAAGAACCAAAGAACTCATCAGGATCCCCTGCAGACTCATAGGGGAAATTCAACTTGTCCCCAGTGGGCTGCACCATTTCCTGCAACTGATGTCCCTGCATCAATTTGCCATTATGAAGCTCGGGATCCAGCTTATCAGCCTCCTCCTCAGGCAATTTCTCTAAGTGGGGATGCTTAGCACTCTTCCGAGCCCACAGGACATAAATGAAGTCCAGGTCAACTATGGTCTGCGAGTGAGAGGGTGAGAATCAACATATAGTGGGGCATATTCACAAGGACTTATCGCCGAGTTATCGCCACCTTAACGCATCAAAAGTGGAGATGGATTTAACGCCCCATTCACAAGCGGGTGCAAACTGCAGACATCGCCAGTATTCCCGCGATAACTGCAGCAAATTTTATCCCCACGGGTGAAATCCCAATTAACAATAACAATAACACCACCAACTAACCCTAATGAGATGCAGAGTAGGCGTTCCCGTGCAAAAACACACGAAAACACCACTACACCACTTTCACAACGAACTGCCAGATCTGCGCTGCGAACCAAAACCACGCGATAAACCGCGGTAGCAGCAGCTATTTAACACCTGCCTCTTGCTGGTGTTAAGCAGGACGACTACCTGCAGTAGGCAACGGAGCCCCGCACACAGCCGAAGAACAACCAACGCTATGGAGCTACTCATCATGCAGCTTGGAGCCCCAACAGGGCCACAACACCCACCGCCACCACCCCCAGGACCCGGACCACCACCGAGGCAGCGCAGAGCAAGACAGCGGACCTACAGAAAACGCACCAGTCTCACAGACCTAACACCCGAGGAAGTCATTGCCCACTACAGGCTCAAAAGGAAAACCATCCTCCGCATCATGACCCACATCGGCCACAGGCTGACGGTCCCAACACAGCGGACAACCAACATCCCTCCGCAGACAAAGCTGCTGGCTGTGCTGCACATGTTGGCCTCTGGTACCTTCCAACCAACAACGGTCAGAGTCGGAGGAGTCTCACAGCCAGCCCTATCAAAGTTCCTCACACGTGTCCTGGATGCCATCATCAGCTTCATACCCCAGTACCTTCACTTCCCCCACACTGCGCAGGAACAGCTGGAGACCAAGCAAGGCTTCTACGCCATTGCTAGATTCCCACACGTGTTGGGGCCATTGACTGCACACATGTCCCACTTGTGCCCCCTGCGGACACTGCACACATCTACCGCAACAGAAAGCACACGCATTCCATCAATGTGCAGGCAATAGTGGACCACCGGGGAATGTTCACCAATGTCGTCGCAAACTACCCAGGCAGTGTGCACGATTCCTACATGTTCCGACAGTCCATCATCAACCAGCGCTTCCAGGATGGCATCTATGGAACTGGACTGCTCGTTGGTAAGTACCAAATCAACACACCACACACCTCAAAGCCACCATCACACAACGCACAACTGTGGGAATGCACAATTGACCAAACCACATACAACATGTCAATCAACATGCCCACCTACCAGACACGACAACACAACTCCATTGGGATCCTGGGCTTCCCATGTACACAAGCCAGCTATATCATGGCGCCACACAACAGCTGAACGTGTGGAGAGGCGGAAAGCAGGCATGTGCGAAGGATGCAAGTGACCCATGAATGGGAATGTACACAACGACAAGTGTGGCGTGAATGTGCTGGACAGACCTGGGTATGCAAACCACAGATATGTCCATGCAGACATTAACTGCTGGTGTCTGGGGAGTAGTGAACAGTGGACGCAACCATGTCACCCCAGGCTGTGGGTTAGATCGCGGAAATGTCGCTCGCTGCGTCCCCCCCTATGTGCGTGAGCGTAGTGGGTTGGCCCGGCTTACGCCAGGCCTGCACAGGGGTGTGGATGAAAACACCGTTTCCCTGAGCGTGGTGCTCTCCCGGAATGGCCAACGTCACTGCCAGGGCGGCGCCTCTCAGCCCGCCACGAGGCCGACGCCGTGAGCAGCAGGGCCTGCGAGCCTGTGCGCCTGCTGCACCCCAGGCCGCTGATACCCAGACCCGGCTTACACTGCAGTCCAGTATGTCCCACATCTAGAACTGAGTCTTCATTAATCAATGGCAAAGTTCATGCCAGTGAACGCAGGGAGAGGAGTGAGAGACAGATGCATTTCAGTCCGGTGGAAACACAGATCACCGTTACGGAGGAGGTCAACCACTCGCAAGGACTGACCTGGTGCCACTAACCCTGTGCGCCATGAGTCACCATCAGCCTCCGGCAGGACATTGTTGGTGTCTGAGCCTGTGGCCTGGGGGTTGTCATCAGCAACTGGCAGGTACGGACTTGGTGTTTGGCATGAGTCTGTGGCATTCATATCCGCCATGTTGCCGGACACAGCTGGTATGTGCCCTCTGCCTCATGCCCTGAGGGTACACCTTCCACACTCCCCCAAGACACTCCGCGAAAACCACCTTTGATACATACAAGACCCTGCTCTGCCCTCATGACCCTACCCCAGTCTCCCGCAAGTCAGCGTCCCATGGCGGTAGGCCCGTGTCGGCCGCTGTGCATCCGGGGCCACTAACTCTGTGCAACTCAAGTCATGCTCCCTTGCTGTTCGAACATTGCATTCCTGAGTGCCTGATGACTGTTGAAGTTGTTGCCAGCACCAGCTACTCCCTGAGGGCTGGCTTACACACACCCCACACACAGCCAGCACAGGCGTCACTGGACTAGTGGGCCTGCCAACACATCATGCCGAACCAAGTATTGACTCTTATCTCTCTGCACTGTCACAGGTGATCAAGGATATGCACTCTGCCCTTGGATGATGACACCCCTCCGAGACCCGAACACACCCGCCCAGAGGCAGTACAATGCGGCCCACATACGCACCAGGGGCATCGTGGAACGCACATTTGGCGTGTTGAAGTCACGTTTCAGGTGCCTGGACATCACAGGTGGAAGGCTCCTGTACAGCCCAGACATCGTGTGCAAGATGATCGTTGCATGTTGTGTGTTGCACAACATCTGTGTATGCACCAATGCCCCATGGATCCAAGTTCCAGAAGTACCGGACGATGATGAGGACGATGGAGCAGGTGGCCCACATGCCACTGCAGCTGCGGCAGGAATAGCTCGTAGGACCACCCTCATTGCCAATTTCTTCTCATGAGCACGTCACATTGTGGTCGTCCTTGGCAATCATGGGACAGTACAAAATGTCCACAAGCACGGCATGTGTGAATAATAAATATTTGCAGGTTACAGGTTGTACTTGTACATTATAAACACAACAAGGTCTGAACTCTATGAACAGTCCATCAACACTTTAAGGACTCTTAGGGGGGTCATATCTATTTGTTAATACCCCTTCCCAAACCAGATCTATTCCAATCATCAATGATCTGGATTGTCCCGACTGTTCTCATTTAAAAATCAATTGTCAATAACCACCAGACAATCATGTTCACTTCATTTCTCAGAGTGAACTAAGACAACGAGTAAAAAATACCCAACAACGTGAAAAAAATGTGAGAAAGGTAAGAAAGCACCTCACGTGAGCAAACCAAAAGGGCTCCTGGATGGTACTCGCCAGTAAGCCCACGTTATCATCATCGGTTGCTTTCTTACCCAAAAAGAATAAAGAAAGAAAAAGGTGTGTATAAGAAATCCACCGAGGTGGAAGGTCAAAACAACAGGGCCCCTCATTGTTTCCTGAAACCCCGTTAGCTAGCGATACAACAGCTAGAGAAGAATGGGATAAGTTAACCAATACCAAGAAACGTCAGATTAGGATTGCCCTGCACGGGGCGTTAATGACCGAGTACCTCCGGGCAGGTGCAGCACCACCAAGCTTGCTTGTGAGGATAGAACCGAAGATTTTTCTTGAGGATAAAAAGTTTAGAGTGGACTGGAGCTACATAGCTAACAAGTGCACACGAGATTGGTTAATCTTAATTATCAATACTGCAAAGAGACTCAGTGAGGAGCATTTAAAATAGATTTGTGAATTAGAAGAAGCAATCAAAGCTGATACAACAATTCAGGTTGTAAAGGAACAGTTAGATCGTATACAGAATGATCTAGCCGATTACAAAACCTATATGGTTAACCAAAAGATCAAGGGTTTAAGAAGGAACCTGGAGCGATTCACACATGAGTGGGCTTTTCCATATGTGGAGGAAAAGTACTACCAAGTAGGAGAGCAACAACAGGCCCAGAGATTTCAAAGAGGGGGTCTAGACAAACAAAAAGGACACCTCACAATTGGACATTTGATAACACCAGTAGTGAAGAGGAGGAGGTAGTTGAGCAGCCCTCTACATCTAACCAAAACAGGGTTAGGTTTACAGCACCGAATAGAGCGACTGAAGACTTGGGGGCCCTTATGAGGTCTTTTTTGGGTCAGGGCCTGAGAGGAAACAGGGGAGGAGGTTTGCAGAGGGAGAGCCAATCAAGGTCAACAAGTATGGCAGGCGTATTCACCCCGGATAACACACAGCAGGGGCAGGACATTCCAGCAACCTATGCTATAAATAATGTTGAAGGCTCTGGACACTCTCAGTCATGTATAGTTGGAGATATAATAGTGAATCTTTCAGACTTTGTACTCTCCGCAGAAGAAGCAAGGGTTCTGAATAAGGGGGTTAGGATTTGTTCCTACACCGAAGCATGATATTTTTAAATGCAGAACTGAATTACATGAACTGATGAGAAAGATTAAGATTAAAACATTTTTTGCGAATCAAAAAATTCAGACTCCCTCAGTGTTCTCTACGAATTTGCATCGTCCATCCCGTTTCTGTCCTCCTAGTTCAGGAGTAGGCCCTGAAGTGGCTGTCTTTGAAGAGCGTGTCTTTAGGGATATTGAAGCTTTGGAAGAGCAACACGACACAGCAGGCCCTTGCAATATGAATAAGAGTGACTGGCTTGCAGTAAAATCTCTCCAAGACAATAAACTCATAACAATAAAACAGGCAGACAAGGGTGGTGCGGTGGTGATACTCAACACTCAGGATTATGAAAAAGAGGTGCTGAGATTACTTGAGGTGTGTTCTAATTACCACCCAGTAGCACGCGATCCTACACCCCAACTTCAAGAGGCGATTGGGGTAATGGTGGCGGACGCGAGGGAGAAGAAGTGGATAACTAACAAGGAAGCTGACTTCCTTGTTAACGTAAGACCCAGGATGCCGGCATTTTACATCTTGCCGAAGATCCACAAAGCCCAGCGTCCGCCACCAGGACGCCCGATCGTCTCGGGAATTCAATCAGTGCTGGAGCCTTTGTCCCAGTTTGCAGATTTTTTCCTTAGGGAATCTGTCATTACCCAACCGTCTTTTGTGCAGGATACCACTGACGTGCTGAATATTCTGAGGACAGTGGAGTACAATCCTACCACCCAATTTCTGGTTACAATAGACATAGAGTCGTTGTATACCAGTATACCCCAGGATGCCACGCTGGTGGCAGCAGCGCGTGCTCTTGGGGGTTTGGAATGGTTTTATGATGTACCTCAAACATTTGTATTGCAATGTATAGAACTTGCATTGACAACATTTTTTTTGCATATAAAGATCAGGTGTATCTTCAGGTGTCAGGGACATCAATGGGGGGCGACATTCGCCCCGAGTCTGGCCTGCATCTACGTGGGCCAGTTCGAGGAGAATGTCGTCCACCATTCGTCTAACCCCTTCAGGGAGAACCTCTCCCTTTGGAGGCGGTTTATAGACGATGTCCTCTGTATATGGATTGGATCAGAGGACAGACTTTTGGAATTTCTCACATGGCTTAATGATCAAGATGACTGTCTCCACTTTACGTGGAATATAAATAAAGATACCGCTGTCTATCTGGATATAGACATAAAAGCAGAAAACAATGGGCTCACTACAACTGTGCATCAGAAACCGACAGATCGGAATTCGTTACTACACTATAGATCATTTCACCCTCGTGCCCTCCGGGATAATTTACCGGTTGGGCAGTTTTTGAGATACCAAAGGAATTGCTCCTTAACGGGCTCGTTTGTGAAGCAGTCAGAAGACCTTGTGGTTAAACTGCAGGATAGAGGCTATCCAAATAGTGTGATCAGGAAGGCCCGGAAACGTGCCTTGAATACACCTCGAGAGGCATTGTTGGAAAGGGTTAGTAAGCAGAGGGATGAGTGTGTGCCGGTGGTTACAACTTTTGACCCCCTTTCTACCCAAGTTTGCCAAATTATACGCAAGCATTGGTCTTTGTTGGACAGTGGTGGTAGAAAGATGCCTCCCCCGAGATTTGCATTCAGGAGAGCCCCCAATTTGAAGGACAAGTTGGTACATACTCGCCCTGTCCAACAATTCAAAGAGTCCAAACTGCCCACTGGACATTTTAGATGCAGTGGTTGCTCGGTTTGTGGGCTGACAGAACCAACCAAGAGTGTGGTATTGGGGAGTGGTAAAACTTGGTTTCTGAATAAGTTCAGTAACTGCAACACCACACATGTGATCTATAGGATCACATGTGTGTGTGTGGGTTGCATTACATAGGGCTTACCAGTCGGAAGGTAAAGGTGCGAATTCAAGAGCACTTAAGTACCCTGAAAATTGGAAAACTAACTACCCGCTTGGTCCAACACTTCCGTGAACTTAAACATGATCTCAGGGATCTGAGATGGACGGTGTTGGAAAGGGTAGTTCGGGAAAGGCATAACATTGATGAGATTCTGGCCAGGAAGGAGGCAAGGTGGATTTTTACAGAGCGAGTAGATCGCCATGGGTTAAACGATTCTATTGAATGGAACAAGATTGGTTAGTGAAGGGACCCTAGTTGAGGGTCTATGATTATTCGTTTGCCCTATAAGTATTTGTGAATCATGAACTCTGTAAAAAGATATGAGTACGAAACATAAGTGTCATTTGAATAATCCCTAGATAGGAGGAGGTGCTTAGTAAAAATAGTAGATCAGAATAATTGTGTTTAGTATAAAACAGCAGACCAGAATAATTATTTCCGATTAAAGAATCAGGATTTTGAATAGTGAGTGAATAAAGTTGGGTTTTTAGAATATAAGCAGGTTAAGATGGCCGCCGCTTTTAATCTGTACATATATCTGTCGGTAACTACACTCCATTCCGGCATGAGGAGGGGTAGTAAAGAAACTGGTGGTGTAACACTCTAATCTTCAAGTATTATATATACATGTGCAGCATTTTATTTTAATAATACAGGCTTCCTTTGATAGCGAGTGAGCGTTTTCCATATAAGAACATATAGGAATATAAGCAGGTTAAGATGGCCACCGCTTATTTCTGTAGTTAACTATACTCCATTCCGGCATGAGGAGTGGCAGTAAAGAAACTATTGGTAAAACACTCAACACTCCAAGTTTAATATATACATGTGCAGTAGTTTACTTGAATAATATAGGCTTTGTTGATAGCGAGTGATTGTTTTCCACATGTTAAGATGGCTGCCGTTTTGGTTCACACGTTTTCTAGCGTTGTATGCGCATCACGTGGTGACCTGCATGCTTTTGATTTGCCGGGAGAGTAAGTGCGGGTCAGACGGGATGGACGATTCAACGCACTGAGACGGGAGTCTGGCGGTAAGGAGGTTCCAGTTGGGGGCTCGCTAGAACATAGAGGCACATAGTGGTGGGTGCCGTGGTCGAATCCTGAGAGGCGACCCCTTAAATGGAACAGGTCGCGCTATGTAGAATATGGAGATTAAGGTGCAGCGCGACGTTTGCAGATAGAATGATTTTGCACTTGTGGAATGCTTTACGTGATCGTCACCATAAATGCCTCCCAGGTTTTAATAAGTTAAAAACCACCTTGGGCTGCAGGGACTTCATAATCAATTGGGAATGAGTATACATTGGGCAGCAGTCGTGAATGGTGTATGAAATGTTAATCGTTATCTTGAGACATATAATGGTTAGTGCAACCCATTGTATATATTCGCAGGAGAGGATCGACAATTGCGATCTTTTGAGGGGAACGCGACCAATTGGCGCATGGTTCCGAATCAGATGTGGTTGTAGGTACGCTGGACATGAGCAACCACAGGGTAACTACATGAATAAACATAGTGGGTTATTTTAGATTGGGGTCCTATTGATGAAAGGAGCATTTGTGAATGGCTTATTTCTCTTTGTTTTTATCATTGTCAATAACCACAGATTGGGTGTGAAAAGGACTGAGGTGAGGACTGTTGCCCCAGCAGCCCTGATGAAGTTGCATTGACGGTTTTGGCAACGAAACATGTTGGCTAGTGACAAATAATAACGGCCATGTGTATGCCTTGTTTTTAAATTGAGGACACTCACAACAGTGAATAAATAGTGGTGTATGTGAGTGCCATCTCGTTTTTAATATATTGAGATACCAATTATCTGTGCACGCTTGGGGTTAATCAAACACTGAGTGAACTTTGCAGCCTCAGTGTTAGGGGTCACATAAATCTGTTGTTTTGACCTTCCACCTCGGTGGATTTCTTATACACACCTTTTTCTTTCTTTATTCTTTTCGGGTAAGAAAGCAACCGATGATGATAACGTGGGCTTACTGGCAAGTACCAATTGTGCATGTGTGCCATTGTGCCCATCTCCCCCCGTCCCCCCACTCCCTGGTCGGTACGCACCCTGTTGATGTAGTGCCGGGTCATGTTGGGCAGTGTCCGGATCCCCAACTCCTGTCACCGTCTCCCGACTGATGACTGTGGCCACCATCTTCTCCATGTCATTCAGCTCCTGGTGTTCTGCTGGCCCCCTCCTCCGAAGTGCGTTGCTGCTTTCATGTTGGCAGCGAGTTTCTGCTTGGTTTTGCCATTCACATCAATCCAGCGCCTCTTGTCCTCTTCCATTGTCCTCCTCGGCGCTGCGACGGCATTCACATGGTCCGAGATGGTGTGCCATCTTTGCCTCTTTGTTGCCAATGACACGTTGGAGGTGACGTACAGTTGGTGGTGGTGTTCTATCTCATCCGTGACGATAATCGTGTTTTCCTGCGGACTGTACCCTGTCTTCCTCTTCCTCTTCTCATTGCCCTTCCACGAGCCCTGGATTCCTGGGTGTTCCTCCGTGGGGATTGTGGGGTTCATGTTGTCCTCTGCAGTCGGTCAGGGTGCATCCGTGGTACTCCGCAGTTCATTTCCTTTTTAGTGGCATTTTCCCTGTGCTGTTCTTGTGCTTTTTCCCGCATTACGCGTGGGTATTGCTGGCCTCTTGCTGGTTATCACTGTTTTCTTATCGCGTTTGGGCCCATCGCGTCTTTTTACGTGTTGGGGTTTGTGTTTTTATCGCCGTCGCAGTGGTTGTATCGCGGACATTGGCCGCGGTTTCGGGAGGCTATCGCATGGTACCGCCGTGTTGTGAATTCCACGTTAACACGGGGTTATTTTCCCGCGATAGACTGCGATGTGTGAAGTTGCGTTAACATTTTTTGGAGATGTTTAGCGCACGTTCTTGTGAATATGCCCCAGTGTCTCTTCTGGAACCCAAATCTCTTTTTGTGATATGGGTGTCGGTTTGCCTTTCTGTATGTGTCAGACTCTTTAATGTGTCTGTGGTAGGTGCTTTAGTGTGTGTGTCCATTACCTGAAGTGTTCTAATAGTGCTCTGGTCCGCACTCTATTTTAGTGTCAGTCTGAACTGGAACATCCTTCTTTAGAAAATGTGCCCAAAGTTTTAGTTGAAAAAAGATGGATCCAATGGCATTAATTGTCAGGTAAATGATCCAGAAGGCCTTGAATGAGATGCATCTGGCCAGAGGAAGCCAGTAGGGAGTTTGCAGTGGAAGAGAAAGGTTACGCAAGGGTAAATGAAGGAGTTGTTAGACAGCCACATTTTGGCATCATCTGAGTCTGAGGAGTAGGTAGAGGGGAGGCCGAAGGTATAGTCCATGGCTGTAAACTTGGCATAATAATCGAAGGCTATGATACACAGCATTGTGAGGGAATGGACAGGGCGGCAAGCAGCGCAGGGACAGAGGTGGCAAGCAGTGCAGGAATAGGGGCAGCAGGCAGCGCAGAGACAGGGACAGCAGGCAGTGCAGGGACAAGGGCGGCACACAGCACAGGGACAGGGGCAGCAGGCAGCACAGGGGCAGGGGTGACAGGCAGCACAGGAATAGGAGCGGCAGGCAGCGCAGGGACAGGGCGGCAGGCAAAGTACCTTAAGCATCAGGCTAGGCGAAAGAGGGGTGGCCCAGCATAGCCTCCTCTGTGCACAGACGGGACTGACCTTGCTACGCTGCACTGCGTGACAAGGAGAGTGCAGGAATACGCCGTATTTAAGGTAATAGGGTACATTCCTGTCCTTTCCCTTGTGCTTGTGCCCTTTTAGCAGCCTAGCACCAATGCAGGCACCCTTGCACCATGGTGCAAGGGTGCCTGCGTTACATGCAGGATTGTTTTTGTGCAGGAAGGGGCACCTTCCTGCACAAAAACAATCCTGGGAGGCATATTCCTCTTTCTATGTGTGCTGCAAAATGCAGCACACATAGAAAGAAGAAGAAACCAGAAGAAATAGAGATATTTCTCCTCGTTATACCTCCCCTGGGAAGTTGTAAGGTTTTGGAATATCCCCAGGTTTTTAAGTTCTTGTAAATCTGGGGATGTGTTAAAATCCATGGGAGTTTTTCATGGGAACACCCATGCAATGCCCATGGAATGCCTACCCCGGGCAGAGTAACTCAATGCAGTGATTCTTGAAGCAACTCAGAGCCACACAAATTTGCTTTGTGTGGATTCAAAAAACGGACTTAGAGGTTTGCGTCACAAAGCACCACATTGCGTCGTGCAAATGTGACACCAGCCTCTCATAAATTAGGCCCTCGGTGTGTGCAGCCTGTTCCTTGGTCATATGACTGGGTGTAGTTGGAAGTTGGATTTGTTTATTCCTCCAAGACAGCTTTACAATAGAGGGATCAGATGTGCCTGGATGAGCCATCACTGACAGGATGGGGGCGTAGCTGGGCACAGCGCCACTGTTAGAAATGGGATTTCTGGTTGGCTAAGGCTTGCGCCAAAGCCAAGCAGAAACCACCAATCTAGTCAGGGCGAGGAAGTTACACACCCAAGATAACCCCTGCTCACCCCCTTGGTAGCTTGGCACGAGCAGTCAGGCTTATCCCGGAGGCAATGTGTAAAGCGTTTGCGCAACACACACACAGCGCAACACCCAAGGCACACTACAAAAGGAACTCCACACAAGGATATATATAAAAAATAGCCTTTGTATTATCATAACACATTAGAGTAGTACTCACATACAATACACAGTGCCCACTGGCACGGGACAATATTTACAGGGGATTATGTACACATGACAGGGCCCCGTGGGCCGCTGTCAGAACCATCACTGAGTGAACATATTACAAATGTAGGACATATCACGTACAACCAGTAATCACTGGCGACCACTGTACTTAGCATCAGCCTGTAACATAAACCATATTATGCACAGCATTACCTTAGGCGCAAAACCTTTGCGCCACCCTCACCAGCATAAATACATTATGCAATCCTCTCATAAGTCTAAAGGCATTAGACAATAACCTCCTAAGCATAATTCACATTAGGAAATAATCTCAGGGGAAAATAGCTCACCACCTAAACGCATTAGGAAGTAATAACCTCACAAGCATAGAAACCACATTTTAGAGGTATGAAACAGGGTGCGTAAACCATAGTAAATGCATCACATTTCCTAGCACCACATACTCACAGTAGCACATAACCTCATAGTAGAAAGAACCATAGCAGAGGTATAAATCACATTACCACATAGTCTCCTAAAAAGACCATAGCAGAGGTATAGAACAGGGTGCGTAAGTCATACTACATACATGACATTTCCTAGCACCACATACTCACAGTAGCACATAACCTCATAGTAGAAAGAACCATAGCAGAGGTATAAATCACATTAGCCTATAAATCCTGGGAAAGAGGCTTCACTAACACCCAAATCACATTAGGGCCTGGCGCCCTATAAACCTAACAGTCCCCCTGGGCCAACTGGCCCTGTCTAAAGGGGCTCAAATGCCCTGTGTCCCAAAGGTCAGGCGCGCTGCCAATGCAGCGAAAGTCAAGGGTGCGCAATCTGCACACAACCTAAACGTTGCAGCTGCCCACTACTTGCTGGGCAGCTGGGAAGGTACTGGGGCAAAGGAGTGCAGCTCACTCCTAACTTCCACACATGTCCCCTGAAAGAAAGAATAACCTAAACGGTGCAGCTGGCACTAATTGCTGCACAGCTGTAAATGTATAAATGAGGCATGGGCTCTCAGTGGCCCTTAAAACAAATTATGCCCCTTTCGTTGGAGCCACATGGGCTCAGGAACAAATACAAAGCGCTGGAGCCACGCACGGGCTCTAAGAACAAACCTGTCCCCAAGCACTGTAAGTATCTTTATATATAGATATGTAGACTTATCACAAGACCAATAACTGTCAAAGCCACAATACTGTCAAAAATAGGATACTGTTGAAAGGCTGTCAAAGAATAGTTCAAAGGTTGTAGAAATAAGGTTCAAATTCAAAGCAGGGGTCTCTGCGACCCTTTCTCTCACAAAGTACCTGGATTTAGTAGCAAAACCAACAAAATGTCGCAAAGAAGTTGTAGCGATGAATCTCGGCACGCGAGGCCGGCGATGCGTTGAATCCTTGCCGCAAGGGAGGATGATGCGCCGATCTGCTTTGCGTGCGGAGGTGATGCGACAAACTTCTGCACGCTAGGCCGCCGATGCGCTGAGGCCTTGCCGCGAGGGCGAAGACGATGCGACGATCCTGTTGCGTGTGCGAAGACAATGCGACAGATTTCTGCACGCTAGGCCGCCGATGCGATGACTTTCTTGCCGCGAGGGAGAAGTCGATGCGACGATCCTGTTGCGCTGTGCGATGGTGTTGCGATGCGAAGAACGGCGCTCCGCGAGGGAGCGACGGAATCCGGTGTGATGCGATCAAAATGACGGACGCACGGTGTCCGCAAAGCGATGACTTGAAGCGATGATTTCTTTAGGGGTTGCGAGCGCTCGGCGACAGCAGCGCGATGACTTTTCCAGCGCGTCTCAGCTGCAGCGGCTCGCAAAGGGGCGTTAGCGACGATTTCGTGTTGCGAGCACCCAGCGGCAGCGGCGCGATGATTTTCCTCACTCTCTCGGCTGCAGCGGCTCACAAACGTGCGTTAGCGACGAAATGAAGTCTACTGGGCCTGAGACTTCAGTCAGGAGGCTAGTTCTCTCTCTAGCCCTTGGGTGAATGCTGAAACAAAAATAAAAGTCCTCTCAAAGGTCCTTTTCCCTCTTCTTCAAGGTCCAGAGGTCACTGCTGCAGGCCAGTGCAAGAAACAGCACACAAGCAAAGGACAGTCACTTCCTGCAGATTCCTCCAGTGGCATGGACAGAGGGTCCTCTTCAGATCCAGGAGCAAGGCAGGGCCCAGGGAGGCCAGCCCTCATGGCAGCCCCCTGGGCCCCAGCAGCAGCACGCCCCTGCAGGAACAGCAGCCAAACACTCAACAAGAAGCTGGGGTCACAGCCCCTTCTTTTATACACCAAAATCCCTTTGTGACACAGCACAGGGCTGGGGAAAAACCAGATGCAACTGGTTTGGGGGAGCTTTGGAGCACTTTGTTTTGCTCAGCCCTCTCTCCTTTCACAGGACAGGCTAGGAACATCAGACACACCACAGGGGGTGGAGCCAGCATTGTACAGGGCAGGCAACATCCTATTCAGGGTCAGGGGATATCTCCTCCCACCACTCTCAGCTCAGGTGTCCTATTCAGCTCAGCGCTGACTCACCCTGCCCCTCCTGCAGCCACACACACCTCCCAGCTCCTGTCACTCACAGAGCCAGACATGTAATCCACATCAGGCAGGCAGACACAGAGCACACATAAATGCCAACTTCTAGAAGTGGCATTTCTACACCAGTCACAAGAAATCTGCGCACACCATTGCGCAGCATTTATTCTCACGAATTCAGACATACTAGACTTGACCAGGCTGCACCTCTCATAACAGGAATTACCACTAGCACACAGATCCTCAATGCATTCCTATGGGAGGCAGGTCAATCTCACTAAATGGACACAGTGCGCGCACGCACTTGGCACTGGACCACAGTGTCCAAGTGCCCAGAGGTCTAAAACTACTAACACCAAGTTCTATATAAGGCAAAAAGTTCAGGGGTGAACCTGCCAAAAAGGGCCAGGTCCAACAGCCACTTACAAATCAATTGGCTGCCTTCACACAAAGGATTTCACACCACTCCATTGTTCATGCAGCCAGGATGGATCCAGGGCAGTGGTGGCAGGAAACTCCAAGCACTTCAAAGGGAATTCTCTAGAAAGTTTTCTTACTTCAGAGAAGGCACCAGATATAAAAATAGGACCCTCAGACCCACTCTTCAGTTCACTTTCTGGACCTGTGGAAGGACTTTCAGAGGACTGCCTGCTGTGATGACCTGCTGTGTACTTCAGAAGACTGCCTTGCTGCACCTGGAAGGACTTGTCTGCTGCCTTAAGCCTGCCTTGAACCCTCAGAGGCCTGCTCTGGTGCTTGAGCCCTGTTTCACTTCTTGTACCCAGAAATACTAGAGTGACTTCTGGGACTAGTTGGCTGGCCTCCTGATGAGAGCCTCAGGGACAGAAAAGGCTTCCACCATCTTGAACCCGCACCTGGACCCAACCTGAGGGAGTCCTGACCCTGCAAGTGATTCCTCCTCAGTCCTGGAACCTTGGGAGTGGTGCTAAAGGTGCCCAAATAGCCAAAATCCAAAACTTGGCACTTGGAAAATGTTTAGCTAAAAACTGCTCTGAGAACCAAGAGGAGACTGGGACCAACCTCCTTGTCTATCTGCCCCAGGTGCATCATCGGTCGGCCTGACTTCATGGCAGCTCACACTATGTTCTTCTCCACTGCAGCAAATACTGTTCAGCTGTCTTTTGCTGAAAGGGTATCCATCTACAGCCTCAACCAGCTGGAGATTTTTGACATCCAAAAAAGAGTCTAAGTCCGAATGTGAAAAACTTCACCACAACTTTGTCCAACGGTTTCCCGACGAAGACGCCTCTTCCTCGGACACCGCCTGCAGTCTTGCCCCACTGAACTTTACTTTCTCCAGAGATTTTTACTGAAATGTCTTCGCAGTCTAAGAGTGAGCACTGACGTGGCCCAATCCACTTCTGGTATCTGACCCATGCTTCATCGCGGTTGCTTTGACCCGGTCTGGCGAGACTAGATGTCCACAGTTGGCGCTTTGATCTTTTAGCCCTTGTTGAAACCTTAAACTTTAAAACTTCATAACTCCGATTCTACTGATTGAATTTCTGTCATTTTGGTATCAAATAGTTTGTTAAAATGTACTCTGTATTTCTAAATAGATGTTGGATTTTTCTTGATTGTGTTGTCACTTTATTGCTGTTTTTACATATTGCCTCCACGTTAAGCCTGACTTCTTTTGTGCCAAGCTATCAGAGGGTTTAGAACAGGTTAATTTTGTGATTTCAGTGGTTCACCCTGACAGGGAATGTGGGCGTTGCTTGAGCAGGGTTAATAGCCCACTCAACCGGCAACCCAATTTCTCACATTGGTGTTCAGTGGTGGGATCCAGTATTTGTGTTTGCGCAGTACCATACAGTGATTTGTGTAGCATAAAAATCCCATATAGAATATTTTACACCAGAGTGGACCTTTTTTTAAATACTTCCCAATTGGTTACTTTGGCGTTTCTAAACGTACTCCCATTCTACCTAACTATCTGCACCTGTGTCCCTGCCTGCAAGGATGGAGCACCCAAGGAGGCCATCCTAGAGCCTACCAGGGAGGACATTGCCTCTCTAGGAGAGCTGCCTAAGCTTGCCAGATGGCAAGTGGAGGGTGGGCCCTCCAGGGAGGAGTTCTGCAAGGCACAGAAAAAAAGCCCAACCCTAGAAAGCATGAGACAGCAAGCTGAAACCCAAGCAGCTGGAGACACCTCATTTATTGGGAGAATGACCTGCTGTACAGTAAGCCTAAGGCACCTGTACAGGGGGCAACATGTGTGTTGGTGGTCCCCCAATGTTACAGGGCTTTCCGACTGGGGTTGGCTCATGAAATTCCCCTGGCAGGACATCTGAGGCAGAACAAGACATTTGCCAGGCTTGTCTCCTACTTGCATTGGTCCCAGATAATGACTTTCTCAGATACATTCTGCAGGACATGTCTCACCTGCTAGACCAGTCTGACAACAGGGAAAAAGCTAAAGTATCCCCTGAATTCCTTACCTGTCATTGGCACCCTTTTTGAAAGAGTGGGCATCCACATTGTAAGAAATGCTTGAGCCCCACCTTGTTCAATATCTATATGGCCCCGTTAGCGAAGATTGCAGAGCACTTTGGCTTTGAAATTATATCATACGCTGATGACACCCAGCTGATGCTTACTATAGGACAAGACCTGATAACAGCAAAAAAAGTTTTGCATCAGGAATGCTAGCAATCTCCAACTGGATGACTGAGAACTGTCTCCAGCTAAACCCAGAAAAGACGGAGATTATGCTACTGGGGAAAAGCCCCCTCCATCTGGTTGGACGACTGGTGGCCACACCAACTGGGTGCTATTCTGGTGCCCAAACAAACTGTAAAGAATCTGGGGACAAAACTAGATCAAGCATTAGTGATGAAAGATCAGATCGCGGCAACTACGAGCGCTTGCTACTACAATCTGTGCAGAATCTTTCCCTTTCTCCCCACGACAGTCTGTAGAACACTGGTCCAGGCCATGGTGATACGTAGACTGGACTATGGAAATGCTCTTTTGGCAGATGCTAGTGAATCACTGCTCTCAACTTCAGGTGGTCCAGAACACTGCGGCCAGGCCTATTCTGAACCGCCCTTCTGGAACTCGTTCAGCGCCTCTGCTGAAGGAACTGCACTGGCTACCAGTGAAGAAGCGTACCCAATTTAAGATCTGTTACCTCAAGTACAATGCCCTAAAAGGCAAAGGCCCGTTCTATCTCCAAAAAAAGATAGCCTACACCTGAGTCGCAATCTTAGATCTAGCGACAAAACCTTACTATGTGTCCCCCGCATCCGTCAAACACGCACTAGGGGTAAGGCCTTCTCCTATCTTGCCCCAAGGTACTGGAACAAACTTCCTCTAACCCTGCGATCCACCCCCACATACTGCAAATTTAGGAAACTACTAAAAGCCTATTTATTCTGAATCCATCTGGTACGCACCTCCTGTTAGGATCCGCAACGGCGCCGAGATGCCCCCGGGTGAGTCGAGCGCTATAGCAAATGATGTTAACATAACATAAGAAACTTAGGGGCATATTACTAAGGTCCGGCGATAATTATCGCTCAGCGCGCTTAGCGCGAGGATAATTATCGCCGGACTAACGCTGAATTTTATCACTGAGATAGCGTGCTATCAGCAACGCTCATCTCAACAGTGATAAAATTGCAAGCGCTAACTGCCAAATGTGCGATTATCGCTGGAAATCCAGCGATAATCACACAACTTTTGGCGATAGCTTGCTGATAGGGCAGGACAGACTCAGCCATGATATCCACCTTCCATTGGATATCATGGCTAAGTCATACTGAGAGCAGGCGTTAGAAAGTAGCGCTAACCGCGGTTAGCGCTACTTTTCTAATCGCTCTGCATGTTCGCCTGCAGCTTGATAATAGGAGAAATGTCGGTTAGCGACATTTCTCCTGTTATCCTGGGAAGGAATGCCCACTTTGCATCTCATTAGAGATGCAGAGCGAGGCGTAGGGAAAACGGGTGCTAACATGCGTTAATGCATGTTAGCACCCGCCTTGGTAATAGGGCGGTAATATTATCTCCGCTTTTTTGGCTCTTAAAGCCAAAAAAGCGGAGATAATGGCCCTTGCTAATATGCCCCTTAGACCCCAAAACTGCATTAGGTAATAGGTTTATCCTGGTTTTGGTGGATCATGCCACTAGATACCTAGAGTCCATCCCTCTGAGGATTGTGACTACATCTTCAGTGGCTACGGCCCTGATGTGGATTTTCACCCTAATAGGGTTCCCCAATTAAGTGGTGTCTGACAGGGGCACCAACTTCATGTCAGCATACATGAAGCCCATGTGGGAAGAGTATGAGGTAACCTACAAGTTCTTCACACCCTACCATCCCTAAACCAATGGGCTTGCTGAAAGGTTTAACAAGATCCTGAAAGGCATGATTATGGGCCTGCCTGAGCCCATGAAGCAGAAGTCGGATGTCCTCTTACCATGACTGCTCCTTGCCTATAGGGAGGTGCCATGGAAGGGATACAGTCTCTAAGGACACCCTGTTAGGGGACCTCTCAGTCTAGTGAAGGAGGAGTAGGAGCAAGGTCCCAAGAAACCCCCCCAGTATGTGGTTAACTGGTGTGCTAGCCCTCAGAAACCAGATGACCACGTTTTGTAAGAAGGTTTCTGAGAACTCTGGTATGACTAGAAGGCCACTCTGGTAGAGTTTCAGCCTGCCAAGAAAGTGAGGGTTATGGAGTCAGACGAGCCCATGGCCCTCCAACACCTTTGGACAGGGTCCTATGAGGTTCTTGAGAGGAAGTGGGATGCCACCTTCTTGGTGGACCTCAAGACCCCCAGAATCCACCTAACTCTCTAGCTGCTAGGCCTTTTCCCCCTAGAATGCTAAGCCCTTTTTGGCTATTTGGGGCAGTTCGCACTTAGGCCTCCTTAACTTTGTTTCCACATAATTTGTGTCTTTTTCTTCCAACATCGTGGGGATTCTAAAGGGCCCACAAGGTTTGTGAATTTCCCTTGAGGGAAACAAGAAAATAGCCAAAATCTAGCTAAACGTTGTGTTTTGGGGAGAAAAATAGGAAAAAGTGCTCTGCAAAAACGTTTTTACCTAAAAATGGCATCAACAAAAGGTTAACTGTGATAAAGTCACCATCTTCCCAGCTTTCAGGAACATGCAGAGTTGAATCAAAAATCCTATTTTTTTAACCACAGTTTTTGGCATTTTTCAAAGCTGTAGCCCTATTCCTTATTTTTGTGTTTTAAACATACTTCCAGTTTGTGTGGAAACCGCTGTGAAAGCCCTCGGTGATCCCTGAAAGCTATAGATTTTTAAAAAGAAGCCAAAATTCTGAATTCAACAAGGGGTTATAGGTGTAGATCCCTCAGTGTTTTTCCAAAGAAACTAACTGTTGAAATAGAACATTTGGCTAAAATGAGCAGGGAAAAAAGCGGTCATTTGTGACAACATTTTCATTTGTAACTTCTTGGCACGATGAGCGATTTCCAAAATCCATATACTGTAACGTCCGCTAGACCCTTCTGTTGTGGGAACATATAGGGTTTGTAGGTTTTCCTCGAACCCAGGGTACCCAGAGCCAACAACTGAACTGCACCTCACAATGGTTTTATATTGTGTACCATATATAGAGCGAATCATTTGGTAAAATGTAAAGAGTGAAAAATGGGTAACAAGGAAACCTAAGTATTTCTGAAATGGACACCAGATACAGAGTTTAGTAGCAGTGTACAAGAAGCCACACAAATGGGGTAACTTTTATATCGGGGCAAGTGGGGATACGCGGGGTGGTAGGAATTTTGTGGATCCCTGAGGTTTCTGGAAGTTTACGTCACAGAAATACAAGGGAAATGTGCCATGCAAGTTTGAGATTTGCATGGCATTGTGGGTAAGAAAACTTTGTAGGATCCAGGTGAGGTGCACCACCCTGGACTCCTCCAGATGTCTAGTTTTCAGAAATATGTGGGTTTGGTAGATATCTCTATGTGACCACCCAGCGTGGGCACAAACACCAGAACTACCCCTATTGTCGACTTCTCCATACTGTGTTTTGGGGTCTTTTGTTTCACGGGCACTAGGTCCAGCCACCCAAGTGGGTAGTGTTTTTATTGGGACAAAGGCGGGGAATGCTGGGTGGTAGGAATTTTGTGGACACCAGTGGTTCATGGAAGTTGATATCACAGAAATGCAAGGAAAATTAGCAATTTTAGTAACAGTTTGAGATTTGCAGGGCATTGTGGGTAAGAAAATGTTATGGTATCTACACAAGATGCACCATCTTGGACTGCCCTGGTGTGTAGTTTTCAAAAATGCCTGGATTTGGTATGTTTCCACAGGTACCAGCTGACCTGCGTCTGAAAAGGGCAGCCATTCAGAATAGAAGTAGGATGGTATTTTGACTTAGCCACACTCTGCTACCCATATCTAAAAGAATCAAAATTTCCCCTCTTGCCATAGGGATGGGGATGCTTTAGTCCCGGGGTGGAGGGGGGAGGCAGAAAGACTCTATTGCCGGGGGTGGATTGAGGCCATTTACTCAAAATCTTGCTCCAGAGGGACAGCAAAGCCACTAGACAGCAGGGGAGAAAATATGCCCACAAAATGAAAAAGGGGGTGAGTTGGTTCATACAGGCATCATGCAGCGCTCAGACACCAGAATGAATGTATCAGTCTTTTTGCCCCACTGAGGGTAATTGAAGGTGTTTTCCCAAAATCTGCCCCTGGGGGACAGAAAGACCACTAGATAACAGGGGAAAAACAGGCCCACAAAAATAATACAAAAAGGTGTGGTCGGTTCACCCAGGAATCACTCCGCATTTCCATACCAAAACAGATGCATGAGTCTTTCTGCCCCATTGGGATGGATTGAGGGTGTTTACCCAAAATCTGCACCCAGGGGACAGAAAGACCACTAAACACCAGAGAAAAAAAGGCCAAAGAATTTTAAAAAAAGGGAGTGGAGCAGTTCACACAGGAATCACACAGTGCTCCTGCCCAAGAACAGGTGCACCAATCCTTCTTCCCCCGGGGGGGTGGATTGAGGGTGTTTACACAAAATCTGCCCCCAGGGGACAGAAAGACCACTAGACTCCAAAGGGAAAATAGTCCCCGAAAAATGAAAAAAAAGTGTGTGGTGGTGGTGGTGGTTCACCCAGGCATCATGCCGCGCTCTCACCCAGAACAGGCACATCAGTCTTTCTGCCCCCTGGGGGTAAATTGAGGGTGTTCACCAAAAATCTGCCTCCCGGAGGACAGAAAGGCCACTAGACACCAGCGGAAAATAGGCCCAAAATTGTTTTTAAAGGGTGCCAGGGGTGAACAGGGGGGTTCACACAGGCATTGAGGCAGCACTCCCTTGCCAGAACAGGTGCATCAGTCTTTCTGCCCACAATTTGTGGCCAGGGGACAGAAACGCCACTAGACGCCAGTGGAAAAATAGGCCTAAAAAAAAAGGGTGTGGCGGTGGCCCACCCACACCTTGTGCCTTGCCCCAAGTCCAGAATTGGCACAACGTTTTCTGACCCCCTGGGGCAGATTGTGGGTAAACGTCGCCAACCCCTTGTTTTATATGACATACAAAATTCTCTGGTGTCTAGCAGGCTTTCCGCCCTCCACCACGCGAGTGGCAGATTGGGAGCAAATTCCCCACATTTTTCCTTTGAAGGACCGCAAGACTAGTTTGACCTTTTAGGGATGAGGAGCTTGGCCTGATGTGCTTGAGGACCGGCCCCACCCCATAATATTTGCCATAAAAAAATTACCTGAGCGGGGCAGAAAGACTGTATTGCAATTTTTTGGGGGGGCAAGGGCTCAGCCTGATGTGTGGGTGGGAAGCCCCCACCCTTTGACATACACAAAAATAAATCCCTGGCTTCTAGTGGACTCTCTGCCTCCATGGGGCAGATAGTGTTGTAAAACTCCCCACATTTTCCCCAGGGTAGCAGAAAGACTGTTGTGGCATTTTCTGGGGTGGGGGCTTGGCCAGAAGTGTCAGCGGTCCGCACCCACCACTCATTTTCTGCCACATAATAGCTTCCATGGTGTCTAATGGGCTCCTGCCCTCCTGGGGGCAGATTGGCGAGTAAAGTCCCACAGATTTAACCCCCAGGGGGGCAGAACGGCTGAATTGCCAGTTTTTGGGGGTAGGGCATCAGACTGGTATGTTTGGGAAGGCAGCCCCCACCCCTCAATATTGCACACGAAAATATCCCTGGGGTCTAGTGGGGTTTCTGCCCCTCGGGGCAGTTTTGGTGGCACAACAGTCCAAATTTGCCCCCATGGGGACAGAAAGATTTTTGGGGCATTTTATGAGGTGTGGACTTGGCCAGAAAGGAGGTCTTGAGCATCAATCTGCCAATTGGGGGGTGGCAGATTGAGTCTCAATACCTCCTTTCTGCCATCCATGGGGGGCAGAAAGTCTATTGTGCCTGAGGGAGCACTGGCTTATTTGCATTGGGGGGCACTCCCCTCTAAAAATATTCCTGGTGTCTAGTGGGTGGATCCCTGCTTGGGGAACACCCTCCTGTGGCAATCCCCAAGCAGGGATCCACTAGAAAGAGATACCATTGAAAAGGGGAGATTAAATTATCCGTTCTTCATTACAGGGAAGGAAGAAAATAGCCTTGGTTGTTGGGGAAGCTCTTCCTCCGCAGCCAAGGCTGAAAATAGTCAAAGGAAATCCCTCTGGTGCTTGCACCAGAGAGATTTCCTGCCTCTGGTGCCAGGATGTGCTGGAGCGGTCTTCAGCACCTGTTCAGCACCTGAGCACAGGTGCTGAGGATGGCTCCAGCACATCCTTAGCATGCAAGAGTTTAAGGGTAGTCCATATCAATCGCCTCAAACCCCACTACGAGAGGTCTCATGTCACCATGCTGTTGGTGACAGATGATGCATTGGAAGAGGAGAGTGAACCTCTACCTGACCTCCTATCATCTAGAGAAAATGATTTGTAGGTGTCAACCTCTCTCCAATCCTGACCCCAGAACTGCAGGACGACTGTCGCCAATTGTTGGGACAGTTTGTCTCGCTGTTTTCCCTCACTCAAGGGCCTATACCCTTGTGTATCCATGATTTATATATTGGGGACTGCCTGCTTGTCAAAAATAAAATCTACAAGCTGTCAGACAAAGTGAGGGCCAGCATTAAAGAGGAAGTCTTCAATATGTTGGAATTGGGAGTGATTGAGCACCTCAGAAGTCTTTGGTCCAGCCCAGTGGTTCTGGTACCCGAAGCTGCCCCACTAGGCACTACCCCAGAACTCAGGTTTTATGTGGACTAGAGGGGGCTCAATTCAGTCACCAATACTGTTGCTCACCCCGACCCCTGAGTGGATGAACTCATTGACAGATACAGGGCTGCCAAGTTCCTGAGTACTTTTGACCTTACTTCAAGGTATTGGCAGATAGCCCTAACTGAGAGAGCCAAAGAGAGTTCAGCATTCTCTAACCCAGAGGGTCACTTTCAATATAAAGTGATGCCCTTTGGATTGAAGAATGCCCCTGCCACCTTCCAGAGGTTGGTGAACCAGGTCTTCGCTGGGATGTAGGCCTTCAGTGCTGCTTACTTAGATGACATAGCTGTCTATAGCAGCAGCTGGGAGGACCACCTGTTTCATCTACAGGAAGCGCTTTATGTCCTGTAACAAGCAGGTCTGACTGTCATGGCCAGTAAGTACCAGATAGGGCAGGATTCTGTGGTGTACTTGGGACACCTCGTGGGCAGGGTTATGATGCAGCCCCTCCAGTCCAAAATAGAGACCATATTGGCCTGGGAGCCCCCCCAAAACCCAAACAGAAGTGAGGGCTTTCCTGGGCCTCACTGGTTACTAAAGGAGGTTTGCTAAGGGATATGGCACCATTGTTGCCCCTTAACTGAGCAGACTTCGAAGAACCTGCCCAAGAAGGTGATCTGGACTGAAGACTATCAGAAAGACTTTGATTCCCTCAAACAGTCCATGTGTACAGCCCCTGTACTCTGGGCCCCTGACTTTTCCCAGCAATTCATTGTGAAAACTGATGCCTCAGTACATGGCATAGGGGTAGTAATCACAGTTGAATGAGGAGGACCTAGACCAACCTGTAGCTTTCATCTCTAGGGGGCTACTTCCCAGGGAACAGAGGTGGAGTGCTATTGAGATGGAGGCCTTTGATGTGGTCTGGGCACTGAATAAGCTGAGAACATAATTGTTTTGGACTCACTTCCGGGTTCAGACAGACCACAGGCCCCTCGTATGGCTCATGCAGAGGAGGGATGAGAATCCCAAACTTTTGAGGTGGTGCATCTCCCTACAGGGAATGGACTTTACAGTGGAATTCCGTCCTGTGTTAGACCACTCCAATGCTGATGGTGTGTCCAGGTTCTTCAACCATAGTGATGAAAACTACCAGGAAGTTGGGTAGTTCTCCCCACTTTCACAAATTTCAGATGTCGAGGACACGTGTTAGACCTGTCAGCCTTAAGGTAGTCTTCCCTCAAACGTTTTGCCTTCACCCTCCTATTTTGTTGAATTTGTTTTTGTTGGGCTTAGGTTTCTGTGCATTTACCACTGCGAATCAGTGTCAAAGTGCTCTCTCCCTAAAACATAGTAAAATTGGGTTTCACCTAATTGGCATATTCAAGTTATTTATAAGTCCCTAGTAAAGTGGCATACCATATACCCAGGGCCTGTAAAGTAAATGCTATTAGTGGTCTGCAGCACTCATTGTGCCACCCACTTCAGTAGCCCCTTAATACATGTCCCAGGTTTGCCACTGCAGCCTGAATGCAGTTTTAAACTGACAATTCGACTTGACAAAACAACCCTGTTGCCAAGCCTTAAACTCCCCTTTTATTACATAGAAGTCATCCATAAGGTATGTCCTGTACAGTCCATAGGGCAGGGTTCATTGTAATTAAAAGGTTGGACATGTACATTTATGTTTTACATGTCCTGGTATTAAAAAAGTCACAAATTTGTTTTTCACTACTGTGAGGCATACCTCTCCCATAGAACAACATTGGGTTGCCTTATTACAGTTAATAAGTGCTCACTTTTGATTCGGAGCAAGAAGGACTTTCAAGTTTAGTGTCTGAGAAATTGTAATTTAAAATTCTCCTTATTGGTAAAGTCAGATTTTAAGTCACAATTTTGAAAGTGCCACTTTTAAAAAGTTGCCATTTTCTTGCCCTAACTGTTTGGTGCCTGCAGCCTGTTCCTGGGTCACACAACTGGGTGTAGTTCGCAATTGGCCTCTGTTTATTTCTCTCAGATAGCCACACAATAGAGGGATAAGGTGTGCCTGGATGGGCCATCACTAGCAGGATGGTGGGCCGAAGCTGGGCACAGCCCCACTTTCAAATCAATAGGTTGTGACCTGCCTTCACATCAAGGACTTCATATCACTTCATTTTTCATGCAGCCAGGCTGGAGCCAGGGTAAGGGTGGCAGGAATCTCCAAGCACCTCAAAGGGAATTCTCTCTGCAAAGAAGGCAGCAGGTATAAAAATAGGATGCTCACCCCCACTCTTCAGTTCACTTTCTGAACCTGCAGAAGGACTTTCAGAGGACTGCCTGCGGTTGTGGCCCCCTTTGTACTTCATAAGACTGCCATTGGTGCAGCGTAATTTTGGCTCCACCCTTACACGTCACAAATCCTTAACATAAACATGCACTTAGCACATGTTTCTAGTGTGACCTAACGAGTAACGTTAAGTGTTGCACTTGACATCATTAATAAAGTGCAGTCACTGTAAAGTTAGAAAATGTATTCATATGCTGTGTGTCTTTACCGTATTAAATGATATATTCTTTGGAGACTTGATGAATAAACCATCCTTACCTGTACTCACTATAGAAACGAAAATGATTTATGTAATGTGTGCACTAATGTTTCATATATTGCATTAAATGTAGTTCTTAGACATACTTATACATACACATTCAAGATTTAACTCTATGCCACATGTAAGATGAATCTAATGTACTGACATTTTATATTCATTTGTGTTCGGAATTGCACATGCGTATTAAATGTGCATCATTGAGTTAATACTTTAAAGTTGTCCTGACTAGGCCTGTTTTCTTTTCTGCATAAAATACTCTTTTCCATTTTCTGCTTAGATGACTTTCCCTTGAATGTGCAATACACATGGTTTGTTTTTTTGAAAATAGATACAACACTGTACTAGCGATCGAGAGAGAGAGCCTGAGAAGAAGACCTTGGCAAAGAACGTGGAGTGTCAGAGTGTTAATTGAAAGGTCCTATTCAGCATTATTGCAACATGGCCTTAGTGAACAAGGACGATGTTGTTCCCATGTTCATTTTGTAAATGTTGCAGCTTACAATCTCTGAATGGAAAATGACAATGGAACCCCTGATGATGTGTACTGAAGGGCTTTACTCTTGAGATCCTGGTGGAAATAACTGTTGTTCACACTGCCTGAGGTCACCACACTTTCCTTCGGACTTTGAGAGGTTTAGACCTATATGCTTTTCTTTGATTCTCTGCTAAGAGTGGCTTAGGCTAACTCTTATTCCCTTGTCCCTAGAAGACTCTTGACCGAGCTTCTGAAATGCTGACACCTTCCTGCCCTGTCCTATTTTTCTCCTTAATTGAATTTCCCTAGCTTTTGAGATTTCTTTTAGATACAACCATCCTCTTTAGTTTGGACTTTAACTTAGATGATTTTAGATTTTACTTATGTATAGAAGAGAGAACCAGAATTTTTTCTCTGAGCACCAAATCTTGTTATTGATCATTTGTATTGCCATGACTGAATTGCTTGTTTGTCTTATAAGGGTAGCCTAAACTTCTTTAGGAGGTTGGGTTTCCCGGTTGGTATTCTGTACCTTCACAGCATTGTGCTGAGATTTGTGTACCTTACTTTTACTGCTAACTTGTAATAAACCTTCTTAACTATAGTCACTGACACCAAATGGGTTACACTGTTAATTGAAATTTTATTGATTTAATGTTATCTCCAATCACCTCTGAGGCGGCAAAGCAACGGTCCATCAGGGGACAAATGGTAAGAGGGCTGGCCCAGAGCGCTGTAGCACCCTGCTGCACCTGGAGGGACTCCTCTGCTGTCTGAACCCTGCCTTGAACCCTCAGAGACCTGCACTGCTGCTTGTGCTTGAACCCAGGGCTACCAGGGCTTGTCACTTCTTGAACCCAGGGCTACCAGAGTGACTTCTGGGGCTAGTTGGCTGGCCTCCTGATCAGAGCCTCTGGAACAGAAAAGGCTCCCTCCATCTTGAACCCACACCTGGACCCAGCCTGAGCGAGTCCTGACCCTCCGGGTGGTGCCTCTCAAGTCTTGGACCCTTGGAAGTAGTGCTAAAGGTGCCCAGACAGCCCAAATCCCAATTCTGGGACTTAGAAATATTTGGCTAAAAACTGCTCTGAGAAGCAAGAGGAGACTGGGACCAAACTGCTCGTCTATCCACCAAAGGTGCATCTGGGGTCGGACTGCTATTGCTGCAGCTCCCACTAAGTTCTTCTCTGGAGCAGCAAATCCTGTTCAGTGGTCCTTCGCAGGAGTATCCAACCTTATGGAGCCCTCGCCGGCTACAGTCTCCATCCTCATTCCGCTGGATATTTTTGACTTTCAAAAAAAGAGACCAAAGTCCAATTGTAGAAATCTTCAACGTGACTTCGTCCAGTGGCTCCATGATGACGATGCCTCTTCTTCGGACACCACCTGCAGTTTTGCCCCACTGAACTTTATCGTCTCCAGACATTTCTGCTGAAATTTCTTCTAAGTCCGAAGGAAAGTGCCATCCAAGCCCAATCCACTTCTTGTATCCGACACTCGCTCCAGCACAGTCGGTCATATTTTTCGACTTTGACACGGTCGCGCGCAACTAGATGTCCGAGGTCTCACTTTGATGTTTTAGGGGCTAATTTTGACCTTAAACTTTAAAAATTCATAACCCCAGTTCTACTGATTGGATTTTTGTTGTTCTGGTATCAAGTAGTTTATTAAAATGTACTCTTTTTTTTCTAAATTTGTGTAGGATTTTTCTTGTGTTGTGTTTTCACTTTTTTGCTGTTTGTGTGCTGCATAATACTTTACACATTTCCTCTAATTTAAGCCTGACTGCTTTTGTGACAGGTTACCAGAGGGTTAAGCGATTCTTCTTGACATGGATTGTGGCTGTTGCTTGAGCAGCGTTAATTCCCCACTCAGCCAACAACCCAATTTCTCACATGTTAGAACTAACTTTCTTGGTTAAAATAGAGAAAAAAGTTTAATGTTGTTTATCATGTCTGAGCCTTAATCTTAAACTGAATTTGTATATTTAAAAGGGCCTAACCCCACCGTGGGCAGCCAATCCCCCTGCAATGTGTTGTCTTTGCTAAGCCCGGGCGGCGTACTCCGCTCCGGCAGCGGACTTTGCAGAGTTTTACCAACTCCGCGCTCCGCTGGGAACGCAAAGTTGAGGCAAAACTCCGACTCCATGGCGGAGCGGAGTACACCCCTCAGCCCCCTGCGTCACGGCCCAAAAAAGGGTAAAAAAAAACCACTTACCTTCTCTTCTGTCGAGACACCGCAGCAAGGAGGAGGCCGGCCCGCAGACGACAGAGAGAAGGTATGTGGTTTTTTTTACCCTTTTTTAAAAAAGAATTGTGGGGCTTGGGCGGAGCGGAGTTCCACTGAGTTTTTTTTTAACTCTGTGGAACTCCGCGGAGTGCCACTCCGCATACTCCGCTCCAGGGTTAGTCTTTGCCCCTTCAGCATAAGCTTTCCAGTACCATGTAGTGGAAGCTTGTACTTCTACAGTACTTCACAGGAGGGTTCCACAGTATTAATATGGCAGACTGGAGAAAAAGGTCCATCAGCCATTTCTTATTTGATTCCCATATCGCAGGACCAACCGTCCTAATGTCTCTAACTTTTTAACCCGTTCATGCCTACTGAGCTCCTTTTTTTAAACCTTACTTTCTTGAAATGGCTGAATGGATTTCCACCCACTCACAAAAAGCACTCTTTCTGAGTAAAGCTCTATCTTTTTGCCAAACTTGGTATAATTCTGTTCAGCTGTGTTTTTGTCTATCAGAGAGCAAAGTTTCTTATCTTTCCTTCCTTGGTCTCCCTCGCCTTCCTAAGGCTTTTTAAGTGGGTGCCTCGGGAAGGCTGGATAGGCTTGGGTGGAACTTATTACAAGTCAAGCCAATGTCTCTGCAGGCAGGAGGGTTTGGTTCAGGGGCATGCACATGACAGATGATTGCCTCAGATAAGAGTGTAAGGTGTCAGGTCAGTCTCATATGCAGACTTGCTGATGCATGGAAAGGGCCAGGTGGGAAGAAGCCACCATCCCCCCATAAGAGCTCCCCGAGGCCACACAACTGCAAGCACAACCTTTCTTTTTCACTCCAATGAGATGCCATTTTATTTCATTGACACTGAACTGTGTTTTATTTCTACAACAGTGGCAAGGTTCCAATTACATTGGTGCTTCAGTGTGCAAACCCTAAATTACCTCTAGCTTATAACAGCACAACACAGTGATAACAAATGTCCCTTTCTCATTTACATTTCTCGCCGGAAGGTGCCTAAATTGATTAGTTAAAAATTCTGTGATTCCTCAGGGATACACCAATAAGGCATCAGAACTCATTTGGGCCTTTATTACAAGCAATGAATTGGGATGCGCCACTACTAGAGGTTACCAGCCCCATCACGACCACAAGATATGCGATACCTCCTTGGATTGGGAATATTTCATGTGGAAAACACAGTGCAAAACCCAGGGTATAAATACTGAGCACAAATGTGTAGGAATCAATGTGATATCACCAATTGCTGCATGTTATTCCCAAAGTTCTCTTATTGAGTATCCTCCCAACCCCGGTTTTATCAATGACCCGATAACCGTAATCCCAGGGCCAGGAGAGGAAGGAAGAGAAAGCGGACAAAGAACCACCTGACTCGTAATCGGCCCCTTGGAATTCAGTGGTCATTCTATATGCTGTAATTCAGTCGATTGATTCCACTCCATGCTTAGAATTTCCTTCCGATTTAGGAGGACCTTCGGTTAATACCCAACTCAGGCCTTCTGGTCTCAAGGGAGGAAGAGATACGCTGACAATGGTGTTCTTAGTCGTCGGTGGAGAATATTTTTCAGGATAACTATCAAGCAGCGACAATTGACAGTGGAACAAAGTATCAGGTTGTTCATCTAACCATGTGCAAGCTGCATAAGGTTCCTGTTAAGATTCTGTGTTTCAGAATGCATGGAAGGTGAGTGGGTGGTGAATGTCCTCACATGTGTTGCTGTTAGCAAGTTGATACCGCACAGGTCTCTATTTTATTCACCTCAGATCCAGCAGCTGCTGCCCCATCACAGTCTTGTCTACCATAAATTTCTGTATGGACACAAGAAACCTGAAAAATGTTGAGCCCAGGAATCGTAATCGTAGCCAGATCTGAAGAAGCCTTGCAGTGTGAACAGAAATGGGGTTATACCACCTGCGGAAAGAGATGCCAGCGGAGTCTTCTGTAATACGGTCATGCTGTACAAAAACCGAGGTTTGAATGAGCATGTTCTTGCTTAAGGGCAACAAGTTTAATTTAGGGAATGCAAATGTTGCCACAGTTCCTGATCTCTTATCGCTAGCCCATGCCTTCATTGCAACATGCTTGGAATCTCTTTTAGTGCAAAGATTTCACTTTTCTAGAATAAATTACCACTTTGTTCAGAAGTCACACTAGCTCACAGAGCATGTAATATCAGAGGACTGCAAAATTGGCATTACAGAGGTTGGCATATAGTAAAATAGCTACAGTGGTTTGTAAAGCAATGCATTTGAAACTGCCTTTATGTAGAACTTGTAATTCTTAAGAACCATTGATAATATTTTATTTCCCCAGTCAGAGTGACTCTCAGAACAATGGAGGGGGGATTCATTGTCCAGTACTACACCAAATATAGTGAGCTACGTTCCACTAGAGACCTAAACTATTGTCATAACATAATATGTGCCAGATTCATATTTTTGGGGAATGCCATTTCCTGAACTCTCATATTTTCAGTTTACTGGATTTATGTTTAAGTCTGGCTTAACAGTGCAGCTGTCTTTAAGATGTATTGTTACCAGTTCTTCAAACTATACACATTCTGGGCTTTGCCTCCACCCGAAGGAGCATTGTCTGCCCTCTCACATCAAGTTATTGGCTATTTGATGTATCTTTCTACCTTCCAGGAAGTTATCCATTGGACTGCACGAGGTACTATTTTGCATCTGAAAATAACACCACACTTAGGGCCTCATTTATGAAAAGTGGCGCATCGCTGGCAAAAACAGCGATGCAACACTTTTCATAGCGCCATCCTTGTGGCACCATGGAGGCGCCGTATTTACTCTATGGAGCTCTATGGCACAATGACTTAACAAATACGTCAGGAATCCTGACGTATCTGGTGGCGCAATAATGACGCATTGTGTGGAGTGTGTAGGATAACTGGTGCAACTCCAGAATTGTCATTACACATGAGCGAGTCCCATGTGAAAAGCCCTGCGTCACTCCTTACGCCTGCTTCAAGCAGGCGTAAGGATTGTGACGGAGTCAGGTCATAGGAGTGGTGCAGTGGAATCTCTTAAGTATCACTGCACCACTTCTACGAGGCTTTTCTACAGGAGAACGCCCACCCTGCATACATAATACCTGTCGCAGGTATAATGTAGCGCTGGCCTTTACAAAGTGACGCATCTGCCTAAAGCGTCACTTTGTAAATAGGGCACTGTGTGGTGCATTGATTACGCCACTGCAGCGCCACTGAAAAGTGACGCAACGGCGCGCAAGGCCTTCAAAGATAAGGCCCTTACTGTCTGCCACTTCTTTATTTCCTATATGCAGTCTATACACAAAGCAATTCTTTTTTTCCACTTTTCCCCCAACTTTGGCAAAACCAACGGCAGGCTTTAATGTGACAAACTCCAATTGCTCACGCAACACATATAAACAGCTTTTGCGCAGGCCTGTGCTTAGATGTGTTGGCACATTAAGGACAGACCTATTGGTTTTACAAATGCTTATTTTTTTGTATGTGTGACTCCATTATGAGAGGCACGGCTTTGGTATAACAAATCAAATGAACTCTCTAAAATGGGGTGATGTAACACCAAAGTTGTGCTGCCATTTTATAGTGTTTATAAGAGGGAGTGGGTTCTATCCACAGCTTCAATATGAAGGACAACAGAACCCTCTTCAATCAATAGATTCTGCACGCTAACAATAACATGGATTTCTGCTTTTGCATGATACCTTTATTTCTTTTTTTATCACAAAGTACAGCACGAATACAGGTATATAGCATCAACACATACTACAATATACTTCCATATACCACTGAGAGATCTCATCACAGACAACACATTCAAATAGATGATCTACCAGAGTACAGTCTGCATTATTCCTGCACTAAAATATAATTCACTTCAGTGTATGCAAAGGGAGAAACTTATAAATCCGAACCTGACTAACGCCACTGTGCCGACTGAACCTTCCAAGACTATCAAAAAACATTCAAAACAAGAGAGTGGCCTCAGTGGGCGCCCATCTCAATGACTGCCCATCATTACAGGTCTAACATTTCCGCCTCTAGTTTAAAATTACAGCTTGCCTGGGAGGCAACTAAAAATACACCCTTTTAACAACACAATCGATGCTGTGAAATCAAATCCAATGTGCTATTTAGTGTAGGTTTCGCAGAACGCTGTTGCAAGGCGGGAAGCTTCAATGTCCTACTTGCTCTTACTCTAAGCATTAGCCTTGTGTTTAAGTAGTGTCGCCCATGAAATAAGGTGTAAGCTTCTCTTTGAAAGCACAGATCCTGCCTGCCTAATCTGTCTATAGTTTTTATTGTGCAGATTTATGAATAGGACACATTAGAACGCATGCGTTTACAACGCGGTCATTACAACGACCGCGTTATTACTACGCATACCATTACAACGCAAGTCATTACAACGACTTGCTGTAGGGGGGGTGCTGGAGTTTGGAATAGTATAATTTACTATTCCAACTCCAGTCTGTGCAACACTAGGGAAGGTGTTGGATTTAAAATCCAACACCTTCTGCCCCCTACAGCAAGTCGTTGTAACGACTTGCGGTGTAATGGTATGCGATGTAACAACACAGTCGTAATGACCGCGTTGTAATGGCATGCGTTGTATAGCATGCGTTGTAAATGATGTTTACCGCAGATTTATATGGCAGGAATTCTGGCCTTACAGCAAAAGGAGTCTAAAAAAGCAGAATACATCTTGATAAAGACAGAACAGCAAATACAGTACCTCTGTCAACGTATGGGGTAAACAGAACATGATAGCAGGGTCATTACCTCCTGGTCTTGTTTCCTCGCCACAGTCTTTACCATGTGAGAATTCTGCATCAGGACCTTCACAAGAAGTGACAAGCAAGGCTTATATCCCTGGCCCCACTGGAGCTGGGCACCTACTCAGTTGATGTGTGAGGAGATTAATTTTTTATACTAAAATGAAGATAAACATGCCAAACTGTGATTTGTGATTTCAGCCTTAGAAGTAGATGTACTTTGCAGGAGTAAGTCAAGCCCATTTTTTTGGTGGGGCTGGAGGAGGAGGATGGCTCTACTATCCAAAACCAATACTGCAGTTCATGGGTGTCACTGCATTATATATTTTCCTTTTCCAATTCAATAAATATTGACAAAGCCAATGGCTTTATGTAGAAGAAACTTTTCAGTGCTCAAAAAACACATATAGGCACAAAGGAAGAGGAGGATGTTTGAGGAAAAGGCAAGAAAGGAGGGGAGAGGTTGTTTTGGGATAGTGGAAAAGACATTGCAGCACACATTTTTTGTAATGTGGGAATTGCTAAAGGGGCATTTTTTGAGCTGGATTTAAAGCAATGAAGATTGCTAGTAAGCGATCATGGCCTTACCTTCTTCCCCGTCTTCCTAACCCACAGTCCTTACTGCATGCGAGTGAGATCTCTCGTCGTAAGGACTGTGATAAGGAGAAACTGGTCTTGAAGTAATGTAGATCAGCTGTAAGTAGTTGTGGCCTTTACAGCCAGATTTAAAGTTTGACAGCGGTTATACAGTCCATCAGAGCAGTGAAGGACTTTATGTCCGTCACCCTCATGGACTACTGTCTGCAAAATTTAGAGATCACCGCTGGCCTAGCAGTGAACTCAGTACCTTGACAGGAACTGCTGTCATGGTGGTTTGTTTCAAGGTGTAAAAAGTCATTTCTGATGGCTGTCCATCAAACTTTAACAAAGATTTAGTTTTTTCAAAAATAAATTCCCAAAGTGGGAAATTATTATTGGAAAACAAAACGAAAGACTTTGGGTGTGGGGTTATTTGTTTTTTTCTATCCCTTACTGCCAGAAGGTACAGAAAAGGACATCACAAGATCCATGCTAAATAGGGCGGCTGGAGTAATGCCATTCTTCTGACGTCCCTACTCTGTCTGGCTGTCGAAGGAAGCTTTCCTCGTTGGCTCTGTTGACAGAAAGCTTGAGGTCTTCCAAACTCAAAGTAATGAGTTGCTGCTTCGCAAAGCAGAATATATGTGATCTAGGATATGGTCTGACGGCTAGACTGCCGATTTTGGAGCTGGGAAACCAAGGTTCGAGCCTTGCGGTCGACTCCACATTCTGTGATTCTGGGTAAATCACTTAATCTCCACGTGCCTACCAAAAAAAAAATGAATGTGTCCTTGTGTAACGTAACTTGTGCTCATGTAAAGCGCTCCAGGTCGAGTTCGCGCTATATAAATCTGCAATAAATAAATAAATAGCAGTGGGGCGATAAGTCCGGGAAACTCCTGTATAGATTATGTCAACAAGCACAGGCGCATACTCCACTTCTGGAACTCCGAGATTTCATGGGGGCCCTGGTGACTGACTGTTACATCCTGCTTTTCCTCCTTCTCTGTCCTTCTTTAGTGTTTGTTCTAAGCTGCTCAGCCTGTATCTATGATGTCATTTAGAGTTCCTTTGTGTATGTTTGATTCTACTGTCCGTTATATCTGAGGCTGAGCAGCAGGGCAGCTGCTCCCGGTGGGGCCTTGACTGGGGCCTTTACTGAATTACATTCTTGCTTGTATCCTGTACATTAATTCTTGATTACTAAGAATAAACCTACATCTGGACGCAGCAACACAAGTACTCATCCTTTATTTTTATGAAATGTTACACTGGCGACGATTTAAGGAAAAAAACACGCGTGATCAAAAGAAGATACTGCTAAAGAAACTAACTGAACCTCATACCAACCCCTTCATTGCCCCACCGGTGTCTACAACTTCAGACAGCCAGAAGTAAGCTAAGCGTTGAGATATTGCTTGGTACTTGCTTGAAATCCTGCTGAAGTGATTGGTACTTTTATTGCCTTGTACCAACTTATAAATGACTGAGAGTGACATCGTGACTTTCCTGATTTTAAATCTACTTTAACGGTGTTGGCATCATTGGAGCTCTTGCAACGAGGATGTCAGCCCATGTACATGTGGTGAAATTTTATGGATATTCACACTTTCGGGGGGCGGGCAAGGATCAGGTCCCGGTGTGAAGTGGCTGTGAATGTGCTCCATTCGAGTGAAGTGTCAGGTTTAACCTTCTGTTCATCCCCGTTTAATGGCACCACTTTATACTGCGCGTGTATTCAGTTGCTTTGTACTTTGACAACATTTTCCAACGTGCTCTTATTTGTTGGAAGAAGTCTACATTATTTTTTTTGTTAAGCGAGCACAGCACTCTTCATAACTGTCACCGCATTTTTCAAATTTATCACGCACGCTCCCAAGGCTCCTTACCTCACAGCTGTTAGGGAGTTGGAATGCTGTTCGTCGAGGGATCAAAGCGAAGTTCTTCGTGGGATCTTCTGTGACGTCCATGTCACCAGCTGCTTGTGGACGCCACTCTGCTTAAATGTGCTGTGAGCCATACGGCGTTACGTCGACGACATGCCGCCATGTTTTGGTTGGCTCCCACTGCTGCATTAAGGGTTTTCAACATTCATTGTGCCAACCACGTCTGGTGAGGCAAGCGCACAATGAAGAGACGTGCTTCGCCCTCGCAATTTGTTTATTTTCACATGTTTACCTCCTGCTTGTGACCTGTGACTTTGCCTTGCTCAGAACTATGGTGAGTGTTAAATTTCGTTTTTCCTACCATCTGGTGACATTTGTCTATTCAACTGTTCTTCGAGGAGGTCTCACAGCTTGTCTGCGATGGGGCTACTAAGTGCGACACACTATCCCGATGACTTAAGTCAGAAGTTTGTTTGTTTTCTTCTGAGAGTGCGATGACTCTTCATTAATTCCTCCTACTCATCACAACAGCCTTAGATACACATTATGAATTCTCGGGTACTTGGATCGAGTACTGGTGTGGTGGTCTCCAGTTTTAATTGAAATATTACTCTTTACTGCATTTGAAGATCAGACTACGGTGACTACTTTTGTTGTTTTAATTTCTTATTTTGAAAATTTTGTAATCTGTTTTGCTATTCATATCGACCAACTTGCTTATTGTGTTGTTATGACATAATTTACATTTTTGTGCTGTTTATGCTACTTGTACGTCTTTCTACATGTTACAGATGTATGGTAGGGTCATTCTTTGGCGTTTATGGCATCTTAGTCAGTTTTGGAGTTCAGTTGTGTGCTGGATTAGTTTACTTTTGTTGGGGTGCTCAATTTTATTTATTTCTAGTGATTATTTGCAGAAGCGTTTGATACTGATGCTCAATTTATTCTTTATTTTTGATGAATCACGTTTCTTAGTGCTCTTTTCCATTAGAGTGGTTTCACATATTTACTGTGAGGAGTCGTGCAGGGGTTACATTTTTATTGTATTGAACCACATTTGTGCTCAAATTGTTTTTGAGGTGTTCATTTCCATTTTGAATTTTCTTAATATTAGTTGTTCCAGTGTTTGGACTTATTAGATGTATATTGTTGCGGAGCCACATCCGTGCTCATTTTTGAGGCGCTCCATTCTTTTCAGGTTTAATGATAAAGAGCCGTAGTGTGCTCAGTTCTATTCATGCTCAGTTTTATGTGAGGAGTCCTAGTGCTTCTCAATTTTTGGATTTCTTTGGAGGTATTCGGTTTTATGAAGAGCCGTGTAGGTGCTCAATCGCTTAGAGGTGTTCAAATTTATTAGTGGAGTTACGAGCCGCAGGTTGCTCATTTATATGAACCACGTAAGTGCTCTAATGTTTTAGAGGAGTTCAAATTACTTAATGTTATGAAGAGCCGCAGGTTGCTCAATTTTGTTGATATGAACCACGTATGTGCTCTGATATTTTGGAGGAGTTCATATTTCATTTGTTGATTCTTGTATCTGAATCTTTATTGCCCTATATCTTTTAGAGTGTTCAGTTTATTTTGTTTGCTTATGATGAATCCATCCACTTCCATTCTTGTGGATTTTGTTATGTGTTGGCCTTTACCATATTTTACCATATTTATTTATTTTCCATTTCCAACATTTTCAGGTGACGGTACTGCCTTTCGTACTTTCACCATTTGATGTTTTATCCTCTTCCACTTACTTTGCGAAGAGGGTTTACTTTGTATGTGCTGTATGTTCTATCATCTACTTTTCTTCTTTCCGTCGTTTCCGCATGTCTCTTATTTCTGTCAAGGGGGAAGATGTGTTACATTCGTATGTGCTGTATGTTCTATTTCACATCTGGCTATTTTTTCTGTCAAGGAGGGAGATGTGTTACATCCTGCTTTTCCTCCTTCTCTGTCCTTCTTTAGTGTTTGTTCTAAGCTGCTCAGCCTGTATCTATGATGTCATTTAGAGTTCCTTTGTGTATGTTTGATTCTACTGTCAGTTATATCTGAGGCTGAGCAGCAGGGCAGCTGCTCCCGGTGGGGCCTTGACTGGGGCCTTTACTGAATTACATTCTTGCTTGTATCCTGTACATTAATTCTTGATTACTAAGAATAAACCTACATCTGGACGCAGCAACACAAGTACTCATCCTTTATTTTTATGAAATGTTACACTGACCCAGTGGTTCTTGCAGATAGCTTCGCGAGCTATCGGTCCCTATATATGGCCCATGAGGTTCTTGATGCCTCTGAAATCGAGCTGTTCTTTGTAGATCTCCCTCCACATGCTCTTTCTGAGGAGGCTCGGAACTCACTAGAGGCTCTGATAACACTGGAGGAGCTAACCACTGCTATGGCCGACTTACACTCGGGAAAAGCGCCGGGCCCTAACGGCTTCCCCTGCGAATTCTATAAAGCTTACATGGCCCACATTGCCTTGCGGCTATACTAGAAGCCGCCCAGACTGCATTCATGCCCCCAGACTGGAGGCACGCAGAAATTGCTGTGTTCCATAAACCGGGGCGTCTGCCAGAACTCCATGCTTCCTACCGACTAATCTCTTTGTTGAATATAGAAGCAAAGCTCATAGCCAAGGTGCTTGCCACCAGGCTACTGGCGCACCTCTCCGACCTGATCCACTCAGATCAGGCCGGATTCATGGCTCGACAAGCCACACATCATAACATTCGCTGGGCTCATAATGCGATAGCCGCCGTGGACCTTCTTGGTCACCCTGCATCTCTTATGTTGGGTGACATCGACCGCGCCTTTGATTCGGTCCGTTGGACATATTTGTTTATCCTTCTGAAGCATCTCAACTTTGGCCCCAAATTTCTGTCATACATTCGCATGTTATACCATGGGCTAACCGCCTCCGTACGTATATCCGGCAGGGTGTCCTCCCCATTCCCAATTAGTTGAGGCACCAGACAAGGATGCCCACTGTCCCCATTATTGTTTGCTTTGGCCATTGAGCCGTTGGCGGCGTGGGTTTGCATAGATGCCCTGATCAGGGGCTTCGAGTGGTCAGCATGGGTGTCCGACAGAATTGCACTCTACTTGGATGACGTCCTCTTCTTCCTGTCTGACCCTCGGAGATCGGGCCCTCGCATTCTACAGATTATGCACATTTTTGGTGAGACCTCTGGGCTTTTTATGAACATTAATAAATCTACACTATGGTCTCTGCGCAGGTCCACATCTGATTACACATGGGCCTCTGACCTTTCTCAGACCTGGGAGGGCATGAAATATCTGGGGGTCTTTATAACAGACCGACAGGAGATATCTAGAGCATTCAATGTTGATACAGTCCTCACTAGGATCAAAGTGGAGCTTAAGTCGTGGGCGGGTTTGCCCTTATCCTTGTACGGCCGCTCGGCCATTTTCAAAATGATATCCCTTCTCCGGCTTTTATATCAACTGCACAACCACCCCTACCCTATTTCACAGACATTGTTCAGGCAACTGAACACTATGCTTAATGACTTTCTTTGGGGTAGAGGAGCGATCAGAATAGCGCTTCGTGCATGTTTCCTCTGTACCTACTGTGGGGACATTGTGACTGCCGACATTCAGTCTTATTACGCTGCTTCTCACTTACAGGTGCTTAATGATTGGTGGCATTGCCCCAGAGATGAACCGGCCTATAAGCTAGAGCGATGGTTACTAGGCGATCCATCACCCTATAAATACTTGTACGGCCGTGCTAACCTTCAAGCTCTTCCCCCAGCTACCAAAGTGGTATTGGCACTATGGCGACAGTCTCTTCGCCGTATAGGTTGGCTGAACCGTTTGACAGGCACGGCCCGCTATGGTGCAATCGTCTTCTTCCCCAGCTGCAACAGTTACAAGGGTTCCAGGGTTGGGACCAAATTGGTATCTCTACACTAGCAGACATTCTCCAGGGACTCTCGCTCAAATCCTTCTCAGACCTTCAAAAAGGAATATTCCATCCCACGTACCCAGTTTTACAAATACCTCCAATTCCGTCATGGTATTACTTCCTTTCTCAGAGTTCTTACCGCCCTCCCCGAATTTATCCCACTGGAAGGGAAGGTCCCTATGGGTGACCTGGTCGCTCACAAAATATCTAAAATGTATCAAACATTAGTCACCCGTAGTGCATCAACACTCGAATTCCTCAGGGAAGCCTGGCAAACGGATCTGGGTCCTATTGACAACGATGACTGGAGGAAGGCATTGGAGTCCCCTCGAGGGGCTGCTGTCTCCTCGCTATTAGGACTAGTACAGTTGAAATACTTACACAGAATATATCTTACTCGATCGAGGCTTCACAAGGCGGGTCTTGTTGCCCCCCCAGAATGTCTCCATTGCGGAGTGGAGGAGGCCACCTTTATTCATACAGTGTGGACATGCCCAGTCCTGGACAGGTTTTGAAGGGGTGTGAACAGATGTCTGGCTGAGGTGCTGGGTTGAGTTATACTAAGTACACCACGGCTAGCGCTACTACACATTGCAGACGACATTGGGGGCAATAGATATAAACGCCATTTATTGTTCCTAGGTTTGACTGTAGCCAAGTGCGACATAGCCCAATTATGGAAGACACCATCCCCACCCCCATTGGGGGTATGAAAGCATGGATTAGACTTCTGCATGGAGTTGGAGGAACCGGTCTTCAAAGCTCGTGGCTGCCTACACACACGCATTTGGCAGAGCTGGGCAGATTACAGAGGAATTATTCTGACACCGCCATCACAGCCCACACCATTAGATTTGGAGGTTCTGCCCCACAATTAAAACAGGCGTATACACACTGATATCGAATTGATGATGGGATTGTACCATTCGAATAGCAGATGGAGACCTGGACATTTCATAAGGACAATATTCCTACCTTCTGTAACGCAGCCGTTTTTTTCGTTATATCTTGTTTTGTTTCTTTCTCCTTCTCTTTGTCCTCTTTTTTCACATAAAATGCATAATATTGCTCATGAATGTCAATACTATCTCCCACTGTATACACATACATCATTGCTTTTGGCCATGTTGTGGGCAAGAAAAATGCCAATAAGGTTTGTTCTTAAAAAAAGAAAATTGGGAGTTGGACCATCAGATTAGCAGACTGGGTACTACGTGGTATTTACGACATAGTACCCTGTCCGCCAACCTCTAAATCAGCCACTTAGTCTTAAGTTAAAGAAAAATAGAGCAGGTATTTTTTCAGCTTATTGACATGTCAATATTGAAGGGCCACTGGTGGCGTGAGGAACCCTAACTAGAGAACTGTAGTCTGGTTTTTTTGCTCTCAATGATTACTAGCAGCACTGTGTTACTAGCTCATATGTTTTGCCTGTAATTGGAAACCCCCCGGTTCAGGTGCAGTGCTTTGTAAATAACCCCCGCACTGTGCCCATTCCAGAGTACGTGCAACCTTACCCCCACTGTATTCCTTAGCAAGAATAGGCCAACAAGCGGTTGTGTCTGTAGTGGTCATTTGTTGGCCGCAGTTTTATTAGGAATACATGCATACACTTTGGCATAATTTGCATGCCCTTGTCATAAATCATCATTGGGTGAACTGTCATATTTGCGTCATAAATCATAAGCATTTGTGTCATACATCATATCTGCCATAAATCATATGTACATCACTAATTAGCACATTATACTGACAGTTCGTTGGTTAGCTCATTTGCAGGCTTGTCTTGTTTCTTGTCCCTTCTGGGTTGTCTCTCTGTTTGGTTGGATTTGCGCTCTCTTTGCGCGGGGGTAGCTTCTGTCCCGGAGTTAGGCCACAACTCGCTACCTTGTTAGACTCTTTTGTGCCCTGCCATCCAGCGGGGGCTGGGCTGCGAGCGCCGTCTCCGTGTGCTACCCCCTTTCGGTAGGCCAACTCACCCAGCCGTGAGGCATCCCAAAGTGAGTGGTCCTAATCCGGCACACCGCCCTCCGGTGTGCCTCCGTACCAACCATTGTCCTCGTAGCTCTTTGCCAACGCCTTGCCTGCTTCCCAGCACTGCGACATTGCTGTTTGTTAGGTGTGGGTGGGTGGGACAAAATCTGGTGTAGCGCCATTGCTGCTCCCCCGCTCCACGAAGTTAGGAGCTTACTTGGGGGAGCGGCGCTTATATCCCCCCCCCAGAGACTTTTCGCCTTACTGGCGGGTTCCCCTATTGGGGGGTTCGTACCTCGCTCGGGCCCCCATTGGCCGGGGGGGGGCGGCGCCTTTCTGGCGGCCGCCGAGGGGGGGCGGGGGTACTTCTCCCGCTCCTGGGTGCCTCAGCGCACCAAAAACCGGTTCTTTCCGGGGCTCGGCGTTGGTTATGGCGCCGGCCCCTGAGGCCCCCTTTGGGGGCAGCCTCTGCTATAACCCCCGCACTGTGCCCACTCCAGAGTACGTGCAACCTTACCCCCACTGTATTCCTTAGCAAGAATAGGCCAACAAGCGGTTGTGTCTGTAGTGGTCATTTGTTGGCCGCAGTTTTATTAGGAATACATGCATACACTTTGGCATAATTTGCATGCACTGGTCATAAATCATCATTGGGTGAACTGTCATATTTGCGTCATAAATCATAAGCATTTGCGTCATACATCATATCTGCCATAAATCATATGTACATCACTAATTAGCAAATTGGACTGACAGTTCGTTGGTTAGCTCATTTGCAGGCTTGTCTTGTTTCTTGTCCCTTCTGGGTTGTCTCTTTGTTTGGTTGGATTTGCGCTCTCTTTGGCCGGGGGTAGCTTCTGTCCCGGAGTTAGGCCACAACTCGCTACCTTGTTAGACTCTTTTGTGCCCTGCCATCCGGTGGGGGCTGGGCTGCGAGCGCCGTCTCTGTGTGCTACCCCCGTTTGGTAGGCCAACTCACCCAGCCGTGAGGCATCCCAAAGTGAGTGGTCCTACGCACTGCCCTTAGGCCAACTAACCCAGCCGTGCGGCATCCCAAAGTGAGTGGTCCTAATCCGGCACCCCGCCCTCCGGTGTGCCTCCGTACCAACCATTGTCCTCGTAGCTCTTTGCCACGCCGCCAGGGAGGCTTACATCTCTCCTGCGGCTCCCCCACGCTCTGCTCGCTCCTTTCTATCTGCAACCTGCTAAGGCCATGGTACCCCACAGGTTGTTCCAGAACACTTGCATGCCGTCCTCAGAGAGGTGTACACCAGCCTTCGCATAGAATTCGGGGCGACCCCTGTGGATGAGGCCGTGCCTGATAGATTCAAAACTGTTGGTTCTGCAGAATTTGCTCACAGTAAGGTTCAGCTTCTTCCTCGAGTTCTCGACTGCTTTTTGCGATTCAGCCCCGCGCCACTCGCTTCTGCTGATCAGTTCCGACCATATGATGGTGGTGCTCCCGAAGGCCCTGGCTGTGTCCATGAGGTCTCTCTGTATGTCGTGGAGGAGTGCTTTCCTACCCCTTCTGGCCAAATCGTTCCCCCCCAAATGGATAATCAAAATGTCCGGGTGCCATGCGGCGTCTGCCTGCAGGTCCGCGAGGGTCGCTGGCAGCTGCTCCCATTTAATTCCTGGTTGGCCGAACCACCGTATGCATGTGTCCACTGGTCGTCCTTCCTGTCTGTGGCCCCCTGCCGCCACCATGACTGCATCCGCGTTATGAACGAATGGCCCACCACCCACACCAGGCGTGGTCTCCTTCCTGCTGAGGCAAAGATCAAAGTGTCAATCTGCTGTATGCCCTTGGGAGATGCGTCCCCGTCCTCCCATGTCGGGCCCGGTGGTTCTATAGCAACTGTGGCCTCACATAGGTCCGGTACGCCTGTGACCGCCATCTACCTACTGCCTGTATCCCGGCTTCTGTCATCCCGTGTTGTGGGGCTGTCGCTGCTGCCCCTATTCTGAATGAATGTGACCCAAAACTCGCTGGTGGCAGCCCGCGTTGTTAAGGGCGAGGCGCATGACTGTTGTGAACTGGTATTTGCTCAGTTGTGTGCCGTCTCTGTGTTTGAACAGGGGGCCTTCGCCAGCTGGTCGCACTGCCATGAATGCCAGCATGCAACATACTGCGCAGCAGCTCTGATCCTTGATGCATTGTAGCTTTACTATCACCCCTTTGCCTGTCTGGTCTGTCTTTGACCTCCTCAGCATTATCTCTATCTCCTGTGCTCTGGGTGTCACATCGCTTGCCTGTAAGCAGTGTTCGGCTGGTCCCGCCCTTGAGGGCGCCACAAATTCGCTGAAGCGGAATGCCCCGAAGAATGCGGTGGAAAATGCGGCCTTAAACAGGAGGTGCTCGAAGGTGTCCTTTGTTATATCACCCAGTACTCCCAACAGTAAGCCCAGCTTCGTGTAGTCTATTGGGCGCCTGTTATCCCTCCTTGTGCCCTCTGCCCGTTTCCATCCTTTCATCGCCGCTTTGATATAGAGAGTGGCCACAGGGTCCAGCCCCGTCTCCAGTTTTGTGTGATGCGCTATGGGGGACAAGTGGGCCTGCGCCCATGACCTGGATTTCCTGCAGTTGTATGCCCACTGGACGAATTGTTCAACTGCCCTGCGTGTGGCCTCAACATTGCCCAGGGACAGTATGCCCCCTACTCGCATTACATTCCCAACGTACTTCATATATCTCCTGGCTGCTTCCGGGGCGAGGGCTTGGTTGACCAGTTCCGATAGATCTACCCCGCTAGGCCCCACAGTTGTGCCGGGAACGGGGTCATGTCCTGCTCCGCCCAGGTGCCAGTTCCCTGAATCTGTCCATCCGTGCCCTGGACAGGACGTCCGCTACCTCGTTGTCCACTCACGGTACGTGGCGTGCTCTCAGGTCTATGTTCCCCTCCAACTGCAATTTAACCAGTCGGCGCATTAATCTCAGCGTGTCTGGGCACCTGGCTGATCCTCTGTTAATTGCCTGCACTAAGCCCTTGTTATCTGACCATAGTGTCAGCTTCATGTTCTGTAATTCCTGCTTCCAAACTGTTAGCGCTACTATGATGGGGAATAGTTCTAGAAATGTGATGTTGTTGGTTATGCCCTGCCTGCGCCAGCTGCTTGGCCATTGGCCCGCACACCATTTCCTGCCCAGGATTGCTCCAAACCCTGTGCTGCCAGCTGAGTCCGTGAACAGTGCAATCTGTCTGCTAGTGACCCATCTGCCAGGAATGTGTCCCACATTAAAAGATCCCGCTTGACTTCTGCCCCGAGCCTAACGTGGTGGTGCTTGTGGGTAAGTCCACTCGTTAATTGGGTTAAGCGCCTGGCGAACACCCTGCCCGATGGGATAACTCTGGCTGCAAAATTGAGTTGGCCTATTAGCCTTTGAAGGTCCCTCAGCGTGGCCTTTTCACGCCCGCGCAGGCCCCTGATTTCCTCCCTGAAATCCTCTCCCTTCTCTGCGGGAAGCCTAGATGTCCCTGCCACCGAATCTAGTTCTATCCCCAGAAATGTTATTTTTGTCGCTGGGCCCACTGTCTTTTCTGCCGAAAGGGGGATCCCTAGCTCCTCTGACAACTTCACGAATGCTGCCAGGGTGTCGCCGCACTCGGTCGACGCAGCTGGGCCTGTAAAAAGGAAGTCATCCAAGTAATGGAGTTTCCCACCCTGGGGATGTCTGACGTGTAGTGCCCATTCTATGAAGGTGCTGAAAATTTCAAAGTAGGCACAGGATAGGTCTGAAGTGTAGTGCCCATTCTATGAAGGTGCTGAAAATTTCAAAGTAGGCACAGGATACTGAGCACCCCATAGGCATGGCCTTGTCGAAGTAAAGGTCCCCCTCCCACTGGAACCCTAGTAGGTGGAAGCTCGAGGGATGGACCGGGAGTAAGCGAAAGGCTGATTCAATGTCCGCTTTCGCCATGAGGGCCCCATGACCTGCAGTTCTGACTAGATCAATGGCGTCGTCTACCGTTGCGTAACCCACTGAACAAGCTTCTGGGCTGATCCCGTCGTTTACCGATGACCCCTTTGGGAAGGACAGGTGGTGAATTAGCCGGTATTGTCCTGGTTCTTTTTTGGGAACCACCCCCAGTGGTGAGATTACCAACCCCTTGCTCATGTGGGAGGGGAAGGGGCCCTCAATTCTCCCCAACATCCTTTCTTTCTCTAATTTCTTCGTGACAACCCCGGGGTTTTGTAGTGCTGATTTCAGATTTTTGGCGCTGCCTGGGGGGAGGGGGCCTGTAAATGGGATAGTAAAACCCTCCTCAAAACCCTGCACTAGTATCGCAGCGTCTGTTTTGTTGTGGTATGTATTGGCTAGCTGTCGCAATTGGATGGTGTTGATTGGGGACTAGGCTAGCCTGTAATTTTGAATCCCTTTTGGCTCCCCCGCGCCCACTGTGGTTGTCTCACTGCTTCTTCTCTTTCTTTTCTCCCTTGTGTTCTTTCTTGCATCCGCACCCTGCTGCCGGGTGTCCCCCGCCGCAGGAGGAGCAGACATGCTGAAATTTACACGACGCCCCGTAGGTGCATTCGTTCGGCTCGAATTTCCAGCAAATTGCCGCCGCCCCACTACTATGTGGCGCTTTCCATGTGCCGAACTGTTTGGACTTTTGGGAAGGCTTCCCCTTGTGAAAGGAACCCCGAAAGGACTGCTCTCCCTTTCCTGCCCATGTCCTGACCTCCCTGGCTACCATCATTTTATGAATGAATCCTGACACATCTTCCTCATTCCACTCCATCTCTGGGTGCATTTGCATTTTTAGCCGGAAACCCTTATTGTACTCCAGCCATGCGTCACCCGGGAATTGCCTTTGTGCGTTGTGGATGGTGGCTTCATAAAGCCATAGGTCGGCCGCGCAGCACGGGAATGTCTCTACAATTATGCATGCCATTATTCTGAATGCAACTAGCCAATTGTCAAAATGTCTTTCCTTGCGCTCCTTCCGCCTTTCCCTTCTATCGTCATCTTTCTTATCGCAAGTAGTCAGGTTGAGCCCCTCTAACTGAATCTCCAGCAGTGGAAAAATGTCAATAAACTCTTTCCTCCATATTCTTTCTTTGACTGCTAGCGGTATGAGGCTAGCTAGACCTGTGGCCCTGGTGGTCAATGCCGCTGGACCAGGTGAGAGCCGTGCATACGGTGCCGGTGCAGGGGGTGCGGTGGGCGTGTGGCTTGCAGTAGTCGCGTCCCCCCATGCTGCTATGGGTGACCCCACCTCCCCCCCAGCCGCTGGTGTGCCCTGGCCCCTCAAGCATTCCTGGCGTGACTGGCCTGGGTCCATCAGGTGCCAAGGCAACCCTGAAACCTCCCCTTCTGTTTGGGCTTCTGTCCCCCCCGATTCCTGCCTGCCCAACCCCTTCAGCAACAGTGGTGCCATTGTTCTAAAACATTCTTTCACTATTGCACTGATATGCTCACCGCTTGTCGCTGTGTCCCTGGTCCCGCAGCTTGGTCCTGCCGCCGCCGGGCTGGCTACAGGCGGCAGGGTCTTTCTCTGGGGGGCTTTCCTGGGTGCCGCCGCCTCCGTAAGCTTGGCTGGCGCCCTCCTTCTCCTCTTGGCTGCTGGTGGGCTGATGATTTCCTGTTGCTGGCTGCCTGGCCCTTCCCCAGCGTCGTGCAACAGGTGCGGCTGAAACCAGTCGCTCCCATGGACTTCTGATGCTGCCCGGATCTGCCGAAGTAGTTTGTTTAGATCTTCGGGCTGCCTTTGGCCCCCTCGCCATGCCATTCCCAAGGTGATTATATGCTGGAAAATGCACCCGGCGGAAGCCTGGGACTGGTGCTTCTGTTAAGGCGGGGTGCTGCTGCCCTCCGTTTATGCACCAACGCTCTGTCCCTTTTACCTCCACGTGCCCAGTACCCGCTCCTGCCGCAAAAGAGAAGTGCCTGAAACACCCCTGGCTGTAGTTGTGGACCGGGTTGCTCCTTAGGTTTTATGCCCCCTCAGAGCACTTCAGTTAGGGGACCCTCTTGTACCTCTCCAAATTGAAATGTCTGCAGCTTTGTTTTGGCGGGTTAGTTAATCAGCTGGTGTGCCGAAAAAAACGCCGCTTTTTGAGCAAAAAACTTCCCGCCTCAGCGCTCGTTCACGTACCGCGGGTGCCGGAGCAGCTGAGGAGGCGGGACGTGTGAGGAGGCTGGGACCGGACTTCCCTTCCTGGCCTTTTCTCGCTCTGGCGCACTGCCGCACGGTCACGCGCCCGGCCTGCAGCCGTGGAGGTGGACCTCCGAGGGGCGGTATGCCGAAGTCTCCTGGGCTTGCCAAAGTCCCCCCAGGTTCTGCCGCACTCGGCCGCGATCGACTGCTCGGCCCGCCGGTGGCCTCCGCTCACCAAGGGGAGCCAGTGTGGGCCCCCGGTCGTCCTCCTCCTTGGATGCCACGACGGGACACGCGAATGGGCGCTTTGCTCGCGCCTCAATTGGCCTCCGGTCACCACGGGGTCGGGATGGGCCTCCGGTCGTCCCTTTCCTCTGCTGCGACGACACCGTGCAAGAGCCCCGCTTCCCGAGGGTTCTGCCCCCCAGGCGCCGGCAGAGATACGCTGCTTGTCCGCCTCTGATCAACCGGGGGGACCGGGGTGGGCACCCGGTCGTCCTCTTTTCTTGGTGCAGCAACGGTGGTTGATTTTTCGCCTCTGATCAACGATGGGCACCGGGGTGGGCACCCGGTCGTCCTCTTCTCCTGGTGCAGCAGCGGAGGTTGATCCTTGCGGAACCCATGGACCGGGCCTCGTCTTGCTCTCTCGGACAGGGCTTCGCCTCAAAACAGGTACCGACTTCGTTACAAAATCTGGTGTAGCGCTGTTGCTGCTCCCCCGCTCCACGAAGTTAGGAGCTTACTTGGGGGAGCGGCGCTTATATCACCCCCCCCCCGAGACTTTTCGCCTTACTGGCGGGTTCCCCTATTGGGGGGGTTCGTACCCCGCTCGGGCCCCCATTGGCCGGGGGGGCCGGCGCCTTTCTGGTGGCCGCCGCAGGGGGCGCGGGTGCTTCTTCCGCTCCTGGGCGCCTCAGCACGCCAAAAAACGGTTCTTTCCGGGGCTCGGTGTTGGTTATGGCGCCGGCCCGAGGCCCCCTTTGGGGGCAGCCTCTGCTATAATAGTCAGGTATTTAGAAAGGAGGCATTGCTCTGTATATAGCCACAGTGGAGTTCTCTAAGCATCTGTGAGATGTTGTGAAGCTGCAGATGGCAAAATGATTGTAGTGGGTGGTTATGTTATGTTATGTTATGTTATAGGGATATTTATAAAAGCGCACGTACACCAACCGGTCTCTTGGCGCTAAGAATCAGAGTAGAGAAAGTCAGGCCCGAGATCATCTAATTAAAAGCTAATGTAAACAGCCAGGTCTTAAGCTGTTTTCTGAACCGCACATAGTCTTCTTCAAGTCTCAACGAGATGGGAAGTGAATTCCAGAGCTTAGGGCCCAGAATAGCGAACCGAGTCCCTCCAGGGCGCTTGCGTCTGGATCTCGGCACAATCAAAAGATTCAGGTGCATAGATCTCAAAGTGCGCTGGGGTAGGTACTTAGTGATTCTCGAGGAGATAAATCTGGGGCCAGTTCCCCGGATAGCTCTGAAGAGGATACAACCTGTTTTAAACATAGCTCGCTGCTCCACCGGAAGCCAGTGGAGATCTTTGAGCAGCGAGCTAATGTGACATCGTCTATCCTTTTGGTAGATGATTCTCGCTGCCTGGTTCTGAATCATCTGAAGACGATGCTTCAGTTTTTGAGGGAGGCCAAGATACAGCACGTTTCCATAGTCAATTTTAGTGAGAATAAGGGCAATCACAATTTGGATGCTGGCCTCTATGCTAAAGAAACGTCTGATCTTGCGCAACTTGCGAAGTTGAACAAAGCAGGCAGACGTAACTGACCCAATTTGGGTGCTCATAGAAAGATCTGAATCAAAGTGAAAGCCCAGACTCTTAATCACTGGCTTGGGGTGGGGAGCCACACCTAACTCAGGGTGAGCCTATTTCTGGGTACAATTATTTCGGTCTTTTCAGAGTTTAATTTTAACTGATTGTTGTTCATCCAGTTTTTAATGAACACCATTGAGTTTCTAACAAAATCCTTAGATTCAATTGAATCCTCCAGGATGAAAATAAGCTGCATGTCATCAGCATAATTGAATATCTTTATCCCCATCTGTCGGAGACTAGAAATCAACGGGCGTATATATACATTAAACAGAATCGGTGAGAGGGAGGAGCCCTGCGGGACACCGCAACACATATCTACTGTGTTGGATTTATAGGGAGAGAGCCATACTGATTGCTTGCAGCCCACTAAGAAGGACCTAAACCATTCCAGGGCAGAACCCCCTACACGCGCTACGGCAATGCGATCCAACAAAATTTTGTGGTTCACAGTATCAAATGCCGCAGACAGGTCTAGGAGGATCAGAGCGTGACTGCAATCCATATCCGCCTGTCCCTTAAGATCATCCATGACAGATAAAATCACCGATTCGGTGGAATGTGCTGGACGAAAACCTGCCTGATGGGTGTCCAAGAAATTAGTGGCTTCTAAAAAGGAGCTAAGGCAGCTGGCTACATGGGCCTCCAATAGTTTAGCTGGAAATGGTAGGAGGGATATAGATCTATAATTCTCCAGCTTATGGGGGTCCATGCCTTGCTTTTTTTGCAATGGAATAACCACTGCTTCCTTGAAAACCATAGGTACAATACCTTGAGACAGAGAAAGATTAAGAAACTCAAAAATGGTGTCTGGGAAAGCTCGATAGATAGCTTTCAGTATATGAAGAGGACATGCCTCTTTAGGGGAGCCCGATTTGATCTTCATTTCAAAATCCAGAAAGATTTTCTCATCTAGGCTAGGGAGAGTAATTAGGGCGAAAGAGTTAGAATGAACCAGACAGTCTTCCGTATTACTATTGTTGGAAACAATAGAATTTTGATTTTTTTGATTTTTTCCACAAAGAAGGAGTTCAGATCATCACAAAGATTCTGAGTAGCCGTAATGGGAGGGGGTCACACGGCTAGGGTTCGATAACTCCTTCACAATCTTAAACATTTCTTTGGATCTACTGTCAGAATTGATAACCTTATTAGTAAAGAAGACTCTCTTTGCCTCCAAAATAGCATTTTTGTAGGCATGCAGACTTGCAGTGTAATTCTTTTTATCCTCTGCTAAATAGGATTGTCGCCATTTTCGTTCTGCTTGGCGTACGGAAAGTTTTTGGCTTTTTAAGTCCTTTGTAAACCATTTAGAGGCTTCATGCTGCCTCAGACGAGAGACTTTTGTCTGTAGAGGAGCATGAGTATTAAAAACATTCATTTGCCAATTCATAATATCTCTCTCCCAATTGTCTAAATCTCCAACAGGAGCGGGCTTCTCACAGGATAAAGCATCCAAAAGTGCTTTCAGATCTATTCGATTCCAGTTTCGGAAGGTACTTTTTAATGGTAAACTCGCCATGTGGTAAGTGTGGGGAATAATGACCAGAACCTGCAACACTTCTGAAAGTCCGCACATGGTAGGAAGAGTTTTAGTTTACTTAATAAGGTCAGCGGACATTCTGCGCAGTTTGAGGGGAAATGTGGCCTTATGGCGAATGCTCCAGCTTCCAGCTTCCGATCATGGCATGAATGGCGCTGGCAAAGATGATTATTCTACCCAGAGTCCTGTATTACTTTGCCAATTTTCCGATCTGGATACCGTGGGCTTAGTTCAGAGCCCTCAACTCCCTGGTCAGAGGTCTAATTGGGGATGGGCCGCGTAACTGCGTGCTTTGCTCATGCTTCAATAACCCATGCATGGAGGGGGCCTAAGGGCCTCCGATTACGAGAACTACTGCCTAGCAGTGCAGCTGCAGTGGCTGGCCCACTGGTTGGCTGGCTTCAGCCTGACCAAAATTGGGTAATTTGGCTGAGGCAGACAGGGAAGGGACGCTAATGTTGCTACTCCTGAGAGTGAAACTGATGCCTGCTCTGAAACCAAAACTCCTTGCCATCCCTCTTAGAAGCTGGGGAGATGCTCTTCGACAAACAGGGAGTGATGCAATTTATCCCCCAGCATTGCCACTAGTGGGCCGAACAACGGCCAAAGCAGGATACCTTACGACCTGTTGGATGAGGGAGTGGACAGACGCCGATGTTGTGACATTGAGAAACTACTACTTGGAGGGCTCCTTCAAAACCTTGGAGGAATTTGGTGACCGAGTGTAATCTACCAGACACTCAATTCTTGACCTATGAGGCAGTGGTCTCTGCGGTCCACACACTTATTGGTGCATTGATCCTGGAGCGCCTATCGCAGGACCTCCTGCAAACCCTATTAACTTTTGGACAGGGCCATCGATTGATTTCATTCCTCTACAAAACTGTTCTCACTATGAAGTCTACTGATCTCCAGACACTGCACTACAGATGAGAAATTGTTACAGGCAGATCCGTCAGGGGGAAGGAATGGGAACAAATCCTAGAACATGCCTATACCTACACGCACAACATCAGCTTCAAATTCACATAGTTCAACTAAATGCACATCACATACTTTATGCCTCATAGGCTGAACGTCATGCTGCACACTACCGATCAGAGTTGCCTACGGTGTGCCTTACATGATGCAGGTTTTCAACAGATGGTACAGAGCTGCCCGATCATAACCCGATTCTGATTCCTAGTGACAGCAGACCTAGAAAGGACCCTGGACAGACAACAGCTGCACATAATCGAGATTTGCCTCCTGGGCCTCTACAAGAGGACTCATGAAAGGAAAGCGGGCAACAGATTTCGGGACCTCGCCCTGGGAGTCTCCCACAGGGACTTTGCTCTACAATGGAAATCACCTGCGGGCCCGAGACATATTAGGTGGGAGGGGGAAGTGTAGACGTGGGCACTAGCTGAAGGGAAGGCACTGCGCTTTGAGGAAGACAGAGGCAGATGTAAAGGAAGGCTAGGTTGAAGGGTTTGTATTGTGTAGATGGTTTAGACCATGGAACAGTGTAGAGCTTGGAGCAGGGTCGTCATCAGAGCATATGATGAATTGCTGCATAATCGAGAAAGAGGTACTTTATGCAGAAAATGTGCAAACATGTTTATACATGTAATGCCTTTATCTAATCATTTCTGTAATGATACATGAAAGTGAGCATTTTGGAATGTTTAAATATAAACCTGTTACTAAAGACAGTGGCGTAGCAAAGGGGGGGCTGTCCGCCGCAGGCAGCACGAGTTTTGGGGTGGCGGCTTCCCCCCGCTCTTACCTGCGGCCGTCGCTGGGCGGCGAACGCAGGAATCACCAGCACCCCCCCTTTACCGGGCAGCAAAAGCAGTTACCGCCACGGGCGCAAAAGGTCTAGCTACGCTACTGACTAAAGAAACTGTGTCTCCCTGAGAGGAATATGGATAGTTATGCTCCACTTCCACTGTAGAAATGCTTAAGGTTAGCCATAATAAAAACGAATAGACATCAGGATAGAAAATAAGCTAAACAGAAGAACAAGTGATTAACCTAGATGAGAGCTGTCTGACAGCTTATAATATGATGTCACTGCATGAGTGAGGGGGTCAGTGACTGCTGTTATTGTAGATAAAACTAACATGTCAGAGAAAAAAACTGAGATCACTGAGAATTTCTTCAAAAATAAAATGGGTCTCACACACAGAGGTAGCACCTGGCTAAGTTTACAAAAAGAGACTTGGCTGCTCTTGAAAGGACAAATGGCAAGCACAAAGGACTGGTGAAAGGAAACAAAGCAACTTCCATCATTAACAAGTAAAATACAAGAGGTCATGTTAATTTTTATCATGTGGTTTAACTTAGAGTAGGCACACATCTGCTCACATGTTTATACCCATGAATAATTTTGAAATAGGTCTGATAGACAATAAGGGGCAGATTTATCATTATTTCACGCAGCGCAGCAAGCCATCTTGCTGCACTGCGTGAAAGGGAAAGGGCAGGAATGTGACGTAATATGATACAGTGCTTTCTTGTCATTTTCTTATGCTGGCGTACAATGTGCTGCCTAGCGCCAATGCATGCACATTTGCGCTGTGGTGCAAGGGTGCCTGCGTTGAATACAGAGCTGTTTTTGTGCAGGAAGGAACAAGTTCCTGCACAAAAACAATCCTCTGAGGCATTTTTCCTCTTTCTATGTGCGCTGCATCATGCAGCTCATATAGAAAGAGGAAAAATGAGGAGAACTAACGATATTTCTCCTCGTTACGCCTCTCCTGGAAAGGCGTAGCATTTTCACAGATTCCCAGGTCTTCCAGTAATGGTAAATCTGGGAATGTGCCAAAATCCATGGATGGATGCATGACATACCCACGCTCCACCCATGGAATGCCTTCCTGGTGCAGAGTAGCGCAATGCAGCGAGTCGCTTTACTCTAGATTTAGCAAGCCATGCAAAGGTGGCCTTGCGTGGCTTGATAAATCTGACTTAGTAGTTGCGTCGCCCTAGTGCCCTCTTGAGTGGTGCAAGGGCAATGCAACTCAATGATAAATCTGCCTCTCAGTGTTTTATGGTTTGTCAATAAAAAAAAAAAAGCACACTGCAAAAATCAAATAACTAATAAGTTCGGCAATAAATGATTCCAAATTTGGGAACAGGAGACATATTTAGCAGCTGTGATTCATATACTGGGCATCCACGGTAATGACAATGGAGGGTGAAATTAAATAAAGATGATCCCAGTGTTCATGAAAGAAATGAAGTCAGCCTGCTCCCAGATGTTGAAAAAGAAAATCATTTAGAGAGTGAATTCAGAGAACTAAGCAGGGACTAGGTAGTCAACATGCATCCTCTCTCATTCAACAAAATACCACGCCTCCAAATAGCATACTCTAAAAGTTGATGGCAAGCAATGTACATAGATAGAACCAGGAACCCAATGGCAGCCTTTTTATGGCACCAAAGTCCCCAAAGGGATTGGTCATTTCTGTTTTTTTTTTTATATTGGTGTATGTTCAGGAACTGGCAGCTCCTTCAATGGCCTTCCAGTGTAAAGAATTTTTTTTATTTTTAACAAGTCCTGCATCTAACAATCAACAAAAGACATTCCAGAATGTTCCTTTGTTTGAATTTGTCTGCTTGGGTTTTGAATACTATTATGACACAATTCACCAGATGGCTTCTGTAATCCTCTGAACATCCTATTGACGTATATACATGTAATGATAAAAAGTTGTTCATATGTAAATTATGGCACAGATATCAAGGGACGTTCCCTCCACTTGTTATAATTATAGTATATATTTTTCCTTTTAGTAATTCTCTTTCTTGAATTATATATGTTGGTTATTTAGATATGTGTCACAAATAAAATGTACACCTTCTCATGTCATTATTCATTGCAGTGTGATAATAAAATCTGCTTGAATATAATCATGTTATTTTGTACAAATTAAATTCTCTATTCCGGTGAATGTTTTTAAGTAATGACGGTTTCATAGAAGTTGATTCCCTCACTTCTCTTTTATTGTTTTTCAACAAGAAGCACAGTTTCACAGAATGTAAGAAAGTGAGAGAGTGCCAAGGCATTTTCTGCTTATTGTTTATTATGAAAGATTCAACAATGATTAGATATATTACATAATCTAAGAACAGAGTGTGATGAGATAGAGAAGAACTTCATGCCAGAGACTTGAGACTGAGGCCATACAGAATTCTATCACCTTCCTTTCCTGAGGGCTACCAGGAGGCACATTTAGCTTTCGCGCTGTGGGTTTGTCATACTGCCTGCAGACACAGACAAGAATAGCAGACACTGCTATTTTACTGAACTTTGGTCCTATTGTTCAGAAGAGGTAGGCGGGTGTGAACCATCTTTGAAACTCAAATTAGGCCCCTTTTCTTTTGGGTTAGTTAGCTGAAGAGATAAGGGTGGGGAAGGAGATATTAATGTAGAGAAAGATTTAGGATATCACCCACATGTTACAATATTATTTGCTGCTCACTCTTTTGGTAAATATCATTGCCACTATTATGTTGATTTTTAAAATAGTTACTATTAATATTCCATGCACTAGGATAGATTTTGAATTTTAAAAACAAATCTTTAAAATATATTCCTGGTTTCATAGTGTTCTAGAGTGTGCTTTCCCATAATGAAAGAGAGTTTGGGTTCCACTAATTATCTTTGTAATATTTCAGAGAATTGATTGTTACCTGAAACACCTCTGACTGAAGTAGTGCTTAGTGGGTTGGTTACATTCTAACTGGCTTTCTGTCTGGTTGGCACATTGATAAGGTCCTTAGTGCCAGGGAGTCTTGAGAACCTATTACTGGGCCGTGTCCTGGAAAAGAAATCCAGAAAACATTCCAATGTTTTTACAAGGTCAGTGCAAACCTTGGGAAAAAATGTCTATTACCTGTGTGCAGACACCCTGGCAGTAAAAGGAGTAATATTAGGTGATCATGGAGGAGAGCTGCTTGCATGTAGGCCCACGTCTGAATTAGCCGTAGGCCCATTTGATCTCTTAGAAGTGAAATATCACTTATCCCCTTGCCATTTCCACCACAAAGTTGCAGGTCTCTTTTAATTTTCTCAGCCACAGACGGGGCGGGATGAGGAGCAACAATGCTGGCAAAGTAGCCCTGAGAGAGCAGCAAAGATAGACCTATCGTGAGTAACCGTAACTAAAATGAGAGACACATCCATTACAGGTTTATAATAATATCCATTGAGCATGAACATTTCACAAATATTCACTATATCTTATTGTTTCACCAGCTCTTCATATCACAGAACACTAAGGTAGTTCCCTCTACTATCTGTTATCAGAAAGGAGATAGAACAGACTTTGTGCAAAGCACACTATGAACTTTTGGGCCTCAAAAGCAATTAATATTGTGCATAGTGCCCACCACAGTTATGTAGCAGCTTTATTTATTTTATTTTATAGTGATTTTTATGATGCTCTATTTGTTTAGGCCCACTGAGTCATCACAATTTGGCAAAGACACCCATTTATGCCAGGTTCTCTTTTTCCCAGTAAAATGCTTAATCGTCTGGGTCACTGTCTATATATCCTGTGACAGTTCACTTTACAGTAAATGTGAAAAATACTGATAACCAATTCATTATCAATGAATCTCAGACTATCAAAATGCTTGGCAAAGAAAACAGTTTCACAAATATATCCAATCATGCTCCATGGTAGATCCGATTTAGGTAAGCTTGCTAAAATAAGGATTTGACTATGTGGTGGAGCCTTTTAACTCAAAATGACAGCTAGGGACATAAGCCTTTATGTATCAGTGCTATTTCTGATAGACAGAACGAGTAAAACTCTTTGATACATCAGGCCCACAATGCCCTTTAGGTATCTTCGTACAAAAAAATGCTTGCCATGCGACTTTCCTCTTTAGGAGCTCTCTCTCAAACGTCCAGTCACCTTCTGGTTCACAGCTCCTTGTGAACAATCACCAATGGCTGCATCCAGTTGAGCATTTAGGGCCTCCAAAATTACTAGTGAAGATTCATTTCCATAAAGTTGATTGACTTGGGTTCATCAACAGATCAATGGCTCTAGTGAAAACCTGAGTCTAGTTGAACAAGTTCTCTGGAAAGCATTTGACTCATACTGTAAAACAGATACACATCAGCCTGTGTTTTATAATCATCATAGTGTTCATGACTAGTACCACTAAAAAAAACAAGTATGCTCCTTGTTTCTGGTTTCGCCCACTCCATCTATTTAAACATGAAGTAATAATGGCCTGCTATGTAGCGTACATTAGAATTCTTTCTTGTACTTTCGTTAAAATGACAGTATGCCATTTGGCATCCACCTTCTTCTTTAAGAAACTAGAACACTGCTTTGACTGTCTGGTTTATATTAGGAATAAGTCAATGCTTTTGGAAGCGTATCCCGGTACGTTCTACAGTAGAAATCAGTCTATGCATCTGGTGCAGAAGACCTTGGCAGTATTTCAGAAGAGTCGGGAGGCAGAATGTATAAGTGGGCTGAGCAGACAGACATCCAAACAATGCCTAGCACACTGAAGGAAGCTGACGCAAAGCCAACTTTCCTTGTATAGTTATTTATTTTTAGACTAATTAATGACATAAGCTCTGGCAACAAACAACTACAGCTGTCTAAAACAAGACCTATAGATGATTCTCAGTAGAAACAATGTGTGATGAAATAGTGCTCTTTGGCCAAATATCATCAGTGCAACACTTTTGATGCTCCCTAAGATAAAATAACTGCCCCTTATGGTATATCAGGACTTGACTATGAATGAGCAAATCAGTTCAATATGTAATACTAGTTTCTATATCTTGTACTTTATCAGAAGAACTTTCCCTTACCTTGCTGAAGAACTACATGCTATTGTCATATCTAAGTGCGTTTTGTCTTGGCTAGATTATTGTAATTATCTGTTTTTGGGCCTGTCAGTCTACAATTAAACAAGACTCCAGTGTGTACAGAATGAAGCAGTCCTACTGGATTCCATCTGAGAAGGTTCTACCATGTATCCCAAGTGTGCAGAGACCTGCACTGGTTGTTAATACAGCACAAGTCATTTGTCTGATGCATTCAGTGCTTCGCTGCCCACAACTATTCTGTTTAAATCACCACTTTTGCACTTGTGATCCCACACGCTCTTCCATTCCTGACACCAGTTCTTGTTACATGTCCCCATGTTTGATCAGGCAAGCTGCTAGGCCCTAAATTGTAGGACCAGCTGCAGTCTATTCCATCTCAAATAGCACATAAACAAGCCCGCCAAACTCTCTTCTTTTGTTGCTGGTTGCTCAGTGGTACGGCCTTTGCCTGCACTTTCTTTTACTTTTGTGTTTCTAGTGCCAAGAAACCATAACTGCCATGTTTTGCAATTTAGAAGGAATACAATAAAATCGAATTCAAATCAAATCATCATTTCCCCCGGCCTTTCCCCCCCTTATCTGCTATTTAGTGAGAATTTCAAAATAGGTTCAGTACAGGAAATGATCTCCAATAACATGTTCCCATGACAGGCAGGTTCTTAATGTATGCATGATTATGATTTAGTCATATTTCAGTGGCTAAATTGAGGATACTGGACATGTAATGTATCCGTTTTAGGATGGTCACCTGTTGGGAGTCATGCTGCTTGTTCAGGGCCTCTTACTTCAGGTGCTCACATGCCTATTCATTGCTAAAGCAGCATTGTACAGGACACCTACTGTGCTGCGGCTTCTAATCATTTGCCAGTTAAATGTATTCTTGTCCCTACAGTGTCAGAACTGGGACATCTTACTTGGTCGCTCCAGGCATCCCAACCCATCTGCTCTATCCCAGAGCTTTACAAGTTTTTTCACTGGCTGGTCCTCATTTAAGAGGAAAGATCGGGACATTTTTCTTCCAGCACTAGCTCTGTGTGGATCTTGGGACAGAGACCTCAATTGCAAGAGTTCAAGCAGCCATCATGAAGGTTGATTGCCCTAGGAGACATTGCCACCAAAAGGGCGGACCTTCCTTTTGGACACTAGAGGCTTTCAGGAGAAATGCATGAATGTTCACAGCAGAGTCACTGAAAATCAAATACAAGTTATTTTAGAGATATGCATTTGAGACCAAAGTGTGGTGGTTGCGTCATCAGTGCATGTGAGTACTACGGTGGTAGGCAGAAAAGTAAGCCATGGTGGCTGATCCTTACAAAAAAGATGTGGTTTCTGCCCAGAGCAGCTTACTTTTTTTTAATGCAAGATTAATATGGTCTCAAGGTGGCAAGATGCAATATATCTTTCCCGAAGAAGGTCATCCGGCAAGAATTTTCTGTAATCGTACAACATGCTGCCTCAGCTTCCGAAAGTTCCTCGTCTCCTGCAGTGTTGTAGGTCAGAAAACAGCCTGCTTTGATGGAGGGTTGTCTGTGTGTTAGGTGTATTCAACTGCATGCATGTTACAGAATCCCGTGGCTGCTTTTTACAAGAACAAATGCTTTCAGATTGGAGAGCTCGCATAAATAAAAGGAACAGGATGCCGACAGACTAGACTCCATTAATGCAGCTCCCGCCGTTCCTTGCTTCCGAAAGATGAGTCACGCTCTTCCGAGGATTCCTCCCCAGAAAACACTGTGGTGGAAATCATATTTTCGAGAGGAAGTCATTGTGGCATGGTCAAGAGGGTAACAAGATCGTCGTTCCGCCATTATGCCGAGCACCGTGGAAGTTCTTGTCGGTCGGAGGTACTACCGGGTCATCTAAAGAACAGCCGCAGCCTTTCACAGCCTGCAGGAGCCGCACAGAATCATTAGAGCAGAGTCGGCACTGCGCCTGGAAAGTATTTCTGCTTCATCAAAAAGCCCTCTCATCGCCGAGACCCGCGGCTTCAGAGCAGTAACACAAAAATATATCTATCAAACGCAGCATTAGGGGCCTTTTAATCTTCTAGCTGCTGAAGAAACTTTAAGGTTTGCTCATTTATGTCACAATAGACTCAACAGGCGGTCCCTGGACGCCATCTTTATCTAAGACACACGGATCATTGTGCCCCGGGCGAGATAAAGCTGTTCCACGCATGCTTTGGAGCTGCGCGCGAGCCGCGGCCCTGTGAGCGCGCGCATGCTCGTCGGTAATGAGGTTTAGCACGCAGCGCAAAGACGTCCCCTTTGGTCATTAAAGCTGATGAGTAACACGGATTTATAATATCATTAAGTGCGGCACGGCCGCTTTGGTCTAGAGATCCTAATGACTATGCTACATGCGGTTACTGTAAGACAATTAATGTGCTCTGCTCTCAATTACAGTTCGCCTGGGGCAGGGAGCATAGCCAGCTTGAACTTTAAACTCAATTATCAAAGCGAAAAGATAATCAACTATGTAAGATTAAACACCAGTTGGTAACCAAAGGCTTTCCAAGAAACTTTCTAGAATTCCAAGAAACTTCCCTTTTAGCAGCTGTTTAAATGGAGATTAATTACATAGTACAGACTTCAGATGCCTTCACTACCATACCAACTCTAAAGACGTGCCAACCATCAAGATCCAGTGGTTTATATTGGTAAATGATGGCGCTATTTAGAGGAACACAGTGGCATCTCATACGGCATCATTTAGGATTTGGCTGTCCAGCCTCCGAACTGGAATGTCTCCTCCTCATTGGCCATGTCTTGACCTATCTGCTGTTCATGCAGGCCTTTTTTTCCCTCGGAAAAAGTAATAATGAAGTTTTGCAATGCAGTGGCAGAAGTTGTGCCTCCTATATGGTTCCTGGAGATGGACCCGCAAATCAGTGGTCAATCTTCAAGCCTCGTTTAACTAACATCTCCCTGCACTTGGAGTTGTCTTCCACCGCCACGGACAAATATAATGAGATTTTCTGTATGGAACAGTCCTTATTGTAATAGCTTTCCCGTCCGGGCCAAGACCACCCCAAAGGTGTCTCCATTGATTTAACTAGCAGCAGTTTCACATCTGGAAACGGTTTACACACTCACTCTAAGTGTGGTGTAAACGCAGAGGTGGACAAGCAAGACATCTCACAATTTTTACTGCATCTTCCATTCCGCCAACCTGTGAATGAGGCCCTTAGAATGCTCTTACACCTGCCTCCACAACCATTGCTGTTGAGAGATTCAATGAACGAAAGAAGCAAGACTTTATAAGAGGCACACTCTGCAATGGCCTCCTAGCTCTGCCCATTTAATCAACTAGAACAGTCTTTAGGGATTTACTGAAGCTGGTCAACTTTTTGGGCCTAGAGGTCCAGTGAAAAAAAGCACGCTCCCTCTGATTTCAAGCTTGTCCCACAGAATAACTAGTAGTTTATGATTCTGTCGCCATAGATCTCTGGATAGTAACATTGTTTCTTTTCCTGAAGGCAGATTGGTCTCAGATTATTAATGCATTTCAACATGAGAAATCAAAGTTTGAAAGCGATTCCAGCCCTGATTTAGAGTTTGGTGGACAAAGTAGCCCAGAACACATGTGGTAGGGTACCCTGTCTACCAAACTTGCCATCAATCTGCTTGATTGAGAGTCAGGCAGACCGTCATTTTTCCAACAGAGGTGACCCCGCTAGCTATGCTTTTGGAAATCCTACACTGATGGCCCAACAGAGTTAGGGCCGTAAGGTGTAAGTACAGCCGACTATCTGCCCATTTTAGGGCAGACAGTGTCATGTCGGAGCCTGTGCCTGCTCTTTCCAACGCAGCAACGCAGCTGGGTTGGAGAGAGCTTTCACCGCGCATGACAGTTTGGCCAGCCTGAGACTGGCGGCCAAATCGTCATGCGCAGTGAAGGCAGTGCACCTACCACTCCCCTCAGTGTCTGTCACTCCCAGCCCCGCAAGACTCGGCAGGGAAGGACAAATAAAACAAGTGTTTATTATCGTTTTATTTTTCCTTGCCTGCCATTTTTGGGGGGCAACACTCCTCCGCCATAGTAGAGGAGCAGCCGCTGTTTATTTTAGAGTGCAGTTCTGCATCCATGCCTCCACTTCTGTCAGAAGTTGCTGTAAGTCAATTATAGGGGCTCTGTATTGTTGCCACTTAATGACACTTGGTGTTGTTGGCAAATGATTTGACAAAGACAACTCATCACATATGCCAAAAGAAGGGTGCATGATATACTTGGAAAAGGTCAGAAGAAAATTGGGAACCCTTTGCTCTCCAAAAGATGGGTGAATTTCCTAAGAGAGGAAAGGGCCCAAGGTGACTTGATGCACCCGATCCTGCAAAAATGTCTCACCTATTTTATCGTGGTGAGATCCACATGGGCCACTGAAGTTAATCTTAACAAGAGTGGATATTGCACTGTATCAAAGGCCATGTACCAATCCAGCATGACCAGTAGGTGGAACACTGTTTTGTCCTCAAATCACAGGGCATTACCCTGGACGCCTAGGACAGCTCTTTGTGGTTTAACATGTGTGCTTAACACCTGAATAGAGAGGGAAAAAACTCTTGGCCATATCCAGGTAGCTCTGCAGCTGAACGAGCACAGTTTTTTCAGTATCTTGTCTAGGCCCAGTGGATTATTAATTAGTATTGGTAGCCAAGATAGTTTGATTTAAACTAGATATTTAAAAATGTGCGATCATGTAACCAGTTTAGATGATCTGAGATGATCTCTTACCACATAGAAATATTAAGCTGGAGAGAGCTAGGTTAAGCAATGATATGAGTGAACTGTTCGACAGCCATGCAGACGCAGGTCAGCTGAATTACTGGAGGACTTCATTGAGGAGCTGATAGCTTTCACTTCTTTCATGGATGTTGGTAATAAGGACAAAGAAGAGGTGCGGCTATCCTGTTCCTTATTTTCTTAGTTTTATCCAAGAAAAAAAAGTTAAAGTCTTCTCATAACTACAATGACAGCTCAACACCTGGATAGCAGCGATACATAGAAGCGGGAGCAGAGTCTACGTAACCCCTTCGACGCTTATGACGAGCTGGACTCGTCATGGCACACAGTGGTCGTGTGCTCATGACGAGTCCAGCTCGTCATAAGACCACCCACGGGGGAAGCGCTGGCGCTCCCCGTAGGTCTCCCGATAAAAATGGTGCCTCACTTGTGTGGGAGGCCCAAGTACCCGCGACAGGCAAGGGCCCAAAACGTAGTGAGGCGACATCAAAATTGCCTATCTCAAAACCACCTGGTTTTGCAAGGGGTCACCTGGGTTTTGGCTCCGTGCTCGCGGCCATCTAGGGAAACCTACCAAGCCCACACATTTCTGAAAAGTGACACCCGGGGCTTCCAGGAGGTATGGCTTGCGTGGATCCCCGACGTTTCCTTACCCAGAATCCCTGCAAACCTCAATTTTAGCTGAAAAATCACTTTTTCAGAAATTTTTGTGTGGGAAAGTGTGGCGTCATCGGGCTCACACAAATTTCCTACCACCCAGCGATCCCCCGGGTCTCCCGATAAAAATGATGCCTCACTGGTGTGGGAGGCCCAAGTAACCACAACAGGCAAGGGCCCAAAACATTTTTTGATAGGCAATGTTGATGTTGCCTCAAAACGTTTTGTGTCCTTGCATGTCGCGGGTACTTGGGCCTCCCACACAAGTGAGGTACCATTTTTATCGGGAGACCTGGGGGAACACTGGGTGGTAGGAAATTTGTGTGAGGCCAGTTATGCCACACTTTCCCACACAAAAATGTGTGAAAAAAGTGATTTATTTCAGCTAAAATTGAGGTTTGCAGGGGATTCTGGGTAAGGAAACGTTGGGGGATCCACGCAAGCCATACCTCCCTGGAAGCCCCCGGGTGTCTACTTTTCAGAAATGTGTGGGTTTGGTAGGTTTCCCTAGATGGCCGCCGAGCACGGGCCAAAACCCAGGTGACTCCCTTGCAAAACCAGGTGGTTTTGAGATAGGCAATTTTGATGTCGCCTCACTACGTTTTAGGCCCTTGCCTGTCGCGGGTACTTGTGCCTCACTTGTGTGGGAGGCCCCATTTTTATCGGGAGACCTGGGGGAACGCTGGGTGGTAGGAAATTTGTGTGAGGCCAGTGATGCCACACTTTCCCACACAAAAATGTGTGAAAAAAGTGATTTTTTCAGCTAAAATTGAGGTTTGCAGGGGATTCTGGGTAAGGAAACGTTGGGGGATCCACGCAAGCCATACCTCCCTGGAAGCCCCCGGGTGTCTACTTTTCAGAAATGTGTGGGTTTGGTAGGTTTCCTAGATGGCCGCCGAGCACGGGGCCAAAACCCAGGTGACTCCCCTTGCAAAACCAGGTGGTTTTGAGATAGGCAATTTTGATGTCGCCTCCCTACGTTTTGGGTCCTTGCCTGTCGCGGGTACTTGGGCCTCCCACACAAGTGAGGCACCATTTTTATCGGGAGACCTGGGGGAACGCTGGGTGGTAGGAAATTTGTGTGAGGCCAGTGATGCCACACTTTCCCACACAAAAATGTGTGAAAAAAGTGATTTTTTCAGCTAAAATTGAGGTTTGCAGGGGATTCTGGGTAAGGAAACGTTGGGGGATCCACGCAAGCCATACCTCCCTGGAAGCCCCCGGGTGTCTACTTTTCAGAAATGTGTGGGTTTGGTAGGTTTCCCTAGATGGCCGCCGAGCACGGGGCCAAAAACCCAGGTGACCCCCTTGCAAAACCAGGTGGTTTTGAGATAGGCAATTTTGATGTCGCTCACTACGTTTTGGGCCCTTGCCTGTCGCGGGTACTTGGGCCTCCCACACAAGTGAGGTACCATTTTTATCGGGAGACCTGGGGGAACGCTGGGTGGTAGGAAATTTGTGTGAGGCCAGTGATGCCACACTTTCCCACACAAAAATGTGTGAAAAAAGTGATTTTTTCAGCTAAAATTGAGGTTTGCAGGGATTCTGGGTAAGGAAACGTTGGGGGATCCACGCAAGCCATACCTCCCTGGAAGCCCCCGGGTGTCTACTTTTCAGAAATGTGTGGGTTTGGTAGGTTTCCCTAGATGGCCGCCGAGCACGGGGCCAAAACCCAGGTGACTCTCCTTGCAAAACCAGGTGGTTTTGAGATAGGCAATTTTGATGTCGCCTCCCTACGTTTTGGGTCCTTGCCTGTCGCGGGTACTTGGGCCTCCCACACAAGTGAGGCACCATTTTTATCGGGAGACCTGGGGGAACGCTGGGTGGTAGGAAATTTGTGTGAGGCCAGTGATGCCACACTTTCCCACACAAAAATGTGTGAAAAAGTGATTTTTTCAGCTAAAATTGAGGTTTGCAGGGATTCTGGGTAAGGAAACGTTGGGGGATCCACGCAAGCCATACCTCCCTGGAAGCCCCGGGTGTCTACTTTTCAGAAATGTGTGGGTTTGGTAGGTTTCCCTAGATGGCCGCCGAGCACGGGGCCAAAAACCCAGGTGACCCCCCTTGCAAAACCAGGTGGTTTTGAGATAGGCAATTTTGATGTCGCTCACTACGTTTTGGGCCCTTGCCTGTCGCGGGTACTTGGGCCTCCCACACAAGTGAGGTACCATTTTTATCGGGAGACCTGGGGGAACGCTGGGTGGTAGGAAATTTGTGTGAGGCCAGTGATGCCACACTTTCCCACACAAAAATGTGTGAAAAAAGTGAGTTTTTCAGCTAAAATTGAGGTTTGCAGGGGATTCTGGGTAAGGAAACGTTGGGGGATCCACGCAAGCCATACCTCCCTGGAAGCCCCCGGGTGTCTACTTTTCAGAAATGTGTGGGTTTGGTAGGTTTCCCTAGATGGCCGCCGAGCACGGGGCCAAAACCCAGGTGACTCCCTTGCAAAACCAGGTGGTTTTGAGATAGGCAATTTTGATGTCGCCTCACTACGTTTTGGGCCCTTGCCTGTCGCGGGTACTTGGGCCTCCCACACAAGTGAGGCACCATTTTTATCGGGAGACCTGGGGGAACGCTGGGTGGTAGGAAATTTGTGTGAGGCCAGTGATGCCACACTTTCCCACACAAAAATGTGTGAAAAAAGTGATTTTTTCAGCTAAAATTGAGGTTTGCAGGGGATTCTGGGTAAGGAAACGTTGGGGGATCCACGCAAGCCATACCTCCCTGGAAGCCCCCGGGTGTCTACTTTTCAGAAATGTGTGGGTTTGGTAGGTTTCCCTAGATGGCCGCCGAGCACGGGGCCAAAACCCAGGTGACTCCCCTTGCAAAACCAGGTGGTTTTGAGATAGGCAATTTTGATGTCGCCTCACTACGTTTTGGGCCCTTGCCTGTCGCGGGTACTTGGGCCTCCCACACAAGTGAGGCACCATTTTTATCGGGAGACCTGGGGGAACGCTGGGTGGTAGGAAATTTGTGTGAGGCCAGTGATGCCACACTTTCCCACACAAAAATGTGTGAAAAAGTGATTTTTTCAGCTAAAATTGAGGTTTGCAGGGGATTCTGGGTAAGGAAACGTTGGGGGATCCACGCAAGCCATACCTCCCTGGAAGCCCCCGGGTGTCTACTTTTCAGAAATGTGTGGGTTTGGTAGGTTTCCTAGATGGCCGCCGAGCACGGGGCCAAAACCCAGGTGACTCCCCTTGCAAAACCAGGTGGTTTTGAGATAGGCAATTTTGATGTCGCTCACTACGTTTTGGGCCCTTGCCTGTCGCGGGTACTTGGGCCTCCCACACAAGTGAGGTACCATTTTTATCGGGAGACCTGGGGAACGCTGGGTGGTAGGAAATTTGTGTGAGGCCAGTGATGCCACACTTTCCCACACAAAAATGTGTGAAAAAAGTGATTTTTTCAGCTAAAATTGAGGTTTGCAGGGGATTCTGGGTAAGGAAACGTTGGGGGATCCACGCAAGCCATACCTCCTGGAAGCCCCCGGGTGTCTACTTTTCAGAAATGTGTGGGTTTGGTAGGTTTCCTAGATGGCCGCCGAGCACGGGGCCAAAAACCCAGGTGACCCCCTTGCAAAACCAGGTGGTTTTGAGATAGGCAATTTTGATGTCGCCTCACTACGTTTTGGGCCCTTGCCTGTCGCGGGTACTTGGGCCTCCCACACAAGTGAGGCACCATTTTTATCGGGAGACCTGGGGGAACGCTGGGTGGTAGGAAATTTGTGTGAGGCCAGTGATGCCACACTTTCCCACATAAAAATGTGTGAAAAAGTGATTTTTTCAGCTAAAATTGAGGTTTGCAGGGGATTCTGGGTAAGGAAACGTTGGGGGATCCACGCAAGCCATACCTCCCTGGAAGCCCCGGGTGTCTACTTTTCAGAAATGTGTGGGTTTGGTAGGTTTCCCTAGGTGCCGGCAGAGCTAGGGTTCACAAACTACAGCTAGGCACTTTGCCAAAAAAGGGTCATTTTTCACTGCAAAATTGAGGTGTGACCACGTTGCGTTTTGCGCCGTTTCCTGTCGCGGGCACTAGGCCGACCCACACAAGTGAGGTACCATTTTTCTTGTAAGACTTTGGGGAACGCTGGGTGGGCGGAAATTTGTGGATCCACGCAGATTCCAGAACTTTCCACCACAGAAATGTGGGGAAAATGTGTTTGTTTTGACAATTATTTAGGTTTGCAAGGGATTCTGGGTAACAGAACCTGGTGGGAGGCAGTCAAGTCACCCCATCCTGGATTCCCCTGGGTGTCTAGTTTTCAAAAATGTATAGGTTTGCTAGGTTTCCTAGGTGCCGGCAGAGGTAGGGTTCAAAAACTACAGCTAGGCACTTTGCCAAAAAAGGGTCATTTTTCACTGCGAAATTGAGGTGTGACCACGTTGCGTTTTGCGCCGTTTCCTGTCGCAGGCACTAGGCCGACCCACACAAGTGAGGTACCATTTTTCTCGTAAGACTTTGGGGAACGCGGGGTGGGGGGAAATTTGTGGATCCACGCAGATTCCAGAACTTTCCACCACAGAAATGTGGGGAAAATGTGTTTTTTTTACAATTATTTAGGTTTGCAAGGGATTCTGGGTAACAGAACCTGGTGGGAGGCAGTCAAGTCACCCCATCCTGGATTCCCCTGGGTGTCTAGTTTTCAAAAATGTATAGGTTTGCTAGGTTTCCCTAGGTGCCGGCAGAGCTAGGGTTCAAAAACTACAGCTAGGCACTTTGCCAAAAAAGGGTAATTTTTCACTGCAAAATTGAGGTGTGACCACGTTGCGTTTTGCGCCGTTTCCTGTCGCAGGCACTAGGCCGACCTACACAAGTGAGGTACCATTTTTCTCGTAAGACTTTGGGGAACGCGGGGTGGGTGGAAATTTGTGGATCCACGCAGATTCCAGAACTTTCCACCACAGAAATGTGGGGAAAATGTGTTTTTTTTTTACAATTATTTAGGTTTGCAAGGGATTCTGGGTAACAGAACCTGGTGGGAGGCAGTCAAGTCACCCCATCCTGGATTCCCCTGGGTGTCTAGTTTTCAAAAATGTATAGGTTTGCTAGGTTTCCCTAGGTGCCGGCAGAGCTAGGGTTCAAAAACTACACCTAGGCACTTTGCCAAAAAAGGGTCATTTTTCACTGCGAAATTGAAGTGTGACCACGTTGCGTTTTGCGCCGCTTTCCTGTCGCAGGCACTAGGCCCACCCACACAAGTGAGGTACCATTTTTCTCGTAAGACTTTGGGGAACGCGGGGTGGGCGGAAATTTGTGGATCCACGCAGATTCCAGAACTTTCCACCACAGAAATGTGGGGAAAATGTGTTTGTTTTGACAATTATTTAGGTTTGCAAGGGATTCTGGGTAACAGAACCTGGTGGGAGGCAGTCAAGTCACCCCATCCTGGATTCCCCTGGGTGTCTAGTTTTCAAAAATGTATAGGTTTGCTAGGTTTCCCTAGGTGCCGGCAGAGGTAGGGTTCAAAAACTACAGCTAGGCACTTTGCCAAAAAGGGTCATTTTTCACTGCGAAATTGAGGTGTGACCACGTTGCGTTTGCGCCGTTTCCTGTCGCAGGCATTAGGCCGACCCACACAAGTGAGGTACCATTTTTCTCGTAAGACTTTGGGGAACGCGGGGTGGGGGGAAATTTGTGGATCCACGCAGATTCCAGAACTTTCCACCACAGAAATGTGGGGAAAATGTGTTTTTTTTACAATTATTTAGGTTTGCAAGGGATTCTGGGTAACAGAACCTGGTGGGAGGCAGTCAAGTCACCCCATCCTGGATTCCCCTGGGTGTCTAGTTTTCAAAAATGTATAGGTTTGCTAGGTTTCCCTAGGTGCCGGCAGAGCTAGGGTTCAAAAACTACACCTAGGCACTTTGCCAAAAAAGGGTCATTTTTCACTGCGAAATTGAAGTGTGACCACGTTGCGTTTTGCGCCGTTTCCTGTCGCAGGCACTAGGCCCACCCACACAAGTGAGGTACCATTTTTCTCGTAAGACTTTGGGGAACGCGGGGTGGGCGGAAATTTGTGGATCCACGCAGATTCCAGAACTTTCCACCACAGAAATGTGGGGAAAATGTGTTTGTTTTGACAATTATTTAGGTTTGCAAGGGATTCTGGGTAACAGAACCTGGTGGGAGGCAGTCAAGTCACCCCATCCTGGATTCCCCTGGGTGTCTAGTTTTCAAAAATGTATAGGTTTGCTAGGTTTCCCTAGGTGCCGGCAGAGGTAGGGTTCAAAACTACAGCTAGGCACTTTGCCAAAAAGGGTCATTTTTCACTGCGAAATTGAGGTGTGACCACGTTGCGTTTTGCGCCGTTTCCTGTCGCAGGCATTAGGCCGACCCACACAAGTGAGGTACCATTTTTCTCGTAAGACTTTGGGGAACGCGGGGTGGGGGAAATTTGTGGATCCACGCAGATTCCAGAACTTTCCACCACAGAAATGTGGGGAAAATGTATTTTTTTACAATTATTTAGGTTTGCAAGGGATTCTGGGTAACAGAACCTGGTGGGAGGCAGTCAAGTCACCCTATCCTGGATTCCCCTGGGTGTCTAGTTTTCAAAAATGTATAGGTTTGCTAGGTTTCCCTAGGTGCCGGCAGAGCTAGGGTTCAAAAACTACACCTAGGCACTTTGCCAAAAAAGGGTCATTTTTCACTGCGAAATTGAAGTGTGACCACGTTGCGTTTTGCGTCGTTTCCTGTCGCAGGCACTAGGCCGACCCACACAAGTGAGGTACCATTTTTCTCATAAGACTTTGGGGAACACGGGGTGGGTGGAAATTTGTGGATCCACGCAGATTCCAGAACTTTCCACCACAGAAATGTGGGGAAAATGTGTTTTTTTTACCAATTTTTTAGGTTTGCAAGGGATTCTGGGTAACAGAACCTGGTGAGAGCCAGTCAAGTCACCCCGTCCTGAATTCCCCTGGGTGTCTAGTTTTAAAAATGTATAGGTTTGCTAGGTTTCCCTAGGTGCCGGCAGAGCTAGGGTTCAAAAACTACACCTAGGCACTTTGCCAAAAAAGGGTCATTTTTCACTGCGAAATTGAAGTGTGACCACGTTGCGTTTTGCGTCGTTTCCTGTCGCAGGCACTAGGCCGACCCACACAAGTGAGGTACCATTTTTCTCATAAGACTTTGGGGAACACGGGGTGGGTGGAAATTTGTGGATCCACGCAGATTCCAGAACTTTCCACCACAGAAATGTGGGGAAAATGTGTTTTTTTGGCAATTTGTTAGGTTTGCCAGGGATTCTGGGTAACAGAACCTGGTGGGAGGTATTCAAGTCACCCCATCCTGGATTCCCCTGGATGTCTAGTTTTCAAAAATGTATAGGTTTGCTAGGTTTCCTAGGTGCCCGCAGAGCTAGGGTTCAAAAACTACAGCTAGGCACTTTGCCAAAAAAGGGTCATTTTTCACTGCGAAATTGAAGTGTGACCACGTTGCGTTTTGCGTCGTTTCCTGTCGCAGGCACTAGGCCGACCCACACAAGTGAGGTACCATTTTTCTCATAAGACTTTGGGGAACACGGGGTGGGTGGAAATTTGTGGATCCACGCAGATTCCAGAACTTTCCACCACAGAAATGTGGGGAAAATGTGTTTTTTTTGGCAATTTTTTAGGTTTGCAAGGGATTCTGGGTAACAGAACCTGGTGGGAGGTATTCAAGTCACCCCATCCTGGATTCCCCTGGATGTCTAGTTTTCAAAAATGTATATGTTTGCTAGGTTTCCCTAGGTGCCCGCAGAGCTAGGGTTCAAAAACTACAGCTAGGCACTTTGCCAACAAAGGGTCATTTTTCACAGCGAAATTGAGGTGTGACCACGTTGCATTTTGCGCCGTTTCCTGTCGCAGGCACTAGGCCGACCCACACAAGTGAGGTACCATTTTTCTCGTAAGACTTTGGGGAACGTGGCAGTGGCGGCTGGTGCCATTTTGAAAGTGGTGAGGCGTAAAATTATTGCCGTCCTGCACTGTGGCGAGCGAGCGTAGCGAGCGAGTCCAAACTCCCTACGGGGGGGTTTGGGGGGGTTCTCCCCCCGAGAAAATTTTGTAAAAAGAGTGGATAAATGGTGCATTTTCAATCAAATTTGAGGAAGCAGGAAGGTTAATAAAGCAATATGATTGAATTATTTATCATTTAAGAAATTGCCAATTTTTATGAGCTATAGAGGACAATCTTTGCGTATGCTGAAGTTATCATTTGCCCATTATAACTTTTGAACACACTGATACACTTGTAATGGTTTTAACTATGCTATAAATACATTTGTTGACTGTGCAGTGCTGTACATCAATATGATGACACTATTTCTTTAAATAAATTTTCTGTTTTCATGCAAGAAACGCCATTTAAAAAAAAAAGTGCAACAGTGACTTCACTACAACATTCTGAATGAGAGAGCCAAGGGGAGTTGTGTGAGGGAGTGAAACCAAGAGCAGCTGTGTGAGGGAGAGTTTGTGCTATATAAAACTACAAAAAAAGAAAGAAAGGGCCATAAGCACTGCGTCCTCTCTCTCTCAGATATGAGCACCTGGGCACGGCAGTTACAGGCTGTGGTGCATGCTTCAGGTTGGGCACCAACACAAGTGTGAGGATTCAAAAACAAAGGACCTTGAACAATACCCCTGAAACAACATGTACATAGCACTTAAAGCCTCAGGCAAGGCGATTTTTTTTAAAGTGTATAGAGCAACAGGGATTAATATGTTCCAAATTCATTTCTGGAAGCCCTGAACGAGGGGAGGAAGAGTGAATAAATGAATGCACAACTATATACATATGTAGACATACATATATATACAGGGCATACATAGCACCAACGCACTACAAAATAATTATAGCTACACAAAAATTAAGTACAACATCATATTTATCAAAAACTCCAAGTAGTGATTTCTACTTTGAAATGTTGACCCACTGAAGCACCAACTCTGTCCTTACATTTCGGTAGGTGAAAACATTTTGTCACTATTTTAACGCCTCCTAAAAAAATACTCTAAACTATATAAATACGACTCTCGTGCACTCTGCGGACTGCACAATTTCCCAATTGTCATGCAGTTCTTATAGTGAGGTCGCACTTGCATGTTACACGTGCACTGAGTGCCGAATATCAGAGCACCTGTAAAGCCAGCGCACTGGAATTCAGTGCTGGATCAATGGCTGCATTTGCCCGCGCAGTGGCTCGCTAAGATGTTGTGTAGTTAAAATCTTGATGAATCACACATGCACTTTTCTCATATTTTCTCACCTGCCGACTGCGTCGCTGTGTTTGCCTTCACTTTAGGACGGCGCACATTAGCATAAGCAGTAATGAGGTAGCTGTAATTAAAACAACACCTTAAGGATGATGAATAGATGGGAGGTTTATCTAGTGTCTGTATAAGCATTAGGAATTAAGTCTAAATCCCTGCAGCGCAATGGTAGAAAATCTGGGCGCAAATAAAATTGTTTGGAAGTTTGATATCCTATGTAGAGCATTTCATCATGAGAAAAACGTAAATAAGAGAAACACAGTTATGCACACTGACTGTCTTCTGCCTGCAGCAGCCTTTGTAGTCACCCAAAAGCAGGATTTATCCAGTGTTGCACAGCCTGCGAAAACCAAAAGGACGTTTCCATGCCCCAGCCTTTGTTCAAGTGTTCTCTTTGCGCAGATCACACCTTGCCTTCTGGAAACAGTTAATGTTCAGTTACACGCAACTAACTGCCCTTCAAATTATGATATTTCAATGTCAAACACTGCACTTGGCTTTACAAGCATTCCAGTGGGAGGGGGGCTCTAAGGAGCAGCACGGTAGGCATGCAGGGAGAGGGAAGAGAACTGACTCTGGTTACCAGTACCTACGAGCCATCCAACAACTTTAGAGGACGTATACAGACAGGCAGGAGTGCACCATGGATACAATACCAGACATGTATCCCAGTACAAGCAAAAACAATTCACATACAACCAGGGGTACCTTGAGCTGGTACAACCCTGTGTAGTGACTAAGCCAGAACAGCAAGTATTACACCCTAACATACTACTCACATTTTACGAGGGAGAGCCTGGTGATCAGATGCCAAGGCCTGTATCCCACTAAGAAAGTAAGCTGCCTTTAAACGTTAGTGATGTTATGGGCTGGTCAAGGGCACAGTAGTCACTCATACTAAAGGAGTACTCATTTGGGTGAGTAACGCACTATAATCACCTAGAGCACTGGTCAAGGGACTTGTTATAAACACATTGCTTTGTCTTGAAAAGTTAGAGGAAGGAAAATTAATGTTACAGCTGCCTAAACATGGGATAAGTCAGATTCACAATTCAAAATTTGAGAGGAAGGTTGCAGAACAGTTTTAAAGGAATTCTACATGAAATCTAAATTAAATGCATACACATCTTTGGAAAGATTATAAGAGCCTCATTCTAAATGCCTTGTTAATTACAAATTCAGACACAGATGGTGATAACACCGTTGTATGATTTGGTTTGGAGTAAACTGCACTCTATTCACAGGTTTTTGTGTTTTTATTAGGACGTTGTGTGTGCAGATTAGTACCATTAGAAGAATACCATGCAGAAAAAGTAGATAGAAAGAACGTTTTAGCATACTAGACTCGGTTTCACTCTGCAAACCATGGAATCTTGTCCAAAAATCTATCTGATACCATGCACAAAGGTTTTACCCTGGGCAGATTTTGCTGGTGAATGAAATTGTAAGTGTGCTTGATATAGAGAACTCTCCAGCAGCACAGTGTGCGATCCCGTGGAACATGACTGGCCACGGCATTATAAATAAACCCAAAATATTTATAGAAAAAAAAAAAAGACTATTGCGACAAGCTTTACCCATGATCCTCTTCCTTACTCTGTACATCACTCCTGTGCTTCAAAGTTAGAGCCGCAAAATAATTTTCAATGTATGCAAACAGATAGGTACATAGATAAAGACATACAAATACACAAAAGCATGTAGTGCCTTCAGTAAAGAGAATCTTCTGACTGGTTAATACTCATGTTCTCTCGCCCCATAAGTCTGTGGTCACAGCCCTAATGTCTGGATCCCACCTGCGCTGCCCAATGAATCTATGATACAAGAGAAGATTACAAACGAACAACAGAGAACTATTAGCCAATTACTTGCATCATATTTGTTAACTTAAAACGGCAGGCACTTAAAATGAATTAATCATATCTTGTTCTTTTTCGAAGCCCCAGCAGCGCGTGGAGGGATGCGAGTGGGCACCTACTGTGCCGAGGTCCTGGCATGACAGACATTAAGGCATTGATGGACTATCATCCATCATAACTCCAGTATGAATCATAACTCCAGTATGATGCTGTCAATTTGAGCTGACTGCAAAAGCCACCCAGACCCGCATTAATGCACAGCTGCTGTGCAGCACACGCACCTCCCCTACATTTGTCTTCCTTGAAAATGACGTGGGATTTTTCTTGTAATTGAAATTTGGCGTTTCCAAGTAAAATATAAGGGCCTGCGTTTTAAACACTCCCATTTTCAATGTTAGAGTATAAGTGTTTCAGAGTTCATGCAAAATAATCTGATGAAGTACGCTGAAACGCTTCTTCGTGTTAAAAAAATACACGATCTTGAACTCTGAAACACTTATACTCTAACAATGTTTTTTTTCCAATCTTTTCTTGACAAGCATTCCTAGGTCTCGGCCTGTGCACTGTCATTTGAGCCAGTGTCGATCTTTGGCTCTCCATTTCAGTTTGATCATGGCTCACCCACCTCTATAGTGCCCTTCGTTCGTCTGCCTGGGAAGGATCACGGGAGGGGCCAGCTGAAAGCTCAAAGGCTTTCCTAAACTCTGCAGAATCTGTCGAGCTGGATTCTGTGATTGCACTGCACTTGATGAAGCAGCAGCGCGGGAAGCTGTGGATTGAATTCTGCGCAATGTGCATTGAAAGTCGAGCTGATGCACTGCGCAGAATCCAGTGCTCAGCTTCCTAACTGCAGCCTCTAAACCCACCCTTCCCTTTGTCGTCACAGAGTGGGCTGGGGTCCGTGATGCTCTCTGACCCCACCCCACCCTGTGACGACAAAGGGAAGGGTAGACTGTGGCATGGCTTCACTCCTTGACTGACGTGAAGCTCCTGACGCCTCAGGGCTTCAGCCTGAAGCGCCCGCAGGCTAACTTGAAGGAAACGTCATCAAGGGGTGGAACTCATCCCAGGAGGCTATGGAATTGCCTGGCTGATGACCTCACAGACCCCAGGGATGTGAGATTGTCAGCCCGGCAATTTCACTGATTGCAGGCAGGCTATGCAAAGTGTGCCTGCGTCAATCCACGGACTTCAGCATAGCTAAGCAACTGTACCAGGTGAAGTCAGTGGTGTGTGTGTGTCAGTGTGTCTGAGGCCACGAGTGAGTGCTACTGCAAGTTTGTGTGCGTGTGTTTTAAATCTTACATTTTTCTAATGTGGCTTTGAGGCTGAAGAGAGGGGCGGCGCTCCAACGCCCACAAGGGGGAGCCGCCCCTGGAACGTGGGTTGAGTGGAAAATTGTGGATCCACGCAGATTCCAGAACTTTCCACCACAGAAATGTGGGGAAAATCAGTTTTTTTGGACAATTTTTTAGGTTTGCAAGGGATTCTGGGTAACAGAACCTGGTGGGAGGCAGTCAAGTCACCCCATCCTGGATTCCCCAGGGTGTCTAGTTTTCAAAAATGTATAGGTTTGCTAGGTTTCCCTAGGATCCGGCAGAGCTAGGGTTCAAAAACTACAGCTAGGCACTTTGCCAAAAAAGTGTCATTTTTCACTGCGAAATTGAGGTGTGACCACGTTGCGTTTTGCGCCGTTTCCTGTCGCAGGCACTAGGCCGACCCACACAAGTGAGGTACCATTTTTCTCGTAAGACTTTGGGGATCGCGGGGTGGGTGGAAATTTGTGGATCCACGCAGATTCCAGAACTTTCCACCACAGAAATGTGGGGAAAATGTGTTTTTTTGACAATTTTTTAGGTTTGCGAGGATTCTGGGTAACAGAATCTGGTGGGAGAGCAGTCAAGTCACCCCATCCTGGATTCCTCTGGGTGTCTAGTTTTCAAAAATGTATAGGTTTGCTAGGTTTCCCTAGGTGCCGGCAGAGCTAGGGTTCAAAAACTACAGCTAGGCACTTTGCAAAAAAGGGTCATTTTTCGCTGCGAAATTGAGGTGTGACCACGTTGCTTTTTGCGCCGTTTCCTGTCGCAGGTGATGCAGCGCGTACAATAAAAACTATCCTCCTCCCAGGCTACTTATAGGTCATCCAGGGGCAAACTATATTTCTCATATCCACATGACGATGGGGCCCATAAACATCGCCTAAACACACACACATACACTCCTGGATTTCCTTTTACACCTTTATGAAATTCCGTACTCCTAGGAGAAGCATGAGAACTAAATGGTGAACACCATTTTGTGTACCGCTGGAAGAGCAAGGATATCTATTTACCTTAATTTGTCACTTTCTTTTAATTATTTCTTAAGATATTCCTGCTCATTGTTTTGTCGATGAATCATTCATTTAAGAAATTAGTTCATAGTGATTAAGACCAGCTGAATCACAATCAACCAATTACTCAGGTCACAATCAATTAGGAAAATAACCACTGAGTCATTTTGGGTTTTAAAGAATCTTAAATTTTATATAATTTTAAAAGCATGAAAAGATTTAATACTTTATTCAATTATTCATTTTTAAATTCACAATTTTATTAAGCATAATCAATTTATTGCAGAAAGGAAATTTTGTCATGAAGCCAAAAACCTTAGTTACCTGCCTAGCTTCCTAATTTAGCCTAATGATTTCTAACCTAACTTTGGAATTAGAAATAGCCTGATTCTCATACTCAACTGTAAAGTTAAGACAGCAACAGCAACTTCAGCTCGTCAGCATCAGCTACCTGCAACCCGTCTCCTCTACTGCAACCACGACTCTCGAACTGCCACTGACTGTGACTGCAACCGCGACTGGAACTGACTGGAAACTGACTCCCTCCCACTAAGAGTAGGCCCTCTTATACCCTAATTCTAACTTTGCTAACTAACTGTTGCAACATTAATATCACGCTTTTCTCTCATTGGTCCATACATGTCAGCTTATTCATTCTTTAATCAAGTTCTCTTGGATTCAAGGGTCCTTGGATCATTTCCTTTCCCATACGCTTAAACATTTCCATCCGATTCGATCAGTTCATTTGTATCTTCTTTTGACACATTCAAGAATTCCGCAGTCATTGTCCTTTCTCTTGGGCTCCTTTCCCACGGACTCTCTCCTGATCCTCACGGCACACTATCAGTTCAATTAGGTCACACCAGCCTTGACCATTTCTTGCATCCTAGCCTCTCAGATACATCACGCGGCTCCAGATTTCTTCAATCTCATCCCGTACCACGTGTCCCCTTGCGCCTGCGCACATCTTCCCACTGGCGGCCATTTTATCTCGCCACTCGGTTCTACTTTAGAAGCACTAATTTGAGGCAAATAAAACATAATTAAAATAGAGAAAAATATCCCTTTCGTCTCCCTCCCGTCTACGTACCCCAATTAGTTGTTACCTAGCAAAAAGCGACATTTAAGCTGCTCCTTACTTACCATCACTATTGTTTTTGCAACGACACATTTTATTTCTATGAAGCACAAACATGCATTTATTTTATTTAGTACGCTTTTTATTCTTACGTTATGATTAGACACACGGACATTCATTAGTAGATTATTTAGCACGTACATTAGCATATTACCATTCCCACATATACAATGTTGATTAATACATTTAACGAACATTTTTAATTAATTAATTATATAATTTGTTAGGGGTTAAATTTTTTTATTTTTACTGCTCCATCAATCCCCCTTTGGTGATTTTTAAATCACCACATAAAACCCAAGTCATACTTCTTTTCAGGCAGCATGTCTTTCATCCTTTACTTTCTGTTATTCATATCTCTGTCTCTTCTTCATCTTGCCTTTTAGTCTCTTTATACATGCTTTCTTTCATTTTCTCCAACTCAATTTCACCCATTTCTCTCTCTCTTTCTCTCATTATTCTGTTATTTCTTCTTATCTTATTCTGTCTTACTTTTCTCTTTATACATGTTATCACTATTTTCAATATCATTGCTAACAATATCACTATAGTTGCTACTATTATAACTTTCCCTATTACTAGTTTACTCATCCTAGTTAACCAATTTGCTACTGAGGAAAACCCTCTACCAAGTTTTCCCAAAACACTTTCAACCTCCAGTGGGACTAATTCTTTGTGCAGACTTGTAATATTTGTAATATACTTCTGTATATTTTCACTGTTATCCGGAATGTAAGTACAACAATGTTGGACTTTTAACATTCCACAGACTCCACCCTCTTTTGCCAAAAGAATATCAAGGGCAAGCCGATTTTGCATCACCATAGCTCTCATGGCAACCATTTCGGTATTTACCATTAAGAACCCTCCCGCAGTATCTGTAGACAAACGATCTACTACTGTGGATAACTTCCGAATTTTAAATGCATTCAAAGATATTCCCACTGCTGGTATCAATGCTCCAAAAATATCTCCTACAATTTCTGAAAAACTTTCCCTCTTTCTACGTTTAAATCTATTAATCATCTTGTATGTTCCCTTTTCTTCTCTGTCCATGTGAAAGATTTTGGGAAAGACCAGGCCTACATAGCAAGTTCCATACCAATGGTCCGGTAACCTGTAATAAGCTCTATTCCCACAAATATAATAGATACCTGGAAATATTGGATCTTTTCCACCTTTGAATCCCCAACCTCCCAGAATTTGATAATTGTCATGGCAGACACTGGAACCTACAAAGTAATTGTCATAGACTGTCTTATTTCTCCTAATGCACAACTTTCCTGTTTGCGGCCAATCTAATGTCATTGCTGCATTTATCTTTTTCCCTTCATGATTTCCTTCCTCAAACGTCCATAAGCGTTTTCCTTCCTCTTTTATTGCTTCTTTTTGAAATTTCATTCTTCTTTCCTCAACCATGTCTAGAAATACCTTTTCTTCTTTCCTTAACTCACAGGTAAGGTTGTTACTAACTATTTCTTCTAACGTTAATTTTCTATGTTCTAAAAGAATTCTCCTAAAACCTTTGCTGGTTTTACTTTGTTAAGTTCTGGCACTACAGGAATGTTTGCAAATATCTTATCTATATCAGTATAATAAGATTCTAATCTACCTGTTTTATAAAATAAACTTGCTATTACACTACATGTTATTCCATAAGTCAAAGGTAAGTGATGATAAGTCACACCTTCAGATACTGATGCAGGCAATTGCATACAAACATAACAATCTCTCACTTCCATTGTTTTTACGTACTCATACAACAACTTTGTAAAAACATTCTTTGAAAAATCTGTTACTGACCTATCCTTATGCAACTCTGCACTACTTCTTAAAACAACTTGTTCTTTAATATTAGTTTCTTTTTCTTGTTTAGTATCATTCTTTGCTTCTATCACAGCTACACTAATAGGAATTGTGATTGCTAATACTATCCATATGGTCATTAATAACCCTGTACAAAAGCAGCACATTTTGCACCATCTCTTTATAAAATCACATTTATTTCTTCTATTCTCATTATTTTCCATTTTTCTTTTTCTATTTGTTAATTTTTCAGAAAATTGTGTCACTACACCTCAGAAATGACTTAGATGCCACTCTGCCTCCAAAAGTCTTTGCTTAGTACTTTCTTTAATTCTCTCCAGAATTCTTTCGTTGTCACATCCGGTGATTTGTCACGTCCAGTAAATTGTCACGTCCGGCAGAAGCACTTTAAGTCTTCACTTCAGTTTCGTTGCATCTCACCTTTTCCCATCCGACTTCTCAGTCTCTGGTTTCCGTGAGTGTTTTCTTCTTCTCCTTTGTAATCTGTTAGTGCAATATACAGCCACTCAGGTGACTTAAATTTTGAATTTATTTTTCTTGTCCTTTTGGACTTTTGTAATCTTTTTCCACTGGGTTTTTCTTGTTCCTTTTGACTTGTTACTTCATTTACTTGTTCAGCATCTTCATCTTCTGCTCTTATTATTCTATATCTCAATTTTCTTACATAGCTGTTGGGCCAATTATCTCCTTTTCTTGGCCTTTTGACCTCACCCTCTCTTTCTTCTCTTTCCGATCTCCAATTTCTTTTTCTTGATTCAGTCTTTGCTTTTTCCTCTCCTCCACTTTCTTCTGTTTCTGTTTCAACTGTCTCACTATTGTTTCTTATTTTGAAACTTATAATCTCATCATCTCCTACTGGTGGATCTGTCTTTTCCTTTTTGTTTTCCCTTATCACTGTCCCTCCTCGGGGTTCTTCCGATTTGGTGTTTTCCTCCTTATCTGCTTCTGAATTTCCCTGTTCTCCTGTTTCTCTATCTCTCCCTATTGCTCCTCGGGGTTCTTCTCGATTTTCTAACTTTTTGTGTACTTCTTTCCCTACTTCATCTATTAATATTGTTTCTGAAGGATTTCCACCATAACTTGTACTTGGTTGTTCATTTAACTCAATTTCTTGCTCAGTTTCTTCTCTAATTGGTTTATAACCCCAAGTTCCCTTTCGAAATTCTTCCCAATTTGCAGCTGAATCATCAGATCCTGAAGTTGTGTCAGATATTTCCAGATGTCGACTTACAGGTCGATCTTCAAGTTCTGGAACTTCTGAATTTCTTTCCTCTTCTTCTTCTTCTTCCTCTTCTTCTCTAGAGGTGTTTTCCGTTGGGGTCTCCAGATGTCGACTTTCAGGTCGATCTTCAAGTTCTGGCACCCTTTCTTTTATCTTGGTTGTTCCCGCCGTTAAACTTTTATCCCACACTTCCAGACGCCGACTCACATGTCGATCTGTAGGTTCTGGAATTCTGATTGTGTGGCTGGCATGAACCCAGTTCTTTACTCCTGCACACTTGACAGCAGTCGTTGTTACTAGGATTACCTGTCTTGGCTCATCCCAACGCGGAACTAGACAGTTTCTTCTCCTGTGGACTTTAATACGGACCCAGTCTCCTGGATTCAAGTCGTGGGCTGGTTTTCTTTCAAGAGTGGTCGCATCCGATCCAACCTGATGAAACACAGAACGCACCACATCAGCCAGTCCTTTGCAATAATCCAGTATTAGATCATCAGTTATTGTCAATAACTTGTTGACTGGTACGTGGGCTTGTCTCATTGCTCGTCCCATGATCATTTCATGAGGACTGAGTCCCGTTTTCTTTTCAGGGATGCTTCTGATGGTCATCAGAACAAGAGGCAGTGCATCTGGCCATTTGAGTCCTGTAGCTTGACACATTTTTCCTAATCTGTTTTTAATCGTTCCATTTATCTGCTCTACTACCCCAGAAGCTTCTGGTCTGTAAGCACAATGTAGTTTTTGTTTAATACTCAATGCTTCACAAATCAATTGGATCAACTCATTTTGAAAATGTGTTCCTCTATCTGTCTCAACTGTGACTGGAAAACCATACCTCGGAATGAACTCTCGTAGCATAAGTTTTGCCACTGTTGTTCCATCATTCCTTCTTGTGGGGTATGCCTCCACCCAACGAGAGAACAAACAGACGACCACCAGAACATATCTTAATCTGTTACTAGGGGGCATCTCAATAAAATCCATCTGTATCCTTGTGAATGGACCTCCTTCTCGTCCTATTGTTCCTAGACTCACTACTGTTTTTCTTCCTGGGTTAAATTGTTGACAAATAAGACATCTTTGACAAAGACTTTCAGCAATGGCTCTGAATTTTGGATTATACCAAGTTTGTCTAAAAGTCTGATCATTGCATCTCTCCCAATATGAGCTTGTCCATGGTACATCCGTGCCATGTCTGCAATCATGCTATCAGGCATAACTGGTCTTTCATCTCTGTATACCCACACTCCATTATCTTCCTGTCTTCTACATCCTGCTTTAATCCAGTAATCCTTTTCCTCATCTCTTGCTGTTTCTTGTAACTGCCTTACTTCATCCCATGTTTCGACTGCATTAGTGAAAAGCAAAGGACAAGAGACATGCTCCCTTTCTCTATTTCTGTTCAGGGACGCCATGTTTACCGCACAATATCTAGCGATCTCGTCAGCATAATTATTGCCAACCGCTATGTAATCTTCGTTTTTCTTATGCGCCTTGCACTTCACTACAGCTATTTGTTTAGGCAGCTGTATCGCCTCAAGCAGTTTTTTAACATAATCTCCATTTCTGATAGGTGTTCCTGCAGATGTCAAAAATCCTCTTTGTGACCAAATCTGGCCAAAATCATGTACGATGCCGAAACCATATTGGCTATCGGTCACAATCGTGATTCGTACATTTTTCCCCAATTTACATGCTTGAATCAAAGCAATTAGTTCCGCAACTTGGGCAGACCTAACTCCTTTCAGACAAGACGCTTCCATTACAGTTGCCACTGTGCATACTGCATAAGCTGCGCTTAACACTCCTTCCTTTGTGCGTAAACATGAACCATCTACAAACATGACATAATCGGATTCCTTTAACGGTTCATCTTTTATGTCAGCTCTTGGTTTTGTGCAATATTCCAGCACATTCAGACAATCATGATCTACTTCATCTTGTTCAATTATACTCTCTTCATCTGGCAATGAAGTCGAAGGATTTACATTTATGCATCTATCTATGGTCACATTTTCTGCGCTTAAGATGACTTTTTCGTACTTAGTCAGCCGACTATGTGTCATGTACTGTGTTTTTGTTCTTGTCAAAAGAATTTCTACTGAATGGGGAACATATACTCTCAGTGGATACCCCATCACTATACCTTCACTTTGTTCCAGACTTACACAAGTAGCAGCAACTGCTTTCAAACATCCAGGCAATGCCTTTGCTATAGGATCTAAAACAGCTGAAAAGTAAGCTATAGGCCTCTTCATGGTGCCATGTTTTTGTACTAGTACTGAAAATGCACATCCATCTCTTTCACTGCAGTATAACTCAAAATCTTTCTCATAATCAGGCATGCCTAATGCAGGGGCCTCACACAGTTTCCTTTTCAATTCTTTGAAAGATTTCATTTCTTCTTTGTTCAACTCAAAAGGGTCTTTTACATCTTTCTTTGTCAATTTTTGTAATGGTTTTGCAATCAAAGAAAATCCACTTATCCATTGTCGACAATATCCAACCATTCCCAAAAACATTCTTACCTCTCTTTGAGTCATTGGTGCTCTCATTCCTTGAATCATTCTTACTCTTTCTGTCGCTATTTTCCGCACTCCTTTCTCAATTTTATGTCCTAAATACTGGACTTCTTTCTGACAAAACTGTAATTTTGAAGGGGACACCTTATGTCCTCTTTTCTCCAAATGGTTCAGTAAAGCAATTGTGTCACTTACACATGCCTCTTTGGTTTTCGATGCCACCAATAGGTCATCGATATACTGCACCATCACTGATTTTTCTGGCATTTTTAAATCTTCCAGAGATTTCTTTAGAATCTGATTAAAAATTGAGGGGCTCTCTGTATACCCCTGAGGAATTCGGCACCATGCCAAAATACGCTCTCCAAAACGGAATGCAAATAATGGCTGGCTATCTGGATGCAAAGGAATAGAGAAAAATGCATGACACAAATCTATCACAGTGTACCACTCAGCTTCATGCGGAATTTGATATAGAATCACTGCAGGGTTTGGCACTATTGGACAGCATGGTACAACTATTTTGTTGATCTTTCTCAAATCCTGTACTATTCTGTATGTTCCATTTGGCTTTTTCAGTCCCATAATAGGTGAATTACATGGACTGCTCATGATTTCTTTCAGAATTCCCTGTTCAATCATCTTATTTATCACAGGAGTTATTCCTTCAATTATTTCTGGAGTTAATTTGTACTGTGGCGTGTTTGGATAACTTATCCCTTCTTTCACTGTCACTTTTACAGGATCAACTTCTCTCATTAATCCAATGTCTTCTCCTGTAAAATCCCACACACCTTCTTTCACTGTACTTTTTAATTCTTCTGGAAGTTTTCCTGCATCAAATGCAGGAAACAACCCATTCATTTCAGGTTCCTGATTTATCAAGGTTACTTTATACACAGCGTCTTCGTCTGAAGTCTGAAAACCAATTCCATCTGGTGTACAATAAATTGTGCAATTCATTTTACACAAGAGGTCACGACCTAGAAGATTTACAGGACTACAATCGCACACTACAAATTTATGCATTTTCCTAAAAGAACCAATTTTTACTTCTACCAATTCAGTAAGTGGGGTTTTAATCTGCTGATTGGCAACTCCTACCACTTGGATGCATTCACCTGAGAGAGGAAGGTTCGGAATTTCCACTGACCTAACAGTAGAACGGGTAGCTCCAGTATCGACAAGGAATGTTACGTTTGCTCCATTCACTTCTCCATCCACAAAGGGACCAGACTGATCTACCTCTAGAGTTGCGCCAAGCACGCACTCTTTCCCTCTCTTGCGCACCGTCAGAAACTTTCATCTGGGTCATCCTCACTCTGATGCAACCAATACTGGGAAATGTTAGCTGCTCTCGGCAACTGTGTTACCTGCTCTCCTCCGTAGAATCCTGTTTCTGTACTGTATCTTTGCTGGTTAACAGTGTTGGGAAGTGGTGGTTGTGGCACCTGATTTTGTTGAACAACTACCTCATTCTGCACCTGTGGAGTTAATGATTGATGTTCCGGATTAGGTTTAGGTGGGAACTTACACTCATTTCTCCAATGCCCTAATTTTCCGCAATTATGACATGGCCATTTCTTCTTTGCCTCTTCTAGACTCACTTGTCCTTTTCCTTTACCTATATTTGGTCGCATCTTATTTTGTCCTGATTCGTTTCCATTATTATTATCCAATTGAGCTTCTTGTTTTTCTGCCACTTTCACTTGTGCCCACATTGCTTTTTCTTTCAACTTACGCTGTTTACTCTCTATTTCATCACTACAATACTTAGCATACCTCAGCACCTCATCTACACTTGCATTCTGCCAGTTTATCATATGTTGCTTAATCATATCACTTATTTCTTGTTTCAAGCCAAATACAAATCGGTATACAAAATGACTCATATCCTTCTCACTTAATTCCTCATAACCACTATACTGTTTGAAAACCAACAACAATCGCTCATAATATGCATGTACACTCTCCTTGCTTTCCTGTGTAGTTCTATCAATCTTAACCCAATCTGTTTCTTTTGGAGGAATCTTATTTTTCAAAAAGGTAATCACCTTATCATATTTCTTCATCACATCTGGTCCTGGAGCTCCTGTCTTAGGATCTCTTGGATATTCTGTAGTTGGCCAGTCAACTGTAATCTTACATTCTGACCATAGATCCGTTGGTACCACTATGTCAAACAATCCATCCAAATCTATCCACAACACTTTCGAGACCTTTACAAACCTTTCTACCTGTCGGTACCACTCAACTGGCTTTTCTCTTAACTTTGGAAAGTCATTTGTAAATGACAGGATGTCCTGCCTAGTCCAGGGAACATGCACATAACTACCACCTGGAGTTTCTCTCATAGGGTACTCTTTAACAACGTGTTCCTTTTCTGTTATCATAAAAGCCAATGAACCTTTGTCTACGCTTTTCTCATTCTTCTTTGTCCATCTAACCTTCCATCTGTCCACATCACCCCATTTTCTCAACAAAACAATCAACTCTTTTATCTGTGTCAGCCTTCCTGCTGTATTCAAATTTTCAATATCTTTTTCACAAAAATCTACTCTGTATGGTTTCTGCAACGTTTTTACTTTTGCAAAATCTATTCCAATCTCACCGGCCACTTCTTCTAGTTTGTCATGTAAATTCTTTGCCCTCCATGTTATACTTTTGCACAGAAACATTATTTCATCATCCTGATAATTCTTAATCTTTTCTGTACCAATCGTTCCCAGAATTAATTCTTCCATGTCAATCTTCAATCTGATCACATCTAATGGTTTTTCTTCCGTTTCTTTTATTTTAAAAGCTTTTATCCACTCATTTAACTCATCAGGAGTCGGACCTATAGGAGTACTATTTATTTCTGTCCAATTTCCACTCTTTTCAGGTGTCACTGTTGCAGATTCAGTTACCATAGGCATTTTCCTACCGCTACACTCATTTACTGTCAAATTTTCAGGTGGACTTGGTCTGTAAACACTAGTCAAATTGCTCGTACCTGGACTTGTTTCTATTCTTTCCTTTTCTCTTTGGAATTGCGAACTCAAGGGAATCACCAAAGATCGTTCATCAATTTTCTGATTCTCGAAAACTGGTATTACTGGACCTATTGTTACGGGTACGGTAACTGCTTCCATATTCTTTGTTAATTCTCTAATTTTCTCAGTTAATTCTTTTGTTGTCCTTGCCAATTCTCTTGCACTATCATTTTCTATTCCCTCATTTTGGGAAGTTCTTATTTGTTCTTGTGACCTATTTATTTCTTGTCTTTTTTCTGGACTTTTATTTCTCATAGCTTCTATTGGTGGCGCATTTGGTGTCACCACTGTAGAATTCTGCTGATACGGAGGTGGATTTTTACTTAATATATCTTCCAGCAACTCGTCATCCGTTTCGCTCTCATGCATATACTTTTCTCTCTCTAAATGTTTCTTTTTCTCAGTCCGTTTTTTCTTAGTCCCTTCCTCAACTGTGAAAGCTGGAAACAAACCTCCTGTCATGTTAGCACATCTCCATCGTTTTATTCTGTCCTCATGATTCATTCCCCACATTCTTCCGGGCACGAACTCATAACCTTTCATACCTCTGAATCTTTCTTTTCGTACATCTCATCTTCCCATTCTGTTAAAGCCTCAAACTGTGTCGGTCTAGGTCTAGGTTCCAATTTAAGCATCTTTTCTTTTAAATTCCGTAAAATCGCTACATTAAAAGAACCGTTTTCAGGAAAAGCCAATGCTCCATCATTCTTTGTATATTTTACCCAATTATCCAACCATATGCACGTATGATATCCATATTTCAGCATCATATGTGAAGCTGCTGATTTTGGCGGAGGAATTACTTGTCCCTCTCTAGTCACAACCTTTTTGTCTTTCTTAAAGAAATTCTTTAATTTCGTTGTCCATGACGTTCTCTCCCTTTCATACTCGTAATATGGCATGTTTTCTATTTGTTTTCTCTTTACTCTAACGCTGTTTCCGTGTACGGAACTTCGTCCAATTACAGCGCGATTCACACTAACGTACCAATCAGAACAATTTCCACCGTCCGCGAACCAACCAATCCTAGCGCGGCACTTTTCTACGTCACTCCTGCTCTGTATTCACGTGACTAGTGCACTGACCAATCCTAGCGCGGCACTTTTCCACGTCACTTCTACTCTTTACCCCTCCTTTACAAAATTTATCGGCAATTTTTCCTTTTACTGTTTTTCTTCGTTAGTTACAACAAATAAACAATTCCATAGTCTGATTCAGCTAAACAAAGTGACAGCCTTGTCCTTTTACACAAGAATCCTGTTTTTCCAGTAGGCAGCGCTTACCTCTACCCTACCACAGAATTATTTGCTTTTGTCGATAAAGTAGCACTTCCCTCTACCTTACCCTTCTTTCAAACAAACAATTTACTCGTTTCTTTGGGGATAAGACACATGTGGAGACTAGGCTCCTGAGAATTAAGGCCAAAGTTTCACAAGTAAACGTGATTTGCTATTTCATTTACACACTTTTCACACCGAAATCCCTAACATAACACAACTTGTGTTATAACCAAAATGAATTCAGACCATGTACCAAATTCCATGTGACTTCTCTTGCCACACGTGTTCCACTTCCTACATCCCAGAAGCGTGAAAACTTACATATAACATAACGCGACTCAACATATAGTGTTAGTCATCAAATAATCAATAATCAATAAACAATAATCACTAAACTAATCTATAGAAAACCATAACTCTGCTACCAAGAAATCTGATGCAGCGCGTACAATAAAAACTATCCTCCTCCCAGGCTACTTATAGGTCATCCAGGGGCAAACTATATTTCTCATATCCACATGACGATGGGGCCCATAAACATCGCCTAAACACACACACATACACTCCTGGATTTCCTTTTACACCTTTATGAAATTCCGTACTCCTAGGAGAAGCATGAGAACTAAATGGTGAACACCATTTTGTGTACCGCTGGAAGAGCAAGGATATCTATTTACCTTAATTTGTCACTTTCTTTTAATTATTTCTTAAGATATTCCTGCTCATTGTTTTGTCGATGAATCATTCATTTAAGAAATTAGTTCATAGTGATTAAGACCAGCTGAATCACAATCAACCAATTACTCAGGTCACAATCAATTAGGAAAATAACCACTGAGTCATTTTGGGTTTTAAAGAATCTTAAATTTTATATAATTTTAAAAGCATGAAAAGATTTAATACTTTATTCAATTATTCATTTTTAAATTCACAATTTTATTAAGCATAATCAATTTATTGCAGAAAGGAAATTTTGTCATGAAGCCAAAAACCTTAGTTACCTGCCTAGCTTCCTAATTTAGCCTAATGATTTCTAACCTAACTTTGGAATTAGAAATAGCCTGATTCTCATACTCAACTGTAAAGTTAAGACAGCAACAGCAACTTCAGCTCGTCAGCATCAGCTACCTGCAACCCGTCTCCTCTACTGCAACCACGACTCTCGAACTGCCACTGACTGTGACTGCAACCGCGACTGGAACTGACTGGAAACTGACTCCCTCCCACTAAGAGTAGGCCCTCTTATACCCTAATTCTAACTTTGCTAACTAACTGTTGCAACATTAATATCACGCTTTTCTCTCATTGGTCCATACATGTCAGCTTATTCATTCTTTAATCAAGTTCTCTTGGATTCAAGGGTCCTTGGATCATTTCCTTTCCCATACGCTTAAACATTTCCATCCGATTCGATCAGTTCATTTGTATCTTCTTTTGACACATTCAAGAATTCCGCAGTCATTGTCCTTTCTCTTGGGCTCCTTTCCCACGGACTCTCTCCTGATCCTCACGGCACACTATCAGTTCAATTAGGTCACACCAGCCTTGACCATTTCTTGCATCCTAGCCTCTCAGATACATCACGCGGCTCCAGATTTCTTCAATCTCATCCCGTACCACGTGTCCCCTTGCGCCTGCGCACATCTTCCCACTGGCGGCCATTTTATCTCGCCACTCGGTTCTACTTTAGAAGCACTAATTTGAGGCAAATAAAACATAATTAAAATAGAGAAAAATATCCCTTTCGTCTCCCTCCCGTCTACGTACCCCAATTAGTTGTTACCTAGCAAAAAGCGACATTTAAGCTGCTCCTTACTTACCATCACTATTGTTTTTGCAACGACACATTTTATTTCTATGAAGCACAAACATGCATTTATTTTATTTAGTACGCTTTTTATTCTTACGTTATGATTAGACACACGGACATTCATTAGTAGATTATTTAGCACGTACATTAGCATATTACCATTCCCACATATACAATGTTGATTAATACATTTAACGAACATTTTTAATTAATTAATTATATAATTTGTTAGGGGTTAAATTTTTTTATTTTTACTGCTCCATCACAGGCACTAGGCCGACCCACACAAGTGAGGTACCATTTTTCTTGTAAGACTTTGGGGAACGCGGGGTTGGTGGAAATTTGTGGATCCACGCAGATTCCAGAACTTTCCACCACAGAAATGTGGGGAAAATGTGTTTTTTTTTTATAATTTGTTAGGTTTGCAAGGGATTCTGGGTAACAGAACCTGGTGGGAGGCAGTCAAGTCACCCCTCCTGGATTCCCCTGGGTGTCTAGTTTTAAAAAATGTATAGGTTTGCTACGTTTCCCTAGGTGCCGGCAGAGCTAGGGTTCAAAAACTACAGCTAGGCACTTTGCCAAAAAAGGGTCATTTTTCGCTGCGAAATTGAGGTGTGACCACGTTGCGTTTTGCGCCGTTTCCTGTCGCAGGCACTAGGCCGACCCACACAAGTGAGGTACCATTTTTCTCGTAAGACTTTGGGGAACGCGGGGTGGGTGGAAATTTGTGGATCCACGCAGATTACAGAACTTTCCACCACAGAAATGTGGGGAACATTTGGTTTTTTTGACAATTTTTTAGGTTTGCGAGGAATTCTGGGTAACGGAACCTGGTGGGAGGCAGTCAAGTCACCCAATCCTGGATTCCCCTTGGTGTCTAGTTTACAAAAATGTATAGGTTTGCTAGGTTTCCCTAGGTGCTGGCAGAGCTAGGGTTCAAAAACTACAGCTAGGCACTTTGCAAAAAATGGGTCATTTTTCACTATGAAAATGTGGTGCGTCCACGTTGCGTTTTGCGCTGCTTCCTGTCGCGGGCACTAGGCCTACCCACACAAGTGAAGTACCATTGTTTTTGGAAGACCTTGGGGAACGCGGGGTGGGTAGAATTTTGTGGATCCGCACAGATTCCAGAACTTTCCACCACAGAAAAGTGAGAAAATGTGTTTTTTAACCAATTTTTAGGTTTGCAAGGGATTCTGGGTAACAGAACCTGGTGAGAGCCAGTCAAGTCACCCCGTCCTGAATTCCCCTGGGTGTCTAGTTTTCAAAAATGTATAGGTGTGCTAGGTTTCCCTAAGTGCCCGCAGAGCTAGGGTTCAAAAACTACAGCTAGGCACTTTGCAAAAAAGGGTAATTTTTCATTGTGAAAATGTGGTACGTCCACGTTGCATTTTGAGCCATTTCCTGTTGTGGGCACAAGGCCTACCCACACAAGTGAGGTACCATTTTTATCGGGAGACTTAGGGTAACACAGAATTGTAGAGCAACTGTTATTACCTATTGACTTTCGATGCATTTCTGCCTTCCAAATGAAAGACAATGTGTAAAAAATAAGTCATTTTGAAAAATGACCTATAATTCTCATGCTAGTATGGGTACTCCCAATTTCGGAAATGTGCAAATATCTACTGTTTCTAAAATCTACATTTTGTTCCCATTTCAGAAATACATAGGTGTCTTTCATAACAATTTTTCCATGTATACATTTTCCCAAAATAATTGCTATATACCCGGTACATAATAAAAAACCATTGCAAGATGCTGCTCAGTTATTGGCTCTGGGTTCGTCGGGTTCTTGGTGAACCTTCAAGTCCTATATATCCCCACAACCAGAAAGGTCCAGCGGATATAACGGTATATTGCTTTCAAATAGCTGTCATAATTAGAAGAAGTTACAGGTGAAAACGTTGACACAAATGGCTGTTTTTTTCAACTAATTTTCAATTTTTCCTTCATTTAACTGTTAGTTTCTATAAGGAAAACTTTAAGGATCTACACAAATGACCCCTTGCTGAATTCAGAATTTTGTCTACTTTTCAGAAATGTATGGCTTTTCAGGATCCATTATTGGTTTCATACCCATTTCTACCCTTAACTGGAAGGAGGTTGAAAGCACAAAAAATAGCAAAAATAGGCTATGTCCCAGAAAAATGCCAAAACTGTGTAAAAAAGTTGGTTTTCTGACAAAAGTCTGCTTGTCCCTGAAAGCTGGGAAGATGGTGATTTCAGCACCACAACCCCTTTTTTATGCCATTTGCAGGGAAAAAACAAGACGCTTTCATCTGTAGCCCTTTTTCGCATTTTTCCCAAAAAAACAAAATTTTGCTGTATTTTGGCTAATTTCTGGGTCCCCTCCAGGGGAATCCACAAACCCTGGGTACCTTTACAATCCCCATGATGTTAGAGGAAAAGGACGCAAATTTGGCGTGGATACCTTATGTGGTCAAAAAGTTACAGGGGCCTAAGCGCACACTACCCCAAATAGCCAAAAAAAGGCTTAGCACAGGGGGGGAAAAGGCCTAGCAGCGAAGGGGTTAAAAGAGCCCCCTGCTGTGGTAATCTGCGGCGACAATAATTACATCCCGGTGGTTCTTTTCTGTTGGCCAAATTGTACTCTCTAATCAGACATAAGTATGCCTCTCTACTGGAGTAAATGAATAAATATTGGATTAAAAATATGGTGTGAATATCATGTCAAAAATATTGTGACTACCAAAGTATCGTTGAACAGAATATCTAAGGCAAGATTGTTGTTTTTGGGTGTATAATATCATTAATAAGAATACTGTTATATTTAACATCTTTTACTTTAATATGGCTGCATTAAATATTGTTTTGTTTATTAACAATATATATTAGTATATTCATTTCAATTGGTAGTGTTATTAGTATAATTGTTATTAATTTTGTAAAATATAGTTTGCAATCTTAAATGTGTATTTTTTATTTAATTAGTAATTTATAATTAGTGTTTCAGGTTTTATATATTTTTAACATTTCCGTCTGTATTTATCTATAGATATTTTTGGGCTATATTATTGCTATTTATCCATATTTATTTTGTTTTGAGAATAAATGGAGTCGTAAAATTTTATATTTCCACATTTATTGAACTGATAAACATGCACTCACACAATGATGCCTGTTATGTTTAACCACTTAACCGCGGCGGCAATTCCGCCGCGGTGCGGCGGTTTTATTGAGTGGGCGGGGCCGCGTCGGCCAACGGACAGGGTTAAGCAAATTAAGCAGCCAAGTATAACAAAACACTACACCCACAGGTAAATATGAGCATTGCATGCAAATATGTGTTAACATAAGCCTTATGTGAGGAACTCTCATCCTGTTTTTTAACTCCTCATACTGTCTATGTGTTCAGCTGCTGGCCTGAAATTCATGAAAGACAGCATGAAGAGTCACTCACAAGAAACACAATTTTCTGTATTTTTCCCTTTAAAAAAAATAAATACAGACAAGAAACACATTATCGGTCTGTATTTATCTGTAAAAATCAGAAAAAAACGGAAAACTGGGAGCCTTATTTATAGTGTATTATCGGTTTGTTGGGTTTGTAGAGGAATAGGCTGGAGAGATTGTTTAAATTAGAATTCATTTAATTTTAATGTTGCTTATTTTTTATTATTTCATAACTATTTAATTGATTATTAATTATTTAAATTGTTTGTCATTTTATTTGTTTACATGGAATTTTGTAATTTTAATTGTAATTTTAGTTTTTAAATTTATGTTAGTAATTTATATTTTGGTAGCGGGTTGTTGGGTTTGTATGGAATCACGGTGGAAAGTTAATAAAATGATTTTTTTCTTTCAAAACCATTTTTATTGATTTTTACCCAGTAGGTAAAAAGTATGGTAGTGATACATTTTACTGACAAGTACATATCAATGGTTATATCATAATTGCTCATAAAATGCTGGCAATGCAGTTTTAACAACACTAGTAAAACATCAAACAGTAACAATAACAGCTCCCCGGGGGAGGGGGTCACATTTATCTTAGAATAACAATATAGAAAGAAAAGAACAGTGGGATGACGATGCCTGATGGAGAGCCTCGGATTGGAAGGTGGACAATCAGCCATCGGCTGATGGGCCTGTGGCTGGGGCCAGTTGGTGGGCTGTTTTTTCAGTCTATTAAGCAGTGCAAACTGCTTGGGCCGTCTCGGAAGCCACTGCAAGTGCACAATGTGAAAGACTGTATTACAGCCTTTGCGTACATATACTGAGCCCGTCCCCATGCACATGAAAGTCAGGCCAGTAGGCTAATTGTCAGAGGCAGAAAGAAAATGGCCTGCTCCAGCTGTCACAGCATGAGATGTCCCTGTCCCCCTAGCTCTCTCCAAGTGTAACAGAGACCTCAAGGAGCTGCTGATTGGAATCCATTAGCACTTACTTTGCAAAGGACTGGAGCAGGGGAGAGAACTGAAAAGTTGGGTGGTGGGGTGTTGGTGAGAGGTAGGGAGGGAATGCCTCAGTTTACTTTTGTCTCCCCCCACCATGGAACGGGGAGGATAAATTAGTCTGCTGTTCCTCTTTGCCTACCCAATATCAACTCCTGCAGTCAACAGGGAGAGGTTGTGGCTTTAGTCGACTTTGAAACTGGGAAACCAGGTTTGAATCCCAACGTCAGCTTAACATTCTATGATTCCTGGCAACTTCACTCAATCCAATTGAGCCTAAGAAGATATGAATATGACCTTCTGTAATGTTAGCTGATGCTCATGTAAAGCGCTCCAATACCTCTGCACCAAGTTTGTGCTATATAAAACTGCATGTGAGGAAAGTCTCACAATGTTTCTTTATTTTTGCATTTACACACTAGCATCATTCCATTTGTTGGAACCTACACATGATGCTAGCAGCAAGTAAAACAAAAATTACGATGCTCCTTTCACCAGTCTTGGAGCACTGGAGGACCTCTCTTAAGTACTGTAAAAATACTGTGGATATCTAAAAAAAATGGTGAATGTAAAAAGCCTAAGAATGAAGAGGGCTATCTTAGGGTGAGGAATATTCCAAGGGCACCCGAGAGAGCAGTAACCTCTGGGGACCTCTCTGTGGGCAGAAGCCTCATGAATCCGAGTGTGAGTAAGAGCCTGATTGGACCCACCGGTGGAAAAGAGTTGAAGGATTCTAAGTGTAACTGAATTCTTTGGGAACTAACTGATGATGAGCTAGAGTCTTGTGGTGTTAGTGAGTGACAGCATTTATATTTCGCCCACTACACCAAAGGGTCTCTTGCTGCTGATTTAGTGTATGCTGGGGTCACTGGTCCCTGAGGGTGCAGAGAAGTCTCAAGTCCTAAGAGTGAGTATGATCCTCTGGAGACCTGCTGGTCACTGGGAAGTAAGGGTCCTTAAGAATGGACAGAAACTTTGCAGACTGGTGGCAGATAGGACATTCAGGGAACTAAGACTAAGCACAGGCTACGGGACTTAATGTTGAGATGCAAATTCATGGATCCCAGGGTGAGAACGAGATTCATAGCATTAAGATGAGCGCCAGGAAACCTCTGATTGTGTTGCAGTGAAATCATTTTGTTTCCAGTCTTGACAAAAGTTACTGGCCCTATAAGCATTAAAATACTTTATTACCACAAATGTTTACCAACATTAGCTCCATGATCCTAACCAAACAGAGTTTTGTCAAAGGTTACGATCTGCAAATGTGGGCCACTGTTTATTGGCTACCCGGGCCTAATTGTGGCCCCAGTCCAACTCTGCTGATGGATATTGTTTAGGGGGAGTGGCTTTAGTGCAATAGCATATGGTGTTATAGTGGTCTAATGAGGAGGCTAAAAAATCAGCACCAGGTATAGGTTGTACAGTAGGGATGGGAAGGAAGGAACACAAGTGCATTATCCAACATCCGTCAGCAAGTGTGCAGCATTTCAGGCAGGAGATAATCATTAGAAATCATTTGTTTGTGTACATGTAGCAAGGCATTCCATAGGTCCGCAATCAGGACCGGATGAAGCCCCCGATGTTACTCTCTTCATATGAAGGTGCCTGAGCCCAGTGCTGGAGATCATTATGCCAAGACAACAAAGAGGGGGACGTTGAGGATTTCCAATGCTGAGTGATAGGTCGGTGCACCAGAAGGAGGGCAAGGTCAAGGAACACGGTGGTAAGGTTAACTTTGCCAGGTTTGGGGTATACACCCAGTAGGATATCTCCCATGGATAATTGGAGTGGCCCTCCGTAAGCTGAGTGAGTGTGGAGGACACTCCAGACCAAAAGGGCCTCAATTTTTCACAACAAAGAGCATGTATGCCAGGTGCGCTGGCGTAGTTTGGCATCAGGGATAGTTCGGGGAGGCTGTTGGAAACAGTGCCTGTAACTTCATTTGAGAAAGAATCACTCCATGGAGAATGCAAGTTTGGATAAACTTAAAGGGTGAATTTTGGTATATGTGAGAGGGATATTGCAACATTGCCTTACATTCCCTGTCACACATTCTGAAGCTCCTCTTCTCAGCTACATTTAAGGGTCAGTAATGAAAACCCCACATGGGTCCGGATGCCCCTATATAGTCAGGTTATGAGCCTCCTCCCGTTGCCAATGGTATGGAGTGTCTGCAGTGCTTTGTCAGTAGGGGGTTCATGACGAAGGCTTTGCCAGGTATGGTTTATTGCCATTCGTACATTGCCATAGGTAATGAACCCACGCACAGGGAGTCCACCCCAAGCACTCACAATTAGGAAGTCCAGCAGGAGCCCATTTTCGAATAGGTTCCCAACAGAGGACAAACCAACAGACTCCCATGGTGCAAGGTCGTGGGAAGAGAGTGCTGTGGGCTGAGTCGTGAATTCTAGTAGCGGAACCTCTGGAGCATAAGTGGGTGCAGCCTTGCAATATTTTAAGGAATTACGCAGACAGGTACATGCCACCTCTAAGTGCAGGGGGGGTGCCCTCAGGCATACGGAAAAAGTACAGAATGCAGAACTCTGTTTTTATCTGGTCTGCTGTAAGTCCCATCTCAGCCAAGGGGTATCTCACTAGCCCATAGGGGGGCCATTGCAGTTGTGCCACATGATAGTAGGCCTGAAAGTCTAGTGTCCCGAGACCACAAAGGTTGGTAGGAAGGAAAAGTCTCGGCAAGGAAATGCGACAACAACCCATGTTCCAGATCTATTTGAGTAATAAAGTGTTCAGCTCCCAAACCGCCTTAGCGGGGACTAACAGACTAACACCGGTAGGTTCTCAAAATGGTAAAACAAGCGCAGGAGGACCACCATCTTGGAGAGGATTTTGCGCCTAATTATTGTGAGCGAAACAGTGTTCCAAAAGGCAACTTGAGCTCGAATGGTGCGTATCCTGGCGTCGAGATTGCCCTCCAGAAGGTTCCCCAGAGTATTAAAGATTTTAATCACAAGATATTTAAAGGAGGGTGGGGCCTATTGGAGACGGTATGGGCCAAAAGGTGAGTTCACGAGGAGGAATGCCCTGGAGCAGTGGGAAAACGAATGTTTTTATCGGGTTGACTATGAGGCCGGACAGGGCGTGAATGGTGTCTAGTATAGCCGCAAGGGACTTGAGGTCTGTATTGAAGGAATGTAGAAACAATAACATATCGTCCACGTATAGGGAGATTGTATGTCAGGTATCTCCAGCAGAATTTCCCAGTCTCCCCCAGACATAGGCAGTTTGATCGCCACTGGATTTACTGGTGCCAGGTGCAATGGTATATGATTCTGAAATGTGTCGGCACATCTTGACCCAGGCCGAGGGGAGGAGTATAATAATTGCATCCACTGCAGTATTCATGGGCCAAGGCCATATTGTTTCAATACTGCTATCATATAATCCCAACTAAGCTTGTCAAACACTTGTTCCAGATCAATAGAGATACAGGCCACCTCCGGTCATGTTTGCGAAGCCCCTTCCATGATGTGGTATAAGAGCCTTATATTAAGGGAAGTATTACGGCGGGGAGGCAAACCCATTTTGGTCATGATGAATAAGTGACGTAATATATAATCCGTATTAAGGATAGACAACGTCGATAAGAGGCAACTTTTGTGGGGTTGCAATTGGGCTTAGGTATGGGGGTAACAATCGCTTCATGTACGGTGGGAGAAGGCAACCCAATTGCGGTGCTTCCCCAAACGTGCAAGAAGGGACTCATATGTGGCAAAAAACTCTGTCAGAAGGATGTCTCGACCAGGAGACGCCTGGTGTATGTCTTCTACAGTGATTGTGGATTCAAGTATTACAATGGCTTCAGAAGGGATTCAAGGACTCGTTAGGCCCTCTAGGAACTGATGTAATGTTGGTGGGTGTAGCGGAGGGCCAACCGGGTATAAAGCCTTGTAGTGATGGACAAACGTTGCCTTGATGTCGTGTTCTGTGAACACAAGTGAACCAGAGATGTCTCCGACAAGGTGTTAAGTGGACGTTATGTCATGGGGAAGGATAAGGTGAGCTAACAATCTACCTGGCCTATCAGCATCTGCATGGGTCCTAGCTGTAGAAGCCACTGTGTCCAGGCCTCGCAGTCTTTCCATAAGTTCGGCATGCTTGTCTCGCTTGCATGCAAGCTGGTCAGAGAGGTTGGGGATAGTGACCAGTTTATTTTTGACATCTCGCATTGATACCCCAGTCCGTTGCAACTAGTCCCCCAAAACCCTGGCATCTAACAGAGTGGGGGTGGCATCATCTACCTCTTGTGGGGGAAAAGGCTATCAGCCCCACATGGCCTCCATGGTATTATTCTGACCTGTGCCATCCATAGACTGCAGGCTAGCACCATCGCCAAGTGAACGAGACCCCTCCACCTCCCTTCACTGCCCCTGTTTGCTGTTCCGAAGGGGGTGGACTAGGTGTGGGGGGCTGGGGAGGAAGGTCCTGCAGGCTCTAGGGCAGCGATGGTAGGTGGTAGTAGGTCAGTGGGAGGGGGGACCAGATACAGAAAAAAAGGAGGGCCCAGCCCACCGGCAGAGTCATGGATTGAAAGCGTTCAAGTCAGAGATGGGGTGGGGCTCATGGTGCCTGCCGGCGCAGGTCGTATGTCTCGCTTCAGGCAGTAGGTTGAACCAGGCTGCAGCTGAGAACAGGGCTCCTCTTCACACAACGTACCCCCAAGGATGTGTCTGTACTCACCGTGAAGACTGGGAGGATCAGCAGAGTCCGTCGCTGCTGTTTGGCCAGGGCGCTCCCTCACCACGTTGCAGGCACAGCCCCCCATGTCGGAGTCCGTGGCTGGGTTTAGCTCGGTGGGTAGTCACAGTGTCCGCCAAGCAGGCAAGGTTGCCCTTGTCGGGGTATAGAGGCAGTTGCTGCTGCAGCTGCTGGTACAGATGAATATAAAAAGAACAATTGATGGACAGAATGCAGAACAATGTCATACACTCACCCCAGTACAGAGATCTGGGCCTAGATACATCGTTTTTTTGCTCACCATGCCATTCCAGTTTGAACCAAGCCATATGCAAATCAGTCTTGACCCTGAGCCCAATGGGAACAGTCCAGCCCGAATATAGCATGCTACAACGCATGCTTTTACATCGCGTTTCATAACAACGCGGTCGTTACAACGACCGCTTGTTATAACACAATACCTTTACAGCGCAAGTCATTAGATCGACTTGCACTAGATGGCGCTCCAACATTAGGAATAGTATAATTTACTATTCCAACTCCACCCTGCGCAACAGTAGGGAAGGTGTTGGAATAGTAAATCATACTAATCCTTAGGTTGGAGCGCCATCTAGAGCAAGTCGATCTAATGACTTGCGATGTAATGGCATCGCGTTGTAACGACCGCGTTGTAATGCTAACGTGATGTAACAACCGCGTTGTAAAGGTTGTTTCCCGTCCAGCCCGAACTGCCAGGCCAGGTCCTCCCTGGACTGGAAACAAGCACCCTAGGACCGGTTTCGGGGTTTCACCCCTCATCAGCCAGTATAGCTTGACTCCAGTGGCATGGAGAGCACGGGACCCACGTCTGAGCATACCCGTCCCACTCGTGGTGACAATTGCAAAAAGAACAATTGATGGACAGAATGCAGAACAACGTCATACATTTACCCCAGTACAGAGATCTGGGCCTAAATCCATCATTTTTTTGCTCACCATGCCATTCCAGTTTTAACCAAGCCATATGCAAATCAGTCTTGACCCTGCGCCCAATGGGAACAGTCCAGCCCGAACTGCCAGGCCAGGTCCTCCCTGGACTGGAAACAAGCATCCTAGGACCAGTTTGGGGGTTTCACCCCTCATCAGCCAGATTCAGATGAAGGCGATTGAGCTGGCTGAGCACAGAGCAATGCTAGTTTGCGTCTGCCATCTTCCGCTGCAATGCCCCCTTAAAGTAAATTATAATTAATTTAATTTATATGTTATTTTTTTATTGTAAGTTAAGTATTTACTTAATGGAAAAAAAACTATATTGTTCAAATATTTGGTTTTTTATTATTTGAATATAATACGTAAAATATCATTTATATTATATTATTTGACATTAAGGGGTCGATTCCGAGTCGGGCCGGAAATTTCCCCGACCGAGCCGGACCCGGAGAGATTTCCGACCGAATCGGACCCGTGCAGTCCGACCGAACGAGTCCGATGCGTCCGTATGTTATCGGACACGAGTCGGTCGGACTCCCATTGAACTCAATGGGAGCCGGTCGTACAACGCGTACGCGGGCTCCCATTGCCTCAATGGGTGCGAGGCGGACAAGGGCGCCCCTACAGCGAGTACGCCGCGGAGCGCTCGCGGCGTACACGCACAGGTAGGGGGACCCATGGGTCCCCCTGTGTGCGCCTCGCACGGGTGCGCAGTACAGGGGTCCGACACGGACCCCCAAAGTACGGCTCCGACAGCGAGTTCGAGTCGGACGGCGCGAGTCGGTCGGAGCGGTCGAGGTGCGCATCGTACTTACCCGGCCGGAAAACGTCTCCATTGCGCGGTGCGGACTCGGGTCCGACCGAGTCGGTCGGAGCGGTACGGTCCGGGTACGAAGTCGGTCGGAGCGGTCGGGTCGCCCGGACGAGTCGGTCGGCGAGTCGCATCGTACTCGCTCGGCCGGACCCGCGTACGGTTCGGTCGGGAAACAGGCTTTCGCATGGCTTTTTTCCCGACCGAATGGTATTGGGTGCGCCTCCGACCGAGATCGGAATCGACCCCTAAATCTTTTATACTTTGGTAGTAGTTTATATTTTAGTAATGGCTTGTTGGTTTTGTGGGGGGAATATAGCGGGAAGGTACTGAACTTACATATTTTTTTAATTAGTTGTTACTCAATTATTTTTTGCTGGAGTCATAATTAATTGTGTATACTTTGATTGTTTATTTGAATGATTCATTTGATTTGATTTATGTATTAATTTATTGTTATGTTTTTATATTAATGTTTGTAAAATGTATTTTTTTTTTAAAATGTTATTTGTTGAATTTTAGTACATTTTCATTAAAATGTTTCATTTAATTTTGTTTGCGTTTATGTTCTTATGGTTGTAGGGAGGGAAGTGAATCTAATTTTAATTATATACATTTTTTACTTATTTTGTATTTTATTTTAGGTTTACATTTTATGCATTTTTATATAAATTATGATTTAAAATGTATTGTTGTTAGCTATTTCAATTATATATGTAATCCTTATATAGTGCAACACTTTCCTTGCATGCACTGGAGTAGGATTAGTACAATTGCTTAGTCTGGAGGGGGAACAGTAAAGCTAATATCTCTGAAGTCCAACACTTTCCCTGCTGTTGCTCAGACTGAAGTGGGAATAGTAAATCTAACCCTTCCGAAGTACGACACTTTCCCTACTGTTGCTTAGACTGGAGTGGGAATAGCAAACTGAACCCCTCCAAAGATCAACACTTTCTCTACTGTTGCTTAGACTGGAGTGGATAATTGTAAATGTTTACTCCTCCCTCTACCCCTCCAAAGTCCAATACTTTCTGTACTGTTGCAAACATTGGAATGGGAATAGTAAATGTACACCCTTCAAAGTCCAATACTTCCCTTAATGTTGGATAAACTGCAGTGGGAATAGTATATCTAACCCATTTGAAGTGCAACACTTTCCCTACGATTGCTTAGACTGATGTGAGAATAATAAATCTAACCCCTCCAAAGTCAAACACTTTCCCTAATATTGCTTAGTCTGGAGAGGGAATAGTATATTTAACTCTCCCAAAGTCCAGCACTTTCCCTACTGTTGCTTAGACTGGAGTGGGAATATTTAATTTAACACCTTCAAAGTCCAACAATTTCCCTACTATTGCTTGGATGGAAACAGAGACTAACTCTTCTGAAGTTCAACGCCTTCCCTACTGTTGCATGCATTGGAGTGGAAACAGTAAATCAAACCCTCCAAACTCCAGGACCGTCCCTAATATTGGTTAGAGTGGGTCTGTATTACTTTTAATAGTGTTCTTTATTTTTTGTTAATATTTTGTTTATTACATGTGTAGATTGTTTTAAAAACTGTTTTCATTATTTTTTTACATGTACTGTAATAGACATATAGTGAAAATGAACCTGTGTTCTTTCACGCAAAGATTTTTCTTGATATGCGGGCGCAATGAAATGATAACTATTGTGGCGACATGGCAGTAGTATGAGCAAAATAACAGAGCATATTGTAAGCAAAGAGATTTATAACTGATTGCAGTGAATTGGAGAAATGAACAGAAAAGGTGAAATGGCACTGCCTTTGGAAAGGAAACCCTTTGGAGATGCTTTTCAATGCGCATTTCGGGATGGTAGGACATTCAGACTACGTAATAAGAAGGTAATCTTTGACTGGTGACGGCGCAATCAGTGGAACAGCTCACCTGTGATCACGGCTCATCACGAGCCGAAGCGCGTTAGGATTTCAGCAAGCTGCCACAAATGTCTGATATTGATTAAAGCGCCTGGCATCTTCAAAGTCTGGTGTACGGCATCCTTTCTTTGTGATAAGGAAAGTTGTTTGTGGATATATACTAGGCGCTCCGTTCCCGCTACGCTGAGGCCACCTTGCCTGGGTCTGGGGCTCTTTTTGGAGAAAATGTCTGTTATAGTTAAAATCACGAGAGCCTGACCCGCCTGCACTCCACAGATTATAAAAGATACGGAAATGAATCCAACCATCATTTTCAAGTGAAGCAGGCAGGAGAGTGAAAACAAACCTTGCTCTTTCACGCAAAGACTTTTCTTGATATGCGGGCGCAATGAAATGGTAACTATTGTGGCAACATGGCAGTATTATGAGCAAAATCACAGAGCTTATTTTAAGCAAAGAGATTTATAACTGATTACAGTGATTTGGAGAAATAAACAGAAAAGGTGAAATTACACTGCAATTTGAAAGGAAACACTTTGGAGATGCTTTTCAATGCACATTCCGGGATTGTAGGACTTTAAGACTGTGTAATAAAAGGGTAGTCTTTAAATGGTGTATAAAATTCCAAGGTGACGCCGCAATCAGTGGGACAGCTTAGCAGTGATCAAAGCTCATCATGAGCCGAAACGCGTCTGGACTTAAGCAAACTGCCACAAATGTCTGATATTGATTAAAGCGCCTGGTATCTTCAAAGTCTGGGGTGCTGCGTCCTTTCTTTCAGATATATATTTTCATTTTTTCTGGTAATATTTTTGTACATTTTTAAATTGTTAAAATGTTATGTTTTTAAAAAATACATGTGTATATGTGTATATTATTTCTTTAGTCAGTGAACAGTATTAAAATAAACTATTTTGTATATGTTTATTTCAATATTTAAATTGTTACATATTTTTGTTAGTTATATATATGTTTGCTAATTTTCACTTTATTTTAATGTTAATATTCCAAATTAAATGTATTTAAAAATTGTTTATGTATTGTTGTTAAAGTTTTTAAGTATATATATTTGTATATGAATTATATACTTGCGGAAGATATTATGGTAAACTATATTTTTGACCCAATATTTGTGCATCTCAATATTTGTGTTCACAATATTCGGTCAAGCAACCCTCTACTGACTGCCTGGCAATGCGTTATATTCTGTGCTTGGCCTGGCATTTTCTTAAGTTAAACACTGATTCAAGGGACCATATGACTATATGAAATTGGATTAATGAATTATTGACACCGGTGAAAGATGTTACAGTGGCGTTTATATACATAGGAGACAAGTCAACAGCTTTGTTACAACAGCCATCAAAGTTTGCTAAGGTGGCTTCTAGAGGGAATAGTTGTCGACTCGACACTACAGCAGAAATATTGGGAGACTGCTTTAAGAAGAGATCATTTTGGCCCATTTCAGGAGAATTATTGAAGGTGTAATCAGCTGAAAATAAACCGAGAAGTGGTCAGACCAAATATAGGGGTAGATATTATGGAAGCACACATCTGTAGGTATTGTAAAAACAATGCATTCAGCTTGTGCCCTTTACAACAAGTTGGGTGACAGTTCTCTGTTGTTAGAACCCCATTTTATTCAAAGCGGAAGAGAAAGCAGACAAGTCACCATCAGTAATCTCTTGCCAAAGATTAAAGTCACCTAGTATGGTACCAGGAGTGTATCAAATACCACTAGAGTTGGGCCATAAATTAAAAGATTCACAGGCCTCGAAATCTCAGGCCATAGACAGTAGAAGTATGTTGAGGTTACACCCATTTTACATACGTAGGACTCGGGCAGCATTTATCTATTGATAAAGAGGTACTGATAAAATCTTAAATGGTCAGGCTTCAACCAACATGTATATGCAATGATGATAATGCATTCAAAAGCTTTTGAATAGCCTCCAAGTGAGTTATGAAAAAACACCAAAGCAGCAAGCAACTGCCCTCTAGCATCAATGAGTTTATACCATGGGATAAGCAAGACGTGTCCCCAAATAAACATGACTTTTCACACAAACTATCCCCTTGAAATAGCTGGGGAAAGCACCAAGTTCGTCCCAAAATATCAGATAGCCATTTAAGTGTATAAAGTAAATTAGCCCTCAAATATTGACTTGTGATTTTCTGGAAATACTATATACCCAGTAGCTCAGCACAATCATGCATTTACATTCACACATGTAGTGTATCTCTCTCTCCCAATCTCTCACCCTCTCCCCTTACTTACTTGTTTCTCCTTCACAGCTTCATCCTTGGCTCTTCATAATGGTGGCACCTTCGGGCCTAGGCAAGGTTGGGGATGGCCAAGGAGACCTGCAAACATGACTATGCATCTGGGACTAAGAAGCATGAGCAGCAATAGTGTGTCCCCTCTAGAGCCTACTAGCATAGGGAAACATGGCCCTCCAACTGGAGACGATTACCAATTATTAGTGCATCAAGAATAAGAGGCTACAAACTCTGACAAATCTCTGATCCTAGGAGCTGTCTTTTCACATAGCCCTTGACTTAAAATGGAAAATGTTTAAATGGAAACCACTGAAATTCACTAGTTATATGTAACTGTCTAAGTATAACTTGCGCCACCATAGATTTCATTCATGATGTAATATTTGCAGTCATTGCAGTCATAAGCAGTGCCTCTGAGAACAACCATCAGTTGCCAGTGCATCTCGGTGTGCCCTGGAAGCAAGGGAACATACTCTCCCCATCAGATCATTCCACTGCTTGCAGATGTCCTCCTGTGAGCAACTGGTGTCTGCTGGAGACAGCATTAACCTTATTCACTGTGCTCTCCCATATTTGCCTTCTCTGGCTCATGGTTGCTGTCTGGACCTGGGCTCCAAATATCTGTGGGATACACTCTAATTATCTCATTCACCATAAATATTAACTAATTTTCTGAGAATCCAGGTTGCATTCTTCCAGACATTTTGGAAAGAGAAGCTGACGTAAGTCTGCTGCTTGTGCTTCATGAAGTAAGTGGTAAATGGATTGAATAGTGTGTTTTGTAGTGTAAGGTGCAGGAGTTGTTAGTAAGTTGATTATCACCAGGTGTGCGTTGAAGGACGCATCCGTCAACATTATGGATGTGTCTGCAGTCAGAAATCCCATCCACGATTACAGTCCTCTGTCGTGAAGGTCCCCCAGTCCCACTCTGATGCGGAAAAAATTTAAATATGGCAGGCGGATATGCACCATACCAACATTGGCGGAGTTGTATCTGTCGATGGTGGACCAGGAGAATGACGACGGAGGGCTTAGGATCAGCCGACAGACTGTCATGCGTCGTGATAGACCGCGGTTCTTCAGCCTAAATCCTAAATATTAAATAAAACAATTGGTTCTGTCGGGATTTTACAATTGCTTAGGATAGAGCAAGCACTTATTTATAATGCACATAAGAATAATTCACACAAAAGTAATTCATGAGAGAAAGAGAAAGGAAACACACACCAGAATAAAATTCAATAGTATATTCAAAATGAGTATTAAATACTAGAGACTGTCACAAATACAAATTCAATTGCAACAAAGACAATAAGTGACCGTGGTGAACAAGTGACATATAGTGATTAATAGTATAGACAGTACACTATATACATGACGAATACACGTGAGATAGAAAAGGGGGAAAAAAAGAGACAGTGCTTTTTTGAATTCTTGTCCTATCTATTTATACACATGTACTACAAGATCCATTAATTAATTAAATCCTGATCATGAAGACTGGTAGGACACATAGAGCATGTCGACGTTTCGACCCTGTAAACAGCGCAAAAAATGAAGTGCATCAGAGCGGGTCTTCATCAGGACTACGAAGGGGGGAGGGGTGTTGGACAGCCAAAACGCAGAAACCTCAGTAGATGAAATCAGAGTGGAGTGCTTCAACTGCACCGCTTTATAAAATTAGCAAGGAGGTCTCCACCAGCCAGTTGGAGCCTCTTATATAGCTTTAAAAGACTTCCACCATCCGGTTGGAGTCTTGTGAAATGCTCCTGTTTAATCCGTTCATAACAGGTTGCTTAAGAGTACAGACGGCGCATCCGTCCGGAAGCTACTCGGACTAACTTAATGGATCTTGTAGTACATGTGTATAAATATCTCACGTGTATTCGTCATGTATATAGTGTACTGTCTATATTATTAATCACTATATGTCACTTGTTCACCATGGTCACTTATTGTCTTTGTTGCAATTGAATTTGTATTTGTGACAGTCTCTAGTATTTAATACTCATTTTGAATATACTATTGAATTTTATTCTGGTGTGTGTTTCCTTTTTCTCTTTCTCTCATGAATTACTTTTGTGAGAATTATTCTTATGTGCATTATAAATAAGGGCTTGCTCTATCCTAAGCAATTGTAAAACCCCGACAGAACCAATTGTTTTATTTAATCTTGATACCCAGGTTCTGAGGGACACCGGGTCGCCCCATTATCTTTAATACTAAATCCTAAATATGGCAGACAGAATTCTGTCAGCTATAAGGACCAATCAGTTTAGTTCCTAAATGTTGGAGAAACTTGCCCATCTGCCAAGCTAAAAACCAGTGCCCTAAATATTTTCCCTTTGCCAGGAAACATCAGCTGTCTAGAGATCTCCATCGCACACTGATGGTTTTAACTTCCGGGGGGAACTTTGGGTGCTTGCATGAACTCTTTAGATGTATCAAAATGAAACAAAAATTCATCATGCATGCAGGGGAACTGGACATAAGGTGGTGACTCCCCCACCCAACAGCCAATAACAGTGACAAGGGATCAGATGCACTAACCATTTTTATGGTCACAAATGCTCAGATTCTGCATTTGTAACCATATTAATGCTTTTCCAGATGCACTTATCCCATTTTAGGATCTAGGAAATGTTTTATTTTTGACTCCTGACAATTTGATTGCAAATTCAGTATCTGGAAGGGGTGTGTTGTAGGCATCCCTTCCAAATAATGTAATAGTATGCTATGTATCAATGTTAGGCAACCAAAGACTGGTCGTAAAACATTGAAAAATTACTGAGACCCAAAAGAGGTGGTAAACCACTGGGAGCCCTTCCCCTTTATGAATTAAGTAACACATGTGTTAGGGAATAGAAACTGGTCCATGGAACTTCCATGGAACTGCAGCCAACTCTCAAACAAACAAAAGCTTTTCTTTTTAAACGCAGACTGATTCCTTTAAGGAAAACATCCTGCATTAAAAAAGTGCTTTATTTAAAAGCTTTCACAGATATGGTGGTCTGAGGAACGCAGCAGGCCACCATCCCTGTGATGGTCTCCAATTGGAGTGAGTCGCATATTGTGACCTACCTCGTTAGTATTCATGAGGTAGGCCGGACTGCGATCAACTACCATTCAGAATTGTAAGAACCGATCTGTTAGGACATAGGTTGGATCTTAAAAACTTTTACTGGTCCCCAAAATACTGGGCAGAATTTGCCACTAGGTATTAGTACATCTGGTCTTAAGTGTGATAATGACAGTAATAGGTTCCTAAGATGAAAGCACCTAATGGTGTTGCCCATAAAATGAAGATCCGTATGAGGAGCCACATGAGAGGAAGGAAGATATGACATGATTGGCGGCACATCACTTGGCCCAAATTCCTCTCAACATGTCCGATCATTTAAAGTTATCAGGCATTGTAATTTTCAATAAAAGGTATATAGAGTTATGTATATATTTTCAAATAGGTAACCAAGAAGGATACATACAACATGAAAGCACACATAGCATACTTTTAGACATAAAAGGTAACGAATAAGCTATTTTTTGTATCACACTTTCTATTGAGTTTATTTTATACCAACTCAAACCATAAAAACATCAAGCCCAAGCACTGAGGGCCACAGTTTAAGCATGGAGCAATGCAGAGAATATACACAGTCATACATAGCAATAAAGATGACAGCCATCACGCCATTATAGCATGAACACACATAATGTCAGAGAAGAACCATAGTTTTAACGAATTTACATCAAGTTCTCGGTCCACACCCCCCATATGCTGTTACATTTCTGTGGAACTCCCCTCGACCTATAGACCAGTTTTTTAAGCACTGTGCAAGTGTCCATTCCTCGAACCTACTCATGTATGGACGGGGACTGCGCGTCCCTCCTATGTCTAGCAAGATCCCTTTTGGCCACCATGTGCGCCATCGCAAGCAGGGAATGGACTGCTCTAGAGTCACCCAGTCCATTATCCCCAGCAGGACAATTTTGGGGTCAAGGGTCAGAGGGAAGTCCACCACCCACCCCATATGTCTATTGATTTGATTTGATTTGACTGCCAACCAATACGCCAGAGCCCTTGTGCAAGTCAAGATAGTATGGTAAAGGGTACCAGGGGCGGACCCGCATCGAAGACACGCCAGGTCCCGGGCCTGACCCATGCGCCAAAGCCGCTCAGAATGATGATAATTCTTGTGGAAATACTTGAATTGCACCAAGTGAAGACACGTAGATAATGCAAGTATTCTCAAGGCCATTTTCGCCTCGGCCCATCCGTCATCCTCAAGGATCTCCACATCCTCCTCCTTTCTAGACCTTAGAGTCCCAGGGGGCCAGGAGCGTTTATAACCAGGGATTTATAGAGTATAGATATATCACCCTGGCCAGCTCATCGGTAACTTACATTCAAGCGGGTTACATTCTGGGAGCACCATCAGCCTATTTTTGTAGTATTCTAAGGCATTCCACAGTTGCAGATAATGGTGGAACTGGGAGGGGTTAAGGCTAAAGTCATTTACTAACTGTTAGAAGTACCGCATGTGGCCATCCCTCCAGACATCCCCCAGTGTGGAGATGCCGATTAAAATCCACAATCAAAACCCAGACAGACCTGCAGTCTCAGCCAACCACGTCCCATGCCAAAGGGGGGGTAGCCCCTGTGAGAGTACTGTGACATTTCATATGGCGAAGCACTGAGGGCCAACAGCTGATAGGGACCTGAATTAAAGGCGGAAGAATGCACGGGGCCCCCTACCATACAACAAGGAGGGTAAACCGTGGGGCTGAAGAAGCGCAAGTTCCATCCTATGAGCCGGGTCACCCCTATCCGCCCGGAATCAGTCATCAATAGTGACCAATTGCGAGGCCCAATAATATAGGTGGATGTCTGTCCATCCGAGGCCAGTGTCAAAAAGGGAGTAGCGACCCTTCACAAAAGACACCCTGGGAGTCTTCCCTGCTCAAAGGAAAGTGGTAATATGCACGAATAAGCTATTTTTAATCACTCAATGAGTATGTAATACTTAGTACAACGGACAGGTTTGCCTTAATTCTTCCATTATGGTACTATTTGCTAATGTATGGTTGTGGTTGGAAGTATGTGGTTTAGGAAATAATAGCGCCAAATCAGGTGTTTTTCTCAAAAAGTCATTTCTTTTATTCCTTTCTTTTTTCTGTTAACAAATTTTACATACTTTCATGCATATAGAAAAATATAGTCACACAGTCCTTTTGTTTTTTTCCAGGATTCCTGGGACCATTTCCATCGGCTAGACGTCTTGCTCCACTAGGACTTTGTTTTTCAAAGAGAATACAGATAAGTAGTAAAAAAATAAAATAAAGAAAATTCAATTTGTATCTCTTTTTCTATGAAACACTTTTTCTTTTAGTCTTCTCTTCCTGTGAACTTTCCTATCTTTAAACTAATTTCGGTCTCACTCCAGTCCTTCCATTCTGATTTTTTCAATTGGTCGGTCTTTATTTATGTTTGCAAGACATGATTCAGTTTTCCTATGACAGACTGTACTTATATTCAGGAGATTCTGTAACAGTCCAATATATCACCTCAGTAGTTTGCTTTTGATTTGACCCTCTTTAACTACCCGCCTACCACCCGACCTTCACTCCCAAAGGACTTGCTCGGGCCATGACTCATCTTTGAGCCCTGGTAGGGAACTTGTCGTCCGTTTTGGTGGAGGGAAAGGGTGCCCCAGTTGTCTTGTTCTGGCTCCTCCTCAGTGTTCGGGTCTTCTTTGAACTTGCCTCCTCTTGCAGCTGTCTCTTGTAGTCTTTGTGGGGTGAGGTTTCCACCTCGTGGATCTCGTGGAGGCATGCTGAGAACTTTCAGATCTCTGGTGCATGTTGCTTCTCCATTGGATCTGCGCAGTGTCCTTTGGTTTGCCTTCTCATGACCATAGGGTTCTTTATTCCTCAAACTCATCTGCAGAGTCTGTGTCCTTTGGTGTTTTGGGCACCCTCTCCTCCCTGGCACAGCAAAAGTTTCTTTACATTCATCTTAATAAATCCTGTCTATTCTCTCTTCCTGTTTCTGTCGGTTTTCCTCACTGTCCCTTCTGGTTGCAATTTCTTCCCTTTCTATTATTTCACACCCTCGAGTGTCCTGTTGCAGTTCCTTGTCCTGGATGCCTGGATCCTTGCTCCTGTTTCTGCCTCTGTCTCCTGGTCCAGGTAAGTCTTCTCTTTATGTCACCATGAGACAGTGGTGTTACTGTATAGATCTAGAATTACTTTATAACCCTCTTTTTTAGACCTTGCCTTCAATACCTTTTAAAGTAGGATTATCTAAGGCTATTTTATGAGAGATAAACCTAATAATACAATCCGAATTATACCGATTTCAAGTAACTCCATAAATCTTTGTTGCCGAACAGGTTTTATAAACATCATGAATATTATGAGGACAGTGCTTAAAGGTCAGTATACAAAATTGAAAGAACGAAAAGAGGGCCCCTTAACAGTATATATGCCGGGGGCAGATCCAAAATTATATTTTTTTAGACTGTTATGTAATAAGTTTTGTACACAAAGTAGAATTGTCTGGATAAAAAGGAAATATGTTGATAGAAAAAACCATGAACAAAAAGGGAATAACAAATATATTAAGGGTATGTATATTATATATTGGCCTCAACATATATGTTTTAGACAAATACCTATCATTCGTCGTATGCAGTTGTAAGTACATGGGGTAGGCAATTATTGTTCTTGTTTCAGTATACAAAATTGAGCATATCTTTATACTTATAGAAAGAGTACATACATTACTTAGTTGCAAATAGTGGAGGGCTAATTGTAAAGGAGGCAGCACTGTATAATTGAATTTCTTTGTATAGTTGTCCTGAAGAGGCACAAGAAAATAAGAAGTGAGCGAAACGTGTCAACATAAAAGGAGGCAAAAATCCAAAAAGAAAAAAGTGACAGATTTTTATTTTAATAAGAGAATACCGTATGTTAATTTTTCTTTTCGTAAATCTGACTCCACTTTTTATTTTTGGGAATCTTACTTTATTGAGTTTTTACAGCAGCAGTACATCATGCACATGAACACGCTTCCATCCTCTTCACCCTCCCACCTGGTCCACAGTGTTTTGGCTTAGCAAGCATAATAACTATGACTCCACTTGGCTTTTAGGATTCACTAATAACCATGTTTGGAACTATGACAATTAGACAGTTCTTGATCTTTGAGTAACTATGATATCTATCCCTAGATGAGAAAGACCTTCTACTATTAAAGATCTGCATATCCCCAATTCTCATAGGGTTACAAGCCCATCCAACTAAGAATGCACTCCGAAAAGGGTGGGCGGGATATCCAATTTGTTGTGGGTTTTCTGCATCCGTCAAACTCTAAATGAACCCCCTAAGTTTATACCTGACCATTAAAATAAGTGAAGCAGCATTTACGGAAATATCTCATTACAAATAATATATTTGCATAGGCACATTTCTTCAGTCCACCCTTGCACCACGACGCCAGGGTGCCTGCATTGGCGCAAGGCAGCGCATTGTGAGCCAGTGCAATGAGAGGACAGGAATGCACCATATAATGTTAAATATGGTGCATTCCTGCCCTCTCGCTTTCACGCAGCACAGTGCAGCAAGGTGTCTTGCTGCGCTGCGTTGCATGAAAGTTTGATCAATCTGGCCCTAACGTTTTGCAGGAGGAGGGCACATAGGGCGTGCTGCACCTGGACTTGCATGCTACTGCGGTCTGGAAAGGATGGGGCTCTCACAGGACCTCACCTACATGTTACGTAAAGGTTAAACACAAAGTAGAGAGAGTACGAAGGAAGAGTGGGACTAAGCTTAGAATCCTATTTATAGAAAAAAGGTAAATATGTAGAAGGGAAGTCTAAAGAGCAGGGAGATTCTTGTTAATCTAAGTTCTTAGATTGGGATGCTTTCTAGATTGAATGGATGGACTGGTCATCTAGTTTCACATTAGAGGTGGATGTATGGGGAAGGATGGGTGAAGGGATTAAAGAAAAAGGAGAAACGGTCAGGAAAAGGAGTTCATGTGAATAAGACAGAAACAAGTGAGTGCAGCAGAGGGACAGTGAACTCCAGAACATGTAACAAACGGAACACACTGCAGCAGGACCATAAATCATCAGAATACAATGGTGGAGCAATGCAAATAATGACATAGGATATCAGGGCCCTTAATAGATTCCTTAGATAGATAGGGCCTCATTTCTGAGACCCAGCCATAAGCAAATTAGTCTTGGTCCTGCTCCAATAGGAATAATCCAGCCTGAACTGCCAAGCCAGGTCCTCTCTGAACCGGAACACAAGCAACCCAAGACCGGTTTCACCCTGACTGGGGCTCTTCAGTCGAGCGTAGCTTGGTTCCAATGACACAGTGAGCAAGGGAGCCACATCTGGGCATACCCATGGCTACTTAGAGCGGTATATCAAACACACAAAAGATAATGGGAGGACTGCTTAAAATAAGCCTAACCACTGGCAATCGCTCAGTGTACCATTCCAACCCATCATTCTTTTCCCCATCATGCCACCTAGGATTAGACCCAATCATATGCAAATCAGGTTTGACCATGCTCCAATAGGAACAGTACAGCCTGAACTGCCAAGCCAGGTCCTCTTCAAACCAGAACACAAGCAATCCAAGACCGGTTTTACCCTGAGTCACTTTTCAGTCGGTGTAGCTTGGTTCCAGTGGCATAGTGTGCAAGGGACCCACGTTTGGACATACCCTTGGCCACTTTAGGGATCTCTTATGATTGTCCTCTTCATCCTGTTCAAATTCAGTTTCTCTCGCTCTTTGTTATACTATGTTTTTCCAACATAGCTTTGAAATTTCCCCAACTTTTGGTATCTCGTCCATCTTTAATTGCTTTAATATAGTTTGCAAATTATTTTGCCTACACAATGCTGTGGATTCCTGCATGTGAGGTGTACATTACATGCCATAATGTACCTCGGTCACCTCCTTCAATGTGGTCATTATAGCTGTCTAACCTCTGGTAATACTTAAATAGTATTCTAATTTGCCCCAGTTCTAATTTGCATAGCGCTGTTTAGTGATGCTTTTGGCAAACCTAGCCAGGATGTCCAGATACTCATTTCCACCCTCTGCAGCTTATGTATTGATTTCTCTTCTAATATTTCACATTCATACATAAGGAGGCTTACTACTTTCAGATTATAGTCCTCTTTCAGTACTTACACTGATTTGTATCCTACTTCACTGTCCAGTTTGCAAAGGGCACTCACTACTGCTCTTGCCTTTTGGGATAGTTTCTTCACATGACTATTAAAATTTAGGTTGTTTTTAAACATCACTCCCAGGTACTTATATTCCGAGATCGTCTCAAGTTGCCTCCCTGCCCACCACCACTCAGACCCTGCTTCTCTTTACCTGGTTTTGCAAAAATCATGATTTTTGTTTTCTCTGAATTCACCATTATGTCATACTGGGCACAATGTTTTTCTAGTTCTTTAAATTGGTGCTGTAGTCCCACAGGTGTCAAATCTAACAATACATTGTCATCTGCATAAAACAAGTGAGCAACAGTCACCTCGGCCAATCTAGGTGGAAATACACAAGCTGTCCCCAGTGCCTCAGGAATATTTAATATATATATTGAGAACAGGAGTGGCGGCAAGATGCAGCCCTTCCACAGACCATTTGGTGTAAAAAAAAGTTTCAGGAGAATGCTCCATCACTCCCTAGCTTGACCTGCGGCCAGGCTCCTTCTTGCAATTGAATGACCAACTTCAGTAGGTTTTCCGGGATGTTCCTATCTGCCAATTTGTTCCACAGTTTCCCTCTGTTTATCATATAAAATGCTGGAGTTAAGTCTATATAGACCCCATAAACTGGTTGGTTCCTTTTAAGGAACATATTTTTCTGTTATTAGTTTCAAGACAGGACATTTCTGCTTCAGCTTATTCTTCCTGGCTCTTTAATAGATGCTTTGCATACATTTTACTCGGTATGTCTGGGAGAGTAATCATTCTATAATTAGCTGGTTGATCTCTATGGCCTATTTTATATATTGGGATCCTTACATTCCCCCTCAAGGATTCCGGTATTATATTATCCTGTATCACGCCATGTATACAGGACCGAGGACATGGGCCCACCAATTGGTGTCAAGCTTCAAGAGTTCTACCGACAGGCCATCAAGCCCTTGTGATCATGACAACTTCAACTTTTTGATTATCTCATTGATTTCCCTAATTGTGGGTGGCATCACCACATGAGAAGTTTTTTCCATTAATTCAGCTTGTTTTTGTAATCCATTTATCCCATCTCCTTGAATTGCCATATCAGCCTTTAACCTATAAAGATTCCCAATATGTAGGACCCAAGCCTCTTCCTCCACTGGATGAGCCACCGTTTTTTTGCACAGCACCTGTTGATTTTGCTAACAGATCCCAGAATAATTTTATTCACCCACTCCGTAAAGCAGTTATTACTCGACTCCATCTTTAGCTACATTCCTAGAAGCAAGCTGGCCTATTCAGTGAGCATAGGAATTGACTATAATTATGACAGTTTCTACTGCATATCTGTGTCCATCTGACTAGTAAACAGAATCTGCTAAGAAATCTTGAATCTTATAACAAAATAATGTTTTCATGTAGCTTTGTTTTTAAATGAGTGTTTATTCCTAAAACTGACCTTATGCACGGATGTTATCCAATCCAAAATACTTTTAACACTGTGGTTGTTTTAATGTGTGTTGTATTCCAAAAAATGACCTCATGCACAGATTTTATCCAATCTAAAAACATTTAACACTATGGTTGTTTAATCAAAAGATTTTAGCTTGTATCTACTTGACTAACATCACAATGTGTTTTTCTACTCTGTGTTGCTTTTAAGGTCTCCAAATCAACAGTCACTTGTGACACCTTTTGAAGAAGGACCAGCAGTCACCGTTAATGGTGCGTTTTTGAGGAGTGTGAGCCTCTTCCACATAGATTCCCCTGTGCGTCCTGACTCTGAGAACTCTAGCTTGTTTAAAAGATCCCTGCAATGGTTAGGGTATATGCCTTAGGTCCTTGATTCAAGATATCAGCCAATTGGTGAGGTTGTCTTCAAATTATCAGTAGAAGACCAGAGTTGAGGAATATTCAAAGCAGAGTGCCATCCTTTCCAACGCTGCCATCCTCGACCTTGACCAGGCCATAGAATCAGTTAATCAGAGCTTGTTATAGCGAGGTCTACTTAGCATGTGATGGATTGTAGAGTTATGACCCTAATAAATTCTATTTGTCTCTATTACCTTGGCAATATGGTTAAGGAGGTGGGATTTTCAACAATCCCTGTTAGTAAGATGTAAAGAGGGCTAAATTCATCAATCAGTCGATTTCTAGAGCGCTGCTCATCACCGAGAGGGTATCCAGGCACTTGCAGGATCCGAGGAGCACAGTTGAATAACCAGGTCTTGAGTGCTTTCCGGAATACTGGTAGAGAAGTAGAGGTCTGGAGATACAAGGGGAGGTCATTCCATCTCTTTGCTGCGAGGTAGGGGAAGAACTATCCTCCACTTCTGGTTCTGTGAATGCGGGGAGTGCGGGCGAGGGACGCGGAGCGGAGCTGCCTAGATGGTTGGTGGAAGCTCAGGCAGTGGTTGATGTAGGCAGGGCCTTGGCTGTGTAGGGCCTTGTATGCGTAGGTCAGCAGCTTGAATTGTCATCTCTTCTGTATTGGGAGCCAGTGGAGTTCTCAGAGGTGAGAGGTTGATGTGGGTTCATCAAGGGAGGTCGAGGATGAGTCAGGCTGCGGCGTTCTGTATGGTCTGAAGTCTCTGTAGGACGTGAATGGTAGTCCCTGAGTAGAGAGTGTTGCCATAATCCAGTTGGCTGGTGATGAGGACCTGTGTGACAGTGCATCTTGTGTCCTGGGGAAGCCATTTGAAGATTTTTCGTAGCATGTACAGGGTGAATAAGCAGGCCAAGGAGACTGCCTTGATCTGGGACTTCATGGTCAGCTTGCTGTCCAGGATGATGCTGAGGTTTCTGGTGTGGTCGGTCAGTCAGGGTCTATTGCCCATATTTTTTTTAAAGAAACTTTATAGATTGTCGTTAATATGAATAAATATAAAAATCCAAAGTGTTGCAATGAGTTCATTCATTAAGATAAAACAGTAGAGCAGTGGACAGCCTCGGCTCCTCTGCATTGGCCTCGGTGCTTCGCCCCGATGGCTCAGAGCCAGTAGCTGAAAAATAAAACAATATTTTATTATCTTTTTATTTTTCAGCTGCTGGCTTTAAAGAAACTTTATAGATTGTCGTTAATATGAATAAATATAAAAATCCTAAGTGTTGCAATGAGTTTATTCATTAAGATAAAACAGTGGAAATGATTCATATGGATTTGTAGCATGAGGTTTAATAAATTGTTGAAGAGAGCACATCGGATTGGAAACATAAATTATAAGAATGATTTTACGATAACTCCTTGGGGACTTGTACCCAACTGAGAATTTCCTCCCATTCGAGGAGCAATGACTTGCCTTCTCCCTTGAGCTCGGTCAATTTTTACAACATGCGGCGATTGGCGAATATAGCCAGGGAATCCTGGCTGCTCTTCTCGGCTGCTCCACCAACCTCACAGACTCTGAGGGGTCCTAGTAATTTGCAGCGCAGGCCGCCACCTAATCAAGTTGTTCTATAAGGCAATGCTCTCTGATGTGGTGAGCCCTTCCTCACACTCGCGGATTGCCTGGTACATAGACTTGGACACTCCGCTTGCTGAGGCAGACTGGGCGAGAGTTAGCAGCCTTACTCGGACCGTCCCCTGTAACCCCAGATTTAAGTTAGTGCACTTAATTTTCTGAACAGGACATACCTCACCCCTAAGGGCTTACACCGCATAGCCCCCTCCCGTGCAGACGCTTGCCCAAGATGTGGTGTTAGAGAGGCTGATTTCGTGCACTTAGCCTTGCATTCTGGCGTGCAGGGATTCTGGACCTGGGTAGTAGCAGAGATACAGAGAACTGTACATCTACCATTTGACCACACACAGCAGTGCTGTCTATTTGGCAATATTAAACGACCTAAGGGCAAGAAAATGTCCTATCTATTTTTGCATCTGCATTAGTCCTGGCCAGGTGCCGGATTGCAATTACCTGGATGGGAAAGAGAGCACCTGATTTTAATAGTTGGCGCAGTGATGTCTTGGAATGGTCTGTAGCTGAAGAGTCTCATATGAGGCTGAGTAGACAAGATGACAAATTAGTAGAAGACCTTGCTATCTGGAGCGATATATGTGACTTCTTTTTAGATCCAGAGGCAACGGGGACTTCCTCTGCCAGTGAGAATGTTGAAACTGAAGAGAGTGATGGGGATGGATCAATTGGAGTCTCTGAGCCCATTGAGGGAAATTCGAAGATGTGATGAGTGTAGGTGCAACTCCGGGGGATTGCGAGTTTGGAGCCACGGTGAATACATGGGGCCATATTGGCCGTTGTCTTCTTGTTTGTCTCCCTCATTGACGCAGTCCTGTATATCTTTGGTTTTACCCAATACTGCTGTAAGTTTTTGTTAAAACTGACAAAACTTTTAAAATAAAGGCAGATTGACCCCTGCTAATGACTTGTAGACAGTGGGAATCAAGCATCAAAGGACCTTGATATGACCAGACTTTGTCGCTAAAAGACTAAAAAGAGGTCCTTTGGAAGCACAGTGAGATCGAAAATGGTGGCAGCTCCCCAGTGACACAGGACTCAATGCAGGAGTTGGGGCTGGCTAGATGAGTAACCCTGCCAGAGCTGTGATTCACTGAGCTGAGACTTATCAAAGCTTCTAATACAGCAGAGCAGTGGACAGCCTCGGCTCCTCTGCATTGGCCTTGGTGCTTCGCCCCGATGGCTCAGAGCCAGTAGCTGAAAAATAAAACAATATTTTATTATCTTTTTATTTTTCAGCTGCTGGCTCAGCCCACGTGTGTAGTGCGGGGCCGGGCCATGGCAGATGGGGTGGAGTTATGTGCACTGCTAAGTGTGCATGTTGGTTTGGCTGGCCATCTTAGGCTGGCCAAACAGACTTACACAGATAGGTTTCTCCAACCCAGCTGTATTGCACAGCCGGGTTGGAGAAACAGCACAGACTCCCTGTGCGGGCACTAAACCAGCCCGCTCATGCCAAATTCCTGTGCTGTTCTCATTATACTTGGTAATAGCATGAGAGCAACGCAGGGATTTGATGGGGAGTCTCTGATGCTGTCCCAGGAACTGCTGGGAGCAGGGAGCGGGGAGCAGAAGAGCACGGAGGCACGAGGCAGCCTGCAGCACCAGGTAAGTTTTATTTATTTATTATTAATCCCCACTGTGTTACCCCAGCGCTCCCGCGTTCGCACCCGCCCCACTACTTTTTATTTGTGTTGGCCGCACTTGCAGTGGAGGCAGACAGAGGGGGAAGGGGAGAGACTAAGAGGAAAGGCCCTAGACTCCTGAGGAGGTAAAAAATGAACACACTCTTCTGTTTAAGCCTGGACAGGGCGAAGGGAAGCAGCAGGGCCAAGAGGACTTTCAATGAAGGTGGGACCACCCCATTGCTGATTATCTTTGACATTGAAGCAGGGACAGCCCCACTGGGGAGCGCTGGGGACAGCTATGAGGAATATGCATCACTTTTAGAAGGGTTGAAGTATGACCTGCATAAGGGGAAGAAAACTTGAATGACTTACACAAGAGGGTCTTTCAAGTGGAAGAAACTGCTTTCTGCACAAAGAAATCATTACCCTGAAAGAACAAAATATCATCTTGTGCAGACATGTAGAAAACCTGAAAATTATTCAAAACAAATTTATATCGGGGGAATCCCACAAGAGGAAGAAGGGCCCAACACAGAGGAGCCTTTGGTGCCCTATTGCACCCAGTAGAACCAGAAGACACCCTGCTGGACAGAATGCACCAGCCAGTGGCCTTCCCCTCACAGCCATCCTGGCCCATGGATATCCTCATGAGGGTGCACTACTTTCATCGAAGAGAGTATCACTTAGGCAGCCAGAAAAAAAGGAGATATCACGTTCGAGGGGCTCTCAGTTCTCCTCTTCCAGGACCAGTTGATAGTCACCCTACAAAAAATGAAAGTATTTGTAAGGAAACAGGCTTTTTGCTGATTTACCCCTACTTTTTGCCCCCATTTGGACTACTAGCTGCTGGTTTTTCGACTCTGAGAGTGCACTGAGGCCTGCTAACCAGACCCCAGTGCCAGTGTTCTCACCCAATACAAAGTGTATGTTGAATTGGCTATACCCAAATGGCAAGCACTGACTTGCTTTTAAGTCCCTAGTATATGGTACCCAGGGTATGTAAGGCAGAGTGTCCACCAATGGCTGCAGCACGGTTTGTGCCACCCGTGGTGTGACAAAGGACAAAATGGTCCCCAGCCTGCCACTCCAGACTGAAAGGTCAGTGTTTGCACTGCTTGTTCAACTTTGCCATTTAATGGTAAAGCCACCAGTCCTTTAATAATATATGTAAGTCTCCCCTAAGGAAGGCCTATAGAGCCCTATGGCAGGGAGCTGTATATTATTAAGCAAGGTTTATAGGTTTATATATGTCTTAGCAGCAAAAGCCTTAAAGTTGTCGTTTTGCTGAGGAAAAGTTAGTAGCCCCATTGGCTAACACAGGGTTACCGTCTAACATCCTAGCCTGGCTAACTTTTGAATGGGACTACCTAACTGGGTACTGTAAGGTATCAAATTGTGGCATTACATCTGACTTGATGCCTATGTCGAAATTATTGTCACTATTGAAGTTAGGCAACTTTTAGAAAGTTGCCTCTGTGTCCAAGCTAGCCCAGCTAGTCCAATGGTCTCACAAGGCTCTAGCACACAGCTTTCTGAGCACCTAGGGAGACGTGTGTACAACTCCCAGGCTTAGGAACCAAGGCTGCTGCCGCAGAGTGAGGTGTGACCTCCTCTCCCAGGAAGGCCACTCAGGTGTTAGCTCAAAAGGCAAGCTTCAAAGGGGAAGCAGTCTTTGAAGGGCCACCTGTGGCAACACACCTGAGCAGTATGCCTTTTGTTCCTGCAGACAAGTTGGAGATAGGGACAGAGAGGGAAAACCCACCCCAAGCTGGTTTTCCTGTGGGCGTGTAGCCCTTACGTACTCACACCCCTGGGGTGGGCTTCCAAGCTCCTCACAGTTGAGGAAAGGTCCTGACATCTTGAGAGTGGCAAGAATATTGCACTCTGGGATTGCCACACATCACCAGAACTCTGTCACCGAAGAGGAGGACATCTACTAGCCCATTGGCTAGTGACTGCGCGATCCCCGGAATAAAATGGGCACCCCTGGACCTAAGTCTACATTGGATATGGAGATAGGACTGAAGAAGGACTGCCCTGATGCCTTCGAAGATGCACAAAGAAAGGCTGCACCGTCATAAGGACTGCACCTGCTGCACTTTGGGCTAGTCAAGTTTGGACAGTGCCTGTTGCTCCTGGCTTCAGGAAATGTTGATTCCCGGACCCAGCTCAAAGCAGTGACTTCAAGGATCAGTCGTCTGATCCCCTAGAACCAGCTCCAGGGGCAAAAGATCTGAAGAGCCCAAACTGGCAAGTTGGTAGCCAACGAAGAAGATTTGCCCCTACCTGCCGACGGCTGCCCAAAGTGACCAATCCACAATAGCCAAAAGTTGCAGACAAGTCTGCTGGACCAGGGAGTGCCGTCAGAGACCGGATTCATCAACCAAGAAGGATACTAGCCCCCACTAAGGATTTTCGCTCTACCTTGAAGGATACTAGCCCCCACTAAGGATTTTCGCTCTGACTGCTGTGTTGCAAGATCTGTAGCACAGCCGCAGCTGGTATTTTACTGTCGCAAGGAGAATATCGTTGGACTCTGAGTTCCGTGGCCAAAGTCGCCTCACCTCACATGTGGACCGAGGACTCAACCTCAACTCACCCCGTCGACAGCACAGCACCAGGAGCATCTTTGAGTATCTTTTACTCCTACATCCCCAGCATCGGGCCCACTCCATTGTCGTCTATGGCGGTAGTTTCCTAAAAAGCTGGAACTGTACTGGAAAAGGCTTGTGGCCAGGTAACTGTCCAAATTAACCTTACTGGCCTCCGAAACCTCTGTCCTGTCAGATTTGGTCACCCAAGTCGGGCCGGAGTTGCCAAACAAACTCTTCAAAAGTTTACAAACCTTTTGTTGACCAATGCCTGTTTGCAGTTGGATTAAAAGTTATTTAATGCTTTAAAAATCTGTATCTCTGGAACCCTCCAGTGGATTTCGATGATCAAGGTCTCTAAAAATGTATAGAAATACACACTATTTTTATAAATTGTTGTTGGTTCTCTTTCTTGTGTGATTTTCTTATTTTGTTGTTTGTTACTGTTAAATGCTTTACACTAAGTTCCTTTGTCAGGCCTTGCTGCTCGAAGCCACAGCTACCCAGGCTTGAGCAAAGGTGATACAAACTAGCCTAACTGGACCCTAGACAGTTTTTGCAAGTGTATTGCACGATAAGGCCCAACAGCCATATCACATAATACACCCAAATCCCCCCAGCATTTTAACCAGTCATCGACTTCTTCAAGGCGCATTACACAGAGCATCAATGAGGTCACCTCTTCCGCCTCATATTTACATGGCAATGGCAATAATATCAGACCAGATCTTGCCAGAGGCAAAAGGAATACTGCATATGGTGGAGTAACAGGGGTCATCGGAGGACAATCAAGTGCTACAACAAATGCACCTTGCCAAAAAAGAACAGAGAGTGATTAATGGTATGGTGTGCAGATGTATTGAGTGCATGAAAGCACACATCTGCTCTCCTGGTTTTGATTTTGGCCCCAGCTTCACATTAATCTAGGGTGTGTGCTGAAGCCTAGTCCTGTTCCTTGATGGGAGTGATTCTCTGGACCTATCCTTTGACCTGTAGGGTCACAACAGGTGTGCCCTCACTGTCCTAACAGTGGACTACTGCCCTTGCCATGGGTTCAGCACATGGAGCAGCAGTGGCAGCATATTATGTTTTGTGCATTCATAGTTGGGGCCAGCCCTTGTTATCTTTGTGACTGAAGTGGTGGCATACTTGTCCACTTGTGTAAAGTTCCACTTCTGTGCACTAACCCAGATTGTGTAGGTAGCATCCCAAGTGTATGATGTGTTTTTTGACTGCTGACTTATTTCAGGTTGAATCTATTTCCCCGTCTTGTTCCTTTTAATCATGGTTGTTTTACGAACTTAGACCTGCGATAACACATCAGTTAATGACACACTGCATGTTGTTATGCTTTGCCCAAATAAAATAATTTACGACATAAGTTTTTATGCCCAATTTTAAAACCATCGAATTTTACACAAGTCAGGCCTGCCCTGCTGTATTTACTGCTGTTAAATTCTGTTACAGTCTGTTTTCCTCTTGTACGTTTTCTTATTTTTTGTTTAAATCTTTTTATTGGCATTTTATTATCATACTACAAGAACAGTGCACTGACCATGTTTAACAACTACAAAGCAATGCAGTTCAGGGTACAAACCCACATAATATCAGATGAATTATCAAGCAGGTTACTGAGATGATACATGGAATAGTGTCATTACAATGGGCAAGGCAATGCTAAGAAACCTTATGATAGGACATTCTTTAGGCGTTTCCGACATTGTGTGTTGCATATCGAAACTGTGGACATAGGGTACAACAAAATGAGGACAACGTAACCAAAGGAAGGGTAGGGTAGTCGCCGGAGACCCGTTGCTGCGTGTGTTGGAAAGGGGGGGCCAGCCCTGACAGAGCTTAGTGGCAGTAGCTCCATGAAGTGGGGTCCTATGTCTATGCAATTGAGGTCCATTCCATATATGTGCGCTGTAAAGTGTGGGTGCTGGGTATCAGTCCCGATCACCATCCTGAAGCTCCCCTGTGGTAGTGACCATGCCCTGCAGAATTGACACCATAGCATCCCAGTGAGTCGCCAGAGGGAACTTACCGATGCCAAGCAGGTCCGCTCTGCGCAGGGCCACCCCCTCCGCCCTAGTCCAATTGAGTAGGGAACGGTGCCAGGCTATTGTGTGAGGTGCCATTGGGGATTTCCATCGTTTGGTGATCAAGCGCTTTGCTACAACTAGCCCCAGATCAAGAAAACGGGTGGTGGCCCTGTTTTGCTTATTCCTACTGAATAGGTGCAGTATGTGTACCTCCCACCGAGAGGCAACATCCCGGGATGTGCAGGCAGCCAGTGTGGTCGTCACACTGCCCCAATACTCGCTTAAGGCGGGGCAGTGCCACATCATGTGGAGTATGTCCGCGTCTAATAGGCGCGTCTAATTTGGGCTGGGGCGAAATATGCCCGATGCAATACAAAAAAACTGAATTTGTTTAAACCGCTGAGTGCGCAGAATGTGCGTCGGACTACTCCGGACGGCAACCCACTCCCTGCCCGTGAATTCCCTTCCCAGGGCTTCCTCCCAGTGTTGCTTCAGGGTGGTCAGATCAGTCTCTGTGTGTTGACGGAGTGAGGACGCGAATCATCGAGTCAAGTGCCCCCCGGTTCCCATCACATGCAGATACGGTATCGTATGGTGCGTGGGTGGTTCTTGAGCGAGCGTGCCCCACTTAGATGTCAGCAAGGCTATAATTGCACGGTGTAATAAAAACTGTTCCGGGTACAGATTCTCTTCAGACATGAGCTCCTGGTACGGGATGAGTGAGCCATCGCGAAAAAAGTCCCCTATGTCCTGAATGCCTTCCGTGTCCCAGTTCGGCTATCGTGGTGCATATGTCCCCTCGTGGTGTTCCTAGTAGTGGGGTGGCAGGGGCATATGGGGTGGTAGTCCTGGTGAGGAAGAGGCATCTACGGAAGCATTTATAAGCTACGGTGGGTAAAAGCGCGTCCAGAGGTCTGGGTTTCGCACATGGATGGAAGTAATGCAGTAAGGTATGATGTGGTAGCGGGGTTGCAGTGAGGCCATGTCCGCCAGATGTCGAGATGATAGCCATCGGGCAATCCACTGAAGCGGAGAGGCAAGATAGTAGTGCTCGAAACTGGGCACCGCCAACCCTCCCAGTTACGCTGGCAGATATAGCTTCCCCATAGACACCCTATGTCTCGATGTCCCCATATAAAGTCCCTTACAGCCTTTTCCCATTTGCGGAAAAAAGGAGGGGAAATATTAATAGGCAAGGTGGTGAAGTAGTAGAGGAGGTGGGGGAGGGCCACCATTTTAACAAGAGCAATCCTTCTTGAGATCGCCAATGGAAGGGTCTTCCAGAAGCACATTTGTGACTGGATGGCTGTAGTGGCTCTGATTATGTTCCCTTCAAATAGGTTCTCCTTAGTACAGTATATGCGTACCCCCAAGTATCTAAAAGGATCTGTACACCATGCCACTGGAACTTCCCCCAGAGAGTATCCTGGGTTTGGGGTCTCCTGTAGAAATGGAGAGAGAATAGATTTCGCCACGTTAACCCTTAGTCCCGAAGCCATGGCGAAGTGAGTAAGAGCCTGATCTAAGGAAGGCGGAATGCTATGGAGGTCACACACATTCAACAGCAAGTCATCAGCGTATAATGAGATAACGTGTGTGCCATCCCCCAGAGCAATTCCCATGTCGACATGCGTGCGGATGTACGCCCCAAGTGGCTCAACCGCCAGCGCAAAAAGGAGAGGGGACAACGGGCATCTTTGCCGAGTCCCACGTCGCACCCGTATGGGATCTGATATATAGGGGCCTATCCTAACCCAGACAGTTGGGCGTCTATATAGTAACTGAACCATACTAAGGAAGTAAGGCCCCACTCCATACCGGGCCAGGGTGGCGAAAAGAAAATTCCAGGCTAGCGAATCAAAGGCCTTCTCGAGGTCCAATACCATGCAACCCGAACGGGGCCAGTTAATAGGGGCGTATTCACCTACCCGAAAGTAGCGGCCAATGTTCAGTGCAGTATTATGGTGAGGGACAAACCCATTCTGGTCGGGGTGTACCAAGTTGGGAACGAGTGATACCAGCCGGTTAGCTAAAATCTTGGCTAAGATTTTATAGTCAGTATTTAGTATCGCTATTGGTCGGTATGATCCAGGGGAGGTTGGATCTTTTCCTGGTTTCAACAGAGAGACCACGTTAGCCGTACACATTGAGAGGGGTAGAGTCATGTCATTGATTGCAGCTGTATAGAGGGAGGGCAGACGGGGTACCAGTATCTCTGCGTATGTCTTGAAGAATTCAGTTGGGAGTCCGTCAGGTCCCGGCGTCTTACCGGACGCCAGTGACCGCAGCGCCTCCCAAACTTCGTCCTCTGTCAGTGGGGATTCTAGGGCAAGAAATTGATCAACCGTCAGTGTGGATAGTTCCACAGTAGCGAGAAATGACTCAATATGTTGGTCATTCCCAAACGGTTGGGGCGCATATAACCTGGCGTAGTGGTCTGCCATTACAGCATGAATGTCTCTCTGTGTACACTGCCTGTGCCCTAGCTCATCCACCAAGGGCGTTGGGGGTGTTCTTGTCGTATTAAATAGGCCAGTAGTTTACCCGCCTTGTCTGCAGCAGAGAGTGAGCGGGCCGAATGTGCCAAGTAATTGTGACAGCGCAATCTTTCTAGTAGCGCGACCCTCTCTGTATGAGCGTCATCTAGTTGCTTTTGCTCTTCAGGTCGGGTAATGGTCAGCGCCTCTAGTCGGAGCAATTGTTCCTCGATGGCGGACAATGATGTATCGAGTTGTTTGCGAATGCTCCATGTCTGCCCCAGACAGTGCCCTCTAGTCACTAGTTTAAAGGCTTCCCACTCCGTCAAGACTGACTCCGCAGAGCCCGTATTGAGCTCAAAATAACTGATCACTGCAGCCTCCAGCGAGCTCCGGAATGGCGGGTCCTCCAGCGCCGCAGTCTGCTAACGTCAAACTGGAGTCGGAGGCGTTCCCACCTCCCAAGCCAGGTGCATTATTTGTGGATTATGGTCCGAATGTGTCCGACCTAGATAGTCTGTGGACTGTATCAGGGGGAGTAGAGCAGTGGAAGTTAAAATGCGGTCGAGACGCACGTGTAGATTGTGGACCGGCGAGTAAAAGGAATAAATTCTGGTGTGAGGGTGGCGATCGCGCCAGACGTCGGTCAGCGACCAATGCCCCATCCAGGTACGTAGAAATTGTGCGTTTGAAGAAGCTGTGGTACGATTTAGAGGAGGGAAGGAGCGATCAAGAGAAACATCTAAAACGGCGTTAAAATCGCCCCCCAGCAGCCATGGAACGTCTTTCCACCGGGGCAACGCCACTGACAGACCACAGAGGAAGGCGCCTTGATCAGTATTGGGGACATAGATGGAGCCCAGCAGGATAGGCTGGCCATTTAGTCAACCCCCGAGCAGCACATACCGTTCAGCAGGGTCCACCACCACCACCTCCTCCTCCTCTTCCATGGAATCCCAGATTTCACCCAGGATGAGAGTCCCTCTGGCCATGGAAGAGTAGTTAGTGCTATAGATCTGACCTCGCCAGCGACGGCGTAATCGGGTAGCTTCAGGGCTCGTCTGGTGTGTTTCCTGCAATAGTGCGATACTGACCGCTCTGCGTTGCAGATATGCATATATGGAGTCCCGCCTGGCGAGTGTATGTATGCCCCTAACGTTCCAAGTAACGATGTTGAGGTTAGTCATTCAGGCGGCACAAAACTATCAGATTCCACCCATGTAGTGGAAGGCAACTAAATAAGCATATGCAGCGGCAACAGGTCTCTACATGTGGTGACATTTCCAAGGGGGGAAACAAAATTAAAATCAAATGTTCATCTAACAACATAAGAGCGGATCTCCAACAGAGGGGTCGATCCAAACCGTTACGCCTAGCCAAGGCAGTTAAATCAACGTCATCGTTGGACTACGGGAGGGGAACCAGTAAAGGAAAAGAAGATATCTTGTGTGTTCCATCCCCCTCATTTTATTCAACTGTATCAGATGGTGGAACTCTGGGATTGTGTGCGTGTATATTGATGCATAGGGATAGCGCCTAGAGCCATGTGAACAGGTGTAAAGCCTACAGACCATAGACTCTTGCATTATTAAGTTTGAGGTGGTTCGGGGGCAATGTGTGGCTGGTTCTCAAATAATATCATCTGAGGTTTGAGGGGTAACGTCTGGCAGGTGAGGCGAGCCAGCGTCTGTCGACCACTCCGCCGACGAGTCAGCGTCCCTCCGGGACCTCGATGGAGACACAGTAGAACCCGTTGGTGATGGCGATCTCATGCGCTGGAGGGCTCCGCGGCCGCAATGGGCGATCTCATATCTATGCCTCTCTTCCTGCGGATCTGGAAATCGTCTGGTGGCCTAGGTGCCGTAGTCAGCCCATTCTCCTTTAGCCAGTCCCAGGTTTCTGTAGGGGAGTCAAAGTATTGAGTGTTGCCATTCCGGATAACACGAGGGCGGGCATGGAAGAGGAGAGAGTATCGAAGATCCAACTCCCTGAGTTGCTTCTTGACTGCGCCGAAGGTGGCCTGCCTTTTTTGTACTTGTGCAGTGTAGTCCGGGAAAAAGGAGACGGCAACATTTTGCACCTTGGGACCGGGGTTTTTCCCGAATTCCCGCAATATCAGGTCCCTGTCTCGAAAGTTCAATAAACGGAACAGAAAAGGGCGAGGGCAGGCTACCGGGGGAGGCCTGCGGGCGGGAACTCTGTGGGCCCGCTCCACCACAAACTGCGGCGAGAGCGAACCTGGGGGGGGGAAGTAATTCTCTTAGCCAGGACTCTATGTAGCTCTCTGGATCCCGGCCCTCCGTCCCCTCCGTCAGACCAATCACCCTCACATTGTTGCGTCATGACCTCCCTTCGGCCTCATCCACTTTCTCTTCCATGGTGCACACCCGGTCCATCAGATCTTGCAGGGTGGTCGCGAAATTACGGGATCTGGGTTGGAGATCCGCCAGCGCCGCCTCATTCTTGCGGACCTTGTCTGCCAATTTGTGCTGGTCTGCTCATAAGAGCGTAAAGTCGGAGGTGATAGTGTCCATCCTACCCTCCAGGGAGGTCCGCGTCTAGTGTGGTGCCTATTTTCTTCACTGCTGCCAACACGGAGTCTAATTTGGCCGAGAGGTCAGGTTGGCTAGTCCCTGCGGTTGAGCCAGAGTTCTTGGGTGTTCCCTCTGCCAGACCCCGGGAGAGGGCACCTTGGTGGGTATTAGAGCGGAGGCAGCCCATGGCTAACTACTGTGCGTTCGGCATAGAGGGCGGACCGCGAACTGTGTCTGTCCAAGAATAATGCTGCGCTCCGACTACTCCCAGGGTAGACCATGTTTTCAGCTCCCACCAAGTGCTGTGTAGCGCCTCAGTGGCTAATCATACCAAGGGGATCACTTCTCTTCAATGAGCTGGTGGAGTGCGGCAAACTTCATGTCAAAAGGAGTATCCAGGGATAGTGGACTGTTTAACACACCAACCCCGATCAGACCCTCGGGTCTCCACTGCGACCTGCACGGAGCAGGTCGGGTGGGGAGAGACTAGGCCCGACCGGACCCTGGACCCCTCCCCAGCCCAAACTGCCACTCCGACAGTATGCAAAGGTTTCGGGGGTAGCTCAGGCCCGATCCGACCTCTGCACTGCTCCCGGTACTTGAGGACCACCCTCTGTCGTCTCGGTGCTGCCCAACCGCCAGCCCGCAGTGTCACCTCTCGCCAGGGGGGGGCCTAGGCCCGATCGACCCCCGTACCCCACCCGCTGCCTGCCTCAGCTCAGTTGCACCTCCGTGGGCTCACCTGACATCTCAGGCCTCAGAGATGCGGGCTTCTCAGGGTGACTCCCTCTGCCTTCGCCGCCACCAGGGGCCCTCCACGCCACACCGGGCTGTTGCAGCGTTTGGTAGCCTCGGGGAATGCACAAGGCCGCTGTGGTCTAGTCTCCGCAGCTCCCGCCTGGGCCAGTCTATAGTTTAATTCCTGCCGCACTGCTCCGCTGCATGCCTGCCACCGGGGGCGGAGAGAAAGGAGGGCCACTCCCGTAGGCCAGCGGGAGCTCCCCTCTGCTGCGATCGGGCCGGCGCTAGCTGCCGCACACCTCACGTCGCGGCCGTGGGCAGAATGGCAGTCGCGGCCTATTCTACGGCACGCCTCCAGGCGACGCGCCCGTTCCGGTCTGCCCCCGGCTTCCCCAGCTCCTCACCGCTGCTGGTCTCATGAGGGAGCGGGTCCTTTTACAGAGCCGGCGAGGAGACCTCCACGTCCGATAGGCTGGGGGGGGGGGGAAACCACACGTCCAGCACTCGTCACAGAACTTCGGCGCCGCCCATACCAGGGGTGGGGGGAACGCTCCTCTTAACTCAGCAGGGGCCCCCCAACTACACCACTGGCGCGGTCGCGGCCATTCCAATGCTCTTCGTGTTGTACCAGTGGGCCAATCAACTGTGTGGTCCATGCACACACCACTGCCTCACGCCTGGTGTCGCGTCTCGCTCTGTCGGATTAGGGCCTCCACCTCCCCGGCCTCGCAATCTCCCGTGCATGCGACAAGGCCGCGGACCAGATCTCCGCTTCTGCAGCACCCACAGCGTTGGGGGACCTCTCTTCAGAGCCCTCTTGTACGTTTTCTTATGGGGATTTTAAAATAAGTATGAGTATGGCAAAGATAACCTATGGACTAGTTTTTATTGACTTGACTTTTATGATTTTATCTTTAAAATCGAATAAAGATTATGAATTGAATTGACTGTGCTGTTCATGCATGGCGTGCACAAGAGTATTGGAGGCCTGGCCTATGAGGTCCATTTTGGATACCCCATTCATGGTACTAAGTGGAAGATGGAGCTGAGGTTGTTTTCCAAGACACTGGAAATGTATTGCTGACATTCCCAATCTGCAGAGGGGAGACATAGTCACTGAAGTCAGGAAAAAAGAGACCGGTTCCTTAAGAAATTCTATTCTGCCTTTTGCTGAGAGGAAATGCTGATTAGGCTTCCTGGAGAACTGCCATTTATAAATGGAGGGGGTGAAGAGTGGTTTGTAGTCTCTGTTGTTCAAGGTGAAAGGGAACCCTTAGGTGAGGCCAGCCTTTTGTCTTTCCACTCATCACTCTTCAGTGTCTCTGATGACACACTTGTGCAGAAAGCTCACACCTTTTGGGTCTCTGTTGTAGATGCTCCAGGTTGGAAAGTACTCTGTTATGAGGAGCATCACTGTACAAAGACACTTGAAAGGAAAACCACCCCAAACTACTTCTGAAATTGCAGACAGTGGATCCATATCTCCGGTCTACTTTGACTGGATACACGTGTGCCTCTCTGGCTCACTTGTTATTCCAGTTCTAAGTTCTCTATGACCAAGGAATAGAGTGCTTAGATGACTACTGTGCAACCAGAGCTGGGGTCAGCCAGACAGCCAGCTTCTCAGAGGTGATGGGACATCACCTGAGTGTACCCCTTGGTGCAAGAGCTGATTATCTGTCCAGAGGTACTTAGAAGTCCCCCTACCAGCTCAGAGAAAGAAGGAGCCTTCCATCCTTGCAGGAGGAATGAGGTTCAGCATGACCCCGATGTGGTGAATCGGGGTAAGAGGAGGACGGAGGAAAGTGATCCCCATGCCCTGGTATCAGAGAGCCCCAGACTTTCCTGTTCTTTGCTGGTGGGAATCTTGAGTATTGTCGCCGAGCCTGAGCTGCTATGCCCAATCCGAGAAGTGTGTCATGACCTGAACCAATGTGCCTGATAAGAGAAATGCAACAACAACACAATTGCCAATACTGATACTTATTCTACAACTGACTTCTACCAATCACACGTGACACTCCTAGTGACTGAAAAAAGATAAATTTTTCTTTTTCTGTTGTTTATAAAGATTCAATTTCATCATAAATCAGTTTAATAGTTCATGTTATTATTTCAATGAACAATCTCAACAATTTTGTTAGAACCACAAAAAATTACAAACATATAAGACATTACTTCTAGGTCACATATATGACACGACATTGTTTGTCACATTTAAACAACACATTTTTGGCAAAAAAACAAGCTCAAGTTCCACACAAGTTGATAGGACAGATAGAAAGAAAGACGAAAGACCCAAGGGAAAGGTTGAAAAACTGTGCAGCATAAAATGACTTCATATTTTTGAGGAACAACACAAACCCTGTAGGGGCATTTACCAAACAGTAACGTATTCATGTCTCCAAACTGAGATAGACATAAATTTGATCAAAGAATACATTCAATATATAGTAGACCTGATACTCAAAGTTTAAGGTCACTTGTTTGGTCTCTTGAAAAAAAGGTCGACGCGTTTCAAACCCCTATTGTATTTGGAGCGGGGTTCTCCTCAGGACCTGGAACGAAAAGGAGCTGGAAAAATAAAATAAACAAAAAGTGCATGTGTTCCCATTTATTCAAGCAAATCACCAGGCACTCCAATCCAGATAAACTAATATCTATTAATTACCTTGTGTGGTATTTGTTAAGATGGCACTGACTGTGCCTCCTTGGTAGACTGTAGCGAATACAACTGTCGAAAAACAAAAGCAAGGAAAGAGATTTAATTTAGTGGAGCTAAGAGGGATAGTGAAAAAGCTTTTTGAAGGGATTTGTTCTAGGGGACCTTTTGTGAGCACTTACATCAGAGTGATGAAAGTTGCGGGCAGTGGCTCGCCTCTAGATGGCTTCAAAAACTTTTTCTTTTGAATTTGCTGGTGGAGACGATCTTTAAAAAAGTTACATCTTAAGAAAGGATAAATGCAAGGGTCAAAAGGTGGCCCAACCGGCCAAATGCGCTTAAAGTTAATGTTGAACGTGGTTCTGCATACCTCGGGAGGACGGTTGTCCTAGCCGGGCGCCTTTTGACTAAATCCCCAAAGCGGCAAACCAACAATCTTGCCTTTATGTTGACCTGAAAGAGGGAATTAAACCACCGTGCGTCAAGGGGTTGAACCGGCCCCAAATGCGCTTACGGTTAATGTTGAACGCGGTTATACATACCTCGGGAGGACGCTTGTTTGTCCTAGCTGGGCAGCGGCAACCAATAATCTTGCCTTTGTGTCGATCTGAAAGAGGGAATTTAACCGCCGTAAGTAAAAGGGCTAAACCGCAGTGTGGCGAAAAAAGAGCAAGAAGCCGTTGTCTCACATACCTGAAAAAATTGCTTCCTAAGCGTCGTCTTTGTTACGATCGCGTATTCGTGTCTCCCAGCCAGCAGCATCAAGGAATTGCAGGGCAGCCTATTTATGACGGCATCCATTTGCACGTCTTTATGATCACGTGACCGCTAGAAGCAAGTTGTGTTCAACGAAACTTTATTGTGTCCCGTAGAAAAAACAAAGTTAAAATGTACCCGGTGGCAGCACTGTGCAGAATTGGCTGCGGTCTACAGAGGATTGCCATAGTGGTATAAACCTGTTACTACATCGCAACGTTATTAATGATCTGATCAAGGGCGTGTTAAAAAACGGTAATTACGGTGCATCTTGGAAGTTGTAGGCAGTTGGGGTTCGTTGGTTGGCCCCATCCTTCGCAATGTCTCACGCAGTTTCTTCATATGAAAACTGAAATCTCTAGTGTGATATTAAAACTCCTGTATGCTGTAACATTGCTTGCAGGGCTGTCACCAGAAAGAATGCAGAATATTTGCTTAGTGAAGAGTGATGACCGAAAACTCTTTGGTGTCAGAAGTGGACAGGGTCAAAGGTTGTAGATTTCTGATAATTTGCTTAACCCGTCCACAGCAGTATTAAATTTCACAATCAACATGGCCTCTCTTTGCATCAGTAGTCTCTCCATGTCTCCACCTCGTGGATCCTTCTCAATTTTCGATAGAATTGTCCATTTTAACTCATTCACAGTGTGATTGTTGAGCATCCAATGGTTAACCAGAGGTGCGTTTGCTGTTTTCTTGTGAATCCTGGACATGTGTTGGATTATGGGTTGGCGGGCTTCTTGGTTTGTCTTTCCAGTTATAGAGTTTTGGACACGGACACATGATCCCATACACTACGTTCCTTGTTTTGCAATTCGTAAAAGCCTCATGTTTCCATTGGGTGTTTTTAAAGGAAAAGAGTGCTCCTTCAATGGTTTTGGGGCAGCACACACAGGTGCCGCATTTATGGTGTCCAATGATTGGTGGTAGGCTCAGTTGTGACCTTAGTGTACTACACCTGTTTAGTGGTTTTGGTACTGCTGCACGAATGATTAAGTTGCCTACGCTCTTGTCCTTTTTAAGAGCGAACAAAGGTTTGCTGAAGGAGGTATGTGCTTTTTGAACCAGATGCCAATTTTGGTTGATCACCTTTTTGAGGAAGTTCGTGCGTGAACAATAAGTCGTTAAGCATACCAGACGTTCGGTAGCGTCTTTTCTTTTTTTCTGTAGAAGAGTTTCTCTGGGTGTCCACCAGGCCCGTTTCATCGCAAGTTTTAAAAGTTTTTTCGGATAGCCTCGCAACTTTAATTTCTCCAACAAATTGTTTGCATGATGCATGTATTCAGTTTTTGTTGTGCAGTTGCGTTTCACCCTGAGGAACTGTCCGAAGGGGAGATTATCACGCAAACTGCGTGGATGATGACTTGTGTAATGGAGGGCTTTGTTTCTGTCCGTTGGTTTTCTGTGTAATGTGGTATTGAGTATGCCATGGAACACATAAATCTCCACATCCAGAAATGTCATTTTACTGGAGCTGTAATTCAAACTGAATTTGATATCTGGTGAACGTCACTTTTTTCAGTCACTATGAGTGTCACGTGTGATTGGTAGAAGTCAGTTGTAGTATAAGTATTGGCAATTGTGTTGTTGTTGCAGTATGAAATTGGCCTAGCCTTGCTGATTACGGGCCAGAACCCTTTATTGTTCCTAATGATAAGAGAAATGCGGCATGACCTGTGCTGCTGATCTGAATAGTTAAAGATTACGGCATCACCTGAGATGAGATGCTGTGCCCGAGCTATGAAGACTGTGGGATGTCCTTAGGCACTATGCCAATATTGTTAGTCCATAATGTGGCCCCGGCCACTGCAGCTTCTCACATCACAGCAAGACGCAGAACTGCTGTGCAACCATGACCACAATGTGCCTAAAGTCATAGCTCAACACCGCATCTGAGAGGCCTGTCTGAGGCCTTGACCTCTGCTCAAATCAGATGCTAGGCTGCACCATTCCAAACCTGAACAGCCCAAGTGGGGCTGTCATGAGCACCTGCCAGACCAGCTGTGAAAAAAGGATCAAGCTCAATCCTACAGAATCGTCCCTGACAGCAGCCACATCACTCAACGAGACCACTGAGGAGGCAGAAGAAGACTTCAGACTCTATCTCAGTCCAGAAGCATGTGAACGAGTGAGCACCAGAATCGCTGGGAGGCCACCGAAGAAGCCCTGGCCCCTATCACGGACGCGTGAGAACCAAGAAATAACACTGTAAGATTATTCACTTACACTAGAGTATGGGGATAATGTGTACCTGAGTCTAATTATCCTAAGCACCCGACCCAGTGTGGGAACCCCCTGGACCATAAGGGGGGATAGTCGGGATCAGTAGCAGGAGGAGGCACTAACCCTCTCTAAGTGCCAGAACAATAAATGTATTTATGTGCATATCTTTATGTCTAGTATTAAGTTTTAGTGTGCATTAAAAGTACTTTTCATCTTGACAGTCAAGCACTGGTTTGGACAATCATTTGGAATATGAATGATGAATGTGTTTGCTCAGTGTTGAACACGAGAACCGCCAAATAGCCTCCCTCAAAGCCTGTGACTCCTCGTCATTGTTACCAGAGTCAAGTACTAAAGGAGATGAATGAAGCCCAGTTTGCAAAGCTAAAGTAGGGCAGATCCCGAAAACCAGAGGTAAAAGACCTCAACCCCGAAAATAGAGGCCCAGTAGCCCCTACTTGCCCCTTGGCAACCGGACAATCACAGTGCCAGCCCAAATTCCAATTGACTGCAAATTGTGATGGGGTGATGGCAAAACTCCAAAGTGCTCTAATTTGTGCTTTACCAAAAGCTTCCTAAAGAGCCAAGGAAGCCATGTGGAAGCAGACTGCAGATTTTCAGGGATTCAATAATGTAGGAGCCTGCCATGTCTGTATAGTGGAAAAGTCTAGGCTGCAGAAGCTCAGAGATCCATTAAGGCTGGCCCTCCAGGAGGAGCTAGGTGCCTTGGAAGTCCAACAACAATTAACACAATCCCAGAAAATCTGGCACAGGTTTAAGGGACAAGTGAAAACTAAGGAGATTAACAAGGTAGAATACTCACAATCGAAAATTAACCGATGACAAAATGAGGGTGGCAAAAATACTGGGCATCTGTTGGCAACTAAGTTCAGCTGGGGCATCAATTCAATGCATTTTCAGGAACTGATGCCCCAGCTTATCCACCCTAACCAGGCGGGATTCATACCAAAACGTTATGTAGGAGATAAAACAAAAAAAGTAATTCACCTCATTGAAAATGCGAGTGAACACGGGAAAGTTACTATGTTCCTATCCCTAAATGCAGAGAAAGAATTCAATAGGATACATTGGGGCTTTCTCAAGAAGTCACTGAAAGTGAGGGTTTCTGAACATGGCACTTACGTGGAAATTAATGTAAACAGCCAAAAGATTCCCAAAAGGTATACAGAGGACACAGAGTGCACCAAGGATGTCCACTGTCACCAATGCTTTATACATTGTATTTCGAACCCCTTGTCGCTAGCATCAGAGATGTATTAGATAAAGCAGGGATTAAACTGCAAGCTGATGAATTCAAGCTTTCCCTGTTCTCTGAGAATATCCATGTCCCCATATTAGACTAACGACATTCCCTAGATCTGATGTTAAGGGAGTTGCAAAGCTTCAGTGGAGTCTCAAGGCTGAAACTCAATTAGTGTACGTCTGAGGCCCTGGAGAACAAGTTACTTACCTTCGGTAACGATATATCTGCAAGAGACATAGATTAGTTATAGATTCCTTACCTTAGAATTCCCCCCAGGCGTAAGACTGGATCCGCAGAATTTTTTTGTCAGCAGTACCCCTGTGCGTCGGAAGGTGGCGTCGGTCGGCTCCGCGTTCGTCGTTGGCATCGTGGTCACCGGGATGACATCGCGGTAGCTACTGAGACGCCGCCCTCGCGCGCTGACGTCAGTTCTTTTACACGACATTCCACGCCAGAAGCGCAGAGCCATGCAAAACACTGACCACTGGTGCACAAAACTAGGGCCCTGAAAGGGATTCCCTGACCCTAGAAGTCAGTTCGCAGAACGGGGAGGATGGGTGGGGCGGTAAGAAATCTATAACTAATCTATGTCTCTTACAGATATATCGTTACCGAAGGTAAGTAACTTGTTCATCTGAAAGAGACAATTAGTTATAGATTCCTTACCTTAGAATAGATACCCCAGCAATACCAACCCTGGAGGTGGGTCTGCGAACTAAGTTCACACCAGAAAATCCTGGAGTACAGAACGGCCAAAGAAGCTGTCTCTCCGGACTTGGCTGTAAAGGCAGTAGTGTTTTGTGAACGTGTGCAGAGATGCCCACGTAGCTGCCTGACAGATGTCATTAAGGGGCACTCCCCGTCCCAAAGCAGTGGTAGCTGCCGTCGCCCTGGTGGAATGGGCGCGCAGTCCCACTGGAGGCTCCTTCTTTGCCAAAGAGTTGCAAGCTTTGATGCACAAAACGACCCACCTGGAGATGGTCTGTTTGTGCACGGCGCGACCTTTCTTGGCGCCCACGTAGCCAACAAAGAGCTGGTCATCCACCCGGAATTGTTTTGTGCATTCCAAATAAAAGGAAAGCGCACATTTTGGATCCAGACGGTAGAGCTTCTCTTCCTCCTTAGAAGGATGCAGAGGCGGAAAGAAGGTGGGCAAAGTGATGGTTTGACCAATGTGAAAATGAGTAACCACCTTGGGAAGAAAGGAAGGTCTAGTTCTGAGGACGAACTTGTCCAGATGAACAGCCAGAAAACAAGGCTTGGAAGAAAGACTTTGAGCTCACTCACCCTGCGCGCAGAGGTGATGGCCACCAGAAAGGCAGTTTTTAAAGTGAGAAGCCTGAGAGGACAGTTATGTAGCGGCTCAAAGGGAGCGCACATAAGATACGTAAGAACCAAGTTCAAGTCCCACTGAGGCATTACGAAGGGAACAGGGGGGAAAAGATGAGTAATGCCCTTAAGGAAGCGATTTACAACAGGGGACTTGAAAAGAGAAGGCTGATCAGGAAGCCTAAGAAAGGCAGAAATGGCTGAGAGGTAGCCCTTAAGAGTGCCCAGAGCAGAGCCCTGCCGGGCCAAAGAAAGGAGGAACAAGAGAACCTCAGAAAGAGGGGCAGAAAGGGGATCCACAGCCTTTGCTGTGCACCATGCCACAAATTTGTTCCTTCTGCAGGCGTATATCGTCTTGGTGGAGGGACGCCTGGCTGCCAAGATAACATCACAGACTTCAGGAGGCAGGTCAAAAGACGTCAACTGCCGCCGCTCAATCTCCACGCAAGGAGGTGGAGACTGGACAGGTTCGGGTGGAGGACCGTCCCCTGCTGCTGCCACAGACGATCCTCACGAAGGGGCAGTCGGATCGGAGGATCGATGGCCATGTGTAACAGCTTGGGATGCCAGACTCTTCGTGCCCAATCCGGAGCCACAAGGATGATTTGGGCCCAGTCGCGCTTGATCTTCTTCAGCTCTCTGGGCAGAAGTGGTATAGGCGGAAAGGCGTATAGAAGACCGCAACTCCACTCGCGACGAAAAGCGTCGCCTAGCGAGTGCCGCCTTGGAAATTCCAACGCGCAGAATTGCTGACATTGCGCGTTCTCTTCGGTGGTGAATCGATCTAACCAAGGCTCTCCCCACTGCTGAAAGAGACCTAGCGCCACCTCTGAGTGAAGACGCCATTCGTGATCCATCATGCACCTGCGGCTGAGTTCGTCCGCCCTGGCGTTCAGTGAACCTGCCAGGTGTTGAACCACCAGGGATATGATGTTCCAGCCATGTCCAGAGACGAAGAGCCTCCTGACATAGGGTCCACGACCCCACCCGCCCTGTTTGTTGCAGTACCGCATGGCGGTGGTGTTGTCCGTGAACACCTGCACCACTCTTCCCCGGACAGAGGGAAGGAATGCTTTTAGTGCAAGACGGATCGCCCAAAGCTCCAGAAGGTTGATGTGGAGCCCGGACTCCGCCGGATAACAGAGGCCCCTGATCTCCGCCTCTCCCATGTGGCCACCCCATCCCAGCAGTGATGCATCTGTCACTACTGTGAACTCTGGTTGGGGAAGGGAGAGGGATCTGCCGTTGACCCAATCCCGGTTCGTTAGCCACCACTGCAATTGACGTGCAGTGCCCTCCGAGATCTGGAGGCAATCGGACAGATTCCCCTGATGCTGTGCCCAGTGGAACTTCAGGTCCCACTGCAGAGCCCCGCATATGCCACCTGGCATGATCTACCAGCAGGATGCAGGAGGCCATGAGGCCCAGCAGCCTCAGGGTCAGTCTGACCGAAACCCGGGATAGAGGCTGAAAGATCAGAATCATAGCCCGAATATCTCGGACTCACTGTTCGGGAGGATAAGCCCGAAACTGCGTCATCTCCAGAACCGCTCCGATGAAGAGGAGCTTCTGAGAGGGAGTCAGGTGTGACTTCGGCACATTGACAGAGAACCCCAGCGAATGCAGGAGGTCCGCCGTAGTCTGGAGGTGGGAGACGACAGCCTGGGGCGAGCCCGCCTTCAACAGCCAGTCGTCGAGATAGGGGAAGACTGAAACCCCTGATCTGCGCGGATGAGCTGCGACCACCGCCATCAATTTCGTGAACACCCGAGGGGCGTTGGTAAGGCCAAAGGGGAGCACGGTAAACTGAAAGTGCTCGTGGCCTACCGTGAACCGCAGGTAATGCTGCTGGGCCGTCAGGACGGGGATGTGAAAATAAGCGTCCTGCAAGTCCAACGCTACCATCCAGTCTCCCGGGTCGAGGGCAGACAGGACCTGAGCTAGCGTCAACATTTTGAACTTCTCCTTCCGGAGGAAGCGGTTGACGTTCCTGAGATCCAAGATAGGACGCAGGTCTTTGTCCTTCTTGGGCACCAGAAAGTAGTGGAAATAGCAACCACAACCTACTTCTGGGACAGGAACTTGCTCGATGGCTCCCTTGGCCAAGAGTGCCGAAACTTCCTGTTGGAGAAGGGCCAGATGATCCTCCGACATGCGATGGTACTGAGGTGGCATGGATGAAGGGGTAGTCTCGAAGGGGAGGGAGTAGCCCCTTCGGACTATTTGCAAAACCCACCTGTCCGACGTGATGGTGCGCAAGTTGGGGAGGTGATGGCAAATCCTGACACCCACTGGCGATTGGTGGCCCTGAAAGGTCAAACTAGGAGGGTTAGGAGGCTGCTGCAGAGGGGGCTGTGGTGGACTGGCCCGCCCGCTGGCCCCCAGAACCACAGCGGTGGTTCCCACGTCCCCAGCCGCGCAGGCGCTGAACAGCTTGCGCCGGCCTGTGGCTCTGGGTGGGACGTGGCGGGGCACCCCTTCCGTAGCCACGAAAGGGGCGAAAAGCAGACTGCGCAGGGCGGGTGGTGGAGTGGCCCAAGGACCTGGCCTTTGCCCGAGTCCTTAAAGCGCTCCTGCGCGCTGTCTGCCTTGTCGCCGAATAGGCGACGGCCATCAAAGGGCATGTCCATAAGAGTCCCTGAAAAACCAGTCGACCTCAACCAGGCATAGCGTCGAAGGGCTACCGACGTGGAAATCGTCCTGCCTAGTGAGTTGGCGGTATCCAGCCCACAGCGGATGGTAAACTTTGCTGCGTCTCTCCCTTCGGCAACTGCACGGGAGAGTACGGCCCCGGCCTCCTCCGGGCACTGGGGCAGCACTTGCACCACCGTATCCCACAGGGAGTGGGTGTAACGGCCCAACAGACATGTGGTGTTTACCGACTGCAGTCCCAAGCTGGAGGAAGAAAACATCTTCTTCCCAAGATGGTCCAGCTTCTTGGATTCCCTATCAGGTGGTGCGTTAGGGAATGCGCCTTTGGAGGTGGAGGCTTGGACCACCAAGCTCTCAGGGGTGGGGTGTTGGGAGAGGAAAGTGGGGTCGCCTGGGGCCGGGCGGTGGCATCGGGCAATCATCCTATCCACAGAAGCTCCTGTTATGGGTCTTGGTGCAAGGATGCCTGCGCCATGGGGAGATTGTTTTTGTGCAGGAAGGGGCACCTTCCTGCACACAATTAATCATTACAGGCATTTTCCTCTTTCAATGCGTGCTGTAGAATACAACACGCATTGAAAGAGGAAAAAAACGAGGCGAAATAAAAACATTTCTCCTCGTTGCGCCACATTCCAACACCTACCATTATACACAAATACAACAACAATCCTATGCCCACGTCACCAACATCATATCCCAACAACTTCTTATCTTATGACAATACACTCACTATCATACTCCAACACACCCAGCTTCATACGTCAACACACTCAACATCATATGTACACCCAACCAACATACACCAACAGATCCACCATCGAAAATCCATATAACATCATAGCCCAACACATCCACCATCATATGCCAACCCAACCATCATCATACATCCAAAGAACATCATAACTCAGCACATCTATCATCAAAAGCCAAAACACCAACCTAAGTCCACACAAGCAACAATGCATGCCCACACACACACACACCATCATAAGCAACAACAGAGGTCCACACAACCCATTGTATGCCAAATCACCCATCATCATATGCCAATCTAACCATCATATGTGCGTGGCCAATACCGTAAGTGCACACACCTGCCATATGCTAACACACCCAATATGAAACATCCATACAATCTACATCATACGCCAAGAACCCCACCATCATGTGCCAATAAAGCCTCCATTATACGCCCACCAACCCAACATCACAAATGAATGCACACCCACCATTACATGTCTACAGAAGCATCAACTTAGGACCACACATACCCATCAGATAATCACACAGCCATGTTTATGTCACGAGCCAGGTACCACTCACCTGAATTCAGGTTCTGTGGGAGCGAAGATTAGTCCATCCCCTCACCTTCAGGCTAAGCCTCCATGCTCGGAAGAACACAAATGCGGGCGATTAGCCTTTAGTGGAGAGGGGAAAGGGGAAGTGGAGAGGAGAAGGGAAGGGGAGGAAAGGGAAGGAGGAGGTACCCTGGTCTGCTGGTACAAGGAGTTCCTGACCACGACTGCTCGCAGTGTCTGCGTGGGTTGGCTGAGCTAATTATGCTGGGACGCTATCGGCAACCCGTGTGGGAATAGAAGAACAACAATTATATGTGTGTTCCATCATTTGTGTGCACCACTCGACAATCTTGCAACATGGTATACAATGCCTTGAAGAACAACAAATCACTGGTAGAGGTAATACTTGAGTCTTATAAATAGGTTAGTGGCGGTATGAACTGAACAGTTCTTGATTAGCAAACAATACACAGTTCACAGGGGTGGTTATTGCAATGTTCTCTGCTGTAAGCAACAAGGATTAGTGAACACACCCAGTCTTGTACAACCTATTCCTGCATAGGTTTTGAGTTGTCTTGCTTGCACCAATTGCTTGTGCTGTCTTTAGTATATTGCACTTATTTCACATATCTTGCGCCTACTCCTTACATTGGCCAAGTAGCATGGTAATATAGTTTACTGTTCTTTTGCATGCGTTTGTTCAGTGCACCGACCTTAGATTTGTTGTCTGGACTGGAGCACGCTATCCAGCGCAACGTCGTCTTTATAGTACCCACTGTTTTTATTCTTTGTGCTTTCTTTTCTTTACTTGCAGATGGCGCTGCCAGGATCAAGGAGCCCACACGACGGGAGCTGAGCTGGATGAAACTGTGTTCGACAGAAGCGGAGTCTCCGGACGACGTGCAGCAGGAGCCGGGAAGTCAGAAGTTCCGAAGCGGGAGCCAGGCGTGAAGAGAATCGCCGCAGGAGATATGAATCTCCTCCGAGTAAGTATTGAAGCCAAGCAACTTTGGAAGGATTTGAGCATGGTTTAAATAGACTGTGACCCAAGATGAACGCCAAGATCAGCTGGGATTGAGATCTCCTGCCTTTGCGCTCCTCTACCCTGGAAGGAGGCCAAACAAGGTGTGAGGCATGGGTGGGGGGGGGGGAGGGGGCTGCACAATAAAGTCTACATTGTTTCATGTTGGCATTCAAGTGACCTTGGCATTCAGTCACATATTAAACCTCAGAAATGCAAGGAGTCGGACAGGAGTGGAGGGCGGGTGTGTGTCTAGGGAGTCAATCGTGTCAGTTAATTGTGGGGTGCAGATGGCGCACGAAGTGTGTGTTGTAACATTTTATACATCCAGCAACATACTTCTAACACCCACCATCAAAGGCCCATCTCAACCACACCATTATATGTATGCACAACCAACAGTTCATACATTGACACTCACCAATATAAGGACAAACTGCCCAAAATTAAATGTCCACTCAGCCACCATCATACAGCAGCACCCCTATCATTGTACATCGAAACAACTACCATACTTGCACAGATCCACCATCATATGGCTAGTCACCCACCATCAAATGCCAACACACCAACTATCAATCACTCAGACAAACAGCATTTGACAATACACTACAGTGTCAGTCCAAGATCTTAGTCACCCAATCATGCATAACCAAAGTCACTAACTGGATGAAAGCCAACTGTCTCAAGCTCAACACCGACAAGACAAAAATAGTGATCGGCAAGAACACCTCACCATGAAACTCCAACTGGTGACCATCTGAACTCGCACCCACACCCAGAATACACCTCAGAATCTCGGAATAACCTTCAACAGCAAACTGGACAAGTCTGCACAAGTCAACGTCTTCACTGAATCCTGTTTCCACACCCTGAAGATGGTGAGGAAGATCTTCAAATGGCTCCCATGCAACACTAGAAAAACTGTCACTCACATCCTAGTCACCAACAAGTTGGACTATAGGAACACCCTCTGTGTCAGCATCACCAAGCCTCTCACTAGAACACTAAAGCCAATCAGAACTCGGCCGCCAAACTCATCCCCAACCTCCCACACAGAACTCACATCACACCACACCTCAAGGAACTACACTGGCTCCCAATACACAAACACGCTCAATTCAAACTCCTCACACACACATTCGAGCATTAAATAACTCAGGCCCCACCAACCCAAACAGTTACGTCTCCTTGACCAACCACCCAGACACCTCCGTCCTGCAGGACTCCTAATCACACACATCCCATGTATATACAGAACCATATCAAGAGGACGGGCGTTCTCTTACATTGCACCTAAAGCATGGAACAACTTCCTAGTACACATCAGAGCCTCCTCCTCTCTTCTTAAATTCCGCAAGCTGAGGACCTGGTTTTTCAATTAACCAACCTATCATAGGCAGGGCAAGGCACAAACACATTTGCGTATCTCCAGGATACCCTCGCGGCTGATAGTGCGCTTTGCAAATACACACAACATGCATACTTTTATAAACACATAAACATAATCAGTGATTCTCTCAAACACAAGGGCACAAGTTCACATCATTTTAGTTCATAAAGGATTTTGTAGGCAAAGCAAGGGCCTTAAATTGCACTCTTTGCTCAACTAGTGATCAGAGAGGGCCCTTACGGGTCTCTGAGACATGGTCAAACTTTCACAACTTCCAGGTAATTTTCCTAAGCTAGGTTCTGGATATGCTGCAGTTTGATAAGAGGTTAACTGGCAAATCCGAAGTATAGGGTGTTACAGAAGACCAGCTGAGACAGAACAAGAGCTGACACAAAAGGATATTCGCCATCCCAGAAATCTTAAAACTCTGCTTTCTGTGACTTTGTAATGCAAGAAGTTACGTACCAAGCTACTGCAGCTAAATAGTGGTCTGCACAAACTACAAACATGTGTTAGCATGTCACATGGTGAAAATAACGGAGTTGTAGTCTTTCATCAATTCGGAAGCTTCAATGCAGTGGATGCTGTAAGTGTTCTTTGGTGACTTCTTAGTCAATACATGCCAGACTGCAGACTTGTTTGTATCTGTTGACCTTTCCTTTCTTTAAAACTGGTTTGGGAAATCTAAACATGTGCCTGGTGTAGAATTTGCCATTCTGTCTCAAGAGACAGTGGCCATACTTTGTGCACTTGTTCATTTGAAATCTCATCACCTTATCCTAGTTGTTTGCTTTCCAAATGGTGAGACTGCACTAGTGACATGCTGCTGAATGAACTTCAGAACAGCTTCATTTCTGTCCTCTCTAAACTTAGGTGCATCTTTTATCCACACTTACATGTGAACATGTGGCACACCTCAAGACTGATAATCTTTGCACCAGAATAAATTCTCAACTTCTCATAAAGATTGGGTTCTTTCTGTTGAAAATAAAGTGCAGCATTTGAAGGAATCACTTTGAACAGTACATCGCAGCCTTTGCTACATCAATAGAACACAGTTCCCATACTATGTGGACTCTGCACCAGTGATGTTAGCACTGGCTGTCCTTAAAAAGTCATGAAGATAATCCCAAGTGTTCTCGTGGATCATTTGTAGAAGCCTACAGGCAAACATTTAGAAAAAGACTTTTAGTTTTAACATGTGTATTGCACATTGGATCAGATTTGGCAGAAGATCAATAAGTCATCCCATGGTCTGTCTGTAACGTTATTCATAATACAATCAGTTTGCCTCGTATTATGCTGCAGAAATTTGGACTGGAAATTCATTGTACTGTCCTTTTTCATCAAAATTGAATATTATATGACAACACGGTGCCTCTAAGCTTTTCTCCCACATGCTTATGAGTTCACCTTCATCTTGTCACATGAACAGTTTAGTGCTCATAAATTTCTTCTTAATTTCTTACAATCAACCTTTCCTCTGTCCCTACTGCAGACAACATACCATCAATGTTTGCTCCTCTTCAAATGCTCTAAATCTTTCTTAATCTTCTCTAAGCTAGAACATTCTTGCCATATCGCTCTATCATTAGTTAGCACACAATTCGCCAGAACTACAATTGATTCAGCAACTTGCCATCTAATCCCTAATGTGTCAATATTTTTCTTCAAGTCTAATGGTAAGCACACCTCATGTCCATCTCAGCCCTTTCAGTAATTCGTTAGGCGGGAGTTTTGATGTCTTTGCTTACATTCTAACTACTGTTTGAAGGGGAGAGTACCTGTCTGGATGATAATACTTCATGGACATTCAGGGGAAGATTTAGCGCTGTGCTTGCGTCACAAAAATGACGCAAATCGGTGCAAAATCTTATTTTTCCAATTTTGTGACGCAAATCGGTGCAAAATCTTATTTTTCCAATTTACTTTCCAGCACTAAACTTGTTTAGCACTGGAAATAACGGAAAAGTAACGGGATTACTTTGCACCATGGGGGCGTACCAAGGGTGAAGCATGGGCGTTCCCATGCAACCACCCTAGGTTTCTCACACTAAATCCAATTAACTAAGTAAAGTAGATTGGGTTTAGGGTGAGAAAACTGTGCCCTTTTCAAGTAGGTGCAAGGAATGAGAAATGCTTTAATTTCTCCTTCCTTTTCCGACTTTGCATGTGTGCTGCACTGTACAGCACGCATACAAAGAGGGAAAAGGTTTGAAGTGAGTCTCAGCATAGTATTTTGTACTGGAATGGTTCCTTTCAGTACAAAACCTATGCTAGACTCACAGAGACACCCTTGCACCATGGCACAAAGGTGTCTCCGTGGCGCACCGCAGCTGATTTCAGTGGCAGCGCTAGTGAGAGGGGAGGAGAGTGCAATATTTTAGTAAATAGGCGCTCTGCTCCTCTCTCCTTTTCACGTCGCGCAGCGCAGCATTTGCGGCTGCTGCAGTGCGCTACCTGAAAAGTTGGTAAATCTCCCCCTCCATTTTGTTGGCCACACTTCAGTCTCCATACCATTGCGAACAGTCCTATAGGGCAGCAAATTATCTTCTAGGTTTCTTAGACAGTACAATTGCTTAGTTTGAGTTGGTGGTAAGCGGTGGGGCCCATTTCACCACCAGAGGAGAGCTCCAGGCACCAGCACTCGTTCTTTTACAAATCAAGCACTGAACAGCATTTCCTCAAGCCCCTCAAGTAAAATCTGTTCTTTACCACGAGACACAAGGGCAGTCTAAACCATAGCCTCTCCGTGAGTTTTTCTTTTGAAGTTTACATCTACTATTCGTTTTCTTCCTTGTACCAGGTGTAAAAGAAAAACATGTCTACATTTTTTCTGATTTGTTTAGCCACACTTCTGACACTGTTTTGTACTTTGTTCTAAACACTGTTTTACTACTTTTTTCTCCAGTTGCACTGGTCTTACGAAGTATTTCATACGAAAGTCAAAAGCAATATTCTCCATTTGAACAATATTATCTGTCAGAAATGCATTATTTACATTTTGTAGATGAAGTGCGAATTTTTAGTGTGCCATATTATGCGCACCAAATGAATAGACAACAGTCTGATGTAATGGAAACTGCTGTCATTTACCTTCACTGATAAACATGCAACTGAGTGTCCCTGGAGGTTTCCTCACTTCAAATGGATCTAACTTTTGTAGATTTTTTTTTATTTTCTGCTTGACACTGATAAATGTGTACTCTTTCTGAAATATTCTTAGCGTCTGAATGGTTTTCCATTTTTTATTCAGGATGTAGTGTCTGAGTCAATGTAGGCAGAACTTCAACATTTTTTTAGCTTACTTTTCTACAGCTTTGCTAATACCATTGATGGCATTTTTAAATCGTATTCAGTCTGCAAATCTCTGTTCTGCAAAGTAAGCCTCTGTATTAGATGGAATGTACTCATTTCGCCCAGAATACCTTTCAAACTTTTCACTGATCTCTTTTTTAAAAGGCCTTCATTCTTCTCTTTTTTCAATCCTTCAGCGGGCTATTCACACACCTTTTATCCCATACAATACTAATATGAACAGATTTTTTCCTATTGTAAAAGCGTGCTATATTGCTCCTACAAAATATTGCTTATGCTCCAGTCGCGTACCTCATTGCTTCATCATCTTCTCTTTTTAAGCACGTTTTCCATTACGCTAGGCTTAAAAGCTTACATATTTTCTGTGTTTTTGTATTTTGACATTCCTTGCTTCAGCAGCTTGCACACTTTCTTGTTTTGTTGTTTCCATGTCTTTTGTGTTTCTAACTTCTCATTAGTCGTATTTTCCCCCTTGCCTTTTGCTTTTACTGTACTGTGACTCACTTCTCCCTCTTCAATTACTGTCCCCAATGTACTTCCTTCTTCATTTCCTTCAGATATAAATGTTGAAATGTTCTGTCTTGTAAACGCGCACCCTGCAGAACATCTGTTTTGACATTGCCCTCTTCTTTTTTGCCTTTTTTTCACTTTTGTTGATCAGCCTGCAGTTTTTTAGTACAAGCATCACAGTACCTGTTGCACAATCCGTTTCTATCATTACAAACATTGTAATCACTTTCTATGGGATTATTTTATCTCATCCTTTACTGTTTATACCTCGTTCCCTAATCTGTGTTCTCATAAATTTACCTGAAGTTGCCTGTCATTCAAACTAATTTTAATGTATTAATCTGGCTTTTCTTCTCCTGGTTTTACCTTGGAAATTATCGCATTAACTACTGCTTCTGCTTAGAATTATTTTTACAAATCAATACTCAAATCACATCTTCTTTAATACTTTCTGTAAACCTGTTGTCTACTTTCTTCTACTTCTAAAATCAAATTGACAACTTCATTAGCAAATACAAACACTCCTTTTTAGACTTTCCCTCCTAAGTAAGTATTGGCTACATTGTCAAATTCTCCAATATTTCACATACATTCTGAAATAGCAAACTTAGTATTTCGACATCAGCTGGATTTACACTCATTTTACTCTTTAAATGAAGTCTTATACGCATAACAATTCATGCATAACTTTGGACAACCTATGCCTAGTATTTCACAACAGAGTATGGTAAACTAAAAATCGGTTTTTCTGCTCACTTGGTTATAGAGTGTTGTCTGTAACGTTTTTTTAAAACTCATAATTACTGTTGTCAAGTGCCAGGTTTATTTATCCCTTCGCAAAAATTCAAACTGTACGATATGGTAGGTCCCAATATCTTAACTGTAATATTTAAAAACGGTTGTCACCTTGAAAATCCAGGATCAAGCTCAAGTCAAAATTTCACCTCTGTGGCTCACGCTTATACAACAATTTACTTGAACCCTGGTTGGCAGCCTTTTCAGTAATCTTAGCCAATCCTTCCCTTGTTCCCAAGCAAAACCTTATCCTAGTTCAGTTAGCAGTTTGGTATTTTAACCCTGCATTGTCCTCCAATTAAATATTAATTTTCCTACCTTTTTCAGGCTGCCCTTCTAACTCCTTTTGACTTGTAGCCTTTGTTGGAGGCTCTGTGCTGCATTTCAATGATATGCTATGTAGTTTTTTGCAGCGGGCTAATCACCTGTGAGGGTATCCAGGCGATTGCCCGTGCGTAGGCAGGGGATCGCCTGAAGTTAATCGAAGAGCCAGGTCTTCAGCTTTTTGCGGAATCAAGGAGCGACAGAGAGAACCCGATGAGGTGGGCAAGGTCGTTCCAAGCCTTGGGGGGCAATGTATGAGATCCAAGCTTTGGGGGAAATGTTTGGATCCAAAACAGACCCTGATTTGGCTCCTGGGAGACGGGAAACAGCCTTTACAACGGAAGCGTTACAACGCATGCCATTACCACACATGTCGTTACAACGCGAAAGGCTTGTTGCAGGGGGTAGAAGGTGTTGGAGTTAACTCCAACACCTTCCCTACTGTTAAACACTGGAGTTGGAATAGTAAATTATACTATTCCTAATTCCAGCGCACGCCAGACAGCAAGTCGGGGTAAAGGTATGCGTTGTAACGGCATGCGTTGTAATGGCATGCATTGTAACGTCATACAACCCTGGGAGACAGCTGGATTTATTGTTTAAAAGTGTTAGCACAGAGCAATGATACTTGCTTTGGTGCCCAAATTGGGATGTTACTTATATGAGCATGAGAAGGATAATGTGGTCAGCTTTCTTGAAATGGTTCAAGGCATGTCAGCAGCAACATGTTTTCCCCATTAACTGTGGAGGGAATGGCTTGGGTGCCTGTACTAGTGTTGCACTGACACTTGATATGAAGTACACACTGAATGAAATCATGTCTCTCTACCCCTTGCCAATTGTGTTTTCCCGTGTTATACAGAGACAAACATGGTTGGGGGCTACTAAGTTTAAGAAGCACACAAGAATATCAATAACATTTTCCCATGTAAAACGATGGAATGTCAATAATCTGACATAAGAACATTCATTTTGATGTGGCAGAGACTTCAGGAAAGATGGTGTACATCTTACTTATTTTGGAAACAGCATCTTTCTGTTAAGTTTTAAAAAATGTCTTCATCACATAAAACTGAGACCAGAAAACTCTTTTTTATGAAAGCGCTCTGTATTATTGTTTCTATTGTCCATTTACCCTTGGACTGATTTAAAAAAAAAATCATAATTTTACATATGATCATGATTTTCAATCCACTGTGTCAATTTGTTTTTGTTTTGCAGTTGCTAAGGAATAGCGATTATCGAATCAGTCTTATTCTAAATCACAATTTTCTAAAAATTTAAATAGAACTTTATTGCTTTGAAATTGATTGCTGCAACGAAAAATACATAAGGTGATAGGAGGAATGCTTGCAATTTGCCTAACCACTGGCAATCATTCAGGATAGCATCCCAACCCATTGTTCTTTTGCTCACCATGCCCCCTCAGTTTCGACCAAGCCATATGCAAATCAATCTCAACCCTGCTCCTCATGGAACAGTCCAGCCCGAACTGTCAGGCCAGGTCCTCCCTGAACCGGAACACAAGCAACCCAGTACCGGTTTCACCCTAGTTATGGGTTCATCAGCCGGGTACAGCTTGGTCATACCCATGCCACTTAGGGTGGCACATGAAAAACACAAAATGTGATGGAAGGAGTGCTTACAATTTGTTTAACCACTGGGAATCGCTCGGGCAGCATCCCAACCCATTGTTCTTTTGCTCACCATGCCACCTCAGTTTGGACCCAGCCATATGTAAATCAGTCTCGACCTGCTCCTCCTGCGAACAGTCCAGCCCAAGCTGCCAGGCCAGGTCACCATGAACCGGAATACAAGAAATCCAGGAAAGGTTTCACCCTAGTTATGGGCTTAACAGCCGGGTACAGCTTGGTTCCAGTTACACAGAGAGCATGGGACCCACATCTGGGCATACACATGCCATTTAGGGCGGTACATGGAAAACACAAAAGGTGATGGGAGGAATGCTTGCAATTTGTTTAACCACTGGCAATCGCTCGGGGTAGCATCCCAACCCATCGTCTTTTTGCTCACCATGCCACCTCAGTTTGAACCCAGTCATATGCAAATCAATCTTGACCCTGCTCCTCATGGGAACAGTTCAGCCCAAACTGCCAGGCCAGGTATGTGTGAGCTGTACCGGCAAAATGTGGCGGCTATTCAGTTCTGCCCGGACTGCAAGGCCAGGTATGTGTGGGCTGTTCCGGCAAAGTGTGGCGGCCATTCTGGATCAAGGCATACAGCATTGACAGTTACATGATCAAATGTCTGATTCACAAGTTTTTATTTTTAGAAAGTTATTATATAGGAATATGTAAAGACAACATTCTTCCTCTCCGTTACTTTCTTTTGCTTATTTTATTTTTTTATAATGATTTTTGTTGTAGTCGATTTAAAGGTAAAACTCTTTTTTGCTTGTTTTGCATTTTCCTTGTCTTTTTAAAACATTCTAGTATTGCATAATACTGTTTAATCCTTGAATTCCTATACTGCTTTAACCATGTTTTCTAGCACTGAACTCCCTGATCCCAATTTTTGACACTTTCATTAGCTGCCCTGTTCATCCATCAGCAGTCCCTTCTTTAACTACCCTGTTTCTTCTTCTCAGAAGCTAATGTTATTCGGGCTGCTTTTGGGTGAGGAGAATTGTCCTAACTGTTTTGTAAAACTGGATGTAACACCACAAACTAATGGTTCTGGAATTCAGCTGACATGTTTTCCCACTTCACCCTCTTTTTTCCTTCTTTACCTGTCCCTACTTTCTTCTTTTTTATATTTTCTTTTAATTCCATAAATACAACTTTCCTTTTTCTTTCCTGTGTCTTCCCTGCTGGTTCTCTTTAGTCTTCAAGTGCTTATATTTTCTCCTATCCCTTTGCATTCCTTCATTTCTACTTTTTACCATTTTCTCAGATTTCCTCATTTTGTTCCCTATGATTTTTACTCTTTCTTGTATTGGTTCCTTTTCTCTTCTGCCTCACATTTCTTTTGACACCAGCTTTATTCTACTTACAATCTCTTCTTTCTTTTTCCATTTTACTTTACAACACATATTCAGATATCAGCTCTGGCTGCATCCTGGCAATTCAAGATCTTCCACATAAACCTGTTGCTAGAGCACTGGTTCCTGTTACTCCAACACCTGCTGCTGGACAATCTGTTCTTTCCACTGAGATCTTTCAGTAGGAAGAGGAGGTAGAAGAACCTTGGCTTTGTTCTGCTCCTCCAACCCATGATCATCGCGGGCCCTATTTCAGTATGTGAAAGGCCCATTTTCTTTTACCCCACACACACCAAAACTCACATGCATGGATTGTGAAGTGCAAGCACTGGCATGCCTTTTTGTTAATGGGGAATGACTAGGAAATACTATTTCCCGACTTCCAGCCTGCCCAAACACTTGGTGAAAATCCACCACCTAAATCATCTGCAGCAAGCAAGCCAGACTGCAACCTCCTCAACCGTGCCACCAGTGGCCCTGCCTCCTCCACCGGCAATGTCTCTGTAACCTACAGCCACAGACAGCTCCAGTGACAGGATGCCAGGGATCGAGGACTATATAACTGAATGCCTTAAATATGGACAGACGAAGGTGTGGTGAAAACCTTCATTCATGCATGTTTTGCTACAGTGTGTGGCCATATACATACTCTTCATCCCCAATTGTTCTTTGTCCATTCTTTCCACTTGTTTTTGTCATGCAGTAGGGTCTTTGTGCAATTGTTGACAGATCCTGAAAACGAAGGCCCACAGCATTCCATTCAGGCATACTTATCTTAACGAATTCTGGAGCTTGCACCCGGCAGTGGAGGCCTACTGAAATGTCCTATCACTGGCCACACCATATCAGGGCCTTTCCTAACTTGGTAATTTAGTCTTGAACTTTCTTGTCCCAAAAGCCTGTGAGGTATTTCCACTCCTTGTTTAGTTCATCTTGCAAGAGCATTATCTGCAGGTGTCCGAAAGGTATTTAGGGGATGAACTAAGACATCACCCCAGGAATCACTTTTTGGTGTTTACTGTCCATAAGACAGCACTTGAAATAACTTGATGCTTGCAATGATCTTCTAAGTGCACTGTTCGGAAGGGTAAGCTTTCCCCAAAGACATGTCAGGAATGGCTTTCAGGGCTGCTGGCACATGGAGCGGAGAAGCACTGACTTTTCCTTTATGAGCATGATCGCTAGGTTGTTAAAAAGGCAGAGGAGTGCTTGGCTTGTCAATTAGATTGGTCTTTGATAAGCCATTTGTCCGAGTAAGGGAAAACACTGGGATGAGACACTTTGTGAATACCTTTGTAGCAGGCCAAAAAAAAAAACATCGAACTCGTAATGGTGACCAGCCACTTCAAATAGCACACTTTCTCCACAATTGGGATAAATGGGCTGTGAAAGAATGCATCAAGCTAATGGTGTAATGAATTCTCCGTCTTGAAGCAACTGAAGGATGTCTTGTAGGGTCACAGTGTGAAAGTATTGTTTTTTGAGGACTTTATTTATCTGGCATAAGTCAACAAGGGCAGGGCTGTCTACTGACTTCTATACGAGGCACAACCTTCAATAAAATCCTTTGTTTCACTATGCTCCTGAGACGGCCCCTTTCAGCAGCATAGAAACAATTACGTACTTCGCATCACAAGCCCCTCGCAAACGGCATCTTTGACAATGATGCAGGACCTCACATCACAGCCTCACAGTTTCCTTTCCTAGAACGGCCGATGTGCAATGCATCTCCACACCAAGACCTTGCATCGCCTCTGCTGCATGAAGCATCCTCAAAGCGGGATTTAATTTGTTCAGCAGGTCTAAATGGGTCTCTGTAGCCGTCCCACACTCCAGTGCAGTCAGCCTGAACTTGGGACTTTGTCCCGGGCTATTTTTGCTCAAATCTTTAAAATTGTGTATCTCTGGTTCTACTGATTGGATTTTTGTTGTTTTGGTTTTAAATTATTTACTAAAAATCACTCTACTTTTCTAAATTGGTGTGAGATTTTTCTTGTGATGCGTTTCATTTTATTACTGTTTGAATTGCTGCATAAATACTTAAACCGTTGCCTCTAAATTAAGCCTGACTGCTCTGCGCCAAGCTACCAGAGGGTTGAGTACAGGTTAATCTAGGGTTTGCTTGTGACTTCACCCTGACAGGGACTGGTTACTGATTTAGAAGGGTTTCACCCCCTCAACCAGAAGCCCAATTGCTTACACCAGGTCTTCAGCTTCTTGTGGAATTCAAGAAGAGAGAAGGATGCTCTGATGTGGAGTGGGAGGCTGTTCCACACTTTAGGAGCAAGGAGTGAGGTCAGTTCAAACTCAAGAGATCATTTATCTTATGTAGATTTACTACATTCAATTAGTCAGGTGAAGTATGCAGAACAGCCCCTGTTCACATTTAGTGTTGCAACCAGGTATCAATTTACTAGTGCATGCTGTTTGCTCTATCACGTATATTGATTATGAAAAGTTTACAATGTATTAGAATTGGCGCGCTCAGAGAATTACCCACCAGAAAAGTATATTATTGCAAAGTTACTGACATAAGTCACAAGTTCGCCAAGTACTTGATGATTAATACCATGTCAAATAATTCATGTATGTAAATTGTAAATCTAAATGCTATTCAAGAAACTAGCTCCTGAATCGCCACCCAGAGTTTGTGTTTCCTTTCATTATGTGCCTTAACCAGTGTCCATTCTGTCTGCACTGCTCAAAGTACTTCACTTAATGATGTATCAATCATTAGCGGGCAGTACTGATGGTGCTGATCATTTTTAGGCTGCTTGTAGTGAGCATAAGCAAATACTTAGTTATTCTACATTCATTCTGGAGTCTTGAATTCGATCCTGGCCAGGATCGGACTGGCCGTCGCGTGCATCGGACGTTACCCAGGGAGGCTGGAAGGGTGGTGGCTGGTCTTGCAGTGGTGGGGGCCGGTTATGTTACTGGGGGCCAGTTTTGTGGGGGTACTGCAATATCAGCACCCATTAACAAAAGCAGCAGTGCTTCACTCTTGCCCCCCGTGGGGCTGGTGCAACAAAATTGTCAGGGCTGTTTTAGGGTTCCCAGTTCGGCCCTGATCCCAGCATAACAGCAGTGATGTCAATATCAATTGCCGCAACAATAAAGTTTACATATAGGCATATTTATTTATTTCCTGGCTTGCATGTATTACCTTGGAGCAGACACTAAACACGTGAACATGATCAACAATATCTGAATTGCATCTTGCACTGCATTTTCTGGGGTCCAATCTTCAAGAGTCGGGGTATGATGTATATTGTCAAGTAGATCTGCTCAAGGTATTTAACACTGGTAAATGTGGGAAACTGTTAAGGATCAAAATTAAGGCTCTACAGAAATGAATTCTCGAATCCATGTGTGACACAACATTTCCTCCCAGCCTATGTGCCCAGCATATAACTTATTTTAAAATTGAGGTACCGCTTATCCACATGTATTCAGCAGAGTAAATCGTCTTACAGAAGAGACTTTAACAGAAGCCTGGCTTTATTAAACAGTGACATTTCGCATTGACATATTCCACAATTCCTTTTCCTCCTCAATCTCTTTACTTTGATGTTGGCTTTCTCCACACAGTCAGTGTGGGCTGTTTCCTAAGATTATCTTTTTTCCGGTCATATTCGAGTATAATACAAAACGTACTGCACAAAAATCATGCAACTATTCTAGTCGTTTTTATGTAAATATAAGCAATACTGTTTTAACCTACGCAGAACTGTTAGATCTACAGCAAAGCGGGGTTGGGAAGGGGAGAGTTCACTTCCTTGCTTTTCTAATAACTGCTTCTGTAACCTTCCCTGCAGATACAAACATCCCATCAATTTGAAAGGATTGGTACCGGTAACAGGAGTTAAGCTTTTAATTCATGAACTGACAGATTAACATGCTACCTATCTAGAGTGTAACTCTTTTTATGATAAGATCGGCACCAAGATCCAAATATGCCTCTCAATAGGAGACCACCCGTCAGAGTGCTTTATACAGAGGCTTAAAAGCTCATTATAAAAAAAAATACTGTTAAAAAAATTCATGATAGTCCATAACACACTCAAATCCCTTAAGTACTAACGAGTGTGTTGCCTTCATTATTACGTCTGTGTTATGTTATGTTGATTTGTATAGCGCACTAATCACTCGAGAAGATATCCAGGCGCTTGAGCAGGTGTGTGGTCCCCAAGATGTTTATACGAAAAGCCAGGTCTTTGGCTTCTTGTAGAACTGATGAAGAGGCTTCGATGTGTTGAGGGAGGTCTTGGGTGTGATGTGGGAGAATGAGCAATCTCCAGTTTTGCTTTTGCGGATGGGGTGAATGTGTGTGAGTGAGAGTGAGGTAGAGCGTAGGTGTCTGGTGGGTTGGTGAAAGTGTATGCTGCTGTTCAGATATTCTGGTCCTGTGTCCTCTAGGGCTTTGTATATGTGCGTGATAAGTCTGAATTGTGCGTGATAAGTCTGAAGCTTCCTGAAGTGTAGTGTGATGTGTGGGAGGTCGAACATGAGTCTTGCAGCAGTGTTCTGGATGGTCTGGAGTCCATGTAAAAGTTGTTTGGAAATTCCAGCGTAGAGTGTTGCAGAAGTCCAGCTTAATGGTGATGAGTGCTTACGTGATGGTCTGTCTGGTGTTCTGAGGCAACCAATTGAAGATCTTTCGCAGCATGCAAAGAATGTGGAAGTAGGAGGTGAACACTTCGTTGACTTGAGACGTCATGTTGAGTTAGTAGTCTAGGATGATCGCTAGATTTCTTGCATGATCTGAGGGTGTTAGTGCTAGCTCTGGCGTTCACCAGATTGGAGTTTCAAGGGGAGGTCTTGTTGTAGAAGATCAGTACTTCCGTCTTGTCTGAGTTGATTTTCAGGCAGTTGGTTCGCATCCAGTCTGCTACCATGATCAAGATGTTGGTGAAGTTGGTTCTGGTGGTCTTTGTCTTGTCATTCAGGGAGAAGATGAGTTGGGTGTCATCAGCACAGGAGATGCTGGTGATGTCTTGCTATCGGATGATGTTGATGAGCGGTGTCATATATATATATGTTACATATGTTGAAAAGGGTGGGGCTGAGGGACAATCCATCCCTGTGGGACTCCAAATGTCAGTTTCTTGGTCTCTAATGTGCAGCCTGACCCTTTGGGATCTTCCTGTGAGGAAGGAACAGATCCATTTGAAAGCGGATTCTTGTATGCCAATCTCGTGGAATCTTCTGATGAGGGTATTATGGGAGACAGTGTTGAAGGCCACTGAGAGGTCGAGCAGGATGAGGGCAGCTACTTTTTCCCAGTCCAGGATGATTTGAATGTCATTGGTGGAGGCGATGAATGCTGTTTCGGTGCTGTGTTTTTTTCTGAATCCTGATTGAGTGTTGTCTAGAAGATGGTGAAGTTTGAGGTGGGTTGTGAGTTGCTTGTTGATGGCCTTCTCAATCACTTAGGCTGGACAGGAGATTAGGGAGATGGTTCGGAAGTTGCTTAGTTGATTTGGGCTAGCTGTGGGCTTCTTGTGGAAGGCGGTGATTTCTGCAAGTTTCCATTCATCCAGGAAAGTGGCGGACGTGATGGAGGTGTTGATGATGTGGGTCAGGGTGGTGCTGATTGGTGATGTTCCCAGGTTGTAGATGTGGTGGAGTCATGGGTGCATTGGGGCTCGTTAGTGGATGGTCTACATTATTTCCGCGGTGCCGTTTCTTGTGAGGGTTGGCCATTTGGTCAGGTAGCCGTCTTGGTTGGCGGTCCGCAGGTTAGCGATGAGTTCTTTGGGGTTGATTCGGTTTTCATAACTGCTGTAGATGTCTGTTATTTTGCTGTGGAAGAAGTTAGATTGGTTGTGGCAGAGTTGTTGGGAGGCAGCGATGTTGACAATGGCGGAGGGTGAGGTGAAATCCTTAACGATCGAGAAGATCTTCTTGCAGCTGTTGGAGCTTCATTCGCTGCGAAGGACTAGTGCTTTTTTCCTGGTGTCTTATTTGCTGGTGATCTCGTCTGAGTGCAGCCTTGTAGGTAGTTCTGTCAGTGGTGTCGTGGCTGGCTCTCTATTTCCTTTCTAGCTGTTTAGAGTGTCGTTTGGTATCTCAGAGGGCTTCTGTGTATGAGCTGGACTGCTTGCTTGATCTACTATGCTTGTTGGGTTTGATGGGTGCGAGGGAGTCCGTGCAGTTCTTGATCCAGTTGCTGAAGGTGTTGATGTCCTTATCAAGGTTGGTGTGCTGAGTCAGTCTGCTTCTGTGATTTTGCCCCAGCTGTGGCTTAGAATGCTTAACCTGGTAGGGGTGTTGATGAGGTGTGTTGATTTGGAAGCGGATGATGGAGTAGCGGTCCATGTGAGCGGTGTGGTGGAGTTGTATTTGATGCTGTCACTTGTGGTGAAGATGGGGCCCAGTGTGTGTCCTGCTGTGTGTGTTGGTTCTGAGACGAGCTGGGTGAGTCTAATATTGCTTAAGCTTTCGAGGAGTGCTGTGGAGCAGGGGTCGTTTCACTCTTCCAGGTGAAAGCTAAGGTCACTGAGGAGAATGCAGGCTCTGGAGTCGATGGTGAGCGGAGCAACGAAGTTGGTGATGAGGTTGGTATAGGTGGCTTGTGGTCTGGGTGGTTGGTAAGTGAGGGTTCTGTTCAGGGTGAAGTTTCAGAGATTTGCAGCATCAAGTGCAGGTTTCCATGAATGGGATGGCATTCTCTGTGGATGTTGTTCATTTGATTGATTCCTTGTGGATGATAGCGAGTCCTCCTCCTGGTTTGTGAAGGCAGCCCTGTCGAGCAATCTTGTAGCCCACTGGGTGTTGCTGTGGTGATTAGTGGTTGAACCAGGTCTCTGTGATGAAGAGGATGTCAGGTGCCTCGCTGCTTAGCAGGTCCCATATTTTGGTTGTGTGATTGTGTGTTTAGAAGCATGCATGCAAGTGAGTGTTGACGAGCGGGTTTGCTGCAGCGTGTGGTGTACAGTGGGAGTGTAGACTTTGTTGGTGTTTGTGTGGAGTGTGTGTTAGGAGGGGTTGTTATTAGTATTTGTGTGGAGGTGTGGGTGGGTGGCTGCTGGAAAACCAGCAGTGGGTGCAGGTGAAAGCTCCTACCGTGGTGTGAGGCGCAACAGCAGTTGGTGGAACGGCATCTGGGGTCTAGCGACCTAAGGAGTGCTGCAGAGTATCAATGAGTGGTGATCTGACCAGTGTTCCTGGCGATGGGCATGGTCCAGGCATGGATGGGCGCAGACGGGCTTGCCTTTGGCAATGATTGCCAGCCTGCTTTGATAAGGAGACTGGGCAATGCAAGGTAGAATGTCAGGGAAACAGCTACGAAAATACAACAACAAAAAGAAAGAATGAGGAATTACATTTAGCAATACAGGCTACCAAGACTTGAATCATGATCCTCTTTGAGAAGATGGTTGCTGCTGAAATTACAAACATTGTATAAATGCTGTACTGCCTACCTAAGCTGTACCAAATCTACCAGCAGGGTGTCCACTTGAAACATCCACAGCATCAGCTTGCATGCAAAGAGCTGTTCACCTCTAGAGCTGGAACACATCTGCATCAGCTGTTTTCATGAAAAGTCAGCCCCACTCCTTTTCTATGTTGTATTATTTTATAGTACAAGCATAACTTTTTAATTAATCAAAGTGCAATTAAAACGTCTGAGCTAGATTATATAGGTGCACAGAAGCACATCAGGGATTTGTGCTTACTTTTTTGTGCCCCTGGGGCACATCCTTATCACAGAAAGGGCAGCAGATGCTTGTGTGGCCCCCTGTATTGTCACATTGGGTGCACAATGCGCGCTTTCACAATTTGAAGGTGACATTGCCTCATTTGCAAGGGGTTAGAGCCATTTCCAGTGTGCTTGCACTATATAACAGGCAGAGGCACGTAGGAAAAGCGGATTTCTGAAGGTGTGCTAACTGTGCTACACCTAGGAAGTGGTTGTAGTCCCCAAAGCTCCCTCTTTGGGCTGAGGCACTGAGAGTCCCAGAGATACCTAAGGAACCCAGAAAGGGAGAGCAATTACAGCCTCTCTCCAATGGCAGGCTTGGCCTGACTTCGGTAAAAGAAGTTATAGGACCGCATATCCTTATCTACATGGCATCCCCTAAACGCTCCATACATAGACTCCTAAATATATGCGAAATATACGGGGAATGTTCCGGATACAATATCAACTGGGATAAATCAGTATTATATATCCTACATGGGCCCCCCCCCAATATGACCCAGAGGATGCGCCGTAAAAATAGTAACAGATAGTTTTAAATACTTAGGGATCCATGTCACGTCCGATCCGGAAGACTTTATGGTAAGAAATCTCCAGGGCCCGCTGAAAAGGCTGCAACGATATGCCAAGCACTGGCAATCATTGCCCCTCACTCTGTTAGGTACGGCAGCGCTTTTTAAAATGATGGCGCTCCCTCGATTTCTTTATGCACTTCACAACACCCCGTTTCGCGTCCCTGAGTCATATTTCAAAGCAATAGACTCAGAGGTCACCAAGCTCTTGTGGGACGATAAACCCGCTAGGATAGTTATGACTAAATTGGTCCGGAGCTGGTATGATGGCGGTATTGCACTCCCTAATGTCCGACTATACTATTGGGCCTCACAATTGGCGGTAATAAATCAATGGCTCCACGTGCCCCAGACAGACCCTGCTTACCGATTAGACAGACACACCTTGGGGGTGGGCGGAATCAATAAAGCACTTTACAACCGAAAGCAGAACATGAGCCTTTTGGGACCCACCGCAGACACTATCCACCTGTGGCATACGATGACGCGACACTTGGGTTGGAGCGATAAATTGACGCAACATACCCCACTGTGGGACACTGGCAGGCTGGGTAGACTGGGTAAGAGTAAGGGATTCAGACAATGGGACGCAATAGGGATTTCGCGAGTGGGGGACCTTTGGAAGGCGGGAAAACCTATCACTTTCGCTCACCTGCAGGCTCAATACGAAATGGCGCCAAATGAACTATTTCGATACCTGCAGGTCAGACATCCATTAGAAGCGGTTGTCCCACCCGACACAGATCTCCCAGAAGCATCCCCCTTAGAGGACAGGCTCCTCACAGAATATATGGACAAGAGGGCCATATCACTCACATATCGGAAAATTGTTAATAACCAGTCAGACCCCACACAGCCGCTGCGAGACAAATGGCAGGCTGACGTGGGCGAACTAGACGAATCCGACTGGCAGGAGGCGATAGAGTCCCCAAGGGTAGTGGCGATATCCTCTAGATTACGTCTCCTCCAACTAAAGGTGCTCCACAGAACATATTTTACCAGAACAACACTACACAAGATGGGGTGGATCGACAGTCAATTCTGCCTCCGACAATGCGGCGATATAGGTACCTTTTATCATACACTATGGGACTGCCCAATAATTCAACAATACTGGGAAGCAGTGATGGATACAATCACACGGGTCAGTGTAGGCCCGGTACCACCAGAACCTAAGCGCTGTCTCTTAAACATCTGGGAACCCACAAACCTAAATCACGCAACACAAACTTGGGCAACCCTAGGTATGACGATAGCAAAGCGGAATATTGCCAGGCTTTGGGGAGCGTGCACTGCCCCAGTCCTGAGAGACTGGTGCAAAGATATGGATATGACTATGGTGGCGGAAAAAGCTACATATGTTGATAGAGGTTGCCCTAAAAAGTGGGAGCAGGTATGGGGCAAATGGAACATATATAGGGAAGGCATATATACCCCGCCCAATATAGTCCCGGTTTCCGACGAAGAGGATTGACAACTATATTACCCATTTATTAACAGGCCAAGATGTATCTACAATAAACTGCTAATATATGCGTTTTCCTTTTGTATAACTGAAAATAATACAGACGAATGGAACTATCAAGATGTAATGTTTTCACTATAAGTCTCAATTTCAATAAAAATATTTAAAAAAAAAAAAGTTATAGCAATTTGAACCGCCACTCTAACTTTACCTGGTGCTCCCTGTCCACCACCAACATATGAGCTGAACAGAGGGCATTTTTATTTAATTGAACACATGGTCCTAGGTCTGCCACAGTGCACCCATGTGTCCAATCAGTAATCAGACATCTGGTGCTTATGCATTAAAAAAACTATTATGCCACCCACCCCCCCCAAAAAAACTATGCCATTTTCATTTAGTCAGTTGCATAGTTATTTTTACAAGCCATTAATAAAGCATCATTCACAAAACTGTACAATGTGTATTGCCACAAAATTATACATTATATGATACTATAATACTTTAATGCACGAACATAGATAAGAAGGGTATGAGAAATATGAATAAAATGGTTCAGAAAGACAGAGGTGCAGATTCTTAGTTGCAAAAATCTACTACCAATCAGTCATTCATTTCACACTCCTCTTATTTCACATTTCAATTTGAAGATAGTGGGGCATTTCCCATTACAAATGTTACACATTAGGGTGTTTTTCGCATTTTGAACCCTATTTGTTACATACAAACTACTATGTCCAGAATGCATTTAGTAAGAATCAGGTTGTGTGTTCTCCCAAGCACCATCAGGTGACCTCGCTGCTTTAAAAGAATCCTGCTCCCACGCGCAGGTGCTTGGCAAACTGCCTTCAGGTGGACCACGCCTCCCAGAAGAATTCCCGGTTTGTGACCTCTCCCTTCTGTTGCTTCGTCGAGATACGAAGATTTTGACTTCCTGCTCTGTCTGCTTAATCAACCCGTTTTTGTTTCCTGGATTACATAGCGCGAGGAAGCGCTAGTTACTGATAACTAGCCCATTTGCTTTTGGGCTTAAGTGGAAAGGCGCCCCGTTTCTTTTTCCATTTAGTGAAGAGCTCTCACTGAGAAAGCGTCATCTCGCTTCTCCCGCTCCCGTTTACACTCTCATGCACGTCTTATGCATGATTTCATCTGGGTCCGGTGCATTCACGCTGTTCGCCGCATTTTGTGAAGCGGCGGTGACCATTTTCTTCTTAGTGCAGGTAGCGCTCCATTACTTTATTTTTTGTTGTTTGCAAGTTTGCCCTCCGAGCAGCTCACACGGAACCACTCCCCTGTAGCCTCACATCATTTTCCAGTTCGCTCACAACGAAAGAAGTAAAGGCTGTGGTATATGAGAAGGAACCCTTTTAATTTGTTTAACTCTGGAATTCAGAACTTGCTGTGTGCTGAACTAACATTGTGCTTAAGTAACACAGCTACTGCCTATTTTTCCCCGGTGGGCAGACGTATGCCTACAGGCTATTGACATTACTGTGGCCTCATTCGTACTCTGTGAATCCTTCTCTCTAATTTAAGGAATACTTGCAAAGTAGATCGTCGCCATTTATGGTGAGTCTGGGGGAGCACACAACAGAATATGTAATTTATTGCACTAGAATATTGGGGATAGCAGAGTGGTATAGCCTATTCCTGATTTTCATCTCTTGTTTTTTTTGCTTCTCTTCCCTACATGACACAGATTTGTGAACCGATATTCCTGAAGATCTCTACTGTGTTGGTCTCACATTGAAGTATTCCCTTCCTGGTGGTCCTGAGCTGTCTCTTCTCTCCCTACGGGTAGTTAGCTAGTAATCCGGTAGTACTCGGATCTGGTTGTACCCAAAGGGAGAGTGGAGGTCCTCTCTTCGCTCCCGAGGATTTGGTTATCCGCCGTGCGGACCTTGAACCGCGACAACAAACAATCATTAAGGGCCTGATTTAGATCTTTGCGGATTGGGTCCCGGCGTCGTTTTTTTGGCGGTCTTCCTGCCTGCCAGCTTGGTGGTCCGCCCGCCCTATTTAGATGTTGGCAATTCCATATACGAAAGACAGCCACGGTCTCGCCGACTCCGTCAGGAATTCTCAACCGCGTCGACGGCTGACGGTGGGACTCCAGCCAAGATTCCCGGCGTCCAGATTACGATGTGCCTTTCTGCCATGGCAACTGTGGTGGGAATCCCTCCTACTTCGAGGAGGCGGAATGGAAGAAAAAGAGGTGAAAACTCACCTTTTTTCGTGGTTCCACCACTGATTCGGTCTTGAACGCCATTGTCCAGGTCCATCCTGTGCTGCTGCTACGTGACCACGACACTCAGCCACCCCGTTGTTGCTGGTATGTGAGGCAGGCTTTTGTGGTGGGTGTGGGTGTACATTCAATGTTGTGTGTATGTTGTTGGTGTGCAATGCTATATGTAAATAAATGGGCAGTACACATTACCTACATATTAACAGATTCACAACCTATGTGTATAAGAAGTCTTACTTACCTGCCTGCACACTACCATGGCCTTGGTGCAATCCCGCCTGGCTGACGGCAGCAGAATACTGTTAGCCAGCAGAGAAGAACGCGGCGGTCTTCTGTCTCTGACCTCAACATCTAAATACAGTGGGTGGAGTTAGTCAGCTCAACGGAGTACTTGGAGCCGCCTGGGGACGGCGGCAATATTCCTCAGATCTAAATCAGGCCCTTAGTCTATTTTAACCAAGTGCTAAAAACAAAAATGCCAATTATACAATTTAGAAATGTTCTCCTTTACCAAAATTGACACTATGCAGCAATAACAAGATCAACACATGCTTTAAGTTCACAATTATTTCTTGCACTATCCAGTAATTGATCTATCCAAAGAAGCACACCAAGAATGAAGACCGCATAACGAAAATACATTTTTTATACATCAGGTACATCTATCATCTTTGCAATCTTTCCCAACTACATTCTCAAGAATCAGTTTAAATGAACTGTGGTTTTTCTGATTAGGATACTGGACTGTTGAGCGTTCCAATGAAGACAAGGGAATGATCCCTCTCCAACAATGGTTGGTATACACCTTCTGCTTCAACATTCCATTGTTTTTCTATCTGTTTCTCCCTTTTTAAATTTAGAACATTTTACACCAAGAGGGTGGTATTTACCAACAGCATTATAGCCATTCTGCCTTCGGCTATACTCGTTGTTAAAGGCCTGACTTGATTGCTTTCTGCTTCTGTACCCCATTGCATTTCAATATTTATCTATTTGACTGCACACATTTTCATATTATAAATGTGTGCTGCATTTACTATTTATTGCACATGTACAACACATATTTTCTTTATAACAGGTTTATAGTGCATCAGAAATTCATATATAGGTATGAACATGATTTATAATGTGCACAATATTTAATGTGAAACAGAATTCATATGCTAATTCTTGCATTTATACACCATTCAACATGATGCCTAGTCCTAAAAATAATCATAAAAGTGTATTTGAACCTGGTATAGACGCATATTAGGGAGAGTGGCATCTTCAGCTTCCTGGGAGCTGTGTGTGAACCTTGCTGAAAACCTCCCTAGAGAAGGCTACTAGCTCCTCAGAGACAGGAGGTCCTCATCTGCTTGGGAACAAAATAACTGAGACAGAGAGCAATCTTCTCCAAGTACAGAGGCTAATTGCACCAATTATCTTGTTCCGCTAAAGTATGCGAGTCAGAGGCAAATTAGGAAACTCTGAAAGGCACGTTTGGTGCTAAGAAAGTTTAGGTAGGGGCTAGAAGGCAGCGGTTAGTTAGCAAGGACTGATTCAACCAATTGATGCAGTGAATTATTGAAATACCATCACAAAGTTGCAATTCTATTAAACATGTTGTTTATTATTCACTTTCATTTCCACTGTTCTGTTTATTTTCATAGTTACATTTATTCACATAATCGAACTAGATTAGGACAATATCTTTAGTAGAGCGGGTTTCTTGTGTATTCAGCCATGATAAAAAGTTTCGGAACTCACTCATACAATAAATAATTCTGTAGTCTCCTAGGGCTGATCTTTAGCCAGAACCCACCATCCCTAAGTAATTCATACGTGATTTGTGGTTATAAAGCTAAATGTTATGTGATGTACGAAACAGTGAACCTTCCAAACCTCTTTACCCCAAAGGAAGAAGGGCACAAGGCCTCTCTTCTTGTTTATATCATGAACCACAGACTTGCCTTGTGGTAAACAAAGGCGTTCCAGAAACCATGCTGGCTGGAGGCATCATGACATGAAATGCATTCTACATGTATTCTTCAGAGCAGCTACCTGTTTTGAATCAAAGATGAGGACTTCCATGGTATTTTCACAGGAATGTTACTAGCTCATTCAGAGGATAATGGGTTCAAGGGTGCTAGGGGATCTTTGCAGCAACTGTTGGTTGACCATAAACCTTTACGTATGAAAAAGGATGAGATGTCAAGGTAGATCATCTGAGGTTGTTTATTTGCATATTTGACGAATCAAATTGCAAGAGATTGTACTCTTTATATTTTTGACTTAGCTCCTAAATGGGACTAAGTTATGGGCTCTCTGCCTCAGTGTAAGGAGAGGACACCTTTGACCACCCTCTCGGTTTGCATGGGAGTACATTGTCTGGGAAAATGGTCTTAGTGTTGTGATTTGACACCAGGCAGTACACACATCATTTATAGGTTTCTTACATAGATTCATTGTGCTTGAATTTTCCACAGGGTTTAAACCCCGACTCATAGCATCGTTATGAGTTGTCCAATAAGTCTGATGGGGCGTGATAGCAGGAGTAACCAGTCCCATCGGAATTACAAAAACCACAGTAACTCCCTAAATCTGGTATCTTTCACCCAGCGATATCACCTTCTGAAAGGAGGTATAATCTCTGGGTGAAATAATGGGACAAAAAAGGAATAATAAGGCAGAATCAGGTGTGGAATTATTGGATCTGTAACTCTAGGGAAGAAGGGGTGGAGTTACAGGGACAAACACTGGGACACTCATAATGAAGCCATTGGTGGGTGACCGGATGTCAAAACAATAGAAATAAAAAAGACAATATGTTGTGCCCTGCACCAATAGACACAAGTAGCCATGTTGAGTTTCCAAGTCTCCTTTATTAGTTCCTGGTCCAAGTGACAACAATCTTAACTCCAGCCAGCTCTGGTCAAGGACCAGCCCCGCCAGGAGCAGCCTGCCTAGCTGCTCAGCCCATCTCTAACTGACAACACTCATCCACTCAGGCACCCAGGCAAGAACTCTCAACAAGTTGTAAACCATAGAAACACTACAACTGTGAAATGACTAGCTGCAAAAACTTCAAAACTCTCTGCGTGAAACTGACTTAAGTGGAGTTTTAAGATTTCAGAGACGATATGGAGGCAGTGTCACAGCATAAACCAAAATGTGCATTCGAATGTCACTTCCTAAACAATTCCTTCAGCAAAGGCAAAACGGCAAAACAAGTTTCCGGGGCAGTGTGTCACCAGGAGGAGTTTATTGATGACCCCCGACAGTACACAAGCGTTCCGACGTGGAAATACCCAAACGAAAAGTACCTGCATTGTCTTGTGCTAAAAAAAAAAACCAGGGGAGCTGGAGAGGAACCGATATACACACTGTGACGTTCCCGCTGTTTGGATGAACTTTATGGCGAATGAGCAACGTGATTGGCAAATCGAACAAAAACGTAGATTACGCCAATCCCAAAGTGGCGGCACGCTCCACATACGCCGCACCGGGTGGCTTGCGGTCACAGCGTGCTGCCAAGCGCTGCACAACAGCTAACTGTGCCGCGAAGAATGAAGAGACGTCATTGAGGGTCCGTGGCAGGCATTGCAGGGCAGAATGACGCCGGTAGGCGAGCGCGTGGTGAATGTGACTCGCACCTCCGTTTTTTTGAAGCGGCAGGTGGCGGTTGAACTGGCACTGAATCAATGTTGGCTCAAGAGACACCAACAATGAACGACGACAAAAGTCACACCGTCAATGTAACTCACAACACAGATTCAGTATCGTTGGCCGGCAGAACCGACCCAATTAACCACATTACCACTAGGACATTACTCTTACCTAGTGCTTACGCTTCCCATGCGCTTGTAAGGCACCGCTGGAGTGTGGCCCAAACACCAAACACATCTTTACGTTGAGTCCAGTTCCTCAATGCCACAGTTAGAGTAAACACACCTTGCACATTGTAGTTGTAGACACCACTGCTCTCCAGGAGTAGGTTGCCAGGAGCACGCAAAGCACCTCCCTAGTAGCGCACACATCAGGAGGTTGACAGGCTTGTTGCAGATCAAATGTACATGTTAAACTCAGCGTGCGCAGCGTCCATACTTTTTTCCTTCTGAACTGACACTCCTCCTCAAATCTTGATGTAGAGCACATGCCAAAACACTGAATGTGCACCTCGATAGAAAGCATAAAGACTGCCTTTTGAACTATGTGCTGTGGTTTCCAGTCATCCACTCTTTGTAAAACTGGCTACGCGATGTGGCAGGAAATCACACGTTGCAATTGTGTGTTGAACAACACTGACACACAAACATAAAGTACCTTTTCCGTGAGGTGAATGAAGCATGTCCAGGCTGGGCAAAGTTGGTTGGGGCCGTCCGTTGTCCAGGACACTGGTGGGGCCGTCCGTTGTCCAGGACACTGGTGGGGCTGGCTTGCCTGGAACTCCATTCTGCTTCATGTAGTTGCTTTAGTTTCTCGTAGTTTCGCTGGTTGCTGTAGTTTCTTGTAGATTCTTTGTTTCTTGTCTTTTCTCTTGGTTGCTTTACCAATGATCCATGAAAGACGCATGAGTCGCCAAAATAATGTTGTGCCCTGCACCAGTAGACACAAGTAGCCATGTTGAGTTTCCAAGTCTCCTTTATTAGTTCCTGGTCCAAGTGACAAGAATCTTAACTCCAGCCAGCTCTGGTCAAGTACCAGCCCCACCAGGAGCAGCCTGCCTAGCTGCTCAGCCCATCTCTAACTGACAACACTCATCCACTCAGACACCCAGGCATTCCGTTCATCACAGTCACACCAACATTCCGTAACCAACTCACACTCTGGCTGAGCAGCTAGGAGCACCTAGGCTGGTTTACATATAAATGCAATATAGAGGATACAACACAATAATTAAAAGGAAAGCCAAGAGGATTGTGGCAGTCCACTGACCTTCTAGTGGACTGCTCCCTTCACTGCGCAGCTCTACCTGGTAGGTGCTGCTGCCCCCGTCGCTGCTGCTGACCCTCTGGTCAGGAGTTCGAGGCCCTCCTTCACTAGCAGGCTCCTGCCTGCGCCTCATCCCTGGTGGTCTAGTGGTAGAGTGTCACTGCTCTGCTGCTTGACTGCCCTTCTGTCTCTCCTTTTCTACTTTTCTCTTTGAATTTTTCTCCTCTTCTGCCTTTTATGTTTTTCTTTCCTTTTCCTGTGCTTTCTGCTTCTTCGTTGCCCTTGCTGCTGCGATCCCGGTGGCCCCACCCCCTCCAGTGACCCTTCCGGCTCCCTGCGTTTCCCACAGCCCAGCCCCCGCTGCACTACTTAATGGCAGCCACTGTATGGCTGCGCCGCTGGTGCCTCGAAGGCTCGCTAAAGGCAAGCCCGTCTTCGACAGTCCACGCCTGGACCTCGCCCAGTGGAGGGGCCCTGGTTCACAGACTTTCCACCGCTACAACGCCAGCACCCTCCTCACCCTCAACTCAGGACGCCACATCGCCTGCCATCTAGCATCGCCAAAGGAGACCCAAGGACCATCTCCTGCTGAAACTGCAGCCACACCTTCACCCACGTCAACATGCCAGCTCCTCTCGCCGTCCAGCCGACCAAAAGCGCCAACCAGCTCAAATTCATCCTCCTCAACACGCGCTCCCTCCACAAACACGCCACAGAAATCTGAGACCTCCTCAACGCCGCCTCCAACTCCATCACCTTCTTCACGCAAACATGGACTAACCCCTGTTCTGGACCAGACAAGGCCAACGCCATCCCAGACAGCTACAAAATCACCTGCAAGGACCGCGCCGACCGACCAAGAGGAGGCATCGCCATCGTCCACAAGAACACCCTTCGACTGACCTCTTACTCGAACGACCCAATGACAACCATGGAACACCTCCACCTCCAGAACCAGACCAACCCCAACACCACCCTCCGCAGCAACATCGTCCACTGAGCATTTTTAGGTTTGACGTCAACCAGGACCTTTTGATTTTACTAAAACTATATGTATATTATACTCACTTACAGGGTCTTTCAGCCAGCCCTCTTCCTTCATTGAACTGTTATTGTATCGTTCACATGCTCACTATACATACAGCATTGGGCAAAGGCTAAATTCACTGGGTGTGAAAGCATTCTGCCAAATGGTCTCTTTCAGTGCCAGTGACTATGGTAATGTGTGCTTTTCGAAACCAAAAAAATATTTTTGCTATCAGCTATTTTTCTTAGATAGATGAGGGCCCAGCAGCTTTCCCAACATTAAAGTTTTTCAAAACCATAACACTCTGAGATAGCCAATGCCAAATAAATCTTTAGAAATGACCAACCAGAAATAGTACTTCTGTAAATGCGTTTTTACAGAGCACTTTCTTTTGTCCTCATTTCACAATAGATGTATCCCAGCTCTTGGTTACCACCCTTGTCTCTTGCCTTGATACATCCATAACCCTTAGGTTTTTTTTTTTTATCTTTATGAAGATTCCATCCTCACAATGTAAATGATTTCAGGTATAATCATCGGACCCGCTTTCTCTATCTCTCCACCACTGCTCGAAAGGCACCCACCATCTTCCTTTCTTCTCCTTGCAACTTACTTTGTCCAGTCTATTTATGTATCTTACAGACTCTAACCACTCACTGATCGATGGAGGCTCAGCTCGTGACCATTTTTTGCAAATTTCCCTCCGTGCCATTAGCAAACAAATTTACTTTCTCTCATCTGAGCCCATCTCCTCCACTCTCAGGTCATCTACTTCAACACCAAAGACGCTTGGGTAAAGCTTACCTTATTCTCACTTTTAAGGATCAATGACAGTACTTTATCCACACTACTCCAGAATCTGTTCAGGGCTGGACATCTGGAAAACATGTGGATGTCATTCACCACCTCCCATCTGCATTTCGGCACCATGTCCTTCTTAAATTTAGGCATCTTAGCCAGAGTCCAATAACATCTGTAGCGGGGGAAAATATGATTCTGTCTAAGTGTAGCAGGCTTCACAACAACGTAAAGCAATCTCAAGGATACTTGCCATAAGTCTTCCATCTCCACACGTGGCAAGTCCTTCACCCAAATTTCAAAGCGAGGTTTCATTTTCCCTTCCGTAACTGCCAGTATCATCTGGAAACGTCTTTCTTCTTTGATTCAGTATGCTGTAGATCCTGTTTTATTTGACCTATACCATAGTCGGTCCACTTTTAGCTCTTCACCCACGATATCAACTGCAGATACTTAAATTTGGAGAAAGTTTCTTCAGACTTTCCACCTGACACTTCTCACTACTTGGGCCTTCCCTCCTTCGTTAGGGCTCCCCAATGCGCAATGTCATCCTTCTTAATTCTATGGGACAATACATCCTTTAAACAGTCTGGCTGCCCTTGTGAATCCCATACGGGGGCCAACATTCTATAGTATGGTATTTCCAAAACTAGTCTGACCTCATACCATATCCTAGCTGCCGACTGCAGGACCTTCAGCCTAATTTTCTTAAAAAATCTTGGTAAGCCAAATTTTTACAAGAAACTGGTTTAGGCTAAACTACTAGTCATACGTTCAACATATCCCCAATTACACGTGCATCCAGCCTCCCAATCAGCCACCTCACATTTTTAAGCTGCAACACTCAACAATAGATCTGAAAATCTGGCACCACTAAGCCTCCTCTGCTCACCCTTTTCCTTAATCCCTTCCAGGAGACCCTCGCCACCGTATTGCCCTAGACAAAGCTGCTTATATTTCCCTGAAATCTTTTCAAACTTTTCTTATCGAACGTTAATGGTAAATTATCAAACAGAATGATGAATTTCAGAAGAATCATCATTTTCACTAAAACAACGAACAAGTTACTTACCTTCGGTAACGAAATATCTGTAAGAGAAATAGATTAGTTATGGATTCCTCACCTTAGAATTACCCCCAGGCGTCAGACTGGATCCGGAGAATTTTTTCCTCAGCAGTACCCCTGCGCGTCGATAAGTGGCGTCGGTCGACTCCGCGTTAGTCGTTGGCGTCGTGGTCGCCGGAAGGACGTTGCAGTATCTACTTAGACGCCGCCCTCGCGCGCTGACGTCAGTTCTTTACATGACATTCCACGCCAGAAGCTCAGAGCCATGCAAGACACTGACCACTGGTGCACAAAAACTAGGGCCCTGAAAGGGAGTTCCTTACCCTAGAAGTCAGTTCGCAGAACGGGGAGGAAGGGTGGTGCGGTGAGGAATCCATAACTAATCTATGTCTCTTACAGATATATCATTACCGAAGGTAAGTAACTTGTTCATCTGAAGGAGACAATTAGTTTATGGATTCCTCACCTTAGAATAGATACCCCAGCAATACCAACCCCGGTGGTTGGTCTGCGAACCAAGTTTACACCAGAAAGTCCTGGAGAACTGAACGGCCGAAGAAGCCATCTCTCCGGACTTGGCTGTCGAGGCAGTAGTGTTTGGTAAACGTGTGCAGTGAAGCCCACGCAGCTGCCTGGCAGATGTCAAGAAGGGGAACTCCACGTCCCAAAGCAGTAGTGGCTGCCGTCGCCCTGGTGGAATGGGCAAGCAACCCAACTGGAGGTTCCTTTTTCGCTAAGGAATAGCAGACTTTGATGCAAAGAACGACCCATCGGGAGATGGTTCATTTTTGCACGGCCCGACCTTTTTTGGCGCCTACATAACCCACAAAGAGCTGGTCATCCACCCGGAATTGTTTTGTGCGATCCAGATAGAACGAAAGCGCGCATTTTGGATCCAGACGGTGGAGCCTCTCTTCCTCTTTAGAAGGATGCGGAGGTGGAAAGAAGGTGGGCAAAGTGATGGTCTGTCCTATGTGGAAAGAGGTAGCCACTTTGGGAAGGAAAGAAGGCCTTGTGCGAAGGACAACTTTGTCCGGATGAACAGCCAGGAAATGAGGTTTAGAAGAAAGGGCTTGAAGCTCACTCACCCTGTGAGCAGAGGTGATGGCAACCAGAAAGGCAGTTTTAAGGGTCAGAAGTCTGAGAGGACAGTTATGCAGCGGCTCGAAAAGAGCGCACATAAGATAAGTGAGAACCAGGTTCAAGTCCCACTGGGGCATTACGAAAGGGGTTGGAGGAAACAAGTGAGTAATGCCCTAAGGAAGCGATTTACAATAGGGGACTTGAAAAGAGAAGGCTGGTCAGGCAGCCAAAGGAAGGCCGAAATGGCCGAAAGATAGCCTTTGAGGGTGCCCAAAGCAGAGCCCTGCTGGGCAAAAGAAAGAATGAAGAGGCGAACCTCTGAAAGGGAGGCAGAAAGGGGATCCACAGCCTTTGCTGCGCACCATGCCACAAACTTGTTCCATCTACAGGAGTATACCATTTTGGTGGAGGGATGACTGGCTGCCAAGATAACATTACAGACTTCGGGAGGAAGGTCGAAAGCTATCAACTGTCGCCGCTCAATCTCCACGCAAGGAGGTGGAGGCTGGACAGGTTCGGGTGGAGGACCGTCCTCTGCTGCTGCGACAGCAGATCCTTCCGAAGAGGCATTCTGATCGGAGGATCGATGGCCATGTGTCATAGCTCGGGATACCAGACTCTTCGTGCCCAAAGCGGGGCCACAAGAATGACTTGGGCCCAGTCGCGCTTGATCTTCTTCTGCACTCTGGGCAGAAGTGGTATAGGCAGAAAGGCGTATAGAAAACCGCAACTCCACTCGCGACGAAAAGCGTCGCCTAGAGAGTGCCACCTTGGAAATTCCAACACGCAGAACTGCTGATTGCGCGTTCTCTTCGGTGGCGAATAGATCTAACCAAGGCTCTCCCCACTGCTGAAAGAGACCTTGCACCACCTCCGAGTGAAGACGCCATTCGTGATCCATCATGCACCTGCGGCTGAGTTTGTCCGCCCTGGCGTTCAGAGAACCTGCCAGGTGTTGAACCACCAGAGATATGCCCTAATGTTCCAGCCATGTCCAAAGGCGGAGAGCCTCCTGACATAGGGTCCACGACCCCACCCCGCCCTGTTTGTTGCAGTACCACATGGTGTTGGTGTTGTCCGTGAACACCTGCACTACTCTTCCCCTGACAGAGGGAAGGAATGCCTTTAGTGCAAGACGAATCGCCTGAAGCTCCAGAAGGTTAATATGGAGCCCGGACTCCGCCGGAGACCAGAGGCCTCTGATCTCCGCCTCTCCCATGTGGCCGCTCCACCCCAGCAGTGATGCATCTGTCACCACTGTGAACTCTGGTTGGGGAAGGGAGAGGGATCTGCCGTCGACCCAATCCCGGTTCCTTAGCCACCACTGCAATTGACGTGCAGTGCCCTCCGAGATCTGGACGCAATCGGAAAGATTCTTCTGATGCTGTGCCCACTGGAACTTCAGGTCCCACTGCATAGCCCGCATATGCCACCTGGCATAGTCCACCAGCAGGATGCAGGAGGCCATGAGGCCCAGTAGCCTCAGTGTCATTCTGACCGAAACCCGTGATAGAGGCTGAAAGATCGGAATCATAGCCCGAATATCCCGGATTCGCTGCTCGGGTGGATAAGCCCGAAACTGTGCTGTGTCCAGAACCGCTCCAATGAAAAGGAGCTTCTGAGAGGGAATCAGGTGTCACTTCGGCACATTGATGGTGAACCCCAGCGAATGCAGGAGGTTGGCCGTAGTCTGGAGGTGGGAGACGACAGCCTGGGGTGAGCCCTCCTTCAACAGCCAGTCGTCGAGATAGGGGAAGACTGGAACCCCTGATCTGCGCAGATGAGCTGCGACCACCGCCATCACTTTCGTGAACACCCCAGGGACACTGGTAAGGCCAAAGGGGAGCACGGTAAACTGAAAATGCTCGTGGCCTACCATGAACCGTAGGTAACGCTGATGGGCCGGCAGGACGGGGATATGAAAATAAGCGTCCTGCAAGTCCAACGCTACCATCCAGTCTCCAGGTTCGAGAGCAGACAGGACCTGAGCCAGTGTCAACATTTTGAACTTCTCCTTCCGGAGGAAGCAGTTAACGTTCCGGAGATCCAAGATAGGACGCAGGCCCTTGTCCTCCTTGGGCACCAGAAAGTAGTGGGAATAACAACCACGACCTACTTCTGGGGCAGGAACTCGCTCGATGGCTCCCTTGGCCAAGAGAGCCGTAACTTCCTGTTGGAGAAGGGCCAAGTGATCCTCCGACATGCGATGGGTCTGAGGTGGCATGGATGGAGGGGTAGTCTCGAAGGGGAGGGAGTAGTCCCTTCGGACTATCTGCAAAACCCACCTGTCCGACGTGATGTTGAGCCAGTGGGGGAGGTGATGGCGAATCCTGCCGCCCACTGGCAAAAAGGTGGCCCTGAAAGTTCGGACTAGGAGGGCTTGGAGGCTGCTGCACAGGGGGTGCTGGTGGTCTGGCCCGCCCGCTGGCCCCCAGACCCACGTCCCCGGACGCGCAGAGGCTGGACAGCGTGTGCAGGCTTGTGGCTCTGGGCGGGACGTGGTGGGGCACCCCTTCCGTAGCCACAAAAGGGGCGAAAGGCAGACTGCGCTGGACGGGAGGTGGATGCGAGGCCCAAGAACCTGGCCATAGCCCTGGAATCCTTGAAGCGCTCAAGCGCGTTGTCCGCCTTCTCGCCAAATAAGCCACGGCCATCAAATGGCATGTCCAAAAGCGTAGCTTGGACATCACCCGAAAAGCCAGTAGACCTCAACCAGGCGTAGCGTCTAAAGGCTACCGACGTGGAAATCGTCCTGCCTAGTGAGTCGGCGGTGTCCAGCCCACATCGGATGGCGAACTTCGCTGCGTCTCTCCCTTCGGCAACTGCACGGGAGAGCACGGCCCGGGCCTCCTCCGCGCACTTTGGCAGCACCTGCACAACTGTGTCCCACACCGAGTGGGAGTAACGGCCCAAGAGACATGCCGTGTTCACCGACCACAGTCCCAAGCTGGAGGCAGAAAACATCTTCTTCCCAAGGTGGTCCAGCTTCTTGGATTCCCTATCAGGTGGTGCGTTAGGGAATGCGCCCTTGGAAGTCGAGGCTTGGACTACCAAGCTCTCAGGGGTGGGATGGTGAGAGAGGAAAATGGGGTCGCCCGGGGCTGGGCGGTGGCGGCGGGCAATCATCCTGTGTTGAGCTTGGAACAAGTGCCCAAAAGGATGTCCGTGAGGGCCTCATTGAACGGAAGCAGGGGCTCCGAAGAGGTCGCTGCCGGCTGAAGCACCTCGGTCAGGAGGTTAGTCCTGACCGCCCCCGTAGGAAGCTCGAGGTTTAAGGCCTCAGCCACCCTACGCAACACCACTGCGTAAGATGCACCCTCCTACGTAGCCACGGTAGGGGCAGAAAGCATGCCAGGGTCTGGGGAGGTGTCCAGACCACTGGCATCACCCAACTCCTCTCTCCAGTCCGGTTCCTCTAACTGGTCTGCCAGAGGGTCCACAGACCCCTCCCAGTCCTCCTCACCCTCCTCTGGTAACCACTCACAGCGATAGGAAACACCAGGGGAGAACAGGGGTACAAAAGTACCGGTCTGCGTTGGCCCCGACGTCGGTCCGGCTCCATGTCTACATCGAGGGGGAGGCTGGGGTCGACGTCAGCTGGGGACACAACCGACGTCGGAGGGGGCGGAGGTGTCGTCACTGGATTCAGCCCCTGAGTTGGTGTCACGAGGTCGACCGGCACCGATCCGGATCCAGGCCTGGATCCTTGGGAGCCCTGCGGTGCCGAAGCCACCGGCATCGAAGGCCTAAAGCCCCCAGCCGAGTCTGCGGGGCCCGATGGCGCGCCGGCGGAGTCGGGCTGCCCAAAGAAGGAATGTAAGGCTTCGTAAAAGTTGCGAAGCTAGGCAGGGGTCGCTCCAGCTTCCGGAAAGGGAGGGAAGGCCGGAGTCAACCCAACAGGCTCCGCGGGCAGAGCCGGACGACTACCTTCCGCTTCCCGCATTGCGTCAGCCGACGGACGGGGAGAACGCGAAGAGCGACAATGCTTCTTCGCCTTCTTTTTGTGCTTCGACTTACCCGAAGACCAAGACTTCGATGATGAGTGGTGGTGGTGGCTCCGCGACTGGTCCCGCGACATCCCTCCCGACTGGGACCTCGAGGGGAGTGGACTGCCGGGCCTCTAGAAGCTTTTGGGACCGCACCCGCAAAGACTTCAGGTTCATGGCCCGGCAGTCGGAGCATGACTTCGGGTCGTGGTCGCGCTCCAAGCACCAAAGGCACACGAGGTGCGGGTCCGTGATCGACATCAGTTTGCGACAGGAGTCGCAAGCCTTGAAGCCGGTCCGACGTGACATCCCTCCGTGCACCAGGAGTCAAACGACTCAAAAAAGGTGTTGACAAAAGTCACAAAAATGGAGTAAAAAAGTGACTTGAGGTACCGCTCTCTCCGGATCTGCGCTGGCTGGCGCGGAAAAAGAAAGAACTGACGTCAGCGCGCGAGGGCGGCGTCTAAGTAGATACCGTGACGTCATTCCGGCGACCACGACGCCAATGAAGAACGCGGAGTTGACCGACGCTACCTATCGACGCACAGAGGTACTGCTGAGGAAAAAATTCTCCGGATCCAGTCTGTAGCCTGGGGGTAATTCTAAGGTGAGGAATCCATAACTAATTGTCTCTTTCATATATGCATATATAGGCAATGGAAGATGGCACCGATTTTTCATTAATCCATTACTTTCTTTGATGACCTTCAAATTAACCTTTATTATCTCACTCAGGTCCCTTGTCATATAGACTCCCAAATATCTTCGGCCCTCTTTATTTTCTCCATTTTCCTATGTACAATTGCATATCATTACTTCGGTTTGGTCCACATTAACCTGATACCCTGAAAATGCTCCAAAAACCTTAACTTTGACCTGAATTTCTGGGATCGCATCATTAATATTTGATGTGTAGATCATGAAGTCTTACGCATATAGGGCAACTTTTTTCATAAACCTATTTCAAGAAAAACGCAACAACTTTCAAATCAGCCGAAGTCTCTGTGCCAGCGGCTCAATGTACAGGATACACAGGAGCGGAGATAGGGGGCAACTCTGCCTTGTCCCTCTCTGGATATCTACTTGCTCCCTCAACTCGCCATTTTTCAAAATCCTTGCCTTAGGGGAGCAATAGATCAACTGGATAACCCTAGAGAAAGTTGTTCCCTGTCCCATATATCCTAACACTTCCGTCAGATACCTCCAGTTCACCTGATCATAAGCCTTGGTGGCACATCCAGCATTACCAACGCCAGTGGGGCTGAAAAAGTCGTAGCCATATCTACAGCCCACACCAATGAGTATGTTAGCTCATGTATAAATCTCCCTGGCATAAGCCCCTTCTGATCCTTGTGTATCAACCCACTCACTACCATAGCCAATCTCCTCACCAAAATTGCGGCAAAGATCTTGTAATCGTAATTCAGAATTAAGATTAGTCTGTAGGAGTCGCATTTGGTAGGGGGCTTATTGGATTTTAAAATCAAACTTCATACTTGCTTCATAAAAAGTAGCAGATAATTAGGATCTCCCTCCCAGGATTTCATTGCATAAACTTTTCCAAATTGGAATAATTGCATCTTTCAGAGTAATATACAGCTCTACTGGTATCCCATCCGGCTCCAGAGCTTTCCCTTTCTTGCTGCATTTTAACCCTTTCCATGCTCAGGACGGCTGGGAGCCCTCCTGAGACACGGTGGGCGTGTGCTCAGGACGGCTCCCGGCCGTCCTAGCACCCACCCAGGGGGGAAGCGCTGGCGCTCACCCCGTGGACCGCCGATCATGCTGCCCCCACCGGGGAGGACAGAGGAAGCCCTACTGCTGCTCCCCCTACTCCACCTCATCTAATTACGTCAGCGCTTCATTAGATGAAACTGAACGCGGTGGAAGCCATTTGCTTACAGCGCGTTCAGGAGGAGAAGGTGAGTTTCTCCTCGGGGAGGGGGGAATTTTGCAATGAAAGAGGCATCGGGGGAAAGTAAAGGGTTTTCCTTTCCTCCGATGTCTCTTTGAGCATTCCTGCTGCACGATCGTGCAGCAGGAATGCCCACTAGACACCAGGGATTTTTTTTAATTAATTTTTTTAAATGTACAATGAATGCGGGGAGCGGCCCCTTGAGAAAGGGTCGCTCCCCTTTGGGGGACATATTGTTTGGCCGTTTCAGATCGGCCCAAATTAATTTTTGATGGCCCACTAGGCCACCAGGCATTTTTTTTGGTTAAGTTTTTTTGTTTTGTTTTACTAATGCATGCGGGGAGCGGCCCCTTGGGCAAGGGACAATCCCCTTTGGGGGGCATTTTGTCTGGCCATTCCTGCCCCACTGAGGGAGGGGGGGGAAGAACGGTCCAAAATAATTTTAGATGGGTCACCAGGGATTTCTTTTTTTATATATATATGTAATGCATGTGGGGAGCTGCCCCTTGGGCAAGGGTTGCTCCCCTTTGGGGGGCATTTTCTGTGGCCGTTTCTGCCCGTCTGGACGGGCAGATTGGCCAAAAATGATTTCAGATGGCCTACTAGGCCACCAGGGATTTTGTTTAATATAAATGTTTGTGGAGAACGGCCCCTTGGGCAAGGGTCGCTCCCCTTTGATGGGCATTTTATGTGGCCGTTTCTGTGCCCGGGGGGGGGGGCAGATTGGCCCAAAAATATTTTAGATGGCCCACTAGGGATTTTTTTTTATATAAATGTTAGTGGGGAGCAGCCCCATGGACAAGGGTCGCTCCCCTTTATGGGGTTGAATATTTTGGCTGTTCGGCCTTTTGCTTTTAGGCCCATCTACCCACCAGCTTGGCTGGTAGATTGTGTGTGGACTGGTTCATTATTTGCATATGTGATTGTAATGTTTTATGTTGGTCCTTGCTGTGTCTGTGCAGAGTAGGTGGTGGTGAGTCTGTCTGCTTCTGACAAGTGAGTGGTATAGTTTTGGAGTATATAGGTCTTTGTGATAAAGCCACATTTTGTTTATTAGTTATTGTACAAAGTGTTTGTTGTTGTTGACTTGTTTGACAAGTTACCTTTGTTAGTAAGGATTATGGCTAGCCGCAGAATTACTGCTCAGCAGGTGGTTGGTATGCTTTTTTAATCTTCCTCTGACCATGATTATGAGACTGACAGTGAATCTGAGGGAGAGGAGGAAGTGCAAGATTCAGGCAGTGAGTTTTCTGTCCACGAGGAATCATCTGATGATAAAGCCACTCTCAGTGCGGATGAAGGTACTTTCAGTGCGGATGAAGTGCCTGTTTTAGAGGAGGACAGATGTGTCAATGGTGCAAGAGGCATCTGGATTGCAGCCTGGGGCTGCAAGGCTTCCCATTGGAAGTGCTGGACTCTGGGTTGATCCAAACATGGTGCAGCCGATGTTGCCTGCCTTTAATGGTGATGTAGGGTGTAGAGTGAATTGTGAATTTTGTTTGCCTATACAGTTTTTTCAGTTGTTTATGGATGATGTATTTTTGGCTAACATTGTTGAGCAGACTAATTTGTATGCTGAACAGTATTTGAGGGACAACACTGACAGACTTAGGCCCCACCCTAGAGCTACCCGGTGGACTCCCACAAATCTGGATGAGATGAAGAAGTTTTGGGGTTTGACTTTTTTGATGGGTTTGATAAGGAAGCCGTCCATGGCTTCATATTGGTCTACAAGTCAATTGATGGCAACGGCCATATTTCCTGCAATTAAGAGTCGTGATCGGTATTTACTTGTGCTTCGGATGCTTCATTTTGTTGATAAAGCTTCGGCGTTGCCACAAGATCACCCTGACTGTGACCGTCTTTTAGAAAATTGGCCTGTTCTTGGTCTCTTTGTAGATCGATTTTCAGAGATCTATACTCCAGGGAAAGAAATAGCTATTGATGAGTCTTTGGTCCTGTTCAAGGGTCGTTTGGTTTTTAGACAGTATTCTTAGCAAGAGGGCAGATTATGGAATTAAGATGTATAAATTGTCTGAGAGTAGGACAGGATATGTCTATAATTTCCGGGTGTACACTGGTAGGGATTCCACTATTGTCCTCCCTGGTTGTCTGTCCACTTTAGGAGTTTCAGAGAAAATTGTGTGGGAACTTGCTAGAGGACTTTTTAACAAAGGTCACCATTTGTACCTAGATAACTTCTACACTGCTGTGCAATTGTTTAAGGAATTGTTCAAAGTGGACACTTGCTTGTGGCACAATCCGCTCTAACCGTAAAGGTTACCCAAAAGAGCTTGTTAGCAAAAAGCTTCAGAGGGGACAGTGCAGTGCCTTGCGTAGTGATGAACTGCTAGCTGTGAAATTTGTGGACAGGAGGGATGTGTACATGCTGACTACCATCCATGATGAAAGTACTTCACCTGTGGCTGTTTGGGGTCAGGTTGCTGAAGTGCGCAAACCTGTGTGCATTGTAGACTACAATAAGCACATGGGTGGTGTTGATAGAGTAGATCAGAGGTTGGAACCTTACACTGCTAGTCGTAAGGCTTACATTTGGTATAAGAAGTTGGCCATCCATCTTTTCAATTTAGCAACTTTTAATGCTTTTGTTGTGTTCAAGGAGTGTTTTCCAGCGTCAAAGATGACTTTTGTTCAGTTTCAGGAGTCTGTGATAGGCAAGCTTGTTGTAGTGGAACAGGCAAGTGTTCCTAGAGTTGGAGTGGTGGAGGATGTGGCTAGATTGAAAGATCGTCACTTTCCCGATTTAATTCTTCCCACGCCCCAAAAAACCAATCCCTGTAAGAGATATAGAGTCTGTTTGCGAAGAGGTATGTGGAAGGAGAGTTTTATGCACTGTTCTGATTGTCCTTCTAATCCTGGGCTGTGTGTGCCCACATGTTTCAGATTGTATCACACTCAAAAGAGATTTTGGGAGCAACCGTGAGTCTAATAGTGTACTGCCTGGTCTGTATGGTTTTTTATTTGTTGTTCAGTTTCACGTTTGGCATTAGAATGATGTCTTTAGTTACCGCTGTTGTGTTTGTATTTATAGTTTTGTATCTAGTTCCAATTGGTTTGTAATTTCTTTGTTGTTAACAGTGTGCGTGGACTGGCGCTTGGCTGGTGGTGTGCATGGACTGGCGCTTGGCTGGTGGTGTGCGTGGACTGGCGCTTGGCTGGCGGTGTGCATGGACTGGCGCTTGGCTGGCGGTGTGTGTGGACTGGCGCTTGGCTGGCAGTGTGCGTGGACTGGCGCTTGGCTGGCGGTGTGCGTGGACTGGCGCTTGGCTGGCGGTGTGCGTGGGCTGGCAGTGTCCATGGGCTGGCGTTTGACTGGCGGTGTGTGAGTAGTGACTTGCTGCTGGTCATTACACACTCTGCTAGCCAAACACCACTGCACACACTATGTCACCCACCAGCCGGTGTGATTGCTGTGTCAGTCATGTGGGTGTATGAAAGTGATGGGCCCTTGAATGGCGCTGTCTGTTGATGTGAATGTTGTAATGTGCTGGGCCCGCAGCTGGTGGTGTGAATGGTCTAGTGTGTCAAGTATGAAAGTAGTGTGAATGGGCTGTAAAGAGGTTGGTGCCTTGCCGTGGCTTTACAGCTTACGAGCTGTGAGTCATTGGTTCAGGGTTTTAACCTTTTCATTATTATCAGTGCATTTCCTTTTTGTGAAATCTCGTTAATAGAATTTAACAATTTGAACCTTCACTCACCCTCGTGCCAAATCCAACCAGTATGTGTGTACTTAAGGAATTGTTTGTTTTAAACTAATATTTCTCTTTTCTGTCTCTCTCTGCTAGGGTGTACATTCTCTCCACATTGTCTGTTGATGTGAGTGTTGTAATGTGCTGGGGCCGCTGCTGGTGGTGTGAAAGTATGTGTCAAGTATGAAAGGTGTGTGAATAGCCTGTAAAGAGATTGGTGCCTTGTCGTGGCTTTACAGTTCACGAGCTGTGAGTCATTGGTTCAGGTTTATAACCTTTTAATTATTCACCGTGCATTTCCTTTTTGTGAAATCTCTTGTTAATAAAATATACATTTTGAACCTTTCACTCACCCTTGCGCCAAATCCAACCAGTATGTGTGTGTACTTGTGGAACAGATGGATAGGCAGTCATATTTGTCTCATCTGCCTTTCTGTGCTAAGGTGTAGTCTGTCTCTAGGGTAAATTTACCAACTTTATATATTTCTGTAAACGGAAAAAAAATGGGGAGTGCTGGGTGGTGTGCCTCTCATAGATCCCAAAAGTTTTTTTAACTCACAGTGCCATGCAAACCTAAACATTTGACTAAAGTTACACATTTTTCTTGCATTACTGTGTCATAATATTCTGGTATCAGAAAAACCAAAATTTTCCTACCATCCAGCATTCACCCCAGGTCTCCCGATAAAAATGGTAAGGGGGGTCACCTGGGTTTTTGCCCCGGGCTCGGCGGCCATCTTGGGAAACTACCAAACCCACACATTTCTGAAAACTAGACACCCGGGGGAGTCCAGTGAGGTATGGCTTGCGTGGATCCCCTAACGTTTTCCTACCCACAATCTCCTGCGAACCTCAAATTTAGCTGAAAAAAACCTATTTTCCACATTTTTGGGTGGAATCACAGTGCCGGCACAAATGTCCTACCCCACAGCGTTCCCCTCAGTCTCCAGAGTAAAATGATACCTCACTTGTGTGGGTGTCCAATGCAGAATTGGCTAAAAACGGATTTTTAAAAAAATGTAGCACTTAGAATTCTCAATGCTATACCCTTAATCCCTATGTTTTTGGCTGTTCCCAGTCACAGGCCCTTGCTCCACCCACACAAGTGAGGTATTATTTTACTCGGGATACTGAGGGGAACGCTGTGGGTAAGACATTTGTGCCGGCACGGTGATTCCACACACAAATATGTGGAAAATGTGTTTTTTCAGCTAAATTTGAGGTTTGCAGGGGATTCTGGGTAGGTAAATGTTGGGAGATCCACGCAAGCCATACCTCGCTGGACTCCCCCGGGTGTCTAGTTTTCAGAAATGTGTGGGTTTGGTAGTTTCCCAAGATGGCCGCCGAGCCCAGGGCCAAAAACCCAGGTGACCCCCCCTTGCAAAACCAGGTTGTTTTGTGATAGGCAATTTTGATGTCTCCTCAATACGTTTTGGGCCCTTGCCTGTCGCGGGTACTTGACCCACCCACGTGAGTGAGGTACCATTTTTATCGGGAGACCTGGGGGAACCCTGGGTGGTAGGAAATTTGTGGATCCATGCAGATTCCAGAACTTTCCACACAGAAATTTGATAAAAATGTGATCTTTTCAGTTAAATTTGAGGTTTGCAGGGGATTCTGGGTATTAAAACGTTGGGGGGGTTCACGCAAGCCATACCTCGCTGGACTCCTGTGGGTTTGGTAGGTTTCCCAAGATGGCCGCCAAGCCCGGGGCCAAAAACCCAGGTGACCCCCCTTGCAAAACCAGGTTGTTTTGTGATAGGTAATTTTGATGTCTCTTCAATACGTTTTGGGCCCTTGCCTGTCACGGGTACTTGACCCACCCACGCGAGTGAGGTACCATTTTTATCGGGAGACCTGGGGGAACGCTGGGTGGTAGGAAATTTGTGGATCAATGCAGATTCCAGAACTTTCGAAAACAGAAATTTGAGAAAAATGTTATTTTTTCAGCATAATTTGAGGTTTGCCGGGGATTCTGGGTAGGAAAAAATTGGGGGGCCCACGCAAGCCATACCTCGCTGGACTATCCCGGGTGTCTAGTTTTCAGAAATGTGTGGGCTTGGTAGGTTTACCAAGATGGCCGCTGAGCCCGGGGCCAAAAGCCCAGGTGACCCCCCCTTGCAAAACCAGATTGTTTTGTGATAGGTAATTTTTATGTCTCCTCAATACGTTTTGGGCCCTTGCCTGTCGCGGGTACTTGACCCACCCACGCAAGTGAGGTACCATTTTTATCGGGAGTCCTGGGGGGAAGGATGGGTGGTAGGAAATTTGTGGATCCACGCAGATTCCAGAACTTTCCAACACAGAAATGTAAGGAAAATTTGTTTTTTTTGACAATGTTTGCAAGGGATTCTGGGTAACAGAGCCTGGTGAGAGCCAGACAAGTCACCCCATCCTGGATTCCCCTGGGTGTCTAGTTTTCAAAAATGTATAGGTTTGCTAGGTTTCCCTAGGTGCCCGCAGAGCTAGGGTTCAAAATCTACAGCTAGGCACTTTGCAAAAAAAGGGTCAGTTTTCACTGTGAAAATGTGGTGTGTCCACATTTTCCAGAACTTTCCAACACAGAAATGTGAGGAAAATGTGTTTTTTGTTTACGAAGTTTGAGGTTTGCAAGGGATTCTGGGTAACAGAACCTGGTGAGAGCCAGACAAGTCACCCCATCCTGTATTCCCCTGGGTGTCTAGTTTTCAAAAATGTATAGGTTTGCTAGGTTTCCCTAGGTGCCAGCAGAGCTAGGGTTCAAAATTTACAGCTAGGCACTTTGCAAAAAAAAGGGTCAGTTTTCACTGTGAAAATGCGGTGTGTCCACGTTGCGTTTTGGGCCGTTTCCTGACGCGGGCACTAGGCCTACCCACACAAGTGAGGTACCATTTTTCTCGGAAGACTTTGGGGAATGCGAGGTGGGGGGAATTGTGTGGATCCAAGCAGATTCCAGAACTTCCCACCACAGAAATGTGAGGAAAATGTGATATTTTTTGACAATGTTTGAGGTTTGCAAGGGATTCTGGGTAACAGAACCTGGTGAGAGCCAGACAAGTCGCTCCATCCTGGATTCCCCTGTGTGTCTCTAGTTTTTAAAAATGTATAGGTTTGCTAGGTTTCCCTAGGTGCCGGCAGAGCTAGGGTTCAAAATCTACAGCTAGGAACTTTGCTAAAAAAGGGTCAGTTTTCACTGTAAAAATGAGGTGTGTCCACGTTGCGCTTGGAGCCGTTTCCTGTCGCGGGCACTAGGCCTACCCACACAAGTGAGGTACCATTTTTAGCGGGAGACTTAGGGTAACACAGAATTGTAGAGCATCTATTATTACCTATTGACTTTCGATGCATTTCTGCCTTCCAAATGAAAGACAGTGTGTAAAAAGAAGTCACTTTGAAAAATGTCCTATAATTCTCATGCTAGTATGGGTACTCACAATTTCGGAAATGTGCAAATAGCTACTGTTTCTAAACTTTATATTTTGTTCCCATTTCAGAAATACATAGGTGTCTTTCATGCCGATTTTTCACTGTATATATTTTCCCAAATGAATTGCTATATACCCGGTACATAATAAAAAAACATTGCAAGACGCTGCTCAGTTATTGGCTCTGGGTTCGTCGGGTTCTTGGTGAACCTACAAGTCCTATATACCCCCACAACCAGAAAGGTCCAGCGGATGTAACGGTATATTGCTTTCAAACATCTGTCATAATTAGAAGAAGTTACAGGTGAAAACGTTGGCACAAATGGCTGTTTTTTTCAACTCATTTTCAATTTTTCCTATTTTCAACTGTTAGTTTCAATAAAGAAACCTTGAAGGATCTACACAAATGACCCCTTGCTGAATTCAGAATTTTGTCTACTTTTTTAAAAATGTATAGCTTTCCAGGATCCCTTATTGCTTTCATACTCATTTCTACCATTAACTGGAAGAAGGTTGAAAGCACAAAAAATAGCAAAAATAGGCTATGTCCCAGTAAAATGCCAAAACTGTGTAAAAAATGTTGGTTTTCTGACAAAAGTCTGTCAGTCCCTGAAAGATGGGAAAATGATTTCAGCCCCACAAACCCTTTGTTGATACCATTTGCAGGGAAAAAACCAGACGCTTTCATTTGCAGCACTTTTTTCCCAGGTGAATCCACAAACCCTGGGTACCTTTAGAATCCCCGTGATGTTGGAAGAAAAGGACGCAAATTTGGCGTGGATACCTTATGTGGTCAAAAAGCTACAGGGGCCTTAGCGCAAACTACCCCAAGTAGCCAAAAAAAGGCTTAGCACAGGGGGGGAAAAGGCTTAGCAGCGAAGGGGTTAATACTATATCAATCTCTTCTATTATTATTACCTCTGTTAAACTCAACTGCTGTTGCTGACTCAGTTCACTCACTTTTCATCCCCTTAACCACTCCCTGAATCAAACACTATCCAGGTCATTTCTTTTCTAATTACAGACTTCTAGAAAAGTCATAAAATGCATCAAGGATATCCCTTATCGTTCTCTGTGAGGTATCTGTTGTATTATCCTTTATTTCCCTTATATGATTCGTAGTTAAGTCGGCCTTCGTTTTCCATGCTAACAATTTCTCCAAATTTTCACCATACTCGAAATGGCTGTGTTTACTGGCATCCCACTTCTGCATATATTGCCCCGCCACATAGACTTTCAGGGCCTCCTGCGAGGCCTTCAATGCTTGTTTCTACCTCTCGTCCAATTTCCCTTCCTGTAAAACACTCTGCAGTTCTCCAATCCTCTTCTCCATACTAGTAATCTCAGTCCTCTTTTTATTCTGACAATACGTCACACTAGTAACCTGACCTCTCAGGAATGCTTTGTAAGCATCCCACACTATAAGAGTACTAGTTGTTCCAATATTCTCATCAAAAAAAGTCTTAGAGCAGCTTTTCAATCGCATCTTCCATATTGAGTACCCTCCTATCCATTTCCTTCCTTACCTGTCTAGCTACCTTTAATTCCAGGTATAATATTGCATGATCTGAAATGTGTATAGGGCGATGCTCTACACACTGCATATTTCCTACTTCTGTCATACCTAATAAAAAGAAATATAATATCTAGAGAAATGCTCATATTTTTTGGAATGGAAAGAAAACCCTCTTGCGTCACTTGACCATCACACAACACCAGCTCTTTGATCAAAAAGGAACATGATTTTGCCGAGTGGACCTGAGAAAGAGCCGCTGACCCTGGCAATCTGTTATCCATAAGGGTATTACAATCTCCCCCTATCACTATAGTGGAGCTATAGTCCAATAAAATCATGAAGAGCTCTTTTAAGGGGGCTGGATTTGGGCCATAGAAACCAGCACAGACTGTCCTTACATCCTGCACGCTCAATTTCACCACAACTCATCTCCCCTTTACATCCATCCGGTTATCCTCAATTTCTGTATCTGACCCTTGCCTCATCCAGATCGCCGTTCCTTTGGTGCAGCATTCCTAATCAGTTGCTACCATCTGCATCACCCATCGCGTTTTACTAAAATACACCATACACTCCTTCACGAGATGGGTCTCCTGCAGGATGATTATTGCTGCACCACACTGCACTGCACTTACTCCACAACTTTCCCTATATCTGCAATGGACTACTTGGTGGCACACAAAACGGTAAATGTAGGACCTTTTTTCTTTTTCTACCCTCATGCTCACCACCCGGGCACCCCTACACTCACCCCCTCCCCTCTCCTCATGGTCCCTCACCCTGGGAAACCCTCCCTCTATTTTCCTTGACATTATCTAAATGTCATAAATACGAGCTGTTATCCTGCAGGCCCAACATACCACTTGCTCCTCTCCTCATAGCATTCCAACACCATATTACACTTTCTCAATTTTAATTGTCAGGATAAACTGATCTACCTCCTCTGGATCTCTGAAATTATGCATTTAAGTCTTGTACATTACTTTCAGCAGTGCAGGGAATCTAAAATTATCTCTCACCCCCAACTCTCTTAATTCCTCCATTCGTTTGCCCAGTTCTCATTGCCTGTCTTGTGTCTGTCTAGATAGGGAAGAATATACACTGAAACTAGATCTTCTCCTTTACACCATAGGTCAGAAAATTCACCAAAATCTTTCTAGGTTTTCTTCACCCTTGGTCAACTAAAAGGAATCACGATGTACTCTATGAATTTCTTGGGAGAGATCAATATCTAAATGCCCAGGTAGAACTGTGCATTTTTTTTTAAATATATATTTTTTTAATTTATAAACAACAGTAAACAAGTGAGCAATTGAGCAATGCACCAGCCAAGTGGGTGCTGTGTATCCATAAATATCCATACACTCTGGTTATGTTCGACATCTCTTTTGGTGTAATGTAGAAGGTCCTACCTCTAGGTCCATTTCTCTCGTGGTCTCCCCTCTCACTGTACTTTTTAAAAGATTCACTACAAAAACATTTAAATCTCCCCCTTCCACATCTTCCGTTACACTGAGGATTCATATATTATTGCTCTTCACATTATTCTCTAAACTTTCCATCTTCTCTAGGACCTGTTTTTGTTTCAAACTCACAATCTCTGTTGAATTCACCTTGGTTATCTTGCTGAGCACCTAAACTTCTTTCTCTAGCACCTCAGTTCATTAAGCCAGGCTATCCAACTTTCTTTCAGGTGCCTCACAGGTCTCCTGTATCCCCTTCTAATTAGCTACTGAGATCTCAACACCCTTTTTCATCTCCAGGGAGATATTCAGCAAAATTCTACACATTCCGACCCCACTACTGTCATCAACCCCTAGCTTCTCCTAGGAATCATGCACTTTCCCACTCCTAAACCCCCATTATGATCCTTCAGTCCCTCTCGTTCTTCTCACTCCTCCCCATCAAGACATAAAGCTTCATATCTGTTGGCAGTGAATATGCTCCCACTGCTGGCCTGTACAACCTCCTTGCTGTTTGTCCTAGGGCTGCTTTTCTGTTTTGCACTGCCATCTCCTCCACAACATCTAGCAAACTCTCTATCTCCGGCTCCAAGACCATATCTGTCGCCCTATCTTATCGCATTTTCGCCATACCTAAACTGCCAAGCCCTCTATTTTCCTGTTTCCCTGATTTTTGGTCTGTATTAACCTTAACAAAAGGATCTGAGAGAAGGAGTCATCTTCAAAGGGGAACTGACTCCTTTCTTCCTCTGGGCCAGTTCATTCTTTACAGGTGGTAGTTTCCTGTTGGTTATTTTAATTATTTTTGCCAGCTTCTCCTTTAGTTCTATCAGTCTCACCACTTAAGCTAGCTGGCTGAACCCCCACTCCCTGTTGATATTTTTTCAGTGTCCTCCAACACTTCTAGTACTTTTCTGGAGTACAGGCAGTACCTACTGACCCCAAAATGGCACACCACTTGATTTGGGAGCTTGACTGCAGCATTATCCACCTGAAATATATTTCTCTAAGCACTCTTATTCTCTTTTGCCCGCCTCTCCGCTCCTAAAACTGTTCTGGCAACTCTCTCCTCAGACCCCCGTCCCCACAACAGCGCTCTCCTGCATCCGACCCGCCTGAGCTCCCGTGCTGCCAGGGACTAACAACCATATTTCCCTCCACACATATCCATGTAAAGTAAAGCAGTCCTTCCGCCTACTATTCCCTCCCTAACCCACAGATCCCTTCCACTGGACTCCGCCGGAGCATGCGTAGTGCACAGCCTCTTTCCACGACCCACAGTTAGGCTCTCGACAAGTGCTTCAGCAGACCACCATGTTTCCAGGAAACCTCATATTTTCACAGAGCTGATGATATTTTGGTCTCATTCACACGATAAGTGCAAACCATACCAAGCCACAGTCACATTTGCATTAGACTGCCTGAGAGACAACCCACCTCAGAAGACGCCCGGCAGCAAGCCATGAATTGGAGCCCCTACCTACGAAGTAATTAGAGAAGTCCCCCTTACCTTAATTGGCAGTGGTACTAACCATGACCAACTGAAGCACAACAATACCTGAAAGAAGCACAGGTTAAGTCTTTGGAGGACTCTGTTTATTATTTGACAGCCGTAGAAAATGGGCCTTTTGCACACCACATAAGCCACATTCCATGAAGAAATAGTTTAGTGCTTGAGCATTTTGTGACAACCTGGAAACTATTCCTTGGTTCTGGTAAGTTCAAACATAGCAGATACTTAAGGAGACACCAAGTTCCAGGAGGACTACATTATGTAGTAACTTCTGGAATCTACCTGAAAAACCTACTTGCTGCTGGTGCCAAAACCTGCAAAGGAGCATGTCCCTATGTCTTGGGAGCCAAAAGGAAGGGCCACAGGTATTATGCGATATTGCGGCTGCACTGTTTCCATATAATTATGGATCTGCTGCATAATTTGCAGATTCTAACAAAACAATTGTTTCTAGCTCAAACAGATCAAAAGTTAATAAAAACGCTAAAACATGTTGCCGCACAGTGAAAGTCCCTTTGCAAGGGTAAGTGGTCATCTTTCTGCTGCCTACTAGTATATTAGGGTGTCAAACTATTGCTAATGAATTGAAACTTTTGCCTAGATAGGGTAAACGTTTAAATATGTCAAAAAATGTGGTTGTACTATCACAAAATATGCAGCATTATGCTATTTAATTTGTCTTTTCTTGTGCATAAATTAGTTCACCTAGGCCGTATATTTTGGTCCTCTCCAGACGCAGGATTCCAGAGTCCTGTAAATAGGGTAGGTGCTGGGATTTTAATACTACAAGGCATATTCACTAACTTCTCAGAAGAAAATTCAGGTTAAATAATGGTAAATCCCAGTTATGTTGTTGGCATGATTAACAAAGGTATTTGTGTATCCAAATGCATTCCTAAATCTATAAATTGTATAATACAAATATGAAAACAGAATGCTGCAGAAACTGCTATAGGTAACAAACCTGTTGGACAAGTTACTTACCTTCGGTAATGGCTTATATGGTAGAGACATGATCTAGCCACAGATTCCTTACCTTTAAATTTCCCAGGTATCAGACTGGATCCGGAAGATTTTTCTTCGAGCATACCCATGCGCGCCAGCAGGTGGCGTTGACCCACTCCACGTTGCGTTGCGTCGCCATCCGTGCCGGAAGTGACATCCGCATCACCTACATAGGTGCCATCAGGGCGCGCTTACATCCGTTACTTTTCACAACTTTCCACGCCAGAAACGCAGAGCCATGAAGAGTACGGACATTGGGGAGAGTTTAAGAAACTAGGGCCCTGAAAAGGAACAGCCCTGATCTTGGAAACATGTACGCAGCGTGGGGGGGATAGGTGGGCTGGTAAGGAACCTGCAGTTTGATCATGTCTCTACCAGATAAGGTGTTACCAAAGAGGGACTGAGTACAAATTTACACTAGGAAGTCCTGCAGGACTAAGCAGCCAAAATGGCCATCGATGTGGACTTCACTGCCCAGGCAGTAATGTATGGTGATGCTTATGTTGCTGCCTGACAGATGTCCAGGACGAAGACTCCACGTTGCAAAGCTGTGGTAGCAGCCATAGCACTGGTGGAATGAGCCCTTAAGCCTTTAGGAGGCTGCCTCTTGGACAGAGCATAGCACAATTTGATGCAGAGGACGACACACCAGGAGATGGCCCTCTTCTGCACCGCACAACCTTTCTTCGCACCAACGCACCCCACGAAGAGTTGGTCGTCCACCCGGAATTCTTTTGTGCTGGAGTAGTTCCTCTTCTTTGGAGGGATGCGGAGGAGCGTAGCAAGTGGGCAAGGTGAAAGATTTCCCCACATGAAATAGTCACCACTTTCGGAAGGAAAGAGGCCCTAGTGAGAAGCACCAATTTGTCAGGGAATATCGTGAAATAGGGAGGTTTGGACGATAGAGCCTGCAGCTCGCTCACCCTCCTGGCAGATGTAATTGCCACTAAGAAGGCTGTTTTGATGGTGAGCAGCCGGAGGGGGCAATTATGCAGAGACTCGAAAGGAGCACACATTAGGAAAGTGAGAACCAAATTAAGGTCCCACTGAGGCATAATGAAAGGGGCAGGGGGGAACATAATTACAAGGACTTTAAGGAATCTATGTACAATCGGTACAGGGGGGTTGGTTTTGCAGCCTCAGGGAGGCAGACAAAGCCGAAAGATACTCTTTTAAGGTGCCCAGAGCAGAGCCCTGTTGGGCAAGGGACAAAATAAAAAGCAAAATATCAGAAAGTGAAGCAAAAAGAGGGTCAATAGACTATTCTGTACAATATTAGACAAATTTGTTCTATTGGCAGGCGTATAAGGTCTTAGTGGAGGGACGCCTGGCTGCCAAAATAACATTGCAAACCACGGGAGAAAGGTCAAAAGCTCGAAAGCTATCAACTGCTGCCGCTCAATGTACATGCAAGAAGGCAAAGAGTTGACAGGCAGAAGATCCTCCCGAAGGGGCAGCCTGAGCGGAGATTCGATGCTCATGTTCAGAAGCTCTGGATACCAAACTCTCCGTGCCTAGTTCACAGCCACAAGAATTACTTTGGCCTGGTCGTTACTGATCTTCAGAACTCTGGGCAGGAGTGGTATGGGCAGAAAGGTGTACAGGATTGAAGGAAGAAAGGCTTTCAATGCTAAACTAATCACTCGAGCTCCAACAATTTGATGTGGAGTCCGGATTCCGCCAGAGACCAGAGTCCTCTGATCTCCACCTCTCCCAGATCGCCGTCCCTTCCCCAGAGAGATGCATCTGTCATCATTGTGTGGTCTTGTTGGGTAAGGGAGAGGGGTCTGCCTCTGACCCAATTGTGGTTCATTAGCCACCACTGCAGGTCTCAAGCAGTGCCCTCCGAAAATCTGGACCATGTCGGAGAGATTCCCCCAATGCTGCACCCATTGAAACTTCAAGTTCCACTGCAGAGCCGTATATGCCATCTGGTATGTATCACTAGCAGGAGGCGATAAGGCCCAGGAGCCTCAGAGTCATTCTCACTGAAATTCAGGGTAGAGGCTGAAACATCGGTATCGTAGCCTGAATATCCTGGACTCGCTGCTCTAGAGGATAGACCAGAAACTGCACTATGTCCAGAACAGCTGCGATGAAGGGGAGCGACTAAGAGGGAGTCAGGTGTGGCATGTTGATAGAGAACGCCAGCGGGAGGTCTGCCGCATTCTGGAGGTGGGAGATGACAGTTTATGGTCAGCCCGCCTTCAACAGCCAGTTGTCGAGACAGGGGAAGATTGGCACCCCTGATCTGCGCAGATGAGCTACGACCACCGCCATCACCTTGGTGAACACCCGAGGGCCGCTGGTAAGGCCAATGGTTGGAAGAGATACATAACATTGTTGCAAGGCCTCAGAGGAATAGCTGCTGGTAGGTTGGTCCCACAGCACTTCACCGGAGCTGCCCCTTGCCCTCTATTCAAATGCCTGTGGTCACCATTTCAAGATCCTCCTAATTAGTAAAGCCCTTCGCTAAGATGGTGGTCTCGGCGAAATAGAAATTGTAAAAGGACTATTTTTCTGCAGTCCCATTGAAATAGAAATTGTAAAAGAACTATTTTTCTGCAGTCCCATTGAAATAGAAATTGTAAAAGGACTATTTTTCTGCAGTCCCATTGAAATAGAAATTGTAAAAGGACTATTTTTCTGCAGTCCCATTCTAAGAGAAGTAGGACTCTGGTTTCCTAGAGCTCTATTTGAAAGTAAAGAAGGACTTCCAACAACTCAAGTCTGGAACCTCGCTGTCACAAAAGCGGCCATCTTGGAAGAATTCTGATGACACTGACTTTCCCACACATTTACTTTCGCGCTATCAGTGCAGTCTTTACGCTTTTGTATTTGATCGGACAAATCATTATTCTACAATAGGATCTACTCCTCTTCTGTCACTAGATCATTTCGTATTACGGCCCAGAATCTGCCTATCGTAACATCCTCACAATTTGATTTCCAGTCTATTTCTTTCTCTTCCCTCTCCACCCCAGTCACTACCCCCCTCATCTCCATGCTCAGTCAGGCGCCTGGTTAGTCTCGTGCTTCCTCATCCTATCTTCTCAGAACCTTTAGGGCCACCCCTCGCTCATTCTCCTGTTACCTTTTGGCTCCACCCTGAACCGTCAACTTGCGCTCCATCTTTATGTAACATGTTTCTTAGGACACTCCACTCACTATTAACTTATCGGTGACACTTTATATGTCCACCTTCCTCCAGCTTCACCTAGTTCACTATGGATACTAATTTATCCAGAGCCATATTTACTCACTTGGAGCCTTCAGTCCTCAATGCTTATAAAATAATATATCCTCCCAACTTGTCTAAGAACGCATCTAAAAACTTTAAATATAGACTCCTTAAATTCCACCCAGAAACCCTTATCTCGGATCCTTTATTCTGCATAAAAAGAGGAGCTTTAATCTGTGATCTAGTTAGAAATGGGGGTCTCTAGTTGACAGAGGTAGGTACCTTTGTCCAAATAGGGACCCTTGCTTCTAGTCAGGGTAAGAGTGATACACTTCTGAAATAACCCCTGCTCACCCCCTTGGTAGCTTGGCACGAGCAGGCAGGCTTATCTCAGAGGCAGTGTGTAAAGCATTTGTGAACACATACAGTAATATAGTGAAAACACTACAAATGGACACCACACCAATTTAGCAAAATAAGTAATCTTTATCTAAACCAAACAAGAACAAACGACAAAAATCGACAATACAGTAATAACAATATGACTTTCAAATGGTAGAAATAGTTAAGTTCAAAGCAAATTGCAGATGCAACACTTTTCACACAAAGTGCCTTAGATGCGTCGCGCACACAAACAAAAAGGGTCGCAGGGAAGGTGATGCGTCAGTTCCTTACACTCAGGGAAGGTGATGCGTCGGTTCCTTGCTAAGGGGGAGGTGATGCGTCGGTTCCTTACTGCTGCGCAGGGGAGGTGATGCGTCAGTTCATTACCGGAGAGGAGGTGATGCGTTTGTTTCTTATTGCGTGGGGAGGTGATGTGTCGGTTTCTTACTGCGTCCCCCAACGATGCAACAGACTTGGTGCCTCGATGCGACAATCCGGGACGATGCGTGGGTTCTTACAGCAGCACAGCAGGCCTTGCGTCGGAATCGGTGCTGTGATCTCGGACTTCGGTGATCGCTGCACTCGATGCGGCATGCGGCGATTTCTCGAGCCGCGGGCAGGCGCTCCGACAATTTCTTCGGTGATGCGTCGAAAACAGGTGCAGATGCGTCACGATTCTCGAAGTTGCGTTACTTTTCCAGCTCCCAGTGGAAAAACTGCCTCCAGAGGTCCAAAACAACAGCAGGCACTTCTTAGCAGGTCAGAACTCCCAGCAAGGAAGTTCAGGGGAGCTGGTGGTGAAGTCTTTGTGTCCCTGAGACTTCAGAACAGGAGGCAAGCTCAGTTTCAAGCCCTTGGAGATATTCCTCAAGCAGGGGACACAGCAAACCGTAAAGTCCTTTTCCCTTTGCTTGGCAGAAAGTAGCCACTGCAGGCCAACCCCAGACAGCAAACAGCACAGGGGCAGTATTCCTATTCAGTTTCTCCAGCTCTTCTCTTTGGCAAAGGTTCCTCTTGATTTCCCAGAAGTGATCTAAAAGTCTGGCCCCTCTTTTTATACAGTAAATCTCTTTGTTCTCTCCTGGCCCAGGGCTCTGAGCCCAGTCCAAACAAGTTCTGGGGGCACTTTGCAAGTGCACAACAACCTCCATTGTCAGAGTGAGCCCTGGCTCCAAACACACCACAGGGGGGCGGATCCATCATTGTGGATGGCAGGCACAGCCCTATTCAGGTGCAGGTGCTACTCCTCCCACCACTCCAAATGCAGACCAGGCCTATTCAGCCTAGCGCTGACTCATCTAGACTCTCTGCAGCCCTTGCACATCCCCAGCCCCTCTCACTCCAAAGCCAGACAGTCAATACTCATTCTAGCAGAGGCACACTGGATGGCTAAGCAAGAAAATACCTACTTTCTAAAAGTGGTATTTTCAAACACAGAATGTAAAAATCACCCTCATTAACAGATGCATTTTAACATCCTGAGTTCAGGCATACTAAACTTTATTTTCCTACCTAGTTCCCAGGGGTAGTTAGGCTTATAAGATGTTATAAGCAAACTCCACATTCTATTGTATGGGAACAGATAGCCTTGCAATAGTGAAAAACGAAATTGGCAGTATTTCACTATCAGGACATGCCACACACACCAGGGCATGTCCTACCTTTCACATACACTACACCCTTCCCACAGGGGTACCTTGGGCCTACCTTAGGGGTGACTAACATGTAAGAAAAGGGAAGGTTAGGGCCTGGCAAGTGGGTGCACTTGCCAAGTCGACATGGCAGTATTAGACTGCACACAGGCACTGGAATGGCAGGCCTGAGTTACATTTACAGGCTGCTTATGTGGGTGGCACAACCAGTGCTGCAGGCCCACTAGCAGCATTTGATTTACAGGTCCTGGGCACACACAGTGCACTGTACTAGTAAATCAAATCAGCCAATTATGGAAACACCAATCCATACATAAAATTTACAGGGAGAACATATGCACTTTAGCACTGATCAGCAGTGATAAAGTGGCCAGAGTCATAAAACCAACAGAAACAGGTCAGAAACAGAAGGCCACAAAGCAAAAAATCTGAGAATAAACCTGCTGTAAAAGCCAGGTCTAACAGATCTTATCATCTATACAAAAAGACGTGCCCAATGGAGGAACGCTCTATATTCCTTACTCGTTATCACCACATCCAGAAAATCTCCCCATGGTCGAAGAATCACGGTTGCCCACTCACCTATTTATAAGTTTGAAGCTACCATCTCACTTTACAATAATGGAACTATCCTTATCCAATCCTCTGTACAAAACCTCGAAATGTTCGGAGATTTTTTCCCCACCATCAAAAACTCGGTGCCCAACACAAAATCTACCCCCTCCCTAAACCATCCTAGCCCCTCGGCCAATCCCATGGTTCCTCACCCCATGTCGACTCCCAACCAAGATGGCTTTTTTGACCCTTCCCTCTCCATCCCCTCCAATGATATCTGCATACTCAATACTAACCCATCACCGCCACCTACTGGGTCCGAGCCCCTCCCCATCATGCGCCAAACCAGTCTTCTCACCCACCGCTCTCCCAGAGTAGCCAGCCCTGAGGTACACACCTTCAATAGTCACATAATCACTCCCTCCTTACCCTTGACCAATTACAACACTATTGTTGATTCTACCAACATGCCCAAAACCCTCCCCATAGATTAATCGTCCTCACAGCCTGATACAGAACTTCCAACCCCGGCTAACAATCAGACCCCTATCACTCCAGAGTCATCATGTAGCCACTTACTGTGCCCCCCACTATTGCCCGTTAAAACTCGCTCCACTCATAACCCTTCCTCGCCCCAGATGGCTCTTACTGGCCAACCTCTTTCCAGAAGTATCCCCTTGAACACCCCCCCCCACACACAACTCAAGGCCTCAAGTTTCGAATCCCAACACCAACTCCTCACTTGGATCCAAGCTGGATGAGATCACCCTTGCCATCCAACAACTCAAGTCTGATGTCCAGAGAATTTTACTCCTCACCTCTGAATGGGCAAAAAAGGGACTAAGCAATTCTTCGATACAAACATTCATAATCACGCCTTTCCCACATACCACTGCACCAGGCTTCGATCACGTCATCCATTCTCAATGCTCTCTCCAAATCTTAACCCCCCCCTCACTTCAAATGGAAAACATTACCCCTCCCCAATGACCCAACCCGACCCATTAGACTAAATGATTCTCTGACTGACAAGGATATTTTCACACTCCTATGATACAACATACGCCGACAATACACTCAATAACTGTCAAATCGAGACAATTCAAGCTGACCTGCACAGAGAACCCAGGACTAATCCCAGAGCCTTAAATAAAAACAACCTCACACAAGTCACCACCTCACACAAGTCTCATGCCAACGCCAACTCAAAGCTTAAATGCATCCTTCTCAATTGCAGATCTGCTGTAAAACATACAGCAGATATCGCTGCCCTCATCCTCAACCATGAGCCGTATCTCTTAATGCTGACCAAAACCTGGCTAAATGTCTCCTCTGCTCCTATCCTTGGCATACTAGTCCCTTCTAGTTATGACATTACTAGGTTAGATAGATCTAGTGGGCAATGGGGAGGTATTGCCGGCATTTACAGTAGCAATCTTGAGGTCAAACAACTTCATTCTGCTGCTCTCCCAGTGTGTGAATATCTATGCATTGAGGTATCAGGCAAGTCTGCAAACTCCACCTGTTCTACCATCCCCCAAGGGACAACCTTTCCTTCATCGAACAGATTATGGAAATTATCTCAACTAACGGAGATCATCAAGGCACTCAGATCTTCCTTGGAGATTTTAACCTCCACTGGAATGACATGAATGACCTTTCCGTAAATAGTCTCAAATCTTTCCTGAGAGAATTCGATCTAACCCAGATATGTGACAGCCCTACGCACGTCAAGGGAGCAACCTTAGACCTAATCATTGGCAATCCGAAATCCGTTCAACTTGACTCTATCGTCCCTTGCGACTGGACAGACCACCACTGCATCACCTTCCTCATCTCAGAATCTATTAGTACTAGTAAAATTCAACCAAAAAAAAACAAACATTGGCAAAGAACACTGCGAAACATTAACCTGGATGCTTTGACAACCCTCAGTAATTACATTCCCCCCGGAGGCTATGTCCGATGTCCACGACCTCACTGAACACTACAAGCAGTACGTGACAAGCATTCTAGACACGATCGCTCCTTTACAGCTAAAGAGAATACCTTCCAAAGTCTCCAAACCTTGGTACAACGGCAGTCTAAACGCTGAGAGAAGGAACCTGAGACAAGCGGAAAGATGGAGTAGTTTCTTACCTGTAACTCCAGTTCTCTTGTAGGGGTATTTCCGTGATAGTCATAATCATGTGAATAGTCCCGCCCATGTGCGTGGACCACCGAGCACTTCATTAGATATATCTTCTTAAATTGTCATCTTCTGCCTTTCTTCAGGAAGGCCTGCATAGACACTTAAGAGATAAAGAGACAATAATGCAGCCTAACTAACTAGGCTACACTAGCCATTACTTCATCTTGAAGTGAAAAAAGATAGCCAGTTAACTTTTAAATTTAGCAATTTTACTGAGTTTCAACACATAGAAAACTCCCCTTCACAAAACTCCTTTTTTCGTGATAGAGATGAAAGGGTTGGACAGAGAAGCCCCCATAGGCTGCCATTATGTGTCTGCAAATGAATACCGTGCCTTTAAGAGTCTCCAGAGACCCCCGGTGTTAGAAATGGGGGTCTCTAGTTGGCAATGGCTGGCCACTGTCCAAGTAGGGACCCTTCTTCCTAAGTCAGAGTGAGAGGGCTACCCTCTTTAATACCCCTGCTCAACCCTGTGGTAACGTAGCACGAGCAGGTAGGCTTATCTCAGAGGCAGGGTGTGAAGCATTTATGACCATACACAGTAACACAGTGAGGAACACTACAAAGGGACACCACACAAGTAGTTATAAAAAAATAAGTATCTTTATATAAAGGCAGATTTATCACAAGACCAATAACTGTAAAAGCCACAATACTGTCAAAAATAGGATAGCTGTTGAAGGACTGTCAAAGATAGTTCAAAGGTTGCAAGAGTAAGGTTCAAATTCAAAGCAGGGGTCTCTGCGCCCCTTTCTCGTTCAGAGGTTGCAAAAATAAGGTTCAAATTCAAGGCAGTGGTCTCTGCGACCCTTTCTCTCATAAGACTATCAAAAATAGGATGGCTGTTGAAGGACTGTCAAAAAATAGTTCAAAGGTTGCAAAAATAAGGTTCAAATTCAAGGCAGTGGTCTCTGCGACCCTTTCTCTCACAAAGTACCTGGGTTTAGTAGCAAAACCAACAAAATGTCGCAAAGAAGTGGTAGCGATGATTTTCCTCACGCGAGGCCGGCGATGCGTTAAAATCCTTGCCGCAAGGGAGGATGATGCGCCGATCTGCTGATGCGTGCGGAGACGATGCGACCAACTTCTGCACGCTAGGCCGCCGATGCGCTGAGACCTTTGCCGCGAGGGCGATGTGACGATCCTGTTGCGTGTGCGGAGACGATGCGACAAACTTCTGCACGCTAGGCCGCCGATGCGATGACTTTCTTGCCGCGAGGGAGAAGTCGAAGCGACAAGCCTGTTGCGTTGTGCGATCGTGTTGCGATGCGAAGAAATGGCGCTCCGCGAGGAGCGACGAAATCCGGTGCGATGCGATGAAAATGGCGGACGCATGGCGTCCGCAATGCGATGTCTTGGAGCAATGATTCTGTAGGGGTTGCAAGCGCTCGGCGACAGCCGCGCGATGATTTTTCCAGCGCGTCTCGGCTGCAGCGGCTCGCAAAGGGGCGTTAGCGATGGTTTCGTGTTGCGAGCACTCAGCGGCAGCAGCGCGATGATTTTTCCAGCGCTCTCGACTGCAGCGGCTCGCAAGCGTGCGTTAGCGGCGATTTCCAGCACTCTTTTCTCTGAAGCAAACTAGAGGCCCTGGAACTCACAGGAGCCTCATCAGCAGATAGCAATCCTCGCAGGGAGGAAGCAGGAGGTTGGTGGTGGAGTCTGATGTGCCTGAGACTCCAGCAGGAGGCTAGCTCTTCTCCTAGCCCTTGGGTAATTGCTGTAACAAAAATAAAGTTCTCTCAAAAGTCCTTTTCTCTCTTCTTCAAGGTCCAGTGGTCACTGCTGCAGGCCAGTGCAAGAAACAACACACAAGCACAAGGACAGTCACTTCCTGCAGATTCCTCCAGTGGCACGGACAGAGTTTCCTCTCCAGATCCAAAAGCAATACAAAAGTAGGGGTTTGAGCACAGATATTTATACCCCAAAAGCCTTTGATCCTTGAAGCTACCAGTCCCTGAACCTAGCCAGAACCAGTTCTGCTCAGGCCTGGAGCACTTTGTTTACCAGGCTGCATCCTTCCTTTCCAGAAAGAGGGGGTCTGCTAGCAGACACACAGTGGGAGGTGGAGCCAGCATTCACCGTGCCAGGCACAGCCCTATTCAGATCAAAGAGCCACCCCTCCCCACACTCTAAATGCAGATCTCTCTATTCAACCCAGGTCTGACTCAGCCTGCCCTGCCCCTCTAAAACCAGACACCCAATACACATAACAGCAGAGCACACTGGAAGGCTTAGGCAAGAAAATACCTACTTTCTAAAAGTGGTATTTTCAAACACAGAAATATAAAAATAAACTTCACTAAAAGATGTATTTTAATATTCTGAGCTCAGGCATACTAAATTCGTTTTTCTACCATGTTCCTGGGGCCAGTTAGGACTATAGAATGTAATAGTCAAACTGCCCATTCTAGCCTATGAGGAACAGGTAGCCTTACAGTAGTGAAAAACGAAATGGGGTGTAATTCACTACCAGGACATGCTACACACACCAAGGCATGTCCTACCTTACACATACAATGCACCCTACCATAGGGGTGACTTACAGGATGCCAAGGGAAGGTTCAGGGGCTGGGAAGTGGGTGCACTTCACAGCCAAGATGGCAGTTCTGGACTGCACACAGACACTGCAGTGGCAGGTCTGAGACACACTTTACAAGCTGCTTCTGTGGGTGGCGCAAACCAGCGCTGCATGCCCACCAGCAGCATTTGGTTTACCAGCCCTGGGCACACACAGGCCACACTACTAGGGACTAACCGGTAAACCAAATAAGCCAATCAGGGATATACCAATTCACATAGACATATTTACAAAGGGAGAGCATATGCACTTTAGCACTGAACAGCAGTGGTAAAGTGCCCAGAATCATAAAACCAACAGAAACAGGTCAGCAATAATACAGGAGGCAGGCAAAAAGTTTAGGGGTGACCCTGCAAAAAGGGCCATTTCCAACACAACCCCCTTCCAGCCAAAACGCAGGAGTAGACCAATCACTACTTTGATGGGCTTCCCTGCTTCGAGGCGATAGAACACGGAACTGGCCCGCAACTGCAGGGGCATATGCCAGCTCTACTCCAATCTGAACCCTGGTGGATCCCTCTGTCCACACTCCCAGGGCCCACTAAGATAACCAATGGGGAACTCTGCCCCTCACCTGTGGACACCACCTGTGCAGCACCTAACCTTAACTGGCCCCCAGGTGTGTCCCAACAGATAAACAATAAGCCACAGTAGCCACTGACAGTAGTCAGGGATGAGACCCAGGCCTTATACCTCTCAGGGCTCACTAAGACAACCAATGGGGAACTCTTCCCCTTACCTGTGGACACGACCTGTCCAGCATCTAACCTTAGCTGGCCCCCAGGTGTGTCCCAACAGATAAACAACAAGCCCCAGTAATCACTGACAGTAGTCAGTGATGAAATCCAAGCCCTATACCTCTCAGGGCTCTCAAACTTTTGTGGCATCAGAGAGTGAGGGGCAGTAACCCCAGGTGCCTGGCACCTTTTGTACACTCTCCCTACTGTCAGGTCAGGCAAAGCACCCGGACACTGACCCACCAGCCCTGGGCCTGTACCCAGCGGCTGGGCTAGAGACTGGGGTGGGCTCTCTCACACCCGGTCCTCCTCTTTGGGGCTCGGTACCCTCCCACCTGGAGCGATACCCCCTTTCAGAATTGTCAGGGCACCTGAGGCAGGTGTCCTGCATAATTCGCCCACCAGTTCAGGGGTTCTATCCTGCAACTGGTATCCCAGCATAGGGTCTGTACCCTTAGACTGGGCGGAGGTCAGGGGTGAGGCTGCCCTCTCCCGCCCCCTTTACTGGGGCCCGGCACCCTCCCACCTGGAGAGGTGCCTCCATAACACAAACCGGGAGGGGCACTGTTAGCAGTTGCCCCTTCCTCCAGATCAGGGGACACCCTGAACCTGGCCCCCAACCTAGGGTCTGTACCATTGGGCTGGGCCTGTGCCTGGCAACCCAGGACTTCTGGGGGCGTACACCAATTCCCCCCAAGAAAAATACACTCCTCCACTAGTTCAGGGCCTTGTCCCTGCAACTGATCCATCAACCTGAAAAAACCCTCAGGTGGTACTGGGGCCAGAGGCGAGGACTCCCTCCCTCTGCACCCCCTTCCAGCATACTGCACCCTCCCACCTGGAGTGGTGCTTTTAGAAAAGAAAATGGTCGGGACCCTACTTACAGTTGTCCCTCCCTCCAGGTCAGACAACACCTGGACCTGACTTACCATCCCAGGGACCAACCCCTGTGCTTGAACAACTGCCTGGCCAACCAGGACTTCCTGGGGAGCACACAGGCCCCCTCAAGGGAAACACACCCCTCCACCAGTTCAGGGCCTGGACCCTGCAACTGACCTACCAACCTGAAAAAACCCGCAGGTTGCACCTGGGTCAGAGGCGAGGACTCCCTCCCTCTGCACCCCCTTCCAGCATACTGCACCCTCCCACCTGGAGTAGTGCTCTTAGAAAAAATGGTCGGGACACTGCTTACAGTTGTCCCTCCCTCCAGGGCAGACAACTCCTGGATCTGACTTACCAACCCAGGGACCAACCCCTGTGGCTGAACAACTGCCTGGCCAACCAGGACTGAAGTGGTGTCACCATGGTCACTCCTAGGGGGCTCAGCCCTTCTGACTGGCCCCTGACCCACTGGCTCTTCCACTGGGGACTCCTTCCCCCTTTCATCCCTCAGACTGGACTTCCGTACCCTCCCCCTAGGAGTGGCACTGCCAGGCACAAGAACTGATGGAGGCCTGACTACAGGCACTCCCAGCTCACCTAACACTGGGGTACCCCCACAATGGACGGTCCATCCAGACAGACTAGGCTCCCCACCTGGTGTTCCCTCATGGAACCATCCAGTCCTGGGGACTGAGGCTGGGGCACTTCAGGACCTATCCCAGTCTCACTCCTGCTCCCACGAGACAGGATGTGAGGCCCTACAACCTCCTCACAACAAGGGGACCCAGCTGTAACACTCCTAACCTTTCCCAGCACTCTGGGTTGGAAAACTTCTGAACCACTTCTCTTAGGGTCATTCCCTAATGCCTCTACAGAGCCTCTGGTACTCACCCAGAGGTCTTCCTCCTGTGCAAGTTCCCTAGGATCAGAGAACTCGCACTCTAACACATGTTGGTTTAGCTCTGGAAAATAGGAACTCACAATATGCTCTCCCACAATTGGATTACACAGTTCCACGCAGGTGCTAACCTTTACCTCACAATCCAGTGTCTCACACACGTACCCCACACCACTCTCTTGAAGTGGGCGAGACATTAACTGACTGTCTCTATCACTCAACCCACACTCTTCTGGGTGGTCCTCACACTCATACACAAGGACTTCAACCACGGGGAACCCCTCTCCCTGCACCTCTCATCCAGAGTCGGTAGAGTATCCCTCCTTTCACTAGGACTATGGGCCCCTGCGCTAGTTCCCCAATCCACCTCAGGGACACTGCACACCAATGGAGCTATCTCATATCCTTGAATCCCCTGGTGTAGATCAACCCCCTCCTTCAAGTCAGGTGCTACATCTCTGGGTGGGTGTACTACACTGTCATCACTGTATACTTCAATTTTGCTGCCACCACTGGACCCCACCCTCTCTGGGGAATCCAGACAATTAAAACTGCGCTCCAGGGGTAACCTACCCTCTTGAGCTAACTTCTCCTTTTCTGCTATCTGCGCTAGGTGCGCCTCCTGCTGTGCAATCTCTATTTGGAGCCTCTCCAATTCCAGCTGGTACTCCCTCTCCCTCTGTCGGCCCAACTCCTCTGGGGACCATGAAGGGGATTGGGTGCTACCCTGTGCACTAGATCCAGCAAGGGACTCCCTACCTATGGGACCTTCCCGCCTGTCCACCAACTCCTCTGGGGACCCTGAGGGGAACCTGGCACTACCATAGGCACTAGACTCATCAAGGAACTCCCCACCTATGAGATAATCCATAACACTTTCTTCCTCCTCTTCAGACTCTCCAGAGCCACCCTCAGACCAACTACCCTCTTGGTAGGTGTACTGGGACTCCAAGAATCTCCATCTGTCTTGTTGCCAAAGTCTCAGGGATGTCTGCAGGGATAGCTGAGTCTCCTTCCTACTCACTGCTAAGCCCCTCTCCTCACAGAACCCCCTTAGCTCCTCTAGACTGTAGGTCAACAGATCATCTATATAAAAGGTAGGTCTCATTTCAGCAAGACCCATTGTAGCAATATCTGGCAATATCAATAATAATAAAAGAAAATAGGCTTGCCCGTTGTAACAATCACGGGCAATATCAATACAGATAGAAGAAAACTTCTCAAGAAAATGTATGCGGGTAAAAAATCACCGCCAATATCAATCACAATATAGGATCCAAAAAACTTTCAAAAATGTATGCGGGTACTATCACCGGCAATATCAATAAAAAATAGGTTTGCCCATTGTAACAATCACGGGCAATATCAATAAAAGATAGAAGAAAACTTCTCAAGAAAATGTATGCTGGTAAAAAATCACCGGCAGTATCAATTACAATATAGGATCCAACAATTCTCAAAAATGTATGCGGGTACTATCACCGGCAATATCAATAAAACATAGGCTTGCCCATTGTAACAATCACGGGCAATATCAATAAAAGATAGAAGAAAACTTCTCAAGAAAATGTATGCTGGTAAAAAATCACCGGCAATATCAATTACAATATAGGATCCAACAATTCTCAAAAATGTGCGTGGGTGAAAAATCACCAGCAATATCAATCACAATAGGGGATCAAAAAACTTTCAATAAATGGGCGCGGGTGAAAAATCACCAGCAATATCAATCACAATATAGGATCCCAAAAACTCTCAGAAATGTGCGCGGGTGAAAAATCACCGGCAATATCAATTACAATAGGGGATCAAAAACTTTCAATAAATGGGCACGGGTGAAGAATCACCGGCAATATCAATCACAATATAGGATCCCAAAAACTCTCAGAAAATGTGCGCGGGTGAAAAATCACCGGCAATATCAATCACAATATAGGAGCAAAAAAAAAAAATTCTCAAAGAATGTATGCGGTACGTTATGGTCTGCACTCACTAGTAGTGTACACTATAATTATTGTATGCGATCATAAATGCAAGTCCAGATCCCACCGATGCCACCAATGTTAGAAATGGGGGTCTCTAGTTGGCAATGGCTGGCCACTGTCCAAGTAGGGACCCTTCTTCCTAAGTCAGAGTGAGAGGGCTACCCTCTTTAATACCCCTGCTCAACCCTGTGGTAACATAGCACGAGCAGGTAGGCTTATCTCAGAGGCAGGGTGTGAAGCATTTATGACCATACACAGTAACACAGTGAGGAACACTACAAAGGGACACCACACAAGTAGTTATAAAAAATAAGTATCTTTATATAAAGGCAGATTTATCACAAGACCAATAACTGTAAAAGCCACAATAGTGTCAAAAATAGGATAGCTGTTGAAGGACTGTCAAAGATAGTTCAAAGGTTGCAAGAGTAAGGTTCAAATTCAAAGCAGGGGTCTCTGCGCCCCTTTCTCGTTCAGAGGTTGCAAAAATAAGGTTCAAATTCAAGGCAGTGGTCTCTGCGACCCTTTCTCTCATAAGACTGTCAAAAATAGGATGGCTGTTGAAGGACTGTCAAAAAATAGTTCAAAGGTTGCAAAAATAAGGTTCAAATTCAAGGCAGTGGTCTCTGCGACCCTTTCTCTCACAAAGTACCTGGGTTTAGTAGCAAAACCAACAAAATGTCGCAAAGAAGTGGTAGCGATGATTTTCCTCACGCGAGGCCGGCGATGCGTTAAAATCCTTGCCGCAAGGGAGGATGATGCGCCGATCTGCTGATGCGTGCGGAGACGATGCGACCAACTTCTGCACGCTAGGCCGCCGATGCGCTGAGACCTTTGCCGCGAAGGCGATGCGACGATCCTGTTGCGTGTGCGGAGACGATGCGACAAACTTCTGCACGATAGGCCGCCGATGCGATGACTTTCTTGCCGCGAGGGAGAAGTCGATGCGGCGAGGCCTGTTGCGTTGTGCGATCGTGTTGCGATGCGAAGAAATGGCGCTCCGCGAGGAAGCGGCGAAATCCGGTGCGATGCGATGAAAATGGCGGACGCACGGCGTCCGCAATGCGATGTCTTGGAGCAATGATTCTGTAGGGGTTGCGGCGCTCGGCGACAGCCGCGCGATGATTTTTCCAGCGCGTCTCGGCTGCAGCGGCTCGCAAAGGGGCGTTAGTGATGGTTTCGTGTTGCGAGCACTCAGCGGCAGCAGCGCGATGATTTTTCCAGCGCTCTCGACTGCAGCGGCTCGCAAACGTGTGTTAGCGACGATTTCCAGCACTCTTTTCTCTGAAGCAAACTAGAGGCCCTGGAACTCACAGGAGCCTCATCAGCAGATAGCAATCCTCGCAGGGAGGAAGCAGGAGGTTGGTGGTGGAGTCTGATGTGCCTGAGACTCCAGCAGGAGGCTAGCTCTTTTCCTAGCCCTTGGGTAATTGCTGTAACAAAAATAAAAGTTCTCTCAAAAGTCCTTTTCTCTCTTCTTCAAGGTCCAGTGGTCACTGCTGCAGGCCAGTGCAAGAAACAACACACAAGCACAAGGACAGTCACTTCCTGCAGATTCCTCCAGTGGCACGGACAGAGTTTCCTCTCCAGATCCAAAAGCAATACAAAAGTAGGGGGTTTGAGCACAGATATTTATACCCCAAAAGCCTTTGATCCTTGAAGCTACCAGTCCCTGAACCTAGCCAGAACCAGTTCTGCTCAGGCCTGGAGCACTTTGTTTACCAGGCTGCATCCTTCCTTTCAGAAAGAGGGGTCTGCTAGCAGACACACAGTGGGAGGTGGAGCCAGCATTCACCGTGCCAGGCACAGCCCTATTCAGATCAAAGAGCCACCCCTCCCCACACTCTAAATGCAGATCTCTCTATTCAACCCAGGTCTGACTCAGCCTGCCCTGCCCCTCTAAAACCAGACACCCAATACACATAACAGCAGAGCACACTGGAAGGCTTAGGCAAGAAAATACCTACTTTCTAAAAGTGGTATTTTCAAACACAGAATATAAAAATAAACTTCACTAAAAGATGTATTTTAATATTCTGAGCTCAGGCATACTAAATTCGTTTTTCTACCATGTTCCTGGGGCCAGTTAGGACTATAGAATGTAATAGTCAAACTGCCCATTCTAGCCTATGAGGAACAGGTAGCCTTACAGTAGTAAAAAACGAAATGGGGTGTAATTCACTACCAGGACATGCTACACACACCAAGGCATGTCCTACCTTACACATACAATGCACCCTACCATAGGGGTGACTTACAGGATGCCAAGGGAAGGTTCAGGGGCTGGGAAGTGGGTGCACTTCACAGCCAAGATGGCAGTTCTGGACTGCACACAGACACTGCAGTGGCAGGTCTGAGACACACTTTACAAGCTGCTTCTGTGGGTGGCGCAAACCAGCGCTGCATGCCCACCAGCAGCATTTGGTTTACCAGCCCTGGGCACACACAGGCCACACTACTAGGGACTAACAGGTAAACCAAATAAGCCAATCAGGGATATACCAATTCACATAGACATATTTACAAAGGGAGAGCATATGCACTTTAGCACTGAACAGCAGTGGTAAAGTGCCCAGAGTCATAAAACCAACAGAAACAGGTCAGCAATAATACAGGAGGCAGGCAAAAAGTTTAGGGGTGACCCTGCAAAAAGGGCCATTTCCAACACCCGGTATCCCATGATGCACAGCCAGAGGCAGTTACTTTCAGTTCTTTTTGAAGGCGTAGAGTAGCAATGCCTGCTGAGTCCTGGGTACGTCTGTTTCTGCCACCGGGGATGCGGGCGGGTTGCTTATGACTATCACGGAAATACCCCTACAAGAGAACTGGAGTTACAGGTAAGAAACTACTCCTTCTCTTGTAGGGGATTTCCGTGTATAGTCATAATCATGTGAATAGATTAGCAAGCCCATCCCAAAAACCCAACTCCCCAGCGGTGGAAGAAACAGAGAATAACCTCACTATTGTGCAAATAGATTCCGAAGTGAAGCCTGCCCAACCTGAGCATCTGCCCTAGCATCAGTGTCTAGGCAGTAGTGCTTAGTAAATGTATGGACGGACTTCCAAGTGGCAGCCTTACAGATTTCCGAAATAGGTACGTTACGAAGCAAAGCCGCTGTAGCAGCTTTACCTCTGGTAGAGTGAGCCCTAGGCTTACTAACAAGAGTCTTGTTGGCTTTCTGGTAACACAGCTGAATACAGGAAACAATCCACCTAGAAATGGACTGTTTGGAGGTAGCTAGGCCAGTCCGGACCGAGCCATAGTTTACAAATAACTGGTCTGATCTACGAATATCCTTAGTCTTGTCCAAATAGAACTTCAAGACCCTCCTGATATCAAGAGAATGAAGCGACCTCTCAGCAGGAGGAGAGGGATTCGGAAAAAAATGTAGGCAATGTAATAGTTTGGTTCACATGAAACTCTGAAACTACTTTAGGGAGGAACTTAGGCTGAGTCCTCATAACTACCTTAGAGGAATGAAAAACTGTATATGGCTCTTGACAACAGAGTGCCTGGAGTTCGCTAACCCTGCGGGCAGAAGTTATGGCCACAAGGAAAGCCGTCTTCCAAGAAAGATGCTGAATGGGTTCAAACGGTTCCCTCATCAGTCGAGAAAGAACCACATTGAGCTCCCAAGGAGACGAAGGACGCCTAATGGGAGGAAACACTTTTTTCAATCCTTCAAGAAAATCTCTGATGACTGGGATTTTAAAAAAGGAAGTTTGTGAAGGACATTTCCTATAAGCAGTTAAAGCTGCCAGGTGAACTTGAATCGAATGAAACTGAAGGCCAGATTGAGCTAAGTGTAGCAAGTAAGGAAGGATGACATCTTCCTTGCAGGAGGTAGGATCCACATTCTCAGACGCACACCAGATGCAAAATCTCTTCCATTTATATGCATAGGAAGTGCGTGTAGATGGTCGTTTGGCCTCCTTCAATATCTCCATGCAGTCCCGAGGGAGATTCAAATGTCTGTACTGTACTAACTCAGGAGCCATGCCGCCAAATTCAACGACGAGAGGTTGGGGTGCACCACCTGTCCGCCGAACTACGTTAGAAGGTCCGGCCGGCATGGAAGACGGAGATGTGGCAGGAGAGACCGGTGGAGTAGGTCTGTGAACCACTCTGGAGCAATGAGGATCATCTTGGCCCGTGATTGTGAGAGCTTGATCAGCACTGTCGGGATCAGGGGAATTGGAGGAAAAGCCTAGAGAAAGCCGCCTGACCAGTTGATCCAGAGTGCATTCCCCAGAGTCCCCGGTTGGTAAAACCTGGAGGCGAAGTCGTGGCATTTGCTGTTTTCCGCGGTAGCAAACAGATCGACCTCTGGAGTACCCCATCTTCCGAAGATGTCTCGTACCACTTCGTCGTTTAAGACCCATTCGTGATTTTCTTGAATGAGTCTGCTGAGAGCGTCCGCCTGAGCATTTTGAACACCTGGGAGGTGAGTTGCTGTGATGGTCAGGTTCCTGGCCAATAGCCATTTCCAGATGGCCTGGGCTTCCCGAGATAACGGTCGAGATCTCGAGCCCCCCTGCTTGTTGAGATAGAACATTGTTGTCGTATTGTCCGTCTGGACAAGCAGGGAACTGGTGTGGAATGATGGCTGGAAGGCTTTCAGCGCCAAATGAACTGCTCGAAGTTCCAGGAAGTTGATCTGGTACGTGGCCTCCTTCCGGGACTACGTGCCCTGTATCTGAAGGTGGTCGGAATGCGCACCCCAGCCGTGGAGAGACGCATCCGTCACTATGGTTTGCGTCGGTATCTCCTTGTGGAAGGGAATCCCCCGTAGGAGATTGCGGGGAGAACACCACCATCGGATGGACTGGAGGGCCTGCTGCGACAGCTGAATCCTGTCTTCCCAATCCCCTAGTTTCTGGTCCCACTGATCCTCCAGACATTCTTGCAGAGGTCTCATATGGAGGCGTGCATTTGGAGTGAGGAAGATACAGGAGGCCATGGAGCCCAGGAGAGAAGATACCTTCCTCACCGTCGGGGAGGGCATGGTCATGAGAGCCTGAGCCTTCCGAAGGATCAATAAGCGTCTCTCCTCCGAAGGACACACGTTTGCCGTGCGGGTATCGATGGTGGCTCCCAGGTACTGTAGACATTGAACGGGAGTCGAGACAGACTTCGTGAGGTTGATGTGGAGGCCCAAATGAAGAAGGAGATTGGAAGTCCGATTGAAATGCAGTTGCGCTTCCTGAGACGTAGCTGCCTTGATCAGCCAGTCGTCTAGCTATGGGTAGACGAACACCTTGTTCTTCCTTCGATGTGCAGCAACTACGGCCATGCATTTGGAAAATGTCCAGGGTGCTGACTTCAGGCCGAAGGGAAGCATGGAGTATTAATAGTGGTTGTTGCCTACGTTGAATCGCAGGAACTTGCGATGTTTCCTCGCTATGGGCATGTGAAAATATGCGTCTTGCAGATCTATTGCGCATAGCCAGTCTCCCTGATGAAGCTGAGGGTAGATTTGATGCAAGGACAACATTCGAAACTTTTCTCTGCGAATCCATTTATTCGCATGTCGCAAGTCGAGGATGGGTCTGAACTCGTTCTTGTCTTTCTTGCGGACTAGAAAGAACCGAGAATACAGTCCTGTTCCTCTCTGTGCAAGAGGAACCGGTTTTATCGCCCTTTTCTGTAAGAGGATGTTGGCCTCCCCCTGTAACTCGCGTAGCATGTAGCGTGAGCGAGTTGGGGGAATAGACGGAGGAGGGCTTGTGAAACGTAGCGAGTATCCACTGCGAACAATATTCAGCACCCAATTGTCCCGAGTTATTTTCTGCCACTCTGCCAGGTAACTTTAAATGCTTCCCCCCACCGGAGTGGGTAACAGAAGAGGGGGAAGTAACCCTTCAGGGCTTGGAACCAGCAGGGGCCTTGTTCCCTTGTGCAGACTGCTGGTTGGACCGTCCTCGCAACTGGTGTTTCTGAAACGGCTGAAAAGACTGCTGAAACTGCTGTTGTTAATTGGACTGACGGCCTTGAAATCGTTGGAACCTCTGGGAGGAATAATGCCGTTGGAATGGGCAGAAGGCTTTGCGCTGTTCTTTAGGCTTCTCTAGACCTACAGCCTTTAAAGTCTCCATTTCCGTCTTCATGCGGGCCATCTCTTCATCCGCATGGGAACCAAAGAGGGTCGTGCCAGAGAATGGTAGGTTAGAGATGCGCTGTTGCGCCTCTGGCTTCAGTGACTCCGACGCAATACCCGTGGGCTGACAGGAGCGAAGTATCCGCTGCAGCACTGATGATTTGATTCGAAACCATCAGCCCTTCGTTCAGTATCTCATGAAAATCCTCCCGCTTGTCCCTAGGCAGGAGGTCCACAAACTGCGGAAGCGACTCCCACAGGTATCGGTCATACCGGCCCAGCAAGGCAGTAGAGCTGGCCGCCTTCATGGATGTAGCTGCGGTGTTGCAAACTTTTCTCTCCACCGAATCCAGCTTACGGCTTTCCTTATCCGGTGGTACCGTGGAAGTCGGAGCCGTAGCATGCTGTTTCTTTGCCGCCACCACGATGACCGAGTCCGCGGTGGGGTCCATTCGGAGGAAGGCAGGATCCGAATCAGGTGGGCGGTATTTCTTCTGTAGCCTAGAAGGCGCAGATTTTATAGAAGATGGTGTCAAGAACAGTTCCATAGCAGGCTCCAATAAACCAGGCACCAACAGAAGCAAGGGACGAGATGCTTGTCTCTGCTGGAGAGTTTCAAATATAACTGAAGTCGATGGCATAGGAGCAGACAAGGGAATGTTAAGTTTTGACGCCCCTCTGACCAGAACCTCCTGAAAGGTGGTGATATCATCCATGGGAGACACTCTGTGAGGAGGAGAGTCCGTTAGAGTAGGCGAGTGCCTCCCCGTACTCGTGGAAGACGTGTCCCTGGTATGCCGGGAGCGAGACCTCTCGTAGCGATGGCGATGAGATCGCGTGGAAGACTGGCGGTGGCTACGGGAACGATGTCTCGGCCGAGACCTTGGTCTTCGAGGCTCTGCAGGAAGCGTGGGCTGAGGAGCTGTGGGCCCAGGCTGAGGCAGAGAAGGAGGTGGAGGAGGAGGAGGAGGCGGCGGTGGTGGTGGTGGTGGAGGAGTTCAAGGCAGGTCCACCGGTTGACGAGGAGCAGGAGGCGTCCTTGACGGTGAATAGGTACGGGAGTACTCCGAATCTGCAGAAGAGACCAGCCTCCTCCGTTTTCGAGCTGGCTGCGAAGAAGGCGTCCTGGACTCAACTCCAGACCTCCCCCTCGACGTCGATCTACTGCTCGACGGCGAACGTCGACGTCGTCTGGACTGTGAACTCCCTGTCGATGTACACAGGCTCACTACGGAGCGAGTCCTGGAACGGTACCTTGACGTCGAACGTCGGTGGTGACTCCTCGACGTTGACCTTCTCTTCAACCTTCTCCTCGACCTTCTCGTAGACGTCGACGGCGATGTCGCATCGACGGCGACCACCGGTGCCTCCGATCGACGACGATGTCGCCTCGACGGCGATCTGCGTTGATGAGTCGACATTGAACGAGGAGACATCCGCAACGGGATCTCTCCGTCCTTCTCCTCGACATGGAGCGCTGACGTCGCTTCGACCCAGAGCCCTGAGTCGATGTCATACCTGCTCTCGACGTCGTCGTCTTCGACGTCGACCGGCGACGTTTTTCCGCCGTTTTTCCACTGGGGAGCCCCCCAGAGGTCGAAGCATGGGTTTTGGTAGAGGACTTACCCTCTCCTTGCCCAGAGACTGTAGATGCTGCCTTCTGTCTTCGCTGCTCCAACCCTTGGAGTCGAATCTTCTCCCTGTCACGCAGGGTGCGTCTAGAAAAGGTTTTGCAGATAGAGCAGGTGTCAGGCACATGAGAGACAGACAGACACAGAATACAGACTCTGTGTGCATCAGACTTGGCCTTCTTTCTACCACAGCCAGGACACTTGTCGAACAGAGAAGGCATTATGACAAGAAAACTGTAGGAATTCTGCCAAAAAGTACAGCAGAAGGTAGATACAGGCCAAAGACGTCGAGTGAAGTTGCAAAAATTCAAATACTGAAGTAAATACTGAAGAAAATACCAAAATAGGTAGAGCTCAATGCTCCAGGGTCCTGCTAGCAGGAGCCGGAAAAAAGAACTGAAAGTAACTGCCTCTGGCTGTGCATCATGGGATACCGGGGGTCTCTGGAGACTCTTAAAGGCACGGTATCCATTTGCAGACACATAATGGCAGCCTATGGGGGCTTCTCTGTCCAACCCTTTCATCTCTATCATGAAAAAAGGAGTATGTGTTGAAACTCAGTAAAATTGCTAAATTTAAAAGTTAACTGGCTATCTTTTTTCACTTCAAGATGAAGTAATGGCCAGTGTAGCCTAGTTAGTTAGGCTGCATTATTGTCTCTTTATCTCTTAAGTGTCTATGCAGGCCTTCCTGAAGAAAGGCAGAAGATGACAACTTAAGAAGATATATCTAATGAAGTGCTCCGGGGTCCACGCACATGGGTGGGACTATTCACATGATTTGGACTACACACGGAAATCCCCTACAAGAGAATGTGGAGATACTCCCCGTCCTTTGATCATCTCAAACAACTGAGATTACAAAGCAATATCTATAACTAACGCATAAGAATCTGCAAAGCTAACTTTTTCACAAATCAACTGAACCTAGCTTAAAATCGACCCAAAAAACTGTTCGAAATTGTTAACCTTCAATTGAATAGCAAACTCAATCTCCCCCCGATCAGACCACGTCCATTGCCGGATTGCGAAGATTTCTCCACTTTCTTCATGGAAAAACAACTAAGATGGAATTTATTCTGCGGAGTGCATTGGAGCTCATGCCAATCTTACCACCTATCATTCCCTCCTCCCCAATCTTTGGCATGGTCGCTCACTGCAGATTTTACCCCCAAGAACAATGCATCTTGCAGTTCATTCGAAATCTTGGATGATAACACCATTCTAAAAACTCTCACAGCACTGAAACCATCCAACCACTTCAGTGACCCTCTACCATCGAATTTCTTCAAGGAGATCAAACTAACCCTACTCCCACTATGGGCCAAGATAGTCAATGCCTCACTTATTCAAGGCTCTATCCCAGACTGTTAAGGCTGGACAGGTTACCCCTATTCTTAAAAAACCGACAGCAGATCACACCGACCTAAGCAACTTCCACCAAATCTCCAACATTCCGACCTTGGCCAAGCTCATGGAGAAATGTGTCCACATTCAGCTCTGTAATCACATAGAAAGTTTCCAAATACTTGACGAATTCCAATCTGGCTTCCGTCACGGTCATAGTACAGAATCCGCTATCACCCACATTGTTGATGATGCGCTCAAAATGCTGGATCAGAACGACTCCTGCCTTCTGATCCTCCTCGACCTATCATCAGCTTTTGATACAGTTAAACATGACTGCTTAATCGACTTACTGGAACATAGGATGGGGCTTTCAGGGCTCGTCCTAAATCGGTTCGCATCTTTTCTCCACAATAGAACTCAAAGATTCAAGGCTAATCAATCTCTTTCTAATCCCTCATCAGTTAATCTAGGACAAGGGTCCACACACTCTCCAACTCTCATCAACCTGTTCATGGAGCCTTTAACTGAAATCTTGAAACTATCCAATGTCCATTATCACATGCATGCTGACGACACCCAACTGTACCTGAAAGTCTCCTGCCCAGATGATATCAGGTTCCTCAACACCACTCTACTGAAAGCCCAAAACTGGCTGACTCTAAATCATCTTAAACTCAATGCTCTGAAAACGGAATTCCTTTTAATCGCCCCAGCTAATAATTCATCTGTCAACAGTGAATGGATGAATCAGCTAACAGCTCTTAACTGCATACCACACATCACTGACTCCACGAGTTCATTGGGCATAATGCTAGACAAAAGCCTGAACATGCGGATGCACATTACTGCCCTCACCAAGGGAGCGAGCTTCCACATGAGCATCCTAAGGAAAATAAAACCTTTTCTCCCCCCCGCCCCCCCTCCCCCAACGACTTCAAATCCACGGTGCAATCTCTGGTGATCTCCAAGTTGAACTATGGAAGCGCAACCCTCTGTGGACTCCCGAGATCGAAGATGGCTCCACTAAGGGCCTCTCTTTACTGTGATGCTAGACTCATCACTGGCTCAAAAAGATACCACCATATAACCCCGGAGCTGAAATCCCTAAATTGGCTCCCTTACGAAACAAGGATACAACTAAAAATTGCTTACATGACCCATAAAGCCTTACATTATAACACCCTGCACAATAACTTGTACTATCTGGTGGCTCCAGATCCTCCAGAAGTGCCAGCACCCTTCTGCTGAAACCGCAGAAATTCCATAAAATGAAAACTGATGATCGAGCTTTCTCAGGCATCGCCCCGAGAATTTGGAACTCCCTGCCTCCAGAAATCAGGACGATCCCCTCTACGATAACTTTCAAAAAGGAAGTTAAAGCGCTTTTGATGAACAAATTCCTGCCCTAGAACCCCTGACTCAATAAGCACTCAAAGACTCGTCTCCTCTCTGTTTTTACCTGTCTTTTTTATTGTATTTGATTGGGGTTTTCAGAGTTACCTCTGTATGAACTTTTCGTACTCAAGTTGTTATCAGTTCCTCCCAGCTCCTCCTTTGTGATTTTGTAACATGCTTTGTTTATTCTCGCTCCATTATTCTCCATGCCTGCTCTGACTCATGTCTCTCACCCTATAATTTGCTTAGACTGTTTATGATTATGTATGTCATGCCGACGTAGAGTTTTTCTCCCCTTGTACTTCTGACCACCCTGTTGTCTGATTAATAGGCCTCCTCTTTTTCGCTGACCTGTAAAGAGCTCTGATACCCTCATGGTCTTGGTCGCCCTATATAAAACTTTTTAAATAAAGCCAAAGGGGAGCACAGTGATCTGAAAATGCTTGTGGCCCACCGTAAACCACAGGCAATGCCGATGGGCAGCAGGACGGAAATATGGAAATAGGCATCCTGCAAGTCTAACGCTACCATCCAGTCTCCTGGATGTACACAAAGGTACTGCACTGCCACGCAAGATAAAACTGTACATTATACGGAGCGAAACTGCAAAAGGTGGTTAGGTATACTTATACTGGAAAAAGTGCTGGCTGACAGAATAAGTAAGAAAGAAGTATATTACCACTGCACTTACCAGGGCCTCGATAAGCAGAGCTTTACGCCCTAAGTGCAGGGTGAGGAGACCCAAGATGAAGCACAAGGGTTGTGCTTACTGACCTGTCCGATACCTGAAGTTGCCCACCACCAAAGCTGCCAGGTGACGGCTCAGAACAGCCTCAGAGTTCTACAACAAGTGAAGGGCTCCAATGGAGACTGGGGAGAAGGTCACAGTTTCCCCGATTGTCCATGAAGACTCTGAGGCTGGTCCATCGCAAGGCCTCAGCAAAAGAACGAGAGACACAGGCTCAAATGGACAGCAGACAGGAGAAGAAAGAGCTCCACCCTCAAGGTCAGCCACTCCCATAACTAGTTACCATGCTGCTGCCTTTTTGAAACTACCACCACCTTTCGATACCACCAAAAAGCAAAATACTGGTGATAGATGGTCTGCGTGGATAGAGACATTTGATGATTTCATTGATGCACTTGAAGAGACTGATAACAAAAAGATTATCAAGTATCTAAAAAATCTTGCTGGTGATGATGAGAAAGAAATCATAAAGAAAATGCCAAGAACTGACGAAGAAATTACATACTGGCAGATTAAAGAAATGCTGAATATCAAGTTCAATCCAGTACAAAACATTGATTACAAAAGATACATTTTCAGTCAGTTACACCAAAATGTTGCTGAAACCATTGATGAATTTGTAGAGAGACTTGATACTCTCATCAAACACTAAGTTCAATGAATTTAATGATGAGGAAGCTCTGCGACTCAGAGTCATTGATGGATGCTTGTCAGATTCATTCAGACGACGAATGCTGAGAGAAACTCAGTCTGGAACAAGTGCTGATGGATGTCAGAGCTTAGGAGCGTGCTGAAAGACAAGTCGCTGACATGGAGGCCGGAGGTGCCCAGAATGAATCAGTCATGATCATAAAAAGTAAGCCAAAGCAAAAGACGCAAAGTGCTATCTACATGTAAAAAGTTATGTTTTAGATATGGCTTTTCATTTCCAGATGAAGGTGAATGTCCCGCCATTAGACAGATATGTAAAGGCTTTGGGAAAGAGAACCATTTTGTGATGGTTTGTAAAGCGAAGGAAAAAGTAAGTGTGTCACGGCGCGAGGACAAAATGGGCACCAGAACCTTCCAGAGGCAACGTTCTACGCACCCCTTCAAGGCCAAGCGGCGACATCAATTGAGCAAAATTGACACTGAAAGAAGTCGATTGTCATCTAAATCATCGTCAAACAGTTCGTCTGCCTCAAAACCAAGTGAAAGTGAAGAAAACGGTTGCCCCATGTCAATGCTTACTTCAGGAAAACGTACGTGCATGTCGGACTGGCTACATGTGAGGAAAAATGCCAGTCAAAGAAAAGTCGACATGCCAATGCACCAAAGTCATACAAATATTGCCTGAAAATTACAATGAAAATAAATGACTGTCACATACGTTTCATCATCGACAGTGATACATTGATAAACATAGTACCTGAAGAGAAATACAATGAGTTGTCTCCATTGTCTCGACTTACGTAATCGGAAACGAAAGTGTATACTTGGGCTGCATCGACGCTCATAAAAAAGTCAAGGTTCATTTGTGGCAACACTGAGACACAAGGAAACGAAGGTGCAAGCACATATCTATGTGCTTCAAGGTACAGCGGCAAGTGCCTGTCAGCTCAGTTTCAATACCGCTGCTGATATGGGACTGATTTCTGTGAATTACAATATGTATGCTCACTACGAGATAGTAAGTCAATTTCCTTCATTGTTTCATGGTTTGGGAAAGCTTAAGACTATGAAAGTAAAGTTACATATTTAAAGTGATGTCCGTCCTGTTGCTTAGAGACATAGACTAGTTGCTTTTCATTTACAAGAAGCTGTTGAAAAAGAACTTGAATCGTTACTTAAGCATGACATTATTGGGCGTTCAACTAGTCTGATGCCATGGGTTTCTCCCATAGTGGAAGAGCCCAAAAAGGAAACGGAAGGAACTTACGCATATGCGTTGATGTGCGTCAAGCAAACAAGGCAACTGAACGAGAATGACATACAGGTCCACACATTGCTGACATGATAACGTTATTAAATGGTGCAAAGGTTTTCTCTCGCCATTTTTTAAATAAAGGTTATCATCAGCTGGAACTTGAGGATGACTGCAGGTATATTACAACCTTTTCTACATCGATATAAAAAGCTCAGTTTTGGTGTGTCATCAGCTGCAGAGCTTTTCCAAGACGTCATTCGAGGTGTCATACAGCGGGTGTGAATGCATTCAACAATAGTGATAATATATTAATTTTCAGAGCTACACAGAAGGAACATGATAAAGCTCTCACCCAAGTGTGTTGCTTACTGACTGATGAAGGCCTGACTTTGAATGCAAACAAGTGTGAGTGCCACAAGACAAAGCTAGAACTTTTTGGCCATATCTTTTCTGATGGGGGTATGACACCTGATCCTGCTAATGTACAAAGACTGCCAAATACTGATCCCACACAAGATGTTTCTATGATACGTTCATTTCTTGGCATAGCCAGTTACTGTTCAAGATACATACAAGACTTTGCCACCATAAGTGCCCCCTTACAAGAGTTAACAAAGAAAATTTTTTCATTCAAGTGGTCACAAGAATGTGAGAGAAGTTTCAAGAAAATCAAACAAGCAATTGAAACTGCTACTGAAATGGCTTCTTTTCAATCTAAAGCTTCATACAGAGGTTGTTGTTGACGCTAGTCCAGTCGGGTTAGGCGCTATCCTGGCAGCACAGCGGGCACCTCCATGTTCAAAGGCATATTTTGGCATATGCCAGTAGAAGTTTGTCCCAAACAGAACATGCTTACTCTCAGCTTGAGAAAGAAAGTTTGGCCGTAGTATGGGCTTGAGAACATTTCCAAATATTCCTGTATGGAAAGCCTTTTACGCTGGTAACTGATCATCAAGCTTTATTGACTATCTTTGGCAATGCAAAAGCCAAGATAACTCCTCGCGTTGAACGATGGGGACTATGATTACAAGAGTATGATTACACTACTATACATTGTCCACGTAAGGATCAAAATCCTGCTGACTACTTTTACAGAGTGCCTAGACAAGGTCCAGGTACAGCCATCCAAGATGGCTGAAGCCTACATTAATTTCCTTGTAAAGTCAAATACGCCAGCTGCCATATTGTTAGCCGACATCATCACTGCCACGAGCCATGATAGTGACATACTGACGTTGGATTATATAATTACACATCAGTTGTGGAACCGACACGCTCGAGTTCTCACCAGTGATGCTGAATACCAAATGTACAAAAACGTTAAAGATGAGCTGTCTAGAACTCAGGAAGGAGTCATACTGTGAGGGTTGAGAATCCTAATTCCAGAGAGTTTTAGACAGAAAACTATTGAAGTGGCTAACTTAGGACATCGCAGTATCGTTGCCACCAAGAGATCTCTCCGAGAACAAGTTTGGTTTCCATATTTAGATGCGAGGAACGAAAAGAAACTAAAGGTCTGTCATCTATATAGTTGCCTTTCTACAAACATTACTCAAAATACTCTTACCATGTCAGAACTCGCTAAGAATGCATGGGAGAGAAGAGCCATTGATTTCTTTGGTCCACTTATAATGGACATCATCTGATGGTAACTGTGGATGAATACTCTAGATTTCCATTAATAGAGGATCTCTCATCCACAACTCATGAGCGAATCATAGAGAGAGTTAATGGCATTTTTGCAACATGGGGCGTCCCAGCCATTTTGAAGTCCGATAATGGCCCGTCGTTCAACATTCAAGAATTCAAGGATTTCCTGGGGCATCTGAACATAAAGCATAAGAGGGTTACTCCTTTGTGGCCACTTGTTGTACGTTTTAGGAGTACGCTAAAGAAAGCAGTACAGAATGCAACTCTTGAAACGCTCAGTTTGCAAACTGTTTTGAATTCCACCTTACAAGCCTATCGTTCAACATCTTACTCAACCACTGGCGAAAGTCCTGCAACTTTCAGGAGAGCAATGACAACCAAGTTACCTCAATGGACCAACAAAAAAGAAGGAGGTGAGAAGACTTGGTTAATAAGGAAACGATGAAAGCCTATGCCGACAAGAGGCGACATGCAAAGAACATTGAGTTTAAGAGAGGAGATCTCGTGATCGCCCACCCATTGCAAAGGAGAAAATCTGATGCTCCATAGGATGCTGCATCTTTCCAAGCTATGTACATCAAGGGACATATTGTGACTGCCCTGCGTCCTGGAAGGATTAGGTTACTTACCCTGTAAGCATCTGTTCTTGGCATGTAGAGCTGTAGATTCACATGCTTTGCATACTACTGCCATCTAGTGTTGGGTCCGGATGTTTGCAAGTTGTTTTTCATCGAAGAAGTCTTTTCCAGTCACGAGGTAAGGTGACTCCTCCTTTCGGTGATATTGCGCATGGGCATCGACTCGATTGTTAGATTGCTTTCCCGCAAGAGGGAGAGACTGGAGTAAGTAAGTGAAGTATAGAGATGTCCATGCATATGTAACGTAAATAATGCAAACTGCAACAACTACAGGTGTCCGGGGAGGTGGTAGGGTGCATGTGAATCTACAGCTCTACATGCCAAGAACAGATGCTTACAGGGTAAGCAATATAATCATTTTGAGGCATGTGTGCTGTATATACACATGCTTTGCATAGACTATATAGCAGTATTTTCCCAAAGCGGTGGCTAACCGGTAGGTGTTGCAGTTGTTTGAAAAAGTGTTTTTAGCACTGCTTGTCCTACATTAGCTTGTTGACATGCTAACACATCCACACAATAATGTTTAGTAAAAGTGTGTGGTATAGACCATGTTGCTGCTTTACATATATCAGCTATGGGAATGTTACCTAAAAAAGCCATAGATGCTCCTATTTTTCGAGTTGAATGCGCTCTAGGATGTATAGATACAATTATTTTAGCTTTAACATAGCAAGTTTGTATACATTTAACAATCCATCTAGAAATACCAGATTTAGAGATAGGATTGCCTTTGTGAGGTGGACCAAATGCCACAAAAAGTTGCTTTGTTTAACGAAAATCTTTTGTCCTCTCAATATAGTATAATTGACATCAAGTGTGTGAAGAGCCACTGAATCAGGTTAAGGAAAGAACACAGGTAACTCAACTGATTGGTTAATATGAAAAGCAGAAACCACTTTTGGAAGGAATTTTGGGTTTGTGCAAAGAACTACTCTATGTTTATGAAGTTGAAAGAAAGGTTCTTCTAAGGTTAATGCCTGTAGCTCACCAACTCTCCTTAATGAAGTGATAGCAATTAGAAAGGCAACTTTCCATGAAAGAAATTGTAATGAACAATTGTGTAATGGCCCAAAAGGTGGACCCATGAGCCATGTGAGAACGATGTTAAGGTCTCATAATGGTGCAGGTGGTACCCTGGGTGGTATTATTCTTTTAAGTCCTTCCATAAAGGCTTTAATTACTGGAACCTTGAACAAGGATAAGTGTTGTCTGTTTTGCAAATATGTGGCTACTGCTGCAAGGTGCAACCAAATGGATATATAGGCTAAGCCAGCTCACTGTAGATGCAAAAGGTAACAAATAATATTTTATATAGATGCAGCTAGCAGATTAATAATGTTGTTGTTACAGTATACAACAAATATCTTCCATTTCGCTGCATAACATGCCCTGGTGGTAGGTTTTCTTGCTTCTTTAAGAATTGTCATACAATCTGGTGGAAAATGTAAGTATCCAAACTCTATGACTTCAGGGGCCAGATCGCTAGGATGTGCTCCTTAGGGTTTGGGTGTCTGATTTCTCTATGGTTCTGAGTGAGAAGGCTGGAATTGAGGTGCAGCTTTTGATGTGGAATCACTGAGAGTTCTAACAGTGTGGTGAACCATGGTTGACGAGCCCATGTGGGAGCCACTAAAATTAGTGTGAGTGATGTTTGTCTGAGTTTCCGAACCAGAAATGGAAGGAGAGGGAGAGGTGGAAAAGTGTAAGCAAATATCACTGACCAGTTCATCCATAGGGCATTTCCTTTGGCTAGAGGGTGTGGAAACCTGGAGGCGAAGTTTGGGCATTTTGAGTGGTCTGTTGTGGCGAACAGATCTATTTGTTGGAATCCCCATTTTTGGACGTATGGGGATTAAGTTCCCATTTGCGTATTAGTTGCCGCATCCTGCTGAGGAGGTTGGCAATTTGATTGATCGCGCCTGAGAGATGCTCTGCCAGAACATGAATTCTGTGATGAATTGCCCAACGCCAAATGGTCTAAGAGAGGGGTGACAGTTGTAAAGAATGTGTCCCCCCCTGTTTTTGTACATAGTACATGGCTGTTATATTGTCCGTGCAGACTAGGGCAACTTTTCCTATGAGGTGAGGTTGAAAAGCTGTTAGTGCAAGATACACAGCTAGAAGCTCAAGGTAGTTGATGTGGAAACTTTTGTGCTTGTTGTCCCATAGACCCTGAATGGTTAGATTCTGTAGATAGCAGCAGAGCAAAACCAAAGGGGATGATGGACGGAGTGTTGACATTACAAGCACTCACCCCCAGTCAACTGATCTGGGTTTAATCCATCATCATTCTTTAGCTCACTTCGCCACCCCAGTTCAGACATGGCCATATGCAAATCAGTTTGACCCTGTGCCTCATGGGAACAGTCCAGCCCGAACTGCCAAGCCATGTCTTCCCTGGACCGGAAACAAGCATCCTGGGACCGGTTTCGGGCTCACAGCCCTCATCAGCCAGGCTATCATGAATCCAGTGGCAAAGTGAGCAAGGGACCCACGTCTGGGCATACCCTGCCAACTTAGGGCGAACAAAGCACTGACTGGGGGTGAGTGCTTGCAATGTTTAACACTCCGTCCATCATCCCCTTTGGTTTTGCTAAGTTCGCCCTAAGTTGGCAGGGTATGCCCAGACGTGGGTCCCTTGCTCACTTTGCCACTGGATTCAAGATAGCCAGGCTGATGAGGGTTATGAACCCGAAGCCGGTCCCAGAATGCTTGTTTCCGGTCCAGGGAAGACATGGCTTGGCAGTTCGGGCTGGACTGTTCCCATGAGGCACAGGGTCAGACTGATTTGCATATGGCCATGTCTAAACTGGGGTGGCGGAGTGAGCTAAAGAATGATGATGGATTAAACCCAGATCAGTTGACTGGGGGTGAGTGCTTGCAATGTTCAACACTCCGTCCATCATCCCCTTTGGTTTTGCTAGATTCTGTAGATAGGCACCCCTACCTGTGAGAGATGCGTCTGTGTTAGTACGATCGGTGGATGGGTGCGGCTGTCTACCAACACTAGATCTGTTAATTGACCATGTGATTGATTCCACTGACGTGCTAAACATTCCTGTAGATGACGCATGTAATCTTGCATGAGGCACTATTGCGTTGCATGATGCCAGTTGGATAAAAGTCCTGATTATTAAGTATTGGTTGGTTTGAAATTGTAGTAACAGAGTTTGAAGATTTCGAACCATGGGTGCATTGGGAGAGGCTAGAGCTGTGTGAGTGTTTAGAGTCGCTCCCAGATAGGGCTGCATTTGTGAGGGTTGACGATGGGACTTTTGCGTATTGACTGTAAATCCCAATTGATGGAAAAGGTGTAATATAGTCTGAGTGTGTTGCAAGCACATTTGCTGTGTGCTGGTTTTGTTGAACCAAGACATGAATTTGTTGTCTTCTGAGATGAGCTGCTACTACTGCCAGACATTTTGTGAACACAATGGGTGCAGTGGTAACTCCGAATGGGAGTACTTTGAACTGATAGTGATTTCCTGCTATCACAAATCTGAGATAGCTGCGATGTGCTGGGTGAACAGGAATGTGGAAGTATGCGTCTTTTAAGTCAAATGTGGACATAAAGTCACCTGGCTGTAGAAGTGGGAGCACTTGCTGAAGCGTAACCATATGGAAATGTTCTGACAGTATGTACAAGTTTAACATCCTTAGGTCCAGTATTGGTCTTAGGGACCCGTCCTTTTTGGGGATTAGGAAGTACAGTGAGTAAACATCTGACCCTTGGTGTTGGAATGGAACTGGTTCTATAGCTCCTTTTATTAATAGAGCTTGTACTTCTTGTTTGAAGAGCTGTAGGTACTGTAACTAAAGTTTGTGAATGCAAGGCGGAATACTGGGAGGATTGCTGGTAATCTCCAGGCAATAACCATGTTGGATAATGTCTAATACCCATTTGTCTGATGTTATTGATTGCTAAATGGGAAACAATTGTTGAAGTCTTCCCCCGACAGGTGTAAAATGATCGGGGATTGTAGGCAAGTCACTGCTTATTGAGAGATGGGGAGGTACGTGTTGGTGTGCCTTTACCTCTACCCTTGAAATTGTTTCCTCTGTACCCACCTCTAGAGAAACCTCTAGATGGAGAGGGTTGCAGGTTGGATTTATATGAGGAGGCATTAGGGTCTGAGGAATTACCTTTGGATTCTCCTCTATAGAATGAACGATGAAAGGAGCCTCTGTTAGATGGGGACTGAAGTGCTCCCATAGATTTTTCTACATATGTGTCTTTTTTCATTTTTGCCTCATCTACTTGAGGTCCAAAAAGGTGTTCTTTTTCAAAACGAGTATTGAGGATAGATTGCTGAACCTCCGGTTTAAACCCCGAAATCCTAAGCAATGCATGTTGTCTAAGGAGAATGCTGGTGTTAATTCCCCTTTCTGCAGTTTCAGCAGCCTCTAGAGCACATCTAATGGAAGAATTAGATATTAGTTTACCTTCTTGCACTAATTCTTGTGCTCTCTTTTTATGCTCATCTGGGAGGTGTTGGGAGCAGGTCTTCCATTTCGTCCCAGTGAGCCCTTTCATATCTGGCTAATAAGCCTTGTGTGTTGGCAAAGCGCCATTGGTTAGTGGATTGAGTAGCTACCCTTTTACCTGATGCATCTATTAATTTAGACTCCTTGTCTGGAGGAGGTGCATCAGCTGAAGTCTGTGAATTTGCTCTTTTGCGAGCATTAGATACTACTAAAGAATCTAAAGGTAATTGTCCCTTAATAAAAATAGGATCAGACGGTGGAGGTTTGTATTTTTTGTCAACCCTAGGTGTTAATATACGGGCACGTACAGGGTCTTTAAAAATGTCATCGGCATGCCTCATCATGCCTTTTAACATAGGAAAACTTTGACTTGTGCTACGTGTAGAACCTAGTATCTACAACAAAAAGTATTCTTCTAAAGACTCTTTGTATAATGTAACCCCATGGTAAGATGATGTCCTGGAAATCAACTCCTGATATGCTACGTTGTCATCGGAAGGTGATGGTTTTGCAGGATATAAATCAGGGTCATTATCCATTGATGGATTGATATTATAGTCATCCCATGGGTCTGATGGTAGTGAACTATTGTCATTATCATCATCCACTATATCAGGCTGTGTGTGTGGAGAACCCTGAGGTGTTATGTGTAGAGGGTCTGAGCCTGGCAATGGTAGTAGTGGTGAAGATGGTGGAAGGGACTGAGGATTAGGGTCGATAAGACTTGTAGCCATGCTCTTCTTCTTCTTTAGAGGAATTTTGTAGCTAGTGTCCTCTGAGATAAACTTTCTTTTGGAAGGTGTCACACCTTTAGCCAATATATGTCCAGTGTCTGGATTAATATAATTTTTCTTTTGCTTAGGGTCCAGTTTCTCCTTCATAGTGTCCAGGATAGGTTCTGGAGGCTTTTGAAGGGTATCTTTTAATTTTGGTGCAGAAGGTTTCGGTGCTGAACCGGACTTGTCCTTTTTGTCTTTTGGAGCTGAAGGTTTCGGTTCTGAAGATGTCTTTTCTCGACTCGGTCCTGAGCCGGAAGGCTTGCCTGACTGTTTCGGTGCTGAGCCCGAGATCAGGGCGTTGGAAGCAGCGTCTCGGTGCCGACCATGGCCAGAAGGCAGTGGTGGTGCCGAAACCTTTTGCTTAACTGAAGAGAGTTTGAGGGGCAAGGAGGCTTTGTTACTCACGGCACCCTGTCCTGGTGTAACGTCTTCGGACTCCAACTCGATTTCCAGCTCGGAGTCCGATTCATGGATAGAGAAGGCCTCTTCCTCTTCTGCCGCGGACGCCTCCATCTCTTCGTGTTCGGTGTCTTCCCCGAAGATATCTGGAGTGTGTTCAATGTTTTGTCGCTGCATGTCCCTTCATCGAGCCCAACGATCCCGCAAAGTCTTTTTCGATTGGAACGATCGACAAGCATCGTAACCCTCTTCTTTGTGCTCCGGTGAGAGGCACAAGTTGCAGACTTTATGCAGGTCGGTGCGCAGGTACTTGGTGTGGCACCGAGGGCTGAATTGAAACGGAGTCCGTTCCATCGGCAGAAAACTGGCTAATACGGAACGGAGGGGAAGTAAACTGAAGCCGCCAGGCCCGAAGGCCGCTCACGATGTCTTCTCGATCGAAGATGGAGAGTTTTCCGATTTATTCGATACACGGAGAATAGTGAAACGAGTACGAGAACAATACCGACGAGGATACAGTGGATTGCGCACCGAGGTGAACCCAAAGGAACCCGAGCGCCGCAATTGACGTCCGAACCCGATGGCAGAAAGAAAACAATCTAACAATAGAGTCAATGCCCATGCGCAATATCAGCGAAAGGAGGAGTCACCTTACCTCGTGACTGGAAAAGACTTCTTCGAAGAAAAACAACTTGCAAACATCCAGACCCAACACTAGATGGCAGAACTATGCAAAGCATGTGTATCTACAGCACACATGCCTCAAACAGTCTGTTACCAGAGACTCTTCACACTTTTGATATTTGAATCACTGATAAAGATGGCGAAAAAAAGACTGAGTGTGACTACTGTTACTTCTTTCCCGTCTTTGAAAATATCTGACAGTGAAGCTCCCAGTAACCAGATCAAGTTGTATAAATAAAGCGCCAAGAAGGTTGTTTTGATGTAATGTTATTGTATACATATTTGTTGATTTGTAAAAACTGGTAATTTTTTATTTAACAGAGAGGGGAATATAAGTGTCTAGCAATATTTTATGACGGAACCCTTTTGGCTCCTAACGGAGAGCGCAATGCCATGAAAGCTTGTTTTAGAATGTTGAGTTTGCAGTTACACGCACTACAATAAAGACATGTAATACTAACCTCCGAGTGTGGCATGGCCATTGGCAGGTCTCCAAGCTGGGAAGATACTACAATATTTTATCAAACACAAAGAGAGAAAGGGTATTAAGGGATACTCCCAATCCCCTTGAGAAAGACTAAATAAACAATAGAAGGAGTAATTCCCTGAGGAAATCAGTGTTGAAATCCGCTGGTACCTAGCGGATTTCAACACCGATTTCCTCAGGGAATTACTCCTTCTATTGTTTATTAAGATACTACAATAGCCATATTGCATTTGCTGTGCATGCCTTGTCTGACAACCTTCGTTCTGTACTAGTAAGCTTTTTAATGAGGATACATTACATTTACTTACTGAACTAGACTTAAGAGGCCTGTGATGACACTGGTTCTACTCTTGAGGCATTCACATGTTAATTTTCAGAGGAAGAGAATTTACTCTGGCACTTTAGCAGTGCTTAATTTGTGTAAGTGGGTACCATGACTACACTCATTAACATTAACAATCATTAACAATGAGAGAAAAAAAAAGGTGAAAAAGGGAGATCAGAAGAGGAAGAGAAAGAAAGGACAACAGTGACCAAGGGAGCATGCAGGGATAAAAAAGCAGCAGCATGAGATAAAGAGATGAGTGTAGGATGGCGGAAGAAAAAGGCATGAGATAGAATCAAGACTTGGAAGCCTCATGATTCGGTAAACCTTGGCATTCTGCTGCCCCGCGACAGGTCCCTGCACTTTTTTGTCATAGATTAGGCACTCGGAATGAGTTTTCAGAATCCCAGGTGCCACCCACAGCAAAGACTACACGATAATTAATCAGTCCATGGATGTGCGATCCAGCCAGGGTTGTCGGCTTCAAAAATGTACATGTGTTCCTGTTTACAGAGCGCATATTGATTAGCAGCTGTTGAAGCATTCTATACCCTTCAATGGCAAAACGTTTTTATACAGGTATTCCTTGGCTTACAAAATTACAAAGCTGGTAAAACAAGTTTATAATAGGTTTCACAACTGATCAGTTAACAGTACACTGGACTGGAATTGGCATCTTACGCCCTTTGGTTAGTATGTTTACTGCATTATTGTTCCATACGAATAAAAACATGTACACAGGTGCACTCGAACACGGATTTACTATGTTATTTGGAAGCATAAGTGGAAAAATAAAAAGAAGCAACTCCCAACCCAATCATCAATACAGAACAATCATCATATAAAAGGTATTCTATGTACAATACTGTGTTTTAAGGTTTTAATATTTCAAAATGAAGTTGATTTCCGTTTTAAAAGCAGTGAAAACATACGTTTTTTAACCACATACAATCTGCAAACAATATTGTAGGTTTGTTTAGACACCACAGAAGCGCAAACCACAATAAATTATGGAAAAAAGAACAAATCCTGATCTGATGCAACTCCACTTTGAAACACTGTCACTCACAAAAAAAGGAATCGACGGTGTCCATGTTCACAGTTCTGGACTGCCTGAATATAAATTAAACGTGGCGTATATCAGGATATATATAAAAAAGGCCACTTCCTCTTGTTTTTGTCTTCCCAAAAATTCTTGGATGTCTTGATCTCCACAGTAAGGCTGGAGGTCGTCCATTGGAAAAAGAATGTCTTATTCGCAGGGCAGCAATGGAAAAGATCAAACTACTTTCTTCACAAGATGGTTTGGATAACTTTCTTTGCAAATGTTTATGAGCTACATACTTTTTTGCATTGTTCCAGTGCAAAGTTGTAATGGAATAACAGCATGCTTCACAACTCAACCCATGTCCATACTCTCGCTCCTCCTCCGCCCTGCAGCAAACGCAGGTGGCTGCCTCAGTTTACACTTCGCGGCCTTTTGGGGGGAGGTGGTGGCATCAGCTCTGTGTCAGGATCCATCGAGTTTTTGCGGATTTGTGCTTGAGAAGCTGCCGTGCACTTATCAATGAATTCGAATAGAATTTCCTTTGTGACCGGATATTTAATACTGTTACATACAGCTAAGGAAAAAGACGGGAAACAAGATGATGAGACACTTTTGATTGCAGCATACATTAATGAAATGTTAAAACATTTACTACTGACATTATGTCTCTCTTTAGTTCTTCTGGTCATACAGTATTTATGTCTACAGATTATGATTAAAGTACACCTGGTTGTTTGAGTGTAGATCCTCACTCTCTCACAAAGCAACCTTCAGAGAATTACCACATCCTGTCCAGGTCCTCAAACCTTTAGACAACTGTCTGTCTGCCAACCCATAATGAAGAATAAAGGATAAGCGACAGCAAATTTCTTATAACTGAACCTCAATCACAGTGACTGTACACCTAGAGGGTGGGAAATTCTTGTAATCAGTCTCAAAGAAAATATCAAAATCTTTTCGCTCTGGCATTATCAAGTTCTCATTCAGAAGTTGAATCATATTATCCTGAAGCAAACAAACAAAAAACCATGATCTTTCTGAAGAGTCACACTGATTTAACCTTAGATAGACAAGAAAAATATATATACACAGTAACTGGTCTTGAGAAATGCAGAGTATGTATGGCGCATTAGAAAAAAACATTTGCAGTTTGCTCACATATCTGGCAGAAGATTAGGATTTGCAAAGAGGGGATGCAATTTCGAATTACAATTTGGTTCCTGTGGAGCTTGAATGGAATCTGAATCTTTCTCAACCACAACTATTGAAGTTCTAAAGAATTTTATTTGGGATGTTTGTTGAGACGACTCTGGCTCACAACACAATGTGGGCTGTAAACAGCAATTGAAATACACAGATGTGAGAGACAAATAGTATAATCTGTTACACGGCCTGAAATAATTCGTTTAGAGAAACAGGTCCTTATTTAGAGTTTGGAGTGAGACATCCATTAAAAACAGTGGATGCCTTGTTCACAGTATTTAGAGTGTCAATACACTCTTTTTAGGGCGGATGGGACACCCACCACTTTTTGTGGATTTACACACAGTTACATTCCAGTCAAAATATGTACAATAAGAGAGATTTTGTGATGAGGGTTAAGGGATTAGGGTACAAGTCTGATAATTGCTCATCCAATGTTCCGTGTTTCTCAATACAGTAGAGGTGTGCTAAGATTTCACATGATGGCGATGGCTTTTGGACGAAGTCCTTATCAGGAAGGGGGCAAGTATTGGTAGAACACCAATATCGGTCCTTTCTGAACCGGAGGTGGTATTTGGTCAGTCTTAGCTGTACAGCAAGGTCGTTGTAGCTACTCAGCAGAATACCCTTTTGTTGTTTTATTTCTGTTGTGGCTAAAGGGCTCCACATTGACCACCAGAGATTGCAAACTTGTTGGCTAGCTCGTCTAGTTTTCTGAAGTAACAATGATGAAGTATGTATTAAAATGATTTGTGCTAATTGGGCTTGCGTACACCATCGATCAATACGGATATGGAAATTATTCACAGGGTTCATAGTTAAGCTTAGTCCGCCAGTATGTTGTGCACATAAGCTTCAAAAGATGAATGAAAATTGGAGGTATTGAGGAAAGTTTTAGGTCTAAATCTTCTTATTAAAAGGTATGCAATATAAAATAAGCACGCTGCATTAAGGCAAACCTTAAGGGGCAATTACTTCTGAATTCAAAAGAAATATTGAGCCCACACTTGAAACTACACAATTTCAAATTACAACACCTCAGCCAATATATTCTAGTGGCATTTCTGCAACTAGGTATATTGGGTGAAAAGGGGGAGCTAGAGCACTTTCCTAGTTGTTTTATGAAGCCAATTGCAATGAATGAAGTTTTCCTTGTCATCAGAGGCATTGTGACTATCTCCAACATCTTCTTACTCCACATTAGTTGACGTGTCAACAGAGATGGAAGGCTACAAAAAAGTTGTGGAGAGCATTATAGAGGGGCTAACACGGATGAGAGGGCAGGAGAGGTGGTTTTTAAATGCCATGAGGGTCTCGCTGAACTAAAAAAAAATGAAAATAACAGGCTGTATAGTTTTATTTGTAGAGTAATGTGGAAGTTCTCTCTCTGTGTACTCTTACAACATGATGCAATCAATCTTAGGCCTGATGACTCAGGTTATTGCATGGGGTGGTATTACAAGAGCATTATATGCATTCTCCTGTGCGGGTCAAGTCATGCATTTAAGGTTACATGTTTAATGTGAGATCAAAACTAAAGACAAATTGGGCACCATGACATATGAATATTTTCAGACTTCAGTCAGAGTGTTTTCGTGCCTATCAATATAATAATCTCTGTCTTTTGGTTGTTCAAGCCCAGCCAATTTGCTTGCAACCAGAGATTGTGTTTATTGAAATCCCAGTTAACTGTCGATTGTAGGAATAAATGTGTGTCATCGGTGTGTCATGGGAGCCTTTACCTAAGGACTAACCACAAAGGCTTCCGCATACAAGTTAAAATAGGTAATAAGACTGAGGCGGAGGGAATGCACATGCTACTGTTATGGTTGCTATTGTGAATCAATTCATGGTAAGGTAGCAGAAATTATTTTCTAGCTTCTTTATTTAGACAGTCCTTCTAATAGGGTGGTGAGATGAAGGTTCAAATAAGCCAAGAGGTCTAAATAGACAAGACTCGGCATCTGACTTTGGCATGCATTCTGTATCAGACTGTCACAAATATCAGATATTAATTGATGCAATGACCTAAACACCTTTTAAATGTTGCTGCAGAATTGCAGCTGTGCCAGAATATATAGGCAAAAAGAGCACATAAGATATAAGCAAATAACCTGCACGATTATTCGGTCTTGTGTTTTACTATTTCTTGAGGTTAATGGGCACTACGCAAGCTATATAAATATATTTAAAAAAACAAGCTCTTACACTCTTCCTATTTTTCCTTACAAGTTAGAGATTTACTTGGCCAACATCAAATATATAAACTGAGCTATAAAACACATTCACACGAAAGTGTCACATGGCGCTAGAAATCATGCGAAATAAGTGAAGAAATCAACAGAACTTGGAGCTGTTCGCTGTGATCTTGAATACAGGTTTAAGTTTACCTAGAATGGTAAAAGATAAAGAATTGACCTATTCATGAGAATTCACATTAGTATGGCTCCAGTCAGCCAACTAATTGTACACTTTGGCAAATCAAAACGAGACGTCTGGGAAACAAAATGATCTTGAGACTAGATAACACTCTCTTAGTCAAACTGTGTGGTGCAGTGGAAAGGGGGGGTTTGGTAAAGCAAAGTGCTCTTACAATTTTAACCTGTTGCCAGGAATGAACCAAGTGCAGTTGCAAGATGGGTCATGATCTTAGATACAACTGATGGAGCAAGGTTTCAAAAATGAAACTTGCTTGTACGCAATCTTCCTCATAGTATTAATTTATTAAACTTGTATTGTCAAAACTAAACTTTGCATTCACAAACACAAGAGGGACAGAAGCTTGCTTATGTGTTTTACTAATGAATAACGCTTGTCTGTAATCCAAAATGTCCGCTAAAGCGCGGGAACCTCAATGCGCATGTCGCAACCTGATCACATGGTGTGACGTCTTTCTTTGCTTGGTGGGAAACTTCTGCTTCTGCGCAGTGTGCACTAAAATGGCCGCTAAATGTTTTCACATGCTTAAGCTTGCTCTCATGTCATTATTAAATTGTCGTTTTCTTAATGCTACTAATGCAGGATAGTATTATAATTAATTGGGAATAGAGTAGGGAAAGTGGGTATACAGTGAAACTTTTTATTTGTGATTTTAATATTTTCTTCTTGCACTTTTAGTAATTCGTAAACTTGGGCCTGGGTTGATGACTTAAAACTCGAGAGACAGATGGTTCTGCGCATGTGTCCTGTGTGCCTGCCAAGTGAAGTCAACTTGGACGTCTTCCAAGGCCATGACCCATTGGCCGAAGATGCTGTACTTCATGTTTCCGGAGGACAAAAATGATACTTTTTCCCCTGTAAAATGTATAACATTTGTCATGAGACGGGTGGGAAATAAAGTGAATGTATTAATCTGAAGGGGAGGGAACGTAAAGACAATAGGCTTTACAATTTAGGCCAAATCGATATGGTGCGAGAATCCACCCCCTGTCCAATCAGAAGTAGTGGTCCCATATTTTAGCAACATTAAGGGTAGGTACTTGGGCGCAGAAGGGTATAACAGATATAGAATTAGCTAATTAGCTAGAGCTGACTCTCAGAACACGCAGAAGAGCTCCAGACTGCCATGCTGATCGGTTGCTGACTGAATCCCTGTCCAGAAGAGGTCCTGAGGAGGGGGCGGCGGAGTCCATTAGAAGGAAGGCACGGGAGAATCGAGAGAAGTCGAGTATCAGAGAGGGGAACGGCGCAGGCGTCGTTGTAGAGAGGTCACCGGTCCTGTCCTGATCCTGGAAGAAGTCTTTGCTCTTCATCCTTCCTGGGTCCTATCTTTTCCAACTCCTTGGCCAAGGGGCTTGGTTCTCGCATTTAGGTAACTATACTGCAACCTTTAGTTGCGCTGCTGTCTCAATCTTCTCCTCTTCCTTAAACACCGTCATTTATTAGCAAAATCATTTCTATGCTTTTTTCTTGGGTATCTCAATCAAGTACCGTGTTTTCTGTATTTTACTCTGCTAAAAACTTTAGATAAACAATTTTAAAACTTCCTGACTCAGTGATTATTTCAGGATTATGTACTATAATGAATGTCACTCATTTTAAACTTCCCAATTAGCAAAGGATCCATTGGTAAGTTATTACTCTTCAATCAGAAGGTAATTGGTAGCAGGGACTTTGATAAAAGAGTACATCTGACACCCAGCGTAAGTATTAGTGTTGTGTATGTATGGGCCCAAGTGAGTATATGGTGTATGAATGTTGTTGGCTAATATTGCGCTGGATCAGTTTTCTGGTAAGCAGAGGACGGTTTTTGTTACTCTTTGTTAATTGGGTAATGAGAATTTTATTTGTATTTTTATGAACTAACATCCGCTTATTTTTGAGTTTTGTTATATGTTGTCCAGAATACCCCGGGTAGGTAAAAAGAATAGTGGGTGGCAAGTGGAAGCCATACTGCAGTGAGGTTATCTGTCAGGCAGAAATAGTACTGAGAAGTTAAGCAGGACTTTCAGTACTCGTTAGGGACTCTATGCGTGTGAGTAATAGCAAAAAGGGTACGCTGATAAAAATTTGATGTTATATCACCTAGTAAGGGTAACATTGGAGAAGTAACAGGTACTTCTGGAGCTTGTGTGAAGAGTAGACGGAAGTGTTTTACTCGTAATATATGTTTTAGTAAAAGGAAAGGTTTTACTAAAGTGTGGAAGAAACTATCCTTTTCAAAATTAGTGGAAACTGGCACGATAGCGAATGTTTTATGTTGTTACTGAAATTTAATTAAGATTTATAGAGAAAATAAGTTTGCGTAAAGTTTTGTAAAGGGAGGGTCAGTTGCAGGAGAGGGAGCTGACGTCACAAAACGCCGCGCTGTGGTAGGTTGAAACAGCGGGTGTGGAAAAACCCTTGTAAAGGAGGGGTCAATAGTCAGGAGTAGTACTGACGTCACAGGTGCCGCGCTGGGATTGGTTAAACCAGCAAGGACAGAAAAGAGCAGATTGTAAAGGAGGGGTTGACAGAGAAACGTCATCAAAAGGCCGCGCAAGGATTGGCTCGGAAATAAAAGATAGCAGACATTTGATTGGTCGAAATTATAGAAGCAAACATTTTAGTGGATAAAAGATTGCATGTTAAAACGCGATCCGACTTTAACAGGAACTCGTCCGGATAGGAGATTCCTAGGTTTTGCACAATATAATTTTGTACACAGAAGATTAGATAGAATGTATGGAGAAAGGAGAAAAATGTCATTCTTACAAAAGATTAAGAATTATTTTAAAAAGGACAAACCAATCAAAACTAGAGAAGGAATTATTCCACCAGCTAAAACGCCAGCATCATTCATGATGATGGAGAGAGGTTATCATACTTGTGTATGGATGGAGAATTGGATAGAATACACCAAAAATGATGGAATATTAGCATTTCCCCAGAATGGCACGTTCAATGGGCGAATTCTTCAGAACTTGAGATTGAGGATGAATGACTTAGAACCCAGACCTAGATTAACTCAGTACGAAGCTCTAGAAGAATGGGAAACCGAGGCATTTGAGCGGGATAGATCTAGAAGTAATAGAAGTTACCCAGGATTTTACCCCAGATATTTACGTGAGTCGAGAGAAGGTCAGATGAAACAATGGAGAAGGGCAATGATTACAGAGGGACTGTATCCATTATTTACAGAAGGAGAGAAATCAGGAGGCAAATGTACAGAAAAGACAAAACATTTAATGAGAAATGAGGAATCTGAAGACGAATTTATGGAGGAAGGGACAAGTGGATGCACCCCAAGTGCACCACCAAAAATTCCAATGGTACCACAGGTAATGCATGAGTTCACCCCGAGTAGAATGCTACATGATAAAGAAAAAGAAGCCCTAGAAAAGACCAGAACAGAATTAATACAGAAAATAACTCAGATAAAAGTACATCCTGATTCGTTAACCATACCTGTAACAATTGGTCCAGTAGTTCCATTATATGGTACTCAGGGAAGTTGTCCTATACCGATACTTACACCTACTCCTGTGAATAATCCCAAACCTGAAGCTCCAGTTATAATTGAGGATCAATTTAGTGACTGTGAATCCACAATATCACTTATGGACTTGCCTATTCGAGGTTCTATAAATAGTACTCCAAGAAAAGATGTACCTGGAGGTTCAAAAGATGTAAGTTTAGTAACTTCATCGGGAGCAAAAAGTGCTACCATAGTAACACCTGAAGATCTAGAAAGATGGGTGCAAGGGTCAGTTAAACAGTGCACACCTCCGAAAATAATGGACATTCATAAATTAAAAGTCGAATTAGAAGAAATAATAGCAGGAAATGTAGGACTAGAACGCTTAAATACCTATGATGAAGAAGAATTATTGTTCCTATGCAGGAGTATCACCAGAAATGTAAGGTTATTTCATGAAAAATTGTCCAATTTAGCATTACAGATGGGAATAGAAATAGGGAGATCAAAGGTACTACAGAAACCCTATAGAGCAGAATTTTCAGACAAAGACTTAGAAAATATGAATGCCTCTGGAAGAAGATTACAAATAAGAGAATTAATGTTAGTTTTGCAAAAATGGGGAGACCTAGATAAAGGGAAAACTAGGTGGGCCAAGAAAAAGGAAGAAGCACGAACAAGTAGAACAGCATCAGAATATGTGATGAAGGAATCAGGAAAAGCAGACCAGATGTATCCAATGCGAGAAGTTGCGGGAGGAGGATATGTACATGTCCCATGGAGCAGACAGGATATTTTATCATTTACGAATGATTTTCCAAAGCTGAGGGAAAAGCCAATTGAATGGTACAAGCAGGTTGAAAGGTTTGTGAAGGTGTCAAAGGTATTGTTGAAGGATTTAGATGGTTTGTTTGACATAGTGGTACCTGCCGATTTATGGACAGATTGTAAGATCACAGTCGTTTGGCCTAGTGATGAAAATCCCAGAGATCCGAAAACAGGTGCCCCGTCAAATGATGTAATGAAAAAGTATCAGCAGGTGATAACATACCTGAAAGGGAAAATACCCCCGAAAGAAACAGATTGGGTGAAAATAGATCGAACCACCCAAGAAGCCAGTGAATCAGTACATTCTTATTATGAGCGCCTATTGCAGGTGTTTAAACAGTATAGTGGATTTGAGGACATTGGAGACAAAAACATGAGTCAGTTTGTGTATCGGTTTGTTTATGGTCTGAAGCCAGAGATTTGTCAGATGATTAAACAACACATGCTGTGTTGGCAGGGAAAGCCCATAGATGAGATTCTGAAGTATGCAAAATATTGTGGAGACGATATTGAGGATAGACACAAGAAATTACAAGAAAAGGTGATGTGGGCTCAGGTGAAAATGGCAGAGAAGCAGGGAATTAATTTGGAAAATCCGAGTGAAAATCAAGGAAAAGATTCTGGAACGAGTGGTGATACGGGAAATGGTGGAAAATTTAGAGGACGAATGAGTAGAGAAGAAGCTAAAAAGAAATTTCCTTGTCATGGATGCGGAAAATTGGGGCATTGGAAGGACGAATGTAAAAAGATTCGGAATAATAATGGCCCAAATCAAAACGTAAATCCACAGAAGCAGAATGACTCACAGCAGGGTGTAAATCCCCAGAGTCAATTACCACCTCCACCTGTTCAGGGTAATGTAAGCAGAGCAAAGCACGGTACAGACATCGGATACCCAGGAGGGAGTGGTAAGAATGATTAGATGACATCACAATTTCTTTTACAGGACAATTACTGTGAATTCAACTCATGACGGTGCCTAGGAGAGGGGAAGAAGGAGTGCGTACTTGGCGCATCCTTACAGGTAGATCAGGCTGGTCCATATGTTGAAGGAAATGTGAAAGGTAATGATATTACTTTCCTTTTAGACACTGGTGCTACCAGGTCTACGGTGAGATCAGCAGACATCCCAGACCTTCCTCTCTCTGGTGAAGATATCCAAGTAGTAGGGGTAGCTAATCAAAGAATTAGAACGCCTCTTACAGAACCAATGGAAGTCAAAATAGGAAACTTCAGAGAAATGCACCAATTTGTAGTGTGCGACTCTAGCCCAGTGAATTTATTAGGTAGGGATTTATTGTTCAAAATGAACTGTACAATTTTCTGCACGCCAGATGGTGTGGCAGTTCAGACACCAGATGAGGACCATGTATATAAAATTATGGTTGCAAAACAAGGTACAGAAATAGACGAAATGTTTTCGTTAATAACAAGAGATGAGTTACCAGAAGAATTAAAAGGTACAGTAAACCCAATAGTATGGGATTTCCCCGGAAAAGAAGTAGGACTTATGGCAAAAATAGATCCAGTTCAAATTACGGTAAAAGAAGGTGCAATTTTCCCAAATACCAGACAGTACAAAATGAATGCAGAAGTAAAAGCAGGAGTCATTGAAGAAATAAATCGAATGGTAGAACAAAACATCCTAAAAGAAGTAATGAGTAGCCCATGTAATTCACCAATCATGGGACTAAAGAAACCTAGTGGAAGATATAGGATTGTTCAGGACCTAAGAAAAATAAACAAGATTGTGGAACCATGTTGTCCCATAGTACCAAATCCTGCAGTAATTCCATACCAGATCCCTTGGAATGCAGGATGGTTCACAGTAATTGATTTGTGTCAAGCATTCTTTTCAATTCCATTGCATCCAGACAGCCAGTATCTTTTCTCATTTAAATTTGAGAACAAAGTCTATGTGTGGAATCGTGTTCCTCAAGGGTACACAGAAAGTCCTTCCATCTTCAACCAGATACTGAAAAAGTGCCTGGAAAAACTAGTGATGCCAGGAAGCTCAGTCTTAGTCCAATATATCGATGACTTATTGGTGGCGTCGACCACCCGAGAAGGCTGTGTTGTTGACTCCATAGCATTATTAAATCTTTTGGCTGAGGAAGGGCATAAAGTCTCACCTGAAAAGTTACAGTTTTGCAGGACAGCTGTTAAATATCTGGGACATCAAATTGAGAGGGAAAAAGAAGAGTAACCTCTGAAAGAGTAGAATTAATAAAGAGAATGCAAATGCCTGTAACCCAAAGACAAGTGCGAATGTTCCTAGGAATAGTAGGCTACTGTCGACAATGGATACCAAATTTTTCCATGTTAGCTAAGCCCTTAATTAAAATGACGAAAAAGAAAGCAAAGGACCCTGCTGAGTGGGAAGATGAAAGTGTAGAAGCCTTTGTAAAATTGAGAAACGCACTTTGTTCAGCACCTGCCTTAGGTATGCCTGATTATAAAAGAGAATTCGCATTATTCTGTCAAGAGAGAGAAAATTGTGCACTTTCTGTTCTAACTCAGAGACATGGACTAGACAGACGTCCTATAGCGTACTTTTCTGCTACATTGGACCCAGTAGCAGCCGCATTGCCAGGATGCTTAAAAGCAGTGGCAGCAACTTGTTTGAGCATTGAACAAAGCGAGTCAATTGTGATGGGACATCCTGTAAAAGTGTATGTTCCACATGCAGTTGTGATTCTATTGACAAGAACCCGAACTCAGCATCTTACTCCTAGTCGGCTGACTAAATATGAGAGGATAATAATGGGTGCTGAAAATGTGACCATGGTAAGATGAACAATAATAAATCCAGCAACTTTATTGCCGGACCCATACCATGAAACAAATAAAGATGACGAAGAAGATGAACATGATTGTGTACAAATTACAGAATTATGTACAAAACCACGCCCAGACATAGAGGAACAGCCTCTTAAAAAGCCAGACAGGGAGCTATTTGTCGATGGTTCATGTCAAAGACATGAAGATGGTAAACTAACTGCTGCCTATGCGGTATGTGAATTAACTGGAATAGTCGAAGCATCCTATTTACCAGGAGTAAAATCTGCACAAGTAGCTGAATTGATTGCTTTGATAAAAGCTTTCAAAATTGGGAGGAATCAGAGAGTGACCATATTTACAGATAGTCAATATGGTTATGGGGTTGTGCATGATTTTGGCCAACTGTGGATGCAGAGGGATTTCATGACTTCTTCAGGATCCCCCATTAAAAATGGACAATTTGTAAGGGAATTGCTAGAAGCAATACAATCACCAAAAGAATTGGCTGTGGTGAAATGTGCCGCACACCAGTCAGGAGATGACCGGGTGGTAGTCGGCAACAGATATGCAGACTTGGTGGCTCAACATTGTGCCAAAACCAGAACGTCAGTCAATAAGAGGGTGGAAAGAATGGGAATCAGCTGCCAACTTATGCTGTATATGTCACCTGAAACATGGAATGAGGTGAAGAAATTGCAAGATGAGGTTGATGAAAGTGAGAAGAATTTGTGGATCAAAGTGGGTTGCTCCCAAAGAGGAGAAGATGAAGTGTGGATCAGTGCAGATGGCAGACCAGTCATGCCAGACTGTTTACTCTCACAAATGGCTAGAATGCACCATGGAGACACACACACAGGGAGAGATGCAATGATTAGGCTGTTCAGACAAAATTGGTACAATCCCAAATTCAGGGCTGTTGCAGAGAGTCTTTGCCAGAGATGTCTAACTTGCCAAATGCATAATCCAGGCAGGAAAACGATAATTGGGTTTGGAAAGATTGGAAAGGCAGAGGGCCCATTTATAAGATTCCAGTTCGACTTCATACAGTTACCACCATGCAGAGGACTAAAATATGTACTAGTCATAGTGTGTCTGTTTTCAAAGTGGGTGGAGGCTTACCCTACTAGGAGAAATGACAGTATTACAGTTGCAAAACTGTTGTTACGTGAGCTCATACCTAGGTTTGGTTTCCCAGTATCTTTGGAATCAGATAGAGGAAAACACTTTAATAGCGAAGTGATCCAGATAATCTGTGAAGCATTTCAAATAAAACAGAAATTGCACTGTGCATATCGCCCAGAGGCTTCTGGAGTGGTTGAACAATTGAATGGCACTATAAAGTCAAGATTGGGAAAAATGTGTGCATCAACATCATTAGAGTGGCCAGACGCATTGCCACTTGTCTTGATGGGAATCAGAAGCATACCTGACAGAACAACAGGATTGAGCCCCCATGAAATAATGATGGGAAGAGCAATGAGACAAACACATGTTCCCACAAACAAATTAGTAAATATATCTGATGATATGGTTCTGGATTATTGCAAAGGATTAGCTGACCTAGTGCGTTCTGTCTCTCATCAGGTTGGAGAAGACGCAGTTTCCAGGCAGCCTGAACTAGAACATGATCTGAATCCTGGTGATTGGGTGGTAGTGAAGAATCACACCAGAGAAACGTGTCTATCACCCAGGTGGAGCAGACCTTGTCAAGTTATATTGACTACCAATACAGCAGTGAAGTGTGCAAGATTTCCTAATTGGATTCACGTAAGCCACACAAAGAGAGTACCAGACCCTGAAGAGGAGAATTCACAGACAACACCAATCACTGAAGAAGCTGAAGGTTGCCCAGCAGAAGAATTTCAAGTTAGAGGTTCGAGGGAAGCTGACGGAGAACAACCGAGCACAAGTAAGTATTGGATACCAGTGGTAGAAGTTCCTGAAGTATACCACAGAACGAGAAATCAAACTAAATTGGAAGAAATTGAAGAAGATCAGATAGGTGAAGAAGAAGCAGTTCAGGATCAAGAAGAAAAGATAGTAAAAGATCCTGAACAAAATAAGATAGGGAAAGAAAATTGGACTCAAAACAGTGAAGATTTAATAGAATTTACACAGGGAAAGACCGGTTTAGAAGAATCCGGTCAGGCTGCAGAAGTCCACAGTGCAATAAGCCCTGATCAGAAGCAGTTAGATCAAGAAGAATTCACTAAAGAAAAAGGGGTTGATACAAATGAACATAAAGAGATAAAAAGGGAACAAGGTCAACATCTTGAAAGTCATTGTGGAGCTACTGAAGAGAAACCAATCAGACCTGAAAAAGAACAAACAAAAGAAGCAGTAATAAAAGAAAACAAAGCAGTATTGAGCAGTGAAAATAACGAGATCTCTAAAGACATAAACAGAGAAACAGTGCCAACCAAGAAAATAAGAAAAGGAGATCATTGGCCAAGTGTCATTAAAAGAGTAAAATACCACATAACAACCAGAAGTGAAGTTCCAGAACAAGTACCTGAAGTGACAAGTCAAACTGAACAAGAGAAAAAGTCAGGAAAAAGAAAAAGTAAAAGACTGAGACTTGTGAATAACAAATTCAAGGGTCCTGACTGGACTTATATCATTCTTGAAGATTTTGAAAGCTCAGAGTCAAGTGACAGTGGTGGCGAAGGAACAAGTGCAGAACTAACATACGAAGAAGAAACAAGACCACCCTGACTAAACAAAAGAATCATCTAAAGAAAAGAAGAAGAGATAAGAAGAGCAAACTTCCTTGTCGAAAAATGCCTGACGATAGAGTTACTGGGAGACCAAAACGAAATTGTTGTAGGAGATGCTGTGCAATATGCATATGTAGTCTAGTATTGGTGCTTATAGTATGGTTAGTCCTGATTGTAGCAATTCCTTACCTTATGATAATAGATAAGAAGATTAATAATGAAACTAAAGGGAGGACAGCAAACATGAAGGGCAATAGAGTAGAATTAATGACCGAAGAGGAGGCAGAAATTCATCATGAAATAGCTGATAACGACACTAGTTTAAATATTTTCACAAAGTTATTGTTTCAGTATGTAGACACAATGGAAGTTAGTAATTGTTATGTCTGTATGAAGTTACCTGAATCAGTAGCGGAAGGATTAACATACCATCATTTACCACTGACATATGGCATCTCATGTAGTGTATTAACAAGTTTATTTTATAGAACAGGTAGGCTACAGTATTATTATTCAAACTTAGATGTGATATTTTCTGAGGTTCCGATTCGCAAGAGTATGAACCCAGTGCTTAGTAGTCAAGACGCACAGTTTATGGGAGAGTTTTTCTTAACAATGAAATCGATAGACATAACACATGCACATAGACACAATCTAACATGTTCTTTACTAGAAGAAGAAAAGATATTTTTGAATTTAGTAGAAGATAGAAGACATGATTTTCAAAAGAAAGCTTCAGAGCATATGGCTCAGTTGCCACCTTGGGCGGAGAAGGAAGGAAGTTATACACCTGGTAAAGCTCAAGCTGCAATGGCTCTGGATTTCGTAAAGAAAGGGAAAATTTGTCTTCATAGGTTAAAGACTATTATAACAATGCTTTCATCGGTACCAGTGAATGTGAACACAATTTTTTAATTCTTGGAGGTTGGGGACTCAAAGGAGGAACAGATTCAGTTTTTCCTGGAATTTATTATCTATGCGGGAATAAGGCTTACTTTAGGCTTCCTGCACGGTGGTATGGAAGTTGTTATTTTGGAATAGTTTTTCCAAAGATATACCACGTAAAAAGAAACACTGGGAGCAATGAAAACAATAGCGAATTAATACGTAGTAAAAGAGCTAGTTTTTCAGAAATTGTAGGTGATATATTTGGTGCATTGATACCTTCAGTGGGAATAATTCTGAACTCAAGGAAAAAATGTAAATTGTCTACAGTGGTTGATCTTTTATCAACGGATACTGCTGGAGGTTTTCTAATGATTAATACGGAGATGGTTGCAATTAGATCTATGGTAATGCAAAATCGACTTGCTCTTGACATTCTATTGGCAAAAGAGGGAGGAGTCTGTAAATTATTGAAGACAAAACATTGTTGCACTTATATTCCTGATAAGAGTGCAGAAATTGGAACGTATATACAGAACATAACTAAACTTGAGAAAGAACTTAAACCACTGGAAGTTGATAGTGTATGGGAAAGATTGACAAATAGTATCTCGTCAATTGGAACCTGGTTTGCTAATATAGGGAAAGGACTTATAGGTCAAATATTAGTAGCCCTAGCAGGGATAGCAATAATAATATTGGCAATAATAATATTGGCAATAACAATATGGTGCAAATGCTGTAGAAAGAATGGAACATATAAAGTGACAGGAAAAGGAAAGAAGAGAAAACTAGATGAAATAGAACTTGAAGAATGGAGAAGTGATTTATACAAAAAGTTGAAAGGGGATGTGAAAAACAGAAAATGTAAAAATGAGAATGAAACGAATTGCTAGAAGTTGGCATCTGATTGAGGGTAGTATTTTTGATGGCTTAGAAACGCCATCAGAGAGGGGATTGATGGAGCAAGGTTTCAAAATGAAACTTGCTTGTACGCAATCTTCCTCATAGTATTAATTTATTAAACTTGTATTGTCAAAACTAAACTTTGCATTCACAAACACAAGAGGGACAGAAGCTTGCTTATGTGTTTTACTAATGAATAACGCTTGTCTGTAATCCAAAATGTCTGCTAAAGCGCGGAACCTCAATGCGCATGTCGCAACCTGATCACATGGTGTGACGTCTTTCTTTGCTTGGTGGGAAACTTCTGCTTCTGCGCAGTGTGCACTAAAATGGCCGCTAAATGTTTTCACATGCTTAAGCTTGCTCTCATGTCATTATTAAATTGTCGTTTTCTTAATGCTACTAATGCAGGATAGTATTATAATTAATTGGGAATAGAGTAGGGAAAGTGGGTATACAGTGAAACTTTTATTTGTGATTTTAATATTTTCTTCTTGCACTTTTAGTAATTCGTAAACTTGGGCCTGGGTTGATGACTTAAAACTCGAGAGACAGATGGTTCTGCGCATGTGTCCTGTGTGCCTGCCAAGTGAAGTCAACTTGGACGTCTTCCAAGGCCATGACCCATTGGCCGAAGATGCTGTACTTCATGTTTCCGGAGGACAAAATGATACTTTTTCCCCTGTAAAATGTATAACATTTGTCATGAGACGGGTGGGAAATAAAGTGAATGTATTAATCTGAAGGGGAGGGAACGTAAAGACAATAGGCTTTACAATTTAGGCCAAATCGATATGGTGCGAGAATCCACCGCCCTGTCCAATCAGAAGTAGTGGTCCCATATTTTAGCAACATTAAGGGTAGGTACTTGGGCGCAGAAGGGTATAACAGATATAGAATTAGCTAATTAGCTAGAGCTGACTCTCAGAACACGCAGAAGAGCTCCAGACTGCCATGCTGATCGGTTGCTGACTGAATCCCTGTCCAGAAGAGGTCCTGAGGAGGGGGCGGCGGAGTCCATTAGAAGGAAGGCACGGGAGAATCGAGGAGAAGTCGAGTATCAGAGAGGGAACGGCGCAGGCGTCGTTGTAGAGAGGTCACCGGTCCTGTCCTGATCCTGGAAGAAGTCTTTGCTCTTCATCCTTCCTGGGTCCTATCTTTTCCAACTCCTTGGCCAAGGGGCTTGGTTCTCGCATTTAGGTAACTATACTGCAACCTTTAGTTGCGCTGCTGTCTCAATCTTCTCCTCTTCCTTAAACACCGTCATTTATTAGCAAAATCATTTCTATGCTTTTTTCTTGGGTATCTCAATCAAGTACCGTGTTTTCTGTATTTTACTCTGCTAAAAACTTTAGATAAACAATTTTAAAACTTCCTGACTCAGTGATTATTTCAGGATTATGTACTATAATGAATGTCACTCATTTTAAACTTCCCAATTAGCAAAGGATCCATTGGTAAGTTATTACTCTTCAATCAGAAGGTAATTGGTAGCAGGGACTTTGATAAAAGAGTACATCTGACACCCAGCGTAAGTATTAGTGTAGTGTGTATGTTTGGGCCCAAGTGAGTATATGGTGTATGAATGTTGTTGGCTAATATTGCGCTGGATCACAACTACTAGGTAGGTGGACACCATTAGTGTTTGCAGTTTTTAATTATGACTATATATGTATATTACACAATGGTGGTCGCCACTGTGTAGTTATTGTTAGTTCAGGTTTTCCACAGGAAAGACATTTTTAGGTCAAGCATTCGAGACCTCTTGTATATACTTTAGTATATACTTATATGTGTATGTACTTTGTGGGCTCTGGAGATCAGCCCTAGGGACTTGTCTGCTTCCGCTTAGGGACTATTTGTTTCTGTTCAACTGCCTCTATTTAACTGTCTTGATAGAAAACGACCAGTAGAGGTCAGTAAAATACCAGAATTGCTTTCTGCTTGTTCAACTGCCTCTATTTAACAGTCATGATAGAAAATGACCAGTAGAGGTCAGTAAAATACCATAATTGCTTTCTGCTGAGGGACTTTTTTTTAATTTTTCTGGCAACTGCCTCTATTTAACTTTCTCGATAGAAAACGACCAGTAGAGGTCAGTAAAATATCAGAATTACTTTAGCATTCTCTAGATTCCAGTCCATAGAAATTTACTTCCACAAGCACCCGTAGACAATAATATGTTTTTCAAATCTTGTATTTTCAGTGATATGACCACCGAAGGCCCTGATTTTATATTGAAAACAGAGCTTTAGACTATACCATTTCCAGCTGAAAGGCAATATTTCTCTCCATGTGTTCCCATACCTGGCGTGTCACGCAGTTTGGTGCTTACTTTCCCTCCATGTTAAAGAACAGTAGATGTTTCAGCACCCAGGCTAATGTGGTGCATAGCTAAATACATAGAAGGTCCCAAAGGCAAGGCCGATTGCATTGCAAATGCTTGTTTGGCTAATAAAATTGATGCTGTTTGACAAATCTGCCTAAAACCATCTAAAACAAAGTTCATCCACTTTGTTTCCGCCATGGAATGTTCTGCGCTGAGCCGTCAAATGGCGGCAAAGAAAAAAATGGGGAAGAGGGCAAGGGTGGGGGCAGACAGCAAAAAGTTTACTCAAAAAATTGTTTTTCAGGATTTGGTGTAAAAATCTGACCAGCTGTTTTTGAGAAATTAGTATTTAAAGATGGGCTTGGGTTGAGCATGAAGGGGTTCAGGCTAAGAAAAAAGTTAGATAAATATGGACAGTTGGTCCTATAGGAGTAACAAAAAAGGTAAAAAATAGACAATTCTTATTGGCCAAGGGAACTTTTTGTCCCGTGATACTGAATGAGCTGACTGCCTAACCGCAACTCGAAAGACAATGTTGCAGCTAGCATTAGAGGACTTGAAGGAGGTGGTGGTAGGAAGTGGGAGGGGCTTTGGAGGGTTTAAAAGCCACACAAGAGGTCAGGGTGGGCACAACCTGACCCACAGTGGAATGGGGGAGCGTCCTTTAAGTTGAAATTTTACAAACACACACACAATATTTTTTTTAGGTTGTGAGTACTTCGATACCAGCAAAAAAAAATTATTGTCATAGACCAGACCCTGCGGCCAACTGCCATCCGTGAGGCTGTAGGCTGTGCTCATTGGGGACTGTCACCTGCAGTGGGTTGGGTATAAGCCCAACCCATCACTGCGCAGGGCTGAAGGCTGTGAGCTGCAGGGGTTTAGGTGCCATTTGGGGTTTGGCCTTGGCTGTGCGCAGTGGGGGCTGGGCGCCTGTGGGGAGTAGAGAACTGGACCTGGCCAGAGGCCAACCCCTGCTACTCATGACAAAGCAGGTGGAGGGCCTGGCCAGAGATATCAAAGGCCATGCACAGCAAGGGGAGTTGGGGACTGGTGGGGGGATTTGGAAGCAGGCCCTAGATGACTGCCAGGTACAGCATAAGGCCCTGCACAGTGGGGGGTTGGGTGTCTGCTGGAGGGTGGAAAATTATTGGTCAACTCCTTGCTGTGCACAGCTTAAGGCTGTGTAGCAGCTGGGTCGAGTGCCCACAGGCAGTTGGGCGTCCGCAGGGAGTTGGGTGCATGGCCTTGTTGGAAGTCAAGCCATGCGTCCAACCCCTCACTGCACATGGATGAAAGCAGTGCACAGTAGGGGTTGGGCACCCAGGGTTGTGTTGGGAGCCTGGTGGTGTTGAGCCAGGCCCTAGCTAGCGATAATATATCTAGGTGATGAAATGAGATAAAGGGGGGTATTGAGCCAGGCCCTGCAGCTAGTGATAGTATAGCTAGGTGATAAAAACGAACGTTTAAAAAATAAAATAACTTACATTTGCCAGTAAAGTAACTATAACTTGCAGCATCATTATGCACAGCTTACAGCCTCACATATTACATCACTAGTTAAACGACATCACTTGTGACATCATGCACTGATTTTGGCTTTGTGGACTGTAGGTAATTCAATAATCTACACCAGTGCCCAATGTTCTATTACCAATCATGTTATAATGGACACAAACTTTGGCAACATGCAGGAGATATATCTGTCAAATCGCTCACATTTGGTGGATGTCACTCTCTGTTCACTGGTATTCCTTTGCCTAACAAACAAAATGCCTCCATAGATTTTAATGGGATCTCCCACTTTAAACCTTGAACACAATCAAAAAAGTATTTATTCATGTAACTGGAATCACCCTCTTAAAGATTTCACATGACCCACAATTTTGAGCCAAGAGGTTGACAGGTATGTATTAGTTATTTCCAAAAGAGAGCCAGCAGTGGTGTTTCTGGACGGCACTGGTGACACATCCCAATCTTATAGTTTTCTTATTCCCACTCCTGGAGTTCTGACTGCCCACAAAACTCAATCCTTGGTCAATGTTTCCACAACATTAGGAGGGCAACCTAATTTCCTTGTTCACATTGAACTTTCCAATTCGAATTGCATGTATCTGTAATAACTCTTGTTTTCAATTTAAGATGGCGGCCAAGCATATGTATCATAAGCGGGTGTCCGGCAATTATAAAATCATTAGACTGAGGTAAATGCTTGGTTTATGAAAGGAAGGGGGCAACAGGGTAGACTACAAGATACTTGAATGAGATTATGGAGGACAAATATGTTAGGAAGAACATGGCTTCCATTTAATAATAGGGGTCGTCTTAGGTTAATAACAAGAAACCCATTTTAAGATGGCAGCCACTCTTTAGTTTATCAAAATAGCCATTACAAGATGGCAGCCACATATATGTATCGTAAGCGTGGGTTCCGGCATTTGTAAAATACAGCAAATATATAAACGCCCACTATAGGCTTGAGATACACGCTTGGTTTATGAAAGGAAAGGAACGATTGAGTGGAGCGTCCGGATACTTGACTGTGATTATGGAGGATAAATACAGCAGGAAGAACTTTTAAGATGGCTGCCATAGAATGGATTGGCAGTCGAGACCGGTTACTGAAATTAGAGGGATATTTAAGAGGCGGGACGAGTGCACCTAAGACAGATTGATCAAACAGGACTAGGACACAAATACCGAAAGGCTGCTCGAAAGGTAAAAGACCTTGTAAGATATGTGAGATAACCTCATGGGGAGGGACAAAGATCAGAAGGAGGAATATCGGTATTGAAGGGACTGTATATGATGATGAAGGTATAATTTAATGATATGTTGGAGAAATGATTCAGGATATGAGAGAAGGGGAATTTTAGTTCTGCCCGGAATATAGGTTTACTCTGTTGTAGGGGTTGGAAGTTAATCAGGGGATGGCTCGCTAACACTGCGTCAAGCAGGTTAGAAAAAAACAAGGAGAAACATAATTTAATAATCAAAAGGAAGAGATAGAAAGGCTTTAGGCATATTGATACATGAAACTGCTTTCTTGACAATGGGAGCCCAGACATTTAAACGGGGAATGAATGGAAAAGAAGAATTTTGAGAAGGAGGATAAATCAAATTGTAAGTAAAGTAGTGATCTTCTTATATGCGCTTTTGAGGAGTACTAGAGGTGTTAGTTCAGAAGTAACTGCAATCACTCTTTAAAAAGTTGGTGTCTTTTGGTTTAAGGAATACACAGATTAATTAAATATTTGGGGATGGTGTGTATATATTAGTCTGTATACCTGACAGAGGTTGGTACAGAAATGTTGATCGATACAGTCCTTGAAATGGAAGTGGTGAATTTTAGATTAAAAATTACACACAAAAATTTTAAAATGGAGAAAATTTAATGTAAAAATAAGAACCAGAGTTGTTGATTTTAATAAGTGAAAAGTATTGATTACATGTTTTAAAAATAACAAAATTGTTTAGGCCCTGATGAAGTCCCTATAAGGGATGAAACACGTTGGCTGGGTCTGTTTTAAGTGTGATGGAATTGGATACTTAATAAAAAAGAACTTAATGGAAAAAGACACCAACGCCTGGAAATGAATTGAAAAACGAAATATGGAAAGTAATTGAAAACAAGAGTGATTACAGATACATGCAATACGAATTGGAAAGTTCAATGTGAACAAGGAAATTTGGTTGCCCTCCTAATATTGAGAAAGCATTGACCAAGGTATGTATTAGTTAGTGATAAGGCAACTTCAGCCAGGCCCTATGGACAACTGTACACAGTTTAGCATAATGCTCTACACACATTCCTGAAATGAGGTGTACAATCTTAGAGCCGTATTTACAACCATACTGTAAGCAAAACCATATATTTTTGAGTCACTACTACATTGTACATTACCTAAACAATGTGCAATGGCTCAAAATCTTAAGGGAAGTTCTAGAATGAACAACCTCACCTTAACAACATCCACCTTACACAGAATTTGTTTATAGCACTATAGAACAACTATTAACATGGGTACATGTCCTGACATCTATTGATGGATGATCTATTACGAACACAAGCTTTGCCTTATCTCATTTTTGCAACAGCCTTCGGCTTAACTTACCAACCTACTTAGAAACATATACCAGCAGCCCACACCAGGTGCACTCAGCCATTATCTTGTATAATATGGAATACTTCTTGTACCCAAAACTTTACTGCTAGGTAAACCCTGCACAATATATCTTTTGCCATGCGCAGCCAGACTTGGCTCCAGGGTCAACGCTATTTCCACCATATGCAACCACACCTGTACACACAGTAAATCTACACTGTATATGACTGTAGGCCCTTTACCATCAACTTTCTTGTGAATAGTATTGACATAGTGATGTTGTCAAAGTTGTCCTTTGGGATGCCCTCAGAGGCATGTTAAATGACATAAATGATGTTATTTAACTTGTCATGAGCGATATAATATTTGAAGGCATAAGCAGTGCATGACGGGGCACAAGTTATAGTTAGTTCACTAAACTACAACTGACAAATTTCACTGGTTTTTCAGTTTTTAAATGTTAGTTCTTACCTTATTTCAAGACCTAACCATAACATCTAACAAAAAACAGGGTTGTTGAATACCAATGGTGTCTAGTCTTTAATAAACGTCATGCTTTCTTTTTCCCTCCCACCTTACACATCCTGTGTCTCCCTTTCCATGTCTGAGGTTCCTTTTCATCTCATCTTTCTCTCTTTGCCATTTGTTTCTTATCTTTATCGTCCTCCTTTCTGCCTTTCTCTTTCTCTAGGTCAAGGTTTTATGATGAAAAATAAGTCCCAGTAGACAAGAAAGAGTGCTGGTGCCCATTACCTGCAACCACCTGCCCAAATTTGGTACTGCCTGTACGTACCAGGAAATTTTTAGGTCTCGCCTGGCGGTAGCAGCGCGCATGCGCTGCTCTCGCCATGCGAGTGCCTTTTGGAATCGATACGATTCCAGAAGTACACTTGAAGCCCCGCCCCTCTTTCCATTGGCTCGCGTCATCGTTTATGTTAAACGATGGCGCGTGATTGGAAAGCGTGCATCTCGGTTACCGCCTTGTCCACTTTTAGGACGGCCCATGTGGACAGGCCGACGCCATCTTTGTTTCTGGCACAGCGCACACTGCCATGCGCTCGTGAAGTCAGCCCTCCCCTTCCTCTCCACGCCCACCCCGTGCCTCTCTGATCCTCATCCACAGTCCCTCGCTCCCGGCCTGGCACAGCGCACACTGCCATGCGCTCGTGAAGTCAGCCCTCCCAGGACCGGCAGCCCCATGCACTACGGCGTTATTGTATGGCTACTGATAGTCTTACGTTGGCTTCTAATGGCTCTTATCACTCATTGCAGCTCGTGGCCGGTGCATCTCTGGTGTTTCTTTGGAGGTGAGAGATGTGTTAAGACTCTGGCTGTAACCCCACCTGGATCTCGCAGGTGCTCTGGTGGAGTACCCAGATATTTTAGCACCCATGAAACCTTGGACTGTATTCAGCTCTCACCTAATGCTATTTATTGGCTATTGAGTGTATCCTTCTGCCTTTCTGTGATTGCTTGCATTGAACTTCACGTGCACTCTTATCTCTTACTGGCTCAGTCACATGTGTCTCACTGTAGCACTAGAACATTACACTCCGCCATAGTAGCTTTACCAGTGCGTGTTTTAAAATGTCGGCGCAGAAACAATTTGTTCCTATGAACAACAAACCCCGGGAATCCAAGTGGATGTCTAGTCCAGTTGTACTAGAAAACGTCATAGAAGTCAGTTAGGTCGTCATGAAGTGTGTGTGTTGTTGCTTTCTCCACACAAGAGCGACAAGCACCACTGCGATGAATGTTCCAGGGGCCGCTTGTGACATTTTTGACTTTCCTGTCTGAGAAACCGAGCCGCGGTCTCCCCGCCCTAGTAGCTTTACCAGTGCGTGTTTTAAAATGTCGGCGCAAAAACAATTTGTTCCTATGAACAACAAACCCCGGGAACCAAGTGGATGTCTAGTCCAGTTGTACTAGAAAACGTCATAGAAGTCAGTTAGGTCGTCATGAAGTGTGTGTGTTGTTGCTTTCTCCACACAAGAGCGACAAGCACCACTGCGATGAATGTTCCAGGGGCCGCTTGTGACATTTTTGACTTTCCTGTCTGAGAAACCGAGCCGCGGTCTCCACGCCTATGTCTTGTGCTTTTCAACTTACTGTTCTCATTGTTATCGCACAATGAGGCACCCTGAGCCGTGAGCACCGCTTCTACATCAGAGCCCTAACAAGCTGCTCCAAGCCTCTCTCTCTTGCACATAACCCACACCTCCGAATGTTACTAATGTTACTAAGGGATGTATGACTGGGGGACACTTCAGGAATAAAACACGGATAAACGACACAGAACAAACACATAAAAATGGGGTAGACCATCTGTGCCACCTTACCTGTGAGCTTGCTTCCCTCTCCTGGTTACAGACATTGCTTTTATCCTCTCTCTACTCTGCCCATTTGTGTGTTCAATTCCATGTGTGCCAAGTGAAAGTGCTCCAAAGCTGCCATCTGAGACAAGCATAAAAAATGCAATAGGTCTCGCCTTTCATTAAGTTAAAGCCATTTGCTTTGCTGTACAATACCATTAGCAAAGCAAATGGCTTTAACTTAATCAAAGGCGAGACCTATTGCATTTTCAATGCTTGTTTAAATCTGAAGTAGCAGCAGACGTCCTCTTTAGTTGTAAATTATATATAGACTTTAACTCTGGTCAAGAAAGTTAATAACATGAGTGTGTTTTGAAACTACTCAATATGAAGCGAAACATGTAATTGGTGTATAAAACTTATTAGCTACAATAGATGTTAGACAGAGTTTGGCATGTACAGCATATTATTAAAATGTTTAGGACAGAGTAATATACTCCTCAATTCTATTAATGCATTCAAAAATTCATTGGTTATATAGTATTGGGGTATCTTTTATAGATTCACATGCTTGAATCATCCCCGCCGTCGAGGTGGGAGTCTCACGGTACAAATAAAATATATAAATATAACAGTAATAAAACATAATACAATAGGCTATAATGGACTGCACAGTCACTACATTAGCCCATCCTTGTTCTTTTGTAAAAAGAACCAAATCTGAAAAACAGCCAATCAGGCTCACGCACCCTCTAGAACACTCCACAGAGAGGCAAGTCCCTCAGATTTTCTACTGCACGTCGTGAGACAGAAAGTCTCCCTGAGCTCTGCTCAGTTTTTTCAACATTTACTGGATTTAGTGAGTACAGAATGTCTGATACTTCTAAGAAAGGGTTATTTTTGCCTTGTGGCTCCTGTGGGAAAAAGAGGCTGCATTTTGAAGATCCCCACAAGGAGTGTATTTACTGCCTTTATCCTGCTCCTAAGGTCAAGGACTGTAGAATCTGCAGAACCTTCTCTTCAAAAACTTTAAAGGACAGAGAAGGCAGATTACTGATTTTTTGGGAGAAATTAAAATCAAGATCCAATGTGGTATCTGAAGATGAAGGCAGTGGCAGTTCTCAAGCATCAGCCCAACTGACTAAAAAGAGGGATAGATCTGGAGAATCACCTGAGGAGACTTGGTAAGACATCTAAAAGTCCCATCATGAGATTATTCTCTCTACCTCTAAAAAAGGAAAACTAACATTCTCTTCTGAGGAAAAATCTGCAGAAAAATCGAAAATGCCACCTAAAACTGCCTTTAACCAGCTCTAAGACTCAGTCTGAGTCTGTCAGATCATCCTCAGACTTCATCGACGCTATCCCCGTCGACGGAACCGTTGGTGAAATTTGTACCTTCATCGACGAAAATCACCTCGCCGATGACAACGGCACCGTCGACGGTACCACCGACGACGACAGTTTCTTCCCCGTCGACGGCTCTCCCGTAGACGACACCATCGGCGTCGACGGTCCATCCCTCGCCGACGCCTCCACCGTCGTCGACGACCACTGCTTCGACGACATCATCGTCGATGGTTCTTCCGTCAACGACATCGACGACGACCACGTCAACGCTGGCGGCGGTCATGTCAGCGTCAGCTATTCCTATGTCACCGTCGACGGTCAGTCTCGTCGGCAGCCACACGGAAAAGACCTACTTCCTTGCAAGTAACACCTATATTATCTTCCAGGCTATCGTCCACGTTCCAGTCGACGAGAAGCTTTTACCAAGATCCTTCCTACGTATCTCCCTTACCTCCTAGCCATTTTCTGGAGGAATCAGAGGATGATGGGCTGTTCAGTCCAGCATGCAGCCCCTCTCAACTTCATGTGAAATACCAGGAGGAAGATGATGAGGAGGAGGAATAGTATGAACATTATCAAGCTATACAACGGCCTCAAGTGCTGTTACCTCGTCAGGAACCTATGGTTCAAATGCCAGTAGCATTAGTGCAGGACTTGACAGCTTTGCTGCAGGACTACCATACTCGTTTCCCATCTGCAGCGGGTCCCGTTCACGGACAACCCTCTCCTTCGCCTGCTCTCCATACTACAGGTCACTCTGTTCCTACTACTGAGGCCCATGATATTTTACCTGCGCCACAAGATCAGGAAGCGCAAGACGATGACGACGATACAGTCGCCGAGGAGGGTGAACTTCCTAAAACACCAACAACCATTGACGAATGGGAGGATTATTTAATCCCAACACCGCCATCACCGGTTCCTCAGGCAATTGATTCTCCTCCAGAGGACATTGGAGGTTTTCATGCCATCATGGAAAGAGCGGCGAATTGTTTTCACCTCCCCATGCCCGTTAAGCAGTCCGATTGCTTTCTATACAATTTCAAAGATCAGAGCAGGAAATCGGTCTGCGCCATTCCCATTATCGATCATATTTGGAAAGAGGGCTTTAAAATTATGAAAAATCCTTTCTCCGTGCCTGCAATTCTTCCCAGAATTGATAAGAAGTATAAGGCCCCAGATGATGCTCCTGCATGCCTGTCCGGACATCCTAGACCTGATTCTGTGATCTCTCAGGCTGCTCAGCGCAGATCCAGAAATCCATCAATGCCAATTACTGCGCCACCTGATAAGGATGGAAGGACACTGGATAACACCGGGAAGCGATTCACCACCATGGCAGGTGCTTCTGTGCGTGCCGCTAATTCTTTGGCAATTCTTGGAAGGTATGACCGCGAAATGTGGTCTGATGTTGCTCCGTACCTCGAGCTTTTGCCAGATGACAAGAAGCAGGAGGCGAGAAAAATTCTCCTTGAGGGGGAGAGAGCAGCATCGGAGATAATTGACATCTCTATGGATTTAGCCTCTCTAGGTTTCCGGCAACTAGCCGGAGCAGCGGTCCTCCGCCGTCAAGGATGGCTTAAATCTACCACCTTTCGTCCGGAGGTACAGAGTAAGATTCTTGACATGCCATTCGATGGGGATGCGCTGTTTGGCAAGCATATTGATGATGCCTTGCAAGAAATTAAGGAGGACACGGACACGGCCCTAGGTACGCTTCAGTACAGGAAAACTCCTTTTCGAGGTGCCGGTGGCAGAGGAGCTTATTTCCTTTGTGGTAGCTACCAAAGGTACCAACCCCAAAATTACCAGAACAGATATGGCTATCAGCCGCAACAATCTTACAGAGCCCCCCCTGCTGCCGCTTACACCAGACAGCAAAACAGGAGGAAACAGCCCCAACAGGGCAGAGATAATACCCAGAAACAGTGACATCTCTCCAGCACCTGCAGCAGTTCGGCCATTTTTCAACCCCAAGACGCCGAATATTTCTCGTCATTTCAACCAATGGAAAAAACTAACTTCAGACAAATGGGTACTGGACATAGTCGAATTTGGACACACCCTAGAATTTGTAAAGATCCCACCGCCCCATCCACCGCTAAAGAAACATCCACCACATCTAGCGCTCCTCAAGGAAGAGGTCAGGAGTATGCTTCAAAAAGGAGCTATAGAGAGAGTTCAAGACTCTCAAGTGGGAAGAGGTTTTTACTCTGTTTCTTTCTGGTCAAGAAAAAATCGGGAGAATGGAGGCCAATCCTAGATCTAAGGAAGTTAAACAAATATCTGCTGAAAAATCCTTCCGCATGGTTACTCTTCAAGAGATTCTGCAGCTCCTGGATCAAATGCGGACTTCATGGCGACATTAGATCTACAGGATGCATACTTCCACATCCCTATCCACCCCAAACATCAAAAGTTCCTCCGTTTTACTGTGGCAGGTGCTCATTTTCAATTCAGGGTTCTCCCTTTTGGTCTGCGGTCAGCTCCAAGGGTTTTTACAAAATGTCTTGCGCCAGTTGCGGCTCATCTCAGGCTGCAGGGCCTGCAGCTATTCCCCTACCTGGCCGATTGGCTGATAAAAGCTCCATCTTTTCAGCAAGCCTCAAAAGCAACGTTAACTTGTCTTCACATGTTTCAATCCCTGGGGCTGTCTCTCAACTCCCAAAAGCCAGTTCTACTTCCTTCTCAAAGGACTCAATTTCTAGGTGCAGTTTTGGACACTATCCAAGACAAAGCATTCTTGTCTCACCGAGGTGGCAAAGTGGATGGAACGTTCATGCTTGAAGCTTAACGGGGACAAATCCGAGATCATGTTTCTCGGAAACTCCCCCTCTCTCAGGACGGAGCAGTTCTGGCCAAAATGTCTTGGCCCCGCTCCAGTACCCTCAGCTCAAATTAAAAGCCTTGGCATCTGGCTGGACCGTTCCCTCAGTTTTAACTACCAGGCGACGAAACTCTCGGCCACATGCTACGGTCTCCTAAGGCTGCTACGCAAGATACTTCCCCTACTCCCATTCCATGCGCGACAACTCATGGTACTAGGTCTCATCCTCTCCCGCCTGGATTACGGGAACGCTTTGTACCTAGGAGCCCCACAATCCACTATCGGCAAGCTCCAAATAATCCAAAACTGCGCAGCCCGCACTCTTCTTCAGATACCCCGCTGTCAGTCCGCAGCCCCGGCACTAAAGAGTCTCCACTGGCTACCGGTTAAAGAGCGAATCCAATTTAAAGCCATGTGCATTGCCCATAGGGCCTTTTGGAAGACAGGCTCGCTAATCAGTCAGTCCCTGATAACACCCTACCAACCAAACAGGCATCTCCGGTCAGCATCCTCCTTCTTCGCTCGACTGCCCTCCATAAAAGAGAGCCAGATGCGGCGGACGTTCTTTTTCTTATAACTCCGCCAAGCTCTGGAACGCACTCCCCCTATATCTGCGAAAGGAGTCCAACCTTCTATCCTTCCGCAAACCCCTAAAAACCCTACTCTTTAACAACCACTGAGTCCTCCTTCTGCCTGCTTCTGTCCACAGCGCTGGGATGCCTCAGGGTAGCTATCGCGCTATACAAATGTTTTTTCATTTCATTTCAAGACAATCACACCTAATTTCCCTAGCAACAGACTTACGAAGAAGAAGGCTCGCTTCTGTGAGGAAGGTAAAATCTCTTCTCGGGATGTTGTCTTCTGCAATGCTTTTGGCACCTCACTCTCGTCTCAGAATGAGACCTATTCAAGAGGAGCTAGACAATCAATGGCTTCAAGTCATGGGATCGATCGACGACCTGGTAAGGATAACCCCGGTCATGCGGGCAGCTCTGCTCTGGTGGCAGCGCTCCAGCAATATCTCGACCGGGCTTACCTTCTTTCCTCCAACACCACAGTTCATCCTTACTACAGATGCTTCTCTCGAGGGATGGGGTGCGCACCTTCAAGATCTTCGCATAAGAGGGAAATGGTCCAAAGCGTTGGCAAAAATGCACATCAACTTCCTGGAACTTCGGGCTATATTTCTAGCTCTACAAGCTTTCCTTCCAAGACTTCAAGGATCCTCGGTCCTTATAAGGATGGACAACACCACTTGCATGCATTACCTAAACAAGCAAGGAGGAACACGCTCTCACATCCTATCTCGGGAAGCTCAAGATAAATGGAAATGGCTCCTTTCTCACCACATTTCTATAAAGGTGGAACACCTGCCAGGGATAAACAACAGTCTAGCGGACACCTTGAGCAGAACGTCAAATTCCTGCCACGAATGGGAACTAGACCAGTCAGTCCTGGAACGCATTTTCCAAATGTGGGGCAAGCCCAACTTGGATCTCTTCGCCTCCAAAACAAATCGGAAATGCCCATTCTATGCCAGCTGGGAACCAGAGAAAGGATCTTGGGGAAACGCCTTTATGAGATGGACGGGGATTTTCGTTTACGCATTTCCCCCCCTTCTCGTTACTCCCGAGACTTCTGAGAAAACTGAAAATGTAACCGTGCCGGATGATTCTCATTGCCCCATGGTGGCCGCGTCAGCATTGGTTCACAGAGCTTCTCTAGCTCTCAGAATGCAGACCATATCGCCTCCCAGTGTCTCCAACACTATTGACATTGAGCAAGGGCCAGATTCTCCACCCACACCCAGCCCCGCTACAGCTACATGCTTGGCTTCTGAGTTCTCTGAATTCAAAGAGTTAGATATGCCTCAGGACTGTAGAGATATACTTGCTAAGGCGAGAGCACCATCTACGCTTAGGACCTATTCTCGGATATAGAAACGCTTCTGTTCATGGTGCCTTGATAATGATGTACATCCCCTGGAGTGTTCTCCAGACAAGGTTCTTCCTTACCTTCTTTCACTAGCCAAGTCTGGTCTCATGTTCACATCGGTTAAGTTACATCTGGCCGCCATCTCTACTTACAGGCGGTCTTCGAATGGCATATCTCTTTGCTCTAACCGTCTGGTCAAGCAATTTATGAAAGGACTCTTCAGAGTTTTTCCTCCCATTAGGGCTCCTTCTCCTGAATAGAGGCTTAACCTGGTTCTAGCGCAGCTCATGAAGTATCCCTTCGAGCCTATCCACAGAGCTGAACTTAAGTATCTCTCCTGGAAAATCGCTCTTTTGTTGGCTCTTACTTCTGCTAGGAGAGTCAGCGAAATTCAAGCGTTTACTATCAAACAGCCATATCTACGTTTTACCAATGACTATGTTTTCCTCAGAATGAACCCTACCTTTATTCCAAAGATTCCATCTTCTTTCCATCTTAATGAGCCTATTACCTTACGGACTTTCTTTCCCAGTCCTTCTACCCCGGCTGAGAAGGCTCTTCACACTTTGGATATAAAGAGGTGCCTGAAATTCTATTTATCACATACTAAATCTATCCGAAAGTCGGATCAATTATTTGTGTCATATGGTGGACAAAAACCAGGTACAGCAGTGACTAAACCAACAATAGCAAGGTGGATTGCATCAGCGATTCAATTTTGTCACTCTAAAGCAGGAAATCCTCTGTCTGTCAAACCTAAAGCTCATTTCACAAGAGCAGTGTCATCATCGGCGGCGCTTTTTGCTGGAGTGCCTTTGGATAAAATTTGCCGTGCTGCAACTTTGAAAAGGGTGCACACATTTACACGGCATTACTGTTTGGATCTGGCTACAGAAACTTAATCAGCTGTTGGTCAAGCAGTGTTACGCAACCTTTTCCAATAAGGTAAGCCTCTGTTAAGAGGTGGTTATTTTGTTCCATACTAATGAAAACTATTTGTGTTGCATGTTAATACTGGTTTTTCTCTTTATGCATAATGCTTCTCTCATATTATGTCCCATATTTGTGGATATATTGATGTATATCTATTACGAGGTATCTAGTGTGGTTTGTATGATACCCACCATCCGCTAAAAAACTAAAGGCTTTTCCTGCTAGCTATTCTGATTCAAGCATGTGAATCTATGAAAGATAGCCCAATACTGGATAAGAAAACTAGTTACTTACCTGTAACTTCAGTTATCCAGTATTGGTATCTTTCATAGATTCACATGCGACCCACCCTCCTCCCTGGAGAGGCTTCCCTTTTCGCTAATTTACACTTACTGTCAATTGTGCTCGAAAGTCTGAGGGACTTGCCTCTCTGTGGAGTGTTCTAGAGGGTGCATGAGCCTGATTGGCTGTGTTTCAGCATTGGTTCTTTTTACAAAAGAACAAGGATGGTCTAATGTAGTGACTGTGCAGTCCATTATAGCCTATTGTATTATGTTTTATTACTGTTGTATTTATATATTTTATTTGTACCGTGAGAGTCCCACCTCGACAGCGGGGATGATTCAAGCATGTGAATCTATTAAAGATATCAATACTGGATAACTGAAGTTACAGGTAAGTAACTCGTTTTCTTATATAACCTCTAGCCATCTAAAAAAATCATGAGTTTAGAATTGCAGTTGACAAAATCAGAGTTCCTGACATGATCCATGACAAGCTTATTGTTTTACCCAATTTAAAAGAAACGTTTACTTGTTTTCCTGTGAATGTTGAAGAGCAGTTACGTTTTGAGGGACCAAAGGGAGGCCAGAACTGTTTTAAACTGGATTGGAGGTTTCCTAAATTAAAATCTATGTGAACAGATTACAGTAGCTTTTAGATGGTGTTAGGAGCGTGGAATGGTTTTTTGATACCGAAACGTACATTTTGTCCTGAAATGTGGCTTTGTTAATACTAGCTGTGGACTGGTGTGTTAAGAGTAGACGATTGGTTGGAATACACTTTGCATCTGGCAGTGCAGGCCTTCAGTTACAGCTGTCACAACAGAGGGACAGGAGATGGGGCTAGAGAAGGAGGCAGCAGATTCATTACGGACCTGGGGACCAGTCAGTTGCAGTAGTCATTATACCTACCAGTCCTGGTTGGGCTTGCTTGCTGCCAAGTCAGGTGAAGGCCAATAACAAGTACTGATCAATTCTGTGTCCAGAATTGGCAATTAACATGGTGAGAGATTAGAATTATGAGCTAAATGTATAAAGCTTATAACAGTGTACCCATCACGTTTAAAAACAAAGACAAAAGAATCCCATATTAAATGGGTTTTGATTACGTGTGACGGAATACGAACAAAGCGTACAAAAAAGAAAATCAAGCCTCAGAGCTTCTATTCCTGGGATGTTTTGCTATCAAGAGAGTGCAATTTCTTGGACACTTGGTGTTGAGGGTTTTGTGAGTGCAGTGGCCTTGATTTCTCTTTCAGCTGATGGTATTCAGCTGGTGGCAATGATAGAAACAGTAATAGTTCTTGTTTATGCCCAAATGGGAGGGGTCTGTCTAGTGAAGCTTGAGAAAAGGGTATGGGTTATTAAGGGTAGAGGTGCCTTTATGTATGCCATGCCAATGTGTGGTGAAGACGCCAGACAGGAACACACTGCAGATGTCCAGTCGTAGCATTTAGCCATCCCTGAAAGCGCACCCTGTTTTTGACCATACACAACGAGGGAAACAGGGATGAGCTACCAAGTCTCGTAATCAATCTGTGATGTAATAGATGTAGTCCCAATAATCGGAAACATACAGTAATACCACTTCATGAACTATAAACCACTTCCCAATTCATAGAAGAGCCTAAAAGTCTAGTTTGTCTGACCCAGATTGCAGAAATTCAGTTTCACCTAGGAATGCTAAAACTGTGAAAAATATTTCCAATTTAGGTGAACGTTTCAACTAACATTAGACTATAGGATGGATATAATTATTTTGCTTACCTAAGGCAGTTTCATAAGAATTTGGAAAGCTCTTGTCTACCCTTTGTCGCATGAAGACCCAGCTGTTGTTCTCAAATTTACACTCTATAATTTTGTTGTCGTATTGTTTCAGTTCTCTTGTCACCTGGTTAAAAAAAAATATAATCAGTGATACACTCATGGTGAATTCAGTATTTTCAAAATAAAACACATGGATGAGAAGTGCATTTTGACAAAGATGATGTGTTTATCAGCTATAGGAACCAGCTCGCTTGATTCTGAACAAAGTTCACGTTTTGAACAGAATCTAAGCCATTACAATTAAAACCTACAGCAAAAAGTACATTCATCATTACAAATGTTGTCTTAATTATAATGATTCTCCTTGCTTCTGGATGTGTGAATGGTAGAAAGTCAAGTTTTGATGTAATTAATGTCTCGAAGCTGGTCTTGAGTTATGCTAGCTTGAATCATATTTCAAACCTGAGTGTATTGCCTGCAAACAATGTATGCTTTTATTGACTGCAAAGCAGAACTCTCCCCAGTTCAGATTCCACTGACTAGAGTGCCCAATTCACAAAGCTGTTGGGATCCAAGCTGAATTTACATGTGCAAAAAGTGCCACTTGGTGTGCAGGCGGCAGACCATGATTCACCAAATCAGGATTTGTGGGTATTGCCACTTCCTGATGGAAGTTGTTGGCAGAATGTTTTGGAGTCATGAGCAGGGCTTGACTTTGAAAGCTCCCCTTGGAAAAATGAGTACTCCAGCCCCAAATTGTAAAACCTGAAAGACAGAAAACATCTTCAAAAAGTTTGAGGGCGACAGTGGGTGAACACTCCACAAGAAAATATTTCTTAATATTGAGGCCAAAGGGTGTGTTTTACAGCACAACGTTTCAAATATATTGAATAAAAAGTCATAGCTTGTACACGCAGTTCAAAAGGAAAACTACTTAAATATTGCAGAATGTCCCACTGAACCAAAGAGCAACAATTCTCCGTAGCAGCAAATCATGTATGCATGAGCCTTTCTGAACACAGTTGTTATGATTTGTATAGCGCAATACTGTCATTACTATGTCCTCAAATCGCTGTTGGGTTTGGGTACCTCCATTCCTATTTCTCCAGGATCCTGTTACTGAACAGAGTCTGTTTCTTTTTTAATACAGTCACCAATACTGTGCGCAGGCAGAGACCTTCGCCATGTCACGGTCTTGCCATCTGAAATACTGGTATGTGCATTACCTGGCTTGAGGTATGTACATGAGTTAACTGACACTATGCTGTCGTGTTAGGATCTACAATATCCCTGTCACTCAGTCTGTGAGTTGCTGGTTTAGCTTTTTATGTGTAGTCTAGGGGAGGAACATTGGTGGCCGATAAGCCTGCAATAATTGACTGCCTCAGCAGACGAAGTCTTTTCCAGATAAATATAAACCCAGAAAATGCAGGATTTGTACATTACATAATGCAATATGGGTGACAAGAGTAGTAATCCATCCCTAGGAAGAACTACTTTTATATGTTAATCAGGGGACATCTTGGCAGCCGCAATTCAGCACTCCACCATGTCGAACAGGTCACTCACTCTTTGAACACATAAAATCAAATACTGTGTATCATCATTTGTACTTTCTCAGTATTTTTTATATTTTTGCTTCAAATGTATGCTTTATATTTATGTGTTTTGGGTTATTCGTGTATGCCTCTGCACTAATGTCTTTAGCATCATAACTCGTTAACTCAGATTTCAGCTGCTGGATGTTGGGCTACCTTACTGCCACTCTCTTCAAGGACACAAGCTGACGTCAAAGGTTTTATGCGCAAATCAAAACATCCATGGCTGAAGCAATTGAGTTGGTATTGCGTATATGTAATAGTTCCAAGCATGGATCAACCCTTACCTTCATATTTTTAAGTACACTCTCCTGACAATAAGTTAAAGAGTGACTTCTTTCAGAAATCTATTGTCAAATAAATCTGGTAAAGTATTGAGTGCACACTTTATTTTATGTATTTCAACTTTTATCATCTTCTTCTAGCAGATACTGCAGACATTAAGTCTGGCAATGATGCTGCACCAACCAAAAGCGGAGAACAGAGGGCAATCAAAGAAAAAATCCTATCCTCCTCCTAGAAGCGATCTTGGTGTCTGTCACTGCAAAAGAAGGGGGCGAGGAGGAACAAGAGGTGGTGGAGTAGGAGGCAGATGAGGACATAGTTGACCCCTTACAGAAACCATCAGCCAAGACCACCTCACAGCCAGCCAGCAGTGTTCCCCAACATCTCAAGTGAGGATTGCTATCCCCAGCCACCAGCTAAGTAGCCATGGATGTTTGTCCAGGCTACACAAGCCTGAACCTACAGGTACTTCAGCTGTCTCTCCTACAGACTGCTTCCACGCAGGCGCATCTTCGGCCTTTGCTCATAGCAGGACCGGATGATGAGTAGTGCTGGAGTCAGATATTTGACCCAAAGTGGGACACAGAGGTGAAGAACTGAAGCACTGAGGTATTTAACTCTTAAATAAAAGTGATTAGCAACTCAATATTGGAGCAAGAACAAAATAATGTTTCTGAATGCTTTTAAATGAGAAAAAATTAAAATGAAGAGTTAACTTAATAACTCTTCACTTTATTTGTCTCCCATTTCAAAATGTCACATTTACAAACAGCAGGCCTCTTGCTCCCAGTGGCCAGTAGACACTGTGTCATATTTATAACTGAGAAGTACATGAACATTTTTGCAGAACATTTTTCTGCACTTTAAATTTCTCCTATTTAAAAAAAAAAAAAAAAAGTATGTTTGTGTTATACATGTAACGGTGCTACATATCTAGAAAGGTATGTCCTGTGCCACACGTACAAATGACACAGGCTCTCATTCACCCATACACATATATCCCATTCATACACACACATGTTCATACAGCCCCAAAGATCACACTCTCACTGACACACATGGCAGTCCTGTCTTAGTATCCTAAGTCAAAGTATTTTGTTCAAACCATAGTAGCTGGCTCTACGGACATTAGGCTTAACATCAATGAAGCTGGGCACGGGGGTGTCTGGCAACACTGTGCAAGCTGCTTGTCCTTCAGTAGCTCACAATGATTTTCAGTGATCACGAGTAGCTCTCACTACATAAAAGGTTGGAGACGCCTGCTCTGGGAGGATCAAATTTTCCAACAGCAGTCCACTATGTAGGGGGATATTAATGACATGTGGACGACTGCGCAAGATTACAGACCATCCCAAAGAACTCACTTAGATAGTTGACAAGCAGGACAGTGCCTTGGATACACATTGTGAAATGTTACTAAGACGTGGCAAACATCCCTTGACCATGAAGGTGACAGAGGCAATAATAAACAAGTGCCAATGTCCATATTCCGGGCCAAAGTATGTACAGCCTACACCATCCACAAAGCCTGATGTGAATTCTCCTATGACACCGAGAAACTCACCACTTCAACCACCACAAACAGAAGCATAACTAGTACTGCACGGCTGGAGACATGGGTGAAAGTTAAACTTGGAGGTGGATGAGCAATTTCTTTTTTTTAAAACCATCGGAAATATCAGGGACAAAGTATATTTACAATAAGGTATTGTTGGGATGGGAATGCCCCATGCATGGTGTACCCTGACCTGAGTGTCAGACTGTGTATGTATCTTGTATCCTATTTTTATTTTGGTCCGAGAGTCATGCTAATTTAAGCATGTGCTTAGAAGCCTAGGCCTGTCCCTTACGATACAAGGTGCTAGACCTGTCCTGTGGCCTGGAGGTGTCCACCAAACATGCTCCCATACTGGACAGAGGACTTCTGTCCCTGTCCTGGATATCGCATATGAAGTGATGGTGGCAGCATACTTTGTTTTGGAATTGACCAGATCTTATCTGTGTCACAGAGTGTGGCATACAAGCTACTGCTGTGTGTTCTATTGTTACATGACTGCCCAGAAATTTGTACTGACCTCATTTGTGAGTGTAGCAAATACGCAGTAGTAGAACTCTGTGAGTGAGTCTGAGTAGTGAAGCCAGTTGGATCCATTTTGGATGCCCATGATTTAGCAAGGCACAAGATGGAAGATGAGGGCAGCTTCCCAGATAGTCGAAGTTAATTTCCTGCACCTAGAGGGTGGAGATCCACACACTGAAGCAAGGAAGATAGAGAGAGGGCTATTTGTAGAAATTCCATAATGACTTTTGGTAGGAACAGTCCTCTGATTAGTTCTTCCTGAGCACTATCATTTGGTTGATGGCAGAGGTATGGAGACGGGCTGCATTTTTTGTGATGCAAGGTAAGGACGCTGCTTGGTCAGGCCAGCCCTTTTGCCTAGCCCTAATTACTACTAGAGACTGATGACAGTCAGATGCAGCAACATCACACTTCTTTGGTAGCTGACAAAAGACATAGCTGTTTTGTGTGCTTCCAGGAAAGCTCGTGTACAAATCAGTGAAGCAGCCCCTGGCATCGCAGACAGCTTGCATATTGATGCTAAAAGTACTTTATTATGCACACACTACTTAATACTATGCAATAATTTACCATGTATGCATGACAACAGGTGGAAATGTCTACGGTGATACCCTTCTATCAGTTCACACACTGCGCCATTAACCCCCCCCACACACACATATGGTAGACAACATATAATGTGTTATACTTTCCAAAAAAGGTGACCCTTGATAGGAGGGCTGAAAATGGCCACACAGCTTCAAGATAACACTAATTTTCCCTTCTAGCCAGTCTTGCCGAACTCCTTAGCTTTTGGAAGGAGTGGCAACACAGGTGTTCCCAGGGAGGGTTGAGAAAATGTCAATGGAAAAGAAGTGGACATCCAAAAAGTTGAAATTTTTGTGGGTATTCACAAATCTCAATTTGTGTTCCTGCAGGTAGCGCCAAAAATGCCACTAGCGTTTGGGGAGACACCTACTTGTTCACTGGGAAATCGAGTGTTAGAAATTGAGGTTTCTGGTTGGCAAAGTATACACCATGGCCAAGCAGGAGCCGCAATCCCAGTCATGTGAAGTCAGATACACACCGTAAATTAACCTGTGCTCACCCTCTGGTAGCTTGGCACTGAGCAGTCAGGCTTAACTTAAGAGGCAATGTGTAACGTATTTGTGCAACACTTAAATTCCAGTAACACAGTGCGGACACCACAAAAAGACTCCACATCAGTTTAGAAAATAGAGAATATTTATCTGAGTAAAAAAAGACCAAAATGACAAAAATCCAATAAGAAAAACTTGAGATATGACTTTTTAAAGATTAAATGCAAAAACAGTGCTTAGAAGTCCCTAACGGTGAAAAGGTTACTTAAGGTCTCAAGGGACTGGTACAAATCCAAAGTTCAGGTCAACTGCGATGGAGGGCAGGCCGGCTTCAGAACCCACGCATGGTCTGCTGAAAAAGTACCTTGTATGGAGCAAAGCGTCGATGTTGAGAGCATGATGCGTCTGTCTTTTCCACGCAGTCAGGTCGATATGTCGAAGTTGAGCCTTGCAGATGATGTTGAAGGATCTGCGATGCGTAGTCATCGAGCCTCGCAGACGGTGTTGAAGGTTTAGTACTGCATCATCGAACCTCGCAGTTGGGACCCGCGTTGTCATCAAATCAGCACTGCGTCAGAGGAAACTGTGTCGGTTACGATTGGCGCAAAGGGGTTACTGCGTCGATTTTATAAGAAACCAGCAGCAGAACCCACTTCCGAGACACACGACTGGAGGGGGCACCACAGGCAAGGGTAGACTCACAAATTGCAGAGTCCAGGAGCAGCAGCAGAGTTTCAATAAGTCTTTTGTGTACCTGAGACTTCAGAAAACAGGAGGCAAGCCAACAAGCCCTATGAGAATCTTGGGTTCAAGGATGTAGAGAGCAGGTCCAGTCCCTCTCACTCCCAGGCAAGACGCAGCAGGCCAACACAGCAGAGCAGGTAGCAAAGTGGCAGTCCCTCATACAGCACAGCAATCAGCAGACAGCAGGCCAACACAGCAATGCAAGCGGCAAAGTGGCAGTCCCTCCAGTAGAACAGCAGCTCTTCTTCCAGGCAGAATGTACTTGGTTCCAGTAGAGTTCTGATTTAGTGGTGTCAGGGGTCCAGTACTTCTACCCAAATGTGCACTTGAAGTGGGGGAGACATCAAAGAGGCCTTTGAAGATCATAAGGTCCCTGCCTTTCTTGCCCTGGCTCGAGATTCACTACAGGGGGGTATGCAGCACTTGTGTGGGGACAGTCACAGCGCTATTCAGGTGCAAATACCCGCTCCTCCCTCTCAATGTACCTCAGGAAGGCCCAACAGCCTGCTGATGACCCATCAGGATGCAAATGTCACACCCCAGCTCCCTTAGCGTGACTGTCCAGAGGGAATGCACAGAGCCCAGCTGTCATCCAACTCAGACGTGTATTCGGAGACAGGCAGAGGCACAGAGTGGTTAAAGTAAGAAAATGCCAACTTTCTAAAAGGAGCATTTTCAGATATACATTTTAAAATTTGACTTCAACATGAGTTGTGATTTTAAATTATGAGTCCAGAGACACCAAACTCCAAATCTCTATCTGCTCCCAATTGGAAATTACACTTAAAATATGTTTAAGGAAATCTCAATGTCAACCTATGGGAGAGATAGATCTTGCAGTAGTGAAAAACAAATTTAAGAGCATTTCACTACCAGCACATGTAAAACTTAAAAGTATATGTCCTACTTTTTAAATACACTACACCCTGCCCATGGGGCTTCTGCCTAGGGCCTACCCTAGGAGTGACACATGTAATAAAAAGGAAGGGTTGGGCCAGACAAGTAGTGTAACTTGCCAGGTAGAAATGGCAATTTAACCCCTTTACCGCGGCGGCAATTCCGCCGCGGTGCGGGGCATTCCATTGAGTGGGCGGGGCCGCGTCGGCCAACGGACGTGCGCAGCACTACCGAGATAGTGCTCGCGACGGCCGTTGGCCGACGGGCGCAACGAACGGGTTAAAACTGCACATACAGGCTCTGCAGTGGCAGGCCTGAGCCATATTTAAAGGGCTACTAGGTGGGTGGCACAATCAGTACTGCAGGCCCACTAGTAGCCAGGGCACAAGTCAGGGGTACATGCGGGTACACAACATCCCCCCACTATTTTCACAGGGTAGACACCGTCCACCCTGTAAGAAGTGGGCCCCACTGAAATATGCTGAACTTGTCCTGGTACAATTTTCAGACACAGGGACACATTCAGCAGCGCCTGCACCCTGTCTGTTTTTGTTTTGAGCAGCTAGTTCAGGCGGCGAGGGGGCTTCAACTTTTCAGACTTCAGCTGGGCCCATAACAAAGGCCAAATTTAAGGGGCCATCAGGCCTCCTTTTGTTCCACTATCCTGACTGGGAGTTATCTGGGAGCTAACTGAGCCTCGCACCAAGATGCAAATGCAAGAGAGGGGAAACAAAGGCCCACAGCTTTTTATCACTTCACAAATACTTTAGTGAGGCATGCCTTTTACGTTGTTCAATCCCTGTGTATAAGAGATATGGATGTAATGTAAGCATGTCAGATGTGTTGGTAAGTTCCAGTATTTACACAAATAATTTAAATCCCACTATTTTGTTTCATTTTTTTTACAGTGCTACTCAAGAGCGTTTTACATTACACGTATACATTGACAAAAAATTACTATAGATGTGCATATCAATGTACAAGATGTGTTACATAAAATAGTGAGGGTTACAAGGTATAAGAGTCACATGTCAATTGAGGCCCACATTTTACGTCAGGGTTGAGTCACTTTTTTGGCACAACCCAGACGCAAAATCGATTTGTGAAATCTTAAAATGGGCTCAAATGTACTCATAACAGACCTGCGAAACGTGTGTTAAAATCTGATGTCACTTCTTGTGATGTCCCTTCCTGTGATGTCGCATTGTGATGTCACGCACCATGATGTCACTTGCATACTGCCTAACTTGGTTAGTCCGCCCACTTCTTTTTTTAGGACTTGTGCCCTGCTTGTAGCATTTAATTTACAAGCCCCGGGCACATATAGTGCACTTTACTAGGGAATTATAAGTAAATTAAATATGCCAATTGTTGATAAACCAATGTTACCATGTTTTGAGTACAGAGCATATGCACTTTAGCACTGGTTAGCAGAGGTAAAGTGCCAACAATCCTAAAGCTAGCAAAAATGAAGTCAGCAAAACAGGAGGTCAGAAGGCAAAAAGTCAGGGAAAACCACACCAAGGAGGCCAGGTCTAACAGGGAGGTATACACATCAGACCAGAATCCACAATGACAATGGGACAGAAAATACACAAACTGCATCAATCAAAAACACCAACATTGGGGCGGGGTATACACTCACTGAGACTGTCTTATGGAGAAACAGACACTGGAGCAAAAAGAGGCTGAGTTGCACACCACAACAATTAGGCATAGATGACACACTGTGGACATGGACACAATAGCTGTAGCAAGGAGTCACTGATGAGTGCCCACGTTCGGAGAGATACTAACAGGCAAACTGTAAGAATAACACATGACCCACAAGTCAAGGTTTTTAGTGGAAGCTTGCACAATTCAATTTCCACACCACATTTTCAGAGCCCCAATCCTAAGAAAACCCACAACCAGCAGACAACAATCATCGTACTGAGACACCAAACATCGGCAAGCAGCCATGTTAATAGTTAATACTGTCTACACAACAATGTGCATTATTGTACAACAAACAGTTGAAAATCAACCTCTAGAGAAGAACGAAACAGCACATACAGCACATCTGTAAATCCAGCTCAAGAATCTGTACTGCAGTCATCAAATGTCTTCAATCTACTTAAATAAAATACGACTAAGGCTATGGGTAAAATGGTGAAAAGAAAAAAAGGAGTGGCATTATTTATTTATTTTATACAGCACATGTGAGCCATTACAGCTTCATGACCCTAACTGAGTAAAACCCCGCGGAGTGTTTTGCTAGCAGGTGCTGCAAAAACTACGCTCATCAGGGTGAAGCGGGACTTTCAAAGTGCAGGAGCGCTATGGAAATTACTGCGTTCACCCAATGTGCGGGACACCCGAGGATTGTTTGCACTGGTAGGTGCCACAAAAACTATGCTGACCAGGGTGCAGTGGGACTTCCAGAGCGTAAGGAGTGCTATAAAAATTACGACAATAACCCGCGGCATGGGATGTCCAAGGAGTGTTTGTGCTGGCAGGAGCTGCAGAAACAACGCTGACCAGGGGGCAGTGGGACTTCCGAAGAGCAGGAGCGCTGTAAAAATGACAGTGTTTACCCGCTGCGTGGGACAGCCGAGGAGTGTTTGTCCTGGTAGGGGCTGCAGAAACTACACTGACCAGAGTGTAGTGAGACTTCCAAAGTGCAGGAGCACTATAAAAATTACCGAGTTCACCTGCTGTGCGAAGACCGGGCTAAGAGCGGACCATCTGCACCCAAACAAGGCCACACCCACCTCTGGCACTCATGACCTATGTTGATGCTGCAATGAGGTCCTGGACACAATGGGTAAGTGCAAAGCCACCAGCAACTTAAGTTCTCCAATTAAATGCACCACAAACAGCAGCACAACTGATAAATTTATCATGCGGGCAGTGGGAGTGTTGAACAAGGAAATTGACCTGGCTGAGAGGAGTCTGTTAAATAAGGGGCTCGTCCAAGGAGGGCTTATGGAATCTGTTTGTAACATAATTGAGGACGTCCTAAGTACTTCTGCAGCCAGAAATAGTCCTATCCTTTCCTTGTTTCACCCAGAAATCGTAGCCCTCAACTGACAGAGCCAGTGGTTAAAAGGAAGAGAAAGGGGCAGAAACAGACAACTACTTATGATACGAGTTCTAACACCGAAGAGGAGGTTTTCACCCTAGGGCAAGGGAAAGCGGGTTCATTGATTAACTCTGTGACGGACCAGGTATCCTAATTAGCGAACTTATTAAACCACTTGTGTGAAGATTGTCACACAAAGAAGTCCCTTAAAAAGCTTGAGACAACAACGTTAACAGTAACGGCCAATCGAGCCAATCCAACTTCAGCATTAACTAAGACGCTTTCAGTAATGACACAGGAGAGTGCCAGTAACCTTGATGTAGTGGAGGAAGATTTAACTATTTCAATCACACCAGTGAGTAATGCTAACAAGGTCTTAATTGCAACACTAAATGTATCTTCGAAAGACACAATGGACACCCTATCACAAAGCCTGGCAGAGTCTCAGAGGCTACCCACAATTAAGATTCCCCAGATTTGTTGATACGTACTCACATTAGCCAATGTCCCCTCACGTAAAGGGGGTGATACTGAAAATGATATGCAACTTAAGAATAAGGTTATGCACTGGCTTACCAAATATGTTGACTATAGCCCGACTCTTTCCTTCAGCATCTAGGAAAATAACTGAAGGAGAAACTCTTGGATCTCCATATAGTGAGCTGCTTGCTTTCTCGAGTTTGCAGTCTTTATAGTACCTCTAGCAATCTCCCTCTTGTCTTCTATTATACACTTGCTCTTCCCTGTTCCAATGTGTCTCAGAATTTATATCAACCATCAGCTCAAGTGCCTGGCAACATTTTACAACAGAACCACTACTTGTCACAGCAAGAGGCAACAGATATTGATTAACAAACATGCCCAGGAGACGTAACCACTCAACTGACTGGACAGCTGATTCCACTTCCGGACCTACATACCCTGGTAGTTCGGGCGCAATAAGAGTAGTAAGCTGGAACATTACAGGTTATGCTGTTAGGGCATAATGCATTATTTGGTTCTCCTTTATCAAAAGCTTTGATATTTTCCTGTTGCAGAAACCTTAGGAAACGACTGAGATCCATCGCAATGGATACAGTTGTTACTCCATCGCTGCTCGACCTTCCATATCATGGAGAGCAAAAGGAGGACTATCAATCTGGTTGATGCTCTCATTGGACTGTGATGTGATCCTCGTTCCTGTGGAAAGCGATATGATAGAGTCCTTAGTGATTGAAAGTAGAAATAATTTTAAATTATGTTTATTTAATTTTTTTAAACATTTCTTTTACTCAAATAATATTAATTTCAAAAGCTTGTTTGAAGTAGTGGATAGGGTTACTAAGCAAGATAACAAGGGATTACAATGTGTAAATGCAATTTTATGTGGGGACTCTAATGCCGCTCTAAACGTTCACACCCTTAGGGGCCATAGGAACAACTGTATTTTGTGCGACACTGCCACATGTTTTAAACTTAGGAATATAGACCATGGCAATTTGACCCTTGAGAGAGATTTAATTAGCTCCCATGATTTACAATCCCCTCTGACGCCTATTCTCACATTTTTTGGATGTGGGTGCTCCAGTGTTATTGATTATATTTTCCTGACCAGATCATTAATTAGCTTTGCCTCGAACTGCTAGACTGTCAGCATGTGTATTGGATATCATAACCCACTCACCCTGTCCCTTGATCATCCTACTTCACATTTTGCCCCTAACCCCAGTGCCAACAGGAGCATTTGTACTAGAGGCAGCAACCTGCGCTTGGTCTGCAAATTACCAGAGCATGCCATTTTTCTAGAAAAACGAATCTAGGGTAGCTATAGGGCTTTTGTCACTTGATTTACAGTACAGGGTAAAAATGGGGCCAAAATAGACTCCTTTGTTGAAATATGCAGATGGTAAGAAAATTGCTCATGAACCCTAAATAGTTTCAATCGGCTTGCTCCTTGGCAAATCAAAACTTGAGACTTGCATTAGGTGTTATAGCAAGGGCAAGGATTTGGTAAGGAGCTGTAGGTCCTTTTTTAAATATACACTAAAGCAAAGAAAGACTTAGATTAAAACACTGAACCTTGAGGTGATAATGGAGGCCAATAAGAGGAAATACACAATCATTTTGGCTTATGATTAGTAACTTAAGAGACAGAACGAGGACAACGACGCCACTAAGCGCACACATCGCTGCTGCTGACTGGGTTAAGCACTTCTTTAATTGATTTATTTCTTTTCTATAGCGAACATGACCCGTCTGGGTATCAGAGCGCTGTACAAATAGCAAAACAAATTAATCCTAGAAAACATTGGTAATAATCAGATAAACATACAGTTAGCAGTATGTTGTGCAAATAACAAATGAGTTGTTACAGCAAAAGCAAAAAAGAACAGCCAACAAACAAAATATATACAATGAAAAAAGAAGAAAAAGTCAACTTAGAGTACTCAGGATACAGAAATGTATAAAGGCAAGATAGTCCGAACTTCGTGAGATCAGGAACTACTGCTCAAGGAATCTATTAAGCAACAACATTTTTAATTCATTTTTGGAAGATGTGGTTGAAGGATTAGATCTCGTTTTAGGAGGAATTGCGTTCCATATTCTAGGAGCAAGCCCAGAAAAGGAGCGGTTATATGTTTTCTTTTTGTTGAACTTCTGTGGCATCTACAATAGAGAGTTAGAACTTCTTACAGAACGACTCTCATCTGATAGTTCAAGTTTTTTTGCCAGGTAAACGGGCGTGTTGTAATGAAGAGCCTTATGGGTTATGCAGGCTATCTTAAGAGTGGCATACCCATACTCTAAGCGTGAGAGGACTAGGGATTGGACTGCTAGCTGAAAATCATCTGGAGGTAAGAAGGGTTTAATTTTCCTTAGAGTGCTCAAATGGTAATTAGCTCCTCTGGTATTTGCACTGATGAGATCTTGCATATTGAGGTATTTGTCCAGAGTAACACCTAATGATCTAATAGAATCAACAACATGAGGGGTGCAATAGCTCTCTGTAAACTGTTTGAGCCATTCATCGGTGGGAGTGGAGAGATTGTGGAGTGCGATTAGGAGAAATTCCATCTTGAGCGTATTTAGCATAAGGTGATGGTGGGTTAACCATTGTTGGGTTTTCAGCAGGGCGAGGCTAAGAGTTTTGATATCTTCAGGTGAGGAAATTTTCATGTATAATTGTGCCTTCCGCTTACATATGGAATTGTATATTTGAGTGTGTAATATTTTCTGTAAGCGGTTCCATGAAAAAGTTGAATAACGTAGTAGAGAGTGTGGATCCTTGAGGTGCCCCAATCGAGACCAGAGTAATTTCTGCTAGAGTTAGATTGACTTTGATACGTTCAGCTCTATTATGAAGGAAGGAGGACACCCAGCTTAGGACGGGACCAGATATACCCATCCTTTTCTTCAAAAGATTTATCTTCTTGTCATGTTTGACAGTATTAAACGCAGAGGAGAGATCAAGGAGTGTAAGCAAGCAAGGTTCGTTTTGATCAAGTAGTCTCAGGGCGTCATCCACGATGTGTGTCACAGCCGTTTCAGTGCTATGACTTGTTCTGAAGCCAGATTGGCAATGGTGGAGGAGCTGAAACTGTTCGATGTGGTTGCAGAGTTGCAAGTGTACACACTTCTCTAGAAGTTTTGCAAGTGTCATAATGTTAGTGATAGGACGGAAATTGTTGCAGTCAGACAAGTCCGCATTTGTTTTTTTTGGGATAGGTGTAACCTGACCTATCTTTAGGCAATCACGGACAATCTTAGACATGAATGGGAGCATGGAAAAACTAAGCTCTTTGATGAATTTGGCGGATAGAGGATTTTTGAAGTGATTGGAAGGTTTCATTGATATTATTGTTTTGAGTAGCTCTGTTTCGTCAGGAGGTTTAAAGATAGACCATGCAGCATGGTTTTTTGTAGTGAAATCAAAGTGAGGGGAGCATATTTTAGGAGGCATAGGGGTGAGACTAGATTGGGCCTGGCTTAGTGGATGTTGAGCAGCGAATTGCAGATGTGATTCAATTCTCCTAGTTTTTCAATGAAATGAGCGTAGAAATCACCACCACTTGGGAGTATCACATTATCTTTTTGATGGAGGTTAGATCTCCCACTAGCTTGCTGTTTGATGATTTCAAAGAGCTTTTTGGGTCTGTTTTTGGCATTGTCCAGTTGCACCCTGAAGTAGATTGCTTTGGAACTACCTATGAGCTTATTATAAGGATTTCTTAGAGACCTCAGGTGCTGAAGGTGTGTTGTGGAAGGAGAGATTCTCCATGTTCTCTCAGCAAGCCTTAATTTCCACCTTTATTTGTTAAGGTCGCTGCTGAACCAGGGTTTAGAGTGTCTACTGGGTATTCTTTTGAACTGCTTCGGAGCAACTGTATCAAGAATGACTGATATAGATTGTATGTAGTGATCGGTGAGGTCATTCACATTAGACATGTTTGAGGGTGGAGAAAGGAGGTTGTTGCTAATGGAAATTATCTCAGGTGTGTTTATTTTTCTAAAGTCTCTGAACCATTGTTTTGTGAGGTTGGCCTTGTCTAGTTAGTACTTCAAGATGAAGAAGGAGATATGATAGTGGTCTGGCCAGTCACAGGGCGATATGGATTCCAGTTGTATGACATTTCCCTTGACAATAACTAGATCAAAGGTGGAGCCTTTATAATGGATTGCGCCATTGCAAGACTGAGTAAAGTTGAGGTCAGCAAGGAAGGATTTAAAGGTGTTCAGTAAGGGGTCATTTGGGTCATTCCAGTGAATATTGAAATCACTAAGGAATATCTGGTTAGGGGGTTGGTCCGTGTTAGATGAGATACTCTCCATTAGTTGTTCAATGAAAGGTAGGTTATTATCAGGTGGTTGGTAAATCGTGTAGAGTTTGCATAACATCTTGTAATTGTCCCATATTTCGATGCTTGGGTATTCACAGGAGGACATTGAGGCAGTTTGTGCATGTTTTAGGGAGAGGATCGAACGATAGATGCATGCTATACCTCCTCCCACTCTTTCAGATCTATCCAATCTGATGATGTCATAGTTCCGAGGTACTAGAATGTCCAGAACGGTTATGGAGGTGCCGTTGAGCCAAGTTTCTGTTAAGTTCAGGAGATCAAGGTCTTTTGCAAGTATGAGATCTGCGATGTCCGCTGCATGTTTTACAGCTGAACTCCTTTTAAGGAGCATGGACATTACAAACTCCAGAACCGCGGTTGACCCTTGGTTCAGCACCTCAATCCCTGTTAACTAGATATAAGAGTCCTGTGCATATCACTTCCGAAGCCCGCCGTAGTTGGGCTCCACTGGAATCCAGACAAGAAATTTTTTGATAGTGGAAGGTGCACCAGGAAAAGAGTCCAGACGCTAGTAAGGAAGTCCTTTAAGTTTCTTTTATTCTTTATAGTAAAACATGCAGTCAGACATCAGCCAACGCGTTTCGTTCCTTACAAAGGAACTTCTTCAGGGCTATATCAGTAACGTGAAAAAGTCATTCACAGGTCAAATCGCAATAATGTTTCAAAAGAATCCCAACTGGAAGCCCCACAATAAGGGTTCCAGTATATAAACTCCAGCCACGATGGTATGGAAAATCTTATAATCTTAGATGGCAGGTGCGCCCTGGACTCGATATGTGATTTAGTTACTACTGCCTCTTGGGTGTTGTAGGGACATGTAGTAAGTTATGTTTATTAATGGTTCTCAGGTTGAGAGTGGATTCTCTCAGTGGGTTGGAGGAAATAGTTTGGATGTTGACCAGTGCGGGAAAACAGTCTTTTGAGTGGTGTTGTATGACTGTAAAAGGAAGTGAATGTCATCATCAGAAAGATGATTGGTAATCCTCTTAGGCCTGGAGTAGGGACTGAGAAGGGGTTGTGATCTCATGTGCAAGATGGGTGGGTTATTTATGTTCGGTGAGTCAAGCAGGGAGTGTCGATCAATTGTGGGAAGATTAGGCTGATTAGTGATTGGGTTAGGAAAGTTCTGGCGATCAGGCTGGGATTCCAAAGCTTCTCAAGCTTCAGGGTTATGTGTATATGGTTCTCCTCTCACGCAACATCAGCTGCGGGGTTGGGAACAGGCAGAAGTCCTCTCTGTCGGAGATTGTTACCAAGATGGGGTGTTGCTCCCGCTGGACGACTTTTTGGACTATCACGACCTGCCGCCAGGGCAGTTTTTAAATTATCATAGAATAAGGGGGGCAATTGCGGCACAGTGGGGGAGTGACACGGGGGAGCCCACCACACACGCAGCGCTCCAAGCAATGGTGACGTTGGGATCTGCGGGACACCTGGTGAAATGGCTGTATCTGGCCATAGTTGAGATGTCGAGGATACCGTTGCTCCAAACACGAGAGCGATGGGAAGGCACATTGGGTAGACCTCTGACTGAGAAGGAATGGGGAAAGGTTTTAGGAAACCCTAAGAAGGTATCCAGAAATGCAGCCTTCAAACTGGTCCAATTTAATATTCTGCATAGAACTTACCTCACACCGCACAAACTGAATGTGATGTATAAGAGAGATGATTTGACCTGTGCCCGGTGCTTAGCAGTGGACGCCAATTTTGATCATATGGTGTGGTCCTGTTCGGAGCTCCAACGATTCTGGACCACGGTTGTGGAGGCGGTGAATAGGGTTCTGGCTCGCAATCTGCAGTGTTGCCCGGAGGCGTGTTTGTTGGGACTATTTCCGAGGCCCAAATCCAAGCGACTGGGGCATACATTTGTAGATCTGGCCTTCTTACTAGCCAAACGGAGAATAGCACTGAGGTGGAGAACAGCAGGGTGCCCATTAATAGTGGACTGGGAATATGATGTCACATGTTGGGCTAGAGCAGAGGAGAGGGCATTGCTTCAAGAGGATAGGGTCACGAAACGGCGTAAGCCATTAGCAGAACCGCGGGCGGACATACTGAAGGCGTGGGAAGCGCGTAATGTAACTGACTCGGACGAACAGACGGAGAACTCCGAAACGGACACACCGCGAGAGGCAAGGGATAACTTAGAGGCCCGGGTGTCGCTGAGTGCATAAATAACAGATGGGATGGGATGAGAATGGGCCCGCTGGGAGACGGGGGTGCCTTGGGTGGTCTCTCTGGTCCTCCCCCCCCTTCCACCCCCACCGCCCTCCAGGATCCCCTTCCTTGCTTCCCCGCCCCCTCCGGAATTGTCCGGCTCGCCAGTGGTGGGCTGCCCCCCCCGCGGACAGGCAAAGATCTGCAGTGAACTATTTTATGGACAGTGGACACCTAGTTGCTCCAGTTGAGCCTAAGTTGGGATAGACATCTAAGTTTTCTGGATGCCTTACGGTTTTGTTGTATTGGATATTCTCTTATTCCTTTGCATTCATGGCTTCATATTGAGACAAATGTGACACATGCAAGGCTTGGTAGGGCAACAGTGATGGTACGGACGCCGGACTTAGTGACTCCCCACAGAATACTTTACTACAATGGGACTATATCATCATAGTCGATAGACAAGGGTTGTTACAGGCTGAAGAACTGCTAGCTGGAACGCATTGAATTCTGGGGAAGGCTGAGTGCATGTTTATTGATGTTGATTTTAATAAATTGAAGTTGACTGTTTCTGGCTGCGGAACCATATACCAGCTGTTGATCTGGAAATGTATGTATTGTACTGTGACAATTACCGTAAATTCCAATAAAAATGATATTTCAAAAAAATGTGCATATGGTTCTCTCGGTCTCTCCTGAATAGTTGAAGTTAATGTTTGAGATCAATGAGCTTGTCCTCAAGGGAAGGACCTTCTACAGAACAAATGAATGTGTGGGATGGATTATTGAAGGTGGTTGGAAGAAGGTTAGAGGATGATAAAGTGGCTGTGATATTTGGAAGAGGGATAAAAAGAGGATTCAAAAGGGTGTCATCAACATGCATTTTAAGTTAATCGTCAGTCACTGCGGGTGGGATGGGGGAAGAGGTGATCGAGCAGGGCAGTACTTGGATACCAGAAGGTTTAGTACATGGAGTGAGTTTATTAGAAACAGGGCTATTGTTAGCCTTGCCATTAGCAGAGTTGCTGTAGTTAATGATTCTCGAGCTATGGGCATTATTTTCAATATTCTTTTGAACTGAGGGAGGAGGTAGGTCAGATGCCTGGGTTTCTAGAGAAGGGCAGGGGACATTTAGAAAGACTGGATTAGACACAGCAATGATGGTTCCAGGGTTGTAAGGAAGCAAGTGGTCTTGCCGAGAAGCCATAGCAGTTGAGGTTTTAGATGAAACAGGTGTTAGAATCATTGCCATGGAGGGGAGATGTTGATTTACAGGGGTGGTGGGGACATAGTTTAAGAATATGTTTTTAATCCTCAAGAATATTTCATTCCCATTGCTATATAGGGAGATGGTTACTTCCGCACTGAACTCAGATGAGGGTGTTATGGAGATTCGAATACCGTGAGTTTTCTTAGAGATGTTAATTCGGAGTCTTGAAGTTCTGGTTCTCCTCCACTGTGCTCTTCTGGAGGTGAAGAAACTTCTCTAATGTTTATCTTCATTCCCATAGTAAGGATTCACATATGAACCAGGAAGCTGCTGGAGATTTAAATGTCAGCTTACTGTTTGACCTGGAGGAGGTGGTAACAGCCCTTTGTGACTGTCCCTCTAATAAAGACCCCAGGCCAGATGGTGTTCTTGAATGATCTACTCAAATGCAATCTAGATATTTGGGCACCTTTGTTAACTAATGCACAAGTTACTAACTTGTGTAACGATATATCTGTAAGAGACAGTAGTTAGTGACAGATTCCTTACCTTAGAATATCCCCAGGCGTCAGGCTGGATCCGGAAAGTTTTTGCGTAGCAGTACCCTTGCGCGTCGGTAGGCGGCGTCGTGCGGCTCCGCGTCCGTCGTCGGCGTCGTGATCGCCGGGATGACGTCGCGGGCAGTACTTAGACGCCGCCCCTGCGCGCTGACGTCAGTTCTGTACACGACTTTCCGCGCCAGGAACGCAGAGCCATGCAAGAAGCTGACATAGGTGTCTGAAAAATACTAGGGCCCTGAAAGGGATGTCCTTAACCCTAGAAATCAGTTCGCAGAACGGGGAGGATGGGTGGGGCGGTAGGAATCTGTCACTAACTACTGTCTCTTACAGATATATCGTTACACAAGTTAGTAACTTGTGCATCTGAAAGAGACACGTTAGCGACAGAGTAGCAGCCGTTGCCCTGGTGGAATGGGCACGCAGACCAACAGGAGGCTCCTTCTTAGCCAAGGAGGAAAGAGGTGTGTAATGCCTTTTAAGAACCTGTTAACAACAGGGGACTTGAAAAGGGAGGGCTGATCAGGGAGCCTGAGGAAGGCCGAGATAGCACAGAGATAACCCTTGATGGTACCCAGGGCAGAACCTTGTTGGGCCAGAGAAAGAAGGAACAGAAGGACCTCAGAAAGAGGGGCAGAAAGGGGGTTCACAGCCTTTGCTGTGCACCATGCCACAAATTTGTTCCACCTGCAGGCGTATACCACCTTAGTGGAGGGACGCCTTGCTGCCAGAATCACATCACAAACTTCGGGAGGCAAGTCGAAAGGAATCAACTGCCGCCGCTCAATCTCCACGGTTCGGGTGGAGGACCGTCCCCTGCTGCTGCGACATAAGATCCTCCCGAAGAGGCAGACGGATCGGGGGATCTACGCTCATACTGAGTAGCCTTTAACAGGTTCTTAAAAGGCATTACACACCTCTTTCCTCCTGTTCCGTTTGTGATGCCTCAGTGGGACTTGAACTTGGTTCTTACCTTTTTAATGTGCGCTCCCTTTGAGCCTCTGCATAACTGTCCTCTTCGTCTTCTGACTCTAAAGACAGCCTTCCTGGTGGCCATCACCTCCGCTCGGCGGGTGAGTGAGCTCCAGGCTTTATCTTGCAAACCTCCCTTTCTGTCTGTTCATCCAGACAAGGTTGTTCTTCGGACGCGTCCGTCCTTCTTGCCAAAGGTGGTTACTGCCTTTCACATTGGGCAGACCATCCCTTTGCCTACCTTCTTTCCGCCTCCGCATCCTTCCAGAGAGGAAGAGAGGCTCCACCGTCTGGACCCAAAACGTGCGCTCTCCTTCTATATCGACCGCACAAAACACTTCCGGGTGGATGACCAGCTCTTTGTTGGCTACGTGGGCGCCAAAAAGGTCGGGCGGTGCACAAACGAACCATCTCCCGCTGGGTTACCTTGTGCATCAAGACCTGCTATTCTTTGGCTAAGAAGGAGCCTCCTGTTGGGCTGCGTGCCCATTCCACCAGGGCAACGGCTGCTACCACGGCCTTGGGCCGCGGTGTTCCGCTGCCGGTTATTTGTCAGGCAGCTACGTGGGCCTCGCTGCACACGTTTACAAAGCATTACTGCCTTGACAGTCAGGTCCGGAGGGACGGCTTCTTTGGCCGTTCTGTCCTCCAGGACTTCCTTGTCTGATCTTTGTTCGCAGACCCACTACCGGGGTTGGTATTGCTGGGGTATCTATTCTAAGGTAAGGAATCTGTCACTAACGTGTCTCTTTCAGATGCACAAGTTACTAACTTGTGTAACGATATATCTGTAAGAGACAGTAGTTAGTGACAGATTCCTACCGCCCACCCATCCTCCCCGTTCTGCGAACTGATTTCTAGGGTTAAGGACATCCCTTTCAGGGCCCTAGTATTTTTCAGACACCTATGTCAGCTTCTTGCATGGCTCTGCGTTCCTGGCGCGGAAAGTCGTGTACAGAACTGACGTCAGCGCGCAGGCGGCGCCTAGGTACTGCCCGCGACGTCATCCCGGCGATCACGACGCCGACGACGGACGCGGAGCCGCACGACGCCGCCTACCGACGCGCAAGGGTACTGCTACGCAAAAACTTTCCGGATCCAGCCTGACGCCTGGGGATATTCTAAGGTAAGGAATCTGTCACTAACGTGTCTCTTTCAGATATCTTCAATCAATTGGATTGCACAGCTTTACCTTCTTCATGGACCTCTTCCCTAATTATACCTATTTTTAAGAAGGGGAACCGACTGGATCCCAGATGCTATCAGCCGATCTCCCTGATCGATTCCACAGTCAAAATTTTGGGGAGAGTGATCTTCTACGGGGTCTGAACATGGGCCAATGATCAAAATATTTTAAGCTTTTGTCAGTACAGTTTCAGGCCGTGCCTGAATCTTGAACTAATCCTAGGCAAATAAGTAGTGGCTAGACACAGCCCGCTATACCTGGCATTCATAGACCTGTCTAGTGCCTTTGACCGTGTCAACAGGTCTGAGCTATGACCCATGTTAATTGGTAAAGGCATAGATCCAACTCTGGTTAATTTCCTGTCCTCTTTCAACAGTAATCTAACAGCTAGAGTGAGATTCTGCACAAATAGTGAATGCAAAGAGCCTTTTGTCCTTGACAGAGAAGTCCACAACAATTGCATACTGGCCCCCATTCAATTGATCATATACATAAATGACTTGAGCTACCATCTGACCACTTGTGGACATGACGTACTGCTGATAGGCAACTTGCAAGTACCAGCGTTACTCTATGCGGATGATGGAGCTCTGTTAGCTTGCAAGCCAAAGAGTTCATTGCACTTGCGACAGGATTTTGCAAATTTTATGAGGGAATTAGATATGGATATTAATTATACTAAATCCCACATCTTGCTTGTAGTAATAAGAGGTACAGATTGAGCTCGGTATACATCAACTCTAATAGAGTGACTATGGTGTAAAGTTTTTCATGTCTGGGGGTCCGCTTTGAAGCTACTGGTTGATGGCACTCTAATCTATCTAGTAGGCGGCTGAAATGTATTCAATTTATCAGAGCACTCTTTAATCTGATCCCTATGATGGGGCCAACACAGTGGCAGCCATTTCATATATTTTACAAAACTCAATGCATCCCCATTGCCAAGTATAGTGCAAGAGTCTGGGGATATAGTTACAGTTTTTTAGTGCCGGGACGCTCTCTGAGAGCAGCTGTTGTGCTTTCTAAGTCTTCTGATTGATTGCTTGATTGATATCCAAATGTAGATACTGTCCAGATTGAAAAAAATCGTTTTTGCTGCATACTCCTATCTCAATCCCCCAGTTGTCCTAATTTTTCCTCTCATGAGGAATTAGGACTCACCTAAGTAGAAGAATTTATTAAACTTTCACCTTTGACTATCTATTTGTTTGCAACCCTTATACAAGCTTTAACCAACAGATGATTGTGGACTATCTCAGCTGTCATCGGTGGTTGATCATTCTTTCCCTGGCTATTCTATGTAAAATATTGTTTTACAGAGTTGGTAAATCCATCCCTTTTTTACTAATCCTGACAGTGTAAACAAATCAGGCAAAATCTGGCTGAAGCGTGCATTTGTAGATGCCAGGAGTTCTTCTTAAAGAGAATTCAGGAAAATAGTCAAGCCTATAAACAAAAAATAAATTGCTCTACAGACCACCAATGGTATTAAACCTTATTTGTTGTACTCCTCTAGTCAGTGTGAGCGATCCCAATTGTTGAGATTTAGAACTGGCTCTATTTGAACCCTGTTATGATTTTCCTTAGTACAGGGCGGAAGGAATATTCGTCCCGATTGTCCCTGTGACGATGTCACCCAACAACCTTTGATACATTTTACCTTTTTCTACAAGTTTTATGTCAACTTCTCTAGGTTTTATCTTTTGCCAATTGAGAAAGCATAGAATTTTAGACTTATACTTTGACAGTCTCTGAAGGAGTGTTGTGCAGTTGCTTTCTTTTTAAAAAGTATTGTTCAGTGTCGTAAATCTATGCATTTTTAAATAATGTTTTTACTTTGAAGATTACAAGTAATTTGTGCTTTTATGATTACGTTTTTCATCAAGTAAAGTTTCTTTGACTGACTGAAAGATCAATTGACTAGGTATTTAGCTTTTTCTGAAAGACCTAATGATTATCTGACTGCTCCAAAGCTTAACAAATGAACTCAGAAAAAACAGCCTCACATAAAGACTATTTTGAATGAACATATCATCAGTACAATTTGTTTCAAGACCAAAGATTTATGCATAGAACATAGCAGGCTTGTGCGGCCAAACACAGACTCCCACAACACCTTAAATTTTATGCCATATCATAGTGGTAGCCAATGTGGGAGTTTCAGTTTCAGGGTAAGGTGTTGTGATGATTTGTGTTTGTAGCAATGCACGCAGCCACCTTTGTTGCCAGAGCCCTACATAAAGGTCGCTATAAAATAAAAAGCCCGTACTTGATGATCATCCCAATGTCCAAGTTTCAATTAGTATCCGGATTGGTGCTAAAACCAGACGCAGAATGCAGAGGCGAGGGCGGTCACCTTTAGCAATGCCTTCAAGGAGGGCTCAAAAAGAAAGTCTCCTCAATTAGGAGGTCTGGATTTCAGGCTATCTACTAAGGACAGGGGAAAGGTCCCCCATCCGCTGCCAAAACTCTAAGTTCTCTGTCACCACAAATCAGACCTGTGTTTCCTACCACTCAGCATCAGTACATGATCTTAAAAGGTTCTCCTTTCCCAACTATGAGTGGGGATTTGCAGCTTTCAAGCTGTGTTTGCCTTTTAATGTTACATAGGTATTCCTGGAGTTGAACCCACTTTATTGTATGGACTCTAGTGTGGAATACTTGCATACAATGCAAGACCTGATTATAAAAGAAACGCAGAATGCATTGGAATTGGTTGTCATTGTCTGGATGCACAATCAGATAACCTAGAGTGCAAGTGAATGTATGTATGTATGTATGTGTATATATATATTTCCGACAATGGCTGCGGAGTGGGTCAGGGAGCGGGAAGAGGCAGCACTAGACATCTTCAGTGATATTGATAGCACTGCTATATCATCCTCCATGGTGACAGGATCAGCAAATCAGCGAGTCGTCAATGACATTGTGAAAATCACGCATGAATTAGAAAAACTGCGGAAAAGTGAAATCGCCAAGTGGTGGGAGTGCAAATCGCTACAGCGTTACCTAGATGTTGGTCGCATCCCAAGAGGTCTGAGAATTCTTATAGCCCCAACGTACGAAAACCCCAATCCTGAGATGCTGAGAGAATGGGCGGATAATAGTGCAGACTCATCGAGAAGCATGTTACAAATACTTATTAAATACGCCACAAGTGATAGAGATGACATTTTGGTTAAAATAGATGCACTACTTAAAGAACTGGAGAAATCTGCTAATCAAGAAGAAATCGGTAAAATAATGTCGGAAATGAAAACAAGGCTAGGTAAATATGAACAATCGATAAAAGACAGAAAGGCTATCAAATTTCAACGTGACAGAAATGATTATATGAATGGGAAAATATATACATTTTCAAAAAAATTCGAAAACATACGTCGTCAACAATTATCAGCTACAACAGAATTACAAGTGATATCAACAGAACCTAGTGGATCCGAATTGAGCTCTGAAGTGGAGTCAGACATGGAGTCTGCAAGTAGCGAAAAGCGGCATAAGCCCACCGTCGTACAAGAACTTGGTTTTTTACGGATAGAACGAGTAATGAGCCTGCGACCAAGGCCAATACGTCCGGAAGCCACATACACCTCCAAAAACCGAAAAGAAGGAGAAGAAAAGACAGACGGTGGGGCAAAAGAACAACAAAAACAAACCAAACAGCCGTACAGAAGAAACAGACGGAGATAAATATGGCTTCAGACTTTGACAACACAGTAGTTAATCTTACTAATATGGAGCTCACAAATGATGAACAGAGAATTCTTTCGTTAGGACTCACGTTCTGTGCTAAAAATAACTTTGATTACGCTCAGACAAGAGTGGACTTGTTTCAGTTTGTTAGGAAATTAAAATTGCAAAAACATTTTTTTAACACCTCTAAACTCAATACAGATAATGTAAGCAATGAAGACGCCAACAATGTGCTTACTGTGGGAGATATGTCTCTCCTTCAGACCCTGGTGAATATTGAGGATTCAGATTATCAGGAAACACCTACTGATTTTGCAATATCTGCAGGCATTGACATCTTTGGTACAGTGCGGACGCCGTTTAAACCCAAATCAGTGTTCACCCCCATGATGCCGAAAGATGGCCTTGATATCTTTGCAGAAAATGTCATAAAAGACTTGAAAGAGCTGGCCTACAAAAGTAGCAAAGAATTTGTCAAGACCAACCGGAATAAGATGACTACATATGATGCACTTGTGCAAAAAATAAAGCAACAACAAGACATAGTCGTTCGGTGGTCGGATAAGGGCGGCAACGTTGTCCTGTGGCCACTAGAGAAATACAACAAAGAAGCTCTAAATCAACTCCAAGACAGAGACTGCTACAGCCGTATCAGTCCAAATTGCATCATTGGAATCAAAGAGAAATATAATAAGGCATTATACGAATGGAGAGGGGAAGGATTATTGTACAAGCAAGAATTCGAATTTCTTAAGACCGACTACCCTGTTATTACACAGTTGTATTTAATCCCCAAAATACACAAAAACCCTCTGGAACCCCCTGGAAGACCAATCATTGCAGTCATTGGGGGACTCTTTGAAAACACCTCCAGATTCATAGACTACTTTTTGCAACCAGCTGTAATTGAACTCCCGGCATACATAAGAGAACTGGTGACTTCTTAACAAAAATCTATGATGTATCTTGGGACACTGATTATTTATTTATGACATTGGATGTGAATGCACTGTATACCAGTATTAGACACAATGATGGACTTAAGGCCTTGAGCTACTACTTAGGAAAAAGACCTATTCAACTGTTTCAGCACTCTAGGATGTTATTACAAATGGCAGAAATGTGTCTGGATAATAACATCTTCATATTTGACAAATTAACCTATAAACAAATGCAAGGTACAGCCATGGGCACTTGCTTCGCCCCCAGCTATGCTAATTTGCATCTGGGTTGGTGGGAGGAGCAAGTGCTCATGAAAACACACAGAGATAAAATGGTTGAAAATGTTGTCTTATATGTCAGATACATTGATGACATATTTATACTGTGGCGAGGACTGAAGAGAGTGCTGAGACCTTCTCTCAAGAGTTAAATAATAATGCCCTCAATCTCACTTTCACATGCGAAACTAATACTAAGTGCATACATTTCTTAGATCTAGAAATATTTGTGGAAAATAACAAACTACAATCCAGAACATACAGAAAGCCCACTGCTGGTAATGCAATACTCCACGCGAGTAGTTTTCATCCCACCCCACTGAAAGAAAGCATACCATATGCAGAATGTCTGCGCATGAGGCGTAATTGTAGCACCTCGGAAAGTTTTGAACAATCCACTAGCGAGTTATGCAACAGATTAGAACGCAGAGGGTACAGTATTAAGACACTGTCTAAAGCGAAATCCAAAACCATTAATATAGACAGGAAAGACATTCTATTCAGGAGAGAAGAAAGCAGTGAAGCCAAAAACTGCCCCGTTATAACTGGTATCCCGAGATTCATCACAGGGTTCAATGCCTATCACGTAAACATACGTAGAATTCTACATAGACATTGGAACTCAGTACGCAATGACCCAGTAATTGGTCCCACTTGCGTTAAAACACCGCAAATTACATTCAGGAGGGCGAAATCCATGCGCCAGGAGCTAGTCAGCAACGCCCCTTCAATTACCAAGGCTTGCACGTGGCTTAAGGCCCAAAAAGGTTTTCATAAATGTACGAAATGCAAAGCGTGCAGGCATGGGGTCAACACCAAAATGGTGCAGATGCCATTTAGACACTCACCTTATGAAATCAGAGGCAGTTTCACCTGTAAGTCAGACTTTGCAGTCTATGTCTTGTACTGTAAATGCGGTAAATTATATGTGGGTAGCACCATCCACCCCGTGCATGTCCGCATCCTACAACATCTCAGGGCCATCTCCAATAATGACCCTGCCTACCCTGTTGCCAGGCACATAAATACATCGCATGGAGGTAAGGCCCAGGATCTATTCTTCTATGTGATTGATACAGTTCCCAAAAATCCGAGAGGAGGGAATAGACAATTAGTCCTTAGAAGATTAGAATCAAGGTACATCATCCTCCTTAATTCAAAAATCCCCAATGGGATGAATGCGGATGAGGCACTGAATGTACATCTGTAATTTATCTAGAGCTGTCTGTCCCGCCCCTACCCAGTCTCCGTAACGTTAGGTCACATTCACTTTTATTTATTTTGCTTTAATTTTCCACGGTTTTACACTCACGATAGATTAGACCACATTAGACATTTTATAAATATTAATAGTAAATTTATATATTTTTTCACTTTCAATATTACATACGGCGCCTGTCCAGTTTATACATCATATTTAGTGCTATCGAGTTTCATGTTTAATCGGCCCACTTGGGCGAGATAGGTTGTCTGTTTCAATCAAGTTTCTTGGCTCGGTATCATTTAGTACTGTATATATTTATAGCCAAAAAACTAGTTAAACAGTTCAGATTGGTTTGTTTTAAGCAGGACCCTAATTATCATATGGACCTTATATCGCTATGGCAAATTATTCTCTTTTGCCCTAGTTCGAACCTAACCATTTTGTCGTTCATCCTGTTTGCACTTTTTTAATAATTTATTTGACCATGCGCCATTACATATGTATGTAATTTATTTCTCAATTGGTATTATCTAGGTATATTAGATACTTTTTCTATGTCCATGTGGGGCACAAACATAGGTTCGCTGTTTTTATATATAAGGAGCACACTGATTTCCTTTATTTTATTGTTTAAACTTATTGTTGTGTGAAAGGGAAATTGTCCTTAACAATAATATTGTTTTTCTTTTATTTTTCGGTATTTTACTTTGCTTTTTTCTAATGTTAAAATGTGCACAGTCATGAATACATTAGTCATGTGTAACTTCTATGTCTACTGTTAAATTACAGGTTGCTGTGGCAACCACTAGTGAGTGACCAGCATATATACTGCTAAACAAAGTGTACCTGATGTAGTGATCAAGGCGGTACGTGCGAAACGCGTCTAGGTCGTTGTAGGTTAAATAAACCTCTTCTTTGTCATCATATCACGGAGTCAGTGCCTGTCTGTTCGTCGCTGCCAGGATTGGTATCAAAATATATATATATATATATTCACTGAAAAAACCATAGGTTTTAGGGACAGTTATAGTTAGTTGGACATTGCACTCGTACAAAACCCGTGAAATTCCCCGTTATAGTTAGTCCAGCTAACTATAACTCGCGCCCGCAATGCACTGCTGATGACGTCACATATTACATCACTCATGACATGGTCAGTGACATCACTGATGACATCACTGATGACATCTCAAATGATATCACTGATGACATCATCCAGTGACTGTGTGTTTTTGTAAAGTTTAAATATTTTTAATATATATAGGAAAAGACGTATTGAAGAATGAGTGGGTGTGTAAGTGTCTGTATGGATGATTTAGTACGTGCGTGACTGACTGTATAAGTGAGTAATTTAACGTATCTTACTGAATGCATGGGTTAGTGACTAAACTGGGTGAATGTCTGTATCCGTCTGTCTGTTGCTGTGTAAGTGGCTGCATGTGTTTGTGAATAGCTACATGAGTGTCTATATGAGTTATTGAATGCTTGTCTGAGTATCTGTATGGGTGCCTGAGTGTTTGTGTGGGAGGGGTGTGTGCGACTCTGTGCATAGATGTGTGAGTGGGTGATTCACTGGGTGGATGGTTTCAAGAGTGAATCTGTGATAGACTGTATGGGTGGGTAAGTGTGTGTAAGAGTGTGTTAGTGAGTGAATGTATGTCCCAGTGGTACATGTGTGAGTAACTACATATGTGAAAGGCAGTATATATGTGTGTTGGAGTATATAAATAGCTATAAGCGAGAGTGAGTGATTGTGATAGTGGCTGTATGGATGAGTGTGTGCTTGTATCAGTGATTGTATAAGAGCGTAAGAATGTGCTAGTATTTGTATGAGTAAGTGAGCTGGTGTGTGTATAACTGTATAGGTGAGTAAATGGTAGTGTGTTTAATTATTTGCATGACTGACTAGGTGTGTGAGTACCTCTATGGATGAGTGGCGGTGTTTGAGTGTCTATAAAGGAGTATGAGTGCATATAATAGTCCTGTACTGAGTGACCGTAAGTATGAGTGACTGTACGGGTGAGTGAGTGGATGTGTGCGTAGACCTAAGAATCAGTGAGTGGGTATGTAGTTATTGGTGTTGGAGTGTCTATGGTTTTGCGAATGGCAGTCTGTAATTTAGAGTGGGTGTATCAAAGGTTATATTAGGGTGTGAGGAGGTGCATGAGATTATCACGTGGATGATGTCATCAGTGATGTCATTTGAGATGTCATCAGTGATGTCATCAGTGATGTCACTGACCATGTCATGAGTGATGTAATATGTGACGTCATCAGCAGTGCATTGCGGGGGCGCGAGTTATAGTTAGCTGGACTAACTATAACGGGGGAATTTCACGGGTTTTGTACGAGTGCAATGTCCAACTAACTAAAACTGTCCCTAAAACCTATGGTTTTTTCAGTGAATTTCAAAGGTTTTTTAAATGCTAATTTGTAACTATAACGTCCCTGAAACCTATGGTTTTTTCAGTGAATTTCAAAGGTTTTTAAAATGCTAATTTGTAACTATAACGTGCCTGCAACCTACGGTTTTTCAGTGAATTTCAAAGGTTTTGTAAATGACAATTTTTAAATGTATTAATTGTTATATAAAAATTTTAATACTGATTTACTACATTTTTAGAAACAATTTTTTTTTTACATATTTTATTTTTAAAATTACATTGTAATTACATTATACATTACATTACAAAAATACTTTCTCAGAATGAATTACTTTAGTTTAAATACTTTGCACATAGGCAATAGACTTTTAAGTACAGTAGTTACAGTTGTTGCAATGGGCAACACATTTTCAAACACAATGCAACATTCAGCTCAATGTGAATTTCTAGTTAAATGCAATTAGTTACTTTATGGATTACTTTTCTAACCAAAGGACTGGATCCTAGATGCAGTCCTGGTACATCTCCTGTAAACAGTTGAGTAAAAGCGTTTTGGTTACAGTCGTGATTTTTAAGGAATATTATTGTATTTTAAAAGTTGACACTTAGAAAATTTTTCTCATAGAATCACCAATGTTATCCTATGGAAGGAAATTCACTTAGCAGGTAAAAACTGTTATCGTTACTTTTTCTTACTCAGTGTTGGATCCTGGATTAAGCACTGGTGCATCTCCTGTAAACAGTTGAAAGAATGCGTTTAAGTCATACAGGCGATTTTTTAGGAATATTTGTAGTTTGTGAAAATCGACACAAACTTTTCTGCTGAAAAGCAGACAATGGATTCCTATGGAAGAAAATATAAGTTACTGGTAAGTACGGTTAAAATTACTTTTCAGGGTCAGTGCTGGGCTAAAAGATGCAGCACTGGGTTCTCTCCTGATAACAGGTGAGTAAATTGGTATTTGTACTTTGGTTGATTTTAGAGGAATATTATAAAGTTCCAAAACTCCACACTTAGAAGAATTTCCAAGTGAAACCAGTCAATGTTAGCGTATGTAGGAAATTCAAGTTACTGGTAAGTACGGTTAAAATTACTTTTCAGGATTAGTACTGGGCTGAAAGATGCAGCACTGAGGTCTCTCCTGATAACAGGTGAGTAAATCGGAATTTGTATTTCGGCTGATTTTAGAGGAATATTTTAAAGTTCCAAAACTCCACACTTAGAAGAATTTCCAAGTGAAACCAGTCAATGTTAGCCTATGGAAGGAAATTCAAGTTACTGGTAAGTACGGTTAAAATTACTTTTCAGGACCAGTACTGGGCTGAAAGATACAGCACTGAGGTCTCTCCTTATAACAGGTGAGTAAATTGGAATTCGTATTTCGGCTGATTTTAGAGGAATATTTGTATGTTTCAAAAATCAACACTTAGAAACTTTTTCAGCAAAAAGCAGGCAATGATATCCTATGGAAGGAAATTCAAGTTACTGGTAAGTACGGTTAAAATTACTTTTCAGGACCAGTACTGGGCAGAAAGATGCAGCACTGAGGTCTCTCCTTATAACAGGTGAGTAAATCGGAATTCGTATTTCGGATGATTTTAGAAGAATATTTGCACAATGGTGAAGGGAGGGGCGGGGCCTGAGGTGACATCTGTGCAAACGCGCCCCGTGGCGCGTTTTAAGTTGGGGGATTAAGTCCCCTTGAATCCTGAGGGTCCCTAGGGGCCAACTAGCCCACCAGGAACCTCCAATATGCGCCAGGGGGCTGCGTTGCAGAGATGTGTAGAGAGGCCACACCCCTTTTTACACCTCTCTGCAACGCAGCTCTGTGGCGCTTTCTGGATGTACCTGTTGGGCTAGTTGGCCCCCAGGGACCCTCAGGATTGAAGGGGATTTAATTCCCCATATTAAAACGCGCCACGGGGCCTGTTTGCACACATGTCACCTGAAGCCCCGCCCCTCCCTTCACCACTGTGCAAACGCGCCCCGTGGCGCGTTTTAAGTTGGGGGATTAAGTCCCCTTGAATCCTGAGGGTCCCCGGAGTCCAACTAGCCCACCATATACCTCCAAAAGCGCCACAGAGCTGCGTTGCAGAGAGGTGTAAAAGGGGCGTGGCCTCTGTACACCTCTCTGCAACGCAGCCCCCTGGCGCATACTGGAAGGTTCCTGGTGGGCTAGTTGGCTCTCAGGACCCCCAGTATTCAAGGGGAATTCGTCTCCTCTGCAAACGCCGCCAGGGGCGCGTTTGCAGAGTGGTGAAGGAAGGGGCGGGGCCTGCGGGCCCGATCTTTTTTTTTTTTTTGTCCTCTGAAGGGGAGCTGTGTGGCCCCCTTCCTTTTTCTGTTTTTGGGCCCTGGGGACCCCATCCCCAGGGCTTACCCCTTTATAAATTTCAAAATTAAAAAAAAAACGGGAAGGGGGCCGCGTGGCCCCCCTTCCCCGGGCCTTATTGGCCCCGGGGACCCCATCCCCCGGGGCCGGCCATACCCTTTTTTTAATTATTTTTCAAAACTTTGGGAGGGGGCCGTGTGGCCCCCATCCGAGCCACTACTTGCCCCGGGGACCCCATCCCCCGGGCTGGCCCTCTCGTTGGGGACTGTGGGGGTCCCCAATCCCCCACAGTCCCGCTCGGCTCCCCGCGTCCCTAGGGTGCCGGCATTGCTTTTCACATGGGGAGCTGCTAAGATGCAGCTCCCCATGTGGAAAGCAATCGGCTTTGGATATTGGAAGAGAGAGCAGGTTTCCTGCTCTCTCTTCCAATATCCAAAGCAGTTTGCAATGACAGGACGGGAGCCGCGAGGCTCCCGTCCTGCCATAGCATACTACAGTGTCCCGGGGTAGGCACCCGGGACACTGCAGGAGCCGGCCCTGGGGGTGGCGGTCCCCAGGGCCATCAAGGGCTCCAGGAGGGGCCGCGCGGCCCCCTCCCTACATCAGCACAGCCCCGGGGAGGTGGTGGTCCCCGGGGCTTCGGGGGTCCAAAACGGACCCCCATTTTAATTTGTTAGTGCCCCGGGAGGTGGCGGTCCCCAGGGCGGGTGGGGGCTGGAGCCCCCCACACAGGTTGTTTAATTTTTTTTTAAAAGCCCCGGGAGGTGGTGGTCCCGGGGCTGCGGGAGGGCTCAGAGCCCTCCCGCACCATTCTTAAAAGAAAGCCCGGGGGTGGCGGTCCTCGGGGCTTGGGGGCCCTTTGAGGCCCCCACACATAAAATTAAACCTCCCACCATGCCCCCGGGACTTGGGCCACCCGGGGGCAAAATACAATCGAAGCGCAGGAGACCGCGCTTCGATTTTTTTTTTTTTCGGCAGGGTTCGCGCTCCCTGAGCGCATCCTGCCGATTTAAAAAAAATTTTTTTTTTGCCCAGGGGTCCTTGTGGGACCCCTGAGCAAACCTAGGGGGTCAGGGTGTTTCTACCCTGCCCCCTTTGTGCGCTTTGCGCACTTGTTTCTGTCCCTCGGTTCTACCGAGGGACAAAATGGCTGCCAACATTTCCTGAATCGGAATGTTGACAGCCAGCTGACAGCCAATTAACATGCAGCTCGTGCTCGGGAGGATCCGCGGCCCTAGATATCACTATCTTTTTACTTTTGATTTTCTCAGCAACTACTGAACGGATTTACACCATTTAACAAAAGGGTTCTTTCTGAACCAAGAACTACCTCTTTGCCAAATTTGGTGTAATTCCGTTCAGCAGTTCGGGCTGTAGCCGTGTCTAAAGTTTCCTATGGAAAATTGCATGGGAAAACGCGTTTTGGGACCCCCTTTTTCTCGGCCCCCGCTTGACGAATCCCCCCCGAGACTTTCAGGGTAGGAGCGGAGCGGGCCATAAAGTTTGAAAATTTTGCGAAGATACGTCAACCGGCAAGAGAGTTATTTCAAATAGAATGTCGCGGATTTCCTATGGATAATAGGTTGTAACTATAAACTGGCAACCGCCAGTAGAAAATATATAATATAATATAAATATATATATATATATATATATATATATATATATATATACCTTATTTTGAGTTGGGCCCCTGCATCGCATCTGCCAGAGTGGCAGATGTCCCATTCCACTACACCCTGAATTAGGCCTTTAAGTCATCTACTTCTGTTTCTTAAGATTGATGAACCCCTCCACCAAAGAGTGACCACATGGTCTATAAAGTTCTCATGGTTATGAATGCCCTCGTGTGGAGGTGCACATACATCAGCTCTATGTGGCATTTGTGCTGCACGTAACATTTTTCTCCTTTCAACCCATCCCTCTGCAGTAGTTCCCTCATTTGATGCGCTGTCATACAATAGGTACGATTTACACAGATGTCTTCTCTGGAGAGACACACACCTGTGGATATTAGCCTTGCCCGGAGGACCTACAGACCCGCCCTAATTTACTTCATATGACAGATGGATAATGGATCCCATACTGACTTTAAGAGTACATCGTATGCTTTGTATGATTTTCTCTCACGATACCTTGCTTTCATCTTGCATGCTATTTGTAGCTGATATTGAGTTATTACTGCAATTTCAAGAGGATACAATCAACAGTTTCAACACTGATATATACTTCCCAGCAAATCTTATTTACCTATTAAATTTTGTAATAGTGCACTCCACTGATCAAATATCCTGTTTTTTTATATCACTTCTTTATTTTCTTTAATAAATTTTTTTTGTCAATATTTCTTTATTCATATTTTTCAAATAAGAAAAAGAGGAGATGTGCCCCCCATAACATGAAGATTCACACAGCTGAACAATCTTTAAGAATACAAAAAAAAAAACCTGGATGATCAAATTACAAAATACTTGACTTTTTATGGTCGAAAGTATACTATTCAGATTGGTACAGTCTCCGAATAGGAAACAGAAAGAAAACCTAAGAAAACCGGAGAAGATGGAAAAGGCAGAGGATGGAAGAAGCTTATGTTAATTCTTTACGAAATTATCAAAGGCTCTGCACGCTTTAATTAAGTAGAATAAAATATTTTGCGAGTTAGAGAATGGAAAGAAAATGTAGATGAAAATTAGATTTTTTTTTTGTAGTGCCTATTTTTTGGAGCAGTGCTGCATGAAATGCTCAGAAAGATCACCTGCTGGGGAAGAGCAGCCAGGACTGTGTCAGCGCCTCACAATGCCAAGCAGGCTTTTCTTATAACGTGGCGCATCATCCCTCCTGCGTACGAACCTCAGAATAGGAACAAATGATGCGCTTGCGCTATCCAACTGCGGCAATTAATCAGCCTTATTAACAAGCACTGTACTTGCTAGGCCAGTCATTAGTAATGTGGAAGGGGAAATCTTTCCAGAAAATGCAAGCACCTGCCAATGCGATGACCCATATGCAGCTTCCTGCTGCAAAAATTGCTGATCGCAGTCTTTAACAATCTGAAGTCGAAGCAATTATTTCACTAGAAGGAACACAGTCAAGTAAAAGCACCTGGTTTCTAATGCCGAGATGCATTTTGCCTTCATGCTCACTGAAGAAAGCACTTCGGGAGAGGAGACAAAAATAACCGTCTATTGTCGCTGTTCTTTCATGCTAATTGGATGTGGCTCCCATAGTTAGTTGGGTCAAGTGTGCACTACATCAGAAAACATTTTCTTATACATCGTTACTAGAAACTGAAATGGGGCAAATGCAGACAAAAACATTTAAACCCAAATTTTACTCAAACAGCAGAATTTCCAAATAAGCACATCCTATTTGTGAGGGCAAAAATCCACTAAATTAAGATTGTGTGAATTAGGAAAGGGAAGATTCCCTAGCAAACTAGGTTTTGTGCCTATCTAAACTGCACACCAGTGCTAACAAAAACTATACAGTCTGTACACTTTTTTAATCTTTTGTTGCCTTATGGACTGCAATTAAAATGCATTACCTAGCCTTTTTTAACTAGCTACACCAAATGCAGAGGAAAAAAATATCTAGAAATCAATTAAAAATAAAAATTTACATTGTTTTAATGAATAAGGGTACACCCTCCCAGCCCCCAATGTAATAGCAATCCTAAATATACTCAAGTGCAGATTACTGTGGGTGCCGGGAACCCCTGAAATTTTACACCCCAAAATATTACCTCAACAGTACGTACGCCCACGGGTGGATGAATCAGAGTCGGTGCTAAATCTCAATTTCCTGAGGCAATGTGTCCTAGAGATAAGGCATCTTACAGTATGTCAAAATACATTGAATTAAGAAAGGACACGCTCAATAATTGCGATCTAGGGCAGGTATAGACATTTAGAATATTTTTTACAAAAATTCAAAAGATAGGTACAGAAATTCTAAATGCAAAATCATAAATCTATTGCAGTAAAAGCTCTCAGCAAATAGAACAATACAGGATAAAGTGCAAAATCTGAAAAATCCTAAGTTCCAAATGAGCAGCAAAATCAGTAAAAAATTGGGGGAGTGTCCCTAATAGCTTCGGGAAGTCTTCTGGAGGGTCTCTGGCTCACCCCCAAAATCTGTGGTTTATATACAGTTTTCTTGCATAGGAAAGCATTAATTTCTGCAAAATCCTTATGGTGTTAATATCATATTGATTCTGACCGCTCTATGCAAATGACATCCTGAGATGGCAGTACAAATTAGTTACAACAACAACAGAAAACTACTGTGAATGTATTAAATATAGTGAACTATCGGAGGGCCTTCAGAAATGACAACATTACTGTGCCCATGTTGGAAAGTTTTCTTCAAAATCATCAAGAACGTCGTCAAAGGAAATGAACAAACATGACTGCCTGAATGTGTGAAGCAGGAATAATCAACAGTAAACATGCAAGAGGGGATATCTATTTTAAATAAGATGGCTTTGAGGCCTAACTGAGGCCTAGTTAGCATAAGGCAGAAAAAGGCAGTTAAACACGTTATAGAAAATTTGTTTTACATGCAATAGCACCATCTCAGTGTGTACATGTATATGCAAGAGTAAATCCACGTTCTGCACGTTGTTAATAATGCACTGCTAGAAACGGGGTAGCTTGGCGCGGAGCGGGTAGGCTAAACTCCGGAGGCAATGTGTAAAGCATCTGCGCAGCACACACTCACAGGCAACACACTAGGCATACTACAGAAGAGACTCTACACAAGGTTATGTAAAAATAACGTTTGTATTGTGTAAAACACAGTATAATCACAAAAATCTATACACTGCACCAACTGGCGCCAGGTCACCATTTACAGGGGATTATGTACAAGGCAGCGCCAATCGGGTCGCTGCCAGAACCATTACCATTTACCACCAACGAATGCAAAACAGCCAGTGACTACTGGCAAGATCATGAACTTAGCATCATTGTATTAGCATAAATCCAGGTAGGCATAAACATGTGAACATAGAGGCATCCTCATTAACGTGGGTGCATTGTACATAAATCATCCTTAGGCATAAACCACCTTATATCTTACATTTGGGGGAAACAGCCAGTAAACACTGGTACAGGTACCCCTAGCATACCATTATTAGGCAAAACGTCCTAATTAGTAACAGTGCACCATATCATTAGGCATGAAAATACATTCTGCATAACCATATTAGAATGGGGCATAAAACACAGTTGGCAAGCATCAGCCTAAATACGTTATGCATACATAATGAGGCCTACCCTAGGCATCAGGCATGAACCTAAAACACCATGGCATGATATTAGGTAACCTTAGGCCTAGGAACCCCTAATGCATCATATCAGCATAAGTCACATTGGGCATGAAATCAGCAATGCGAACATTAGGGAAGAGCATTAGGCCTAAAAACATTAGCCAGACAGGGCACCACCTCCATAATCATAAATCACCTTAGCGTTAGGCCTAAACCACCTTAGATCAGGCATGCATCATGAGCATAAAGGCACCATCGTTAGGCATGAAAATACGTTATGCATAACATCAGCACAGCAGGGCACACCTAGTAACACCTAAACTAAATGCTCGACGTTGCAGCTGCCCGCTCTCTCCGGCGGTGCAGCTGAGGGAAAAAAAGAGTAAACAGTACTGGGCAAGTTGGAGGCCCTCTTCCGGGACTCTCAAAATAGAGGTGGCCCACAAAGTTCTGTTCACGTTGGAGTCCCTTCCCGGGACCAGAGGCTCAGAAAAATGCCTCCCGTTACAGCGACCCGCAACTGCGGCGTCGCTGTGTAGTCCCCGGGGCACTGTGGCCCGGTCCGTGCTGAAGCCCCACGGGGGCTTCAAAACCAAGGTGGCTGCACGCTGCAGCGGCCCGCAACTGCGGCGTCGCTGTGTAATTAGGCCGGTTGGAGCACTCTTTGTGCTCTGAGGGCAGCCCCCACTCCGGGATCCTGAAAATACAGATCCTGCCCCCAACGTTGGAGAGGATGAAGGGCAGCTGCCCACTGCCACCCGGGGCAGCTGCCTGGCCAAAAGGGAAATATCGGCGGCCCCTCCCTGGGCCCCGGGGGCCTCAGGCACCGACAATGTGCCTCGGCCGGCCCCCGGGTGTCGGAACACACAACCCCACTCACCGGCCGTCCTGTCGCGGGCTCTGTTCCTCCCGACTCTTCCTCTGGCGTCCGCGGGGCTCTCTCTCCAGATCACGGGAGCCCTGCACACCCACAGGCCGCCTCCAGGCCTCTCCTTACTTCACCCGGGCCCCCTCCTGGGACCCGGGACTTCGATGGAGGGCCCGCGAGGCTCCGGACGGCTTCCCCCAAGGCCGGGGGAGGCGGAAATGGAGCCTGCTAGGTTCTGTCTCGGCAGGCCCCGCCCACCTCCAGGCAGGCTGCCCGGCTTCCTCGTCACGTCTGCGGCGCTTCTTCTCCCCGGGCCACGGCGGTGATTTCCCCGGCGATTTCAGTGTGCGGCGTTGGCTCCCGCCGGATATAACATAAGAGCGGGGTGGGCTCCCGCTCTTAAAATGAATACCGGTTGCGGTGATAATGCGGGGTGGGCACCCGCGAAGGATGGCAATACGGGGTAGGCTCCTGTTATGTTGAAGTATAAAGCGGGGATGGCACCCGCTCTTCTTCTTAAGATGCCGAAAACGCGGGGTAGGCTCCCGCCGTTTAAATATGCAGGGGGGGGGAATCCTACACGCCGGGGATTCCCTCGGGGCGGTCGATTCCTCAGCAGCGCGCTGCAGGACTCCAGCTCCTTTCTCTTCCCCCTGGGCAGGTTCTAGCCGCAGCGTTCACGAGGCGCTAGAAGGCTGGCAAAGATTCAGGGTCCCACACAATAAAGTAGCGCCCACGAGGCGCTAGGGGCCAGGAGAGCAGACAGGCAATGTTGGGCAAGATCAGCAGGCAGTGGGCACTCATCAGAACAGGACAGCAGTTCCTTGGAACAGTCAACCCCCATAATGTGGCACTCCTCCTGGCACAGCAGTCTTCATTCCAGCAAAGGTCTCTCACTGGTCCTGTGGACAGCAGAGGGGTACAGATGGGCACAGGGGCCAGCACGCAGGTCCTTGCGGCGGTACCTCCTGGCAGAGTGTCCCCTCCAAGTCAAAGTCCAAGCACAAGCACACCTCATGGAGTCACAGCTCCTCTATTTATACACCCCTCACCCCACCTACTAGAAAGGGCCAGAAGCTTCTGGAAGGGTCTCTTAGGAAACCGGTCCCAACTGGTTTTGGGGGAGGTGTAGAGCACCCTGTCTGCCAGACTTCCCTCCTCCCTTCCTGAGCTGGGGTCTGTGAGAGACACACACCCCAGGGGGCGGAGCCAGCCTTACACAAGGCAGGCACACAGCACACCGAAATGCCAAGGTTTAAAAGTGGCATTTCCACAATGGTGAAAATAAATCTGTGCACACCATTGCACAGCATTTGTCATTTTCATTCCATACACACCAAACATGACAAACTTATTTTATTCCATGTAGGAGATATCCCATAAGGGGGGTGGGGGGGTTCCTAATGTAAGCCTAAGGAAGGCAGAAAGCACACACACTTTGCACTGCTAAGCAGCGCTAAAGTGCCCAGAGTCCTGAAACCACCAACCATATGTCAGGAAAAAGACTAGGGGGAAGGCCAAAAAGTTTAGGGATGACCCTGCAAGCAGGGCCAAGTCCAACATGCACAAATCTATAAATTGCACAAAAACTCTAACACTATCCCCTCCTAAAATCGCACACCATGTCAACTAGTCTTCACCAGCACTAAATTACAGTCATTCACATGGTAGCAGGATAAATTCAGCAGTTCCTGTAGGCTGCCATTACCGGCTGAGCAAAAGACTCAACTACGAGACTCAAGAAACTTTAAAACAAACCTGTGGACAAAGTTGTAGAAGGAGACAGGTTAGGGGATCGATATTAAAAAAAAGAAAAAAAAAAGGCTTTGAATATACATTTTAGCGCAGTCAATACATTATTAAGATTTGAAAGTGTAGGGCACCAGCAATACCCTGAAAAGATCAGAGGTTGACCGAGACCAATACAGGAAGCATATCAGTGAGAATACCATGCATCCAAAAGTAACTTTGAAGGGGCCCAGGCTTTTTCAGCCAATACGGGCTAAATGTTTGTATGTGACAATATGCCAAACACTCCAAAAACTTAGCCTGTGAGAACGTGTGGCAGCAAGAAAGCCACTGGTACATGAAATTGGATCACAGGTTGGGGAAGGAAGGGTTGGACATCGGTGAGTAGTGTTGGTTGTCAATTGCTATAACCTTAAAAATCATCACATATTTGACAAACTGTGTTGACATTCAGGACGCTATTTCTTCATAAATCCTTGAATGCCTCAGATATGGAGAAGGAGATGTCACGCATATGTTTCAACAGTGCACTGCTCAGGAGAGGTTTTGGTCGCCACCTCCAAGGGATAGGTAGCGTTCATTTAATTTTTTTAATTTAATCATTTTAAGGGGTTTGGTTGGGGTTCACCAGTTGCACCAGTATTTGATTTGACAAATGCTAGGAAGTAGAAAGGCTTGCATTAGACTGATGCTGGGAGGATGCTCACCTCACATCTGCTGCTTCATTAGAGGTATTGCTGTCAGTGATCAAACAGTAGCTAAAACAATTAGGAATCAAGAAATGTGGGGGGAGGCTGGGCTGATGCATTGCTTCATAAAATTCAACAATTGATATACGAAGGACACAATGTTCCAAAAAGAGGATTACATCTGAGCCTTCTGGAGAGGTGCTGGAAGCAGGATAGCAGTGGAAAGTTAGAAGATGTTTGGGGTGAAAATTTGAGGGTAGTGAACCTTACAGAATGGGAAAGATAATTCCAGAAACTCTAGGATACACACACTGTGATCCGGACTTTACAATTAACTACATAACTAAGTAACCTCTATAATGTGCTGGTACAAACGTGCAATCTAATGCTGTTATTTTTTTAAAGAAAAACCAATAAAAATGTTAAAACAAATAGGAACCACGTAAAGGCAGAAAGGCGGACAGAAATTACTACTTTTCTGGAAGGCCATGAGCAAGCATGAGTTACCCCTGTTAAGGTAAACCTCATTTCGACTAATTTTTTTTCCCTCCAACTTTCTCCTACACCTCTTTTCTAAATGTATTTTCCACATATAGGTTTTTTCTCTAAATGTACTGGTAGTTTTAACTTTTATTTAATATCTTTTCAGTGCTCTTTTAAAATGGTGGTAACGTTGCCCCAGCTGATGGAGCCTGGCCTACTTTACTTTATTCCTGAGGTTGTTTCAGTGGCTGAGGAGGAACGGTTGGTTGAGTTACTGCTCCTAATTATTCGCCAAAGAAGTCCAGTTAATCACTGAAGTCTGAGGTTTAGGAATATTCAATAGAGTTGATGTCCTAGAACGCCTTGTTTTGGGCAACACATCGCCATAACACTACATTTTATTTAACAGCTCTGAAGACTTTGAAACATTAAAAATACCACCTTGAATCTCATTTGAATTATGTAAAAAAGGAACTTGGGAGATTCATCATCAAATATCTTAATTTCATAGTGTTTCAACAGCATATAACGTACACAAAATAAAAAAAAAAACGAAAAAACTAATATAAAATCGAATTAATAAAACATATTACAGTTACTTTTAATACATTAAAAACAATAACTAACATCGAAAATCACTGCATTAAAAATTATGAAATTCCCTTTAAATTCTGAATAAATCTTATAGTATTTAACCATTAGAAATCAGAGAAGGACAACGACAAAGTGGGTTTTATAAAGTGCTAAGTGACAACAAATATAAATACAATCACATCTTGACTTTCCTCAAGGTACCCAATCTATGCAAGCTCTCCTCCATTACATCAAGGCTCAGAAGAATATAGCTATTGCAGAGCATGCAAATGGGTCACTGAGTTTTTTGAGGAAATAAAGGGCTGGGCAGCATTGTCTAATATTGAGGTGACGCAGAAGAGGGAGAATGTACCTGGTCTTTTGTTCTTTATAAAAACCACAGAAAAAAACTCTGTGAATATCAGACTGCTCAAAACTACCATCACACGGGCACGCTGTTAAGTCGCTTACCGAATACCTCGGGAGATTTTATAGTCATGTGACAAAATGTTTTGTGGCCAGAGAAAAGCAAAATAGAAACTTTTGGCCGAAATGCAAATCGTTACATTTGGCACAAACTCAGAACAGTACATCACTCCGAGAACACCATTCCGATGGTATGCATGGTGGGTCATTATGTTACTTGGATGTTTCTTATTGGAAAGATTTGGGGCACTAGGCAGGATATTAGGAAAAGGTTGTTGATGGAAAACCGGACGCCTTTTGCAAGAAGATAAAACTCTGATGAAAGTTAACATTTCGGTATCAAAAAGGACAAAGCCAAAGCTGTTCAGCCAGAGATCTGACTTAAATCAAGTTGCTGATCTGTGGGTAACTTGACAGAGCCTGAACAGTTTTGTCAGGAAGAATTGTCAAATACTGCCAAATCTAGGCATGCAAGGTTGATCGGGTCCTATCCCTTTAGCTGTACCTGCTGCCATAGGTGCTTCTGCCAAGTGTTAACTCAGGAGGGTGGAGACATGATCAATTGTATTTTATATTATACTATCATATTATTGTATAATATTCACAATAAAAAAAAATCTCCTTAAAGGAGTGGAGTACAGTGTGTAAATATAAATGTGTGAAATTATGACACACTAACAACAAAATGTAAAAAAAATGTTAAAATGGTTTAACGGGATGAGGACTTTCTAGAAGCACTGTAGGGGCACACTGTCATTTGAGAATTATGGCCATTCATTTTTGTCAAGCCATCTTGAAGAAAGGATCTATCTATTACAAGCAATGTCATCACAAAACTTCGCCTGAATAGTGGTGGTCACTTACTTTGTGGTGCATTTCTCATGAGAGTTTCACTGCCTGCAAACAGCGTGATACAGAGTAAACTCTCTCCATAGAGAAAAAACTGTTTATAGTACCTACTGATGTTGTTTGTGAGGTTATAAGCAGTGCATCGCAGGGGCTATAATTATAGTTAGTGATGCTAACTATAACTGGTGAATTTCTGTGTTTTTATTTTTGTTTAAAACGACAACGTTGTCACAGAGAAATTCACCTAACTATAACGTTACTTTAACGTTTGCTTTAATCGGTGAATTTCTAAGTTTTTGTTTTAAACAAAAACATCTTTTATCTCACCCAACTATAACGTTACTTTATTTAACCTTTGAATTTTTCAGTTAATTTCTAGGGTTTTTTTAAGTAATTTTTTTGTGTATGTATGGTAGAATAACTGAATAATATATCCTGTGTGTTGACATTATTCTGAAAGGGAATTGCTTTCGTATTGTAACTTTACAGGAAAGGATGCACACTGCAAAATGTTTCTAAAAAATGATGGTTGAGTATAATACAGAGTAATAAAACAAAATGTGTGTTGAGATTTATATCACCTCCGTTCTTCTGACTCTCATATTGAGACATTTTCCCAGTAAGTTCATTAATATTGTAATAGCATACTTTTCATAGCCTATGTATGTGCTTTTAATTTACAGTCACAATTACAATTCAGTTTCTTGAATATTGTATAGTATAAAGTTTCATTATATAAATCTATTTCTTAAGTATGGGATTACTCACCAGAGTTCTATATTTTGTTTAATGATTACTCACTAGAGTATTATATTTTTTTTGATCTACCGTTTAGAGTTCTTTTGATGTGTTCAATTATGATTTAATTAATGTAAATCTGTAAAAAGAGTCATTAAAATATTGTTGTAATATTCATTTTATTTTTTAAAGTGGCGACTCTCGCGAGACGCTAGTGGGAATCGAACACACAATACCCTGCATGGACTCCAAGGGGGATGTACTTCCTGGTCGGCTCTAACAATCCTCTCAAAAAATCATGCATTTGGGATTAAGTTAAGAACAGTGTTTTTCTGTAATTGTGAAACAAGTAACAGATTACAGAAGTTGATTACATTAGTTCAGTTTATTATGATTTGTTCCACTGAATACATAAAGCAATAATATTTTTACGATCTCACTAGGCGCTCGCAGGAGTTGAAGACACAATACCATGTGTGGACTCTGAGTGGGCTGTACTTCCTGTTCAGGTCATGCGATGGACCTGCGAGAACGGGCAGTTGCAAGTAAGTTAATAACAGTGGTTTCTTCTAATTCTGAACAAATGAAGACATTAGAGATGTTGATTAGCTTGGAAAAATTGATTAATAATTGTTCTATCAAACATATAAAGCAATAATATTTTCATGATCTTGCGACCGCCCGACGGAATCTCGCAAGAGGTCTGGAAGGATTGTGATTGGTTCAGATGGATGTCTCTATTTAAAAGAAAAAGATTCCATCCTTTTTGTTTTATTTCACTTGCATTTTGGTGTGGGTAGACATATTTGGCTTGCTCTCCTTTCCTGTTTGCCTTTCTTCACAAAGATATCTTCATCAGATTCTGATGAGGAGCCAGGGGCAGCTGCACCAGCTCAGCCGTCTCAGCCTCCAAGGAATCCTTGGTGTGGCGATTCTTTGAAATGAGGCCTGGTAGCAAGAACTTTTCTGCGAAGTACATTACCTGTAAACTTCGCAGCAAAGAGCAGAAATAAACAATACAGCATGAGTAAAACAGGGATGTGAAGACACCGGAGGTCAATGCATTTGCAAAGGCTTACACAGGCAGAGTTGGTTCTAGCTGCAGAACAAGACAACTCTACAGGGGCTTAAACATCCTTTGCTCCAGGAGATACTGTGGCTGTGCACAAGCGGACAATAGCCCTGCTTTTTTTAATTAAGCGCTATTTTGCTGCTTGTTTAAGCAGATAATTTTCTCATCAGAGACAAGCAGGTCTGCCCAGGAGAAGCTGGTCCAAGAGCTTGCCCTCCCCCCCCCAAAAAAACCCAAAACAATTACTGCCTAGAAGGGAACCTCCTAGGCAGTAATTTATTCTTTGTGGATTTTTAACAGTTTTTTGTAAGTTTTTCTCCTTTTTGTTTCTAAGGAGATGCTGTTGGTGTTTGTTTAACACATGGTCCCCCTTTTCTGTACTGAGAGCTACTTGTGTTCAATGAACCTCATTGAGAGCTACTAATATTAATAGTGGTGTATAATCTCAATTTTTTATATGTATATTAATTCAACCAAGCAAAAGCTTTCTAATTTAATAAGTTGGGCTGCACACAGTTGAGCTACTCAGAGGTAGCTGGAGAGCTATAGTAGCTTACGCGCTGCCAGTTGGAGACCCCAAGTTAACACCAAGTTGTATGTTTTTGTCGTACTCTTTTTCTAAAAAAAATTAAATACCCAAAAATATTAAAAATGTTTGAAAACACAAAATCTTTTTTATAGTTGTCGAAGACTGTTATCAAAAACAACTCTTTTCATAACTACCCTGTAGTTTCATGATCTATGTTGTTTGTACTAGTTTTCCCTTTTGTTATCTTGATGTAGTATGTATAATTGATATACACCAGAATAGCAACAGTGTGTTTAGTTTAATGAAATGCAATTCATTATATAATTGTGGGGAAAATTAAATCCTTTGGATTGATAAAAAAAAAAAAAGACGAACATTGGTACATAGCATACACTGATTCTCATTTATTTACTTTAAATCCATCACATACAAATTAATGAGTTGTCTTCTTTTATCAGCACAAGGAATAGGCTGTTTTGATTTTCAGGGGAGTTAACACACTTGTAGATTTTCCACACACTGCCCATTATTTGTGAAATATGTAGGCGAGCGTTCACCTGCAGTGTCCTTATTGAACGCCCAAATAGTTGTTAGCATTTGCTGAGCAGAGTATGATCTCCACTTTTTTCTGTCACAGGCGGCCTACACACTTGCTCTGCCCCACCCTTTTCTACTTTAGCACCAGTGCTTAATTTGAGAGGGTGATTTCCAGTGCTCGGCACTGGCACTTGATTGTCAGCACCAACTCTAGTAATAGTCCACTACATGGTGGCGCGATCTATCCAGTTTTGAGATGAGTACAACAACAGTGTTTAATAAGTTAATATCCATTAAAAAAGAATAATACCTGTCGCTCATGCCATTGTTATATCTTTGGGGGCCTGGAATAGTCTGAATTGTCACACTTGTAGTAGTGTGATGAATGGTAGGTGTGTTTGCACTGTCGACAGCATTGGCAGGGGCAATGGGTGGTGCAGGCTGCAGTGGCTTCCCAAGAAGGGCCCTGGCACTTACTTTTTTTTTTTTTTACAAATTAAGCACTGATTAGCACATGCGCCTCTGTTGACTTGCAGCAGAGCAAACACACTTATGCATTGCCCACCTCCGCAGGCACATGCTCTTGCACTCAAAGAACCTTAAGCCCCATATAAATAAATGTTATTTTATGAATAATCATTACAATGACCTCAGCAACAACTCAATTAAAGCACTTTTCAATATTTGCAACTATGTAAGAGTTGATGACTGTAATGCAAAGTGTGATCTGTGGTCACATTAGTTCTAACCTGTTAACACCTTTTTTTTATTGGTATTGTGATTAAGAGAGACAGCGTTTTATTGAAGGTAATCTTCTTCGGTCTTGCAATTCAGAACTGGTCAAAGCTGGTTGACTATGAACCAGATATGGTTCCTGGGAGTTACTTAAAGAGCTCCTCTGTTAGCTCTCCAGTGAGTGGCCTGAAAAGACTCCGAGTGGATTTTGTTCTTACCTTGGTAGTCTTATTTGCACCAGGAGTATTTTCAGTGTTGTGTTCGCAGTGCTTAATTTGAGCCGGTGGTTTCTGGTGCGGGGCACCTGCACTTAATTGTCAACACTGGCGCCTGTGACAGTCTGCCACAAGGTGGCACTGTCTGGCTAGTTTAGAGAGGACCACAACAACAGTTAATTATTACTTCAATATAAGTTAAAAATGACTATTACCTGCCGCCCAAGCCATTCTTATAGTTTTGGGGGCCTGAAATAGTCCAAATTGTCACCCTTGTAGGAGTGTGATGGTTAGTAGTTGTGTTGTTACCATCATTGAACCCCCAAAACAAACCTTTCTAAACTCTTCCCTCTGACTCTTCCCCTCCACAACCGCTTTTTATTCATCCAAAAGCCTCCTCCTACTGCTATGACCTCCAAAAAATAATAAATCTAAAAAACAAAAATATCTAAATCCTTTACTCTTCTATCCCTCCACTACCCTTCTCTATCCAAATAACTGAATAACATATCCACCACTCAAATTACTTCATATTTCACTATTACTAATTTTCAACACTAATCCTTTATGGGTTCCGGAGTAGCGTGCTACTCGCCAGAAAAGCGCTTAACACCCATCAGGGATAACAGGTGCTATATGAATGCAAACCTTTCTTCTTTCTTCCCCTTCTATCCCTCCGCTATCCTTCTCACTCCAAATAACTGACTAATATCCACCACACAAATTACTTTCATATTTCACCATACTAATTCACCACTAATCCTTTATGGGTTTCCGGAGTAGCGTGCTACTCGCCAAAAAAAGCGCTTCAACACCCCATCAGGGGTAACAAGCGCTATATAAATACAAACCTTTTTTCCTCTTCTATCCTTCTGTTATCCTTCTGAATCCAAATAACTGACTAACCTATCCACCACTTAAATTACTTTCATATTTCACTATACTAATTCAACACTAATCCTCTATGGGTCCCGGAGTAGCGTGCTACTCGCCGAAAAAGCGCTTCGACGCCTCGTCAGGGGTAGTAAGCGCTATATAAATGCAATTACAATACAATGTTAGAAAGGGTTCAATCACTACTTTTTTTACAATCCCGTAGAGTCTTGTGAGATCGTAAACTTTTTTTTTTAGAGGAAGAATTTTAACTTTCCTTTATTACAGTACTTATGCCTTATAGTCCCTATTAGTAGGGTGTGGGGAGGAAGTAGACTCTCAAATTACCTAGTGGCGACCGCCACTAGGTAATTGTAAGAAACTGGGTTTCTAGTTGGCAGAGGTATTCACCCTGTCCAAGCAGAAACCACAATCCTAATCAGGGTAAGTCAGATTCACACTAAAAGATAACTTCTGCTCACCCTCTGGTAGCTTGGCAGAGAGCAGTCAGGCTTATCTAAAGAGGCACTATGTAAAGTATTTGTGCAACACAACACACAGTAACACAGTGAAAACACCACTAAAAAACTCCACACCAAGTTAGAAAAATAGACAATTTTATTAATAATTCAAGACATAAACAACAAAAATCCAATAAGTTTAAGTCGAGTTATGATTTTTTAAAGAATAAAAAGAGTTCTAGCGCTTAGAAGCAATAAATGCCAATAGGGGTTATCTGGTTGCTAGACCGCGCAGCAGAAAAGCAGGTCTTACAGATCAGCAGTCCAGCAGAGTGTTAGTCCTTGATGCAGGACAGCAGTTCTTCTGACAGAGTTCAGTTACAGGTCCAGAAGTGTCAGATTGGGTGGGGTCAGAGCCCCAGTACTTATGCCCATTTGTGTCTTCGAAAAGGGGGTGACCACAGAAGCCCTCTCTTCCCAGCCCTGGCTCCAGACTAACTGTAGGGGGTAATCGGCCCTTTGTGTGCCTATTCAGGTGTAAGTGTCAGCTCCTCCCTCCCTTTCTGCCCAGGAGGAGCCATCAGAATGCAGATGAGTAGTTAGACACACCTAACCTTCCTCTGTTTGTGGCTGTCTAGAGGGAATGCACAAAGTGTAGCTGTCACCCACCTCAGACGTGTATTGGAGACAGGCTGCAGGCACAGAGCTGTGAGAACAGAGAAATGTCCACTTTCTAAAAGTAAAAAGAACAATTGATGGACAGAATGCTGCACAATGTCAAACATTCACCCCAGTACAGAGATCTGGGCCTAAATTCATCATTTTTTTTGCTCCCCATGCCATTCCAGTTCAGACCCAGCCATATGCAAATCAGTCTTCACCCTGTTCCCCATGGGAACAGTCCAGCCCGAACTGCCAGGCCAGGTCCTCCCTGGACTGGAAGCAATCATCTTGGGATCGATTTCGGGTCATCACCCCTCATCAGCCAGGCTAGCTTGACTCCAGTGGCATGGAGAGCACCGGACCCACATCTGGGCATACCCGTCCCACTCGGGGTGACAAGTGCAAAAAGAACAATTGATGGAGAGAATGCTGCACAATGCAAACATTCACCCCTAGTCACAAGGGTCTGGGTTTAATCCAACGTTCTTTTGCTCACCACGCCACCCCAGTTTGTACCCAGCTGTATGCAAATAAGTCTTGACCCTGTTCCTCATGGGAACAGTCCAGCCCGAACTGCCAAGCCAGGTCCTCCCTGGACTGGAAACAAGCATCCTGGGACCGGTTTCGGGGCATAACTCCTCATCAGCCAGGCTAACTTTTTGCACTTTCTAAAAGTGGCATTTCTAAAACAGTAATGTCAATCCAACTTTACTAGTAAAGGATTGTCATTACCATTCCAAAGATATAAAACATGACACAGCTACTCCTTTATAATCAAGAATTACAGCTTAAAAAAGTTTAAGGAATTCCCGGTGTTAACCTATGAGAGGAGTAGGCCTCACAGTAGTGAAAAACTAATGTTGGTGTTTTTCACTACCAGGACAAGCAAAATGTAAAAGTACATGTCCTATTTTTACTTAGCAAAACCAAAGGAGATGATGGACGGAGTGTTGAACATTGCAAGCACTCACCCCCAGTCAACTGATCTGGGTTTAATCCATCATCATTCTTTAGCTCACTCCGCCACCCCAGTTCAGACATGGCCATATGCAAATCAGTCTGACCCTGTGCCTCATGGGAACAGTCCAGCCCGAACTGCCAAGCCATGTCATCCCTGGACCGGAAACAAGCATCCTGGGACCGGTTTCTGGCTTACAGCCGTCAACAGCCAGGCTATCTTGAATCCAGTGGCAAAGTGAGCAAGGGACCCACCTCTGGGCATACCCTGAAAACTTAGGGCGAACATAGAAAAACCAAAGGAGATGATGGGCGGAGTGTTGAACATTGCAAGCACTCACCGGCAGTCAACTGATCTGGGTTTAATCCATCATCATTCTTTAGCTCACTCCGCAACCCCAGTTCAGACATGGCCATATGCAAATCAGTCTGACCCTGTGCCTCATGGGAACAGTCCAGCCCGAACTGCCAAGCCATGTTATCCCTGGACCGGAAACAAGCATCTTGGGACCGGTTTCTGGCTTACAGCCGTCATCAGCCAGGCTATCTTGAATCCAGTGGCAAAGTGAGCAAGGGACCCACGTCTGGGCATACCCTGCCAACTTAGGGCGAACATAGCAAAACCAAAGGAGATGATGGACGGAGTGTTGAACATTGCAAGCACTCACCCCCAGTCAACTGATCTGGGTTTAATCCATCATCATTCTTTAGCTCACTCCGCCACCCCAGTTCAGACATGGCCATATGCAAATCAGTCTGACCCTGTGCCTCATGGGAACAGTCCAGCCCGAACTGCCAAGCCATGTCATCCCTGGACCGGAAACAAGCATCCTGGGACCGGTTTCTGGCTTACAGCCGTCATCAGCCAGGCTATCTTGAATCCAGTGGCAAAGTGAGCAAGGGACCCACGTCTGGGCATACCCTGCCAACTTAGGGCGAACATAGCAAAACCAAAGGAGATGATGGACGGAAAGTTGGACTGTTCCCATGAGGCACAGGGTCAGACTGATTTGCATATGGCCATGTCTGAACTGGGGTGGCGGAGTGAGCTAAAGAATGATGATGGATTAAACCCAGATCAGTTGACTGGGGGTGAGTGCTTGCAATGTTCAACACTCCGTCCATCATCCCCTTTGGTTTTGCTATGTTCGCCTAAGTTTGCAGGGTATGCCCAGACGTGGGTCCCTTGCTCACTTTGCCACTGGATTCAAGATAGCCTGGCTGATGACGGCTGTAAGCCAGAAACCGGTCCCAGGATGCTTGTTTCCAGTCCAGGAAGACATGGCTTGGCAGTTCGAGCTGGACTGTTCCCATGAGGCACAGGGTCAGATTGATTTGCATATGGCCATGTCTGAACTGAGGTGGCGGAGTGAGCTAAAGAATGATGATGGATTAAACCCAGATCAGTTAACTGGGGGTGAGTGCTTGCAATGTTCAACACTCCGTCCATCATCCCCTTTGGTTTTGCTATGTTCAGCCTAAGTTGGCAGGGTATGCCCAGACGTGGGTCCCTTGCTCACTTTGCCACTGGATTCAAGATAGCCTGGCTGATGACGGCTGTAAGCCAGAAACCGGTCCCAGGATGCTTGTTTCCGGTCCAGGGAAGACATGGCTTGGCAGTTCGGGCTGGACTGTTCCCATGAGGCACAGGGTCAGACTGATTTGCATATGGCCATGTCTGAACTGGGGTGGCGGAGTGAGCTAAAGAATGATGATGGATTAAACCCAGATCAGTTGACTGGGGTGAGTGCTTGTAATGTTCAACACTCCGTCCATCATCCCCTTTGGTTTTGCTATGTTCGCCCTAAGTTGGCAGGGTATGCCCAGACGTGGGTCCCTTGCTCACTTTGCCACTGGATTCAAGATAGCCTGGCTGATGACGGCTGTAAGCCAGAAACCGGTCCCAGGATGCTTGTTTCGGTCCAGGGAAGACATGGCTTGGCAGTTCGGGCTGGACTGTTCCCATGAGGCACAGGGTCAGACTGATTTGCATATGGCCATGTCTGAACTGGGGTGGCGGAGTGAGCTAAAGAATGATGATGGATTAAACCCAGATCAGTTGACTGGGGGTGAGTGCTTGCAATGTTCAACACTCCGTCCATCATCCCCTTTGGTTTTGCTATTTTTTACTTACACAGCCCCCTGCCCTATAGACTACCTAGGACCTACCTTAGGGGTGACGTGTGTGCAATAAAAGAGACTCAAAGGGTTTTAAATACCAAGCCGAAGTGGAAGTGAAAACGCACGCATAGGCTCTGCAGTGGCAGGCTTGAGAGATGTTTAAAGGGCTACTTGTGTGGGCAGCACAATCAGTGCTGCAGGCCCACTAGTAGCATTTAATTAACAGGCCCTAGGTATATGGTATATCACTTTACAAGGGACTTACAGATACATTAAATATGCCAATTTTGTATGCACCAACTTTACCATGTTTAAGGGAGAAGCACATGCATTTTAGCATTGGTCAGCAGTGGTAATGTGATCAGAGTTGTAAGGCCAACAAAAACAATTCAGCAAAAAAAGGGGGAGGAAGGCAAAAAGTCTGGGGTAACCCATCAGAGGGCCATTTCCCAACATTAATATATGTCAATTTTTTGAAGAAACAATACTCTGGTACTGTAGCTAAAGCGGTCTCAAAGGCTACACCTAAAAATGATTTTGAAACTGATATCTACATGCAAAATGCAGTGATGTACTCAGTTTGCTAAAAGAAAGAACATCCTTTCAACATCACTACCCTATCTAATGAATTCTTTCTTTTAGCCCTTGTCATTACCCCCAAACATTTTCCATTATATGTAATTGTGCGCAGTAGATTCATTTGTTGCTTAGCAAAGAATACTGCTGTGTATTCTTATACCACGTGACTGTTAATTCTACGCATGGTAACGGTGACGTTTGTTAGGAGCAAAATAATCATGTTGCCACTGACCTTTAGTGCCTCTGAAGAGTGAGAAAACTTTACGAGGGAATGAAACAGTGACCTACCTGTGTGCCAATACAGGCGCAGTGCAGGACATGTGGTCAGGTACGCGCAAGAGTTTCATTCAATTCACGGAGGAGTAAAGCAGCCAACTGAATTATAAAAGCTCAAAAAGTAGTTCTCAGCCCCACCGTTAGATGGCATCACGAATACAATAGTTTATTTATGAAGCATAGGAATAATACACAACTGTTTTATAAAGTCCCGAGAGCAGCTATACTAAAACAAGCATTTGCAATGCAATAGGTCTCGCATTTACGCGAGACCTATTACATTAGAAATGGTTGGCATCACGGACAACGGGAGGGAGGGAGGATGGGCGGGGGAGAAGGCATGGACAACGGGAGGGAGGGCGGGGAGAAGGCACGGACAACGGGAGGGAGGGCGGGGAGAAGGCATGGACAACGGGAGGGCGGGGAGTGGGGGGAGAAGGCTCAGACAACTGGAGGGATGTCGGGCATGGGGAAGAAGGCACGGACAACAGGAGGAAGGGCGGGGGGCTAAAGAAGGCACAAAAGCATGTCGTGCCTGCAGTAGGAGAACCTCATTAAAGAAAATAGTGCTCAAAGTCTAAATAACACGTACGTGTAACAACCGAAGTAAAGGGGCCAGTCGCATGGGAGGTGACAAATGAAGAGGAGGCGGTACTAAGGAGAGACTAACAATCCTATTTACGAATCAGAAGCCAGCATTTAGGACAGACAATGACACAAGCCAATGGCAAATATGGGGGGGAGAGTGGGCGGAGCTTCTATTCGCTACTCTACCACAAGTCTCGCAGCGCATGCACGCTGGCTCTAGGCTCGACCTAAATAGCGGTAAAAAATCTTTATAGGCTACGTAATATTTAACTTTTTGTTTACGAACTGAGGCATCTTATTTGTGACATATTCCATACTATTTAACACACTGATAAAAACGTTCTAGAAAGAGATGCACCGCAGGACAAAGACCCTGTCATAAAAAATATACTGAGACTTGCTGCTGTCATGTTGAGCAATGAGCATCTTTGGAAAAAAAAGCTTAACCTACCCTTTCCCGTCGCTTGAAATGTAACTTTATGTAAGATTTAACAACATGCCATACACTACGAAATTTTGAAAAAAGTATTCCATTAACTTTCCTCTTAATGGAATCTTCGGCAGTTTGATGAGGCCAGCGGATATTTTGCCCGGATACTCGTGACACATTCAAAACGATATCTAAGTTCAAAAAGTGACCTGCAGTCAACTTTAGATTTAAGGTCCCCCCAAAGACCAATATTCCAAGCTACTGCATGGGTTCACTGAGCCTAAACCCCTTCAAGCGAACATTCACAGCTCGGCTAATGCCCCAATTAATCTATTTTAGTTTTCAAAAAAATTTTGGGCAAACATAAATTGATGAATTTATTTTGACAAATGATTTCCTCTGGGCATGGCGGCGTGCCACTGCAGGGACTTGGCCTTTTACTTCTATTTTATGATCTGGCAGAAGCTGTCGAACTTGCTAAATAGCAGCTCGCTGCCCCTAGCAACGCTTAAGAATGGCGCTGCCAAAATAATGTGATCCGAGGAAGCAGCGACCTCTGCTAGTGCATCAGGAAAAACCTTCTCCATATCTCTCCAGCTTCACTAGAAAAAGATGGCGGGGTCTCTTGAAGGAATGCAATGTGTTTGCAAGGCCACCTATGCAAAGACTTTCATCCTGCTCTCCTACCCATCTCACAAAGATTAATTAAGATGCTGTCTCAACCTATCTCAGCTTCTTTCCTGAAGGTATCCGCCGGGGAGCCATTTTGCAAACTTTCAGACTGATTAAGTATAATGGTACCTCGGCTGTCACGGCTTGCCACTCTCTTCTCTCATGTCTACAGCCGTGCCAGGAAAACTGAGTAGCTATTGTCTGCTGCTGTCAAACGAACGCTGAAAGATAAATCACACATTTCTGACGAACACAGATACCCCATCATTAACTTGCAGAGAATATTAGCGGTATTTCCGTTGGTAATGCTCGAACGGATGGATCATCTGAGGCAATTGTTTATTAAAGAGTATGTATACGCTTCAAAAACCAGCACATAGGTGTTGTCCCAATCTTCAGTCGTCGTTTTCAAATTTACCTTTCAAGCAGCAAAGCTTTTCCGTGGCTATTTGTGCCCGCCACAATCCCAGAATTCTTAGTTTCACTGAAACTTTCACAGGTGTGTGGTTTATTAATAGGGTCACAGACCTGCTTGCCACACAATTCCAACCATTAATAGAGAAAACTAGCAGCAGTAAAAGAAGGAACAACCAGACGAGGTGAAAGGGTATGTATGTGTGTTGGTACAATGAGTCAAAACGTAAATTCATCTTGCGGAAACTAACACGGGAATTGCATGAATGAGAGGGAGAAAGGAGTATTGCCTGAACTCTAAAAACTGACGATGCAATAGAGATTAGAATCTCACGTAACACGTCCAATACAATTAGGTGGAAACCAACAACTTTTACCTTGGGGTTTGGTTTGAAATGCTGGCAAAAGTGCCTGACTTATTAAAAATGTAAAATCTCGATACCTCGGGAAAAACGCACATTGGTTTCATTTGCTGCAGACAGGTGTGTTTACCTTTGAAAATGAACATTAAAGTCCAGATGGGGCGGACTCTGTGCTCATTGCTTCCAAGGTCATCACAACAACTACCACTGAATTGGGTAACAGTAACACCTGTTTCTAAAGTCCTTGGATGCTTCATGTTTGTTATATAACAAGCGATTTCTTACTAACTTATCTGCAGTCAGGTGACAGTCTTACGGCTATTCCACTTTTTTACTGGTAACAGCATTATGGGTAGGAGCCCTTTTGCGTTCTCTTGTGCAGTGCAGTAAAAACAACATGAAAGAATAAAAACTTATTTAGAATGGTTTGAATTATTCAAGAGGGGTGGGGAAGTGTCAATTGTGGTTGGGATACAGAAAAAAAAAATCTCTGTATGTAGGTGTCTCCACTTCCTCCATGTGACTGAGGCAGTGGTTGCGGCCTTCATCTAGTCAGCATTCACAGAGGCCTCAGTTTGAAAGTGGCTTTACTGAGTCGACTGTTTCTCCTAAGAAGAAAAGGCAGGCTCTTCTCACCCCCTGTTACTTTTTACAGTCTCACTTTTTAGGTCTCGCCTGAGCCAGCGCATGCGCTGCTCTGGCGAGAGTTTTAGTAAGCGGGTTTTGGAAGTGCAAACAGAGGCTTTTGCTGGCGACTAGCCTGCGTTCACGCGAGCGTGCACGCGCGATCAGGCGCCATATGGCTTCCCTCACCATCTGGACGCTCGCGTGAACGCAAGCTGGTCGCCAGCAAAAGCCACTGTTTGCACTTCGAAAACCCGCTTCCTCACGATTACTTTCACTTTCACAGCCGCGCGGCCGTGTCAGTTTCACGGCCGCGCGGCCAATGCTTGTTTCACCTAGTGTGCACGTCAGGCCCGCTTTACCACAGTCATGGGCGTTTGATGACCGACTCCATTGCTGCATTTGGGAAATGGTTCAGATATATTGTGAACAATCATAGGTTTTCTAGGCAGCTGCTAAGAGAAGCTCATTAAATGTTAAAGTACTTTTGACCAGTAATGAGGAGCAATATTTCTCCGAAGCAGTACATTATGTCTCCACTTGTAACTTATCAGGCTCAGAGGGCTGAATGCAGAGCAGTGTGTCTTAGCCTATCGAACCCTCTGTGTACCCTATGTAAACCGTGCCCGCGGTTCAATCCTGATGCTGTTAATCGGAAATCCAAAACGCGCTCCTTTTCTGCAGCCATCCCCCCGCGCTTGTTTTGTGCTTGTTAAGTGTTGCTTTCCGCTTTTTTGCTTCTGCTTTTCGTTTTTGGCAGGGTTGCGGGAATCAGCCAAAGTTTGCTATGGCAACAGAATAACGATTTAATAAAAAAAAATTAAAAATAAGTCAGTTACATTTTTTACATGGGGCTTTCACAATGGAATGCAGATTGCCATTTTTAGTGACACCCTACGAAATCAACAGCTCTTCGGGACTACTGATATTAGCAGTCTACAGCCTGCAAAGACATTCGGAGGCGGGGAGACCTGTGGAGAGATGGTGACCGTCACAGTTACCAACAAGAAGCAGCTCCGCAAGACAATAAATGTAGGGGCAGAATCATTTACATTTCCGGTGGAAACTTGTCACGTAACTGACAGTCACTGCTTCTCTACCAGGCCCTCACTGGCCCCCGATCCCTCCGTTGCCGTCCTTCCAGAGGCCTTCACCAGGCATGTACATTATATATATTATATGTACAAAATCCTAGCCAGTCCCAATGGCCTTTCAGAGGACTCTCCTGGCTAGTGACTGCCGCGACTCCGGCCCTACTGGCCTTTCGGGAAGTCCCCCAACCTGTGACTGCCACTACTTCAGCCATATTGGCATTTCAAAGGGCTCTGTTAGAGTGTGACTGCAGATTCCCCAGCCCCACGGGTCTTTCAGGGGTTGTGTCTGACATGCAGTGTCAGTGTGTCTACTAGGAATTAAAAACAGGAGTGCAGGGTCTCAAACCTGATGGAATCCTCCTCTCCCAATCATCTGCTCGCTGTCTGCCAGGGTCACCCTACAACTCGAAATGCCTGTACTATCCTCTGCTTAACAATGGAAACAGTCGAGAATCCTACACCAACTGCAGCACTAACCTTTGTTTTGTGCTCAAGAAGCCCCTTTCCAGCACCCCTGCCTCCTTCGGAGGCTTTAAACCAACTTAGTGAATGCCGTATGGCTCAGTGAGTTATTGAATTCATTATACAAAAAAGTTGCCGCAAACTCCGTGCGGCGTTTTGATGTTAATCACGCCGGTTTATTCATGTAGTAATCTAGATGCGATTGAAGCACCTCGGAGGTTGTGACGTGCACAATGAATCAATGGCGCAGTGGTGTGCTACGAAGGAAATCCCTTTATAAACTAACGTTTACTCTGGGTTTTCCTTCTCTTACCACCACAACTGCGACTTGATTGACACAGATGGGCTGAAGCACCAACAATCCTGCAGGAAGACAGGAGCCCTCCCCCATCACACCAAGCCAGAGAAGTCATCCATCACGGAGAACAACAAACTTTCCCTCTCGGCCCAGCCTGCAGCAGCGTGCGCCTACTCCTGCCCCTACCTCTACAGGACCCAGGAGAAACAGCGCCTCGCTCCAATTGTCAGAGAAAATATCTTTATTTGTCCAAATCCTCCTTGCTGCTATCGTGACCTGCCCAACCCTCCCAAAGCCAGTACTTTTAAAGATCAATGGTAGGTGGCAGGGTTGGAATGGGATTTATTGTTTAAAGGTTCTGTGAAAGGCAGGAATTATATTGACCGAGAGTATCTTTTGAAATCGTCTTAGATCATTTTTAACATGGCTTTTCTATCTTTGTTTACCTTATCAGTAGGGAACAGTGCCTTAAAGGTCCCGGCACTCACATCTACTAAGTACCGGCACTTATACATTTTCTCCTCTTAAGAACTGAAACTTCTCTGTGCAAAGGAGAGACAAATGTGTTGTGTCAGAATAAAGTGCATATCGCAGCACTTTTAAAGTCAAAGCATTAACTCTGCTGCTGATGAGCTGATCAGTCGTTTAGGAGAGCTCATTTACGTTCACTAGGGGGCTGGAAGGGGCCTGAGTCCCCTCAGAACAGTTTCAGTGCCAAATTGTCCCAGAATAGAGATTAGTTAATAAGCTGTATTTATGTTTGAACATAGTCATTTAATTTACAGCTATTCTAGTTGTCAGTAGCGGAAGTGATTGTATGGATGTCACAGAGCCTTGAAAACACTATGAGAAATATTCAATGCACTCAGGTGACAAATTGAATTCTGGCGAGGCAGATTTGGACTTTTCATCCTTCTCATGTTGAGAGAGTGAAATCTGAGTAGTAGTACCCGTTATTAAAGGCATTCAAGTGCAATATGAAAACCTATATACAGACAAAAATGCAGTTTTGTTTCTCAACAGGAACGGTAAATCCCCTTTATATAATCCATATCTGTAATGCAATGCTTGTTTACAACTCACATTCAGTTCCATTAAACATCCCCTAAATGTATTTGCTTTATCCAGATGTTTCTGTAATTTTATTGTTTATGCAGCTATCAGGGAGTGTGAATTTCTTATAGAGCAGTGGGTGATAAAGGTGTTAATACTAAATGCATATCCAATCCTTGGCTTCACAACAGAGAGCAATGGTCACTTTTGTGCAGGGCTGCTGTATTTATGCTGCACCACCCAAGCATCAGTGCAGCACCCCCACCTTAACAAACGAGCATTACAACATGCAGAAAGAAGTTGCCACTAATGCAAGGGCAAAAAATATGCAAACATTATTTATGATAAATATTTTTTAATAAGGTCTTCAGTTGAACACAATGTCTTCTAGGTGATACATAAAGTAACAAAAATGCTTATAATACTTTTTTATTATAACTTATAAGCATGCTGTGCAGCAGCCACAATACTTTACAACATAGCTTACAAAAATTGGCAAAATCAATAGGTCTAGCTAAAAACTTACAAGGTCCCAAAGGCGAGACCTATTGGCTATGCCAATGCTTGTTGTATATTGGCAGAGCAGAACTGTGAGGGATCCAAGTCCTTCAACCAAGTGGCCAGACACCCTTGGCTGGTCCTGCCGGAGACATGCATATGTTTTCACATGCCTTAGCCCCTGTGGGGACTGCACTAATGCCCGAGAGAACATTACTCATGTTCCTGCACCCTTTGCCTTCTGGACAGTAACCTTGGAGCCAAACATGTTGCAAGCAGGTTGTTTCACTCTTACTCTCAGCCGATTCACCTACAATAGCCTGCTTTGCAGAGCTACTATCCAAACAACCAAGGCAATTCTCATATTCCAAATGTATTCATCCAATATTCAGATTGTTACCTTTATGGGCCAGTTACTCATCCATCGTCTAGGAGATCTGCCCTCAAAGGATTCTTTTTGGATTATTCCCAAAGGTGACAACTACAAGTCAGAAGGGGAAACTGAAGAAAATTTGATAAAACGGGGACAGAATCAATAGCGTAAGGCCCTTGTGATTATACAGGGGCTGTTTTTTCTCCCGGAACCCTAAACAATTTGAATTGCCGAATGAGGAAGCCTCAAGATATTTGCAGGATTTGAGGCCAAAAGGGCAGTGTAAAATTTGGAAAGGTGTACCTAACTGACCTAACCAGATACATGGAATAAGACATCCAAAGAAAAAATTGTGCCTGTGTTCAGCAACTTTGTACGTTGACGTGATGATCTTATGGATGAATCTGCACACCATCAGCTTAAATAGTAAATTCTTGGCAAACCAAAGGTAACATTTCCCAGAACCAAAAGGTCTACACAAATAGGAAGAGAGTGAGCCAGGAAATTGGGATGGACTGAAGCTATTTTGTATGTGGTCAGGTTGGGCTGAATGAAGACCTCTCAAGAGTCTATTATTGCAGAACAGTATATCCAATTCGATTCCTTAAGCAGTAACAAGATCTCAAACAAATCAACTGAGCTGCCAGTTTCCTCATCTTATTAGTGGAAAACGCAAATAACCATCATGGTTGTCAATTCTTGAGGATGAACAGCTTTAATAAAATCTATGTCTCTAATTGACGGTGCCACACATTCTAAACATAGACCAATTAGCAAGCCTAGCTTCTGACAAAACTATAAAACATATGCTTCTCATGAGCGGCTTTGCCTACCTTACGTAGGTGCACCTCCTAGCTCGTCAGTGGGCTCGCGATGGAAACAGTAAAAATAGCAACAATAATAAAATCTCTACATGTACACCATCACTGAATCATTCTCACAGTTTCGAAATACGTTACACATTCGAGATTTTTAAAAAACTGACACAATCTCTTGTATAAGGCAAATTATTAGCTTAAGTAATCTTTCTTCTAGTGTAGCTATTTAAAGAATTGTTTCTCCCCAATTAGAGGCTCTCCACTTCAAAATGTATTTTTTTTGCTCTACAGATGGCACACATGGCTTACCCTTGTAAGACTGTCATAAGCAATTCGAGGATCCACTTTTAGTATTCACATATTTACAGATTTCAGATATTATGGGGGTGTGATGAAGGTGCATGGGTCAGAAATTGTGACATTATAGAGTGAAAAAGAGAAAGTCTGACTGGATTACACGTGTCCCTTTCGACTGCCAGAATTTGTAAATTTGGGACCCAATATAAAAAGCCATTTTGTGATCACAAACCCTGTGATTCTGAAAATCAAGGGTTTGTGACAACAAAATGCCTTTTTGTTTTTATTTACTAAACTCAAGCTTTTCCAATTTGCTAACTGGGTTTTGCGATCCATCGTAATTATGAGGGGGGGGTGAAAACAGTGTCCCCTCCTAATTGTGAGTTGTAGTGGCATGAATCAGTGGTCTGAGACCCAAAACTGTGGTTGCAAACAATTGAACAGTTTACAGTACCTCAAAGGAGGACTCCTTTCCGTTTTGTGAATGCTTCCCTGATGTTTTTCCCAAATACCAAAAAAAAAAAAAAAAAAAACCCAGCAGCCTCATTACTTTAAGGAACACGGGCTGCTTTAAAAAGAAAAAGAAAACAAAAAAAACCATTTAGGGATACAAACAGAAAGGTGGTGGTAGCCTGTTGTTTCTTGGAGGCCACAATTACTCTGTTTGCAGCCAATCAAAGGCGGTCGTAAATAGCGACCTGCCTTTTTAATATTCATTAGGCAGATCGTTCTGCGACTCCATGCTACTTGAGATTTTGCAGTGTGACCTAATAGTACATAGGTTGAGTCACAAAATTAATGAATGTTTGCAAAAAGTTAGTGCGCAATTTGCGACCGCTTTTTGTGACCAGTCTTTTAGTACATCAAGTACCATGGTCATTATAACTTTTTTTTGTATTCTTTTTTTATTCAAGTGTCCAATACAACCAATAACATGCCTACTGCATACACTGTCTATGTCCTTGTTGTTCAAATTGAGATTACAATATATCACAAGGTTTCTTGTCTTCTTGCTTCCTGCCCTGGGCCAGCTCTAGGACGGTGTGACCGGTGCCACCGCATGGGGTGCTGACTTGGGGTGGGGGCGTCATGTTTGCAAGTATATTATCATTTTTAAAGCACCTGCTGCCGCATTCCTTGCCTCCAGCAATTTTTAGGCATCAATAAAAATGTCAAGATGACTCTGGTGATTAATGAGAGAGAGAGACCGGAGTTTTGTCTAGTGGAAGTTTTGACTCATCTTAGTACAGAGGGTTAATATGCCTGCTGATAAGAACCTGTGCCATGCAGATCACAAAGTGCATATAATGTAAATAGGTCACTGGGTTACTGCTTTTGTCACAGTGATCCTTTTTTTACTTGAAGTTTAGAATTTAAAATCCTAATATAGAACAGTGAGCCATTAACCATCATCAAAGAACTGCATGCAAACTGCAAGGTATAGATTATAGCTATATGTCTTTTTTGCTCAGTCTTTCATTATCCTAATCTTGCAAAAAGGGTAAATTTGGGTAGGAATCAATTCATATTATTAAAGAGAACCCCTAACAATGGTGTTACAATTTAAATTCTTATTTTGTGCTTTTCCAGACCAAGGACTCAAACTATACTGCCTACCAGTATGGATAAAATGCGACTCTTACAACTTGTAGTCCTCTGTCTTATGTAACGTTTCGTATACACTGATTTACACACGTATAATTGTCTCTGAGCAATATGTGTGTGATGTAAAGTGCTCTGACACCTTACAGGGTATGAGTGGCACTATAAAACTAAATGAATCTGAGAGAGAGTGGTTATGGAGAGTTGAGGGGCACTGTTAAATGGTGGTAGTGAGGGAATCCGTGGCAGAGGTGGTCATTGGGGGGCGCCAACAAACATTGTCGCACAGGGCGCCACAAGTGCTAAAGTCGGCCTGTGCTGCCCTCTCCTCCTTCATCCTCAATCATCCTTTACCTTACGGTCATTGATAACTTTGATCTGAGACAAATCATGCAGTAGCTATAAAGCGAACATCAAAGGCTCATAAATTTAAGTAACAGGAGGAGTAATGCTGACAGTAAAAAAAAAAAAAAGTTAACCACTTTTACTGTCCCATGTATGCTGCTATGAGAGCTCAGTACTATTTCACTGTTGCCTTAAACTAAACATTTCAGATCAGTAACAGACTCCACACCAGCATGTTCCCTTGCAATTCAGTGTCTCTCCATCACAACACTTGTGTTTTCCTGACACCAAAAATCACTTTAGCAAATATGCTGTCATTTCAAGGAAGACACATTAACTGCATTCCTTCTGACCACAACTGAAAACTGTAGTGTGTGCCATTCCTCTAAAAATGCAATTGTGGGTATCTAGTTTATGTACCATTCCTTTCCGGGGAAAGGACCACACCCCCCAGGCTCCTTCACTGCCAGGAGGTGGACCAGCTGCACCAGGACCAACTTAAGGCACCATTGTTTACCGCTGCATGGGACACGCCACTCCTTTCTGGGGCCAGGACCACAAGCCCAAGGCTCCTTCACCTCCAGGAGGCAGAACAGCTGCACCAGGCGCAACAAAGGCGCCATGGTCTACCGTGGTGCAGGACACGCCATTCCTTACCCCGGCCAGGACCAAAAGCCTCAGGCTCCTTCACCGCCAGGAGGTGGACCAGCTGTACTGGGTGCAACTTAGGGCACCACTGTTTAGCGCAGTGCAGGACGCACGTGGGGTGCCCAGGCAAAGACCGGGCCAGGAGTGAGCCTTTCTGTTCCCATCCACAGCTTGGCCGAGGCTGGGCTGGGCCACCTCTCTTGGTTTCCACATTTGTTTGGACTTTCCAACAGGGCCTTTGAGTCTGAAAACTCATGGGGAAGAGGAAAGTAATGACCTCATCTAAGGTGGGCAAGGATCGCTCTTCCACATCGTTAGTCACAAGTTTTTTAAGTAATGCAATGGCTGCAATAAACTCAGAAATTTAATGCGTAGAAGAAAGATTAGGGGCCGTTCATAAAGCTCTGACACTCCCCCTGGTCACAGACTCAGTTAAGGAGTCTTTACATTGTGATTTAACAGATGTGGCCCTCAACTCGTGTTTTCAATGGCGACTTACCGATTACAGCTGAAAGTACCCCACCTAGTGCTCTGTGCAGCAGACTTAATCCGGTGGGTTCTCCACCCTCCAAAAAGAAAAGAGGCACAACTCGCTCAGCGAATAGCAGTGAAAAAAGATTAAATTCAGGAGCCAAGCATTTCTCACCGGTTTTGGAAGAATGTGTGGGCCCTACTTTGAACAAAGTGCCTTATATTGACCGAGTAGTAAATAACTTTGCCAAGTTTTTCAAGGGAGCTCTCAAATCTTCCTTTGAGCCTTTATTATCTTCACTTAAGGCCACTGAAGCTTCTCTTAAAAAGCTAGTAGACCAAGAATCTCATAAATCTTCTTTCAGTGGTATTCAGAAGATGGGAACTTATCACAGAACCACGGGAACTAGGCTGGGGGTGGGTCATCTTAACAAAACAATCACTGATCGCTCCACATCTGACACTATGGAAACTTCTTGCATAAAGATGATGCTGTCATCTGCAGGTGCCCAAGTTAGGCCACATCTGAGGCATACTCAAATGCCACTAAACCACGGAACTGTTTATCCATCTTATGCATTTAGACATTCCAGATAATACATCACATTCATCAGATTCAAAGGTACTGCAATTATCCCCGGAAGTCACACCATTGGTGATTGTTCCAAAAAATGTCCCCCCTCTGCATCCATATCAAACTGGATATGATATTCAACTTAAAAATAAAGTTACACACTTGATGGGGAATGTACTTGGAAACAGCTGCAACAGTAGATTGTTCAATTATATCATTGCTACACAGAAAGTCTCCTGGGTGGGGAATTGCCTTAAAAAGGGGATGGGGGATTGTGTTGTTATTAATTTCCAGGACCCACAATTGGTTGTTTTTTTGCTATATATATTAAATTGCACTGGCATTGTGAATAGTTCTATAAAAGCGACCCCTCTATGCAATTTTTACAAATCAATCAACTGTGCAATTCCTGATAATGCTTCTGCTTATGGCCCAGATAAAGGGGTCCCTTTGGTTGATACCTATAACAGGTGTACCTCCCTTGAGTCTATGGAGCAGGTAGACTGACTCCTACCTTCAGACAGATGAGACGGTACTGGGCCTGCTGTCCCTGATTTGTTTTCTTCTTTGAATGTCCCAGTACACAAGGTCATTGTAAATGATGGGCCCACTGGATTGAGGATACTTCTATTTTGCTGACCTTGAACTCTGGCTCATCGATGTTTAGTTTATCTGGATATACTACTAAAATAGATTGTACCTCTCCAGACTCTAGTAAGTTCCCCATTTTAACTTCCTTTGCACCTACTGTCCATGGAATGGCATGGTGAGCAAAACAACGATGGATTTAGGCCCAGATCTTTGTACTGGGGTGATTGTATGACATTGTTCTGCATTCTGTCCATCAATTGTTGTTTTTGCATTTGTCACCCCGAGTGGGACGGGTATGCCCAGACGTGGGTCCCGTGCTCTCCATGCCACTGGAGTCAAGCTATCCTGGTTGATGAGGGCTGAAAGCCCGAAACCGGTCCTAGGATGCTTGTGTCCAGGGAGGACCTGGCCTGGCAGTTCGGGCTGGACTGTTCCCATTGGGCGCAGGGTCAAGACTGATTTGCATATGGCTGGGTCCAAACTGGAATGGCATGGTGAGCAAAAAAACGATGGATTTAGGCCCAGATCTTTGTACTGGGGTGAATGTATGACATTGTTCTGCATTCTGTCCATCAATTGTTGTTTTTGCATTTACCAATGGAACTAGGCATCACTGGGGCATATCTGCTCATGTAGATGTGCCCTCACATGTAATACAATGCACCCTGCCTTAGGACTCTAGAGGTCTGCTGTAGGGGTGACTTACATATAGTACATGCCGTGTACTTAGGCATTGCACACAGGAAGTGGGAAATGTGTTTTCAGAATGGTTTGCACCATTTCACGGATCCTGCAATGGCAGTCTGCATGTAGTTTGGGTGTGGGTCCCCTTAAGGCGGCATAATACATGCTGCACCCCTTAGGGGCTCTCTTTAGTACCCATGCCCTGGGTACCAGGGATACCATTTACCAGAGACTTACAGGGCTGCTAAAGCCCTTGCCAACTGGGTTACAATTAACATTTGTCTTGTTTAAGGGAAAGAGCACTGGCACTGGGGCCTGGATACCAGGGACTCAATGCACTTCCATCAAAAAGCATCAGTACCAGTGAGCAAAAAGTGGGGGTGACCATGTAAAAAAGAGGCAATTTCCTACAATTAACAAGCTTGAATATTCCTTGTTGAGGGTCAAGGCTCACACACCTTAGGTGGGGATTAGACCCATCCCTGTACTAATGTATGCAGATGACTGCGTTTAGAACGGCAGTAGGTCTGAAGAGGTCATTAGATAATTTTGCCCAGTTCATGAATGACTTGGATTTGTCCATCAATGCCTCCAAATCCTACACCATGGTAAGCGGTCGACAGAGAAGTAAAGCGAAATTGCATTATGTTAAAAATATGAGATGATTATGTGTTCCCGCGTTGGAGTATTTAGGGATTTCTTTTGATGATAAAGGTACCTGGGCACCCTTAGTGAAAGTCAGGAAATCACAGCTAGAACAGTCTATAGCTGAAATTTACAGGTTTTCTGCCAATCTGGGCTCTCGTCCTCCGGACATGAGGATTAATATTTACAGGGCCAATTGTGTTTCAGTGGTCACTTTTGAGGTTGGGATCTGGGGTGTTCGAGACCTCCAGGTGAGCGAAAATGAATGTGTGAAAAGACTGCCATCTGTCCCTTCCGGTACGCAACATATATATGCCACTCTGATTTAGGGCTATTGCACTTGGAGGATTATGTGAAACTGGTCCCTTTGACGGTGTGGCTTTCTGTTTGGTCCAAACCAGTACAACATAACTTTTAACTAGGCCTCCATAAACCAAACTTAATCGATCTGCGATACTAGACTGCTTGAGGAATGAAAATGTTTGTAATATTCCATGGCTGATGTATATTAAAGAGCAATTTCCTACTATCATGCCCATGTGATTCTGTATCTTCACAATCTATGCTGCATTTCTTGCTTTTTTCTACCCTCTGTATAGTTCCAAGGAAAATGTTTTTAGTACCCTTATAGAAGTCTCTTAATACAAGGAAATATAGACCTGCGCTGCTGTGCCGACAACTTTTGAAAACTGAATCAGTCTGTTTAACGGTACACAAATATATTTTGGCTGCGGTCAGGCTAAGAAGCATGGTTGGTAAATTTGACTGTTTAATGTACATAGTTTAACTGTTATGTGAATATTGGCTTCAGGACTTGCGCTTATGTTTAATTAGCTGTTTCTGGCTGTGTCTGGAGTTTGTGAAATGAGAAATGAAATGAGGCATTTATAGAGCGCTGCATATACCCAGAGGTGTCTAGGCGCGACCTTCAGATTGATGGGACTGTGTAGGGTTACCTAGGACTCACCCTCTAAAGAGCCAAGTTTTTAGACCCTTTATGAATTTTAACAGAGAAGTTTATTTTTTTAGTATTATTGGCATGAAGTTCCAAAGTCTGGTCGTGGTATAGGTGAAGCTCCTGCCACCCCATTTGACTTTTCGCGACCTGGGAGTGACAAGGTTACCACTTTCAGCTGATCTAAGGGGTCTAGCAGGGGTGTATGGCATCAGATATCGTGACATCTGCTCCGTCCCTAGTCCATGCAAAGATTTAAATGCTATGCACGAGGCTTTGAACTGGATACGCTTAGCAACTGGCAGCTAGTGCAATTGTGTCAGGGCCTTAGAGGCGGAATCAAATCTTGTAATCCCCAGAAGAACTCGAGCTGCTGCGTTTTGTGCCATCTGGAGCTTGTGGATGCTTTGCTTTTTTGCACTGGTGAACAGGGCGTTACAGTTGTCCAGCCTAGATGAAATAAGTGCAGTGACCACTGTTTTTCTTTAAATCGGAGGGAATAAGAGGAAGTATTTTCCTCAAAGTTTCGAGAATGAAGAAGCAAGCAGAGCTTGTGTGGTTAATTTGAGCTTCAAATGTCAATTTGATGTCAAATAGTACACCTACATTTTTTGCCTTATTTGTAGGGGTTGGCAAAGGGCCAAGTTGAGAGGGCCACCAACTGTCTGCCCAGTTTGATGAGCTATTACCGAAGAGAAGTACTCCGGTTTTGGATGAGTTATGTTTTAGACAATTGTCTAACATCCAATTGCCTATATGACACATGCAGTCATGGAATCTGACTGCCGTTGAGTTTAATGAGCTATTAACTGAGACAATTATCTGTGTGTCATCGGCGTAGGACACCAATACAAAGCCGTAGCTTTTGACTAATTTGGCCAGAGTGGTGACATACAGATTAAATAGAGTCAGGCTCAGGGAGGATCCCTGAGGTATGCCACAGGGAAGTGAAAAGAGGGGGAAACGTAGTCTCCAAGGGCCACTGCTTGGAAGCGATCTGATAGAAAGGAGCCCAGCAGGGAGAGCGCTTTATCCCTGATCCCAAGTTAGGCTAGACGGTCAACCAGCAGCTCATTTTTGACCGTATCAAAAGCCGCTGATAGGTTTAAGAGGATCAGGGCAGCGCTCCCCCCACCATCCAAGGTTTGTCTAAGCTCTTCAGTGGCAGTAATCAAGGCTAGCTCTGTGCTATGATGGGCGTAAAATCCATATTGAGAAGAGTCAAGAATAACGTTATTGGAAATAAAGGTGGATAGTTCCATGTTGATGGCTTTTTCTATTACCTTTGAGGGGAAACAAAAGTCGCAAAATTGGCCTATAGTTAAGGGTAGCATTAGCATCCAGATTGGACTTTTTCAATAGGGGTAGTATAGATACTTTTTTACATTCAGTGGGAAATCGCCCTGACGTGATCATTAGGTTTAACATAGGCGTGAGGGAAGTGGCTTTGATGTCTGGGGACAGATGTATAATTCTCGGTGGGCATGGGTCAGAGGGAGATCCGGATTTGACTTTGGAGATAATTTTTAGTGTCTGATCTACAGTGAGGGTGGTAAATGACGAGAGTGTCAGCATTGCCATGCCGGATTGAGAAGGCAAAGAAGGAAGTAATTTGTTTGCACACTGTATTATACTATGAAATATTTCTTGAACTGTATTGAAATTTTATTGCTGGTGTACTTTTATGGCTTAACCTAGCTGAGTAAAGTAATATTTGACTATGCGTTCATAAGTGGTAGAGTGGTTGGTCATTAGTCATCAGGCTATTAACGCTGTTCTACCGGTGTAACACAGGCCCCTGCAGCCGCTGTGGAGCAGGGGGGTCCCCAACCTCCCAGGAGGCCTATATTGTTCAATGGGGGCCCCATTCAGCCGAAGACCAATGAATATCTGACATATGGGAGACTTGGGTGCCCCTGCTAACAAGCTGCAGGGTGGCCCCATCATTTTGCATTATGCCACTGTCGCTGTGTACCCCAGCAAATAGACAATTAGTGCAGTTTCTTTTCTCTCTAACACAACAAATATATTTCCTACTATAGTATACCAATAGAAACAAATGGTGCACTTAAGATCACTGAGGGTTGCATTTTTTTGTTAAAAGAACACTTAAGTAAAGACCATTATTTTCCACAGATTGAGGCAAATGAACAAATCTCATGTTTTGCTTGTGGTGATCGTCGCATTAATGGCATTAACAATCAACATCGTTTGTGCCTTCTAGTCTCACTGGTCGTTAACTTTGATATCCCTGCCTTACAACCCTTCTCCTCTACGGACATTCCTTTCTGACGTGGACAGTTTCATCTCTTTGGAGAGTACATCAAGGTACTCTTGTGTTTGTACAAAACTGGGGTGGTTGGAGGTCACTTCTTTAAGAGCTTTTTCCTCTTTGAGAGCTCAAAACTTGCTTAAACAAATACTTTACACCACTGAGAAATGTCATTTTCATGTTGGCATCAATGGCGTCTAGAGACTACTTCTTACTCGCCATCTTTATTATCATAGGTAGTTTGTCATCATTCACTCAGTCCTTTCAATTACCTCAGCTTAATGTGCACTTATAGAAATTGTACATAAGTGAGCGCATCTGAAATCTGAACATCGGTCTCAACGTTAATTTTCACCATCTCGATTTCACAGTATTTAGTCCCTCCCTACATGCTCTTCCAACTGAAGTGGATTAATATAGTTCAGTCTCTCTTTTTCAACTGAGATAATCCACTACCTTCGGACCAGACTGCCCTGTCTAATATCCGTGGTGAAGTACCATTATATATGGCAAGCATTTGAATGCAACATCAAATGCGTAAAAACTGATTGAAATGCCCCATGCATTCAGCCCCACTGCCTTCTTGAACTAGCGCATACAAGTCATTCCACTCCTCATGACCATTAGTATTTCATAAATAGGTAATAAGACTTATAAAGTGCTTCATGCCCTGAGACACTGAAGTACTGATCAACAGTCATCTACAGTGTTACTAATGCAGATACGATCTTCATTTTGGCACAACAAAGAAAAAACGTACTCCACAGCTTTACAGCATGGCTTGATGTAGTTTTAAACTAGATCTTATGGAAGCTAATTAGATTAAATTCTGTGTGCTTGACATCAAGGACCGATTCGTTGCTTAGAGCTTATACCATTAATTCATGTGACCAGGGGTACTTCCAAAGAGGGCTCTGCAAGCCCAGGTTACTGTTTTAAACTATCTACTCTGGCTCTAAGTAAAAGCCAGTGCAACTCCCTAACAAATCTCAATATAGCACATCTCAGAAGACCTTCAACAGCCCGCGGCTACAGCATTCTAGAAGAATTCCTTTGTGAGGCGGTGCCAAGTATAGGAGTACTGCCAAAATCTTTTTAGCACCTACATTTGATCCAAGTAAGTTGCTTTTTTCAGGTTCCTTCATAAGCGTACCACCCCCTTTTTTTAGTCATTTTAAATGATAATCCAATAATGAAGTAACAGAATTCACACTGCCATCCAAGGACATGGCTCTTTGAACATGACAACCAGTGGTCTTTACTTTTACTCTATACTAGATTTCCACATCCAACTGTCCTTTTCTTTTTAATTCCATAGTGGACATGGTATAATTTTTTTTCAGTGATGGCAGACTTATTCCTGAGACACTTTTTGTACCTTACCTAGAGAATGTTAATGGCCCTTGAGAGCACAGGTGTTTAGGTTGGTCATTTTAGTGGTGAATTTGAGATGTTAAGAGTGCAAATATAAGAAGCTGGACACAATGTGAAGTATCAGTAATTGCTTTAGAACTATTTTCCCAAGTGTGGTAGGTAAGGGAATTTTTGTGAAGGGTATGTTGTTTCATTTCAGCTTATATTGGTCTCTGGACTACTAGGATGACTGAAATAATATCCATGGGGCGTTGGGATTTAGGTTCACCTCTCCCTGGATAATTCTAACATTTAGGCAGTTAGAGACACTCAGAAAGAGTGTAATGTGCTTTAAGTTCATGTTTTTTCTTGAATGTCGTTGAGTCTCAGTCAGTGGAAAACACTGAAACATGGATCTAGGACAGGTGTTTAGTCCCCAGAATTGCGGTACCAGATTTTACTAGCCATTCTTTGACATTTGCACTCTAGCTCAAATCCCTACTTACTTCAGATCGATGTGGGCGAGGCTACTTGCACAGCCAACAGTTGAAACGGGCAAAATGCAGTATAGATGAATAAAAGCAACAAGCTTAACACTCCTCATTCCAAAATGGTAAAAACGTAAAAATGCTTCTAACACAAAGCATTTGGGAGAACCATTTAAATACTGGACAATAATCATCTGTGTATTTAAGAACTAGAAAAACCTATGCTCGAGATCAAGGCCTCATTTTGTTTTTACCTCTGGAGGATCTTTAAAACAACCTTAAACTATCTAAATCAGGAAGCCAGAGTACAAGTGGTAGGTGCTATTACAGCCCCCTTTTGCCACTGCAGAAATGCTCTCTATCTAGGGCTACCAAAATATATGCGTAGGAAATAACATGGCAACAAATACCACCAACAAGATGTTTCACAGCACTGCAAACACCAGGTGTTACAAATAGCGAGCTCTACATAACCTATGTTATATTCCATATAGGTACCATAATATAGGCCCCGGTAACTTCATTACCCTTTACCTATATTCTTCCCTACATTACACTTATAACGGTTTACAGGGACTGACCTTTTACCTAGATACGACACTGCATTCAGAACACGGGTTTTCCCTAGTTCGAAATCTCATACATTATGCATGAGGTTCTTGGAAGCACAGCAGGACGACCATCTCCTGTATAATATATATGTATAAAGTTCATGCCCAATGTCATCCTTAGGCCGACAAAGTAATACAGCGAGGTAGGACCCCTGGGGAGACCTATGGGTATATATACATCACATCTTGCTAAGATAGATAGAGGAGACCGAGACTTCCCGGCAGACAGACTGACCAGAGATGCTGAGGTTCCTGCATGCAGACACTCCAGCTTGCAGTGGTCTAGCATCCCTTGCGGGGTGTCCACCTCGAGACCAGGACGGGGTCCCACAGTCTCTCAATTCGGGTAATGGGGTGTATTTTATCCTAGGGGGATTCTTGGCTTAACACCTACACACATGCTAGGTACATTTAGGTACATCTAGTTAGGGAAGCATCGTAGGAGTACGCATCTTTTTATCGTGTGTTTTATATACTCTTATGTATCCATGATTATTGTAAGATGGTAGAACTATACCATTCATTTACCTTTAAAGTACTATTAATCATTTATATCTTATACTGTCTAACAGATGTTGCAGCTCATCTATTCTACACCAGAATAACAACTGTTCAATAAATACTTATTGAAAATGCCCAGCCTGTTTATTCTGTGTATCTCTCTGAGACAGACTAAGTAAGCTAGAGTGACTGAGCGAAAAGTAGTATATTGTTTCCACGGTCCTGAGGGATCAGGGTTGTCATGTTCGATGGTTGCCAGGAACTATTCTCTCCTTGGTAATAGGAGACTCTAGTAGCACTGTGAGCTAGTTGGTACAAAACGCCAACATACTAGGTGGGGGTGTTCAGAAACAGTCTGACACCAATCCTACAGTGTATGCTGTCCAAATGCGCAGATCCTGTATAATTATTATAGGAGCTACACGATATGGCGCCGTCAACGTTGGTTGGGTACTTATTTAACAGTAGAATCTGAGTAGTTCAGTCGTGCTAGTATCAGAGACCCCCTACTCACAAATCCCCAGAGACGTCTGGAGTGGGAGGGCACAAACTCTGCCACAGCTAGGTAGGCAAAAATCCTATTTATTGACTGTTGGTTAATCAAGCTTGAAGGACAATGTGTTCCTAAATTGTGCAAAACACCTTATCTAAGTTCCCTTGAAAAGTTATTACGTGTTCTAAACACAATGACTAACCAGGACATAGACCCATTAGAGCAGCGACTGCCCCTCTCGGAAGAAGAGGAAGATGCAAACGCAATACATATTGCGGCAAATGTTAGAAATGCGGTCACCTTGAAACTACTTGTGCATGGTCTAACACCTAGGGGTGGCGTAGTAGCTTTCGTGATTGAAGCACACGAATCATACAGAACAGAGGTATTTTATTCGTGGGTTACATTCACAGCAGCAAATGCAAGAACAAAAACATTTCATTACTACACAGAAGACGAAGCACCAACGGAATATTGTCCGTATGAGTACATTGAAGTTCCGCTAACGTACCAGGAACACTTATACTGGTTTAAAGGCACCCTCCCCCATACAAGAAGTAGAGTAAGACTCGGTCCACTCGGAAGAGAAGGAACGACATGGCCAACATTAACGGCCTACACACCACACCCTGACATTGAAACATTGCCAGGAGGAGACTTACTTATACTTCACAAAGAATTAATAAAAATTTACAGAAACATGACGCAGTTCGTCATGAGGACACTTACAGTCCAGCCGGCAATGGTTGCAACAAATACAACTCCAGTTCAAAATACAGCAACTAAAATAACACCACAAACGTTACACGCAGTAATGGGTAAAATGCCCGCAAAACGTGAACAAATGCCGTTCTGGGTAGCTCAAAAAATAGCACAGCTAGAAGCAGTATTCCCGAATACTAGCCTGTATGAAAAACACAGAATGCTGACAATCTGCTTGCCCATGGAGATAACACCACACATAGAGGATTGTACCTCTTGGGGTACAGTTTTTGCTGCCATATATACCAGAACTCATGGTATCCCGTCATTAGCAGTAATACCAGATGTATTAAGACAAATACAAAATGAGTACGGAGCTAGCTAATTATGCCCAGGTATCAGCCATAATATTAGCAAATATTAAAGGGGAGGCAGCATCAGTGGGATCCGCCAACGCCTAAGGGAGTTCCGTCCTTTACAACAGGAGCACTAACTACCTAAAATAATTGAAACTGCGTATGCAGAATTAGGCAGGGACAGTTTGGGTGGAAAAGCATTGAAACCACAACTGATGGGTAGTTCCGAAAAGGACACCTTCAAGCAGACACCTGCTTCATCAAAAAAGAAGTGGGACAATAACAAAAAACAAAAAGTTAAAGAAAACAGGTCTCAATCCAGAGGTAGATCTCCTACACAGGAGCCCTCCGAAAGGAGGTATAACCTTAGGAATAGGGACAACATTAGGAAGCCTGACAGGTATCAGGATACTGATACACGTTCCTCTCGTTCCTTTCAGGGTTCAACGAAAAACTCAGAGAGGGAAGGACGGTCAGACAGACAAGAAGAGCATACAAATTCCAGAGACAAGCAGCACGCTCAAGACTATACTTCCAAAAAAGAAGATAAACCAAAACAAAAGCCACAGTTCAAAGAAAAGAAGGTTGCAGGTCTAAAGATCAGACATGCCCAGAATTCTGAGGACTCGACTGCTGAACGGGGAATGGGCTCTGACAATGCTAGACAATGCGGCAGAAGTAACAATAGCTCGCCAGAACCTGATGGAATTTCTGGTGACAGCGGACTTGAATGATTACATCACGGTGGAAACACCAGATACTAGGGTAAGTGTCCCGCATAAGTTATATGAAATAACACTCCAAATGGAGGGGAACAAGCCCAGAAAAGTTAGAGGTCTCTTTTGGGAGAACCAGACGTTTGGCTATGACATTTTGTTAGCTAAACAAGATTGGCCGCCAGCATTCGTCATGGACTGCCCTAGAGGAGAAACAGTAATTTTACCAGCATTTTCCAAATCTGTTCCCAAATGCACAGAGGCAGTATCCAATAAAGCAAGAAGCTAAAAAACAGGTCAGGGAGATCTTAGATCAACTTGAGTACCAAGAGGTGATTGAAACTTGCACCTCTCAAATGAATAACCCTTTGTTTCCCGTATAAAAACCGGACAATTCATATCATTTAGTTTTGGATTATAGACATTTAAACACTTGCACTAAGACATTTGCAGTTCAAAATGCACACAGTGCCGCATTAATGAATAACATTGTGCGGAAAAAAATACAAAACGACACTAAATATCTCAAATGGATTTTTTTTGCCACAATATAGCGCCTGAAAGCAGGTATTTAACCGCATTCTCCGCGTTAGGCTCCCAGCATCAATTTTGTAGACTCCCCCAGGGGTATAAGAACAGCCAGGGGTTATTTTCAGGTAGAGTAACTGAATTACTTCAAAATTTGGATGAAGAGGCATTGTCCTATGTGGATGATATTTATCTAACGGATGATGACCTGGAGGAACACTTGAACAGAGTAAATACCATAATTTTAGGATTTGCCTCTGAGGGCTACAAATTCAACTTTAAAAAATCGAAGATAGCCCACCTCAATGTCCTTTTTCTGGGATATGAGCTTTCAAGTGAAGGGAAAAGCCTAGCAGCTAACTTTTTAGAAAAGTGTGCGCTGCTCCAACCTCCAAAATCCTTTTAAAAACTTACAATCAATGCTGGGATACCTGAACTTTGGCAGAACATACATTTTGGATTACGCAGAAAGGGTAAAACCTTTCTACGATTCAATAAAACCTGACTTTTCAGTTAGTCAATGGATACAGGAACACACAGATATCCTTTGCTCCCTACAAGCTGATATGATAGCTTCAAAACACTTACAGACACGCGTAGATGTACGCAACTTAGTGATCCGCATAGTTGCGGGGCAATCAGGGTACACATACCTTACATATAATGAAGGTGAAACAGTACCAATAGCATACAAATCACACTTGTACACGAATGCTGAGATGCGCTTTGCATGAACAGAAAAAATTCTAACTGCTGTAGCGAGAGAAATAGCACTAGCTCAAGGGAAGCGTATAATTGTCATTACCCCAGTTCCAGCCTTAGAGGCTGCGCCAAAAGGCAAGCGTTCCCAACGCTAAAGCCTTACATCCAAGATGGATACAATGGGCTAATTCTCTCACTGCAACAGATGTAGAATACAAGTACGACCCAAGTCTAAAAACACAAGTATTTCTGCAATACGAACAAGAATATCCTCTACCAAATGAAATAATGCCTCTGGATCAGTATGAATATATAATTTACACTGACGGTTCTGCTCAGCCGGCCATAGAGAGTAAACAGCAATACAGCGCCACGTGTGGCACCTTTAAAGGACGCATGCAGGATGGAAAATTTCATCCGAGTTGCACAAAAACCCAGTCTCTAGGAGACTGCACGGCACAGCTGGCAGAATTAAAAGCCCTGTTACTGGCACTGGTAAATACGGATCGAGAATTCCCCACACTAATTGTGTGTGATTCCTTTTACTGTGTACAGTCATAAAAAGAATACTTACACCACTGGGGACAAAATGGATTCAAGGACGCAAAAGGTGGCACAATTAAGCATAAAACGCTATGGGAACAGGTAGTGGAGTTGAAAAGCACAAGTTACTAACTTGTGTAACGAGGCAAGTCCGGGGCCGCGGGGGCGGGGACGGTGCCGGGAGGGGCCTCAGCCGAGTCGCGAGACCGGCGAGGCGAAGTCCGAGAGCGACGATGCTTCTTGGACTTCTTGTGCTTAGACTTACCGGACGAAGAAGACTTCGACGCCGACGACCGGTGTGCACTCCGCGAGCGACCCCTGGACCTCTCACGCGACCGGGGCCTCCGTGGAGCCGAATGCCGGGCCTCGAGGAGCTTTCGAGACCGCTCTCGCAAAGCTTTCGGGTTGAGGGCCTGGCATTCGGGACAAGACTCGGTGTCGTGGCTCTCGGCCGAGGCAGAAGAGACACTCCCAATGCGGGTCGGTGACGGACATCATCCGCGCACAGGCGCCGCATCGCTTGAAGCCGGGCATCCCTACGACACCTTTAAGGAAAAAACAGTGAAAAAATCACCAAAAAGTATGGTCAAAAATTGACCAGGGCACTGCTCTTCCCGGATCTGCGCTTGCTGGCGCGGAAAAAGAAGAACTGACGTCAGCGCGCAGGGGCGGCGCCTAAGTACTGCCCGCGACGTCATCCCGGCGATCACGACGCCGACGACGGACGCGGAGCCGCACGACGCCGCCTACCGACGCGCAAGGGTACTGCTACGCAAAACTTTCCGGATCCAGCCTGACGCCTGGGGATATTCTAAGGTAAGGAATCTATTCTAAGGTAAGGAATCTATCACTAACGTGTCTCTTTCAGATACGTACTACCAGGGGCTCACGTGATACACTGAGTCATCAACGTGATGGCGTTCACGTTGAAGGGAATTCATTGGCTGACGAAGCCGCAAAGGGGGCTGTACGGACGGCTTACGTAGCTGCAATCACTCATTCAAAAACGAGAATAGACGGTGAGATTATGGTTGCGATTATTGCCACACGCAATAAGACGGCAGTACCGAAAAGATTTCCACTCAAGTACTCATACAAGTTAGATGCAAACAACGTTCCATTTGCTCAGATTCCTGGAGTGGGGGCTAGAGTAATACCAAATATGGATCGCAGGTTAGGGTTAATTCTACCAGCACACGAGGATATAGGTTCTGCACACGCAGGAGTTACAGCAACTGTTTCTATACTGAAACAGCGGGGACTATGTCCTGAAATGCGACATCTGTCAGCAGGTGAAAGGTTCAACCGTAACACGTCCAGCGCAGACATCATTGCTTATATCAGACAAACCACTTGCGGGTGTTTATTTGGACCACTGCGGGCCCTTCCGAACAGATGGGGCTTACAAGTATATCATGGTTGTAGTGGATTCCTGCTCTAGATTCCTATGGGTGTGGCCCCAGCGCTCAGCTGACGCTCAAACTGTTATAAAAGATTTGCAAGACTTTATAGGGACATACGCAATTGGCACATTACATTCTGACCGTGCCCCCCGCGTTTAGCTCTAGGGCTTACAAAGAAGCCATGGGAGGTTTGGGTGTAGCATTGCCGTACTCCTCTCCGTACCATCCCAAGGGAAATTCGGTTGTGGAGAGGAAAAACCGGGACTTAAAGCAGTCTTTAACAGCTAGAGCATTAGGCTCGGTGTGAGTTGGGTAAAACATCTGTATGGAGTTCAAAGAGCGTTGAACAACATGCCAAGAAGCTCTCTAGGGGGTGTCACTCCTTATGAGGTCCTATTTGGGACGAGAGTGTGGGTACCTGATCTTGATTGTGAAAGCACAGTGGCGGATGAAAAACCTTTTGACATCCATAAACGTTTAGCTGTTTTACAGGAGCTAAATGAATCCAGGGCACTACAAAGCAATGTCCAGGTGAAACGGACCGCCACTGGGGAAGTCTAGTCTGTCACGGCAAGACCTGTCTGGATCCCTAAAGTCGGGGACCTGGACAGAGAAAGAAATAGCGGACAAAAAAGAATTTGGGCCATCATACAGAAAGGCTGTACCTGTCCTGGCAGATGAAGGAACGAGAACTGTACTTCTGCCGCCTCTTGCCGGTAAAAAGGAGAAAAGATTTGTCTCAATTGACCTTATCAAACCACACTATGTGGCCAATACTGAGTAGAAGGCCACCTGGACTCCGGATAAACAGACACCCTCCTCTCACTACTATACAAGAAGTTCAAACAGAAAGACTCATCACGTTTGAAGAGGCACCTGCCCGGAATGATGGACTATGCAACAATGCCATGGAACTCGTTCGTCTTGAAAATGAAATTCAAATTCAAAACCAGAATGAAAGACAAATTTCAATTCAACCAAACAATGATATCTACATCAACATGCCTCAACAAGAGCAAGCTACAGTTTCCATAAGACCTGCGGAAATACCGAAAATTGATCGAACTGCATCTGGCTATTTCACTGACTTTGATACTTTTTCATTGGATCCAAGTGAACCTGAAACAAAGCCAGCCCAAAAAACTCGCCAGCAAAAAATTAAAGATTTTCTGAACTTTCTTAAAAAGGCTTACCTGGTATCACCTTGGGTGGAACTCTGGGTAATCACCGGGATACTTTTCTTTCTCTTCTTGATAGGCTTAGTGACTGTCTTTAGTATGCTTATAAATGGAACTTATTTTCAAGAAAGCTCTGCAGCACAAAAAGTGAATGTGATTCTGAAACCGCATCTATCATCACATTGTGAAAAAAGAGACCTATCATCAGTGAACATTTCAGCAGTTCCTATACCTGACGGTATAGTGTGGAACAAGGTTGATTACGATATATTTGGCCCGACCGAACGTTTAAAAATACCACATTTATTTAAAATTTCATTAAGTGATATCATTACCTCCAGTACATTTTCCGATGATTGGGATTATGAAACTGTAAATAATATGTTGTCTGATTTAGAAAAATCTGCTGCTTTTTCATATAATGAAATGTTAGAAGACACAACAGACTTTGAAACAATGTATTGCTATCAACATTATGGTTATCATTTTCTGCATAAATCTGCTAATGCCAGAAATGTTTTCACATACCACAAATGGGAACATTGCCCAACACCGCCGAAAAGCAGTTCAAAAACAATTGCACAAAAGTTTCCATATTTTTCAGGGTTTAACACGTCAGACCCAGCCTCATATTATTATAAGGTTGTACCAACACCAGCACAGAAAAATATGTTGACAAACACCAAACAGATTTATTCTGCTTCCTTTATTGCCTAGTTGTCTGAACAAGATTTTGACTTATGGAAAGACACCATAGACTTAAAATCTGTCTGGGGTACTAGAGACTGGCAGGTCCAGGGAACAGAGGCACTATTTAGAGCATGCCTTATTCCTCAGCAAATCATGTTTTTGAATGAAACGGTGCAACAAACGTTCTGTCTTGGACTAGCCAAGAACAAAGATTTGAATACACCTCGGATGCCCACACCATCACACACCGAGGGTAACATAACATCACAAGAAGGGATTACGCTAGATAAGATCATGCAATACAATAGATCAGACCCCGATTGGAAGGGATGGTTGATTTGGCCCACAGACACCAATAGCTGTCAGGAAAGATTCATGGGTAAAACCAAAGGGTTTAGTATCAACAGACCAGATCCACGCTATGTACAGAGAGAACACCCAGGGGTAGTGACATCATACAGTGTTGGGAAGTTATGCCTCGATTGGCTAAAGACCTCAACACTTACACATGTGAAACAACACTTATCCTTACTTACAGAGGATGTGGACCTATGGTATTTTTTATTAGGTCCTAGGAAGCCACGTCACAAACGTTTCTATTATGCTGTCTATAATGAGATTTGGAAAATATCACACCAAGAGGCCGCAGAGAGATTACGAGAAATAGATCGTATAAACCTAGAGAAAGCTCTAGCAGTGGTTGACAATGGGTTACCAACACGAACCTCCAGGATATATTCACTGGGCAACATTGTATCTTCTGCTATTGAACAGGATTTGTCCATATTACAGCACGGGCAATCACAATTGCGTTCTATTATGTTATTAAGCTGGACGCTGCAATCTTTGCGCGCAAGCTATGTGCCTTGGCGTTACATAAACAGCACGTCTCTGTTTTCTTCATACAATCTAACGGAAAAACAGATAGAGATGGCACAAAGGGGAGCAAAGTATACAATGCTGCGTATTGAAAAACTGGACAGATTAGCCTTTACAGTGGCAGAGTCACCGTCCACAAAATGGTTAATCCATGGCCACATAACTCTTCCGGTCACTACTTTTCAATTCCAATATTGCCTTGAACAAAAGCAGGCAGGCAGATATGAATAAATGGGTAGGGAATTCATCAAGGCATCTTGGGAATTACCATACAGATTTCGATGCCGGAGTGGGGAAAGAGAAGTGTTTTTGAGAGGTACAAACTGCGAGAATACTTTAAGTGGATCACTCATATGCCAGGATATAATGCTTCATGGGGCCTGTAACGGTTCGGTAGCGAACTTATCCTGTCACTTAAGGGGTGCCCCAGCTCCCATGATCACTCCAGTGTTCAGGCTACTTTCGGATGGGAGTTACTTGATGTTGAACGATCAAGGTTGCTGTGGGATGCTTTCGGGCATCGCATATCTGGTAACCGTGAGCTCCAGGGTTACTTGCTGTATGCAACTATTGTTTCCACCAACACATACAGCCAGGGAGGCGCCGTTATGGCCTTCGCTAAATGTTTCATTAATACAGTCTGATTCTTTGAGCAGAATGAAAGCCTTGCTTTTACAAAAATCAGTGACGTTAACCTCCGCTTGAGAGACTTTTGATCTCCAGATCGCAAGGTCTTCAGCAGAGATACAGGCACTCATACGTACCAACTGCCCCTTCCATTTCGCAGAAATGGTAAATCGTATCTTTAATATGTCTGATACGACAGGCATCGTCCACCTATTTAAGACCATAGGTTCTGGACTATTAAGCACCTTTCAGACGGTCCTCGGAGTTACACCGAACTTTATACACTCCGTATTTGGAAGCATTTTTGGAGGACTGCCGCTGATCCTGTTTCTAATAGCAGGTATCCTGATCGTAATTTTTCTGCTACGCAATGGACGTCCCAGTCACCAAGGAGATGGAAACAGTACTCCTGGAGCGAAATTACCATGATCGCATGGTACAACATCTAGGCACACCTCGCCTAAGAGAACTAAGTGCATCTTGGTTCTTGTCATTTAGACCAGCCTGGATGGACTGCATTTTACCTGTCCTTCGATGCCTGTTTGGCGGAGAAGAATGCATGTTGGATCTCTGTCTGACGCTCCCATCATGTGCGCAACCGGATGTTGATGCTTTACTGGACCGGATAACAGCCCTTGTTCTGCAGTGTCCCCAGCATATTCCGATGTAGATGGCGGCATTCCTAGAGCCACCACAGGTAGTATCGGCTCCTGTTGGTATGGACATCGGCTCCTCCTCTAACACCCAGGCCATGGATGGTGCACAGGCTGCCCCAGCATCTGTTGTGGATAGTACAAAAGATCATCTGTGCTCAATTGACAATCTGCGAGGTGTTACAGGGACCGTCGTCTGCGGAGGCAGGCAACGAGAATGTTGCGTCTACCAGCCAGGACACAAACATTTGACTCATTTGGCCCATCGTGTGCTGGGAAAAATTGGACTTTTTAAAAAACAAAATGATAATTGGAACTCCATAACAAAACTGACATTCTTTTGAGCATGCATGGCTTTCAAATGCTTATAGTAGTTAGAACTATACCTACGGACACGTTAGAGTTATGGCTTGCGTGACAATTTCCTTTTTAAAAGATTTTTTTAGAACTTTTAAACATTGTTTTTAGCAAAACAAGAAACAAATGTTTTTTTTTAACAATCTTTTTGCGTACCAGTATCAAGTCAGCCTAGTAGTACATTTAGAATTTAACTATGTCGTCCATTCGGAAGAGGAGTGGGTGTTATATTCCCTATAGGTACCATAATATAGGCCCCGGTAACTTCATTACCCTTCACCTATATTCTTCCCTTAATTACACTTATAACGGTTTACAAGGACTGACCTTTTACCTAGATACGACACTGCATTCAGAACACGGGTTTTCCCTAGTTCGAAATCTCATACATTATGCATGAGGATTCTTGAAAGCACAGCAGGACGACCATCTCCTATATAAAATCTATGTATAAAGTTCATGCCCGACGTCATCCTTAGGCCGACACAGTAAAACAGCGAGGTAGGACCCCTGGGGAGACCTATGGGTATATATACATCACATCTTGCTAAGATAGATAGAGGAGACCGAGACTTCCCGGCAGACAGACTGACCAGAGATGCTGAGGTTCCTGCATGCAGACATTCCAGCTTGCAGTGGTCTAGCATCCCTTGCGTGGTGTCCACCTCAAGACCAGGACGGGGTCAAACAGTCCCTCAATCCAGGTAATGGGGTTGACCTTATCCTAGAGCGATTCTTGGCTTAATACCTACACACATGCTAGGTACATTTAGGTACATCTAGTTAGGGAAGCATCGTAGGAATACGCATCTTTTTATCATGTGTTTTATATACTCGTATGTATCCATGATTATTGTAAGATTGTAGAACTATACCATCCATTTACCTCTAAAGTACTATTAATCATTTATATCTTATACTGTCTAACAGTTGTTGCAGCTCATCTATTCTACACCAGAATAACAACTGTTCAATAAATACTTATTGAAAACGCCCAGCCTGTTTATTCTGTGTTTCTCTCTGAGACAGACTAAGTAAGCACGAGTGACTGAGCGAAAAGTAGTATATTGTTTCCACGGTCCTGAGGGATCAGGGTTGTCATGTTCGATGGTTGCCAGGAACTATTCTCTCCTTGGTAAGAGGAGACTCTAGTGGCACTGTGAGCTAGTTGGTACAAAAGGCCAACATACTCGGTGGGGGTGTTCAGAAACAGTCTGACACCAATCCTACAGTGTATGCTGTCAAAACGCGCAGATCCTGTATAATTATTATAGGAGCTACACGACAACTCCTCATTCTAAAATGGTAAAAACGTAAAAATGCTTCTAACACAAAGCATTTGGGAGAGCCATTTAAATACAGGACAATAATCATCTGTGTATTTAAGAACTAGAAAAACCTATGCTCGAGATCAAGGCCTCATTTTGTTTTTACCTCTGGAGGATCTTTAAAACAACCTTAAACTATCTTAATCAGGAAGCCAGAGTACAAGTGGTAGGTGCTATTACAGCCCCCTTTTGCCACTGCAGAAATGCTCTCTATCTAGGGCTACCAAAATATATGCGTAGGGAATAACATGGCAACAAATACCACCAACAAGATGTTTCACAGCACTGCAAACACCAGGTGTTACAAATAGCGAGCTCTACAGGGCTTGGTTTAGTGCTCTCTGAAGAATAAAAGTCTGAACAAGCAAGATGCAGAAAAGTATGGTTTAGGCGAGACCATTGACACTACCCTCACTTAGACTACATAACGCAGGAGGAAGAAAATGAGTTACTTACCTGTAACTTCAGTTATCCAGTATTGGTATCTTTCATAGATTCACATGCTTGAATCATCCCTGCCGTCGAGGTAGGAGTCTCACAGTAAAAATAAAATATATATACAACAGTAGTAAAACATATTATAATAGGCTATAATGGACTGCACAGTCATTGTAGTAGCCCATCCTTGTCCTTTTGTAAAAAAGAACCAAAGCTGAAACACAGCCAATCAGGCTCTTGCACCCTCTAGAACACTCCACAGAGAGGCAAGTCCTTCAGATTTTTGAGCACAAGTGACAAGAGAAATATAACAGTAATAAGGGAAGCCTCTCCGGGGAGGAGGGTGGGTCGCATGTGAATCTATGAAAGATACCAATACTGGATAACTGAAGTTACAGGAAAGTAACTTGTTTTCTTATCCAGTATTGGATCTTCCATAGATTCACATGCTTGAATCAGAATAGATAGCAGTTAACTATTAAATTTGAGGATGGTGGGTTTCATATGAATGCCACATAGAGGGGAGAGGTGTGGCGCCGCGGCCAGGGCGACTGACGCTGGGGATCACGGTTCGATCCCTGGCTCCGGCGGCAGGGGTCTGCCCAGCACCATGCGACTCTGGGCAATAGCTCGCTTAATCTTCCCAACGGCCCCCAGCGCCGAGATACCCCTTCGGGGGTGATTTGTGCGCTATACAAGTACTGGATTTACATTTTTTTTTTACTAGATATACAAGTATATATATATATATATATATATTCACTGAAAAAACCATAGGTTTTAGGGACAGTTATAGTTAGTTGGACATTGCACTCGTACAAAACCCGTGAAATTCCCTCGCTATAGTTAGTCCAGCTAACTATAACTCGCGCCCCGCAATGCACTACTGATGACGTCACATATTACATCACTCATGACATGGTCAGTGACATCACTGATGACATCACTGATGACATCTCTAAATGACATCACTGATGACATCATCCAGTGACTGTGTGTTTCTGTAAAGTTTAAATATTTTTAATATATATAGGAAAAGACGTATTGAAGAATGAGTGGGTGTGTAAGTGTCTGTATGGATGATTTAGTAGGTGCGTGACTGACTCTATAAGTGAGTGATTTAACGTATCTTACTGAATGCATGGGTTAGTGACTAAACTGGGTGAATGTCTGTATCCGTTTGTCTGTTGCTGTGTAAGTGGCTGCATGTGTTTGTGAATAGCTACATGAGTGTCTATATGAGTTATTGAAAGCTTGTCTGAGTATCTGTATGGGTGCCTGAGTGTTTGTGTGGGAGGGGTGTGTGCGACTCTGTGCATAGATGTGTGAGTGGGTGATTCACTGGGTGGATGGTTTCAAGAGTGCATCTGTGATAGACTGTATGGGGTGGGTAAGTGTGTGTAAGAGTGTGTTAGTGAGTGAATGTATGTCCCAGTGGTACATGTGTGAGTAACTACATATGTGAAAGGCAGTATATATGTGTGTTGGAGTATATAAATAGCTATAAGCTGAGAGTGAGTGATTGTGATAGTGGCTGTATGGATGAGTGTGTGATTGTATCAGTGATTGTATAAGAGCGTAAGAATGTGCTACTATTTGTATGAGTAAGTGAGCTGGTGTGTGTATAACTGTATAGGTGAGTAAATGGTAGTGTGTTTAATTATTTGCATGACTGACTAGGTGTGTGAGTACCTCTATGGATGAGTGGCGGTGTTTGAGTGTCTATATAGGAGTATGAGTGCATATGATAGTCCTGTGCTGAGTGACCGTAAGTATGAGTGACTGTACGGGTGAGTGAGTGGATGTGTGCGTAGACCTAAGAATCAGTGAGTGGGTATGTAGTTATTGGTGTTGGAGTGTCTATGGTTTTGCGAATGGCAGTCTGTAATTTAGAGTGGGTGTATCAAAGTTTATATTGGGGTGTGAGGAGGTGCATCAGATTATCACGTGGATGATGTCATCAGTGATGTCATTTGAGATGTCATCAGTGATGTCACTGACCATCTCATGAGTGATGTAATATGTGACGTCATCAGCAGTGCATTGCGGGGGCGCGAGTTATAGTTAGCTGGACTAACTATAACGGGGGAATTTCACGGGTTTTGTACGAGTGCAATGTCCAACTAACTATAACTGTCCCTAAAACCTATGGTTTTTTCAGTGAATTTCAAAGGTTTTTTAAATGCTAATTTGTAACTATAACGTCCCTGAAACCTATGGTTTTTTCAGTGAATTTCAAAGGTTTTTTAAATGCTAATTTGTAACTATAACGTCTGAAACCTACGGTTTTTTCAGTGAATTTCAAAGGTTTTGTAAATGACAATTTTTAAATGTATTAATTGTTATATAAATTTTTTTCATACTGATTTACTACATTTTTAGAAACAATTTTTTTTTACATATTTTATTTTTTAAATTACATTGTAATTACATTATACATTACATTACAAAAAATACTTTCTCAGAATGAATTACTTTAGTTTAAATACTTTGCACATAGGCAATAGACTTTTAAGTACAGTAGTTACAGTTGTTGCAATGGGCAACACATTTTCAAACACAATGCAACATTCAGCTCAATGTGAATTTCTAGTTAAAATGCAATTAGTTACTTTATGGATTACTTTTCTAACCACAGGACTGGATCCTAGATTCAGTCCTGGTACATCTCCTGTAAACAGTTGAGTAAAAGCGTTTTGGTTACAGTCGTGATTTTTAAGGAATATTATTGTATTTTAAAAGTTCACACTTAGAAACTTTTTCTCATAGAATCACCAATGTTATCCTATGGAAGGAAATTCACTTAGAAGGTAAAAACTGTTATCGTTACTTTTTCTTACTCAGTGTTGGATCCTGGATCCAGCACTGGTGCATCTCCTGTAAACAGTTGAAAGAATGCGTTTAAGTCATACAGGCGATTTTTAAGGAATATTTGTAGTTTGTGAAAATCGACACTTTGAAACTTTTCTGCTGAAAAGCAGACAATGGATTCCTATGGAAGAAAATATAAGTTACTGGTAAGTACGGTTAAAATTACTTTTCAGGGTCAGTGCTGGGCTAAAAGATGCAGCACTGGGTTCTCTTCCTGATAACAGGTGAGTAAATTGGAATTCGTACTTTGGTTGATTTTAGAGGAATATTATAAAGTTCCAAAACTCCACACTTAGAAGAATTTCCAAGTGAAACCAGTCAATGTTAGCCTATGAAGGAAATTCAAGTTACCGGTAAGTACGGTTAAAATTACTTTTCAGGACCAGTACTGGGCTGAAAGATGCAGCACTGAGGTCTCTCCTGATAACAGGTGAGTAAATCGGAATTCGGATTTCGGCTGATTTTAGAGGAATATTTGTAAGTTTCAAAAATTGACACTTAGAAACTTTTTCAGCAAAAAGCAGGAAATGATATCCTATGGAAGGAAATTCAAGTTACTGGTAAGTACGGTTAAAATTACTTTTGAGGATCAGTACTGGGCTGAAAGATGCAGCACTGAGGTCTCTCCTGATAACAGGTGAGTAAATCGGAATTCGTATTTCGGCTGATTTTAGAGGAATATTTTAAAGTTCCAAAACTCCACACTTAGAAGAATTTCCAAGTGAAACCAGTCAATGTTAGCCTATGGAAGGAAATTCAAGTTACTGGTAAGTACGGTTAAAATTACTTTTCAGGACCAGTACTGGGCTGAAAGATGCAGCACTGAGGTCTCTCCTGATAACAGGTGAGTAAATCAGAATTCGGATTTCGAGCTGATTTTAGAGGAATATTTGTATGTTTCAAAAATCAACACTTAGAAACTTTTTCAGCAAAAAGCAGGCAATGATATCCTATGGAAGGAAATTCAAGTTACTGGTAAGTACGGTTAAAATTACTTTTGAGGATCAGTACTGGGCTGAAAGATGCAGCACTGAGGTCTCTCCTGATAACTGGTGAGTAAATCGGAATTCGTATTTCGGCTGATTTTAGAGGAATATTTTAAAGTTCCAAAACTCCACACTTAGAAGAATTTCCAAGTGAAACCAGTCAATGTTAGCCTATGGAAGGAAATTCAAGTTACTGGTAAGTACGGTTAAAATTACTTTTCAGGACCAGTACTGGGCTGAAAGATGCAGCACTGAGGTCTCTCCTGATAACAGGTGAGTAAATCAGAATTCGGATTTCGGCTGATTTTAGAGGAATATTTGTATGTTTCAAAAATCAACACTTAGAAACTTTTTCAGCAAAAAGCAGGCAATGATATCCTATGGAAGGAAATTCAAGTTACTGGTAAGTACGGTTAAAATTACTTTTGAGGATCAGTACTGGGCTGAAAGATGCAGCACTGAGGTCTCTCCTGATAACTGGTGAGTAAATCGGAATTCGTATTTCGGCTGATTTTAGAGGAATATTTTAAAGTTCCAAAACTCCACACTTAGAAGAATTTCCAAGTGAAACCAGTCAATGTTAGCCTATGGAAGGAAATTCAAGTTACTGGTAAGTACGGTTAAAATTACTTTTCAGGACCAGTACTGGGCTGAAAGATGCAGCACTGAGGTCTCTCCTGATTATAGGTGAGTAAATCAGAATTCGGATTTCGGCTGATTTTAGAGGAATATTTGTATGTTTCAAAAATCAACACTTAGAAACTTTTTCAGCAAAAAGCAGGCAATGATATCCTATGGAAGGAAATTCAAGTTACTGGTAAGTACGGTTAAAATTACTTTTCAGGATCAGTACTGGGCTGAAAGATGCAGCACTGAGGTCTCTCCTGATAACAGGTGAGTAAATTGGAATTCGTACTTTGGTTGATTTTAGAGGAATATTATAAAGTTCCAAAACTCCACACTTAGAAGAATTTCCAAGTGAAACCAGTCAATGTTAGCCTATGAAGGAAATTCAAGTTACCGGTAAGTACGGTTAAAATTTCTTTTCAGGACCAGTACTGGGCTGAAAGATGCAGCACTGAGGTCTCTCCTGATAACAGGTGAGTAAATCAGAATTCGGATTTCGGCTGATTTTAGAGGAATATTTGTATGTTTCAAAAATCAACACTTAGAAACTTTTTCAGCAAAAAGCAGGCAATGATATCCTATGGAAGGAAATTCAAGTTACTGGTAAGTACGGTTAAAATTACTTTTGAGGATCAGTACTGGGCTGAAAGATGCAGCACTGAGGTCTCTCCTGATAACAGGTGAGTAAACCGGAATTCGTGATTTCGGCTGATTTTAGAGGAATATTTTAAAGTTCCAAAACTCCACACTTAGAAGAATTTCCAAGTGAAACCAGTCAATGTTAGCCTATGGAAGGAAATTCAAGTTACTGGTAAGTACGGTTAAAATTACTTTTCAGGACCAGTACTGGGCTGAAAGATACAGCACTGAGGTCTCTCCTTATAACAGGTGAGTAAATCGGAATTCGTGATTTCGGCTGATTTTAGAGGAATATTTGTATGTTTCAAAATCAACACTTAGAAACTTTTTCAGCAAAAAGCAGGCAATGATATCCTATGGAAGGAAATTCAAGTTACTGGTAAGTACGGTTAAAATTACTTTTCAGGACCAGTACTGGGCTGAAAGATGCAGCACTGAGGTCTCTCCTTATAACAGGTGAGTAAATCGGAATTCGTATTTCGGATGATTTTAGAAGAATATTTGCACAATGGTGAAGGGAGGGGGCGGGGCCTGAGGTGACATCTGTGCAAACGCGCCCCGTGGCGCGTTTTAAGTTGGGGGATTAAGTCCCCTTGAATCCTGAGGGTCCCTAGGGGCCCCCTGAGCAAACCTAGGGGGTCAGGGTGTTTCTACCCTGCCCCCTTTGTGCGCTTTGCGCACTTGTTTCTGTCCCTCGGTTCTACCGAGGGATAAAATGGCTGCCAACATTTCCTGAATCGGAATGTTGACAGCCAGCTGACAGCCAATTAACATGCACCTCGTGATCGGGAGGGTACGCGGACCCTACTCGGCCATAGATATCACTATCTTTTTTACTTTTCATTTTCTCAGCAACTACTGAACGGATTTACACCATTTAACAAAAAGGGTTCTTTCTGAACCAAGAACTACCTCTTTGCCAAATTTGGTGTAATTCCGTTCAGCAGTTCGGCTGTAGCCGTGTCTAAAGTTTCCTATGGGAAAATGCATGGGGAAAACGCGTTTTGGGACCCCCCTTTTTTCTCGGCCCCCGTTTGACGAATCTCCCCGAGACTTTCAGGGAAGGAGCGGACCGGAGCGGGCCACAAAGTTTGAATATTTCGCGAAGATACGTCAACCGGCAAGAGAGTTATCTCAAATAGAATGTCGCGGATTTCCTATGGATAATAGGTTGTAACTATAACTATCTACTGGCGACCGCCAGTAGATAATATATATATATATATATACACATACGCATATATATATATATATATATATATATAATATGCAACACAATATGAAAAGAAGCATTTATGCATTAATAGAACATAAACTAGTAATATGTGAAGCAAATACACTAGATTTAATCTTAATAAATAGTCACCTCCAGAACAGAGGCTTACCTTATTGGAAAAGACTGCGTAAAACTGCTTGTCCTACAGCTGATTCTGCTTCAGTAGCCAAATCCAAGCAGTAATGTTGTGTAAATGTATGCACATTCTTCCAAGTTGCGGCACAGCAAATTTTATTCAATGGCACTCCAGCAAAAAGCGTTGCTGATGATGACACTGCTCTTGTGGAATGAGCCTTAGGTTTGACAGAAAGTGGACTGCCTGCTTTAGTATGACAAAACTGAATAGCTGATGCAATCCACCTTGCAATTGTTGCTTTAGTCACTGCTGTACCTGGCTTTTGTGCACCATAGGACACAAACAATTGATCCGATCTTCGAATGGACTTAGTATGTGAAAGATAAAATTGGCGACATCTCTTAATGTCCAGAGTATGAAGAGCTTTTTCATCCGGGGAATTGAGCTGTTTCGTCGTCGTCATCCTGCACTCTCTAATCTTGCGGCGCAGGCAAAAGATCCTGAGCTTCCGTTGTAGGAACTGAAGATCCTGCTGAATCTAAAGCAGGCGGAGGAGAAGCTCGTCTTTGAACAGCACCTGCCGCAGTAGGGAAACGGGCATGATAGTCCTGCAGCATAGCCATCAAGTCCTGCACTAATGCCACAGGCATTTGAATCATAGGCTCATGACGAGGTAGCAATACCTGAGGTCTTTCCATAGGTTGGTAGTGTGTGCCGTAATAATCCTCCTCATCTTCTTCCTCTTGGAACTTTACGTGGAGTTGAGAGGGGCTGCGGGCTGGACTGAACAACCCATCATCCTCAGATTCCTCCAAAAATTGACTAGGAGGCAAAGGAGATATATATGTAGGGTCCTGGTAAAAACCCCTCGTCGACGGGATCGTGGACGAGAACCTAGAAGATAAGATTGGAGTTATTTGCAATGAAGAAGGCCTTCTCCGTTGCGGCATCGACGAGATGATCGTCGACGGTGACACAGATACCGTCGCTGTTGACATGACCGTCGTCAACGTTGACGTAGTCGAGGCCATCGGCGGTAGGACTATCGTCGGCGAAGTTGTCGTCGATGAAGATGTCGTCGGCAGGGGAGCCGTCGACGAGGGAGGCCGCGTTGACGACGAGAGTGCCGCCGACGGGGGAGACGTCGACGGAGGAGAGACTGTCATCGTCGGTGGCACCGTCGACTGTGAAGTAGTCGACGGCGAAGAAATTTTCGTCGACGAAGGCACAGTCTTCGTCAATGGCTCCGTAGATTAAGTAAGTGCCGACGAGGTCTGAGGTGGTTTTGTCATCGACAAAGCCTTTTTTGACGACGAGGAGGTCCTGACAGACTCTGACTGAGACTTAGCCTGTTTGAAGGCAGTTTTTGGGGGTGTTTTTGAGGCAGTTTTTTCCCCCAGATTTCTCCTCAGAAGAGAATGGCAGCTTTCCTTTTTTAGAGGTAGAATGCAGAACCTCATGATGGGACTTTTTTGAAGATTTTTTGTGTCCCTCAGGGGATTCTTCAGACCTCTCCCTCTTCTTAATCAGCTGGACTGATGCCTGAGAACTACCACTGCCTTCATCATCCGAAACCCCAGAGGTTTTTGATTTTAGCCTCTCCAGCCAAATAAGCAATCTGCCTTCCCTGTCTTTTAAGGTTTTTGAGGAAAAGGTCCTGCAAATTCTACAGTCTTTAACTTTATGATCAGGGTAAAGGCAATAAATACAATCCTTGTGGGGATCTTCAGAATGTAGCCTCTTCTTCCCACATGACCCACAAGGCCTGAATAATCCTTTTTTAGAAGTATTACACATTTTGTACTCACAAATCCAACAAGTGAAGAAAACTAAGCAGAGCTCAGGGAAACTCCCTGTCACACGACGTGCGGTAGAAAATCTGAGGGATTTGCCTCTCTGTGGAGTGTTCTAGAGGGTGCTAGAGCCTGATTGGCTGTGTTTCAGCTTTGGTTCTTTTTTTACAAAAGGACAAGGATGGGCTACTACAATGACTGTGCAGTCTATTATAGCCTATTTTAATATGATTTACTACTGTTGTTTATATATTTTATTTTTACCGTGAGACTTCCATCTCGACGGCGGGGATGATTCAAGCATGTGAATCTATTAAAGATCCAATACTGGATAACCTCTCTACCGTCACACTGTTAATGATGCAGTCATCACAGTACTTAGTGGAGCCTTAGAGCACCGAATGGTCTGGCAACTGGTACCAGAATCCATGATGCTATGCCTTACTTTGCAGGGCATATCCAGACAGCCTAAAAGAGAAGCCAAACTTCTTCAGTGTCCACAACAGTTGCATTGAAGTGTCTACTGTATCGAGGGAGATAGCATTGTGCTCAGACGGTGACACTGGAACTACCTTACACCGAGGATCTCCTTCCATGGCCCTTTCCAGGACTGTCCGTGCCAGATTGAAGTGAAAACAGTGGGAACCATAGTTTGTGCGAGGTACTGTGGCTGCTGAGAAAAGCCTGCACATGTATAGACAGGCTGGAAAATGAAAGTGAGCAGACAATGCTCAACCATTAATGGTTCACATTTCTTGCAGCACGGTTCAAGATAGGACAACAGGCACAACCTTTAACATGTCTAGCTTTTTTGGATGGCAGCAGGCCGAACAAGCGTAGTCAGGTAAACCCCCTGCATTGTGCAAATATACTTTCATAAGTGGGTTTGTTGATATTTAAATGTCCACGACCCTAACTTACCACACATTCTATAGGTCTATAGCTGAAACGCATTCATATTGTTAGGCCGGTTACTGCAATATGCACTACACACATTTGAAATGGCAGGTGACAAAAGTATAATGTGAATATTTTAGTCACTTTATAACAAATACAGAAACAGACTGCAGCAACAACTGAGGTAGAGTGGTGAAAGAAGGAGAGAAAAGTGTGCCGGTTTGTCAATGTCCAGTTAAGTGCACCTCTCCTCCGGCATACAGTTTGTACCTTACTTTAACCGAAACTGGTGTTCTTTATTAAACTCATGCATGTGACCACCGACAGCAGCAGAGGGACAGAAGGTCAGATGGCGAAGTGGGGAGGGTGGTGAGGAAGTCTGTGGATGTGTGTTTTAGTGTCCTCCTGATTCAACAGTGCACACAGAATGTTTGTACCCTTCTAGCCACATAAGCTTTATATCTGAGACCCTGGTGTGTGACCTGCAGCATCATAAGCGGGAAAGATGGTCAGATGGGAGTAGTGAGTGGGGGCAGAGAAAAAGTGTCTTTGTATACGAGTGTGTGCATGTGTTTCAGTGTCCTGTTTAGTGTAGGAAGTGTTTTTTATTAGACCAATGGGTATGTTTCATTACGCCATCGTCTCTCCTTACTAACCTACATGCACCACTTATATCCCACCGGGTGAGTCCTTTTATCCTCCAGTGTCTGTGTGTGCGTGCCTTTCCATAGCCCCAAGTCTTTACTCTTGGTTATGTCTTTGTGTGATCTTTGACACACCAGAAGCGTGTGCCCTTTATTAAAACTCATCAGGTGCCCTTTAATAGCTGTTGTTTTGGCATGAGTGTGCAAGTAATTGTGTGTTTTTTTCAAACGCACAATGGCAAATGGTGTTTCTCCAAATGTGAATGCATGTGTTTGCAGCTCCATTGCATTCTTCAGACTGGAGTGTGAGACCTGATACCAGGACTATACTTCTATGAGACAACACTGTGCAACTTACTACCAATAGGACTGCTCATTAACGTAATAGGCTCTATTAGTCATACTAAGCAGCCTTGAGAAATCCCATACCCACAAGCCGCAGAGTGAAACACGTGCTGGCAATTCCAGACATTAAAGTGTTATAAAGGTGCAAATAAGGCAGAAATAAAATTCACCTCTTCAACTAATGTGTACTTCACCCTGCCAGCATTATGTTAAATCCAACTCCCTTCACAAAAACCGAAGTGGATCTAGTACCTTGTGTTGTTTATTTTTTTCCCGAGATGCCAAAGTGAAATCATAAATGTGCGAAGGCTAGCTAATTTATGAGTGCAAGGACGACACTTTATGGATCGTCATCAAAAAGATTCCTGATGAAGTCAACAACTCAAATTACAAGTAAAAGCCAGTGGTGCTGGGACGCGGTTTTATGATGTGAGGATGCTGAGAATGTTTTTAACTGAACAGCAAAATCTTGACTCTGTGCACAATCACCATACGGAGAAAATGTCCTGCCTTTACAGATAGTTGAAAGGCAAGAATGGAATGGCCTCACCAAGCAACATGAGTAAATACTTTGCAGTAGAGGGACTACATTTCAGAGAAGGCACTTCCATCTGAAGCTCAGCCACAGAATGGCAACTCTTTAGGAGATGAAGACCAGCCTCTGATGGCACCTGAAGATAAGTCTGGAGAGTGTCATTGGCTTACTACTGGATAAAGGTTGCATAGCCACTTACTGCAACTCCCAAGTCGTGCTGTATTCAGATTAAAAATTGCCAAAGAGAGAATGGATCTTTTATATGTGCTGCATAAGAAAGGAAGAAATGGTAAAGCAAGAACAAGGAGATACCACATGAAGAGGGGTGTTCAGACAGAAAGGATGAAGATCATTTAAGGACCAACACACCAATGTGATGAGAGAGAATTGACATCAATGCTCACTACAGTTTTGAGTGCCGCTCTGTAATTTACCAGCAGAAGTGTGCAGGTAGAACCATCATGTTCTGGGATGTTTTTACACAGCAGAGGCACTTTCTTTTATTTGTTAAAAACTGCTGGCTCACAGACCCCTCACCTTTCATCACAGCTGCAGGACAAAACACGTTATGCATTATCCTTTGACAGAACTTTATTGGATTTTGTATGAACGGCCAGAACCAACTAAGATCACAATAGAGATCACAACAAGTGAAGCACTTTGGAGTTCATAGTAAAGGGAAGCATAGAGGCAAACACTGAATCCTTCAGAAAATGACAACGATCCTCATAATATTAGCATCCAGTTTGTTTATATTCAATTTGCACTGCACTGTATTCATAGAGGGCTTTAAAGCATGTACCCATTCAAAAGGCAGGTATCCTATTTGGCTTGATTTCAGTCCGCTTTGATTTCTAGGAAGCATGAGCGTAACAGAGACCTCAATCTGGTCCTTCATAGGCTTAAGAAAGCTAGCAGCAGTATTTCTTATTTATAACCAAATTTTCATTTATTTCTGCACAGAAACATAACAAAAAAACAAGGAAGAAGAATGCAGTCCACTGAACCAACATTATAGCAAACAGTACCATCTCTCAGTCAGTCCCCACACCTAAGCCATGATATGTCCACCACTTGCCCCAGATCTTCTTGAATTTACGGGGGACAGCCCCGGGCCTCATATATTGGTCGTTCCAGCTGGGTACACCAATCCATTTCCCTCTGCCACTCCAACATCGAGAAGGCTTTTGTGGCTTTCCATTTACGGGTGATATCTCTTTTAGCTACCAGTGTAGCAACCTCAATAAGAATGTGTTCCATCCTTTGCACCCCCACGTTCTCTAGCAACCCCATCAAAGTCACCCTGGGGGTAAGAAGAAATCATTGATCTATGACCGCTGTCAATTCCCTCTCAATCACCTCCCAGAAGGGAACCAGTCCCGGGTAGGACCACACTACCTGAATGAAATCTGCATCCGACCGGGAACATCTAGCACAGCTGGCCTGGGGGGTTCCGCCGGCCCTGCAAAACCGCAAGGGAGTCATGTATGTGACTTGCACAAATTAAGCTGGACCAGCCTAAGGCATGCGGCGATGGAAATCTTGCGGGGGCCATTCTGGTCTCTATCCACCCTGCCTCCTCCAATTCCCACACCCAGGCCTCCCACTGTCTTCGTAACCTCTGGAAGGAGTCAAGGGTGTTAGTAATCAATGTACGATAAGTTGTGGAAATAACCCATCTGTTTAGTTTCCCCATCAATAGTTTGGCTTCAGGGGGATTAAACTCCGGAATCTGCATGTCTGGGGAAAAATTCCCTGACAGGGCATGCTGCAGCTGCAGGTATTTATGAAACTGAGTGCGTGATAGTTGATACTGTTCCTGCAGCTCCTGAAACGTCTATACATGGGCACTTGACCAGTTGTCCCCAAGGTGAGCGATACCTATCCTGTCCTACTGCACAAAGCCCTCCAGACACGCAGAATGAGGAAGCCAAGTCCTGTGCCATAAGGGCGTCTGCCCAGTGAGCTGGCAATTCCAGCCCACCAACCGGCGCACCGCCCTCCAGCACAGCAACAGCGCCTGGGTGAAATCAGGCAGGGATCGGGAAATCTAGGCTACGTAGAGCAAGCCCATTAGCCTGTCACGTCCAAGCACAGCCAATTCCAGACGGTATGCCAGATCGCACAAACCCCCATAGAACCAGTCATTAATCATGACCAGCTCTGAGGCCAAATAATAGCCATGCAAGTCTGCCATACCCATTCCTTCTTTGCAGGGAGAACGACAGCAGTTAACAAAAGCCACCGAGGGCGACCACCTGCCCACAGAAAGGTACGGCTAGACAGAGTAATATCTTGGAACCACTTCCTGGGATTTGGATGGGGGTAGTTCGAAAAGACGTATAGAAAACGCGGAAGGATCATCATTTTGAACAAACCTCCTTTCCCCAAGACATGCAGCAGTAGACAGGCCCACCTCCGCAGATTCTCCTTCATTTTCGTGACCAAAATATTTAGATTAGGGCTCCAGGCCAAGTTCAGGAGACGCGATATGTAAATATCTAAGTGTTTACAGGGAAGGCGGCACATGGGGATCGCCAGGCACAGACCTCTGCATCGGCAGATATGGGGACCAACAGAGACTTGGACTCATTCACCCGGAGGTCCGAGGCCTCCCCGTACAACTGCAGGATCTCCAGACAACGCAGGCCCGGAGTCTGCAGGGACATTAGGAACACCACGATGTTGTCTGCATACAGTGCGATGAGTGCCTCCGGCCCGCCGTCCTAGGACCCCCCTTGAATAGGAGCATCACACCTGAGGCAGTGGCTCAATCGCCAGGGCAAATAACAAGGGAGACAAAGGACAACCCTGTGGGGTGCCTCCATGGATAGGAAATGGGGGAGACAAAACGCCATCAACCCGGGCTTGAGCCGACGGGTGGGCATAAACTAAAGAGATGAGAGCGCAAAGGCAGGGCCTCAACCCAGCCCTCTCCAGCACTGTGTTTGAGGAGGACCAGCCCACGGTGTTAATAGCCTTCTCAAAGTCAACCAAAAGAAAGGCTGCGGACCAACGAAGGGAATGAGCCTGGGAGAGCACAACCTGGACTCTACGAACATAATGGCTTATACTTCTGGCTGACATGAAGCTGCATTGGCCCGGTTGAATCAAAAAGGGAAGGGCACAAAGCATTCGATTAGCCAACACTTTGGCAAATAGTTTAATTTCTGAACTGAAGCGAGAATTAGGCCGGTATGAGGAGCATTTATCCAGAGGCTTAGGGAGCACCACAATTGTGGCTGTGTCTAGTCCCTTAGGGAACACCGCTTGGGAGGCAGACTCATCATACAGTGCTTACAGGTGGGAGAGTAGGAGATTCCGAAACCTCCGGTAGTGCTCCATTGGGAACCCATCGGGACCCGGAGTATTGCCCAAGCAAATATCTGATAGCGCCTCCCTTATCTCTTCTACAGTAAGTGCTTGATCCAGATCCTTGGGCAGCCACTCCACATACAAGGCATGATAATAGTCTGCAAACGCCTGTGCCACAGCTAGAACCTCCACTCACAGATGCCCACCGGCATTCATAACCGATGGCACCACCCTCGAGGCTACCTCCCTGGTGACCAGCCAATAGAGAAGCTTCCCGGACTTATCCCCATGCTCGTAGACCCTCTGTGTCAATGACCTTCAACATTGTCAGGCTTCCTCCAGCGAGACCTCACCAGTTGGCGATTGAGAGCAGCTGAAGGTCGCCACTGGACCTTCCTCTCCATGGAGAGTATCTGGGCCTCCAGAAACGTCTCCTCCAGTTTTTGTGCCTCATTGCCCCGCACATACCCTTTAATCAAACCACTAAGTGTAGGTTTACTAGGCGCCCAAAGTGTACCCGCAGACTCCACAGAGCCCTCGTTCACTGCAATGTAATAATGGATTTTGGATTCAATATAGCTGGAACACTCTTGATGCGTACGGTGCCACATGCTAATCTGCCACATGGGTCTCTGTGCCACGTCTGGGAGCCCAATCTGAAACATGAGGGGGGTGTGATCTGAGATCCCTCTAGGGAGGGCCTCAATCTTTAAGAGCTGGATAACATCCGCAGCCGGGAGCCAGACCAGGTTAATGCGAGACGAGGTCTTATGAGCCGCCGACATATGGGTATAGGCCCGGTCATTGGGGTGCCACGTTTTCCAAGCGTCACAGAAGCCCAGGGAGTCTGCCCAAACAGCAGTATTTCAAGAGGTCTTTTCTCTGCTCGTGATCGTTCTAAAACGTTTTTGAAAGTAAGACTATGGGCATTGAAGTACTCATGAGACAATGCATTTCTGATGTTGTTCAGCTAAAGCACAAGTTACTAACTTGTGTAACAATATATCTGTAAGAGACAGTAGTTAGTGACAGATTCCTTACCTTAGAATATCCCCAGGCGTCAGGCTGGATCCGGAAAGTTTTTGCGTAGCAGTACCCTTGCGCGTCGGTAGGCGGCGTCGTGCGGCTCCGCGTCCGTTGTCGGCGTCGGGACCGCCGGGATGACGTCGCGGGCAGTACTTAGACGCCGCCCCTGCGCGCTGACGTCAGTTCTGTACACGACTTTCCGCGCCAGGAACGCAGAGCCATGCAAGAAGCAGACATAGGTGTCTGAAAAATACTAGGGCCCTGAAAGGGATGTCCTTAACCCTAGAAATCAGTTCCGCAGAACGGGGAGGATGGGTGGGCGGTAGGGAATCTGTCACTAACTACTGTCTCTTACAGATATATCGTTACACAAGTTAGTAACTTGTGCATCTGAAAGAGACACGTTAGTGACAGATTCCTTACCTTAGAATAGATACCCCAGCAATACCAACCCCGGTGGTGGGTCTGCGAACAAAGATCAGACAAGGAAGTCCCGGAGGACAGAACGGCCAAAGAAGCCGTCCCTCCGGACCTGACTGTCAAGGCAGTAATGCTTGGTAAACGTGTGCAGCGAGGCCCACGTAGCTGCCTGACAGATATCCTGCAGCGGAACACTGCGGCCTAAAGCCGTGGTAGCAGCCGTTGCCCTGGTGGAATGGGCACGCAGCCCAACAGGAGGATCCTTCTTAGCCAAAGAATAGCAGGCTTTGATACACAAGGTTACCCAGCGGGAGATGGTTCTCTTGTGCACCGCCCGACCTTTTTGGCGCCCACGTAGCCAACAAAGAGCTGGTCATCCACCCGGAAGTGTTGTGTGCGGTTGATATAAAAGGAAAGCGCACGTTTTGGGTCCAGACGGTGGAGCCTCTCTTCCTCTCTGGAAGGATGCGGAGGCGGAAAGAAGGTGGGCAAAGGGATGGTCTGCCCAATGTGGAAGGCAGTAACCACCTTTGGCAAGAAGGACGGACGCGTCCTAAGAACAACCTTGTCTGGATGGACAGACAGAAAGGGAGGTTTGCATGATAGAGCCTGGAGCTCACTCACCCGCCGAGCGGAGGTGTTGGCCACCAGAAAGGCCGTCTTCAGAGTCAGAAGACGAAGAGGACAGTTATGTAGAGGCTCAAAGGGAGCGCACATGAGAAAGGTAAGAACCAAGTTCATGTCCCACTGAGGCATCACAAACGGAACAGGAGGGAAGAGGTGTGTAATGCCTTTTAGGAACCTGTTAACAACAGGGGACTTGAAAAGGAGGGCTGATCAGGAAGCCTGAGGAAGGCCGAAATGGCACAAAGATAGCCCTTGATGGTACCTAGGGCAGAACCCTGTTGGGCCAGAGAAAGAAGGAACAGAAGAACCTCAGAAAGAGGGGCAGAGAGGGGATTCACAGCCTTTGCTGTGCACCATGCCACAAACTTGTTCCACCTGCAGGCGTATACCACCTTAGTGGAGGGACGCCTGGCTGCCAGAATCACATCACAAACTTCGGGAGGCAAGTCGAAGGGAATCAACTGCCGCCGCTCAATCTCCACGCAAGCAGGTGGAGACTGGACAGGTTCGGGTGGAGGACCGTCCCCTGCTGCTGCGACAGAAGATCCTCCCGAAGAGGCAGACGGATCGGGGGATCAACGCTCATACTGAGTAGCTCGGGATGCCAAACTCTTCGAGCCCAGTCCGGAGCCACAAGGATGACTTGGGCCCGGTCGCGCCGAATCTTCTTCAACACTCTGGGTAGAAGTGGTATAGGCGGAAAGGCGTACAACAGACCGCAACTCCACTCGCGACAAAAAGCGTCGCCGAGCGATTGCCGCCTTGGAAATTCCAACGCGCAGAACTGCTGACATTGCGCGTTCTCGTCGGTGGCGAATAGATCTAACCAAGGCTCTCCCCACTGTAGAAAGAGTCCTTGCGCCACTTCCGAGTGAAGACGCCAATCGTGATCCATCTTGCACCTGCGGCTGAGTTCGTCCGCCCTGGCGTTCAGGGAACCTGCCAGGTGTTGAACCATCAGGAATATGCCCTGATGTTCCAGCCATGTCCAGAGGCGCAGAGCCTCCTGACATAGGGTCCACGACCCCACCCCGCCTTGTTTGTTGCAATACCACATGGCGGTGGTGTTGTCTGTGAACACCTGCACTACCTTCCCTTTGACAGAGGGAAGGAATGCCTTGAGTGCAAGTCGGATCGCCCGGAGCTCCAGAATGTTGATATGGAGCCGGGACTCCGCCGGAGACCAGAGGCCTCTGATCTCCGCCTTCTCCCATGTGACCGCCCCATCCCAGAAGGGATGCGTCCGTCACAACTGTGTGCTCTGGCTGGGGAAGGGAGAGTGATCTGCCCATGACCCATTGCCGGTTCGAGAGCCACCACTGCAACTGTTTTGCAGTCCCCTCCGAGATCTGGACGTGATCGGACAGGTTGCCCTGGTGCTGCGCCCACTGGAACTTCAGGTCCCACTGCAGAGCCCGCATATGCCATCTGGCATGATCGACCAGCAGGATGCAGGAGGCCATGAGGCCCAGCAGCCTCAGGGTCATCCGTGACCGAAACCCAGGATAAAGTCTGAAAGATCGGAATCATAGCCTGAATATCCCGGACTCGCCGTTTGGGAGGATAGGCCCGAAACTGCGTCGTGTCCAGAACTGCTCCGATGAAAAGGAGCTGTGGAGAAGGAATCAGATGCGACTTCGGCACATTGATGGAGAACCCCAGCGAGTGCAGGAGTTCGGCCGTAGTCTGGAGGTGGGACACAACTGCCTGGGACGAGCCCGCCTTCAGCAGCCAGTCGTCGAGGTAGGGGAAGACTGGAACCCCTGCCCAGCGCAGATGAGCTGCGACCACCGCCATCACTTTCGTGAACACCCGAGGGGCACTTGTAAGGCCAAAGGGGAGCACGGTGAACTGAAAATGCTCGAGGCCTACGGTGAACCGCAGGTAACGCCGATGGGCCGGCAGGACGGGGATGTGGAAATAAGCGTCCTGTAAGTCCAACGCTACCAACCAGTCTCCAGGGTCGAGGGCAGTCAAGACCTGAGCTAGGGTGAGCATCTTGAACTTCTCTTTCCGGAGGAAGCGATTGACGTTCCGGAGGTCCAAGATAGGACGCATGTCCTCCTTGTCCTTTTTGGGCACCAGGAAGTAGCAACCACGTCCTACTTCTGGGGTCGGAACATGCTCGATGGCCCTCTTGGCCAAGAGGGCCGTGACTTCCTTCTGCAGAAGCACCAAGTGATCCCCTGACATGCGGTGGAATTGAGGTGGCATGGCTGGGGGGGTGGTCTCGAAGGGGAGGGAGTAGCCCCTTCGGACAATGTCCAAGACCCACCTGTCCGAGTTGATGGCACGCCAGTGGTGAAGGTGATGGCGGACCCTGCCCCCTACTGGCGTGCTGTGCACCTGAAAAGAAGTACTAAGAGGGCTTGGAGGCCGCGGATGGGGCGGGGTTGGTGGCCTGACCCGCACGCTGGTTGCCCGATCCGCCACGGCGGAAGCCACGTCCTCGGCCACGCGAAGACGCTTGCTGCGCGGGCCGGTGGCTGGGCAGCGGACGTGATTGGGCGCCCCTTCCGTGGCCACGAAAGGGGCGAAAAGCAGAGGTTAGCGGAGGGCGCACAGCAGAAAGGCCCAGGGACTTGGCAGTAGCCCGTGAGTCCTTAAAGCGCTCCAGCGCATGGTCTGCTTTGGAACCAAAAAGACCGACTCCATCAAAGGGCATGTCCATGAGTGTATTCTGGACATCACCCGAGAAACCAGTTGTCCTCAGCCAGGCGTGGCGCCGCAGCGCCACCGTCGTTGCAAGCGATCTGCCCAGCGACTCGGCGGTATCAAGGTCACAACGGATGGTGTACTTTGCCGCATCCCTTCCTTCCGCAAAGGTGCGGGAAAGCAGTGTCTGGACCTCCTCAGGACACTGGGGCAAAATGAGCGCCACCGAATCCCACAGAGAGTGGGAATATCGGCCCAAAAGGCAAGCGGTGTTGACTGACCGCAAGCCAGCACTGGAGGAAGAAAAGGCCTTCTTCCCAAATTGGTCCAGGCGTTTGGATTCCCTATCCGGAGGGGCGGTAGGGAAGGCGGTTTGGGAGGCAGAGGCTTGGACAACCAAGCTCTCGGGGGTGGGATGTTGAGAGAGAAACAAGGGGTCGCCCGGAGCAGGGCGATGGCGTCGGGCCACGTTCCTATCCACAGGAGCCCCTGTGGCGGGCTTGGACCAGGTGCCCAAAAGAACGTCAGACAGTGCATCATTGAACGGCAGCAATGGCTCCGAGGAGGTAACTGCCGGCTGAAGCTTCCGTCAGGAGGTTAGTCCTGACAGCCACTGTAGGCAATTGGAGGTGTAAGGCTCCAGCTGCTCTACGCAACACCGTTGCGAAATTTGCTCCCTCCTCCGTAGCCACGGAAGGAGGAGACAGCATGCCAGTGTCAGGAGAAGTGTCCAGACCACCGGCATCCCCAAGTTCCTCTGCCCAGTCCTCATCATACTCACACTGCTGTGAGGGTCTTCCGACACCTCCCAGCCCTCCTGGTCCTCCTCCGATAGAAAACAAGGAGGAGGGGGGACGTCAGGGACCCTAGGTCTCAGTGGCGCCGGAGCCGGCGTCGGGCGACGCCGGTCCGACGCCGCGTCCGGATCCGGAGAGAACGGGGGAACGACGCCGCCCGGAGCCCCGGGCGGCGTCAGGAACGGCACCGGGGACGTCGGCGTCGGCGGAGGCGTAGTTAGGTCAACCGGCGTCGATGGGGGTTGCGGTACCACCGGAGCCGGGTTCGAGGCCGAAGCCGGGAGCGAGGCTGGTGATACAGGCGGCGCCGGGACCGGAGTCGTCGGCGGCGCCGGGGCAACCGTATCAGGGCCCGCGGGGCCCGAAGGCGCACCGGAGGGGCCTTGAGGCCCGAAGAGGCGGGCCATGGCCGACAGGAATTCCTGTATCTCGGCCGGAGTCGCCCCCGAACCCGGGAAGGACGGGTAATGCGGGGGCGGCGCCACAGGCACATCCGGAGCCGCAGGGACGGTGCTGACAGGGGCCTCAGCCGAGTCGCGAGACCGGCGAGGTGAAGTCTTAGAGCGATGGTGCTTCTTAGACTTTTTGTGCTTCGACTTACCCGAAGAGTGCGAAGACTTGGACTCCGATGACGGGCGAGGACTCCGCGACCGGCCCCTCGACCTCTCCCGTGACTTGGTGCGGCGCGGAGCCGACTGCCGGACCTCGAGTAGCTTTCGAGACCGCTCTCGCAAAGCTTTCGGGTGTAAGGCCCGGCAGTCGGAACACGACTTCGTGTCGTGGTCGCGGCCGAGACAGTAGAGACACTCTAAGTGCGGGTCTGTGATCGACATCATTCGACCACAGGCGTCGCATGGCTTGAAGCCGGGCATCCCTATCGACACCTCGGAGCCTAGATGACTCGAAGAAAATATAGTGAAAAATCACCAAAAAGGTAGTAAAAAAAAAATGACTAGGGCACTGCTCTTCCCGGATCTGCGCTTACTGGCGCGGAAAAAGAAGAACTGACGTCAGCGCGCAGGGGCGGCGTCTAAGTACTGCCCGCGATGTCATCCCGGCGGTCCCGACGACGGACGCGGAGCCGCACGACGCCGCCTACCGACGCGCAAGGGTACTGCTACGCAAAAACTTTCCGGATCCAGCCTGACGCCTGGGGATATTCTAAGGTAAGGAATCTGTCACTAACGTGTCTCTTTCAGATAAGCGATTCAGTGCTAGCCTGAGGCCAGACAGTTTCAGCATTTTTAAAAAGTTGTGCATCTTGGATAAGGCAGTAAATACCTAATTCCAAATTTGTACAATGCAACTTGCAATACCACAGGGAAAGCCTCTTACTGAAAAAAATACTCGGCAATGATACAGGGAATGAAAAATGAGCCGTGAAAACGTGGAACGACGGCAAACATAACCTTTGCGATCAGGAAGTGTTCAGTGGTCTTTCCACCCAAAGGAAGACAATGAACTGCGCGTTACTGAGTCGCATAACTAGGCAGGACCCGAGTTCACTTGGAATATTTTTTTTCTCCAAATAGTTCAGGGGCCCTGTCACTTAAGTATGGCCAGTTAAAGCATGTAAATTCAATGAGAAAACTATCATGGGAATGGTACAAAATGTTCTGATTTTTAAGGATAGTTCTTTCATGAGTTATCCAAATAAAGTACATTCATCTCCAATTATCTTTCCATTCATTCACAAATTATTATTATTTTTTGTTCATAAGCTTAGAATATGAATTCGCGGGACAAGAGGGCGAACTCTGGCGTCTCGCTAACGTGGCACAGAAAATATTTTCACATATCCTACCGACACTGTTAATAAATGGTTACTTTATTTGATCAGCATTCCCCTTCCTTCCTCATACTCATAGCACGCATACATCAAGGGTTGCAAGTTCGCGCTGCACAGGAGATCGATAACAGCATGAATGTTATTTGGCAGCTTTGTGTGATTGTATGTGTTCTTAAGAAAAACAAACCCTCAGCAAATTAATTTCCTTCGGTATTGTTTTAAACGGGCGCCCTATTAATTCCACTCATTGAAAAATCGCGGCAAAGGGAAAAATCCAATTCAGAAAAGGCTATATACAGTCCCAGTATCCTGATTTCATGTAACTAAAATCGATATATTCAGAGGGAATATTTCGGACACACACAAACACAACTACTCGAGGTATACATCTATTAATCGGTGTATTTATTTTACATAATATAGACAATATTCTGAGCTAGGTAATGCATTTAAAAAGCCAGACACCTAAAATTGCATACTCTAGAATCTGTCTGGTGGCAATGCTCTGCTCTATGGCTTCCCAGACTCCACACTCACCCTCCATAAAGCATCCTACACGCCAAAGTGAGCCTCATCGAGGGGCTGAAGAAGTATGTCCACATTAACCTACCCTGATGGAACTCCACTGACTACCCTTGCTCCCAGCCTACATTGTCTGCAAAGCAGTTGCATCATCTACAAAGCCATTACGATCAGCACCCATGCCAATCTAGAGAAAAAGCTCACCACCTCTGGGGGCTCTCAATATCTCGATATACCTGCAGCGAGGGCACAATCAGGGCAGAGTCGAAAAAGTGCAAAAAATTGGCAAATAAGGTAACAGGCCTTCTACATTTATGCACCCAGGATCTAGAATGATATCCCGGTATCCATCAGGACTGTGCAACCTTGCTCCTTTTTAGGAAAGAGCGGAAGACACAAATCTTTAAAGAACTCTACATTACAAGGGCATAACGGGTCATTCCACTCTCACAACCCAGATACCCCTTCAATCACTCGCTGGCTGTGTGTTTGCCTTTCAGCTAGGTCTGCGCTATGGAAATACCACAAAAATACGCAAATGAATACATACATACAATCTACATATGTGACAATTAGGCAGTGGTCTGAAGACATATAATCTCAGAAGCTTGGATAATGAGGCAGGCAAAAAGTGATATTTTCTATAATGTACAGATACTATAGATTTGTGCTAATTGCTTTGCAGGCTTAAAATACAACAGCAATACCTCAACAAGTCGGTAAAATGTGTATAGTTTGGGATTCATTCTTTGTAGCTGATATATCAACTATATAAACTAATACATGTAGGCACAATCATATCACTGTCACCAAGCACATTTTGATATGCAGGACGAATGCAAAGCACATATTAGTTCTCATGTCTTTGTTTTCTCACCAGCTGTCATCCGATTTAGTGGTGGCAGCTGTCAGTTAAAGTCAGTGGTCTGTCAACTACGGCGCCTATTCACAAACTGCATTTTGTAGCATGATTAATAGTTCTACGATGGTACTACTAATGTACTGTAAAATGTTTCCGGCATCTGACTCTCCTATCTTTTCTGTGCAGAAAGCTGTGTCCTGACTGCCGAGATAGTGCAACACTTTCCAATAAAACATAACAGAAGTAGGGGCTTAAAATAAAACCCTGTAGGAACGGATGTTAAAATAAATTACATTATTAAAGTTATTTAGAATCAATCGTATTTATTTCGTGGCTACCAAGTAACAAATACACAGCTTTACTGCCTACATCAAAACGCCGGCAGAGCGAAAACCAACTAGAATGAGACAGCGTTCAGGACTACATCCCTGAGGGCGACCTCGCTATTAAAGTTATTTAAAATTATAGATATATTGTATTTAAAAATACCTTTGAACTGCGGCCAAGCAAACCAAATCGCACCTCCCACAATGTTCCCTAGTAGTTAATTCAGTGCACACATTACTTAGCATCGGCTGTTAAGTAATACTACTGCAAAGCAGAGGAGCATAAAGTTACAAACTTAGTGGTGCACCCCAAAAGGAAAAAAGTCCAGTAATTCAAAGATTCTTGTATCTTCTTTGGTGTTCTTCCAAAATCTTTAATTCCATAACAATTTAAATGATTACAGCCTCAGCTAACGCGTTTCGTTCAGATAACAAACTTCTTCAGGGAGTTTTTTTTCACGCAGTGTTTTTTCTTCATTAATCCAATGCCAATGAAAAATATAAGTCTCATAAAGGCTCATAACATAATCACTTTCCAATCTATTCCTTCTTCTTCTTATAATCTCGATCCCAATTTACTATGGTAATTCACCAATACAATCCACATGTTCCTGTTTAGCTATACCCTATGATGACATAAGAATCAGTGTCCCACATTGTGACAGGCATTTCACGTTCCAACTAGCAAAAAAATTATACCTTATTTAATGTTAAAAAATGGACTATAAATAAAACGAAATTATATTGGTTTAACATATTTTACTAACCTTTTCTAGATATAAAAGAAAATGTAAGATTAATATTTATTAAATAATTACATTAGTTTTAATTAATTTTGTACAGCACTTTTAATCCATATTAAAAATGATTTTTTACTATAGACTTATTTAAACTTTTTAAAACATTTTTTAAAATTAATATATGCAAAATAATTTCATTTTCAATTTAAAATTGAGTTATTAGTGCTTACTTTTTTACTGTTCTACATTTAAAATATATAATGCTATTTATATTTAACATAAAACCTTTTTTTAACTTTTTAAACCGTTTAATATACTATTAAACGTTTAATATACTAGTAAACATTTCCCTATACTTTAACACAGGAAGATAAAGCTCTTGGACCATCAACTCCAGCAAGAATGACAGTCCAGCTGTAGGAGCAGGAGCCCAGTACATGTAATGAAACAAACAGCAGAACATATGCAAGAAGACGTTCTACAATTTACACTCTACATGTGCCACCGATTTTAATACATGATGATAATGACATTGTTCACAATCGCACTCACACCCAAGTCACACCATACACCTATGTATGACAGAGCAAGTTAGACTGTCTTCAATTATGATTTAATACCTGCTGCCATTAATTTTTGTAGTAGATCCAACAGATCGATCTGAGTTGACGGTGGGTGTTATTGTTGTCGGTATACTACTAAAGGTATGACTGCTGTGAGTCCAAGAGGTTAATAATTATTTGTTCACATGCATTATAGGGGGTGTTTTAAATGCCCAAGTTTTGCCCTAAAATGGAGCACCACACAACACCAACACACCCTTCTGATTTTGCCAATCTTTTCTCAGAACTGAGTAATCATCAGATAGTATCAACTTAAGTGTGGACCACATGCTTGTAGGCTATGTTTCTGTGGATGCTAACATGCTTAATTATAGAGATGGAAATATAATCATAAATAACTACAGAATAAGCTTCCATTGATCTTTCATTGATCAAGAAGTGTTATACCGGATGAAGAATCTTACTGACTGCCATTTTATTTTGATTAAATTCAGAGGACACATGATCCACATATCATAATTGTTGTAGCTTGTCTGTAGAGTGGGGTAAATACCTTTTGATTCGGGAAGTTGTCCATGCAAATAGTCTCATGTTTTGGTATCCACCATTGTGTTTCATTTACATGGAAATATAGTTTGCATGGTAGTATACAATGCACACTTCTTAACCCTCACATAATTATGGTACTTCACTGCATTTTGTATCAATATCAGACATACTTATTCACCTCTCAGAGTATTAACCTGTCCTCTTCTGACCAAGCCATCCAATATTATACACAGCATCCTCACCATCACCAAAATAAAACATTATCCATACTGATGCCCATAAGTCCTATACCAAATGCAAAAGGATTCCTCACCTCTGCTACACTCTACATCCCTCAATCTATCTAATAATGCCCTGAAACATGCTTTTGAAACATCCTATCCTCTACTCATATTCTCTCCTCCAGGTCTCACCAAAAGCCTTGGATTTCAATCAACATCCGCACGCTGAAATCTCAAAGGATCTTTCTACAAAAGGTGCAAAAATACATCCACCACTCACAATCTTGAAGTTTATGGACAGAGTTTAAACATGCTGTACTTGACCCTGGACCATGCAAAGCCAACCTATTTTCAGAGACTCATCAGCTCACTTCAACCCAGTCCTCAGCATCTTGCGTATACTATCAACAGCATACTCTCACCACCAGGCACACCCATTTCTCAATCGTATCGTCAGCAAATTACTTTGCTTCATACGTCTTGTCTAAAATCACCGCTCTTTGTGAAACCATCTCTAAACTACTAACAGCACCATCTCGGCCATCCTAAATCTCCCTTATCCCTACACTTACTCTTCCTGCTCTATGACCTCACACTTAACTTGCAGACCACATCCCAATAATTAAGTCAGCCAACCCCTCTTGCGTTCCATTTGATCCTTCTATCCACACACAAGCAAATATCTTGTTTGTTTCTTCTAAAGATCTCATGCCTTACCTTTCTCTTCAATCCCATCCTCAAATTCAGCACCTACTGACAGTGCATCAAATCTATAGACCTTTCAACTCCCTCTAACTACTGACAAGTGTCTCTAAAGGTGGGAGAGGTGTGGCACAGCGGCCAGGGCGGCTGATTACAGAGCACGGGGCTCACAGTTCGATTCCCGCCACCGGGGGCAGCTCAGCCCAGCACCCTGTGACTCTGAGCAATAGCTCGCTTAATCTCCCCGACGGCCCCTAGCGCTTTGAGACCCTTAGGGGTGATTAGTTCGCACTTTACAAATACCAGATGAAACCATCTCTCATTAAAATACAGAGTGCCTTGTCTTACGCTCCCTAGACCAGATTAATCCCCTTCAATCTGACTTCTGTGCACTTCTCTCTACGAACACAACACACACACACAAACACATACGTATTACTAAACTCATCACTGCAGGCCATCACAACCATCTATCATTCATGCTCGTACTACTTGCCCTTTTCACACATTTGTCACAGTTGATTACCCTAGATTGATCCTTTGCATTTACTCTGGTCATTCCCACCCCCTCATCTTCCAGAGGTAGTCACTCAATGCTACATCCTGGATCCACCCTCCAGGAGAGGTGTGGTGCAGCGGCCAGGGCAGCTGACTTCGGAGCACAGGGTTCACGGTTCGATCCCCGGCTCCGGCGGCAGCTCAGCACCATGTGACTCTGGGCAATAGCTCACTTAATTTCCACTACGGCCCCCAGCGCCTTGAGACCCGTAAGGGTGAGTAGCTGCGCTATATAAAAACGGACTTACATTTACATTTATTTTTACTTACACCCTCGTTTTCTCTTCACATTATTCCTCTTCGTGATATCATAGCCTCATTTAGTATCAACACAGCCAACATTCTGATTAATTATTTTGTTCTCAGGGAACTCCTTTAAAGTAACAGAGCGCTCAGGAGCCTTTCCAACTACTCCTTGGCCAGACACTCCCATCTCTTACTATTGCCATCAGGCTAGCAAGCTGTCTGTAAATACATAGTGCTTTACACAATAGTAACCCTCCTTTTTCAAACGACTCATGACTTGGCACAGGACTACCATTTCTCGATCTTCATCCACAATAATTCTAACCTACAATCTGTCAACCAGAATCTGCTGGCGTTATTCAACCCATCCAGTGCTTTATCAAATTAATGGTTCTTCCACCTACTTGTCCCCATCTATTGGAAATCCTCTACTCCTATCATAAGGATCAGCCCCTCCATCCATGAATACATGTATTCCCTAAAGAATCACCTACTGGCAGTGGAAGGACAATGTTGCTTTTGATCTCTTAGCAACATCACACTCAGGAAATATGTTGTTTTCAAATTCTTGTCATTTTTACTGTATGGTTGCTTGTTTTTACTCTACATATATATGATAAGCTTTCACATTACATTCTTGTGCATATTTTCCTGTTTCTGTGCTGCTCATAATGAAACAGAGCATGCTGCTCACATCACAAACTCTAACCAAAGGTTTCTATTGATTACACACTTTAGCATGCTATGTACCACTACTGTTCTATGTTGAAAGGCTATGCTGCTAAATAAATAAGTGAATATAACCCCACTCTTAGCCCCTTGGAGTAAAATATAGTTGGTATATTTGCAATTTTTTTAATATTCCTGCAATCTGTATAATTAAAGGAACTTGATAGAACCATAGCAGGCTTGTCTAAGGACTTGGCTGGCATATTTGCTTGAACAGATAATCCCACCCACTTTTTCAGATGCTGCTGTAAACAGTTCCCGAGATTCAATGAGGCTGCAAGTTTTATCCTGGAACGTAGCAGGTTTAAACACCAAAATAGATAACCCCGATTGGGGCTATTTTATAGACCAATTTGGCATTTGTATGTTCCAGGAGACGTGGGCACGCGGGAATGTTTAAAAGCTAGGTTACGCCACATATAACATACCGGCAACATCTGGTGGTAAAGGGAGGCCTTCAGGTGGATTATGTACATGGGTGGGAGTTCACTTAGGCTGTAAAACCAAACAGATAGAAACCTCCTCAAATGACATTCTTTGTGTCCTCCTCCTGTTTCCCTCACAGATCCCGATCGCTCTAATAAATGTTTATTCGAGACCGGTCAGCCGTGGCCAAGAGTCAAAAACATTGGATGAACTAACATCCTTCCTAGCTACCATATCAGATAATTACATGGTGATTATAGGAGGGGACTTTAATTGCCAGTATGAGCCATTAGAAGGTATGACTAAGGACAGTCCATGCGAAGATCAGTATTGGGCAGTACCAGAAACCACCTGCTCTCCTGTAAAAGTCTGGACCCCTTTGGTGATCCAGATGAATTCCCTAGTTTTAAAACATTCACTAAGGGCATGTAATGGAAGAACAAAGTCGGATATTCCTAGTAAACATACCTTCAACAGAAACGGGCGAGGCTCTCTCTTAGATTACATCTTAATTGATCTAAAATCATGGTACAGGATATCCGACTTTAAGGTCAAGATGCGACACGATAGTGACCATAACGCCCTCGCTCTGAAGTTATTTCCCCTAAAACCCGGGAGTATCACAGGGACCGATGCCCCAATCGATCCCAGGCTGTCCCTCTCCAATGGTAGGAAGAGAGTACGATGGGTGGATTTAAATCAGTCGCACGAAAAGCTAGGCACGTTGTATGAAGCCGTCATCCCGATCTTTACTAATATCATCCAATCAACCGCAACTACTGGCCTCACACTCAATTTCCAGACGGTTGCCTTGAACCACACTAGGCTAACGTCAATCTTGGGCGATTTTTTCTTTCCAATTAAAAAAATCAAGCCCAACAAAAAACTTCCCCACCCATGGTACAATAGTCAATGCCGAATGGCTAAAACAGCACTGATTACAGCTATTAAGGCTAACGACCGTCCCGCAATCAAAATTAATAGAGCGGCTTATAAAAATAGTGTTAGTGAGGCGAAAAAGGGGTGGGAAAGTGAAAAGTGGGAAACCCTGAGAAGCTCTCTGGGCTCTCGTGATATGAGGACTTTTTGGAAAGTGGTTAACACAGGTAGCTGCGAGGCCAAATCACCGATAGGATCAACCCTAGAGGCAGATGTGTGGAAGTACCATTTTGAGTCCCTCTACTCGAGGGTAGAGAAACAGGACTCCCCACTGGATCTTAATTCAATTGCACCTCCGTCGATTCTTAGCGTTACTGAAGAAGTACAAACAATAACATTAAAAGAGATAACGGGTGCTTTATCTAAAGTAGCACCGGGCAAAGTGCCAGGACTAGACAAGATCCCTGGGGACTTATTCCGCAGCGAACCTACAATTTGGGCCCCATATCTCTGGGTTTTATTTAACGCTGTGTTAAAAGGCATGAAGATCCCAGTCAGCTGGGCCGGTGCGGAAATAATCCCAATCTACAAAAAGGGTTCCCCGCTGCTACCCACAAATTACAGGCCCATAAGCCTTATAGATAAAAGCCAAAAAATGTATGCGCGAGTGCTGTTATTCCGTCTGCAGGGTTGGATGGAGGAGCACAAAACACTTAGCCCCCTCCAGGCAGGGTTTAGGGAAAAAATGTCCACACTGCACCAGATTCTCAGGCTACAATTATTACATTGGAAGATCGTGTGTATGGAGGGTGGCAGCCTCTACCTAATATTTGTAGACCTGAAATCTGCATTCGACCTGGTCCCGAGAGATAAGTTGTGGGCTGTTCTCCGTGATCTGGGGGTTCCGGTTTACTTGTGCCAAGCCATGAAGCGGTTACATGAGGGAAATTTTGCTCAAATAAGATTTGGCCAGGGAGGGAACTCACGGACCCCATCCCTGTAGATAGAGGTGTTCGCCAGGGATGTGTCCTCGCCCCGACTCTTTTTAGTTTATTCATAAATGGCCTAGTAGATTTTTTACTTTTAGAGAAAGACCTAGACGTCCCCAAGTTGGCATCGCGTAAAATTCCAGCAATGATGTTTGCCGATGATACTCTACTATTATCAAAATCTCCCATGGGGATACAGAGGGTACTTAACAGATTTGACGCGTTTTGCAAGGAAAGAGGGCTTGAGATCAACCTACAAAAAACAAAATGTATGGTGTTTAACTCAGCCAAAAGTACCCGATTAAATCCATCTTTAAATGGTAAACCCCTACAGAGAATTTCAGCTTTCGATTATCTCGGTATCACCATCACAGAAACAATGGATTGGGGGGCACAAATCAAAAAATCTAGCCTGAAATTAGCACAACTAGCAGGGGGCATAACAAAGGTTTTTCGAAAATCCAGTTATAAACCTGTGGGCCCAGCAATAGAAATTTTCAAGGTCCAAGCAAGGGGAGCAGCATTGTATGGTGCAGAATTATGGGGACACAGTTGCTCCGACAGCCTTAGACAGATCGAAAATTCCTTTCTTAGGCAACTATTCGGTCTCCCATGGAGCACCCCGCTTATACCGCTCCGCTTAGATCTGGGGGTAAAGGCCATCGTGGATGAAGTCAACCTCAGACCTCTTCTATTCTGGCGGCGTCTGTGGGTCACCCCAGAGTTGGCAGTTTATAGGGATGAATTAAAAGAGGTGATGTGCACACCAGGTGTGGGTAAATTGCCCTGGCTTTCTCATATTCGACAAACCTTAGTGAGTCTGGGACGGGGCAATCTTTGGAATATCCCAGAAGAGGCATGTACTTCAGTGTCCAGGAAAGAGCTAAAGGACTCATATTGGGAGCATAATTTGGCTAAACTCCAGAGTAATCCTTCAGTAGGCAAGCTCACTGTAGCCTTTTTAGAAGTCAAGGACCAGCACAGTCTAGAGCCGGCACTAAACGACATCAAGCCGGCAAGTGCCAGGAAGCTTTACTTACAGTTTAGACATGGAGTATTGCCACTTCGGTCTTTTACAAACAAATGGGCGGGTGTGCAAACTCAGGGGTGTCCGGTTTACGACTGTTCTGCAGAAACAGATTACCATGTGTTCTTTTGTTGCCCTGGATACTGCAAAGCCAGAAGATGATGGCTGGTCCAGATATGTAGAAACTTAGGGACCAGGCGTTGTTCTGAGGCCTTTAGGCTATTGAAATATGATACCAGCCTCCCCATTGTTTACTCTGTGGCTGGATTCTTATTCTCTATGTGGTGTACTCGTAGAGCATTTTTAAAAAAAATTTAAAGACAGATGACTAAACTTTTGTAAATTGGTTGCCAAATTAGGCATTTTAAAGGAATGAACTGTTTGTTTTAGAATCATTTTTTAGATATAATTATTTCTAAAATGATCTTATTGTTATATTGTTCTGATGTCTTGATAATTGAATGATTTTCTTGTGAAATTAAATTTTGACCTTTTTAAACACCATTTGGAAAAGGTCTGTACACCTTGCACTTTGAAATGGTTATCACCACCTGATATATTTGACGATCATAGTTTTTTTTTTAGACAGCTACTATCAAAGATTGTATTGTTCTCCATTTTTCTTAGGCTATATCTGTATATGTTTTAAGCCATATGTATACCGTCCCTTGTTCAATTCTAAGGCAAATGATTTGTAAGACTTTTTATGTGCTTTTATGGTCAAACTGGCCGAAATAAAGTGATTGATTGATAATCCTAGGAAAAGCTGACTTAGATCATTTACCACTAATCCGATTATTTGTTAGAGTTTCTGCAGAGATATCCAACATGTTAATGAAGTGGTAGTAGCAAAATTCTCCCAGGAATTTAATATTTCTGTTGTAAGTTTTAATTAGTAAGTGACACATCGATTTAAAATCTTAAGGAAAGGATGGTCTATAAGGGCTGACCCTGTACTTATCCAGCATTTGGTTTCTGAACAAAGGGTGAACACGTCCCATCGTAAGAGAAACTGGGCAAGAGTCCTGATTGAAAGAAGAGTTTATGATTTATAACCATGGCGGGTAGAGGGCAATTGTGTTCCTTAATCCGAGGGGATGGGATGGGGGTCTGACGGAAAGTTTGGTGTTGGCAATGACTTTATATAAATTATTTCTGGCAATGGAGTTGAAAACATTCCAAGCTGCCAGTGGATTTTTCTTGGTGAACTTCATATTCTGATTCAGACAGGGGCATGTGTTTGGCTATATCATCTTCAATTGCCATGGTCTTGTTGCACAAGGGGGAAGCTGAGTAATACTTTAAGATTTTTTGAGGGGAGGAAGGACAGCTTCCATGTTTTTTCTCTGTATGATGTGGCAGTGTTCCCTGGAACAGTTTGATGACTATGTAAGCTTCAATATTAGAAAGAAGGAGACTGTACAGTAAAAGGTTTGCCTATATGATTTCCTGTTTAATTTGTGTATGAAGAGGTTGGTGGTCACGAGGAGGGATTTTCTCCAATTCCTCTCAAAAGCGGATGTTTTACATTTTCTCGGTGCTCTACAATTTAGGGGTGGCAGGAGACAATTTTTCCATTAAACTGGAAATCTCATTATTATATATGGGATAGAGTAGACACTGAATAATTATACTGCAAGTCACAGAGTTGTTCCTTTATAAGGTTATCAAACTTGAAGGTGATTTGCAATATCCTTATCATGTACAGCAGAGTGCACTTTATTCCTTACAATGCATAGTCCCATGTACTGTACTGCTCTACTAAATTGGAGGTATCAGCATTAGGTTTCCGGGGTATTTTATTTTTAAAGGACATCTCTTGATTGGGTAGAACCCAGGATGAGCCCCCCTAGTATGTGTTTGGAAGGCGCAGTATATTATGTTATCATATATGAAGTATTTCAGGGGGGTTGTCTGTGTTTCTTCAACCGTTCCCCAGTTGAGATTTAAGTCTCTCAAGAAAATATGGTCACAGGAGAAAAACAGTTTATCGGTGCTCCAATAAAGAAAATTTTCTATGAAACTGCTTTTATTCTTTGGTGGGCTTTATAAGATGTTTAGACGCTGTGTTTGTAAGCAATGGAAAGATGTTGAATTATTAGAGCTAATCCATATGCAGATAAGGGACTCCTTGAGCGAAAGGCAACTCCTGACTAGTTGTATTTGCCTCTGTCTAGGTGAAGGATTTTGTAACCCGCTGGCAGGATTAGATTACATAGATTTCAAAGAGCACAAAAGCACCATGTTCATAATCTTGGATGAGAACAGATATGCATGTGGCATTTGAGACTGCAGGCCTACAGTTGAAAATGACAGTGCTGATGTGATGTGTCAATGGTCACTGCGTGGAGAGATGATTCTTCTGAGGTTGTGAGCACTTTTGATTTTGGTATCTTGTGGCAGCAATTTTTTTTCCTGTCAGAAACTATGAAGAAAATGCAGTGTTTCATTTAACGCGCATATATCATTACTAAACAAGCATTGGCAAAGTACCTGGCTGCTTCACATCATGCAGTCTTTCATCCCTCTGCTCTAGCACTCAATCAATCATCATCCAAGTCTTTAAGTAAGAACTGGCCGATTGTAAAGGGACTTGTGGGATGTGGAGGCTATTTTGAATGTAATTCTCACTTCCAGATTAAGCCTGCCAGTGCAGGTCTCTTAAGATAGGGTTGATAGGATCTGATTTCTTTGTGCCAGAGACTAAATGGTCCTCAGCATGAAGGGTGAATCTCAGGGGAGAAGGGAAGAATTTGGGAAGGTCGGTGTTAGACCTGGCACCATTGGCGTGGGTCTCCCCTGCATTTTTGCCTTTGCCTCCTGTGTTTTTGCTGTGCTGGACTCCGTTTTGCTAGTCTAGATGCTTTGGGCACTTTGCCACTGCCGTTCAGTGGCAAAGTGCAAGTGCTCCCTTTGTAAATTGTTGTTATGGATTAGTGATTCCATGATTGGCATATTTGATTTACTTCTCAGACCCTAGTATAGTGCACTGTGTGTGCCCAGGGCCTGTAAATCAAATGCTGCTAGTGGGCTGCAGCACTTATTGTGCCACCCACAGAAGCAGCCTGTAAAATGTAACTCTGGCCTGCCATTGCAGAGCCTGTGTGCAGTCTGAACTGCCATGTCGACTTGGCAAGTGCACACACATGCCAGTCCCTAAACCTTCCCTTTGCTACATATTAGTCACCCCTAAGGTAGGCCCAAGGTACCCCTGTGGGCAGGGTGCATTGTATGTGAAAGGTAGGACATGCCCTGATGTGTGTGGCATGTCCTGATAGTGAAATACTGCCAATTTCGTTTTTCACTATTGCAAGGCTACCTGTTCCCATAGGACAGAATGGGGAGTTTGTTTATAACATCTTATAAACATAACTGGCCCTGGGAACAAGGTAGAAAATTAAAGTATAGTATGCCTGAACTCAGAATGTTAAAATGCATCTTTTAGTGAGGGTGATTTTTACATTCTGTGTTTGAAAATGCCACTTTTAGAAAGTAGGTATTTTCTTGCCTAACCATCCAGTGTGCGTTTGCTAAGTTTGTGTATTGCATGTCTGGCTTTTGGATGACAGGGGCTGGAGAGGAGCAGCGGCTCCAGAAGTCTGATGAGTCAGGGCTGGGCTGAATAGACCTGGGCTGCATTTAGAGTGGGGGGGAGGAGAGTTCCTTTCACCTGAATGGGCCTGGTCTGCCTTCAACAATGCTGTCTCCACCTCCTGCCAGGAAGCTGCACCAGTGAGGACAGAACTGGTTTTGGCTGGGTACAGACACTCTCTGCCTCCAGAGAACAAAGGATTTTGGTGTATAAAAAGAGAGGCCCAGACCACAGACTATTAGATCACTTCTGGGAAATCAAGAGGAACCTTTGCCAAGGAGAAGAGCCTGAGAAGCTGAGGAGGAATACTGCCCCTGTGCTGTTTGCTGTCTGGGGTTGGCCTGCAGTGGCTACTTGCTGCCAAGGAAAGGAGAAAAGGACTGTGCTGCTTGCTTTGTCTTCCTGCTTGAAGAAAAGATCTCCATGGGCTTGAACTGAGCTTGCCTCCTGTTCTAGAGGTCTCAGGAACAGCAAAGACCTCACCGTGTCCGTGGGCACCGTCTCTGATCGTCGCCGCAGAAGAAAAAGGGTAACCGACACTGTCGAGTCCGTCGCAGGATTCCGTGTTCTGAAAGCACCGTCCAGGGTAACGCCGCGCAACGCAACCCTGGTCTCACCGACTCCGTCAACGAGCCGCTGCTTGCACCGTGTTCTGTGGGCACCGCACTCCGCAACGCTTCGCTACACGCTGCAAAGACGTCACCGACTGCGTCGCTGCCCGAGCCGAACATCAACCGGCTCCGTCGCCGCACCGTGACCTGCCACCACCGCAGCGAGCACCGTCTCACCCTTCAACGCAAGCCCTGGTCTCACTGACTCCGTCAACGAGCCGCTGCCTGCGCCGAATCGTGAGGACATCGTCCGCCGCACCGCTCCGTTTCACAACACAACCGCAAAGTTTGCCCCGACCGACCCGCACTGATGCGTTAGTCACAACAAGAAAGGTACTGTGTCCGAGTCTGTCGACGCTTTAGCTGGCCCGTATCGACGCGGTCGGCTGGAATTGTTAGACTCTGCCGTTTCCAGTATCGCTGTAGCCCCAGGAGGAGCTACCGAGTCGGAAGAACTGTGTTTCATTGATTTTCCTGCAATTTAAAGGTTATTTTGCACAAGTACTATTTTTCAAGAGTATTGTATGTTGGATTTTTGTCGTATTTGGTCTGGTTGGTTTAGATAAAGATTTTTACTATATTTCAAACTGGTGTGGTGTCCATTTGTAGTGTTTTCACTGTATTACTGTATGTGTTCACAAATGCATTACACACTGCCTCTGAGATAAGCCTGTCTGCTCGTGCCAAGCTACCAAGTGGGTGAGCAGGGGTTATTTTAGAAGTGTATCCCCCTTACCCTGACTAGAAGCAAGGGTCCCTATTTGGACAAAGGTACCTACCTCTATTTCTAACAAACGGCAAGGTCTGGTTTTCCACCCTTCCACATGGGACAGGACCAATGCCTGCCACGTTGACCTCAAGTCTAATGGAGGAATGGAATGGAAAGTTTCAGCTTTTTCAGTTAGTGAATTTAAAAGACCACAATTTTTTGTTATCAGAATGGTGATACATGCATACATTAGGATTTTGATCAATGATAAAAAAAGAGATTTGGCATAGTGAAACAGAATTGGAGAGATATGCAAAGGAGATAAGGTATTGAGTCACTCTTGGACTGGAAAGGGGGAGTCGCCTCCCCGTCTAAAAATCCATTTTGACAGGTTACATTTTAAGAAGAATGTACTTATCCAATGGGTTAGTTTATTGAGAAATGTTTTCAGGTTGGATACACTGGCTGGATTTGATACTCAAACAAAGCGGTACACCATTTGAATGCATAGGTGAAGGGGGATGGTACTGTCCAGTTGTTTAGTGCTAAGAGGTTCCATATATAAGTGCTATAGATATGGTGTGATACTGAGCCTTGTAGAAGCGATATTTGAGTGGAAGTGTATGTGAGTCCAATTTCTCAAACTAGGATCTTACAGAGAGAATTGATTAGAAGCAATTCTGCACCCTTGCCTTCAAACTCAATCTAGATGAAAGCGTTTGTTGTAGTGAACTGTGTTTTTTGGGGGGCAGAATCTAGGTTGTTGACTCATTCACGTATTCATCCACTCGCCCACCCAAAATACAAACTCTCCAGCCATTGAAGAGACAGTTTTAGTTACTGTGTCAATCATATCTATTGGCTATGCTGCTAGCTCATGTGGGGTGTTTGAGTGCTTCCAGTAGTGAGACCACTAGTGTGAGATGGGTGTTAGAGTGCTGTTGAGTCATGTCAGAATGCTGTACTGTAAGGAGTGTGAAACTTTGACTACTAGTGTGTGAGGGAGTAAGAATGTTCCTGGTAGTGTGTGACTGATATTGAGATAAGTGTAGGAGTACTGTTAGTAGTGGAAGATTGCTATCTGAGGAGTGGAATAATGCATTCACAAGAGTGAAATTGCCATTCTATGAGGGGTGTCAGAGTGCTTCCAGTCACGAGGAAAATGAGAGTGCTGTGGGTTTTTATGGTGTTTTGCTATTCAACCAAAAGGCCTTGGACAAGTCCTCTCCTCTTTGCATTGCAGCCATTTCTGCAGATAGACAGTCATTTATTTAACAATGGATGAGCCTTACTCTTGAAATAACACTGCTGCAATATTTTCTATGTGGTTTTCTCTTCATCTGTTTGTGAACCGTGAAAGTCTGATTTCCATAATAGGGCTGCTCAAAATTTGAAGGGGGACGGGGCATTAATGACCAAGATTTTCCATTAACTTACTTTCTTAACCCTTGCCAAGTGACTGCTGGAAAACTGCCCCCACCTACACGAATCACTGGCTCACGTATTATGTGCACATCTGGTGATGCATCACCAGACGAACTAGTTACTTACCTTTGGTAACAATATATCTGTAAGAGACATAGATTAGTTATAGATTCCTTACCTTTAGAATTACCCCCAGGCGTCAGACTGGATCCGGAGAATTTTTTCGTCAGCAGTACCCCTGCGCGTCGAAAGGTGGCGTCGGTCGGCTCCGCGTTCGTCGTCGTGGTCGCCGGGATGACATTGCGGTAGCTACTTAGACGCCGCCCTCGCGTGCTGACGTCAGTTCTTTTACACGACATTCCACGCCAGAAGAGCAGAGCCATGCAAGACACTGACCACTGGTGCACAAAACTAGGGCCCTGAAAGGGATTCCATGACCCTAGAAGTCAGTTCGCAGAACGGGGAGGATGGGTGGGGCGGTAAGGAATCTATAACTAATCTATGTCTCTTACAGATATATCGTTACCGAAGTTAAGTAACTTGTTCATCTGAAAGAGACAATTAGTTATAGATTCCTTACCTTTAGAATAGATACCCCAGCAATACCAACCCCGGAGGTGGGTCTGCGAACCAAGTTCACACCAGAAAGTCCTGGAGAACAGAACGGCCAAAGAAGCCGTCTCTCTGGACTTGGCTGTCCAGGCAGTAGTGTTTTGTGAACATGTGCAGAGATGCCCACGTAGCTGCCTGACAGATGTCATTGAGGGGGACTACCCGTCCCAAAGCAGTGGTAGCTGCCGTCACCCTGGTGGAATGGGCGCGCAACCCCACTGGAGGCTCCTTCTTTGCCAAAGAGTAGCAAGCTTTAATGCACAAAACTACCCACTTAGAGATGGTCCGTTGGTGCACGGCCTGACCTTATTTGGCGCCCATGTAGCCAACAAAGAGCTGGTCATCCACCCGGAATTGCTTGGTGCGATCCAAATAAAATGAAAGCACATGTTTTGGATCCAGACTGTGAAGCCTCTCTTCCTCCTTAGAAGGATGCGGAGGCCGAAAGAAGGTGGGCAAAGTGATGGTTTGACCAACGTGGAAAGAAGTAACCACTTTAGGAAGAAAAGAGGGTCGAGTTCGAAGGACAACCTTGTCCGGATGAATGCCAGGAAAGGAGTTTTCGAAGAAAGAGCCTGGAGCTCACTCACCCTGCGAGCAAAAGTGATTGCAACCAAAAAGGCAGTCTTTAAAGTGAGAAGTCTGAGAGGACAGTTATGTAGCGGCTCAAAGGGAGCGCACATAAGATACGTAAGAACCAAGTTCAAGTCCCACTGAGGCATTACCAAGGGAACAGGAGGAAAAAGATGAGTAATGCCCTTAAGAAAGCGATTTACAACAGGGGACTTGAAAAGAGAAGGCTGATCAGGAAGCCTAAGAAAGGCTGAAATGGCTGAGAGATAGCCCTTAAGAGTGCCCAGAGCAGAGCCCTGCTGGGCCAAAGAAAGGAGGAACAAGAGAACCTCAGAAAGAGGGGCAGAAAGGGGATCCACAGACTTTGCTGCGCACCATGCCACAAATTTGTTCCATCTGCAGGCGTATACCGTCTTAGTGGAGGGATGCCTGGCTGCCAAGTGGTATAGGCGGAAAGGCGTATAGAAGACCGAAACTCCACTCGCGATGAAAAGCGTCAAATTGCTGACATTGCGCGTTCTCTTCAGTGGCGAATAGATCTAACCAAGGCTTTTCCCACTGCTGAAAGAGACCTTGCACCACCTCCGAGTGAAGACGCCATTCGTGATCCATCATGCACCTGCGGCTGAGTTCATCCGCCCTGGCGTTCAGTGAACCTGCCAGGTGTTGAAACACGAGGGATATGCCCTGATGTTCCAGCCATGTCCAGAGACGGAGAGCCTCTTGGCATAGGGTCCACGACCCCACCCCGCCCTGTTTGTCGCAGTACCACATGGCGGTGGTGTTGTCCTTGAACACCTGCACTACTCTTCCCCGGACAGAGGGAAGGAATGCTTTCAGCGCAAGACGGATCGCCCGGAGCTCCAGAAGGTTGATGTGGAGCCCGGATTCCGCCAGAGACCAGAGGCCTCCGCCTCTCCCATGTGGCCGCCCCACCCCAGAACTGATTAATCACCTCACCACTGAGAACTCCGGTTGGGGAAGGGAGAGGGATCTGCCATTGACCCAATCCTGGTTTGTTAGCCACCACTGCAATTGTCGTGCAGTGCCCTCCGAGATCTGAACGCAATCGGACAGATTCCCCTGATGTGCCCACTGGAACTTCAGGTCCCACTGCAGAGCCCGCATATGCCACCTGGCATGATCTACCAGCAGGATGCAGGAGGCCATGAGGCCCAGCAGCCTCAGAGTCATCCTGACCGAAACCCGTGATAGAGGCTGAAAGATCGGAATCATAGCCCTAATATCCCGGACTCGCTGCTCGGGAGGATAAGCCCGAAACTGCGTCGTGTCCAGAAGCGCACCGATGAAAAGGAGCTGCTGAGAGGGAGTCAGGTGTGACTTCGGCACATTGATAGTGAACCCCAGCGAATGCAGGAGGTCCGCTGTAGTCTGAAGGTGGGAGACGACTGCCTGGGACGAGCCCGCCTTCAACAGCCAGTCGTTAAGATATGGGAAGACTGGAACCCCTGATCTGCGCAGATGGGCTGCGACCATCACTTTAGTGAACACCCGAGGGGCGCTGATAAGGCCAAAGGGGAGCACGGTAAACTGAAAGTGCTCCTGGCCTACCGTGAACCGCAGGTAACGCCGGTGGGCCGGCAGGACGGGGATGTGAAAGTAAGCGTCCTGCAAGTCCAATGCTACCATCCAGTCTCCAGGGTCGAGGGCAGACATGACCTGAGCTAGTGTCAACATTTTGAACTTCTCCAATCGGAGGCAGCGGTTGACGTTCCTGAGAGCCAAGATAGGACGCAGGCCTTTGTCTTTCTTGGGCACCAGAAAGTAGTGGGAATAGCAACCACAACCTACTTCTGGAGCAAGAACTCGCTTGATAGCTCCCTTGGCCAAGAGAGACGTAACTTCCTGTTGGAGAAGGGCCAAATGATCCTCCGACATGCGATGGTATTGAGGTGGCATGGATGGAGGGGTAGTCTCGAAGGGGAGGGAGTAGCCCCTTCGGACTATCTGCAAAACCCACCTGTCCGACGTGATGGTGCGCCAGTGGGGGAGGTGATGGCGAATCCTGCCACCCACTGGCGACTGGTGGCCCTGAAAGGTCAGACTAGGAGGGTTTGAAGGCTGCTGCAAAGGGGCGCTGGTGGACTGGCCCGCTCATTGGCCCCCCAGACCCACGACAGTGGGTCCCACGTCCACGGCCGCGCAGAGGCTAAGCAGCTTGCGCCGGCCTGTGGCCCTGGGTAGAAAGTGGTGGGACACCCCTTCCGTAGCAACGAAAGGGGCGAAAAGCAGACTACGCAGGGCGGCTGGAGAGGCCCAAGGACTTGGCCGTAGCCCGGGAGTCCTTGAAGCGCTCTAGCGCGTTGTCTGCTATGTCGCCGAACAGGCAACAGCCATCAAAAGGCATGTCCAGCAAGGTAGCTTGGACATCCTCGGAAAAACCAGTTGACCTCAGCCAGGCGTAGCGTCGAAGGGCTACCGACGTTGAAATTGTCCTGCCTAGCGAGTCAGCGGTGTCCAGTCCACATCTTATGGTGAACTTGGCTGCGTCTCTCCCCTCGGTGACTGCACGGGAGAGCACGGCCCGGGCCTCCTCCAGGCACTGTGGCAGCACCTGCGCTACCATATCCCACACTGAGTGGGTGTAACGGCCCAACAGACATGCAGTGTTCACTGACCGCAGTCCCAAACAGGAGGAAAAAAACATCTTCTTCCCAAAATGGTCCAGCTTTTTGGATTCCCTATCAGGAGGTGCGTTAGGGAATGCGCCTTTGGATGGAGAGGCTTGGACCGCCAAGCTCTTAGAGGTAGGGTGTTGGGAGAGGAAGAGGGGTCACCCGGATCCGGTCGGTGGTGTCGGGCAATCATACTATCCACAGGAGCCCCTGTGTTGGGCCTGGACCAGGTGCCCAAAAGGATGTCAGTAAGGGCTTCATTGAAATGCAGCAGGGTCTCCGAAGAGGCCGCTGCCGGTTGAAGCACCTCCGTCAGGAGATTCGTCCTGACCGCCATCGTAGGTAGCTCGAGGTTGAGGGCCTCAGCCGCCCTACGCAACACCACTGCGTATGAGGCACCCTCCTCCATAGCTACGGTAGGAGGAGACAGCATGCCAAGGTCTGGGCAGGTATCCAGACCACTGGCTTCCCCCAACTCCTCTCTCCAGTCCAGTTCATCTAACTGGTCAGCCAAAGGGTCAACAGACCCCTCCCAGTCCTCCTCACCCTCCTCTGGTTGCCAATCTGGCCTGTAGGAAACACCAGGGTCGAACAGAGGTACAAAAGTACCACTCGGCGCCAGGTCTGGCGTCAGTCAACACCGGCTCTGTGTCCAAGTCAGGGTGGAGGCCGGGGTCGACGCCGGCTGGGGATCCAACCGGCGTCGGGGGTGGACGTGGTGCCGGTGTAATCGGCGCCGGTGGGAGGTGTTACAAGGTCGACCGGCGCCGATCCGGATCCAGGCCTGGATCCAAGGGGACCCTGTGGTGCCAGGGCCGAAACCGCCGGCGTCAAAGGCCCAGGGCCCCCAGCCGAGTCCGTGGGGCCCGAAGGCACGCCGGCAGAGTTGGGCTGCCCAAAGATGGCATGCATTGCTTCGTAGAACCTCCGAAGCTGGGTAGGGGTCGCTCCGGCTCCCGGAAAAGGAGGGAAACTCGGAGTCGACCCTTCAGGCTCCGCACGCGGAGCCGCGGGACGGGCACTGTCCGCATCCCTCGTCGCGTCGGCCGACCGACGGGGAGAAGTCGAAGAGCGACGATGCTTCTTCGACTTCTTCTTGTGCTTCGACTTACCTGAGGAGTGCGAAAACTTCGATGACGAGTGGTGGAGACTCCGCGACCCGTCCCTCGACCTCCCACGCAACGGGCACCTTGAACGGCGCGGAGCGGACTGCCGGGCCTCGAGAAGCTTTCGGGACGGCTCCCGCAAAGACTTCGGATTCATGGTCCTGCAGTCGGAGCACGACTTGGGATCATGGTCGCGCTCCAGACACCACAAGCACACGCGGTGCGGATCCGTAATCGACATCAGCTCGCGACAGGTGTCGCAAGCCTTGAAGCCGGGCTGAGGACGACTGGACATCCCTTCGTGCACCAGGAGTCGAAGACTCAAACAACGGTGTCGCCAAAAGTCGCAAAAAAATCAGTCAAAAAGTTACTGGAGGTACCGCTCTCTCCGGATCTGCGCTGGCTGGTGCGGAAAAAGAAAGAACTGACGTCAGCGCACGAGGACGGTGTCTAAGTAGCTACCGCAACGTCATCCCGGCGACCACGACGCCAAAGACGAACGCGGAGCCGACCGACGCCACCTATCGACGCGCAGGGGTACTGCTAACGAAAAAATTCTCCGGATCCAGTCTGACGCCTGGGGGTAATTCTAAAGGTAAGGAATCTATAACTAATTGTCTTTTTCAGATACCAGTTACACCTGTGAACAAAGTCTAAGACTTGTCAAATTAATGCTCACTCACCCGCTGGTCTGGAACTTTGCCTCTGGCCTCACAGGAACAGCTCAGCAACCGTTGCAGCACCCACTCTACTTGGCTGATGCCAGCCCTAGTGCACCAACCCCAAAGCAAGTCCAGCCACCTGCATTTGCACACACATATTTTGTATGTCCGGCAAAATGCCCTTCTCTCATAGGGCACGTTTGGTACAGTGAGGAAGATGGAAACAACTTGTTTGCCAGCAGTTAGGATTTCTATACTTTGCATGTACCAAAAATCACATATTACTGCATGCACCAAGGAGCACCATACTCATGCACTAGATAAAGCAGACCAGCATAGATTCCACCAACTGCTGTTCCAGGGATGGAAGGGCAAGCTCTGGTAGAAGAAGCCTTGTAGAGGTCAAACAATACATAACACAATTACTTCTTGAAGGACAGGCAGGGAGTATACCCCAGTAGCTAATTCTTTTGTTTTTTCAGTGCAACACGCACAGGCCACCAGCTCCCTTAATACGCTGAGGCACCATTACTTTCGAACCCAGCAGCCATTTTAGGTATGTGGAATCCACAGTGTACCAAACCACAATGTAACGTTGGCACATTCGGTATAAGATGCTATAGGTCTGTTTTTTTTAGTAACATCCGGACCTGCAGTTGTCGAGAGCTTGAGGTGCCACAGCAGGGGGCGCAGGGGGAAATGGACAGGTGAGGCAGTGGGCAATCACAAAAAACCTTCATTGGAGGTTGAACGGGAAATTCAGAGCAATTAATGGTTAACTGTGCTCTAATTATGACAACTAGAGTCACTTACCTATGGTGTACTGGGGTCACCTTTCTATTGGACCTAAACTGAGCATCTAGTGCAGCTCTTTAACGCTTGACATCTTATAGCAAGACTAAATATATCTTTGCCTAACAGGCCTATCTAAAGTGCACCAAAAGCTTTCCGCTAAAGAAAGACAGATGTACAGAACGGCATGCATTACACATGAAGCTATACAGCTCATACACACAAGCAATCCTCTTCAATTTTCTAAAAACTGAAAATCTTCTGTGGCCAACACATTATTCTCATCGCAGAATCCATCATTTATGCAGTCATCTGTCTTCAAAAATAGCACAATATAGCTCAATTGTACTGTGACTGTGGCACAAGTATTTGGAAGTTAACACAACAAGATGATGGACGGAGTGCTGAAACGTTTCCCAGGATGCTTATTTCCGGTCCAGGGAGGACCTGGCCTGGCAATTCGGGCCGGACTGTTCCAATGGGGGGCAGGGTCAAGACTGATTTGCATATGGCTGGGTCCAAACTGGGCTGGTGTGATGAGCAAAGAAATGATGGATTCAACCCATATCTGTGAATGGGGGTGAATGCTTGATTTGTTCAGCATTCTGTCCATCATCTGTTCTTTTTACAAGTATATGGAACTCACGCCTCTCTGTCCTCTACTCGACTACTCCCCATGTGGCTATCAAGAAGGGTCTTAAAGATAAAGTTACTTGCCTTCGGTGACACCTTATCTGGTAGAGACTCCATCTAGTTGCAGATTTATCACCTTAGAACTATCCCTAGGCATCAGACTGGATCTTGAAATTGTTAGTGAGCAGTACCCATGTGTTTCTGGAGGTGGCATCGTTCAACTCCGCTTGGCGTCATTCGCGCAGGAAGCTACATTTGTGGTGCCTATATAGGCGACACTGAGACGTGCTGACTTCAGTTACTTCTGGTGATTTTCCACTCCAGAAGTGTTGAGCCATGAAGTACACTGACCACTGGTGTGGAATACTAGGGCCCTGAAAGCGGAAAGCACTGTGCCTAGAAATCAGTTCGCAGAGCGGGGAGGATGGGTGGGCCAGTAAGGAATCTGTGGCTAGTTAGAGTCTCTACCAGATAAAGCGTTACTGGAGGTAAGTAAGCTCTTCCTCTGACAGAGACTTCTAGCCGCAGATTCCTTACCTTAGAATAGATACCCATGCAATATCCTCTCCGAGGTGGGTCTGAGGACCAATTTCACCTGAGGAAGTCCGGCAGGACCAAAAGGGCAAAGTGCACATCCCACAGACTTGACTGTCCAGACAGTAGTGTTTGGTAACCGTGTGCAGGGAAGCCCCCGTTGCTGCCTGGCAAATGTCCAGGAACGGAGCTCCGCAAGCTAAGACAGAGGATGTAGCTTTAGCTCTGGTGGAATGAGCAGGCAAACCCTCAGGAGGTTGCTTCTTAGCCAATGCGTAGCAGATTTTGAAGCAGAGTATGGTCCATAATGAGATGGTCCTCTCTGCACTGCCAGACCTTTTATTCGCTTTGAAATACTCCACGAAGAGTTGGTCTTCCAACCAGAACTCTTTCGTGCGGTCACGGTAGAAGGTCAACGATCTTTCTGGGTCCAGACGGTAAAGTCGATGAAACTGCTCTGCCCAGTGAGTTGGTTGAGTCCAATCTGCAACCAATTGTAAACTGTGCTGCATCTCTCCCGTCTGCAACAGCCTGAGTAAGTACGGCCCGGGTCTCCTCTGAGGCGCTAGCACAAACGTGTCACACAGAGTGTGTGAGTAACAGCCTAAAAGGCTGCATGCAGTGTTCACAGACGGCAATGCTAGGCTGGCATAAGAAAACTCTGCCGGTGGAGCGGTAGGGAATGCGCCCTTGGAAGTTGAGGCTTGGACCACAAAGCTCTCTGGGGTAGGGTGTTGGTTGAGGAGGTTTGTGTCCCCTGGTGGGGGTGAAGGCAGCGGGCGATCGTCCTATTCACAGGAGCCCCTGTGATGGGTTTGGACCAGGTCCTCATCAGGACGTCAATGAGGGCATTATTAAACGGGAGTAGGGGTTCTGATGAGGAGACTACCGTTGCAGCACTTCTGTCAAGATGTTGGTCTTGACTGCCACTGCGGGCAACTGAAGGTCAAGGGCCTCTGCTGCCCTTCGCACCAACATTGCATACAAAGCTCCCTCCTCTGTATCCACGGTAGGGGGAGAAAGTATACCAGTATCTGGAGAAGTATTGAGTCCACTGGCTTCACCCAGTTTCTCACAACAGTCCTTATTAGCGTCTTCTATGTATGACTGGTATTCTTCAGGGTCTAGCAACCTCCCCTATTCCTCCCAGAGACCTAGCCCATGGGAATAGAGCTCAGGTTCTGATCTAGGAAGCGTGGTTCCTGTCGGCGTCTGGCAATGCCCATCCGGCTCTGTGTTGGAGTCTGGGATCACAATGGGTATGGTGCCAGTGCTGCTGGGAGCGTCAGCATCGGGACAACTTGAGATGGTACGACCAGTGTCGGTCCGGATCCAGGAATGGATCCCTGGGGGCCCAATGGAGCTAGGGCCGAAGCCGCCGGGTAGAACCAGATAGGGCCCCCTCTGACCCGTGGGGCCCAAAGGTGCGTCAACGGTGTCGGGCCACCCAAAAATTAGATGCATGGCCAAATAAAACTCTGATTTGGGCGGGGGTCACTCCGGCTCCTGGAAAGTTGGGGAGGCACGTAGTCGGCCAAAGTGCAGGCTCTGAAGAACCATGCATCCTGTGCCTATGCCTCCTCGTCTCATTGGCTGAGGAGAGTCGAAGAGCGCTTCGACTTCTTGCTCTTTTTCTTGTGGCTCTTACTAATGGGACAAAGAGGACTTCAGGCTCCGCAAATGATCCTGGGACCTTCCCCTTGACTTCTGCAAAGTCGCATGCCGAGTCGCTAGCAGCTTCAGGGACCGCTACCGTAAAAGCCTTCGGGGCTATGGCTCAGCAATAAAGGCATGACTTGGTGTTGTGGTCATGCTCCAGGCATCACAGACAGATAAGATGCTGGTCCGTCACCGACACTGGCCAGTGACGGGCGCCGCAAGGCTTAAAACTTGTGTTACGAGGAGACATCCTCAACACACCAGGAGGTAATACAAAAATGTCAACAAAACGTTTTTAAAATTCTCTCAAAAAAGGAAAGAGGGGTAGCTCTTCTCCTGATTAGCACTGGCTGGTGCGGAAAGTAAAGAACTGATGTCAGCATGCCTGGGTGGCGGCTATTAGGTGCTGCGGACGTCACTTCCCGCGTGGTCGACGCCACTCATAGCTGATCAATGGCACCTACCGGCATGCAGGGGTAACGCTCACGAAGAATCTTCCTGATCCAGTCTGACATCTGGGGAAATTCAAAGGTAAGGAATCTGCGGCTAGAAGTCTCTATCAGATATCCTGTGATTCTGGGCAAATCACTTATTCTCCCCATGCCTAACAAACACACACAACAAAAATAAATGTGTCAGTGTGTAATGTAACTGGTGCTCATGTGAAGTGCTCTTTGAGTCGAGTTCGCCCTATACAAACTCTCTTCTATCTTGTTCCCATAACACATCGGTGTAAGTACATTTTTAGCCTTATGACGGTTTATGCAAATAAAAAAGTGTGAAAATGTTTAGTCTGACATGCTAAGTCAATGCAAACCAAATTACAGATTAGTTCCATACACAACTACAGTGGTGCGGGAGCAACTTTCAGAGGGGGATGCTGCCATCACTGTTACATCACCAAAGTCATAGGGACTGTGAAAAATCCAAGCATCACATAGAGAAGCAGTGTAGCAAACGAGGCATGCCCATTCAGCAGGAGAGTACTATGGGTGTGGTAAGTTGCCGGTGGTGCATCTTAGAGCATACTGTCGCAAATATATTAATATAGCATGGTATGGTAGCACACTGTTATTAACAGACAGCACATTTTCCATTGAAATGGCCACTAAATTTTCACAGATGTCAATTTTACTGATAAAACTCTGTAGTGCACAAACAGCAATGTGTAGAAATCGGGTTTCTGCGACTAATTATCATTTGCATGTCACTAATTAAAGTGACTTTATGTGTTTTGATCCTATTAAAAATCTTTGCTTCCTTCACACTTCTTAATTACAAAAAGTGCTTTCTTAACTGGTGGAATATTTTGAAATATTTGTACAATACATTTTCATGTATTTAAATTTTATTGTGTTAGAAAATCAATTGACATCCTAACCTTTCACCCTCCTTGTACTCCAGCAAGATTGACACATAGTTCACTTTAAAAATCCTATCACTTTGCAGTCAGAAAATGAAAAATAAACCCCAATCTCCATGTCAAAGGTATACGCAGCAATTTGTCAGAAGACCTATCCTGACATTTGATCTCTGGTTTTGAACGCATAGCAACTATAACAAGACAAATTTTCAAGACATCTATATTGCTCTATCACCTTCTGAACTCCAGCATGGTTATTTCTGACGGTGCTGCAGCACCCTCCACGCCCCTGCTTCCAGCGCCTATGTGCAATTAATAAAGCATTTCTTTATAGAAAAATCAATAAAATTACATTACCTATTTTTGAATTTGCTAGTACAGTGATACTCGGAAAGCATCATTCAAACTCTATTCCTATTTGTGTGTACAAAGTCATGTGCTTGGCACAGAAATGTATCACAAAGATATAAATATTTCCTCGTGATCGGACAAGCCATTCCAGATTCTAAGGTTTTCAAATGGAAAAGGAAAGTCGCAATAATTGACCTTCAAAAAACGTGCACCAGACGCTACATTTTCCAGGAACCATGCATTTAATGGTCTTAACAATTGCTCTTTAATGTTGTCAGTGGCAGACTGCATGGAGGGCGGAGAGTGGAAAAACCTCTGCCCAAACAAGAATGGCGAAAAAAAGAAAAGAATAGGTTACTACTAATCTCTGAAGATCTCCCCACGCCTACGCTGCCTTACGCATACGCCCCTATCCGAGCATGATAATCACTGGTGAAGAGCAGGATGGAGCTGTGCCAGATAAGAGGAGCTTTGATGAAAGACGAAGCTGGCTAAGACCGACAAGAAAGTTGCTGGCTGGGAACCTATGGAGGTGAGAACTCCATCACCAATGTGTAGGAAAATCGGAGTAGAGATAAGGCCCTGATTTTTATCTTGGCAGTATGTATACGCTGTGGCAACGGTGACAGAATACATACTGTTGATATAATGATCCGCCCGCCAACATTGAATGCAGGTGGACCTTAGGTTTAATCACAGCAGTAACTACTTCATCTCCGCCGTGGTTAAACCCCTCCGACGGCCCTGTGGAGTAAAGGTCGTCGGAGGCAGACCTCTAGTTCCACCCATCTAATATGGATGGTCGGAATTAGTGGTCAGGTTTCACTGTTTGGTGCAGGGCTCTGTCACGCTGACGGAACCCTGCACCAAACTGTAAACAGCATTCACAGGAAAAGCTGTACAGACGATTCCTGCCAATGTTTCAGAAATAGCCACCAGCTTGGCAGTCATAGTAGTCTCGACCCAGAAGACATTAAGTCCTCCGCCAGGCCAACGGAGATTACTCCATCTGCCAAATTATAAATCGGGCCCAAAAGCTGACCAAACAAATATGCTCCAGAGTACCAATTGAAGAAACAGAGCCTGAGCATACTATCTATCTCTGGAAAGTGAACAAAAGTTTACTTTCTGCCACATTGTAAACTTCATCCACTTTGAAGCTTTAGTGCTGGCTGTGAGCTGTAGGCAGGAGAGGTTTCCCCACCAAAAGGCCAGGTGCGTGTGTTTACCCTTGCAAGGTAAGAACCAGAAATCAACAGAGTGGGATGAGCTTTCACTGATCGTTCACCAGCTGTTCCCAATGTTTCACCATACCAGATTTACATACACCTGAGAAGAACGGCTGCAATCCCAGAATCCTTTGGATCTACCAGGCCATCACAGTTTCAATAGTCAGGAAGTGAATGACTGTCTAGCTGACATCTGTTACATCTCTGCATGAGGGAAGGTAGGAGTCCAGGGCTGCACCTATGAATGTAGTCCTTCTTGAGGTTATCAAAGGGGAGTTCACTGAGAACCCAACATTTAAAAGGATCCAGAGGGGCTCCTGCTTCGTCCTTGATGTTACCTGAATGAGACAATCAACAGACCTGCTGCTGCAAAATGTCACCACTGATCCTGGATATGGCTTTGAAACCGAATGGTAGTGTCCTGTACAGGTAGTGCTTTTTCAAGGGGAAAATGTGCAAGTCTGCACACTCTTAATTGCCAGAATAACCACTTAAGCCACAATACAAAAAAATCTAGAAAAAAGAATTGGCACACCTCTATACTTGGAATCAAGTCAAACTCTGCTGCATATATAAATATATGTCACTGGAACATAAAGACATTTTTTCAGACTTTTGGCACATGGCCACGCTTTCTGAAATACAATTGTTAGCTTACAATAAAATTCCTCATACCTTAATTTGTGAGAAGGGTCTGTCATAACTCCCAACATAAAGAAATCCAACACTCTGGGTTAGCAGTCTAAAAGCAAAATACAAAATCATGTTAGACATTAGACAGTAACTCTTGTAGCGAGGATAGTTCATGCAGTAATGACTTTCACAGTGAAATGCGATCTTATTGTTATTACAGCAAATCCCAAAGCGAGAAAAAAAACGTTGATAAGATCCCAAATATGCCACTGCCAAACAATAAGGAACTCCATCAGGCACATTAATATATACAATGAGATAAGTGGATGGTTGGTTCTCGGCTCCAGAAACGCTAGGGGTCTGCCAGGGCTTTAACGTTCTAAGGTCTGCCAAGATTCAATGAAGCCAGGGAAGCCCACCCCACAGCTCCTCGCTCCCTTATCTTTGAGCACCCTTTGTAAATGAACTACAAATTAACATGGCCAATTTAAATGAGATTTAATTTGCAATGATTGCCATGAGCTGGGTAGGTTAGAAGTCGCACAAAGGAGTTTGGACCCTGCATTTTCAGCACTTATGTTCACTCATGATCTCAGGTTCTACCACAACGGTAAGACCGAGGGAACCTCAGTCTTACCTATGGCCTTACCTTGCAGGAGGAGAGCCAACTAACCAAAAAATGAAATGAACAGGCTGTAATGCAGCTAGTACTCCACAATTTTAATCACAGTACTATTGGTAGTCCAAGTTCTACATGCACAAAAATGAAAGCCACCAAAGTCTAGATGCGTAATGAGCCAAAACTATCTGAATCATTGTGTGACTCGACACTACTTGCACTGAAATAATGTTAGGTCAAACACAGTTACAAACATATCAAATGAAGATTACCTACACATGTCTGCTTGAGGGGGTCACTTAAGGCACAACACTGACCAGCTTTGAAAAACGACTTGAAAATTCACTGGAGCGAGCTATGCTTTCTTCTTTTGCAGAGGATTGCTCACGTTAGTCCAATACTTTGATGATTACTGATCAGATGAGAATAAAATTTGAATATGGCCATAATGAGGGTTAATGATTTATTTTCAGAAAATTACTCAGCGAAGCAAGTTTAAGGCTTGTTTGGTATTTATTTATAAAGTTTTATATAGCGCGAACATGACCCACGAGGGTATCAGAGCGCTTTACAATATAACATAATTGAACATTAGATGGTTGAAGTGGTGAACATACATTCGGTGCTCGCCATAATACAAAGGAGGTAGGTAATAGTAAATAGATAGCTTAGGTGACTAGTAGTCAACAAAGAATGATCCACGAGGGAATCGGAGCAATTCACGTTACACAGTTTTTCAGCTTTAGGAGGTTGAGGTAGTAAAGGTACAATTGGTATTTGCAATTCAACACAAAAAAGTAGATAATAATATATATGGATAGCATAGGTGCCTAGTAATCGGTGGTGAGTGATCCATGAGAGAATCGGAGCGCATCACATTACACAGATTCAACCTTAGCAGGATGAGGAAGTGTACATACATTTGGTATTCGCAGTTCAATACAAAAGAGGTAGACGGTAATAAATGGATAGCATGGTCACTAGAAGTCAGCATAAGGTATGATGCCTTAGGATGTGAATTTGTTCATTAGGAGCATTCTCACTTCTTTTTGAAGGAGGTAAAGGAAGAGATTCCACGTACAGCTGGAGGTAGGGAGTTCCAAATCTTCGGTGCGATCCCTGAGAAAGCTCTGCGCCCGGTACTCGTTTTATGGAAGGACTGTGGTTTCAGTAGTAGTGAGCTCGCACTTCGCAATTGTCTGCATCCTCCCGATCGTTCTAGCTTTAGTGCTAAGTAACTGGGGGTATTGCTGTGCAGAGCTTTATGGGTCATGCAAGCGATCTTTAGGTGTATTCTTGCCTCGTAGGGCAGCCAGTTCAGAGCTTTCAAGGTAGGGGAAATGTGGCTATTTCTTTTAGATCCTGAGACCAGTCTGGCCGCAGCGTTAAGAGATGCCCTCAGCGGTGCCAGCTTGCATCTGGGGAGACCGCAAAGAGTGGTACTTCCATAGTCCAGTTTTGGTAACACTAGGGCTTGTACCGCCATTTTTAGGTTGGTCTGTGGGAGGAAGGGTTTAAGTTTCCTTAGTAAACTCAACTGGTGATTGGCTCCCATGGTGGCTTTGGATATTTGCGCCTGCATGTTCAGGTGTTTGTCTATGGTGACTCCCAGGGATTTTGCGGAGTCAATGATGAGGGGGGCACAGTCAAAGGAAGTTAGCTGATTCAACCATACGTCTATCTTGGGTGTGTGATTGGGTGGGGAGATGAGGAGGAATTCCGTTTTTTGGGTGTTAAGCATGAGGTGGTTGTCAGTGAGCCAGCATTGAGTATTCTGCAGGATAGCGTTGAGGGAGATGAAGTCTTCTGGTGAGGAGATTTTCATATACAGTTGGGTGTCATCCGCATATAGGTGATAAAGAATGTTCGCAGAGTTCATTGCGTTTGCCAAGGGCTCCATGAGTAGATTAAAAATAATGGGTGAAAGTGCTGATCCCTGAGGAACCCCTATGGTGACCATGGATGGTTGAGAGAGTGAGTGTTTCGTCTTGATTCTTTGAGTTCTGTTGTTTAGGAAGGAGGTGAACCATTGTAACACAGGGCCAGTAAGACCAATCCTTCGTTCCAGTAGGGACAGTAGGTTGTCATGCTTAACTGTATCGAACGCGGAGGATAAGTCAAGTAGTATCAATAGGCATGATTCGTTCTGGTCCAGCATTTTTAGTATGTCATCCATTATGTGGGTGAGAGCAGATTCCGTGCTGTGACCTCGACGGAAGCCGGATTGGTGTTTGTCTAGGAGGTTGTATTTCTCGATGTGGTTGCAAAGTTGTATTTGTACACATTTTTCCAGCAATTTCGCTAAAGTGGGTATGTTGGATATCGGTCGGTAGTTGTTGAGATCAGAGGAGGGGAGTCGGGTTTCTTTAGTATAGGAGTGACCTGCCCTATTTTAAGACAGTCCGGTATGGAGCCTTGTCTCAGAGAGGCATTTATAATCTTTGACCATAGGGGTAGAATAGAGGTTTTTATCATTTTGAATAGAGACGGCGGTAGGGGGTCAGAGAAGTGATTGGAGGGATTAATCGCTAGCAGAGTGTTATAGATTTCTTGTTCAGGGATGGGCGAGAAGGTGTGCCAAGAGGCATTGTTCTTTGAGGTTTCCGTCGGAGTACTGAAATGGACCTTGATCTGAGAGTAAAACTTAGTATCATGATCAATCGGTTGTGGGAGGGCCTTCCTAGATTGGATGTCAAGTTCAATGGATTTTGTCTTTTCTAGGAAGAAATTGGCAAGCTCATCGCAATTTGGTGTATCCGAATCGTTAGGTTCCATAGGTTTAGGCGTGTTGCGCGTTTGTTGTTTGACGATTTCGAATAGTTTTTTGGGGCGGTTAATGGCTTGATTCAGCTGGGTTTTGAAAAAGTCTGCCTTGGTCTTTAGGATCTTCCTTTTGTATGAGTTCCTTAGCATTCTCAGGTGGTGTAGATGGTCGATGGAGGGTGCTGAATTCCAAAGTCGCTCCGCTGATCTTAGCTTGCGCCGATCAGAATTCAGGTTCTCATTGAACCATGGTTTGGAGATTTTGGAGGAAACGTTTTTTTCTTGGAGGGGCGCTGTGGAGTCAAGAATTTCGAGCATAGTGGAATTGTAAAATGCGGTGAGGTCTTGGACGTCCACCATGTCTGACGTGGGGATTAGGGCGGTATTGCAATGGTTTACCAGGGCGGTGGGGTTAATATTTTTTATATTCCTTTTCCATTGTTTTGTTTTTGTGGGTTGGCCTCTTTTTGTAGTTACTTCAATATTGATGGAGAAGAAAATGCTGTAATGGTCCGTCCAGTCACATGGAGTGATGGAATCTAGAGATATAATGTTCGATTTCGCTATGATGAGGTCTAATGTCTCACCCTTGTTGTGTGTTGGGCTGTCACAGAATTGGGACAGATCCTGATCAGACAGAAAGGATTTAAGGCAGCTTACACCATGATCGTTTGAGTTGTTCCAATGGAGATTGAAGTCTCCCAGGAAGATCTGTGGTACTTGTAAGTTGTCGTTGGATGTAATGATTTCCATTAACTCATCAATGAACGTCAGGTTGTCACCAGGGGGGTGGTAAATTAGGTGAAGTTTGCTGGCGATGCGCTTGTCATCAGCGATGTTGATACTGAGATATTCGCAGGAGGATAAAGCGATGGAATCTGCTTGCTTGACTGAGATTGTGCTTCGATAAATGCAGGCCAGCCCGCCGCCGAGTTTCAGGTTTCTGTCTAGGCGGATTAAGTCGTGACTGGGAGGTACCAAAAGGTCTAGGATGGGTGAGGAGGTACTATTGAGCCATGTTTCGGTAAGGACAATAATGTCTAGGTCATTCGCTAGGATGATGTCGTAAATGTCAGGAGCATGTTTGCTAGCGGATCTGCAATTAATGAGTGCACATTTCATCTTGCTAGTCGAGTGGGAGAGAGTTGACTGCACTAAGTTGATATTTGTGAGGTTTTCTCTATTAATGGATCTGTAATTGTGAGTGGGTTCTCTGAAGGGGTTGGTTTGTATGGATTGGATAATGTCACCACGGAAATTGCTGTTGTTAGTCAGGCTGGCATAGGACAGGAGGAGGTTCTCAATATCGTTGTTGGATAGTTCAGCCGTTGCCCTTCTCGGACGAGATACGTCGTTGGGGAGAGGGATCCTACTCTGCCTGGGGTCTTCCGCAAGTGAATTCTTAGTGATGTATCTTCTAGTTTGGTGACTGATAAGATTCACCATAGCATTGGTGGGTCTGTGTGAGATTAGGAGTTCTTTGGTGATTGTTGATAGGTTTTGTAATTCAACCTTGAGATGGGCTATGCCGACGGCTAACTCATTGAATCGTGCAATCCACTCAGCATTAGGATAGTTGGTAGAGTGTGTAGGTGTGTGTTCAATTAAGGGGGGAGATCCGCAGGAACTGTCTGGCTGCTTGAGCTCTATATCTGGTTGCATGGGGAAAGCCTTATTAGGGACCATTGGGGTTAGTTGATCATGGAGGTTTGTCTGAGTGGCCCGATCAGTGTGGGGGAAAGCCTTGAGATGGGACCGCAAGGTAGGGGTTGACGCCTGTGCTCTGGGGATGGTCGTTAAGTGGTGAGTTAGGGTGCTTGGAGTGTGTAACATGGGTGTGGGGATCCGATCGGATGTCGGGGTAGGCAGTGGGTCAAGGGGGGCTTTACATGCCAGCTCAGTTGTAGGTGTGGGGAGCGGGATGTCGTGGGTGGAGTTCGTGTTGGTGTATTCTCCCTTGGACAACACGGATATCATTGGTGTGTTTGCACTGAGGTTGCCGGTATCTAGGAGTATTCGTGTTCCGGGAGTTCCAGGTGTGGTTGAGACCGATGTGACAGGGGGGTATGGTTCATTGTGGGTGTGGTGAGATTTCGTTTCAGTTGAGATCGATATGTGGTATTGTAATGGAATTGGGGGGTCATCTGGATCGGAAAAAGTAGTGACGGGGGGTGTGATTTTCAAGTTGTTCACTGCTTTCTTGAGGGTAGTGAAGATCTTGTCTATGGCATCAAGATTGGTGTTCGAGGCTTGAATGAGGATGTTACCATTGTTGTATATGGAAATGGTAGCGTTCGCAGAGCATAGGTCCGAGGCGGTTACCGACAGTTTGAGGGCATGCGGGGTTTTTTTGGCATTTGAGATTCGGAGCATGGAGTAGAAGATATTTCTCCACTGGGCACGTTTCTTTGTGTGGAAGATGAGGTCATTCGACATTATGCCTTTGTTGACACAGAAGTATGGATCTAGAATAAGAGTCTCAGGGTGATGTTTCATTAACCTGGGCTTGAACTTCTTTGCTGCATTTTTGGAGAGGTTGGGAGGATAGATAATGGTGAAGGCATGGTGGCCTGCTGGTTCCAGGTTTTTATCCATTTCATTACACTCTCTATCCTACTTCCCTCCTATATTTCTTTACTTCTCAAGAGTTTCCTCTCTACTCCCTTCCATCACCTATTCGCAGGTGGCATTATAAACTTTCAGATATGTTTAGGGTTGTCCTACCCTGTTTCTATAGTATCACCTCTTGTCTGGAGGGGGCCTTGTTGAGGGTTGATGCCTTTCCGTGGTGGCCGCCACTTTTTAGGTTGATGTTGAGTCTTCGGTCGCTGCAGGAAGGGCCTCCCTATATCCCTAGAGGTGTATGATGGCCAGAAGACCGACCTATTTTTAATTTAATTCCTATGACAGGCGGTTGAGAAGGTTCCCTTTAGTTGGTGTCCACATGTGCGGTAGGGGAAGAGCAGCCTCTGATGGATTTAGGTGCTTCTATACGATAGTGTTGGACAGTCATTAGAGGAGATCCCAGTGTTCTAGTGTTACGGCAAGAGTTGGGCTTATCTGACCAAGAAGGCTGCCATGGATAAACTGACCTATGCAAGATGGCCGCCGAAGATTGAGGATAGACCATGCCTCTTTCTTTTTCAATAGCCATCAGTGTAAGGATCCCTGTGATGATACCGTCTCTCTTCTATTTTCATAGGTCGAAGTGGGGGAAGCGCAAAATGGGTCCCAGAAACTGGGGGAATCAAAATGGGTGCCAATCCAGAGAGGAGACTTTTGCGAGCAATTATGTGATTACCTCATACAGTAAAGGCCCTAAGTGCGAATCAGTACCGCCCAGCAGGTGTCACCAGGAGAGACAGGGCTCCCGGTTCAGAGTCTGTCAAATATAACGGACTGCAGCCTCCAAGCCCACCTCACACCTCCATTAAACTGATGCAGGGCGTAGAAACACGGGACCACATGAGGTTAATCTCAGCTTCCTCGTCCTGCCTCATTAGACCGCCGACATCGGAGTGTACCTCTCGATTTCAGCGAAGACAGTGGTTATTACGGTACATGGGAGCGGCGGCCATGTTGGGGTCAGGCACGTGGAATATATATATATATGGTACATAAAGAAGTCTAATTTGCACCTTCTGCTTTAAAGCATTAAATATGGACATCATTTGGACATCCCCCTCCAAGACTCCCTTCTCCAAATAGGAACCTCCCCCACCATTTCACCTTTACTGATTCAATTTCCACCGCTCAAATCCAATCAGCACCTGCAGAGGGAGCATGGGAATCTGGCATGAAGGTAGGACTGCGATGCACAAGGGCCGTGTGGATGGGCATGCATGACTCTACAGTCAGCTTTAACTTTTTAAGTCACGTTAACTCTTTTTATAACACATTCTCTGCTCAATCTTTGATTCACGCCCTCCAGAAGAAATGTAAAAGCCCACCTGTCCCGAACATACCTGTAATTAAAGTAGCGCTCATTGCCACCCTTCCCTACCAATTTTCTCAGTGAATCCGGAGCTACATATCACTTCTTCTAATGTATGATGCGAAATCTGTAATTCTGTATTCCACACTGTAAAGTTCCCTAACATTCCAATCAGTGAAGGATCGCTGTATAAAAAGTAACTCTCGTTTATAGTGGACCCCAGATGATTTCAAGTGCTTCACTGAAAACATGTGTGTTGGGCAATGTTTCCTCTAATTTATTTTCACTGCGTACAGCAAAGAAGGTTCTCTGTGCACTGAAGCCAAGGCTATGAGAACCGAAGACATGGGATCCATTGATATGAAAGCGAGCGCCATGGGCTGCACAGATTTGTTTCTTTCAGGGCGGGACTGGGAACCCCAATCAGCCTTGGCAAATTTGTCGAACCAGCCCACTGGGGTGATGGGGGCTTGGGGGGAGGTGAGAGGGCATTAGGGTCGTGATGCATTTGTTATTTGGTGCCGAAAAGGCAGCACCTCTGCAAAACCAGCCCCCAGTAACAAAACCAGCCCCCACCCTTCCAGCCTCTTGGGGAATTGCCAGATGCCCACTACGGCCAGTCCGGCCCTGGTTTCTTTGATTGATTCTAGGCTCAAACTATCTTTGGGCTCATGGCTTCATTGTAGCAGATTTACTAGTCACTCCCTTTTATTGCAGCAGCAGACATACTCACAATGATCACAAATTGGCATTAATCAGGACCTCAAAAAAGGTAGATTATAGATGTCAGTACGAGATAGATATTCTCAAGTTCTCTAGCCATATCATCTATTCTCTTCTCCAAATCTCACCTTCTTCTTTGCAGAGGTTCTTCTTCTCTGCTTCCAGCTCTCATGTTTGCCCTTTCCCTTCATGTTACAATCTTTTTTCTACCTTCTTCTGTAATGCCTTATTCCATTTCCAATTGCTTCGAGGTCCCAGTTTGTTTTTGCATATTCAACCATTCATCAGTTTTCCTTTATTTATCCACTGTTACCCTGTACCTCTTCAAAATCTCCACTTGTCTTCAATTCTATCTCTTGCACCATTATTTCTCCCTTCCAACTTGCATTATCTTTTTACATCAACACCTTTCTACCTTCTCTGCCCACCTTCATCCACCTCTCTTCACTCTCATTCCTTCCCATTTACAGTTCTCGCCTTATCCACTACTAAATCTCATCCATCCACAGCTATTACCCATCCCTTCTGTCTGCTGCATCTGCTTAACAGATTTCCCACTATCTGCACCTTTTGTTTTGGTTCTCCTTCCTTGATACACTCGTCTTTTCTCTTCGCCTTACACATAATCCACCATCCTGCTCGTATCAGTCTTACACACCGCACCCTCCACTCCTGTCTGCTATGCTTTCCACCCACTTTATACCTTGCAAGCCTTTTCTCTCTTCCTCCCTGTTATCTTCTTTAATCTCTACACTCTTTCCATTCCCTTTAAACATCTTACCCTATCCTGCTCCTCCCAAACTGTATCTCTTTGTTCTATTAGCAACCTGGCCCCTATTTCAGTTCAATCAACAGCACACCTTCCTTTCTCTCTCATGCTCATAAGTAGATAGCAAGATGGCACAGATGCCAGAAGCTGCAATTCTACCCCTCGAAAACTGTCTCGATCAGTAGTTTAAGTGGGATGAAAAAGGTGAGGTGTCTGCAATGGGGACATAGCCTTGAATCCTTTATAAGAGGCATTGCCAATGTAGCTAAGACCAAATACAAGTCGACTGTATTCTATGCTTAACAAACTCTTAAAAGGCATTCTATACAAAGAAAAGACATAACAATTTTACAAGACTCTTATCTTTGACCTTAGGCAATAATAAGTGAGCAAAGGTATTTTTCAGGGGACACTAAACAACAACCCTCCAAAGGAGGGAGAATTACCTACCACCTGCCTTCACTGAGAATGATTAAAAGAACAACAAGGGAACCCTACTCACTGGGAGCCTGGGTGAATAAATTGGAAGAGTAACAGTGGCTCCTGTGAACTAGTAAAAATAGTAATAATAAAGATGCACACAATGGCAATGTACAGAGTCACGTTGATGTCAGAGAGAGAAGCTAACCACAGACACAGAAGTGTAGGTGTATAACTGCTTTTATAAATTTTTGGTATGTAAAATACAAAGTATATAAACTAAAAATACAAAAATGTTTATGTTAGGAAAACAATAGTTTACCAGGTAGTGAATGCGTGTCCCAGTGAAAAAAACATAATAAACCTAGACAGATAGTGACGTAATGCGTGACTTATGTACAAGGTTTTAAAACATTTGTAGTTTTTACAATATAAACAACACTAAATACAATCATCAATGTTGGATCAAGGTTCGCCCTGTTTAACAGTCGACGGCGTTTCGACCCTGTTTTGAATTGTAGGGTCTCTTCAGGACCTGGAAATGTGGGACACCTGAAGGGCGGTAGATCCTGCCTAACGTGAAGAACAGTGCCACCATGTGATAGGGGAGAAGGGGAGAGAAGGAAAAGGCTACTCACAGGGAACCCGTTCGGGTGCCCATGTGAGGAAGGAGTGTGGTAGACAAGACCTGAACTCAAGACCGGGAATTCCTCAGCAATACTGCAGGCCCTCTTTTTAATCTTTAGTTTTTGGCAATCTTAATTGTTGCAAGAAATCCGATATATGATTTTCCCTGGGCCTGCTGGAGTGAAGGAGCGTGGGTCTCCTTTGGTACAATGACCAAAGGAGACGCACGCTCCTTCACTTTTCCTTCTCTCCCCCTTCTCCCCTATCACATGGTGGCACTGTTCTTCACGTTAGGCAGGATCTACCACCCTTCAGGTGTCCCACATTTCCAGGTCCTGAAGAGACCCTACAATTCAAAACAGGGTCGAAACGCCGTCGACTGTTAAACAGGGCGAACCTTGATCCAACATTGATCATTGTATTTAGTGTTGTTTATATTGTAAAAACTACAAATGGTCGCCCTATTGTTTTAAAACCTTGTACATAAGTCACGCATTACGTCACTATCTGTCTAGGTTTATTATGTTTTTTCACTGGGACACGCATTCACTACCTGGTAAACTATTGTTTTCCTAACAAACATTTTTGTATTTTTAGTTTATATACTTTGTATTTTACATACCAAAAATTTATAAAAGCAGTTATACACCTACACTTCTGTGTCTGTGGTTAGCTTCTCTCTCTGACTTCACTGAGAATGGGCGCAGAACACACACGTCCCTAAATAGATTCAGAAAATGAATTTCCAGGAAAAGGATAGAGATTGCCACCATCCCATGTAGTGTTTGTAAAAAAAATATTTATTGTATTATTTTTAATTATATTCTCGAAAATATTCTTTTAGTATAACTTACACACAATATATTTTACACATCTACATTATTGTTTTTGTAACAACGATAGCAATTAATGCAAAAATGATACCCTCCCAAACAAAAAGTTTATCATAAATCCTTAAAAAGACATCAACAACCAAGACAAAAACAGTGTCACAATCCAGCACTATATCACTCATGCTTCAGTCATCCACATTCAGCCAGCATACTTCAAAATACAAAAATATTAAAAATCATGGAAAACGACAGGAACACCCACAAGAGTCGCAAATGGAGACCCTGAGTAAATATATTCAGACATCAACTTTTCCATACTAATAGAAAAACTGATGTTTTAAGCTGGCATGAAAACATTACATTGAATCCGTATTATAGTATTTAAATAAGTTTTCTCAGTATACAAAAATACTTTCTCTTTTAGTTATATAAACAGAGATATATTTTCCTTCTTTTTTGGATTTTTCCTACATGCCAAACATATCCCAATATATTTTTTTAAATCAGGTACAACACTTGGTAGTTCCTGTCTCAAGGAGTGCCGACGCGTGTTTCGGTGCAGGCTTCGGTGCAGCCAGGACCTTCTGCAGGGCACAGGAATTTAGATGATATCAAGGTAACCACAATGAGAGTAGAGTGTAGAACTGGTGTTCCAACTCACAAGTAGATAACTAGGGGGCACATGCATCAAGTCTGCATTTTGCGATTCCAAAATAGCGAATTTTACCGATTTGCTATTTGGGAATCACAAAATGCTATACATGTAGGAATCGCTAAGAAATTAGCGATTCCTACACATTCCTTATTTGCGACTCGCAAATTGCGAATCGCAAATAAGGAATGGCTTCCCATTCATTCCTATGGGCCTGAAGGCCCATAGGAATCACTGGGAATTGCATGCGCAATTTGCGAGTACCAGATAGGTACTCGCAAATTGCGCATGCAATTTCAAGGGTGCCAAAAGGACACCCTGATGCACTCCTGAAAGTGCAATTAAAAAACATGTTGCACACACGCATGTTTGTGTGCAACATAGAACTTTGAAAAATGCACTTTTGTGCATTTTTCAAAGTTTTCATAAATTACCATCAACTTTAAGTTGATGGTAATTTGTGTTTCCTAAAATTCGAAATTGCTATTTTGTTGTTGTTGTTGCATTGCATTTAGGGAATCGCAATTTGCGATTCCCTAAATGCAATTGCAATTTAAGTCATCTCAAATTTTGCGATTACTTAAATAGCGATTTTTGCATTTGGGATGATGCATCCCAAATGCAAAAATTGCGGTCGCAAAGGGGCAGATTCTGCGAATCTGCCCCTTTGCGACTGCAAAAAACAATGATGCATGTGCCCCCAAGCTCTTAGTACTAATTCAAAAAAGTCCAGCAGACAGACTTTCCAGGTTCCGGAAGAAATAGGAGATATCAACATATCCTTCGTTTGCTAATTTGAAATCCTCAGAAAGTGATGATAGGAGATGCAAGGGGGATGTCCGGCCTGAACCGTTTCAAAGAAGGGCAACTAAGCTGAGGCGGTGTCCATCTGCAAGTGCGAAACTCAAAACGCCGAGGAGAACTCTGCTCGAAGACGAGAACCCTGTTCGCGGGCCACCACGGCGCCCGACACAAACGGCCGAGAGATGAAGCCAAAAGTCTGCCCCGCAAACAATCAAGAGGAGGAAACCATCTTCAGTGGAGGAACACACGTGGAGGTGAAAATCCTTCGAGTCTCAATGCATGTACCTGATTAAAAAAAATATTGGGATATGTTTGGCTTGTAGGAAAAATCCAAAGAAGAAGGAAAATATATCTCAGTATAAATAAAAGAGAAAGTATTTTTGTATACTGAGAAAACGTATTTAAATACTATAATACGGATGCAATGTAATGTATTCATCCCAACTTAAAACATCTGTTTTTTATTCGTATGGAAAAGTTGATGTCTGAATATATTTACTCAGCCACGAAAGGGGCGAAAAGCAGACTGCGCAGGGCGGGTGGGGGAGAGGCCCAAGGACCTGGCCATAGCCCGAGGTCCTTAAAGCGCTCTAGCGTGTTGTCCGCTTTGTCACCGAATAAGCGACGGCCATCAAAGGGCATGTCCATAAGGGTGGATTGGACATCCCCTGAAAAACCAGTCGACCTCAACCAGGCGTAGCGTCGTAGGGATACCGACGTGGAAATCGTCCTGCCTAGTGAGTCGGCGGTATCCAGCCCAGAGCGGATGGTAAACTTCGCTGCGTCTCTCCCTTCGGCAACTGCCCGAGAGAGTACGGCCCGGGCCTCCTGCGGGCACTGAGGCAGCACTTGCGCAACCGTATCCCACATGGAGTGGGTGTAACGGCCCAACAGACATGCAGTGTTTACCACCCGCAGTCCCAAGCTGGAGGAAGAAAACATCTTCTTCCCAAGATGGTCCAGCTTTTTGGATTCCCTATCAGGTAGAGCGGTAGGGAATGCGCCCTTGGAGGTGGAGGCTTGGACCACCAAGCTCTCAGGGGTGGGGTATTAAGAGAGGAAAGTGGGGTCGCCCGGGGCCGGGCGGTGGCATTGGGCAATCATCCTATCCACAGGAGCCCCTGTGTTGGGCCGCGACCAGGTGCCCAAAAGGATCTCTGTTAGGCCTTCATTAAACGGCAGCAGGGGCTCTGAAGAGCTCGCTGCCGGTTGAAGCACCTCTGTCAGGAGGTTAGTCCTGACTGCCACCGTAGGTAGCTCAAGGCCGAGAGCCTCTGCCGCCCTACGCAACACCACTGCGTAAGACGCTCTCTCCTCCGTAGCCACGGTAGGAGGAGACAACATGCCATGGTCTGGTGAGGTATCCAGACCACTGGCTTCCCCCAGTTCCTCTCTCCAGTCCGGTTCATAACCTAACTGGTCAGTTAAAGGGTCTCCAGACCCCTCCCAGTCCTCCTCGCCCTCCTCTGGCTGCCAATCTGGTCTCAAAGAGCCAGGGTAGAACAGGGGCACAAAAGTACCTGTCGGTGCTGGATCCGGCGTCAGTCGACACCGGTCTGGCTCCGTGTCTACCTCGAGGTGGAGGCTGGGGTCGACGTTGGCTGGGGACACAGCTGACGCCGGCTGCGGAATTGGTGCCAGTGGAAGGTGCACCGGGGGAGGTGTAACAAGGTCGACTGGCGCCGATCCGGATCCAGGCCTGGATCCAAGGGGACCCTGCGGTGCCGGAGCCGCCGGCGTCGAAGGCCCAGCCGAGTCCGCGGGCCCGGAAGGCGCGCCAGCAGAATCGGGCTGCCCAAAGATGGCGTGCATCGCTTTGTAAAATTGACGAAGCTGGGCAGGGGTGCTCCAGGTCCCGGAAAGGGGGGGAAACCCAGAGTCGAACCTTCGGGCTCCGCACGCGGAGCTGCAGGAGGGGCACCACCCGCATCCCTGGACGCGTCAGCCGACGGACGGGGAGAAGTCGAAGAGCGACTATGCTCCTTCGACTTCTTCTTGTGCTTCGACTTACCTGACCCAGAGTGCGAAGACTTAGAAGAATAATAATGATGGCTCCACGACCGGTCCCTCAACCGCCTACGCGACAGGGACCTTGAGTGGAGCGGAGCCAACTGCCGGACCTCGAGAAGCTTTCGGGACCGCTCCCGCAAAGCAGTCGCAGCACGACTTGGGGTCGTGGTCGCGCTCCAGGCAGAAGAGGCACACGCAGTGCGGATCCGTCACCGACATCAGTCGGCTACAGGAACCGCAAGCCTTGAAGCCGGGCATCCCTCGTGCACCAGGAGTCGATGGACTCAAAAACGATGACGACAAAAGTCGAGAAAAAGTCCGTCAGAAAGTGACTGGAGGTACTGCTCTCTCTGGATCTGCGTTTGCTGGCGCGGAAAAAGAAAGAACTGACGTCAGCGCGCGAGGGTGGCATCTATGTAGCTACCGCGAAGTCATCCCGGCGACCACGATGCCAACAACAAACGTGGAGTGGAACGACGCCACCTTCCGACGCGCAGGGGTACTTTCCGGATCCAGTCTGACGCCTGGTGGTAATTCTAAGGTAAGGAATCTATAACTAACTGTTTCTTTCAGATAACTTTGGCATCGTTTGACGAATCTCCACAAAACTTTCCGAAATAGTTCTACTTTTTAAAAAGTTTGTGCTTGGAAAGTTTAGGGGTGATCCATCAAGCAGGGCCCGACAAAAAGGGGGGTACCAAAATGCGTTTTTCCCATTCATTTTTCTATCAGAACTTTAGACACAGCTTCAGCCAAAATCGCTGAACGGATTTACACCAAATTTGGCAGAAACCTAGATCTTGGTCCAGATATCCGTTCAGTAGTTTTTGAGCAATTAATGCTCCAAAACTTTGAATATCTAGAGACACAGAGCCTCCGTGGATCCGACAGTTCTCCTGCTGAGATCTGACTGTCTGCCATTACATCAACCAGGAAGTGGTAACATACATCTTAGGACTTTAAACTTAGTCAGAATCATAAAAAAATGCAAAAAAAGACATGTAGGGTAGGGATATCCTGACCCCCCTAGGCCTGGTGGTGGGATCCCAGAGCCCACGACTGGGGGCAAAAACCTTTTTCTTTTTTGTTTAATTGTGCCACACATTTGTACGAATCTGTGGCAAAATTGACGAAAAAAAGCGTCAGCTCCCTCGCCTTTCCACAAAATGCCACTTAAGGTGGGCCAGGACCCAGAGGGGCAGTTTAGATAGCAGTTAACCGGAGGGGGTCATGCAGCCGCCCCTCCCGAGCTTAAAAAGGCCCCTTCCATGGGGCCAAGAAATTAATGAAGGAAGGGCGCATGCGACTCTCTCCATAAGCCTATAAAAGTCCTGGAGACCCCATCCCCCTGGGCAGCTCAGTGACTGTGGCCTGGGGAGCCCACCCCTGGGACACAGTAGTATCCCTGCCCACACTAGTGCGGGTAGGGAAACATATGTTTGCTCCCATTTGGAGGGGGCATTTTTAAATCTCCTGCCAAACGGGAGCAACTATGTAAGTCTGCTCCCAGCCGGCGGAAGATTTAAAAATGCTCCTGCCAGCTGGGAGCAGATTCAAAAATGCTCCTGCCAGCTGGGAGCAGACTTCTGTTCTGTTTCCCTGCCCACAGAAACAGAAAACAAATTGATCCCGCCTGGAACGAGCATGCAAAAAAAACAGCTGCTCCCTCCGGGTGGGAGCAGTGCTGGCTCCCTGTGTGGTACTTGGTGGGTGCCCTAGAGGGGACCAAAGTACCCACCTATATTTAAGGCAGGCCCTGGAGGATGGGGTCCCCGTTCCATTATAGGCTCAGGAGAGGAGCTATGTCCATAGGGCGTAATAAGGCTCAGGAAGGGGGGGGGGCATGCGGCCCCCTCCACTGTCTAATGTCATGTGGCTCCAGGGGATGGGGTCCCTGGGACCTGATAAGGCTCGAGGAGGACGGCTGCATGCCCCACTTAATATATATGTTTTGGCCCCGGGGATGGGGTCCTGGGGCCCGAAGGCCAACTCTTCGCCACGCCGGCAAAGTCTGTTCGTGGCATGGGGATGGCAGCCTGCGGGGGGTTGGCCATGCACCGCTAATTACCCCACATATTACATCACTCATGACATCTTCTGTGACATTATTGATAATATCACTGCAACATTTTCAATGAAATTATTGATAAGAAAACTGTGCATGGTGGGAGCATGAGTTATAGTTACCTTGGGTCACAACTTATAGTTAATTGAGATAGCCATAACTGGTGAATTTCTGTGGTTCTTAGAGTTTAAAACGTTACGTTGTTACTGAACATTTCACCTAACTATAACGTTACTTAGAACCACTTACAAGATCTTGATTTCAAGTGATCACACTTAACAGACGTACAAGATGTGACTAATTAGGAAAATGTGTTCTCGGACAAATTGCAATCCGAAACATCATGAAAACTGACATTTCTTAAAGAAGGGTGACACACAATGATGCTCCCTAAACCCCACTTTCTTTTTTGAAATATGTTTTTATTGTTTTCACTTATACACAACAAGAAGCCAGCATCAAAGTCAACAGCTTTACAAGATTAACCCCTTAGCTGCTAGGCCCTTCCCCCCCCCCCTGTGCTAAGCCTTTTTTGGCTATTTGGGGTAGTTCGCGCTTAGGCCCCTGTAGCACAAGTTACTAACTTGTGTAACGATATATCTGTAAGAGACAGTAGTTAGTGACAGATTCCTTACCTTAGAATATCCCCAGGCGTCAGGCTGGATCCGGAAAGTTTTTTGCGTAGCAGTACCCTTGCGCGTCGGTAGGCGGCGTCGTGCGGCTCCGCGTCCGTCGTCGTGATCGCCGGGATGACGTCGCGGGCAGTACTTAGGCGCCGCCCCTGCGCGCTGACGTCAGTTCTGTACACGACTTTCCGCGCCAGGAACGCAGAGCCATGCAAGAAGCTGACACAGGTGTCTGAAAAATACTAGGGCCCTGAAAGGGATGTCCTTAACCCTAGAAATCAGTTCGCAGAACGGGGAGGATGGGTGGGGCGGTAAGGAATCTGTCACTAACTACTGTCTCTTACAGATATATCGTTACACAAGTTAGTAACTTGTGCATCTGAAAGAGACGTTAGTGACAGATTCCTTACCTTAGAATAGATACCCAGCAATACCAACCCCGGTGGGGGGTCTGCGAACAAAGATCAGACAAGGAAGTCATGGAGGACAGAACGGCCAAAGAAGCCGTCCCTCCGGACCTGACTGTCAAGGCAGTAATGCTTTGTAAACGTGTGCAGCGAGGCCCACGTAGCTGCCTGACAGATAACCGGCAGCGGAACACCGCGGCCTAAGGCCGTGGTAGCAGCCGTTGCCCTGGTGGAATGGGCACGCAGCCCAACAGGAGGCTCCTTCTTAGCCAAAGAATAGCAGGTCTTGATGCACAAGGTAACCCAGCGGGAGATGGTCCTCTTGTGCACCGCCCGACCTTTTTGGCGCCCACGTAGCCAACAAAGAGCTGGTCATCCACCCGGAAGTGTTTTGTGCGGTCAATATAGAAGGAGAGCGCACGTTTTGGGTCTAGACGGTGGAGCCTCTCTTCCTCTCTGGAAGGATGCGGAGGCGGAAACAAGGTGGGCAAAGTGATGGTCTGCCCAATGTGGAAAGCAGTAACCACCTTTGGCAAGAAGGACGGACGCGTCCGAAGAACAACCTTGTCTGGATGAACAGACAGAAAGGGAGGTTTGCAAGATAGAGCCTGGAGCTCACTCACCCGCCGAGCGGAGGTGATGGCCACCAGAAAGGCTGTCTTTAGAGTCAGAAGACGAAGAGGACAGTTATGTAGAGGCTCAAAGGGAGCGCACATTAAAAAGGTAAGAACCAAGTTCAAGTCCCACTGAGGCATCACAAACGGAACAGGAGGGAAGAGGTGTGTAATGCCTTTTAAGAACCTGTTAACAACAGGGGACTTGAAAAGGGAGGGCTGATCAGGGAGCCTGAGGAAGGCCGAGATAGCACAAAGATAACCCTTGATGGTACCCAGGGCAGAACCCTGTTGGGCCAGAGAGAGAAGGAACAGAAGGACCTCAGAAAGAGGGGCAGAAAGGGGATTCACAGCCTTTGCTGTGCACCATGCCACAAATTTGTTCCACCTGCAGGCGTATAACACCTTAGTGGAGGGACGCCTGGCTGCCAGAATCACATCACAAACTTCGGGAGGCAAGTCGAAAGGAATCAACTGCCGCCGCTCAATCTCCACGCAAGCAGGTGTAGACTGGACAGGTTCGGGTGGAGGACCGTCCCCTGCTGCTGCGACAGAAGAGCCTCCCGAAGAGGCAGACGGATCGGGGGATCTACGCTCATATTGAGTAGCTCGGGATACCAAACTCTTCGAGCCCAGTCCGGAGCCACAAGAATGACTTGGGCCCGGTCGTGCCGAATCTTCTTCAACACTTTGGGTAGAAGTGGTATAGGCGGAAAGGCGTACAACAGACCGCAACTCCACTCGTGACGAAAAGCGTCGCCGAGCGAGTGCCGCCTTGGAAATTCCAACGCGCAGAACTGATGACATTGCGCGTTCTCTTCGGTGGCGAATAGATCTAACCAAGGCTCTCCCCACTGTAGAAAGAGTCCTTGCGCCACTTCCGAGTGAAGACGCCATTCGTGATCCATCATGCACCTGCGGCTGAGTTCATCCGCCCTGGCGTTCAGCGAACCTGCCAGGTGTTGAACCATCAGGAACATGCCCTGATGTTCCAGCCATGTCCAGAGGCGCAGAGCCTCCTGACAAAGGGTCCACGACCCCACCCCGCCTTGTTTGTTGCAGTACCACATGGCGGTGGTGTTGTCTGTGAACACCTGCACTACCTTCCCTTTGACAGAGGGAAGGAATGCCTTGAGTGCAAGTAGGATCGCCCGGAGCTCCAGAATGTTGATATGGAGCCGGGACTCCGCCGGAGACCAGAGGCCTCTGATCTCCGCCTCTCCCATGTGACCGCCCCATCCCAGAAGGGACGCGTCCGTCACAACTGTGTGCTCTGGCTGGGGAAGGGAGAGGGATCTGCCCATGACCCATTGCCGGTTCGAGAGCCACCACTGCAACTGTTTTGCAGTCCCCTCCGAGATCTGGACGTGATCGGACAGGTTGCCCTGGTGCTGCGCCCACTGGAACTTCAGGTCCCACTGCAGAGCCCGCATATGCCATCTGGCATGATTGACCAGCAGGATGCAGGAGGCCATGAGGCCCAGCAGCCTCAGGGTCATCCGTACCGAAACCCAGGATAAAGGCTGAAAGATCGGAATCATAGCCTGAATATCCCGGACTCGCCGTTCGGGAGGATAGGCCCGAAACTGCGTCGTGTCCAGAACTGCTCCGATGAAAAGGAGCTGTGGAGAAGGAATCAGATGCGACTTCGGCACATTGATGGTGAACCCCAGCGAGTGCAGGAGTTCGGCCGTAGTCTGGAGGTGGGAGACGACTGCCTGGGACGAGCCCGCCTTCAGCAGCCAGTCGTCGAGGTAGGGGAAGACTGAAACCCCTGCCTGGCGCAGATGAGCTGCGACCACCGCCAACACTTTCGTGAACACCCGAGGGGCACTGGTAAGGCCAAAGGGGAGCACGGTGAACTGAAAATGCTCGGGCCTACCGTGAACCGAAGGTAACGCCGGTGGGCCGGCAGGACGGGGATGTGGAAATATGCGTCCTGCAAGTCCAACGCTACCAACCAGTCTCCAGGGTCGAGGGCAGTCAAGACCTGAGCTAGGGTGAGCATCTTGAACTTCTCCTTCCGGAGGAAGCGATTGACGTTCCGGAGGTCCAAGATAGGACGCATGTCCTCCTTGTCCTTTTGGGCACCAGGAAGTAGTGGGAGTAGCAACCACGCCCTACTTCTGGGGTCGGAACATGCTCGATGGCCCTCTTGGCCAAGAGGGCCGTGACTTCCTTCTGCAGAAGCACCAAGTGATCCCCTGACATGCGGTGGAATTGAGGTGGCATGGCTGGGGGGGTGGACTCGAAGGGGAGGGAGTAGCCACTTCGGACAATGTCCAAGACCCACCTGTCCGAGGTGATGGTACGCCAGTGGGGAAGGTGATGGCGGACCCTGCCCCCTACTGGCGTGCTGTGCACCTGAAAGGAGGGACTAGGAGGGTTTGGAGGCCGCGGACGGGTTGGAGGTGGTGGCCTGACCCGCACGCTGGTTGCCCGATCCGCCACGGCGGAATCCACGTCCTCGGCCACGCGAAGACGCCTGCTGCGCGGGCCGGTGGCTGGGCTGCTGACGTGAAGGGGCGCCCCTACCGTGGCCACGATAGGGGCGAAAAGCAGAAGTCAGCGGAGGGCGTGTAGCAGAAAGGCCCAGGGACTTTGCAGTAGCCCGTGAGTCCTTAAAGCGCTCCAACGCATGGTCTGCTTTGGACCCAAAAGACCGACTCCATCAAAGGGCATGTCCATGAGAGTATTCTGGACATCCCCTGAAAAACCAGTGGTTCTCAGCCAGGCGTGGCGTCGTAGCGCCACCGTCGTTGCAATAGACCTGCCCAGCGAGTAGGCGGTATCAAGGCCACATCGAATTGTATATTTGGCCGCATCCCTTCCTTCCGCAATGGCGCGGGAAAGCAGTGTCTGGACCTCCTCAGAACACTGGGGCAAAACATCCGCCACCGAATCCCACAAGGAGTGGGTATATCGGCCCAAAAGGCAAGCGGTGTTGACGGACCGCAAGCCAGCACTGGAGGAAGAAAAACCCTTCTTCCCAAATTGATCCAGGCGTTTGGATTCCCTATCCGGAGGGGCGGTAGGGAAGGCGGTTTGGGAAGCGGAGGCTTGGACAACCAAGCTCTCAGGGGTGGGGTGGACAGAGAGAAACAGGGGGTCGCCCGGAGCTGGGCGATGGCGTCGGGACACGTTCCTATCCACAGGAGCCCCTGTGTTGGGCTTGGACCAGGCGCCCAAAAGAACGTCAGTGAGGGCGTCGTTAAACGGCAGCACAGTCTCCGAAGAGGAGGCTGCCGGCTGAAGCACCTCTGTCAAGATATTAGTCTCGACCGCCACAGTAGGGAGTTGGAGACGTAAGGCCCCAGCCGCCCTACGCAACACCGTTGCAAAATTGGCTCCCTCCTCCGTAGCCACGGGAGGAGACAGCATGCCAGTGTCAGGGGAAGTATCTAGACCACTAGCATCCCCTAGACCCTCTGTCCAGTCCTCATCGTACTGACACTGTTGTGTCAGAGGGTCATCAGACCCCTCCCAGTCCTCCTGGTCCTCCTCAGGTTCAAAATAAGGGGAGGAGGGACATTTGGGACCCAAGGTCCCATCGGCGCCGGAACCGGCGTCGAGCGACGTCGGTCCGGGTCCATGTCCGGAGCCGGAAGGAACTGGGGAACGACGCCGCTCGGAGCCCCAGGCGGCGTCGAGAACGGCACCGGAGACATCGGCGCCGGCGGAAGTGTCGTTAGGTCGACCGGCGTCGATGGGGGTTGTGGAGCCGGGATCGAGGCCGGGGCCGAAGCCGGAGCCGAGATCGAGGCTGGAGGCACGGGCGACGCCGGGGCCGGAGCCGTCGGCGACGCCGGAGCAACCCCATCAGGGCCCGCCGGGGCCCGAAGGCGCACCGGAGGGGCCTGAAGGCCCGAAGAGGCGGGCCATGGCCGACAGGAATTCCTGCACTTTGGCCGGATCCGCCCCCGAACCCGGGAAGGGCGGGTATGGCGGGGGCGACTCCACAGGCATGTCCGGGGCCGCGGGGACGGTGCCGGGAGGGGCCTCAGCCGAGTCGCGAGACCGGCGAGGCGAAGTCCTAGAGCGATGATGCTTTTGGACTTCTTGTGTTTTGACTTACCGGACGAAGAAGACTTCGATGCCGACGATCGGTGTGGACTCCGCGATCGACCCCTGGACCTCTCACGCGACCGGGGCTTCCGCGGAGCCGAATGCCGGGCCTCGAGGAGCTTTCGAGACCGCTCTCGCAAAGCTTTCGGGTTGAGGGCCTGGCAGTCGGAACAAGACTCCGTGTCGTGGCCTCGGCTGAGGCAGAAGAGACACTCCCAATGCGGGTCGGTGACGGACATCATCCGAGCACAGGCGCCGCAACGTTTGAAACCGGGCATCCCTACGACACCTTGATAGAAAAACAGTGAAAAAATTCACCAAAAAGTATGGTCAAAAAATGACCAGGGCACTGCTCTTCCCGGATCTGCGCTTGCTGGCGCGGAAAAAGAAGAACTGACGTCAGCGCGCAGGGGCGGCGCCTAAGTACTGCCCGCGACGTCATCCCGGCGATCACGACGCCGACGACGGACGCGGAGCCGCACGACGCCGCCTACCGACGCGCAAGGGTACTGCTACGCAAAAAACTTTCCGGATCCAGCCTGACGCCTGGGGATATTCTAAGGTAAGGAATCTGTCACTAACGTGTCTCTTTCAGATACATTTTGACCACATAAGGTATCCACGCCAAATTTGCGTCCTTTTCTTTCAACAGAATAAGGATTTTAAAGGTACCCAGGGTTTTTTGATTCCCCTGGAAGGGACCCAGAAATTAGCCAAAATACAGCTAATTTTTTTGGGGAAAAAAGGGCTGCAGATGAAAGCGTCTGGTTTTTTCCCTGCAAATAGTATCAACAAAGGGTTTCTGATGCTGAAATCACCATCTTCCCAGCTTTCAGAGACTGACAGACTTTTGTCAGAAAACCAAAGTTTTTTACACAGTTTTGGTATTTTACTGGGACATAGCCTATTTTTGCTATTTTTTGTGCTTTCAACCTCCTTCCAGTTAATGGTAAAAATGGGTATGAAAGCAATGATGGATCCTGGAAAGCTATACATTTCTGAAAAGTAGACAAAATTCTGAATTCAGCAAGGGGTCATTTGTGCAGATCCTTTAAGGTTCCTACAGAAACTAACAGTTGAAAATAGGAAAAATTGAAAAAGAGTTACAAAAAACAGCCATTTGTGCCAACGTTTTCACCTGTAACTTCTTATAAGTATGACAGATTTTTGAAAGCAATGTACCATTACATTCGCTGGACCCTTCTGGTTGTGGGGATAAATAGGACTTGTAGGTTCACCAAGAACCCGACGAACCCAGAGCTAATAACTGAGCAGCGTCTTGCAATGGTTTTTTATTATGTACCGGGTATATAGCAATTCATTTGGGAAAATATATACAGTGAAAAATCGGGATGAAAGACACCTATGTATTTCTGAAATGGGAACAAAATATAGAGTTTAGAAACAGTAGCTATTTGCACATTTCCGAAATTGTGAGTACACATACTAGCATGAGAATTGTAGGACATTTTTCAAAGTGACTTCTTTTTTACACACTGTCTTTCATTTGGAAGGCAGAAATGCATCGAAAGTCAATAGGTAATAACAGTTACTCTACAATTCTGTGTTACCCTAAGTCTCCCGATAAAAATGGTACCTCACTTGTGTGGGTAGGCGTAGTGTCCGCGACAGGATACGGCCCAAAACGCAACGTACACACACCACATTTTCACAGTGAAAACTGACCCTTTTTATGCAAAGTGCCTAGCTGTAGATTTTGAACCCTAGCTCTGCCGGCCCCTAGGGAAACATAGAAAACTTAGACATTTTTTAAAACTAGACACCCAGGGGAATACAGGATGGGGTGACTTGTCTGGTTCTCACCAGGTTCTGTTATCCAGTAGCCCATGAAAACCTCAAACTTTGTAAAAAAAACACACATTTTCTTCACATTTCTGTGGTGGAAAGTTCTGGAATCTGCGTGGATCCACAAAATTCCATCCACCCCGCATTCCCCTAAGTCTTCCGAGAAAAATGGTACCTCACTTGTGTGGGTAGGCCTAGTGCCCGCGACAGGAAATGGCCCAAAACGCAACATGGACACACCACATTTTCACAGTGAAAACTGATCCTTTTTTTGCAAAGTGCCTAGCTGTAGATTTTGAACCCTAGCTCTGCAGACACCTAGGGAAACCTAGCAAACCTATACATTTTTGGAAACTAGACACCCAGGGGAATCCAGGATGGGGTGACTTGTCTGGCTCTCACCAGGTTCTGTTACCCAGAATCCCTTGCAAACCTCAAACTTTGTAAAAAGAAAACACATTTTCCTCAAATTTCTGTGGTGGAAAGTTCTGGAATCTGCTTGGATCCACAAAATTCCACCCACCCCGCATTCCCCAAAGTCTTCCGAGAAAAATGGTACCTCACTTGTGTGGGTAGGCCTAGTGCCCGCGACAGGAAACGGCCCAAAACGCAACGTGGACACACCACATTTTCACAGTGAAAACTGACCCTTTTTTTGCAAAGTGCCTAGCTATAGTTTTTGAACCCTAGCTCTGATAGCACCTAGGGAAACCTAGCAAACCTGTACATTTTTAAAAACTAGACACCCAGGGGAATCCAGGATGGGGTGACTTGTCTGGCTCTCACCAGGTTCTGTTACCCAGAATCCCTTGCAAACCTCAAACTTTGTAAAAAAAAAAAAAAAAAAACATTTTCCTCGCATTTCTGTGTTGGAAAGTTCTGGAATCTGTGAAAATGTGGACACACCACATTTTCACAGTGAAAACTGACCCTTTTTTTGCAAAGTGCCTAGCTGTAGATTTTGAACCCTAGCTCTGCGGGCACCTAGGGAAACCTAGCAAACCTATACATTTTTGAAAACTGGACACCCAGGGGAATATAGGATGGGGTGACTTGTCTGCCTCTCACCAGGTTCTGTTACCCAGAATCCCTTGCAAACCTCAAACTTTGTCAAAAAAACACATTTTACTCACATTTGTGTTGGAAAGTTCTAGAATCTGCGTGGATCCTCAAATTTCCTACCACACATCCTTCCCCCAGGTCTCCCGATAAAAATGGTGTGTGGGTCAAGTACCCGCGACAGGCAAGGGCCCAAAACGTATTGAGGAGACATCAAAATTACCTATCACCAAACAACCTGGTTTTGCAAGGGGGGTCACCTGGGTTTTTGGCCCCGGGCTCGGCGGCCATCTTGGGAAACCTACCAAACCCACACATTTCTGAAAACTAGACACCCGGGGGAGTCCAGTGAGGTATGGCTTGCGTGGGCCCCCCGAACGTTTCCTACCCAGAATCCCCGGCAAACCTCAAATTTAGCTAAAAAATCAAATTTTTCTCAAATTTCTGTGTGGGAAAGTACTGGAATCTGCATGGATCCACAAATTTCCTACCACCCAGCATTCCCCAGGTCTCCCGATAAAAATGGTACCTCACTCACGTGGGTGGGTCAAATACCCGCGACAGGCAAGGGCTCAAAACGTATTGAAGAGACATCAGAATTAACTATCAAAAAACAACCTGGTTTTGCAAGGGGGGTCACCTGGGTTTTTGGCCCCGGGCTCGGCGGCCATCTTGGGAAACCTACCAAACACACACATTTCTGAAAACTAGACACCCGGGGGTACTTCTCTTGGCCCGTACGGGCGTCTCCACTTTTCGGAATTTCACAATATAGGGTCTCTCCTAGTTTAGAGGAGAGACCCTTAGCAAACACAGAATGACGCGCTACGCTTCCCATAGCAAACGCGCGTAGGCATCTTTCTTCAATGTTTCTAGAGCGTTGCTTAGCAACGCATACGTTTACAGCATACAGCTGATCGCTTGCGCTCTCTCTTGACGGTTGAGACGCTAGCGATCAGCTAAGTGGTTTTTCTTCGTTTGGGATAGAGATTAACCTAAAACTTTAATACCTGCATTAACAGAATTACTTAGTCATTAATACTATTTTGAAGACTGCGTCAATAGGAAATTACCTTAAGGAAGCTTTTGATTCTCCCTTAAACTTTATCAAGCAGTCTATACTATTTAATCAAGCGACTAAACGCTTGGAACATACATTCTTTTCTATCATCTACCCAAATACCTATTTTTTAACTTCCTTACCCGGGAGTTAATCGGTGTTAACACCTTTTTTCCAAGGACTTAACCCCTCTGATTCAATTGTTACTATGTCTGATGTTGAATCAGATGATTCACAAGCTCAGGGCCCTACTCGCAACCCTAATGAGGAGATTATTAAAAAAATTATACAAAAAGAAATGCGCTCATGCAGGAGGGAGACTATAAGTCAAATTGTTGCGGGAAAGAGACCCCTACCTGAATCTTGCAACCCCACTGCTCTCCACGGAGTGCACATTGACAATTTAACTAAATGTGGGAGTAAAAGATCAAGAAAAAGCAACAATTTAGAAAGGGAGAGCACACTGGGAGGTCCAAGCACCTCGAACTTATTGGGAGGCTTACGCACCTCACACCCTAAAGGAGGACTAAGCGCCTCAAACACTAAGGGAGGCCTACGCGCCCTAAAAACATCAGGTGTGCATAGTGGCACAACCTATCCGGATGCCCTAAGCGGGTCACTTTACCCAAGTGCTCTATCTGACCCCCACATAATTGATGATGATCAAGGAACAACCGAATCCTTGGACGAATACATACTTGACCTGGACCAGGATGATAATGATCCCGATTTTGCTCTCTCAGAAGATGAACTCCCCTCTTCCTCTAAGGAAATAATCATTGATCCCTCAGGCGAGGAAATGTTCTCCCCTTATAACATTCAACACCCTAGGAGTTCCCAATGGTGGCCTCAAAACCACATGGCCAAGTTTATCAAGAGGTGGATAAGAAACCCCCTTGAAAGAGACACAAGGAATATCCTTAAAGCCGAATGCCCAAGACCTATGGTTCAGGATAAAATCTGTCTCACTCCAAACCTGGACACAGAACTTTTTAAAGTTCTTATTTAAACTGGGCAGGGACCCTAGGAAGGGGATGGAGCGATCCCTAAAAACCTGCCAAGACCGCATGCTCGATATGCTAGCTCCCTTGTGCCGAATGATTGATTTAATTGAAGAGAGCCACATTAACGGCTCGTCACCAAACATCGATTTGTTGAGGGGTTGGAGCCAGAGGACACTAATCCTCCTCGGCAACGCTAACGCAACAATTAACGGCGAAAGAAGGAAAGTTGTTTTATCAAAAATTGATCCTAAACTCTGTGACATGGCCGAAAAAGAACACTCTGTCAACCCAAACGGACTTCTTTTTGGGGAAGAGATGATCAAGGGGCTAGGCAAATACGTGGCAACATTCACTGCACTGGATAAGGCGCAAACTAACATGCGCAGAGTTTTTAACCCAAGTGTTTTTGCCAGGGCCGGCAGAAGGGGTCGCTCTGCTGGCCGCCCCTACCAAAGACCCTTCTACAGACAACGGGGTTTTGGTTGTCCCTACCAGACCAATCCCTCCTTCTACCCTCAGAGAGGAAGACCCTTCCGTTCAAGAGGCTTCAGAGCCAGAGGTCAGAACCCCTCCAATACCCCAAGTAAGTACCGTTTCGCCTCATCCTTCCTTTTCAACGGGGAAAGTGGGGGGTCGCCTAAAACACTTTTTACACACCTGGAAACAAATTACACAAGACCCTTGGGTTCTACAGACCGTCCACGGTTTCAAAATAGATTTTATAGAAAAACCCAAACAACTTACAACACCCAAAGTGTTAAATCTGACCCAAGAACAATGTTCTATTGTAGCAGAGGAAATAAAGTCTATGTTGGTGAAGGGAGCAATTGTAGAGGTCCCCTGGGAACGCCTGAACTTCCTGAGCAATATTTTCCTGGTGGAAAAGAAGGACAAAGGGTGGAAACCGGTAATAAATCTCAGAGAACTGAACAAATCTCTCACCTACAGACATTTCAAGATGGAAGGTATCCATCTCCTCAGGGACATGCTTTCAGAAAAAGACTGGTTAGTGAAACTAGACCTAAAGGACGCCTACTTTACAATTCCAATGGCGCAAGAATCCCAGTCCTTTCTCCAATTTGCCTGGAACAATCACCTATACCAGTTCCAAGCTCTTCCCTTTGGTCTATCCTCTGCCCCCTGGTGCTTCACCAAAGTTATAAGGCCCATTGCCTCAGATCTGAGGGAAAGAGGTATCCGCCTTATGATCTATCTAGACGACATTCTCCTCATGTCTCAAGACCACTCTCAAATTCTGAAAGACTTGAATACTACCGTAAACTTAATAGAGAGTACAGGTTTTATTATAAACAAAGAAAAATCAGTCATGACTCCCTCGAGGTCTCTAGAGTTCTTGGGCTTCCCAGTAGAGACCGTGAAGTCTATGCTGTTACTTCCCCCGAAAAAGATATCCAAGATTCGAAAAGAGATACGTCATGTTCTGAAACTCGATCTATTAACCTTAAGAGAACTAGCCAGACTCCTGGGCCTCCTCTCATCGTCAATCCAAGCTATTTTTCCAGGTCCTTTACACTATCGGGACCTTCAAAGGCAGAGCTCTCCGATCTGGCCTTTGGTACGGAGACACAATTCGCCTAGATTCAGAAGTCAAGACAGAACTGACCTGGTGGTTACAAAATCTGGACGCATGGAATGGCAAAGCCATATTTGGCATTTCCCTAGAATTTGTCCTGGAATCAGACGCCAGCCTTCATGGCTGGGGTGCTTGCTTTCAGAATCAAAATACGGGAGGCTTATGGTCCTATTTGGAGAGTATGAACCACATACATTTTTTTAAGTTAACCGCCGGGCTTTATGCCCTTATGAGTTTCAAACAATCCCTTCAAGGGAGGTACTAGACTCCCATCTGCCTCCTGGGGGAGGGGGGCGGGGGGGGCAGAAAGACTGTGGCATTTTTTTTGGGGGGTGGGGGCATTGGCATGCCCATTCTGGACAGCCCCACCCGAACTTTGAGGGAATTAAATCCCTGGTGCCTAGGGGGCTTTCTGCCCCCCAGGGGGCAGATAAGGGGCTATTGCCCCATCTGCCTCCTGGGGGGGGGCAGAAAGACTGGCATTTTTTTGGGAGCGGGGGGGGGCATTGGCATGCGCATTCTGGGCAGCCCCCGCCCCGAACTTTGGAGAAAAAAAATCCCTGGTGCCTAGTGGGCTTTCTGCCCCCCCGGGGGGGGGGGCAGATAAGGGGCTATTGCTTCATCTGCCTCCCAGGGGGTGGCAGAAAGACTGTAGCATTTTGTTTTTGGGTGGGAGCATTGGCATGCCCATTCTGGGCAGCCCCCACTCCTACGCATATATAAAATAAAAAAATGCCCCCCCAGGGGCAGATCAGGGGCTATTGCCCCCATCTGCCTCCTGGGGGGGGCAGAAAGTCTTATGCCTTCTTTGGGGGGGGTAGGGTGGGGGCATTGGCATGCCCATTCTGGGCAGCCCCCACCCCTGGCATATAAAAACAAATCCCTGGCGCCTAGGGTGCTTTCTGCCTCCCCGGGAGGGGGGGGGGGGGGGCAGAAAGGCTGTCTGGCAAAATTTTAAGTGGGGGAGCAAAGGACCTTGCCCAAGGGGCCGCTCCCCCCTCCCTGGTGGCTAGTGGGTGGATCCCTGCATGGGGATCGCCCTCCTGGGGCGATCCCCAAGCAGGGATCCACTAGGGAAGGGTACCATTGTAAAGGGGAGATTCTCTCCTTTCCAACAATACCTCTAACCATTCCGTCATGAGCATGAAAGGGGTTAACAATTATCACTTTCTCCGCCATAATTCGCCACAGGAAGGCCATGTACCAGCCCCCCCACCAGTTATCAAAAGGCACATTTATGCAATCCTTTGCTGCAATTCTTGGATATACAAGAGAATTCCTCCTCCTCCAAGCAGTGTTAACTACTCTATCCCTTCTGTGTAGCTGTCCCTGCCGAACACCGCACCCTCCCCTTCCATGTGTATGTCCTGTGTAGTCACTTACGTAGCCTGCACTCTCACAGTCGGATCCTGAGCATCCTCCTCGGCCTCCTGGAATGCCTCCAGTAACATCGCCCAGATATCCAAGTCTTCTCTTACCCTGTCATCTGTCCTAGCAAGTCAAAAGTGTGCCTCCTCCGCTAGGGTCCATTAAACTGTATCCCTACTCCACAGCGACAGCAAGGTAGGTCGTTGCCCCAGTCATCCCACTGCACATGGCGCTTAGCAATGACCAACACCAGCTGCAAAAACTACAAGTGCATCGTCCCCCTGCGGGACTTCTAAATCATAGCAAACACAAGGAGATGATGGACGGAGCGCTGAAACTTTTCAGACACTCACCCCCAGCCACAGATCTGGGTTGAATCCATCATCGTTCTTTAGCTCACTTCGCCACCCAAGTTCAGACCCAGCCATATGCAAATCAGTTTGGACCCTATTCCTTATGGGAACAGTCCAGCCTGAACTGCCAAGCCAGGTCTTCCCTGGACCGGAAACAAGCATCCTGGGACCGGTTTCGGGGTAGCACCCCTCAACAGCCAGGCTAGCTTGAATCCAGTGGCAAGTGAGCAAGGGACCCACGTCTGGGCATACCCTGCCAACTTAGGGTGAACAAAGCAAACACATACCCAGGAGGCACTGTCGAGGGGCCTCCTCTACCACAATGCCAGTCAGTCTGCCCATTCTCTCCATCACGGTTGCCCAGAAAGTGAGCACCATTGGACACAGCCAGGCCATAAGTAAAAAGGAGGCACCCAATGCCCTGCATCTCGGGCAGTCCGCCGACCTACCTGCATACATTCTACTTAACTTAATTGGTGTCAGGTAAGTGCGGTGCACATAGCCAATCAATTAAGCCTGGCGTTTCAGGACACCCGCCTAGTAAGCGCACAAGTCTCTTCCCATTCTTTTTCGTTCGGGGGTCCTTCAATTCATCCATCCAGGCTTGCTCAGAATGAAAACTTTCCCTCGCTATGTCCCTCTTGAGCGCCCTTTAAAACACGGACACCAACCACAGAGAATAGTCCACTGACAGCAACATTTGCAACGTTTCTGAAAGCCGGGAGCCAATGGAAAGCACAACCAAATTTCCTGAGCCGTACTGGTGATTTAAGCATATTGTAGGAATTGTCCCGCCCCCACTGAGAACTACACAAACATCCTCAAAAGTAACAAACCGCTCCTCTGCATATAGATTCCCCAACGTCTCACAACCTCCTTCTCTCCAGCAAGCTATGGACATAGCCTCGCTGATTCATTTAAAGAGCACAAGTGACCATACACTCGGCTCTTTCGTGAACGGTGGCTGCTTCAGAACTCTGCTAATCACTCCCTCCCAGACTACCGCCGTCTGCCTCACCAAGTAGGGAAGGTGCCCCGTACTCTCCCCCCCCCTCATCAGCAGCTCCAGCAGGGGCGTGGCCCATGCGTTCCCCTCAGCAGTCTCTTCTCTCAGTTATCTTCCGCCATCACCCACTGCGCAGCAGCTGGGTCGCACAATAATACAACTTGAGGTTAGGTAGGCCCATACCACCCTTCTCCTGGTCCAATTTAAGTGCTGCCAAGGCTACTCTGCTCCTCTTCCCTGCCTACACAAGGAGACCAACATACTATCCCTTGCTTTGAAAGTTCTACAGGCAATCGTGTGAAGCAAATTCTGCACAATATAAAGGCACAGTGGGAAAAACGGCTTTGCAACAGCGGTTGGACCAGCCAAAGAGAGGGGCAACATACTCTAGCAGGCGACGACCTCGCCAGCCCCTCCAACATCTTGTCCGTGTTGTGACGACACTGCCCCTCCATACTATGCACCACCATAATTCTCAAATACTGCAAGGCCTCTATCTCCCATGTTATCCCCAGCGGGATCAAACTTTGATTAAAAAAACACATTTTCCTCATATTTCTGAGATGGAAAGTTCTGAAATCTGTGGGGAGCCACAAACATCGTTTCACACGGCATCCCCCTAAGTCTTCGAGTAAAAATAGTACCTCACTTGTGTGGGTAGGCAAAGTGCCCGCGACAGGAAACGGCCGAAAACGCAACATGGATATATCACATTTTTCCACTCAAAACTGACACTTTAAAAAAAAAAAAGTGGGTACCTGTGGATTTTGTGCCCTATCTCAGGCAGCACCTTAATAAACCTAGCAAACCTGCACATTTTTGAAAGCTAGAAAGTAATTACCCCAATCTGACCCCTGGTAGGCAGAAAGACTGTTGCCCCGTAGGTTGGTGTTGGGGCATAGCCATATCCATGGAGGGCAGCCCCACCCCTATCTCCCCCCCCCCCCCGCCCCCAAAAAACTTTCCCTGGAACCTAGTGGACTTTCTGCACCCCCAGATCAGTGAGTAAGAAAGATTTTTGTCCTATTTACTTGGGGTGGGATCATGGCAATGCCCATGCTGAGCATCCCCCACGCTATATTAGTATTTAAAAAAAAAAGCCCTGTGTTTAGTGGGCTTTCTCCTCACCCCCAGGGGGCAGATTGGGGGTAATTACCCCATCTGGCCCCCAGGGGGTGGGCGGGGTGGGGCAGAAGGACTGTTGCTCCATTTAGGTAGGGTGGTGGCACAGCCATGTCTATGCTGGGCAGTCCCCACCCCAACATTAAAAAAAAAATCACTGGCGTCTAATTGGCTTTCTGCTCCCGCTGAGGGGCACATATGGGGCAATTGCCCCCATTTGCCCCCCAGGGAGGGCAGAAAGACACATTTAAAATTGCCAAGGGGAGCACAGGCTGGACGCTAATGGGCAGAGGTACCATTGGAAAGGGCAGATTCTCCCCTTTCCAACAATACCTCTGCCAGGAGAATCAGTGCTTGGAGGCTGAGATATGCCCGAGCACTGATTCAGTGAAAGTAAAACGATTCCATCGGCTCGTTTTACTTTCAATGTTACTGCAATGATGTCAGCGTGCCCTGTGCGTCTATCGTCATTGAAGTAAAAAAACAAAAACAAAAACAAGAAAAACAATTAGGCTGCTTGGTAAGCTCTACCCGAGCAGTCTGCTGGAAAAAAAAGCATAAAGGACTTCCTCTGGTGCAGAGCACCAGCGAGGGCTTTATAACCTTCCCAAGTGTCGGCCAATGCCGACAGACGCACTTCAGAAGTTAACAAGGTCTAAGAACTCTTTTTGCAGTATTTTGCCACATTTGAAGCCCACTATTTAAAAAAATTGTAGTACCACATTTTGTTTACCCTTGTGATTAAGGTTCTTTGTTTCAGGTAGCATGTATGTGTAAAAGCCGTAAATGCCCACACCCCGTCTCAGTATTCTTCTCCTAAGACTTTGTTCTCATGTTCTGTGTTTATGTTTGCTCAAGTGGCTTCCTCAGATTGTTGTGTAGATTCAAATTCTGAGTCGAACCAGGACTTTATAATGAACCGTCCCTACTCTTTCTTCATATGTCCTATCATGACCGGTTATTACACATTAAATTGTGAAGAAGGGAGTCCAATACGAAGACTGATTTAAAGCAGGATTACTGAACTAACAGTAGAGGCAGATAAGATGAAAGGAACACCCACTTCTAGGAAAGTCACACACACTGGCCAAATTGGGAGTGCAAACACATTCTCTGTATAGATGCAGAAATTAAATCAGAAAATCTACAGAAATTATACCTCTATGTTATATGTTCTCCAGATGAATTGCAACAACCAGTAAAACAAGCACCAACATAAACTACAATAAGAAAGTAATATAACCTGCCTCTGAAACGAAATCTATAATTAACAGCAGTCCTAGCGCTCATCAATTCCGTTTGAGTTCAACCAATCATCACAGCAACATTAACGTCCTTTTAAATGACCTTGACATGTTCCATCAACTGCGGTTTCATTCCATCACCTCCATTACCCATTCCTTTCACTGCTCACCGGAACCATTCTTTGAGGAATCAAAATATGCCAGTCTAGTCACTAGGATACCTTAAAATTATAATTGCAAGCCCTATTTCTGCATATTACCGATTTAAATACCTTTTTGTTATAAGTGGGCCCCCTTTTTTTAGAATACAGTTTTGTTATAGAAAGATGTAAGGAGAATACAGTTGAAAACAAAAAGAGGTTTTGCTTGTAGTAGAAATCAGACACAAATCCAAATTATTTATTACTAGTTGCGGGTGGAAGAACTATAAATATGATGTTGTTCATCTTCTGGGTAATATGGTCTAGAAGATGGTGCGTTTGAATGGGTGTTTGAAAATTTAAATGGTGAAAATATGCTAACTTGGTTTCCACTCGAGTAAAAATAATGGTGTGAAGGTAAGATGAGAAAGAATGGAGAACAGAATTTGACTTTTAAGTGCGAAAGTTGCGTCTGACTGGTTTTTATTAATTTTGTTTTTAGGAATTGACTGCCATCATGGTCTGTTAATTAATTTTTAAGGGGGTACTAACAGAAAACATTATGAAGATTTGTTTCAATTACACTTAGTTAATTTAGAACTCTTGGGGATTTAGCTGATAAAGGGTGCCCTTATTATTCTTTTTTCTCAATACTGTAACACTTTGAAATTACGACCCAACTGGGTATCAGAATGAGAGACAACAGACACAAGCAGGCGTAATAAACAAGTTACTTACCTTCGGTAACAATATATCTGTAAGAGACATAGATTAGTTATAGATTCCTTACCTTAGAATTACCCCAGGCGTCAGACTGGATCCGGAGAATTTTTCGTCAGTAGTACCCCTGCGCGTCTAAAGGTGGCGTCGGTCGCCTCCGTGTTCGTCGTTGGCATTGTGGTCGCCAGGATGACGTTGCGGTAGCTACTTAGACGCCACCCTCGTGCGCTGACGTCAGTTCTTTTACACGACATTCCACGCCAGAAGCGCAGTGCCATGCAAGACACTGACCACTGGTGCACAAAACTAGGGCCCTGAAAGGGAAAGTATGACCCTAGAAATCAGTTCGCAGAACGGGGAGGATGGGTGGGGCACCCACGTAGCCAACAAAGAGTTGGTCATCCACCTGGAATTGCTTGGTGCGATCCAAATAAAAGGAAAGCGCACGTTTTGGATCCAGACGGTGGAGCCTCGCTTCCTCCTTAGAAGGATGCAGCGGCCGAAAGAAGGTGGGCAAAGTGATGGTTTGACCAAGGTGGAAAGAAGTAACCACCTTGGGAAGAAAGGAAGGTCTGGTTCTGAGGACGACCTTGTCCGGATGAACAGCCAGAAAAGGAGGCTTTGAAGAAAGAGCTTGGAGCTCACTCACCCTGCAAGCAGAGGTGATGGCAACCAGAAAGGCAGTCTTTAAAGTAAGAAGTCTGACAGGACAGTTATGAAGCGGCTCAAAGGGAGCACACATAAGGTAAGTAAGAACTAAGTTCAAGTCCCACTGAGGCATTACGAAGAGAACAGGAGGAAAAAGATGAGTAATGCCCTTAAGGAAGCAATTTACAACAGGGGACTTGAAAAGAGAAGGCTGATCAGGAAGCCTAAGAAAGGCGGAAATGGCAGAGAGTTAGCCCTTCAGAGTGCCCAGAGCAGAGCCCTGCTGGGCCAAGGATAAGAGGAACAAGAGAACTTCAGAAAGAGGGGCAGAAAGGGGATCCAAAGCCTTTGCTGTGCACCATGCCACAAATTTGTTCCATCTACAGGCGTATACCGTTTTACTGGAGGGACGCCTGGCTGCCAAGATAACATTACAGACTTCGGGAGGAAGGTCAAAGGCTGTCAACTGCCGCCGTTCAATCTCCACGCAAGGAGGTGGAGGCTGGACAGGTTCGGGTGGAGGACCGTCCCCTGCTGCTGCGACAGAAGATCCTCCCGAAGGGGCTGTCTGATCAGAGGATCGATGGCCATGTGTAACATCTCGGGATACCATACTCTTCGTGCCCAATCCGGAGCCACAAGAACGACTTGGGCCCGGTCGCGCTTGATCTTCTTTAGCACTCTGGGTAGAAGTGGTATAGGCGGAAAGGCGTATAGAAGACCGCAACTCCACTCGTGACGAAAAGCGTCGCCTAGCGAGTGCCACCTTGGAAATTCCAACGCGCAGAACTGCTGACATTGCGCGTTCTCTTCGGTGGCGAATAGATCTAACCAAGGCTCTCCCCACTGCTGAAAGAGACCTTGCACCACCTCCGAGTGAAGACGCCATTCGTGATCCATCATGCACCTGCGGCTGGGTTCGTCCGCAATGGCGTTCAGAGAACCTGCCAGGTGTTGAACCACCAGGGATATGCCCTGATGTTCCAGCCATGTCCAAAGGCGGAGAGCCCCTTGACATAGGGTCCACGACCCCATCCTGCCCTGTTTGTGGCAGTACCACATGGCGGTGGTGTTGTCCGTGAACACCTGCACTACTCTTCCCAGGACAGAGGGAAAGAATGCCTTTAGTGCAAGATGAATCGCCCGAAGCTCCAGAAGGTTGATGTGGAGCCCGGAGCCTCTGATCTCCGCCTCTCCCATGTGGCCGCCCCACCCCAGAAGTTATGCATCGGTCACCACTGTAAACTCTGGTTGGGGAAGGGAGAGTGATCTGCCATTGACCCAATCCTGGTTCGTGAGCCACCACTGCAATTGTTGAGCAGTGCCCTCTGAGATCTGGACGCAATCGGACAGATTCCACTGATGCTGTGACCACTGGAACTTCAAGTCCGACTGCAGAGCCCGCATATGCCACCTTGCATGATCCACCAGCAGGATGCAGGAGGCCAAGAGGCAAAGCAGCCTCAGGGTTATTCTGACCGAAACCCGGGATAGAGGCTGAAAGATCGGAATCATAGCCCGAATATCCCAGACTCGCTGCTCGGGAGGATAAGCCCGAAACTGCGTCGTGTCCAGAACCGCTCCAATGAAAAGGAGCTTCTGAGAGGGAGTCAGGTGTGACTTCGGCACATTGATAGTGAAACCCAGCGAATGCAGGAGGTCCGCTGTAGTCTGGAGGTGGGAGACAACTGCCTGGGGCGAGCCCACCTTCAACAGCGAGTCGTCGAGATAGGGGAAGACTGGAACCCCTGATCTGCGCAGATGAGCTGCGACCACCGCCATCACTTTCGTGAACACCCGAGGGGCGCTGGTAAGGCCAAAGGGGAACGCGGTAAACTGAAAGTGCTCGTGGCCTACCGTGAACCGCAGGTAACGGCGGTGGGCTGGCAGGACGGGAATGTAAAAGTATGCGTCCTGCAAGTCCAACTCTACCATCCAGTCTCCAGGGTCGAGGGCAGACAGAACCTGTGCTAGCGTCAACATTTTGAACTTCTCCTTCCGGAGGAAGCGGTTGACGTCCCTGAGATCCAAGACAGGACGCAGGCCTTTGTCCTTCTTGGGCACCAGAAAGTAGTGGGAATAACAACCACGACCTACTTCTGGAGCAGGAACTCGCTCAATGGCTCCCTTGGCCAAGAGTGCTGAAACTTCCTGTTGGAGAAGGGCCCGATGATCCTCCGACATGCGATGGTGCTGAGGTGGCATGGATGGAGGGGTAGTCTCGAAGGGGAGGGATTAGCCCCTTCGGACTATCTGCAAAACCCATCTGTCCGACGTGATGGTGCGCCAGTGGGGGAGGTGATGGCGAGTCCTGCCGCCCACTGGCGATTGGTGGCCCTGAAAGGTCGGACTAGGAGGGTTTGGAGGCTACTGCAGGGGGGGGGGCTGTGGTGGACTGGCCCGCTCGCTGGTCCCCAGAACCCACGACGGTGGTTCCCACGTCCCCGGCCGCGCATGGGGTTGAACAGCTTGCGCCGGCCTGTGGCTCTGGGCAGGGCACCCATTCCGCAGCCACGAAAGGGGCGAAAGGCAGACCGCACAGGGCGGGTGGTGGAGAGGCCCAAGGACTTGGCCGTAGCCCAAGAGTCCTTGAAGCGCTCTAGCGCGTTGTCTGTCTTGTCGCCGAACAGGCGACAGCCATCAAAGGGCATGTCCATAAAGGTAGCTTGGACATCCCCGGAGAAACCAGTCGACCTCAGCCAGGCGTAGCGTCGAAGGGCTACCAACGTTGAAATCGTCCTGCCGAGCGAGTCGGTGGTGTCCAGTCCACAGCGAATGGTAAACTTGGCTGCGTCTCTCCCCTCTGCAACTGCACGGGAGAGGACGGCCCGGGCCTCCTCCGGGCACTGGGGCAGCACCTGTGCCACCGTATCCCACACAGAGTGGGTGTAGCGGCCCAACAGACATGCGGTATTTACCGACCGCAGTCCCAAGCTGGAGGAGGAAAACATCTTCTTCCCAAGGTGGTCCAGCTTTTTGGATTCCCTATCAGGTGGAGAGTTAGGGAATGCATCTTTGGACGTAGAGGCTTGGACCACCAAGCTCTCCGGGGTGGGGTGTTGGGAGAGGAAAGTGGGGTCGCCCGGAGCCGGGCGGTGGCGTCGGGCGATCATCCTATCCACAGGAGCCCCTGTGTTGGGCCTGGAACAGGTGCCCAAAAGGATGTCAGTGAGGGCTTCATTGAACGGCAGCAGGGGCTCCGAAGAGCTCGCTGCCGGTTGAAGCACCTCTGTCAGAGGTTAGTCCTGACCGCCACCGTAGGTAGCTCGAGGTTGAGGGCCGCGGCTGCCCAACGCAACACCACTGCGTAAGAAGCTCCCTCCTCCGTAGCCACGGTAGGAGTAGACTAGACAACATGCCATGGTCTGGAGAAGTGTCCAGCCCACTGGCATCCCCCAACTCCTCTCGCCAGTCCGGGTCATACTCTAACTGGTCAGTTAAAGGCTCCCCAGACCCCTCCCAGTCCTCTTCACCCTCCTCTGGTTGCCAATCGGCCCTAAAAGAACCAGGGTGGAACAGGGGCACAAAAGTACCCGTCGGCGCCGGAACCAGCGTCGGTCCGGCTCCGTGTCCACATCGGGGTGGAGGGCCTGGTCGACGCCGGCTGTGTCGGCTGCGGATGTGGCGCCGGTGGAATCGGCGCCGGGCGAGGCGTGGTCAGGTCGACCGGCGCCGATCCGGATCCAGGCCTGGATCCAAGGGAACCCTGCGGTGCCGGGGCTGAAGCTGCTGGCGTCGAAGGCCCAGGGCCCCCAGCCGAGTCCGCGGGGCCCGAAGACGCGCAGGCGGAGTCGGACTGCCCAAAGATGGCATGCATCGCTTCATAGAAACTCCGAAGCTGGGCAGGGGTCGCACCGGGCCCCGGAAAGGGAGGGAATCCCAAAGTCGACCCAGTGGGCTCCGCACGTGGAGCCGCGGAAGTGGCACCACCCGCATCCCTCGTCGCGTCAGCCATCGGACGGGGAGAAGTCGAAGAGCGGCGATGCTTCTTCGACTTCTTCTTGTGCTTCGACTAACCTGAAGAGTGCGAAGACTTAGAAGAGTGGTGGTGACTCCGTGACCGGTCCCTTGAACTCCCACGCGACCGGGACCTCGAGCGGACTGCCGGGCCTCGAGAAGCCTTTGGGACCGCTCCCGCAAAGACTTCGGATTCATAGTCTGGCAGTCGGAACACGACTTGGAGTTGTGGTCGGGTTCCAGACAGAGCAGGCACACGCGGTGCGGATCCGTCACCGACATCAACCGTTGGCAGGAACCGCAAGCCTTGAAACCGGGCATTCCTGATGTGCACCAGGAGTCGAAGACTCAAAAACGACGTCGAAAAAAGTCGTAATAAAAAAGTCAGTCAAAAAGTGACTGGAGGTACCGCTCTCTCCGGATCTGCGCTGGCTGGCGCGGAAAAAGAAAGAACTGACGTCAGCACGCGAGGGCGGTGTCTAAGTAGCTACCGCGACGTCATCCCGGCGACCAGGACGCCAACGACGAACGCGGAGGCTACCGACGCCACCTTTCGACGCGCAAGGGTACTGCTGATGAAAAATTCTCCGGATCCAGTCTGACGCCTGGGGGTAATTCTAAGGTACGGAATCTATAACTAATTGTCTCTTTCAGATTCAATATTCAATACAAGTTAAAAGGTTGTTTTTGTTTCACAAAAAGAAGAGAAGTGGCACTGAATGTATGTTTTGAAATATAGACACATGGATAATCCAACAATAAGGTGATACCTGGGGATAAACACGATAATATCTGAGATGGTGGTTCTGATCCTATTGTTTTTTCTTACTTTTATTTTAGGTGATGGGTTATGGTGATGTACTAACTTTGGAAATCAGAAATACAAATGGATTAGGAAGCTACGTATGGCTATGTTCTAATTATCGCATTGGACTATTGATGAATGTTTCAGTTGATATTACAGAATATATATGATGATATCTTTGATGATGTACCGACTCAATAAATTTATAGACATACTACATTTCAGTCCAGAAAAAGCGAGATTTCTTGCCAAACAAGTTTTTTTATGGAAATGTTCTTAATAATATGAACTCTGAGATTAATTAAGAACCAAAAAGCAGATAGAATAATTTAAAATTAAGAAGCTGTTTAAAACTTAGTATTTTTGTTATTACCCATCTCAAGAGCGGTTTAACTGTACAAGGAAGTAGAGCAGTTGAGTTTTGCGCAAACATAGTATGCTTTGCAGAGCTGGACTAAAGTTCTGAACACTGAAGTTTAAAACCTCAAATACCATCTCTTTATACAGCTTTCTCATCTGGTTCTTCATTTCAGTTCCACCCAACATCAATTCAAGCCACCACTAGGACTGGAAAAAGCATTAGAGTATAGGGAGATCTTTATGCTCTCCATTATCTTAGAGGTTGTTCTCAGGTTTCAGAGTCATTGTTTGCCCCATACCCCACCCAAAGCATTGAAATGACTCTTCCCAAAACTGTTATATCGCTGCAATTCCTTAATACATACAGCCTCCTACTTACACTGTCAACAGGTTCACAAGTCTATGACATTCATTCTAAATAGTGCTGCATCTGTGCAACAGGATCTATTTGAAAACCTGCTTATCTAACAAAATTCACACAGTTTTAAAAATGTACCAGTCTGCTGTGATTTTTTTTTTATTACAGCATGTAGAATCTGCCATGAAAAACTTGGCAACTGGAAGTAGGCTAACCTGACCTACAAGTGACTCTAAAACCATTTATGTGCAAAAAAGCAAGTTACCAGAAAAAAAGAAAAATATATATATATATACCGTACTGCAGTTGGGCATGGCTAAACCTGCACATATAATTTACCTATGAACTATTTCACCCACTGTGCTGGTAGGAGTTGTGCTTCACATTGTTAACAAAAATGATAAGCTTGAAGTGCTGTTTTTGTGTAATTTCCAGTAGTGTAGAAGGTGAAAACGTTTACTAATAAGCAGTGCAAAAAGTGCCCCATGGACAACACAGCCAGATATTTACCTTTATTAAATGCGGTATGATACATAGATAAACTATGGTTCTTGTGAGGCTGAGAAACAGTTTATTGCATCAACAAGGAATATAGTGTTGTGGTGGTAACCTGATTGTTGAAGTCACTTAAGGCTCATTTTCAGACATACCACTGACTGCTCACTTTATATGCAACTTTCTACATTAGAAAATAAGCAGGGTCAAAGTCAATAGGTCTCGCTTATGCGAGAGCTATTGGGTTTGCCAATATGTTTAAGCCATGTTGTACCCCAACATGTCTGCTGTTCAGCATTGCTAAAAGTTAGTGGCGTAGAGGAGAGTGGAGTGTCATGGTCTAGAGTGTCGTAGAGAGGAGGAGAGTGCCGTGGAGTGAAACTGATTGAAGTAGAGTGTCGTAGAGTGGAGTGGCATAGAGTGCTGTACAATGAAGTAGAGTGGCGTGGTGTATGGGGTTGTAGAGGGGCATGTTGTATAGTGTCGTAGAGTGCGATAGTGTCAGAGTGGAGTAATGTTGTGGAGTGGCGCAGAGTGGAGTAGTGTGTCGTACAGTGGAGCAGAGTGTTGTAGTGTCATGGAGTGGCACAGAGTGGGGTGGAATGGAGCAGAGTGAAGTGTAGCAGAGTGGGGTGGAGTATCGTAGAGTTGAGTGGAGTGTCGTTGAGTGGAGTAATGTGTCACAGTGAGTGGTGTAAAGTGGAATGCTTTTCCCTCGGTCAGTGGGATTGCTTTCCCACTTGCTATATACCCCGTAATCATCAGAGACTTGTTTGGTGGTGCATCTAGAAGTCGGCACTTCAAAAAATGAGTGTGGCCCTCTAGCGGCCTTTCGGCGACCTGCAGCTAACGGCCCGGGTGGCACTGGTGCTACCACTACCCATTGCCTGGCAAGCTGTCACCTGGAATTGCCTCCTCCTTACAGCCCCCTGCAGCCAAACCTCAGTGAAAAGTGACGCCTCCGGGGGTTGGTGATTTGGAGGTATCAACCCAGTGGCCTAACAATACTCCAACTAACGGTTCAGGAGGTGCTGCCGGTGTCCACTACCTGACAAGCCGCCACCCGGGGCTGCCCCCATCCTAACAAGTTCCAACCTGAGGTCCCCCGCAACCATAATACAAAAAATAATATTAAGGCATAGGTTGGCGCTCCAGCAACTTCATGTGATCTTCCAGCAACTCTCCTCAATTTCCAGCAGCCTGCAATTAACAGCCAGAGTGGTGACGGTGCTACCAGTGCCCAATGCCTGGCACGCCACCACCCGGAGTTACCTCCAACTTGCCTGTTGCCACCTGGCAGCCTTCTGCAGCCAAAACACAATAATAACAACCACGTCGTTGGGGTTCTCCTAGCCCCAGAATCCTTAGCCCTGGGTGGCAGGAGCGGCGAACGGAGAGGGAGGAGGTGCGTGAATCTCCTTTGCGCAATATAGCACTAACATCATCCTCGCTGCGTGGGATTCAACCACGTTGTTGGGGGACTCCTAGCCCCAGAATCATGGGAGGCGCCAGCAGCAAATTGAGGAGGAGCGTGAACCTCCCTTGCGCATATAGTGCCAACATTATCCCTGCTGCGTGGGACGCTCCCGGGCGCAGCCCAGGCCAAGGGCAGGCCTGTGCACTTTTAGCATTTTTGTCTGGGTTTTCGTAACAAGATACTCTTGAACTCAAAAAGTGTTTTGTCTCTAGAAGGGCTTTACCATAAGGTTTGTTACTACAGCTCGCTTGTTTGAGTAAGTTGTAATTTTCTTCTTTTTATATTTTTTGTTAGATTCAATCCGAAACTGAGGAATAAAGTTACCACATTTCTCTTACCCTTGGAGTCTTCGGGAAAGAAGAACTAGCGCTACTAATTTCCACTCTGAATTAGCTGAGAAAATGGTAAAGCAAAAGGCTTTGGAGACACCATTAGGAAAGGGTAAAACTCCCAAAATTAGAAAGAACGCTGGGGACAATTGTACCATATTAGAGATTAACAATTTAATTTAAAAGGTTGAGTCTACTTTAGGGGACAAGAGACATTCAGAAGGTGTGCACAATCCAAAAATAACACTGTACTATAAGAAAAATATTGAAAATCAACAACCTCTAACCCTAAAACTGCCTTTGGCTCCCAAGTCGTGGGGCAGGGTTCTCCTACTGAAATTACGAGTGGAATGTCATAGGGTGGGGTATCGCAGAGTGGGCTAGAGTGTCGTGGAGTGGCATAGTGTGTCGCAGAATGGAGTAGCGTGGCATAGAGAGGAGTAGAGTGTCATAAAGTGTCGTTGAGTGGCGTAGAGTGTTGTATAGTGGTGTGCAGTGCTGTAGAGTGGGGTGGCGTAGTATCGTAGTTTGGAGTGTTGTGAAGTGGCATAGCGGGAAAACGGCCTTTACAACACAGGCTTAAGCTTGTGTGCCGTTTCCCCGCAAGCGCAACAATGCCTGCCTTATCCACATATATGCCTTGGTTAGTTTTCAGAGCTGGGGGCCAGTTTTAAGGGCTCAGAGTGGGGGTGCAGGGGTCAGGTTACATTTTTGGTCTAGGGGGCCGGGTTTTAGGGCTCAGAGTAGGGGGCGGGGATAGTTAATAGGGCGGGTAGATTACAACGCAAGAGGGCTGAATTTTAGGGCTCAGGGCGGGGGGCTGGGTTGGGATCCTTACCACACATACACCTTTACCAATCATACCTTTACAACGAAATTCATTGTAAAGGCATGCATGGTAAAGGCATGCGTGGTAAAGACGCGGTTGCTGTAAAGACCGCATGGTTAAGGCAAGCGTGGTTTAGGCATGCTTAGTTGTGTCATGGAGTGGCAAGGCGCAGAGCGGAGTGGGGTAAAGAGGCGTGGAGCAGAGTATCGCTGAGTTGAGTTGCATAAAGTGGAGTAAAGTGAAGTGGCGCAAAGTGGAGTAGCATAGAGTGGAGTAGAGTCTCAGAGTGGAGTGGCGTAGAGCGGAGAGTCGTAAAGTGAAGTGGCATGGAGTGGAGTGTTGTATAGTATTGTAGAGTGTCATATAGTGTCAGGGTGGAGTGGTGTAGTGTCGTAGAGTGGTGTAGAGTGGCAGAGATTGGTGTAGAGTGTCGGAGTGGTGTGGGGTAGAGTGTCGTAGAGTGCATTTTCGTCGAGTGGCATGGAGTAGAGTGCTGTGAAGCGGCGTAAAGTAGAGCAGAGTCTCTTAGAGTATAGTGGAATAGGGTGTTGTGGAGTGGTATAGAGTGGAGAATAGTGTTGTAGAGTAGAGAGGCACAGAGTTGAGTATAGTGGAGTGTCGTGGAGAGGCATAGAGTAGAGTGACGTAGAGTGGAGGGACGTAGAGTGGAGGAGAGTGTCATTGAGAGGAGAATAGTCTTGTTGAAGTAGTGTACAGTGGAGTATGCATGGTGTGGTAAGCATTGCGAATATAGACAATCCATTTTCAAAAGAAATACCCATTACATATGCACAGGCATAAAACTATACAGCACCCAAACGATAACGTGTGGAAATCAGCATTACCTGTTTTGATTGTATTAAAATATTTGTTTCCACCACACTTCAGAATTACAAAAAGAATGGGCTTCATTTATGCTTTCCTAATTCTGAAATATTTGTACAATTTATTTACTGGCTTTTAAATGTTGTTGTGTGCTATTAAAAAGTAAAACAACCTTTCCTTTCAAACCCCAGTATCCAGCAAGACTGTCACATAAATTCTCTCACTTTGCAGTCAGAGAAAGACACGTAAACACCAACCTCCTTCAGATGACAGAGCCTAACATTGAACCTCTGTCTCTGAATGTACTGCAAATGTGACAAGATAAAAACAAAATGTAAAGGCCTGTTTATTGCTCATTCAATTATGACCTCCAGAATGGTTATTTTGGAGGTGCTTCAGCACCACCCCGCTCTCCTACTTCCAGCATAGTAAAGAGCAGTGACCATAATAAACAAGCTTGTAGATGGCTAAAACACATCATTATAGAGCCGCCATTTTGGAAAATGGCGGAAGGGTTGGTCTGAGGAGTTATTCTCTGTCTCTATAAAAGTACTTGACCCCCAAAACCTATGTTTTGACACCAAAATGAAATATATAGGAATCATAGTTCCTGAAATATCACATCATCACTGCAACACATCTGCCATTTTTTTTAAATGTCGCCCAGAAAATTGTTTCTCGAATCAGCAACGTTTACCCAAGCTAAATTATTTCTCTAATGATCCAAAAACGCACATCAAAAATGAAAATCTCTGGACAACTATTTTTTTAAGGAGATATATCAAGTGGTCGGAATTATTAACAGTGAATGGGAACACCCAAGTTGCTAGCATCTCCTTCTGGTTTAACAGATACAGGACAGTAGTGTTTGTGCAGAGTTGTGGGTGTTGGGAAGCAAAGTTTATTTTGTACTAAATGAGAATAATGCATCATGTGCAGGTGTAATAGTTGCAATAACAGTTACAAACGAAGCCACTAAAACCAATCATATTATTTCTGCATTTATTAGCAAATCGCGTGCTTCAGTAAGATTAAATTATTGCCCTGGGCATTTATTAAAAAGAAGTATTCGTTAAGCGCTGCTGCTACTTCTTTCCCTATTTTGTCATTTATTTACATAACTTAAAATGAAAAAAATAGATTTAAGTATTGTAGAGCTCAAAATGTTGCAAGGAGTCCTACCTGCCAGCGGAGATACAACATGCTTATGATCTATCTGTAAGCTTCTGAGGCATAGGAATGGCATTTAATAAATGGCTACATGAACTTAAAGCTGCTGGTGGCTAATAACCTATTTTGTGAATTACATGATGGCGCTGCACATACAGTACTGAAAGACTGCTATGAGTGACAGAAATGCATGCAAAACATTTTCCCATTATGCAACTGCAAAATTAGATGAAGCATATGGCGTTTTGATTTCAAAACATTTTTAACTTCCAGCAACGGTAAGGGATTCTGTGCTTCTGACAAGGCGACTACCCTCAAGATATGCGTTCTGTGCAGTGCCTATAAATACTTCCACAAAAACAGAAGCTTTTGCGTCATCTATGTGTCAGGCTTGTGAATAGAAGAAGCCAGGCTTTTTCTAATCTCTGTGAGTACTCAGGAATGTACACTTTTCTTGCATGGAGACCCATTGCTCAATTAATTAGGAAACAAAAGTAAAGGCACAGTTTTGAAATCTGAGTACCAATCCAAGGCGTCGGCGGTAAAATTCCCAACCGGACACCACAGTATTGGCAGACCTGAAATTATGTAAATAGATATCGGGCAAAAAATGGATCTCAGCTGAATATGACCAAGAGAATAGGTCTGTTTCAGAATACTGTCTCGATAGTAAAGTGACACCGACTTCAAGAAACCAGAGAGAAACCATTAATGTCTAAAGTAAAGTGAAGCACAACTGCAACCAAATCACAGATAGAACATTAGTATTTAGAGGCTGATATGGTCTGCTAAAAAATGTCCAACTAATAAATAATGGTTCCCCGTGGCTTAGCAATGGAGCCTTAGTCCTATTGCAAGCAAGGAAAATGGCTCCACACATTCCTGTTCAGCAGTAAAAGACAGTGCTTAGTGTGGTGCAGAGGACTCTCTCACCTCTGGCCCCCCCCGTGCCACTTCACCTGCTTTGCCCCTAATGGTTCCCTGTTATTTAAAAATCCTAAATAACAGAGTAAAGGAAAATGCTACTTACACAGTATGCATCTGCTCTTGGCATGTAGAGCTGTAGATCCGCATACTTTTGCATAGATCGCCATCTGGTGTTAGGCTCGGATGTTTGCACTTTGTTATTGTAGAAGTCTTTGTAGTCACGAGATAGGTGACTCCTCCTTTGGTTAGTAGTGCGCATGGGCATCGACTCCATCTCCAGATTGTTTTCGCCATAAAGGGTGATGATGGAGTTAGTTAGAACTGGAAAAGATGTCCATGTGTAATGTATCTAAGTAAGATAGTACTGCAACACATATAGGTATCCGGGGAGGCGGGTGGGCGTATGCAGATCTACAGCTCTACATGCCAAGAACAGATGCATACTGGTAAGTAGCATTTTCCGTTCGAGGAATATGAGCTGTAGATCGCATACTTTTGCATAGACTATATAGCAGTTACCCCGTTAGTGGTGGCTACCTGTATGTGTTGCAGAAGTTTGAAAAAGTGTTCTTAGTACAGCCTGGCCCACACTAGCTTGTTGTTTTGCCTGCACATCTACACAGTAGTGTTTTGTGAAAGTGTGCGGTGTAGACCATGTTGCGGCTTTGCAAATGTCATCCATGGGGATGTTTCCTAAGAATGCCATGGATGCCCCTAGCTTCCGTGTGGAATGCGCTCTAGGGGGAATGGATAATGTACGCTTTGCTTTTTGGTAGCATATTTGGATGCATTTAATTATCCACCTGGCAATTCCAGCTTTTGATATATGATTGCCCTTATGTGGTGGTGAGAAAGCTACAAAAAGTTGTTTAGTTTTCCTGAAAGTTTTTGTCCTTTCAATGTAGTAAAGAATAGCTCTTTTGATGTCAAGCGTATGAAGAGCCCGTTCTGCTACTGAGTCTGGTTGAGGAAAAAAGACTGGGAGCTCAACAGACTGGTTAAGGTGAAAAGCCGAAACTACTTTAGGTAAGAATTTAGGGTTTGTCCTAAGAACCACTTTGTTGTGATGTATTTGCAAAAATGGTTCTTGTATGGTTAATGCCTGGAGTTCACTCACTCTTCTGAGAGATGTGATGGCCACAAGGAAAGCTACTTTCCATGTGAGGAACTGTAACTCACATTTATGTAAAGGTTCAAATGGGGGACCCAATTGCCTAGTAAGGACAATGTTTAGATTCCATACTGGAGAGGGTGGAACTCTGGGAGGAATTATCCTTTTAAGGCCTTCCATGAATGCTTTTATAGGAGGTACCCTAAACAATGACAAGTGTTGTCTGTTTTGTAAGTAAGCTGCTATAGCAGCAAGATGTAATCGTATGGACGTGTATGCCAGATTACATCTGTGTAGATGCAGGAGATAACAGATAATGTTTTGAGTTGAAGCATCTAGTGGATGGATTGTGTTGTTATTGCAGTAAACAACGAATCTTTTCCATTTAGCTGCATAGCATGCTCTAGTGGTAGGACGTCTAGCTTCTTTAATGACGTTCATGCAGTCTGGTGGGAGATTGAGGTAACCAAACTCTAAGACTTCAGGAGCCAGATCGCTAGGTTCAGTTGAGCTGGTTCTGGATATCTTATCTCTCCATGGTTCTGTGTGAGAACCTTTGGGGAAAGGTGCAACTTTTGGTGTGGAACTACTGAGAGTTCCAGCAGTGTTGTGAACCATGGTTGTCGGGCCCATGTTGGAGCAACCAGGATCATTGTGAGAGACTGTTGTTTGAGCTTGCGCACCAGTAACGGAATGAGCGGGAGAGGCGGAAAAGCGTACGCAAATCTGCCTGACTAGTTCATCCATATCGCAGGGCCTTTGGACAATGGGTGTGGATACCTCGAGGCGAAGCTTGGGCATTTTGTGTTTAAATGTGTGGCAAATAGATCTATGTCTGAGTGGCCCCACATTTGAAAAAATGGATGAAGAACTTGCGGATGAAGTTCCCATTCGTGAATCTGCTGTTGTTGACGACTGAGCAGATCCGCAATCTGATTGTGTATCCCAGCTAGATGCTCTGATAAGAGGTATATTTTTTGAGGAATGGCCCATCTCCATATGCTTTGTGCTAGGCGTGAAAGCTGCAGAGAGTGTGTCCCCCCCTGTTTTTGTATATAGTACATTGCTGTCATGTTGTCCGTCCGGACGAGGACAGCTTTGCCTACGAGATGTTTCTGAAATGATTTTAGAGCGAGAAATACGGCCTGTAACTCCAAGTGATTGATGTGGAGGAGTTTTTGTTGAGGGGCCCACATACCCTGAATGGTATGGTTTAAGAGATGAGCTCCCCAGCCGGTGAGTGATGCGTCCGCTGTTAGCACTATTTGTGGAACCGGGTCTAAGAACGGCCGCCCTTTGGAAAGATTTTGTGTATTCCACCATTGCAGAGAGCGATATGTGCGGCTGTCCACCAACACCAGATCCGTAAATTGACCTTGAGCTTGGTTCCACTGATGTGCTAGACATTCCTGTAATGGACGCATTTGGAGTCTTGCGTAAGGGACAATTAAGATGCAAGAGGCCATCATCCCTATTAGTTGCATGAACACTCGAGCTGGTAGTGAGTGTTGTGGTTGAAATTTTGTTATGAGAGCTTGCATACTGGCTATCCTGGCTGGATTGGGGTATGCAAGGGCTTTGGAAGTATCTATTGTTGCACCTAGATACTGTTGGGTGTGGGATGGTTGGAGATACGATTTGGTGAGGTTTATTGTGAATCCTAAGTTGTGTAGCAGCTGAATTGTGTTGTGTGTTTGTTGTACACAATCGCTGCGTGACTTGGCTTTTATGAGCCAGTCGTCTAGGTAAGGAAACACATGAATGTGTTGTCTTCTTAAGTGGGCTGCTACCACCGCGAGACATTTTGTGAAGACTCTGGGTGCTGTTGTGACTCCGAATGGAAGGACTTTGAACTGGTAATGTTGGCCGTCCACAACAAACCGTAGGTATTTTCAGTGAGCAGGGTGAATGGGAATGTGGAAGTAGGCGTCCTTGAGATCTAGAGTGGCAAGGAAGTCGCCTTGTTGGAGCAGTGGGAGAACCTGTTGTAGAGTGACCATGTGGAAGTGGTCGGATTGTATGTACAGGTTTAACGGTCTGAGGTCCAATATTGGCCTGAGAGTGCTGTCCTTTTTTGGAATGAGGAAATAAAGGGAGTAAACCCCTGTACGTTGTTGATGTAGAGGAACTGGTTCTATTGCATGCTTTTGCAAGAGAGAGAGAACCTCCTGCTTGAGCAGCGTGAGATGTTCTGTGGACATTGGACGTTGTCTGGGAGGTATGTGTGGGGGGTGGGAGGGGGGGGGGTAGAAGTGAGTTCCAGGCAGTAACCATACTGGATAATTTGTCGCAACCACCTGTCTGAGGTGATGGAATTCCAGACAGGTAGGAACTGTGATAGTCTTCCCCCGACAGGAGTGGAGTGGTCTGGGGGGAGTGGAGGGAAGTCACTGTTTTGTGGTGGGGGAGTAGCGGGTTTTAGAACCACGTCCTCTCCCTCTTGTTATTGCCTCTGTAAGTCCCTCTAAAATATCCCTTGTTAGGGGAAGTTTGAGTGGGCTTTTATACGTGGAAGAGGGGTTTTCTGTGCCAATGGCTTTGGAGGCGCCCCTATAAGAGGAGCGACGAAAGGAACCTTTACTAGTTGTTGCCTGTAGAGCCCCCGTAGATTTGGCTGTTTCTGTGTCCTTTTTCATCTTTTCTAAAGATGTGTCCACAGTAGGTCCGAACAAGTGTTCCTGATCCAAAGGTTGATTAAGGATGGTAGACTGCACCTCTTGCTTAAAACCAGATATGCATAACCATGCATGTCTGCGTAGTAACACACTTGTATTAATTGTGCGAGATGCTGTACCTGCTGCATCCAGGGCACATTTAATAGAGGTATTTGTGATTAACTTTCCCTCTTGTATGAGATCATTTGCCTTGGTCTTATATTGGTCTGGGAGATGTTGCATGAGCTTTTGAAGCTCATCATAGGGAGCCCTGTCATACCTTGCTAGTAAAGCTTGTGAGTTAGCGATACGCCAAAAATTTGCTGCCTGTGACGCAACCCTTTTACCGGATGCGTCCAATAGTTTATACTCTTTGTCTGGCGGAGGGGCATCACCTGTGGTTTGGGAATTTGCCCGTTTACGGGTATTTGCCACTACTAGTGAATCCAGATGGAGTTGACCCTTAATGTAAGCTGAATCGCTTGGAGCTGGTTTGTATTTCTTTTCAATTCTAGGATTGAGCACTCTAGCGCTGACAGGATCTTTAAAAACCTCAGGGCCATGTTTAATTATCCCTTTTAGCATAGGGAGAGTATTTGTTGATTTTTGAGGCTGCGAGAAGGTCTCTAATAAAAAATCTTCCTCCAGAGGGTCTGAGTGGAGTTAAACCCCATGGTATTGTGCAGCTCTATTTATTAGTTGCGCAAACCCTACGTTGTCATCTGGAGGGGATGGCCTAGAGGGATATACATCTGGCTCAGGTACATCTGGGACATTATAATCATCCCAAGAGTCATGAGGTGGGATACTGTGGGTGTCATCGTCAGTATCATGATTATCATGTGGTGGGTCTATGTCATCATCCCCACCCCCTATATCCTCATCATCATTTTGTGGTGCAGGTGAAAGAGGAGGCACTAGAGAGTGTGCTGGAGAGAGTATTATGTTTGGAAGCTGTGGAGGTGGAGAGAAAGGCCTCATAGGTGAAGTGGCCGAGTCTTTTTTCTTTAAGGGTATCTCAGGTGTTTCTGAGGTGTCCAATTTCCTCTTTTTAGGTGGTATAGAGGTGACCTGACCGGTAATGGGGTCGATATGGAGTGTTTTTTGCTTAGGATCCGGTGGATCTGGATTTAACAGTTCTTTTGATCCACTGTCTTTTTTCGGCGCCGAGGACTTGGGCTCCGAGTGGTGCTTTGGTTTGTCGTCTTTAGCTTTAGGAGGGGTTTTAGTCTCCTTCTGCTTAGGTGGAGTTTTCGACTCCGAAGCTTTGGAATGTTTTTTCGGATCCGAAGCCTTGGTCGGTGCCGACGAGTCTGCTGTCGACGGTACCTTGGGTTTGTGTTTCGGTGCCGAAGATGATTTCTCGGTACCGTGGTGTGGCTGGCTCGATCCCGAACTGCCTGAAGGCTTTGTGGACTTCGGAGCCGGGCCCGGAGGCGGGGCTTCTGAAGTAGTGTCACAGTGTCGACCCAGACCCGAAGGTGAGGGTGTTACCGGAGCCTTGTGTTTTTTAGGGGCAGGGGCGTCTATCTCAGTACTCACGCTCCGTTGACCTGAGTAATCGTGTGGTCTTCTGAGTCCGATTCCTTGGCTTCGGAGACGCTAGCTTGTTCATCTCCTGTCTCTGGTTCTGGATCGTCGGGCCTGCATCGAAGATGTTGTCTTGCGCCGAAACTGTTGATCTAGACATTTCGTGACGTCGAGCCCGGCGATCACGTATAGTTTTCTTGGACCTGAAAGAATCACAGGCCTGGCAGTGTCGACTCTCGTGTTCTGGGGAGAGACAAAGGTTGCAGACCTCGTGGAGATCTGTGTGTGGGAATTTAGCCCCACACTTGCATTTTTTGAATGGAGTCCTTTCCATATGCTGGTTGATGGCGTAGATCGGCCGAACGGCCCATATCGACGACCGGACTCGAAGATTTTGTTGGTTTTTGGATACGCATCGAGGGAGATCGCGATCGAAACAATACCGTCGAACGGTGAGAGTTTTGCGCGTCGAAGGGGAATCAAAAACGACACCGACCCGGAGCGCAGCAAATCACATCCGAACCCGATGGCGGAAAAAAACAATCTGGAGATGGAGTCGATGCCCATGCGCACTACTAACCAAAGGAGGAGTCACCTATCTCGTAACTACAAAGACTTATACAATAACAAAGTGCAAACATCCGAGCACAACACCAGATGGCGATCTATGCAAAAGTATGCGATCTACAGCTCATATGCCTCGAACATATAATTTCAGAATGTATATCTAAAAACTACTACAAGAAACTAGGAGGATATAATGCAGACTTCCAGTGGCGGCTTCTCCGCTATGGCGGAGGAGCGTCACCACCCCCTGCCAAGCCTCAAAACTTGAAACAAAAACGATAATAAAACGAGTTACTTTTCAGGTTCTAAGGGCTGGGCGAGTCTAGGGGGTGGGGTAATTGCGAGGGCAGTGACGAGAGGGAGTGGTGGCCACTGCTATCAGTGCGCAGGCCGGTTTGGCCGGCCGCCTCAGGATGGCCAAACTGACATGCGCACTGAGCTGTCTCCAACCCAGCTGCATTGCCGGGTTGGAGACAGCAAGGACAGGCTCCCAGTCTCTCTGGGATCGCAAATTCACGGTGCTCAGGCCAATCCTGATGCTGCTTTCAAGAATGAGAGAAGCGTCAGGATTGGCTGCACGGGAGGCTGAGAGCCTGTGCTGCAGCGAGGACACGGAGCAGAAGGGCGACAGGTTAAGTTCTTTTTTCCCCTATTCATTTGAATGTTTTCTTCGTTGTCTGCTCCCCCACCTCCTCCTCCTCGTCCCCCCCGCCACTCTGCCCGCACACCAGCCGCTACTGCAGACTTCTCAAAGACAGTTCCAAGTTTTTGCAAACTGGATATGGTCAAATCTAATTCCAGAAAGTTTGGAACATTCATCTGAACAGCGATGTTATGAAATGTGCACGGATCAAGCAGAGCTGAATAATTGTTTTGTTCCCTGCAACAAGGAATGAAGAATTACATTTTTATTTCATATCACTTTGCAGTTCTCTTATCACGGCATATGGTAATAAGCATGAGAAACTGACCTGCCGAGGCTGATAGAAGAAGAGACCTTCAAATATTTTGTCCTGCCTACAGGATAATCTCTTTTCAGAACAGAAATGCACTGTTAAATTAAGATTTGCTTTGTACTGCTGCACAGTGTAACAAGCATTTGTAATGCTAAAAGGCCTTGACTTAGAAAACTGGTGTAATGGTTATTTTATGTTTTATTACAAACACCACACATACCACACAAATAAAAAGAAACAAAAAATCTACCAAGTAAATGTGGTGACAACATGCTAGCAATTACAATATTTAATGTAAAAAATTATTTTGCCTTCGCATATAGTTTTTAAAAGAACAAGACAGATGCTTTCTGGCAGGCAGGTATAGAAGAAATTATTTTCAGCTTTAATGCCAGAAAATGTGATTCTTACTGGCACAAAAAAGGTACTAGTTGCTTGGAATTATTGTAACCTAAAGACATAGTTTAAACACACAAAGATGACTAAAGAAATACATAGGATGAACAATGGAAAAAAAACAACTATAGGCAAAGTAAAGTATTAGCCCAACAGCTCTGGCACCGTTGTGCACTTTTTTGTAGGTGGATGTGCACTACTGACTACTGCAAAAGACAAAGGATGAAGCTGACCCACTGACCATTGCTATATATAATGGTGGGCGGAGGAATAATGTGAAATACAGCTGAACAGGACAATGAATAAAGAGAGTTGACAAAGAGCCACTTTAAGTATAAATATTTATTTTTATTTAGGAATTTAGTGAAATTCTGAAAATAAACACGCATAGTTTATAGATTTTGTCTATACCACAGTACAGCAACTGTTTATCAAGGGCACAAGCCTAGCTATCCACTGGTAGTTAAAGTAATGTCAACAGCCTCTTTGGCCTTTCACACAGATTTATTTAGAACAGGTTTTGGCTTTAACCACAACCTACTTTCAAACATACCTATGCAACCCACATCAGGTGCGCCCAGCCTTTCTTTGTTTAACATGGAACACTTCATCTTTAGTCATTTGTAAATGGTGCACCATATAACTTATAAAATGCACAATTTTATCCAGGAATTACGCTATTTCCATGCAATTGACCTACACTTGTACACGCAAATACTCTATGCTGTATATAGCTATGGTGTTATCACAGATGTTTCAGTGATGTTATTTGAGATGTCATCAGTGATGTAATTTGAGATGTCATCAGAGATGTCACTGAACAGGTCATGAGCTATTTAAGGTTATAAACAGGACAGGGCGGGGGCGCAGGTTATAGTTAGCCCAATAAACGTAAACTTCTGAATTTCATAATTTAGTTTTTAGTTTTTAATCCTTAATCATTATCTAATTCCATTACCTAATTATACCGTCACTTTAACCTGTTTTTTTCAATGAATTTCCAGATTTTTTTTTAAACCTAAGATCTTATTAGCATACCTAACTATAATGTTACTTTAATTTTTTTTCAGTGAACACACTATATATATATATTCACTTAAAAAACCAAAGGTTACAGGGACGTTAGTTAGCATCAGTGATGTCACTGACCATGTCATGAGTGGTGTAATCTGTGAGGTCATAAGCAGTGCATTGAGGGAGCACAAGTTATAGTTATCTCAGCTAACTACCACTGCTGAATTTCTCTGGTTTTGTAGGAGTGAAATGTTAGCCTAACTATAATGTTCCTGTAACCTTTGGTTTTTTTCAGTGAATTTTTAAGTATTTTTAAATTCTATTTGCTAACTATACCGTCCCTGTAACCTGTTTTTTTAGTGAATTTTTAAGTTTTTTAAAACTCTATTGCTAACTAGAACGTCCCTGTAACCTTTGGTTTTTTCTGTGAATTTCTAAGGTTTTTTAAAAGCTAATTCCTAACTATAACGTCCCAGTAACCTTTGGTTTTTTTCAGCGAATTTCTATGGTTTTTAAACTAGTAATCGTGTAGAGAGGTGTAGAAAGGGAGCTGGGCCTCCGATCAGCTCTCAGAAATCCCGCTGTGTAGGACTTACAAGAGGTAGCAGGAGGCCTTCTTGGCCCTAAGGTCCCTGAGGACTAAAGAGGACTTCATCCCCCAACCAGTAGTGCACCACGAGCGGAGCCGTTTTTACAGAGTGGTGGAGAAAGGGTGTGTGGCCTCCAAAGACCTCTTAGCAATCCTGCTGTGTGGGACTTACTGGAGGGAAGTTGGCCCTCAAGGACGTCTTTGAGGGCCAATTATCCCTCCTGTTACCTCCAGTAAGTCTCACACAGCAGGACTGTTGACAGGTTGTCGACCCCACACCCTCTTTCTCCACCACTGTGCAAACGCGGCTCCTGGCGCACTACTACTAAGGGAATGAAGTCCCCTTGGCTCCAGAGGATCCTTGGGGGCCAACTACCCCTCCTATTAACTTCAGAAAGTCCCACGCAGTGGGATTGCTAGAGCTGTATGGTGGCCCCCGCGGTCCCTGCCGGCTCCCTGCCTCCTGCGGGGGCCGGCATTGCTTTTGGACAGAGGGAGCTGCAAACATTTTATTTCTCTTCAGCCACGGGGAGGTGGTGGTCCCCAGGGCTCCCGATCATTATTTCTATTTGCCCCCGGGACCTGGCTCACCCGGGAGCCTAAACTGAATAAAGCATGGGAGTCTGTGCTGTTTTTTTTTATTTATTTGCGGCGGGAGTCGCGCATCCAATGCGACTCCCACCAAAATGTTTTTTTTTTTAAATGCTTTTTTGGCAGAGTCACAAGATGGCTGCCAACACTTCCTGGTTTGAAGTTTTGGCAGCCAATCATATCTCAGGCATGAGATCGGGAGGGGTCGTGTATCCACCGCTGTCTCAGTTGTATATCTGAGAAATCTTTAAATTTCTCCGCAACTACTGAACGGATTTACACCATTCAACAAAAAGAGCGCTTTCTGGACCAAGAGCTACCTTTCTGCCAAATTTGTTGCAATTGCGTTCAGCAGTTCAGGCTGTAGTCGTATCTAAAGTTTCCTATGGAAATTAACATGAAGAAAAAGTGTTTTGGGACCCCCATTTTTTCTCAGCCCTCGCTTGACGAATCACCCTGAAATTTTTAAGATAGCTGCTGAAGTGACTCCACCGACAGTTTTGAAAATTTCACGAAGATTCGGCAAACAACGCTAAAGTTATTGGCAAATCAAAAAACGCTCTTTCTATGGAAAGTAAGTGTGTGTGTGTGTGTGTGTGTGTGCGTGTGTGTGTATATATATATATATATATATATATATGGCATCCAACGAAAGTTCACCAGACACCGCACCACACGTCCCGGATGCACTCCAACGCGGTGGTGAATCGCGTCACATAGCAATAAACAATCCACCCACCTGTGGACAAACTTGGAGGCACTCAATAGGGAAAATTAAAGTAAAGGGTTTATTCGGCAAGCAGCACGAAAACTGACAGACGCGTTTCGGCAAACAACGCCTTCCTCAATGTCAGTTACCAGTTTAAACAAAATCGTATTTAAGCATACCGGAAGGAAATTCCTCATCATGCACAATCGAAAGTGAAAATGTCCCGCAAAATCCCAGACAAAGCATATGCGTATGCGGCGGCCATTTTAACAGTACTAGGTTGGATACAAGATATAAATTAAAGCACGGCTGCCAGTGAGAACCCTGACCCTGATTTACTAAAGGAGTGGGCTGACTATACCACTGAGTCAGCCGCAGGGATGGTCAAGATACTAGTAAAGTATGCTTTGAGTGATCATGCTAAATTGCAAAAGGAGATTAAGAACTTGGAAGAAATGATCTCCAAAGATAAAGACACTAAGACGAGTGAGGAACTCAGAACGGCAATGAAAAAACGACTCATGGAATATGAGGGTGTGATTAAAAGGCTAAAACAGACCAAATTTCTAAGAGATGAAAGGGACTACGAGACAGGGCGGGTATTAACTTTTGGCCGAAAATTTGATGCCCCCAGAAGGCAACTCAAATCCAAAATCATCCCTCCATCGAATAGGGAAACATCTGAATCCGAGGTTGAAACATCGGAAGGAGAACAATCCGTACAGGCAATGGACAGCAGTGAAACCCTGAATGAACCGACTGTTTTTCGGGAATATCAACTTATCAGGGAAAGCCGACAAAGACCACCACCAAGAGTGCACCCACCAGACCGTCCAAACGCAAAATCAGAAGGGGCAAAAAAGGACGGGGGAGAATCCATTACCCCCAGGATGACACGGAGCAAGAGGGGTGGCAGATGGTGAACACTGCACCACACTGTGAGACAGACAAAAAAGACTATCATCAATCTCTCTCACAGAGAATTAAGCAATGATGAGATTCAGGTCCTCAAATTAGGACTGACTTTCTGCCCGACATCGATGTTCAACTACACACAAACAAGGATTGACTTGTATAAATATATCAGAAAATTAAAATTGCTGAAAATCCATTCTCTACACCCGATACCCACACGTAATCCTATTACGAATGAAGACACAACCCAACTCACAGGGAATGATTTAGATACACTGCTGGTATTACAATCACTGGAAGAATCTGTTGAGGCCGATAACATTGCCGAGATGGATGTTGCCACACGCCTTAATGCCGCAGGGATCCCCCAAACTGGAGGACAGAGCAACTTTAGGGTCAAATCCAAAGTCATCCCACAACTGCCGCACGACGCCATCGACGTCTTTCATGAAGCCGTCATCATGGATTTAAAGAAACTTAAGGATGAGACACCCAGAAAAAAACAATTCAATATTCCGATGAGACAGTGGAAAGCGATTATGGATCTAAAAAAAGATGAAACGCTAACAATAAAACCTTTGGATAAAGGGGGCAATATTGTCATTTTCAACAAAGAGCAATATGTCAACGAAGCCCGGCTACAGCTAAATGACATCAACTGCTACACGCCTATACACAGAAGGGAATATGATTGTTGTATTATCAAAATTCAAGAACTTCTGAAATGCTGGCTTGAAAGCGGGCTCATTGACTCGGAAGAATATCGCTTTCTTTTCTGCGAACACCCAGTGATACCTACCTTTACCACCTCCCGAAGGTGCACAAAGACCTGATGAAGCCACCGGGGAGACCGATTGTGGCATCGCAGAACAGTCTACTCGAGAACATTTCTGTATATATTGATTCCTTCTTATCTCCTTTGGTGAAGGACCTAAATTCATATGTGAAAGACACTCATGATTTTTTGAGACTAATCGATGGGATTAACTGGGAAGATGACATGGTTATGATCACTTTAGACATTACCAGTTTGTACACTTGTATTGAACATACTAAAGGCCTGAATGCAATGAAGTGGTTTTTGAACAAACGTGAAATGAAATATCATGACCACAATATTATGTTGTTAGATATGACCACTTACTGTCTTGAAAATAATATCTTTCTATTCGATAGTCAACTATTCAGGCAGAGATGAGGGAAAGCGATGGGCACGTGCTTCGCCCCCAGCTACGCGAACTTGTTCGTTGGCTGGTGGGAGAAGCACGTGGCCTGGGCAGATCAACATGAACACTGGGTAGAAAAAGTTGCCCTATGGGCGAGATACATCGACGATTTATTTATCGTCTGGAGAGGGACCACCGAGGAAGCTAATAGATATATAGCAACCCTAAACCAGAATGACCTGAATCTCGTATTTACTGCTACCATAAGTGCAACCAGTGTCTTTTACCTGGATCTGGAGGTATATACCGAGAGCAGAAAACTATTAACTAGGCTATACCGCAAGCCAACCGCGGGCAATACTATCCTGCACGCGGGGAGCCAACATCCCAGAGCCCTGATCAAAAACATACCGTTTGGCGAGCTTTTGCGGGTCAAACGGAACTGTACTACCAACGACGAATATATGAAAGCCAAAAGCAGTACGATGATGAGGTTCAAGGCCAGAGGCTACACCGATGGCATATTACGGGAAGCTGTCTGCAAAACTGAAGAGATAAATAGACAGACACTCTTAGCAGAAAAGATGAAAGCTGTCACCAATATAGGACCCATAAGACTGATCACGGGGTTTCATGAGAAATCACAGAGAGTCACTCAAATATTTAGGAAGAACTGGCACATCATCCAGACTGACAATGTGATAAAACATGCCTTACCGCCGCATCCACTCATCACTTATAGGCGTAGCACCTCCATCAAGGATCACCTTGTTCACAGTCATCTTGCTACCACTCCAATCAGGCAGGACAAGTGCAAGGGTTTCTTTCCCTGCCTTAGATGCAAGGCTTGCAAATTCAGCAGAAAGGTCACTGAGTATGAGGTGGGAGGACAGGGCTCTAAGAAATTCAAGAAAATCAATAAATTACTTAACTGTAATTCTGATTTCACCATTTATTGTTTAGAATGTCCCTGTCCTAAAAGATACATTGGCAGCACCATTCATCCTGCTAAGAAAAGGATACTTGAGCACATGCGTGCCATTGTCAATAAAGATCAGACCTACCCAGTGGCACGACACTTTGAGCAAGAACACAAAAGTAATTGTGACTTATTGCGATTCTTTTGTATTGATCAGATTGGGAAAAAGGAAAGGGGAGGAGACAGGGTGAAAGAGCTGCGGTGTCTGGAATCCAGATACATTGTGGAATTGTCCACTAAAACTCCGCTAGGCCTGAATAACGAGGAAGAATTGTGGGTACGCATAGGGTAGGTTGGGATCTTCCCGCCTCACAGTGTATGAATTAAAGTTGGAGGTTATGTTATAGATTTTGATATATATTTTTTCAACAATGTAAATACCTAGCACCAGAGAGACGAATCTATTTAGCAAAGGCAATGGAGTTTGCCCATTCAGGGCTTGATTGTTTCCGTAGGAGACGTATATACGGTCTAATACACTACTACCTTTTGTTATGAATTTCTAATAACGTATGCTGATTAATGATCTCTTTGCCAGCACGTGATGCGATGAGGTTTACACCCTTTCTGGTGCTTCATCATTGTAGCTTCCATTAGGACTGTATATGTTGCCTCGAATATCATGATGGACCATTTTCCGTTCTGTAATTGCACAATTTGTATAAATACATTTTTGATATAATTTAATATTTGAAAATGTGGCTCCGCATGATCGCGACGTGGTAAGTTACACACTGGCAACCGTGCTTTGATTTATATCTTGTATCCAACCTAGTACTGTTAAAATGGCCGCCGCATATGCTTTGTCTGGGATTTTGCGGGACATTTTCACTTTCGATTGTGCATGATGAGGAATTTCCTTCCGGTATGGTTAAATACGATTTTGTTTAAACTGGTAACTGACATTGAGGAAGGCGTTGTTTGCCGAAACGCGTCTGTCAGTTTTCGTGCTGCTTGCCGAATAAACCCTTTACTTTAATTTTCCCTATTGAGTGCCTCCAAGTTTGTCCACAGGAGGGTGTATTGTTTATTGATATATATATATATATATATATATATGCAACAATGTATCCCAATAGTTAAACGGAGGATACAGACAAACTCCACGGCAACTTGTTCAGCAAAAGATTTATTCCAAAGCGTGCAGAGTAACTGTCTACGCGTTTCAGCTGCTCATAGCAGCCTTGAGCATGACAGTGAGCGCCATTTTTTTAACACTTAAATAGTGGTGAATACTGGTGGTAAACATAAAAAAGGTGCAATGGACATAGAAAACATATCCAAATCAAAATCGACACACAGGCAGGCATAAATACAAATGAATATTAGGACAGTTCCTTTGTTTGCAGGGAGGAATATAGTAATTATAAGCGTCTCTATAACCAAACATTTAAAGCAATTCATAATTAAAATATAATTAAAAAACAAAGTTGGTATACCAAAGTGGTATAATTATAATTGCTAACAGTAAATGGTCTACGCATTATCATCAGCCTAGGTGGTACAGTTATCCATGTATATTGGGCACAATACTTATCAAAGCATTTAACTCATTAAATATATATACCACATTTGGGTCCTAGTCCTTAATACCACAGGCAAGAGGTCGGGGGTAGTTCACTAACATCCTTCCCTATATATATATAATTACCAAAAGGAGAATTAAGGGTAAGTGCCCATATATGCCATGCAGTGTAGATAAATCATATAACAAGAGTGTACAAGTGTAACATTTCTTACAAAAACAACCGCAGTATTTACATGTCCGTCTTGGCACAGGAAAAAACCTAACAGGGCTTAAACTCTATAGAATAGTATCAAAAAGAGAATGACGGATAAGGGATATATACAGTCTCCTGATGGTGGCATGCATACCACTGAATGTAATAAAAGAGGTGACATGGGAAGAAAATGGAAAAAATGGTAAGTAAATAGAAAATAAACTGCAGAATTGAAAAATACATGTTACGTCATGATATCCGTTCTAATAACAATATAGTTACAGAGAGTAAAAAAGGCTTTCTTCAGAATGTGGCTCTATATAGACATATTTTAAACATATTTAAACCATTTGAGGGTGAATCACCCCACATAGTGAGAGAAGGGTGGACATCTTGCGCTGATATTCAACTCTCAGAGAAGGCAAGTGTGTAATTCCTCGTCTATATTGAGACCCACAGGTTGCATACTATCTAGTTGCAGAATATACCAGGTTTCAAGTTTACGCAGTGCTTTCTCCCTGTCACCTCCTCTTTTCTTTTTCGGTATTTGTGCCACACAGCTATACTTCAAGACTGTGGGACTCCATAATGGACTTTTTCAAAGTGGCGGGCAACAGGGTAACTGCGATCTTTATTTATGATGGCACGGATATGCTGCAAGATTCTCCTGTGTGCCGGCAGTGTGGTGATACCCACATAGATTTTCTTGCACGGACACTGAAGAATGTATACCACATTGTCTGATTTGCATGTCAGATTTCCCCTTATCTTGATCTCTTTGTTATATGGTGTAGCTTTGCTGGTTCGATTCTCACCATTACGACATTCCTTGCACTTAAAGCACTTCCTGAAACCATCATACTTCGTCAGTCATGTTTGGGATCTAGCTTGCCTTTCATAGTCGCTTTTAACTAGATAGTCTCTCATTGCCCTAGATTTCCTATAAGTAATCATTGGGCGTCTAGGGATTGATGGACCTATAATAGGGTCTTCCCTCAGAAGATGCCAATGTTGTGACATGGTCTGACGCACCTTTAGATGTTCCTGATTATATGTGGTTATAAATCTAGGTGTATCAGTGATATTCATTCTTTTCATGCTAGTTTTCGTAAGGTCAAACAGTGCTCTTTCCCTGTCTATGCATCTTGTTCTTTTACATGCTGCATTCAGGATATTATCAGAATATCCTCTTTCTTTGAACCTTTTGAGCATTTCTTTTTCAGTAGCAATAAATGATTCAAAGCGACTGCAGATTTTTTAAGCTCTGTATAATTCCCAAAAGGGGATGCTTCTGATGAGTGGTGCCGGGTGGAAACTGTTGGCATGGAGTATAGTGTTGCCAGCAGTGGGCTTTCTGAATACCGAAGTTTCCAAACCATTGGGTCCAATCGTAATACGGACATCCAGAAAGTCCACTGTGGTAGAACTAATATTGGCAGTGAATTTCAGATTTAAATTATTCACATTGATCTCTCTGACAAACTGCTTGGCCTCCCTCTCTGTGCCCTGCCACAACACAAAGAGGTCATCAATGTATCTTAGCCATAAAACTGAATGTTCCAGCCAATGTTCCATGTCTCTGCCGCCGAGCACCTGCTCCTCCCACCAGCCCATGTGAAGATTCGCATAGCTGGGGGCGAAGCAGGTGCCCATTGCGGTCCCCCTGTGCTGTTGATACAATTGTTTATCAAAAATGAAGATATTGTTTTTAAGACACCATTCTGTCATTTCTAGAAGCATGTTATTATGCAGAGTAAATCCCAATGGTCTCATCCACAGAAAATGCTGTACTGCCCGTATACCATCAATGTGGTGTATACTGGTGTACAGGGTAGAAACGTCCAATGTTATTAATAACATATCACTTTCCCATTTGACATCATAGATGTGTTTGAGGAAGTCGGAGGTGTCTCTGATATGGAAAGGTAATGAACTGATGATGGGATTGAGGAAAAAGTCGTTGTATTTGGGGGTGTTTTCAAAGATGCTATCCTGGGCTGCTATGATCGGTCTCCCCGGTGGTTTACTGCTATCCTTGTGCAGTTTTGGAATCATATAAAACATAGGTATCACAGGGTAATCATTCCTCAGGAACCGATACTCATCCCAACTTAGGTGACCTGTGTCTTTCCAGAATAACAGACTATCATGAAAGTTCTCTTTGATGGATATATAGTGCTCCATTGTAACGGGAATATAGCAGGTCTTATCGCTTAGTTGTGATAGAGCTTCTTTTTCATACAGGTCTCGGTCCCAGAGGACCACATTTCCTCCTTTATCAGAAGGTTTCACAATCACTCCATCCATTTGCTTTAATCTGCCCACAGTTTCAAAGAAATCTTTGTCTCTCTGGTTGAATGTGTTGGGATTCCGTTTGGTTGAAGCATTAATGCATCGTAGTTCTTTGGTCATGATGTCTGAAAATATATCTATATTATCCCTTGGTGTATTGGGAATAAATCTAGATCTGGGTCTGAACGGAGTGATGCCCGCTCCTTTGATCAATCCAACCGCTCTTCCTTCCATTTCCATAGTTGTCTATTCCATATTGGATCTTCCTTCCTCTTGTAGGTTCAATAGATTTTCTAGTGTTTCATCTCAAGACATATCATTGTTCGTCTGTTGCACTTCTGCGGCCGGCATTACAGGATCCAAGGATCTGCTAGATCGCTTGCGTAACGCATGTATTTTGTTAAGTTTTAGTTTTCTCGTGAATTTATAGATATCGAGTCTTGTGCTGGGATAATCAAAATTGTTCCTATGGCAATAGGACAATCCCAATTCTAATGTCCTCAAGTCTTTGTCCGTCAACTTGGCAGTACTGAGGTTGACAATAGTTATATTATCATTCATCCTTTGCCTGCTTTCTTCTTCTGATAACGTGTGACACTCTCTGCCGAATCCCCTTGTGTTCCTTCGTCGACCTTCGCCACCCCTCCTTTGTTTGCGCCTCGCTTCCTCTTCCCCGGCCTCTCCCCATCTTGAATTCTTTGCGGTAGTCCTCCTGTAAAAAACGCAACTTGTCTGATATTGAGAATTTTGCTGTTGCTCCTTCTTTTCTGGTTTGATCCTTTGTTTCTATCTCTGACCCTGTGTCAGAGCTAATTTCGCTTTCAAATTGCACTTGGCGCGTTTTATTGGAATCTTGTTGCTGCTGGCGATGTATATTCTCAAACCGCTTGGCAAATGTGTATATTTGCCCTCTTTGGTAGTCTAAACGGCCTCTTAAGAATTTGGTTGCTTTTCTCTCTTTAATGCGTACTTCATATTTTCGCAACCGTTCTTTAAGTTCTCCTTTGCATTTGGTAATTCTCTCTTGATTACTGTCTTGATCCAGTTGTGCCTCAAGGTCTTTGATTCTTTCTATTACGTCTGCCCGCTCAATTTCAGCATATTTGATTAACATATGGATCATCCCCATTGAGCATTATGATCTGCCCATTCTTTAAGGAGGTCTGGGTGAGGATTCTCGTAGGTGGAGGTGATCATAATCCGCAGGCCCCTCGGTACTCGGCCCACTTGGACATACTGTTTGAGAGAAGCGCTTTCCTACCAGCGCGAAATTTCTCTCTTTTTAATTTCTCCAATAAATTCAAATTCTTTCCAAGGTCATCAGTGACCGTGATTCCAATGTTTCCCTCAGTTATCCGTTCTGTGCCACTTTCATTAAATAGCTTTAGTGCTTCCTGTTGCCTTGCGGCGCATGCTTCCTCACTCATAGCGCGCTGTCTCAAATGCTGACTTATACCTTGTCAAGCGCGAGTCTTTACGTAAACACCCACCGGTATGTACTGCCCGCCCCGGCTCCCGCTGCTGCTCGCTGATTATAGTGCCTCTTACCCAGAAAGGGAGATCCCCGGTCACCGACTTCTTCCGACTCCCGAGTCCGGAGCCTCCAATTCTGGTTCTTCAGGCAGTATTCTTTTGAGCTCACGGGGGGCACGTCTGCCTCATAACTGCAGTGAAAAGAAAACACGGCTTGCAGGCGTGCTTCCAAAACGCCGGTGGTTCTGTCCTTGGGCGGCTTGCCGTCACACCGCATATCATGCAACAATGTATCCCAATAGTTAAACGGAGGATACAGACGAACTCCATGGCAACTTGTTCAGCAAAAGATTTATTCCAAAGCGTGCAGAGTGACTGTCTACGCGTTTCAGCTGCTCATAGCAGCCTTGATCACGACAGTGAGCGCCATTTTTTAACACTTAAATAGTGGTGAATACTGGTGGTAAACATAAAAAAGGTGCAATGGACATAGAAAACATATCCAAATCAAAATCGACACACAGGCAGGCCTAAATAGACAGTTCCTTTGTTTGCAGGGAGGAATATAGTAATTATAAGCGTCTCTATAACCAAACATTTAAAGCAATTCATAATTAAAATATAATAAAAAAATAAATAAAAAAAAGTTGGTATACCAAAGTGGTATAATTATAATTGCTAACACTAAATGGTCTACGCATTATCCTCAGCCTAGGTGGTACAGTTTTTTTAGTCTTTTTTCTTTTGTCACGGAAATGTATATAACATGTATTGATTGGGTTGTTGGTTATAGCGTGATCAAGGCTGATGCCGAAACGCGTTGCTTTTTGCTGCCATTAAAAAACTTTATTGAGCAAGATTGGGTGTCCGAGTTTCCCTGCTGATGTGTGGAGGAATGGTGGGAGAAAATTGTGGAGCTACCGGTAGCTCTTACTCGGACCGCCCGTGAGTCTGTCCAGCTGATTAGTTACCGGAACTGGTGAAGTGTATGTATATATATATATTATCTACTGGCGGTCGCCAGTAGATAGTTATAGTTAGGACCTATTTTCCATAGGAAATCCGCAACATTCTATTTGAAATAACTTTTGCGCCGGTTGACGAATCTTCGCGAAATTTTTAAACTTGTTGGGGCGCTCCGGTCCGCTCCTATCCTGAAAGTCTCGGGGTGATTCGGCAAGCGGGGGCCGAGAAAAAAGGGGGGTCCCAAAACGTGTTTTCCCCATTCATTTTTCCATAGGAACCTTTAGTCGCAGCTACAGACCGAACTGCTGAACGGAATTACACCAAATTTGGCAAAAAGGTAGCTCTTGGTTCAGAGTCGTGCCTTTTTCTTAAATGGTGTAAATCCGTTCAGTAGTTCCTGAGAAATTCAAAAGTAAAATCACATATATATCTATGGCCGCGTAGGGTCCGCGTACCCTCCTGATCACGAGCTGTATGGTAATTGGCTGTCAACACTCCAAATCAGGTAGTGTTGGCAGCCATCTTGTTCCTCGGTAGAACCGAGGAACAAGAAAGCAGTAACACAATCGCGAAAAACGCAAAAAGGGGGCAGGGTAGAAACACCCTGACCCCCTAGGCCTGCTCAGGGCAAAAAATTATATATATATATATTTTTTTAAATCGGCAAAAACGCGCTGGGTGCTTGGATCCTGCCGATAAAAAAAAAAAAACGTTGCGCGGGCTCCCGCGCGTCGTTATTAATTGGCCCCCGGGTGGGCCAAGTCCCGGGGGCATGCGGGGGTTTATTTATAATATGTGGGGGGGCCTCTAAGGCCCCCCCAAGCCCCGGGGACCGCCACCCCCCGGGTATTTAAAAAAATAATGGTGCAGGAGGGCTCTTGGCCCTCCCGCAGCCCGGGGACCGCCACCCCCCGGGGCTTCTTTTTTTAAAAATAAATTAACCTGTATGGGGGGGCTCGTGCCCCCCCCCACACGCCCCGGGGACCGCCACCTCCCCGGGGCACTAAATATTTCAATATGGGGGTCCGTTGCGGACCCAGAGCCCCGGGGACCACCACCTCCCCGGGGCTTTGAAGAAGTTGGGAGGGGGGCCGTGCGGCCCCCCTCCTGGAGCCCTTGATGGCCCTGGGGACCGCCACCCCCCAGGGCCGGCTCCTGCAGTGTCCCGGGGTGCCTACCCCCGGGACACTGTAGTTTGCTGACAGGAAACCTGCTCTCTCTTCCAAAAACCAAAGACAATTGCTTTTCCACACGGGGAGCTGCATCTTAGCAGCTCCCCATGTGGAAAAGCAATGCCGGCTCCCGAGGGACGCGGGGAGCCGGCGGGACCGTGGGGGAATTGGGGACCCCCCCACGGTCCCCAATGGAGAGGGCCAGCCCCAGGGGATGGGGTCCCCGGGGCAAGTAGTGGCCCGGGAGGGGGGCCACGCGGCCCCCCTAACCCCAAATTACAAAATTTTTTTTTTTTAAAAAGGCTGGCCCCGGGGGATGGGGTCCCCGGGGCCAAAGGAGGCCTGAGGAGGGGGGCAACGCAGCCCTCCTCCATGAAAATCAAAAAAGAAAAATGTGGCAATGACCCGGGGGATGGGGTCCCCGGGCCGAAATTGGCCACGGGAGGGGGGCCCACGCGGTCCCCTTCCCGTTCCATTTTTTTTTTTTTTTAAATAAAAGGGGGTCTGGCCCTGGGGGATGGGGTCCCCAGGGCCCAAAATAATTAAAAAGAAGGGGGGCCACACAGCCCCCTTAAAAAAAAAAAAAAGACGGCATCGCGCTGGAGGCCACGCCCCCTCCTTGGCAGCACTCTGCAAACCCGCCCCCTGGCGCGTTTGCAGAGGGGGAACGAATTCCCCTTGAATACTAGGGGTCCCTGGGGGCCAACTAGCCCACCAGGAACCTCCAGTATGCACCAGGGGCTGCGTTGCAGAGAGGTGTACAGAGGCCACGCCCCTTTTACACCTCTCTGCAACGCAGCTCTGTGGCGCTTTTGGAGGTACATGGTGGGCTAGTTGGACTCCAGGGACCCTCAGGATTCAAGGGGACTTAATCCCCCAACTTAAAACGTGTTTGCAGACATGTCACCTCAGGCCCCACCCACTTCCTTCTCCATTGTGCAAATATTCCTCTAAAATCAGCCAAACTACGAATTCCGATTTACTCACCTGTTATCAGGAGAGACCTCAGTGCTGCATCTTTGAGCCCAGTACTGATCCTGAAAAGTAATTCTAACCGTACTTACCAGTAACTTGAATTTTCTTCCATAGGCTAACATTGACTGGTTTCACTTGGAAATTCTTCTAAGTGTGGAGGTTTGGAACTTTATAATATTCCTCTAAAATCAGCCGAACTACGAATTCCGATTTACTCACCTGTTATCAGGAGAGACCTCAGTGCTGCATCTTTGAGCCCAGTACTGATCCTGAAAAGTAATTTTAACCGTACTTACCAGTAACTTGAATTTCCTTCCATAGGATATCATTGCCTGCTTTTTGCTGAAAAAGTTTCTAAGTGTCAATTTTTGAAACTTACAAATATTCCTCTAAAATCAGCAGAACTACGAATTCCGATTTACTCACCTGTTATCAGGAGAGACCTCAGTGCTGCATCTTTAAGCCCAGTACTGATCCTGAAAAGTAATTCTAACCGTACTTACCAGTAACTTGAATTTCCTTCCATAGGCTAACATTGACTGGTTTCACTTGGAAATTCTTCTAAGTGTGGAGTTTTGCAACTTTATAATATTCCTCTAAAATCAGCCGAACTACGAATTCCGATTTACTCACCTGTTATCAGGAGAGAACCCAGTGCTGCATCTTTTAGGCCAGCACTGACCCTGAAAAGTAATTCTAACCGTACTTACCAGTAACTTGTATTTCCTTCCATAGGAATCCATTGTCTGGTTTTCAGCAGAAAAGTTTCAAAGTGTCGATTTTCACAAACTACAAATATTCCTTAAAAATCGCCTGTATGACTTAAACGCATTCTTTCAACTGTTTACAGGAGATGCACCAGTGCTGGATCCAGGATCCACCACTGAGTAAGAAAAAGTAACGATAACACTACTTACCTGCTAAGTGAATTTCCTCCAAGGGTAATAGGTGATTCTATGTGAAAAAGTTTCTGTCAACTTTTAAAATACAATAATATTCCTTAAAAATCACTACTGTAACCAAAACGCTTTTACTCAACTGTTTACAGGAGATGTCCCAGGACTGAACCTAGGATCCAGTCCTGTGGTTAGAAAAGTAATCCATAAAGTAACTAATTGCATTTAACTAGAAATTCACATTGAGCTCAATGTTGCATTGTGTTTGAAATTGTGTTGCCCATTGCAACAACTGTAACTACTGTACTTAAAAGTCTATTGCCTATTTGCAAAGTATTTAAACTAAAGTTATTCATTCTGAGAAAGTATATTTTGTAATGTAATGTATAATGTAATTACAATGTAATTTAAAAAATAAAATATCTAAAAATAAATAGTTTAAAAAAATGTAGTAAATCAGTATCAAAAAAATAAATATAACAATTAATACATTTAAAAATTGTCATTTACAAAACCTTTGAAATTCACAGAAAAAAACCATAGGTTTCAGGAACGTTATAGTTAGAAATTAGCATTTAAAAAACCTTACAAATTCACTGAAAAAACCATAGGTTTTAGGGACAGTTATAGTTAGTTGGACATTGCACTCGTACAAAACCCGTGAAATTCCCCCGTTTTAGTTAGTTCAGCTAACTATAACTCGCGCCCCCGCAATCCACTGCTGATGACGTCACATATTACATCACTCATGACATGGTCAGTGACATCACTGATGACATCTCAAATGACATCACTGATGACATCATCCATGTGATCATTTCATGCATCTTCTCACACCCTAATATAACCTTTGATACACCCACTCTAAATTACAAACTGCCATTCTCAAAACCATACACACTCCAACACCAATAACTACATACCCACTCACTGATTCTTAGGTCTACACACACATCCACTCACTCACCCGTACAGTCACTCATACTTACAATCACTCAGTACAGGACTATCATATGCACTCATACGCCTACATAGACACTCACACACCGCCACTCATCCATAGAGGTACTCACACACCTAGTCAGTCATGCAAATAATTAATCACACTGCCATTTACTCATCTGTACAGTGATACACACACCAGCTCACTACTCATACAACTACTAGCACATTCTTACGCTCTTATACAATCACTGATACAAGCACACATGCATTCATACAGCCACTCTCACAATTACACACTCTCACTTATAGCCTTTTAAATACTCTAACACACATATTGTATTGTATCATAGATTTGTATAGCGCAAAAACTGTCACCCCACGGGTATCCTGGCGCTGCGACTTACCAAGTTGTCACTAGGCAGAATAGATAGCCTGTACGCTGATTTAAAACTCATATTACTCATCCCTAGGGAAAAGCCAGGTCTTTAAGCTTTTTCTAAATGAAAGCAGCGAGTCAATTTGTCTAATATGCAGGGGAGTTCATTCCAGAGTCGTGAGGCAGCTATGCCAAATGCTCTGCCACCCATCCTAGTCTTCTTAAATCTAGTGGTGGTTACCAGACTTGCACTGGAAGAACGAAGTTTTCTCCCTGGATTGTACCAGGTGAATTTCTCCTGCATGGAGATTGGACCCAAACCATGCACTGCCCTGAACACGATACAGAGAGATTTGAATTGAATTCTCTCCCTAATAGGCAGCCAATGGAGGTCCTTTAGTGCTGCCGTCGTTGAAGACCTACGCTGCCTATTTAATGCCAGTTTGGCTGCTATGGACTGGATCCTCTGCAGCTTCAATAGCACTGAATGCGGTGCTCCCAAATACAGAGAGTTGCAATAGTCCAGTCTACTTAAAATTATACTCCTCACTACTAAGGGTCTAGTGGCACTAGGCAGTAGTGGAAGAATCTGGCGTAGTGCTCTTAACAGTGAGAGACAAGTACTCACTGTTTTATTAGCTTGCGAGTCCATCTGGAGGTTGTCATCCATGAGGACCCCCAGATTGCGTACTGTTCTTATTTGGACCAATGGTTTGTCCGAAGGAGTAAGTCTGAACTCAGATGGCAGAGGCCGCATCATTTTGGCAGAGGAACAGTATACAACCTCCGTCTTTCCTTCATTAAATTGTAGGGAGTTTGTCCTAAGCCAATTGGAAGTTTGACACATGCACTCCTGAAATGTTTCTATGGATACCCCTTGATTTCCCTCCATAGAAAACACCAATTGTGTGTCGTCCGCATAGTTAACTAGTTCAATTCCAAAGGATTTAATAATGGGGATCAAGGGGCGAAGATAGATGTTGAATAGAATGGGGCTTATTGCCGAGCCCTGTGGCACCCCGTGACGCACAGGTGTTTTCGAAGATGTAAACGGAGAAATGGTCACTACCTGTTGTCTGCCCGTCAAGTATGACTGCAGCCACTTCAATGCCTGCCCTCTCACTCCTATATTCTCTAATCTTTCAATCAGTATCTTGTGATTCACCGAATCGAATGCGGCAGACATATCGAGTAAGACTAGAACAGAAGAGTTACCATTGTCGGCACGCATTCTCAGGTTGTCTAATACAGTCACCAGAGCTGTTTCAGTTCCATGACCTGGTCGAAACCCAAACTGGGCCTTATCTAACAGATGGTTTTCTTCTAGGTATGAGGACAGAGATTTACTAACTGCCCTCTCTAGAATTTTTACCGGATATGGTAGGAGAGATATCGGTCTGAAACTCATTGGGCTTTTAGGGTCCAAGGACGGTTTCTTAAGCAGCGGAGTCACCACTGCCTGCTTCCAGACTACAGGAACAATTCCTTTATCCAGTGACTGACAGCAAATCTGTCGCAGCCAGGGGAATAGCTCCAACTGAAACTCTTTCCATATCCCGTGTGGAAGAGGATCTAGAGGGGAGCCCGAGGAAACACTTTGGGCAATGCTATTAAATGTAGCCTCCGTAAGAGTTTGAAAACACTCTAAAACAGGTGACTGACAGTCATAGGATACCTTTGCCTGTTGCTCTTCCAATGTCTGAGATGGTTCCTTTTTCTCATCCAGACTGCTGTGGTTATTGGTGTTTAAACCCCCAACAATCTTATTAATCTTCTCCTCAAAATGGGCAGCAATATCATCGCAGAGCTTCTGCGTCGCATCTACTTTATTCCCCATACAGGCTGGATTGGATAGGTCCTTTATAATATTAAAAAGCATTTTTGTACTATTAGGCGCCTGCAAGATGGTTTTAGCATAGTACTCTGCTTTGGACCTAGAAATAGTTTCCTTATACAAGGCCTGCAGCAGTTTCAGCTCATTTTTGTCTGACTCCTCATACAGCCTTCTCCATTTCCTCTCAGCTTGTCTACATTTTTTCCGCATCAGTTTTAACTCCTCATTATACCAAGGGGCTGAGGGTTTCTTTCTATTCTATATATACTGCCTTTTACATATGTAGTTACTCACACATGTACCACTGAGATATACATTCACTCACTAACACACCGATACACACACTCACCCACCCAAGCAGTCCATCACAGATGCACTCTTCAAATCATGCACCCAGTGAATCACCCACTCACACATCTATGTACAGAGTCACACACACCCCACCCACACAAACACTCAGGCACCCATACAGATACTCAGACAACCAATCAATAACCCATATAGACACTCATGTAGCTATTCGCAAATCCATGCATCCACTTACACACCAACAGACAAATGGATACAGACATTCACACAGTTTAGTCAGTAACCCATACATTCAGTAAGATACGTTTAATCACTCACTTGGAGAGTCAGTCACGCACCTACTCAATCATCCATTGAGACACTTATACTCCCAGTCATTCTTCAATACGCCTTTGCCTATATATATTAAACATATTTAAACTTTACAGAAACACACAGTCACTGCATGATGTCATCAGTGATGTCATTTGAGATGTCATCAGTGATGTCACTGACCATGTCATGAGTGATGTAATATGTGACGTCATCAGCAGTGCATTGCGGGGGCGCGAGTTATAGTTAGCTGAACTAACTATAACGAGGGAATTTCACGGGTTTTGTACGAGTGCAATGTCCAACTAACTATAACTGTCCCTAAAACCTATGGTTTTTTTCAGTGAATATATATATATATATATATATATATCTCATGTAATAAATATGGATGTTGCTAGTTACATCATGAAAGAAAAAAAATTACATACAGAATACAGTCTGGCACAGTGGTGGCTGCTTCATATGATGCTGGGGATCTGCCCTCGAATTATGACCAACAGAAAAGAGGAGGCATCACTTTCTTCAGGCAGAAACAAAAGCTTTAATGTGTGTCCATGTTCGAAGGTGGGTATCATTTTTCTTAATAACTCACCTAAATAACAAATTCGTATCTAGGAACACTGGGAGAATTAAAGCAAAACCCACAAAGTTATCACAAAATTCAATCTCTGTCTAGTCATCTGAAATGTCCGTTGACAAGCTCATGATCACTGAATTTAAATGTGAGCTGTCTGCTGGCCTCAGTGCAGACTGGATGGTTTTTAAAATAGGTAATGTCAGGATAGAGGAGGATAGCACTGGAAACTTCTTGGGTCTAGCTGCAAAGTGCTACAGTCAAGATGGCTGCCTCTTTGCCACAGGCTGATGTATGGGCCTCTAGCTCGATGCCCAACTTTACATTTATGGCATTCTGCTATTTTGAAATCAGATTGGCTCCTTTATAGATGTCGAGCTCGTGAGGGGCTAATTTGGCACGAAATTCTTTTTTCGGAGTCATGTGTAAAGTTGTCTTGTGTTAATTAGCTGGTGCAGAAAAAATCACATGCAATAAAATTCACATGTGGTAAATTTTGTGTGGCTTTTTTTTTCCCAATGCAATTTTTTTCTTACACATGCTAAATACCAATTCAATGGGGTACGGATCAATTTTATAACCATGCTATTTTATCCCTGCCTCATTGGTATTCGCTGAAATAGAAGGTGTAGGGTATTCTGCACTGGACTCATGACTGGTGTCCAGTTGTTGAACTGGTGGACAAACATAATATAACATAAAAGGTGCTTTGGTAGAACTCAAGTTAACTGCTGAGGAGTTTCTTGCCGCTATAGACAGATAACAGATGTTTATTGTTAGCCAACTTAATGGTACTCATTTTATGGACCTCGGAAGGAGGAAAGATTAAGTGGACATCCTGGGATTTGAACCCCTGATCAAGATGTCAAACATAGATCCCTGGTGTAGATGCATTAGTCCATTGAGCTACCGGACCTGGACAGGGTTCTCTTTGGACTTGATCAAAACAAAATTGTGCTTCTGCCCAAATGGGCTGAGCAGAAAAACACTGAGAACGATACAAGCATCATTTGGGCAAGCTGAATACTTCAGAACGTAAACACATTCAATAGAACAGAACTGAACCTCAAAGTTGACACTGTGAGATGGTTAAAAGGAAACTAGTAAGTGTTCGTTTACCATTTCCTGTCCTTCTACATGTGAAATAGGATATATCTTTCTGACCGACAGGACATGGTATGGTCTAAACCATTCCAAGGTTTATATAAAGATCAAGATATCATACGACAGGCGTACTGCCATCAAACCCGTTTCTGATGGCAGTCAGATCTGGAGCAAGGTGTCTAGCGCTGTGAAAGCTGATTCGTGCTTCACAGAGCAACTTCGGCTGAAACACACACAGCCCCCATCCCCCAAGATCCCCACTTCGGAATTAAAATTACCAATATGAGCTGGGTGTCCCACAGACACTGGATGACAGGGAGCAAGTTCTGATGCAATCTGACAGTGTCACACAAATTCTCTAAAAAAAAAACACCCAGGCTCATTGTCTCTTTTTTCTTGAGAACTGCCTCAAAGAGACTTTTCGGTGCTCCCTTCATCATTCTGGAGGCCACTGATCAACCATCTCATTTAGAAAAGCCTGTTAACTATTCTTAAAGTTTTGCTGGAATGCAGAGAAGCATGTCCCAACACAGACATTAACCTAAACACATTGTACCTCTAAAATGACATCTTAGGATTGATTTTTTAGAGAAACGCCCAAGACAAAAGAGCACTGCTCCCTGGTGACAAGAAAGAAGCCACTTGGAATCCTACTTGGTACAATGGCAAAATTATTTATTTTCTTTTGCCTTGATTTGTATATTAGCTTCCTTCTGCCATTTCCTACTTATATTTTGCTGGCAGGCTGAAAACAAAGCCTAGCAACTCCAACAGATATCTACAAGCCAAGCCACTGCACATAGCATGTACTTGGTTGCTACATGTTTCTACATGAACACAGCTTTTTTTCCTAATTGATTTTTTTTAAACAGAGTTTTACACCACGTGCCTCTGGTTTCAACAAAAACACTATTTTACATTACAGAGATAGTTATTGATATTTTCTTATGAAATGTTAAGGGCCATAGGTTCCATCTCCAGGTCCGGCCCGGTACATTTTCAGATGTGAAAGCTGCCTTCAAAGATAGCTGCTCTGACTACAGTCCCAAATCAAGTTCAAACTTTCCAGCCTAACACATGCGGAACAGCATGCCAGACACTGTATGCTACAGTGTGGATTGAAAGATGCCTAAAAAGATGCGGTTTCAAGTTCCCAGAGTGCGTAAATCGATGACCACCATTTTTTTTTTTAGCTCACTGTCCAATAGAAAGCACTTGCCCATATTGCTCACAAGACCTGCATTGGCTTCTAGTATTACTGAAAAAGTTTGCACTTATAAACTGTGCTAGAAATTGATTTCTGAAACCAGCTCCACGTGTGCGTAAATTCAATCTTCTCTACTCGTCTCTATGGTAAACGAAAAACGTGGTGGTACATTTTTATCACGTGAATAACCTGAAAATTTGGCATGGCTCTGTCCCAGTTTAGGACGCCCCTGTTCCATGTATTTTGAACGAGGCGCTGCTTTGCGCCGTTTGATGTGTACTTTGCCAGTGTGCCTCATAACACAGCGCCTGCTCTCCTATGACGCTTGCACTCATTCAACACCAGCTGGGGACATCTGGCATTCAAGGAGGCTGTCAGAACTGCCATCCTTTTAACAAGCTATGGAGATTCAGATTGATTCTCCTCTGACATTTTTTGGATCTATGTAATTGTTCACCTACTGTGCCAGCCATGAAAAACACAAAACCACAACTTCTGACTTCTTTTTCTGTCAGTCCCTCCTGGTAGATCTTCTCTTTTGACACCAGCTTCCTGCTGTTATTCAGCTTACGCTTTAATAATTGTCAGACGGCAAGCAAATCCAAGGAAGGCAAACACCTGGAAAAGTGATGGGACATTCATCAAAAAATCGATGTATGATACATCAAGAATGCCTGAAAAGCCAGTGAACAACGAAGGGGAAGGGGTCTCTCTGGTGCAGCAAATTGGACTTCTCTAGATCCAGCACCAAACTAAGCTTTCTAACTTAAAAGACATCTGTAACGGGCTCCGAAACTAGCGGAAATCTTGTGGACACTGGAAATACTCTTCACTTTCTGTTATTCAGGCTCACGTATGCTCTTACTACTCCACTAATCTTTTCTGGAGCCTGCACAGGCTCTATAATGCCTACCCTTCCTCTGCCTGTTTACCCATCGCAACGAAGAGCTACCTCCACAGGGACTAGTATGCCACATCCTGCCATGTGACATATGTCTGCCAACGTATCCTGAACTTGAACACTACTTGTAGTGCAGGGAAGTTTTAAGGATTTTGGGGGCCCTGGGCCCAATGTATTTTGGGGGCCCCTGTTCAGGACAGCATTGAATTTTATGATCCAATTTCAGCTCTTTCATGTCCTCTTTTGTCAAATTCTAAATGTGATATTCAGGGATAGTGACATGTGTTTTCAGTATTGTAACACAGCAGCAGCTCACTAATATTACTGCAAATAATCTGTCACACCCTCTCATTTCTCATATGCGAGGTCCTGTATTGATCTAAAAGAAACGTTTTATATTGATATTGCATGAAACAAACACATTTTGCCTGCAAAATGTCTGTAATACACTCTCACACATTAAAAATAAATGATAGAAAAACACTATTTACACAAATCTGTTTAAAAATTATTCAAGGTCACCAGAGCAAGACTCTCTGCAGAACAGAGCTGGCTGTATCAGGGGGCCCACTGAAAGGCTGGGGCCTTGGGCCAGAGCCCACTTTGCCCATGCCTTAAAAAGTCTCCGTGCAGCACGTCTTTTTTCCTTGTTGGCTGAGGAGTGTAGTGCCCTTCAGCTGATGCATATGTGTGTGTGTGTGGCCCCAACTGTCTGTCCCTCCTGTGACTTTGAGCACCTCTGCTGATGCTGCAGCTATGAACAGTTGGTAATTAAGGAAAACCACAAATCACCTTGTAAGCTGAGGACAGAAAGTGCCTTTCCAAAGAGGAGGCAAACCAGTTGCAAGTAAATATCAAATTATGAGAAGGCTCATTGTACAAACTCCTTCAAGTTCATGGGCAATAGGACTACTATAGATACCAGACTCTCAGACCGTGCAATATGCAGAACTTGTTTTAAAAAAAGTTCCCCAGAAATACAATAATTTAGTTGATATAAGATTGAAAAAAAAACAATACAAACAATAAGGTGAATGCAATATTAACTAGATCATACAACCTATGAAGGCTGTTCAAGATGCGGTGGCTATAAAGCTTTTTTTTTTAACTTGACTTCAGTGCACCCTCAAATACCTTTGGCGCACATATGCTTAGCAGTTCCACACACCATTCCTTAAGATCAAGAAATTGATAAATATTCATCCATTTCTCCTTAACACTGTGTCATATCTGTTTTAATCACACTTACTCTAAAACCTTGTACTAGCTTGGTGGTGGTTATTGTCTAAAGACGAGAGATGCATTTTAGTACTCAGATGATGGTTGGCTAATGTGGTAAGAGGAGTGTTTGCATAAGGCAAAATAATGATGCAACGATGGAAGTGAAAAAAGGATACAACAATAGGTAATGTATACTGCTATAAATTATGGCATACCGGGGTATTCTAAACTTTATGCATAATAAGGTGCCCAATCTAAATCTACTGGAGTTTATAGAGCAGAACTGCCTAACATGTATTATCCAGCCTATGAGACATCAGCGTTGTCCAACACACATCCAGATCAGCTGGACCAATACAAAATTCTAAGACTTTCGAATAAGCTATAGTTACATACAAAGAGTTCAAAGGGAATCATTCACACTATAACTAGTGATCCTGAAATGTTGGCATGAACCCACAATTAATTACAAGGCGCAACTGTATTCTACAGATTGAAATAATTTTCACAGGCTAAATCTGGATTTTTCATATTTTGCCTACTTTAGATCTTGAAACAACTTTCATGAGTTCACCACCCTAAATGTGCTTTTTTCTATTATGTCTCTTATCCAAGCAAATCTCGTAACGATTTGCAGCTGTTAGACATAATGAAAGACATGGTACATATTGCACGAGAGCAAGTGGTAAAGCTAAACAAAAAAATTGCTGATTTGGTCATAGGCTAAAAAAAAGTTCTCCATCAACTTAAAACAATAATGACGTTACTTTCAAAAAGTTAGAATATTCATTAGAAAGCATGAAATAATAACAATGTGTTTTTAACATAACACTATTCTGCCACTCTGTAGCAATGGAAATAACTTAGTGGTTAGTAGGCAACCCAGTTCTCTTCTGGCGACACTGACTTCCCAGAAGTTAGAAATAAGAAGTACACAAGTCTCAAATATACCAATATTGTTGATGCACAATTACCCTCGGCAACCATTCTGTCAGAATTGTAATTATTGTAGCTCCTGTGACAAAATATTCATTCTAATGGGTCAATGGGAGACGCTTTTCACGCATGACAACCAGTTTTTACTTTAACGTGAGGGTCTTGTTCGGAGTAAAACTCATCCATGTGCAAAATGCAATAGCAATCTGGTCTCATGTCTAACTAATTAAAATAAAGTGTACAAACTGAAGTCGTTTGGGCCACATTTTGTGCCTGAATTTGCAGCCTGCCAAATGTGATGGTTGCTCTACAATCACAAGCAATTACAAACACATATAATTTAATCGTAGAAAGCATGTATTGACATTAGCCCGTTAGTAGAATTTTAGTCGTAAATTTGGAAATTGTGCAACGATTTTTAAGTGCATGTAGCTTTGCTAACTCTTCCTTAACAAGAAAACCTAAGTAGTTTTGTGTACCTTAGTAAACCAATGTGCTCGTTTAGTGCATGGTGGTAAAATCTGGAGCAAAAATTCCACTGTGCAAATTAAATTTGTGTAAGGTTTCTGAGTTTCTGCTCCTGATTTAGTGGTCAATACTAAAAAAAAATGTTGCGTTATCACCAAAGCTTCGAGTGATACAAATGCGCACAAAATCTAAGTGACTGCTCTAGGTGATCCATTCATAATTGATCAAGTGCAAAAATGAAGTGCAAACAAAGATTTTTTTAGTCAAACATCTGTTTATTGATAGGTTTTATAAAACGTCGTACAGATTGGAACAAGGCCACATAACATATTCCATTAGGAGCCTTCCCTCTACAGTGTACATAGTTTCTTTAAGATACGGAAAGTCCGGGGTATCCGTGCCTCTGCAGGCCTCATTGTGCCAATATCATTTTCAAGGAACTCTGAACAATAGTACACTTAAGAAAAAACAAAACCCATCCCACCCCCAACCCCCCTCCCCTGTGGTGGAGAAGCCGCGTTACTCAAAATCGTGCTCCGTACTGAACTATGGTTTGCTAAGTGAGGACTATCTATGTGCCACCTCTAGTGACTCCCACTGTTTAGGCCCTTGGTGTGGCGAGGGTACCTCCCTAAGCAACCTAGAACTGAAATAGATGAAGGCCTCAATGTGGGAGAGCATACCGCCAATGGGAGGCCTTTTGTAAGATATGTCACCAGCGGGCCCCATTTATACTCGAAGTTCTTATATTCATCTCTAAAGATATCTGCCATCCGCTCCAATGTAAGGATTCTCCATAATCGGGATAGCCATTGTGCCAATGCTGGCGCCTCCCTCTTCTTCCAATTCATTGCTATGGCCTTTTTCGCCGCTCCAATGCATGCCCACATAATCGCCTTGTCTGCCCTGGTTTGATGTTCCAGGGTGGGATCCCTTAAGCCTAGGAGGGTCGCTTCTATTGAATTCGGTAGGGGGTAAGACAGCATTTCTTTCATCTTGGCCAAAATCTCCGCCCAAAAAGGTTTGATGGTCGGGCAATCCCACCAAATGTGGCGGAAGTCCCCCAGCAATCCACACCCCCTCTAACAGCGATCTGAAGATTGGGGAAAAATCTTCTTGAGTTTAGTTGGGTAAAGGTACCAATCGAATACAGAATTGTAGTGTGCTTCTCTTAATTCTAAAGAATGATTGTGTTTAGCAATGTCCGCCCACAAATGTTTCCACTCCCCCTCCGTAACCTCTCTCCCCAGTGTCTGCTCCCAGGAATGTGTGTAACTCGGGCTTGGTGTTATTGTTGTGGATACCAGGAGCCCATATGGGTGAGAGATAACCCCTCTCGTGGAACCTACCTTCTGTACGAAGGATTCTATTGGGGTCAGTTCCCGGGTTGCCGCCTCCCGCACCTGTGGGTGTAGTGCCCAGTGTTTCAACTGTATGTAATGGAAATGTTCTGATGCTGGGATGTGAAAGTCCCTCTGGCAATTTTCAAAAGCGAGGATGTCTTGATTGTGAAACAGATCAGAGAGCTTCAAACATCCACCCTCTCTCCATGCATCAAACGGGCCCTCCCTCAACGCCGGTGGGAACTCTGGGTTGAAGTGTATGGGGGTGTATGGGGAGGGAAAGGAGGTCCACCCCCGTCCACGTGTCACCTCGTCCCATATCCTGAGAGTGGTTCTAGTGGGAGTGCTTAAGTAAGCGTTAGGGGGCCTGTCTTTTTTGGGTTTCCAAAGAAAGTCCCATATGGTTCTCCCCACAATAGCCCGATCCATGTGGAGCCAGTGCTTATCCGATTCCCTTTTGGACCATTCCGAGATCACTCGCAGTTGTGATGCCTTGTAATACAACCCGAAGTCTGGCAATGCAATTCCCCCCTCAGAGCGTGGTTTCCTCAGCACCTGGAATGGCAGGCGTGCTCTCCCATTTTGCCAAATGTAGCGCAGAATCATGGAGCGGACCCCGGGGAGGAAATCCTTCTCCAATTCTATCGGGAGCGCCTGGAATAGGTACAGTAACTTAGGGAGAACCGTCATTTTGACAGCGTTTATCCTCCCCAGCCACGAGATGAACAACGGCCTCCATCTCCTAAGCTCCCTCTGAATCTGGGAGACCAGGGGTGGGAAGTTTGCCTTAAACAGGTCCTCTATACGTGGAGTGATCTGGATCCCTAAGTATGTTACCGTGTGCTTGGCCCAAACAAAAGGGGATTGTCCCTGTATTAGGAGTCTCTCCCCCTCCAACACTGTCAGATTTAACACCGCCGATTTAGTCAAGTTAACTCGGAAACCAGCGACCGCCTCAAATTTCTGTAGTTCCCCTTGGAGCGCTTGCAGAGATGCTCTGAGGGAGGTAAGTGTCAAAAGAACGTCATCCGCAAATAGCGAGACCTTGTGTTCTTCCCCTCCAAACCTAATACCCTGTATGTCTTTTGATGCCCGTAGCTGAGCCGCCAGCGGCTCGATACTCAGGGCAAACAATAGTGGGGACAGGGGGCAGCCCTTTCGTGTACCCCGGCCCAGCCTGAAAGTGTCTGAACTAACCCCGTTTACCTGGACCCTGGAGCTCGGGCTCACATAGTTAGCTCTAATTATTTGAATAAATCTATCTCCAAAACCGAAGCGTTTCAGTGTAAGGAACAGGAACTGCCAAGCCACCCTATCGAAGGCTTTCTCTGCGTCCAGCCCTACCAACACCGCCGGAATTCGAAACCTGGATATCTTTTCCACTAGATGCAGAGTCCTACGAATGTTGTTGTGCGTCTGACGCCCTTTTATGAATCCGGATTGATCCGGGTGAATAATATTAGGCATTAAATCCTCTAGGCGGGACGCTAGGATAGCAGAATATAGCTTGGCATCTAGATTAAGCAGCACTATCGGTCTGTAGGATGTACAATATTGGGGATCCTTCCCCGGTTTTGGAATAACTGTAATAAGAGCCTCCGACATGAATGCAGTCACCCCGTCCCCTTGCGATGTTGTTGAATAGAGCTGTCATGTGTGGTATCAGTTCGGGCGCATATGTTTTATAAAAAAGAGCGGTCAGTCCGTGGTGATTTATGGGCCTTTAGTGCCTTGATGGCTTGGCTCACCTCCTCCTCGGATATCGGGCTATCTAGTATTTCCTGCCATGCTGCCGGGATTTGTGGAAGCGACAGTGTGGACAGATAGTCGGCCTGGTTTTGGGCGTCATAGGGGGCAGCCGTATAAAGCTCCTGATAAAACTTCCCGCAGGTATTCGTCTTAATCTGGTCGTCATGTTCTATCTCCCCGTTACCGCTGTTGATCCCCCCCAATATACTCTCTCTCTCTTTTCTCGCGTAGTTGCCCCGCAAGATGTGTTCCCACTTTGTTTCCTTGGACGTATGCGTTGCGCCTCATTCGGAGCAAAGTGAATTCCGCTCTGTTAGAGTATATCGCCCCTAGTTTCCCTTTTAGAGCGCTCAATTGTCGCTTCAGCGTACGTGTGGGAGTCTTTTTGAACTCGTCTTCTACCTGGGAGAGGGTGGCTTCCAGGTCAATCCTTTCTTTTGCCCTCTGCTTGTTAAAGGCGGAACTCAGTGTGAGGCATTTCCCCCGCAGGACTGCTTTGAAAGCATCCCAGTTACCTTGTGGAGACGTATCTTTCGGGTCGTTTAGTTGGATATATTCCTTGATCGTTTCCCTCAGTTCGTCCCTGAGCAATCTATCCCGGGTCAGTGAAGCTGGAAAATACCATCTTGGGGGCCCCGTTGTTTCCCCCCCATCGCAAACAGATGGCCACAGGGCTGTGATCCGACAAAGAAAGAGGGAGAATCTTGGCGTCTTGGAGCGTACCCCTTGGGACAGGAATATATAATCCAGCCGGGAATAAGACTGGTGGGCATGTGAGAAAAATTTAAAATCTTTAGAAGTCGGCTGGAGCTCCCTCCAAGTGTCTATGAGACCCATATCAAGAAAGGCCCGCTTCAGTGGGTCGGAATAGTAGCCGCCTGCCGCTCTGTGGGCGTGGGTGCTGTCGTCCGTTGGGTGCCAAGTAAGATTAAAGTCCCCCATCAGGACGATCTGGCCTACGGCGAACCCCCCAATTAAATCCAATAGTGTATGCACAAAAGCCGCCTGGCCTGTATTGGGAACATAGGCCGACACGAAAGTGACCTCCCTCCCTCTAAGTTTCCCTTCTACCATTACCACCTGCCCCTCCTTATCTGTCTTTACCCCCTCTGGTTGAAATTTGGTGTAATTATGAAACATTAGCGCCACCCCATTATGTTTTGTTTTGGCAGAGGATCTATAAATCAGGGAATAGTGTTTATGCCTGAGCCTCATTTCATCCGATCGTTTAATGTGTGTCTCCTGTATAGCCACCACCTCGAAATGGTGATCTATCATATATTTCCAGATCTTTTGGCACTTTAGTGGAGAATTCAGCCCTTTAACGTTCCATGAAGCGATCGTTATCATATCACTAAGCCGATCCTGTCACCTGCCCATTGTGGCGCCCGTCGAGCCCTTGTCTCCTGCTCTCTTGGTACTAGCGGCGTCTGATCCATATTGCCTCCCCTCTGGAGCTCCTCACCATCGCAATAGCAATCCTTCCCTGTCTCCCAGATCGTGCCTCTCCACCACCCCCCCCAACAAAAAAGAAAACTCCCCTATGAAACCGTACAACATCTAACTGCAGAATTGTTTTTAACCTGATACGCAGGCTTACTCACTGCCCGCTTTGGCAACGATCAGGCCAATGGGTGTGGGCAGTAGCCACGGCCTAGGCCTATCGGCCCGCTGCTGCTCTAAAGTACTCAACTTTGCCATGGAAGATTAGGGTTCGTTGTGTTCTAAGGTTCCTGACGAGATCGCTCCGGTGCGCGTGGCTAGAATGCCTTTATGCTCCGAACAGACCCACAGTTCGAGACAGTTAATGACCTCCTTGACGCCTCTCTCGACCTCATATTCCCGGAATCAATCCAGTGGACCACCCAATGATCAGAAAACTGCATTTCTATCCCTTGGCTCAAGTCTTCGTTTGGCGCCCCTTTGAGACCGCTTTCCACTGTGCTGTTTTCGGACGCAACGACTCGCCTGATTTCCCCCTCATGTTGAGATTGTCCTCTTCGGGTATCGGCAGACCCAGTACTTCCAGTCCTTCTTTGAGATCTGTAATGTGATATTGTTTGTTCTGGTGCTCGAAGGCCAAACCAAAAGGAAATGTCCAGCGGTATCTCACTTGGTCCTCGCGTAGTTTCTCCGTGATTGCCCTGAAGGCCTGGCGCTGTTGTAATGTTGCCTGTGATAGGTCTTGAAAGAGTGCGCATTTGAACCCTTGGAAGGAAATGACGTCTTTTTTCCTGGCTTCTTTGAGGATAGCCTCTTTGACTTTGTTCGAGTGGAGTTTGACCAGGATATCTCTTGTGCGTCTTCTCTCCCCGGTGGTCGCTGGCCCAACCCTGTGCGCTCTCTCTATTTTGGTCTTCATCTGCGCGAGAATCTCCGCAAAGAGCCCTTCCAGAAAAGCCTCCAGGTCGAGATCCTCCGCCCCCTCCTCCAGGTCTCTGATACGTATGTTGTCTCTCCTGGACCTGTTTTCCAAATCTTCGTTCTTCAGTAGTGCCAACTGTAGTTGCGCTTGCACTTGTTGAACTTTGTCTTGCGTGTCCGTCATTCTTTTATCCAGCTCTTGCGTTTGGGCTTCCGTCTCTAGCAACCTTGTCCCTATAGAGTCTACATCTTGCTGCATCGTAGACATTTTTTCTGATAGGTCCGCTTTCAGTTGTTCCATTGAGGCCTGGAGGTCTCCTTTTAGTTCATTATGCAGTTCCAACTTGAAGTCCTTCAAGGATGCCAGCAGGTCTTCCTTAGTCAGTGCCATTCCTGAATCGGTGCTCCTCTGGTCGTCTGGGTGCTTCTTCTCTGCCAGATTAAAATAATTCGATACCTTGGGTAGAGTTTTTTTAGGTGGCATAGGTGCGGTCGTCTTCTTCTCCACGCACCCCGGGGCCCTATCACTCACCCGTGTGGCTCGTGGAGACCCGGTGCGGCTTGTCTTGTTGCCCAATGAGGCTTCCCAATGCGACTTGCCCTCAGAGCTTGCTGTAATGTGGTTCGGTAATGTGAAAGCTTCCACTGGCGGCCATCTTAGGGTCAGGCATGAGTTGAGTGGCATTTCCAATCCCCTCTTCTCGGTGCCCTTCCCCCTGTGCTGAGACTGGTCCTGGGTCCCCTCTGGGGCTGCTACTACTCCTTCAAGAAGCCTGTGGGACTCCCTCCATGGTGTAGCTGCAGGAGGGAGAAACGGCCGCCATTTTAAGGTCAGGCGGGCGCCTTAAGACCACCTCCCTACTCACTCTGCTCTCTCCTCCTGGGACACCTCCGTACCGTCTCGAGGGTTTAATGTCCCGGGGGGCCCCTTCAGGTAACAGCCGGTCTCCGCTGCAGAGGCATCTCGCGAGGTAATCAGGCGCTTCGTTATACGTCTCCGGGCTCACCTCCGACCGCCTGCGAACAATTTCAGCCGCACTCCGCTGCTGTTGGGCTGTGTCCCGGCTCCTCAGGACAACGTTACGCCGCCTCCAGCCCCCTCCGGCAGCTCAGGTCCGGCGCGCACATTGGGATGGCGCCATCTTGACTCGTTCCGCCTCCGCGGGTCATCCGATTCTCCCTTAAAATCTGCGCGTTCCCTGCCCGATCTGAGTGCTCCTTCAGTCGCCGCTCATCCTCACGGCCCGTAGTTATGTTTATTGGCTTTGTTGAGGCATTTAATAGGCTTCGAAGCAGCTGGGTTAGACGGAGCTAACACGGATCACGTCCGTGCGGCCATCTTGCTTGGCCACGCCCGCAAACAAAGATTTTAAGCCATTTATAGGTTTGAAGTAAGCCAAGGCCTCTTATTTTTTAAAATAAATGTGTTACATGCTAATATAGCAGGCTTTGGGTCAGTATATTTCAGCCATTGGCTGCTTTCCCGCATGAGTAGTTCAGCCACTGTTTTGAGACATTGCCAATCACATCTTTGTTATGCCCACAGGAGTATTTTAGACTCACCATCTTTCTTTGCGTTGTTTGGTTGTATGCTTGTGCCTTCACTGCGATTAACGAGGTACTATTTTAAATCTCAAAAGTATGGTCAATCATCTCATATTCAACATATTTTAATTTTTTTTAAACGAAAAGGACATTCACCACACAACCAATACAAAAGACCCTATTGACTACTCTGCGCTGCTCACTTCCTGCAGCCCAGCAGCTATGTTTTAGTCTTGGCCAGTGGCTCCTCTCCCATGCTTCTGGGACGCTGCTCACACAGTGCGAGAGCCCTGCATGTCTTCTCCTCTTGCTGCTGAGATGCTGCTTCCACTATTGCCTTCTTTCTGCCAGCATGGAGGCCCCACTTTAATCGCCACCCAGCCGCTCTTCTCCTCTGCCGCTGGAATGCTTCTACAGAGTGAGTGCCCTTGTATCCGCCCACTGAGATTCTGTTCATACGGTGAATCCTGTATCCCCTGCCGCTGGGATGTTGCTCACAATGTGAGCTTTCACAGTGCTCCTTGCTGCCGGGCCACTGCTGCGTGAAGGCTGCGTGGTGGGTTCCCATAGTTCCACAAAACATTGGCAAAGCCAACAGGCGTAGTTTGGAATCCACAATGCAGACCACAACTACTGATTTTATTTAAGATTATTGGAACGCAACTGAAGACTGAAGCACTGTATAAACTGTTGACTAAACTAGGCCTTAATAGCTCAATTTCTCTTTGACGTACCGCAGCTTAAGGGATCTAATCATTTATTCTAGGGATGAGGTGTTGCACTATAGCTTATGCTCAGTTTTTTCAGAAGATAGATACGCACATGGAGGAGATTACAATTTGCATGATTACATTATCAAGTAGTGTAAAAATATCCAAGTCCATCAGGAAATGTTGCCATATGGCACTTGGATCTTCCTGAGGTTGTCTTCACAGAGTTTCAAGGCTGAGTCAGGGAACAGTATGGAAAACACTCCTGCCACCTGCTCGGATTGATGGATCTGATTCACGATGACAGTCTGGAAAGGCAGGGTAAGAAGTAACCAAACCACACGCATAAAGAGAGAGGGTACAGGGCAACAAAAAAGTAGAATAGGATCGAGCAGATAAAGACAATGCAAATTAAATCATAGACCCATCATTAAATGATTTAAACCAAAATTGCAAGGGCATCTGTTTACATAGATTGTGTATCTGACCCAACATTATACAGATGTCTATTCTGCCTACGAACATTCATTAGACAAATGTCGGACTAATACAGGGCTGCCTAACTCTATGCAGTCAAGCAATTAGCCAGAGTCTTTCAGATGTTCTCAGATTTTGGCACAGCACGAAGAAGCAACAATGAGCTGCTTGCCAGGAAGTGGAAACAAGCTTGGATTTTTACTCAAGAGACTAAAGTGGAAAATATGGCATTAAAGCTTCACCTTTACACTGACTAGTCAGTCAGGAAGGAGAGATTTATGTTCAGGTTCGTCACAACAGAGGGGAAGGGGGCAGTGGCAGATGGGGCATTATGCCCCAGACCCTTCACTTTCTAGGACCCTGCAGTCCTTAAGTAAAATGTAGTTATCGATTTTTAATTAAATCGTAAGTCTACTGTCTTCATTAATAATGAGGCAGCTCACACGGCCAAGTGACTAGATGGCTCAAAATGCAATTTTTTATCTTCGTTAATGCTTATCAAAAATTACTTATGGCGCATGCCATAAACAGCCGAAGCGGCCAGCCGGCCTTGTTGTGTCTTAGCTGCTTTGGATGCCTTGTGCTTGGTAAAATGTTCTTCACCAGTTCCCTTCAACTTTGCTCTTACCAGACTGTTACTTTCAAACAGAATAATGTTTCCTGAAGCCCTCAAGGATCCATAGAGTGCACCTGCTACAAGTCAAGGTCAAATTTATTTAAAAAAATAGAACTTCAGATTACTTCTGGAAACAAGAGGAACCTCTGCCAAGGAAGAAGAGCTATGAGGAGGAGACTGCCCCTTTGCTGTGTGTTGCTTTGCTGGGCTGGCCTGCATTTGCAGCTTCTGCCAAGGAGAGGACAAAGATTGGAACTTTGCTGTGAACCTGCTTGTGAGGAATCTCCAAGGGCTTGTGTGTGCTTGCCTCCTGTTCTGAAGTCTCAGGGACACAAAGACTTCACCACCAGCTTCCTCGAACTCCACTGCTGGGATTTCTGACCTGCCAGGAGGTGCCTGTTCCAGTTCTGGGCCTCTGGAGGTTGTTCCTGTTGCTGGGAGCTGACAAAGCTTCAAGAAAATCAATGCATGGCCCTTGCAGTGTCTGTTTTTCTGATGCAGCACCGCCATGCGGGAAGAATTCCCCCGCACCGCCGCTGTGCAGCCAAAGAATCGACGCAGCACCTGTCAGCGGCTGACAAATCCTCTGCACACAGAGTCCAGTGCACCGACCTCCGAAGTTAGATTTTACCGCACCGACTCAGGCCCTGCTTTGCGGCTGAAAGAACTGATGCATCGTGGGACCGCGTGGCCGAAGAAATCAACGCAACACCTGTTTTGCTGCTGCCTCGACTTTCAGCGTGCCCAGATTTCCACGCATCGCACCTGTGCAGCAAGTTTTCCGACACACCACCCGCAGACCAGAACCGTCTTGGAATCAACTAATCACTTCCACCCTACAGTCCAGATTTGACGCATCACTTCTCCTGCGTGCAGCAGAACTGTCACATCGCCTCCCCAAGGGCTCAGGAACTGACGCCTCGCTGTGTTTTTTGATGCTACCCTTCTCTGCGGCTGTTTGGCCTTGTGAATTTTGACGCACCTAAAGGTACACTGTGTAAAATCACGCATCCATAGATTTCTATGGACAGAATTGCTTGAAACCTTTTAAAAGTCATATTTTAAGTTGTGTATGTAGAATTTTTGTCGTTTTGGTCTTGTTTTGTTTTGATAAAGATTCTTTATTTTTCGAAACTTGCGTGGTGAAAATTTGTAGTGTTTTCACTGAGTTACTGTGTGTATGGGTGCAAATACTTTACACATTGCCTTTGGGATGAGCTGGTCTGCTTGTGCCAAGCTACCAAAGTGGTGACCAGGGGTTATCTAAAGTGTGTAACTCCCTTATTCTGACTAGAAGCAAGGGTACCTACTTGGACATGGGTGCATGCCTCTGCCAATTAGAGACCCCCAATTCTAACAGGTATTATCAGCGGGATGCAGCATGGATCCTAAGGTACAGTGAGCATGGGTAAATTCAAATTGTAATTCAAAGAGAGAGGGGTATTTAGTGTTTGCTATACCGACCTCTCTTGACTCAGAACTAAAAACAAAACAAAGAAGTACAGCAGACAGTTGAGAAGTTGTACTGATTAGTATCCAATGTCATCCTTTTTAGATATGGAGCTCTTCAGTACTGGAAACTGCGCCTACATTTTTTGGCATGCTTTATCACTGGGGCTGATTGTCAGACCCTGTTAGAGAGCTCTTAAGACTAATTATTGGACGTGAACATGACCCCTATGAGCTTAAAGGAATCTCGTGCAATCCCCAGACTGGTTGTCTTTATTGTGGGTACTAAGAGTAAGGTTAAAATCAATTGCAATGTCCAGGAGTTATTATTCCCACATCAAAAACGATCTACATAGTTCAGCCAGCGTGAATGCCATCAAAGGTCGGGGGATGTCTTCAGGCCAGCACCCAGTCTTTAATGTCTGTCCTGCCACAAAAGTGATCATTCATACTAAGACATTCTTTCATTAATTATGGACTTTTCACATTTAACAAGGAACCAGGAAAGGTTGGGCGCTACTTGTATTTACTTCTACAGCTGGGTGTGCTGCACAGTAAGTCGCAAGCCAATACCTTGACTGTCTGCACCAGCTTTGGGAGCAGGTTGCCTTCGTGAACAGCATCCCACTTCACAGCTCAGTTTGATACAATTTTAACATTTGCATCTCTAAACCAGGTACCTTGTCTTACATGCTCTACAGCTTCTAGAGAATGCCTCTTACTGTGAACATTGGGAGTGGCAGTGGGTGCGTTGTCTGGGTACTTGCCATAGTAAGGTGGAAAACAACTGAAAAGATGCTGGGCAGCCTGGGTATGCCGCACATGCGCAGTCCACTCATTATTAATAGTGTACTAGTAGCAAAATAGTTCAAATAGTATTACTGGTGGTTACATTACCAGTACAAAAGTAGCAGAAGTAAGCCACTGACGGGGTGAGGCAATCCTTTGTTCACAGGCCAGGGACTGGGAGGAGGAGTGGAGGGCACTTGTAAGTGCGCATGTCAGTTTGGCCGGCTGTCTTAGGCTAGCCAAACAGACATGCGCACTTAGATTTTCTCCACCCAGCAGTACTGTACAGCTGGGTGGAGAAATGACAAAGGCTCCCAGTCCCTTCGTGAGCGCCTAACCAGGCTGCTCAGACCAATCCAGGCTGTGAGAGCAGCGTCTGGATTGGGTGGGGAGTTTGGGAGTCTGAGCTGGCCCAGGGACTTTTGGAAGATAGAAGCACTAAGGCGGCTGGCAGATGATGCTGCAGCAGGGGAAGCCGGTAAGTATGTTTTATTTTTTTATTATTTCCACCCACGCTGCCGCACCACTTTATTTTGGCAGCAGCCGCTGCTGGTAAACAGCATGGAACATAGCAACCTACTTTAACAGCAAAATTATTACTTTAGAAGAGGCAATCAATCTGCTGTTTCTTAACTTGATGACAGCAAGCAACAGCTCAAACACCGACATGCATCTAGCTCGATTGTAATTGTGTTAACTTGTCCTGTTTCCTTCTACTCTGATGTTACATTATTCTATGCTCCATGTCTCAAGATAATACAAAATACAAGCAAGCCGCATGATAGAGCTCTCAAAGGCGATGTGTGCGCAGATGCTATAACTGAGGGAAAACAGTACAATAATTCCAAGTGGTGCTTTCCCTTCCCAGAGACACTCATCGTCATGCAAGAAAAACAGGATAACTCAGGAAATATTCCTGCCTACACTACACTACACAGTACCCATTTTTTCCCCAAACTCGAGGATCAATGGGCTACAGAACATCCATTTTTCCACAAAATATTTAATGCAAGAAGTATAATCGTCACCTTATTCAGTCTTCATGTCTATCATTTGGATTAAGGCCACTGAGGCAGTAATATTTCTTTTGATGTAGAGTAAAAATAATTCCTTTAAAGTTATGCAGAATTCTAGAATGCTTTACTGAGTAAAATTTATTTTTGATAGTCTCAGTAAGATGTGCTTTGTTTTTTATTCTATAGAAGGATGCATATCAATGGGCTGGAGTATATGGTCGAGTATGCATACATATGCTAAACATGTGATAAAAATTGCAATTCATGGCATTGACTGCAAAAGGTAGTAATCTAAAAATTTCTTGACAGTGATCTTCATTATTCAAAATTCATTGTTTTCAAACCTATTTTTGTTTTGTAGCATTAAAATTCCAGCTAGCAGGCCAAAACCGGGCGCCCCTCCGAGACCACTTATAGCCCGTGTCTTTAATTACAGGGACAGGGACACCATTCTCCAAACGGCACGGTCTAACCCTCTACTTAAGCTGGACAATAACGAAATCACGTTCTTCCCGGATTTCACTGCCAAGGTCCAGGCCCAAAGGCGAAGCTTCCAGGCGGTGAAGAAAGAACTTCGGGACCACGAGGTAAAATACGCCATGCTTTTTCCGGCGAAACTTAGAGTGGAATCAGACGGAAAGACGTGGTTCTTCACTTCGCCGGAGGATGCGTGGGACTGGCTGGAGGGGTGGCGTAGGGTTGGGGGCCAATGACGAGTTCGAACTGACGGACCAAGGACACACAGAGGAAATGGTGGGGCTCCATCAGAAGACGGTTCCGCTAGCGCAGAGGAGAAGCAGATGATACAACCGCGCCCGAGGTCGGGACTGCAAGACACTCTACATACCTGCATGCTCAACTGCAGTGGTGAGACTGTTCTTAAGATGTTATCGAACTAAGGGTCCTAAGTAGACTTGCTTTCGAACTGTTACGGTCGGAGAGGCCCACTTATGATGTGTGACATTTGGCTCTCGCACTAGGAGGGCTGGGGGCTAAGCGACTGCATGCACACTACCAAGAGCTATTGGTGGGGGGATAACCAACCCACACCTTTCAGTATTTTTGGCCTAGTTGGGGAGTGGGTAGTTTTAAATCCACGGGCAGGGGGGCAGGGAGGGGTGAAGGGGGTGGGGGGGTGGAGGGATGGGTGTTTACCTTTTCAAGAAATGTTTGCTTCACGAAGTAGAGTTCGCATACTGCCATACACAGGTTTAATAGCTGATTTCAGTTGTAGGGGAAATGAGCCGGGTCACGCCTTGCCAGCTCTGATAGGTGGGACCGCTACGCACACGCCACTACTAAATTACCGTACTTTAACTGTCTTCCTATCGGATGATGGGGGATAAAATGGAATCGTCACTCTCTAAACTCACCTGGAATGTGAACGGTATGGGCGGCAAAATTAAAAGGGGAATTGTTCAACAATACCTAAAAAGACAGGCTCCTGACATAGTGTTGTTGCAGGAGACGCAACAAAAGTAAAGCCCTCACAAGGGGGGGATATAAACTCCTGGTACATGCTGACCACACCACGGGATCCCGGGGAACGGGGATTCTAGTCAACAAGAACCTAGCTCTTATCATGAAGCGTACCTGGGCGGACCCCGGGGGCAGATTTGCTGTCTTGGAGGCCCAGTGGGAGGGAAGGGCGCTTAATGTAATCTCACTATACCTACCGCCAGCGCTGGGTAAGGAAGCGCTGGCAGATATAGGCAAAATATTAATTGACCTTCCAATGGGCACCCTAGTCCTGGAAGGGGATTATAACATGACCATGGATGATAGAATAGATAGACACCCACAGCAGGCGGGGGCCCGTCCAAATGTACAAATGGAAGAATTTACCACAGCTATGGGTCTGACAGATATATGGCGTACGCTAAAACCGAATGACACCCAATACACCTATTTCTCTAATGCGCATAAAAGCTTATCTCGTATCGATTACTTTCTAACACACATAGCCTCAATTGGTAATTTCCAGAACCCCCAGGCTCTGCTGAGAGGCATCTCAGATCACTCCCCGGTTAGAGTCGAGCTTACACACTGGGAGCGGCGGCCACGATCCACTATCGTTCTCAACCCGTGGTTGTTAAAAATTCCAGACATCAAAAAAGAACTATACACGCAAACCAGCAATTATTTTAAAGAAAACGTTGGCTCGGTTACATCAGCACAAATTATATGGGAAGCCTTCAAAGTAGTCCTGAAGGGCCAAGCCCTGTCCCTAAAGATGGGGTATATCCAGAATAAACATCGCCAGCTAGTCCAATTGGAAGATGAGCTCCAACAACTGGAAATAGATAATACCACTACGCCGTCAGAAGACACACTACACCGCCTCACACTTAAACAAGAGGAGAGCAAGGGAACATATGATGGCTAAGCACCTTAACACTCAGCACAGACTGTACGAACTGGGCGATAGGGCCGGTAAGATATTGGCCTGGTTAGAACGGAGAGAGATGGGTGCCGAGCTTGACTATGTCAGATGGTAGGACTATTGCACATCCCAAGGATATAGCGGAGGCTTTTGCGGATCATCTAGAGCAGATATATTCTCCCTCCACTACATACACTGCGGAGGATTCCTGCCGACTCCTTTCGGATAGCAACGTACCAACTCTCTCTGAGACCGATAAAGTGGCCCTAGAGGGTGACTTGACGGACGAAGAGATCCAAAAGGCCATAAGCCAAATCCATTCTGGGAAAGCGATGGGGCCTAACGGAACTCCCATCGAATTCTTAAAAGTGACTGCCTCTCAAGTAGCCCCGCATCTGCGAGCCATGTACAATGAAAGCTATGAGCGGGGGACACTGCCCAGTGACCAACGTATGGCATCTATAGTTGTGATTCGTAAACCAGGGAAGCCCGTTGATAATTGCGGCTCATACAGGCCGATTTCATTAATTAATGTAGAAGCTAAAATCCTAGCGAAAGTTCTCGCCACCTGGCTGATCGCGGTTATTTCATCCTTGGTTCACCCGGACCAATCTGGCTTTATGCCAGGGAGGAATACGGCACTCAACATCCGCCGTCTCAACAATGTGCTTGCACGTAGGGAATACATGGAAGAAGACGCAGTAGTGCTGTCTCTAGATGCCTCCATGGCGTTTGACTCTATAGAGTGGCCGTATCTATTTGAAGTTCTGGCAAGGATGGGATTCGGTCCGAAATTCTTGGGGTGGGTGAAACTACTGTACACCGATATACAGGGTCAAGTGAGAGTTAATAACTACACATCACGGGCATTCACACTGCGGAGGGGAACTCGTCAGGGCTGTCCTCTGTCCCCATTGATATTTTCCCTTATGTTAGAACCGTTGGCCGCCTGGATCCATCGGGATGTTATGGTGAGGGGCTTGAAATGGGCGGAGGGTCAGGAAGATCGAATATCCCTGTACGCTGACGATATTTTACTACACCTTGCCTCCCCATATAGGTCCATACACCGCGTCCTGAACATCTTTACGAACTTTGGGAAATACTCTGGATATCAAATAAACTGGAGTAAGTCGGTGTTGTTTGTGCTTCAGGGCCCGGTTCTTCGTCTCCCATTAAACTGCACGGTTGAGGTGGCAGTGGAGGGCTTCCGATATCTGGGAATATATGCAACATCCGACCCAACCCTTTTTTATGACCGCAACTTAGCCCCCCCACTGGCCCGGCTAAGAGCAGACGTTAAACATTGGAGGTCTCTACCTCTATCCCTAGTAGGTCCCGCCGCCCTATTTAAGATGCTGGCTCTTCCCCGCTTCTTGTACATTCTCCAGAACTGCCCACACCGAGTCCCGGACACGTACTTCTCAGCAGTAGAAAGCGAGGTCCGCACACTGCTCTGGGATGGCAAGGCCCCCCGCATTGCTACTAAAAAATTGGCGAAAGGGTGGTATGATGGGGGAATAGCCCTCCCAGATCTTAGACTCTACTACTGGGCCTCGCAATTAGTGGTGGTGAACCATTGGATTTACCGCTCCCCTAATGATCCCGCCTATTTATTAGATAGATATCAGACTGGGCGATCTGGTTACTTAGGGGCACTATACTCGAAAGTCAGGAAAGGGCGATATTTTGGGCCCTTCTCCCACACTGTAGCGATCTGGCACCAGGTGAATTCACGTCTGGGTTGGTCCAATGTCCTCACAAAAGCGACACCGCTGTGGTATGCCCAGAGGTTGGGTTCTCTCTGCTATCAACCTGGCTTCGACAAGTGGGATAATATTGGGATTTCAGTAGTCGGAGATCTGATTAAAAAAGGGTTGATCCTTAGATTTGAGGAGCTCCAGGGACAATATCAGATGGCACAAGGGGAACTCTTTAGATACTTGCAAATTCGACACGCCCTCACCACCGCCTTTCCAGACCTCACGGACATACCAGAGTCGTCACCGCTAGAAGATCGACTGCTCGATGGGCCGCTACACTCAAAAGCCATATCATTGACCTACAAAAAATTATGTAACAACCTACCCGATACATTCCACAAACTCAGGGAACAGTGGCAGGGAGACTTGGGACCACTTGATGATGAGGACTGGCAGGCAGCCCTGATGTCCCCCAAAGAAGCGGCTATCACCCTCCGCTTCCGACTGATACAATTTAGGATCCTCCATAGGTCATACCTAACAGGAGTGACATTGGCTAAAATAGGTGCCCGGTCCGACGCACTTTGTCTCAGGGGATGCAACCAAACAGCTACCTTTTATCATACGATATGGGAGTGCCCGGAGCTCTCGCGACTATGGGAGGGGGCCACGACACATATCCAGACTGCATTGGGGAAAGCACTAACTCTCACACCAGGGCTGGGCCTAATCAATATCTGGATGGCCACAGACCTCACAGACGTAGAACAGCAGCTGGCCACACTGGGCTATACCCTTGTTATACGAGAAATAGCCTGGGGATGGGGGGCAGCGAGCTCACCGTCTATCCGGGCATGGGAAAAAGAACTTGACAAATGTATGATTGCACAAAAGGAAGTATTTACAACACGTGGGTGCCCTAAGAAGTGGGATAAGAAGTGGGGCAAGTGGAATGTTTACCGTGGGACTATCTGTATCTCCCCATCGGTGGAACTCGAACTGAGACGAGGTGGTGATCGAGATGTAGTCACTATGTAAACGCTACTTTTCTCCCCCTCGATACTGTAATGACGTAATATGTGATTGTCGGTAACACTGATTGGTATTGTATGCATAACTACTGATGAACCTAATAAAAAGAAATAATAAAAATTAAAAAAAATTAAAAAAATTCCAGCTAGCCTAACAATAAAACGTAATTCATGCATGACCTTCAAAAAAGGTATCAGTAAGCCATCAAACACATAACATGATCCTTATTCAGACTATGACGTGTAGCAATTATTGTACGTACTGATGCAATTATTGGACAGCGGTTTGGACTTTTATGGGTTTAATCAAGCATGGGTGGAGAAAACAGAGCTCCGAATCCGGCAGACGCAACAGATGGAGTCCATCTACAGGGCAGTATAGGTTTCGTCAAGAGCTGAAAAGAAGGAACCAGTGAGGGTCCCTAATGCTCGCTCCACAGTCCTGGCTGAGAAGGATTAGGGATGCTCTTGGGTGAGTACTACAATTAAGCAAGTTTGACAAACAGAAATGATAACACAATAGTGGTTTTAACGGAGAGCAGATTGCTAGCCAATGCAGCACTGCAAACCAAATGAGTGATGAAAACTCATGAAAACAATAGGGCTGTCCATTTTGAATACACATGAAGGGATGTTTCACGCCCACAGTACACTGCACTCCTACCCACTCGCAGGATCTACTGATTGGCAGCTGCAATGCCCACCACTACCCTGCCGCACTTCTCCTTGCTCTGAACCCTGGACCCTGCTCGCCACACTGCTGCTACATCAAACCACAGAAGGGACGTTCACATGCGCCGCCTGCCAGTGTTCATACACTCTTCAACATCCCAAACGCACCACTCCTGTGCCAACATCAACCAGTACCCCACTCGCTCCCTCACACAAGCCGGTCACCCACTCATACTCACACAGACTAAACACCACCGACACTACACGCCACACTCTGCCAGCCAAGACTGTCAGCTCAAGCCTGGAGGTGGAGTCCCCATCATATTCAAAGATACTATCAGCTGCAACACCTACACAGACACCCGCACCAGCTACATGGAACACCTCACGTTCAAGATGCGCATCACAGCCAAATTCTCCCTTGGAGGAACCCTCATATACAGACCAACAGGGCCCCACACCAATTTCACCAGCGACATCACAGACTTTGTCGAACTCTTCATGATCAACACCAGCGCCTTCACCCGCTTAGGAGACCTTAGCTTACACCTCGAAGACCACACCGACCGAAACTCTACAGCCCTCCTAGAAAAACTTGCAAACCTTGGCCTCACCCCGCACGTTACGAAATCCACATCCACCGCTGGATACCCATTGGACCAGATTTTCTCCTCAGTCAGCAACATCACAGACAATAAGCCAGCAATTGTGACCTGGACAGACTACACCCACGTCAGTTTCAGCATACCCGTCCCTCACCACCACAGACCTACCACCCCCAGAACGATCACCCTAGGTGGAAAAGCATGTCAGAAGAAGAGTGGGCTTCAGCCCTCTCCGCGCAGCAGCCGGAGCACACCCGCAACTTGCCGAAAGCCTTCAAGAACCTCAACAGCTACATGAACGCATGTGCCAACATCCTGGCTGCCCTCAAGGCAACCCAACGGCAAGAACCAGACAACACTCCAGTTGGTACATAGAGGAACTCAGGCTGACTAAACACCATTGAAGCAGCCTGAGCACAAATTTAGAACAAGTCAAGACACCACAGATAAAGATATCTTCAAATCAGCCAAGCGCACATTTCTTGCAGATTGCTTCATCAATGCTGCCACTAACAGCAGCATGAAATTTTGCCATCATCATAGATTTCATCTCACCTCCTGCCAACTCCAGCAACATCACCCGCTCACAAGACTTTAGCAATAAGGTCTCCAAATTCTTGTGAAACAAAATCCCCTCCACAAACAGCATCTTCAACCCTCAACCAGACCCCGTCACTTTCGCAACTCAACTTCCCACAACGGCTGAAGTACGAGTCCTGATCTTGTGGCCTCCTGTCACCACCATCTAAATTGCTGCTACCATAAAGGCCTCAGCTAATCCTTGCCCCATGCCTTCACCAAAGGACTCTTACTGATCAGCAAAGCACTAACACCCGTTTTCAATGACTCCATCAACTTAACCACATTCCCGGACACCTGGAAACAAGCATGCACCTGCTCAAGAAATCTTCCACTGACCCAGCCACGCTTTCCAACTGAAGACCCACCTCACTCCTACTATACCTGGCAAAGGTATTAGAGAAACTAACCAACCAATGTCTCACCGACCATCTGGGCAACCACCAGTTCCTCGATTCCACACAATCTGGATTCAGGCGCAACCCCAGTACAGAAACATGTAGGATCCTTAAGAAAGGAGACATGGCTGCCTTCATGCTCCTGGTCCTCTCTGCAGTATTTGACCCATCTCACACCCCATCCTCATGAGGCACCTGCACGAGATTGGCATCCAAGGACCGGCTTTCCGATCTGCTTCTTAACGGATGGAACACAATATGTCAGCCTGGCACTTTTCTCCTCGGAAGCCCGTAAACTCATTTGTGGAGTGCCTCAAGGTTCATCGCTCAGACCTACCTTCTTCAACGCACACATGATCCCTTTGGCCAATGTCATCCGCGCACACAACATCAACATCCCCTATGCCGAAGACACGCAACTCATACTCTCCCTCTTGGATAAGAACCCAACACAAGAAACAAGTGCACTGCCTGCATGATCTAAGTCGCTAACTGGATGAAAGTGAACTGTCTCAAACTCAACCAGACAAGACAGAAGTAGGGATCTTCGGCAAGAGTGCTTCACCATGTTACTGCAACTGGTGATAGGCCGAACTGGGACCCACTGCCAGCACCCTCATCAGGAACCTTAGTATAATCATTGACCGCAAAATGTACATGACTGCACAAGTCAATTACATCACTACATCCTACTTCCACACCCTGGAAATCCAGAGGAAGATTTGGAAAAACTGTCACTCATGTACTAGTCACCAGCAAGTTTGACTTCAGGAATTTCCTTTCCCCGGGATCACCGGGCAACTCATTAGGAGACTGCAAACCATCCAGAACTCGGCAGTCAGATTCATCCATCACCTTCCACATAGAACTCACATCATACCACACCTTGTTAGAATAAAACTGAAAATGACTATATTATTCGTTTTATACTCAAAGTGATGTTAGCATTGATATAACTAATGCATTAATACGTATTTTGTGTGAAATATGTAGTCAGTGGATGCCGGCATTATATTCGCCCGATTGACATGTGCACTGCCATTTTGTCTTGTTAGACGCCATTTTATAAACAGAACGAAACTGTTATGTTTGTTCTTTCTGAGAACGGGTCCTTGGTAAGTTTAGTTTCTTCAATGCTAAGATTTTGCTCGTTAGTACATTCTTCTACTGTTACATCAAGGCCTTCTCCCACCTGTCTGGTGGGGAGGATAAGCTAGTCGACCTTGGGCAGTAGATAGCGTGTGCCAGGCTGTGGAACTGAAACTCATACACTGTACCCCCATTGTATTAAGACAGCTACCAGTACTTTTCCATAATAGGCGGGTCTTAGTGGGCTCTGCAACCTACATAATGTAACTTTATGCTTGTTCAAGTCAGTCCCTCGTCAGCCAGTAGTAGAGGCTGGTTAGGCTGGACTCCACTGCAGTGTAAATTACGAATAAACAAGCTTGTTGGCATTCTCTAATGCGTCATCGACTCTTCATTGCATGGAAGGCTAGCGGAGGTCTAGAGTGACCCGAGTGACCCTAAACGGGTCACTTCCTTCAACCTCAGGGAGCTCCCCTGGCCCTCAATACACAAACGTGCTTATTTCAAACTCCTTACACAGACATTCAAGGAAGTACACAACTTAGGCCCCACCTGAACAGTTGCATTGCATCTCCTTCCACCAACCACCCAGACACCTCTGCTTCGCAGGACTCCTACTTGAACACATCCCTCACACACACAGAACCAGATCAGGAGGACGGGCATGCTCTTACATCGCTCCTAAAGCGTGGAACAGCCTCCCACTCTACATCAGAGCCTCCTCCTCTGTTCTTGAATTCTGCAAGAAGCTAAAAACCTGACTTTTCTATTAACCAACCTACCATTCAGGGCTAAGCACACACACCTGCTCAACGCTAGGATACCCTCAAGGCTGATAGTGGACTTTACAAGAACACATAATATAACATTCACTCACAATCTCACTTTTGTTCAATCGTATCAATTCTCTCCAGTTTTGCCTTTGGACACTTCCCTCCCTGGGATGGCCCAATCACATGTATCAAATAGTATCACCAAGGCCCTTTTTAAACGTATAGCCTCCAATGTCTCCCTCTTGGCTCTTTAGCAACATACCCTATGGTTTGATATTTACACCGTGCTGGGAACAGTTTAACCACTGACATGACTGCTTCACCACAAAACTGTCACCATCCTTCGCCTCTGAATGCTCCTTCCCCATCTCCTAATACTCCCTGCGAGAAGAGGAATAGTATAGTCAGTGAAGTACTGCAAGTAGTGCCAGCACGTCTTTGGTTGCAGAAATTGATGTATTTAAGAAAATTTTGAAGACCTACTTGTTTGGGAGAGCATGAGAAAGTCATTTATGCTGGTAGCGCCTGGATATCAGCTATGGTGTAGGAGCTCTACAAATGAATTGAACAAACTAAAATTAACCTTCTCCTTGTGGTCCTGGACTAAGTTATCAGCCAACACTCAGTACTGGGTTTACTTCTCTTCTAAAAGTACATATTATCCTTTGGTAACACAATATTCTCACTGAGTTTTTTGAATAACCTCAACAAAGGTGAGGCCCAAACGTCATTCTAATTTCCAGCATTTGCTCTCTAGCAATTCGGCACTTGATTGCCTTTGATCGAACATGCTGATTATTGGCATCCACTCTTCTCAACATGCTGTGCAACTCCATCCAATTCTAAACGACGCTCTACCTTGAATAACTATATTTGTCACATGAAAATTTGAACTTCCCTAAGCACACACCAAAAATCCTATGCCAACAGCAGCTGAGGTGGCTAGCATCCAAACGCGCCCACATATTTTTCCTACTATCTCAAACATGTAGGATACATAACGTTTTGCTTTTCGTCACCATTTTATGTAATGTAAAATACATAACACACTTAATAATTTTACACTGTCTTTTATGCCTAAAGTGAAAAGCAAAATAGGATCACCCCAACCAACATTAATCTCATGTACCATACTTTTACCAATCTTGGTTGGTTAGAAATCTTTCTAGTCTCCAATAAACACAAATACGCAGAAGATTACTCGATTTTGTAAAACATCAATAAATGGATACTACTATAAGAGGGAGACCCATCCAGCATCAAAGACGATCGACTCGAACAGTGTCTAATATGCTGCCATATGACAAACTGGCGGACACTTTAAAACATTTACAAGCTTACAGTTCAAATTCAGCATTGACAGACTAGGTCTAGCAAGACAGGATTGGTTGAAAAATTGAACACAAAATCACAACATTTGGAAATGCCTCTTTAACAAAAAGTAAATCTGAGGAGTTGGTAGAGTATATATCTTGGCTCATCAAAAAAATAAATTGCAAGACCTTTTCTGCAGTATTAGCTACAATGAACACAGCTTGCAGAATATACCTAAGCACCCTCCACCCAATTACAGAGGGTCTGCACCAAACACTCCTAGTACCATTTGAATGGGGCAAAAACAAATTGTGGTGCAGCACACCGACTACAAATACCTTACAGAGCACCCAGAACACTTGATTTACCATAATTTAAGCACACAATGGCAAAAAGGCTGCAGGTCTTTGAATGGCACAACTTGCAAAGAGGGTATTCAGATTTCATGCACTTTGCTAAAAAAAGAAACCTGAAGACAAGGCCCCCTTTTTGGATCCGCCCAGCAACAAATCACAACTCATCACATTGGATAGGGCACATAGCCTCACCTTTGACTGAAACATTTAATATACACTTATGGGCAGATGCTTGTGTTTATGCCTGGTTACTCAGTTGTGAAACACGTCATTCAAATAGTGGCTGCTGTGCACCTGAAGTGAGACCGGGTCTTACAACACAGTACAAAGAATGGCTTTCTTCAATTGCAGTTAGGAAAGAGGGTTAGGAGAAACATAACCTCATTTATTTTGCCAACCTTGGACTTCTGGGCAGATGAGGTCTGCAGGACAGTTTGTGTGAAATGTAAAGCATATTATTAAATGAGCATTTGCTGGTATTTGTTCTCACTTTGGTATAGGTGTTTTCATCGTTTCCTGAAAGTTATGGGAAGGGGCAGGAAGGTGAAATTGATTTTGTAGTAATTACGTGAGAGGCTTCGAGTTATTTGCGATGAAAGGTCTCCTCATAATCCAGATATTGAGGGATGTGGCTGTACAAGGCAGGGAGAGTTCAAATGGGTATTCAGTAACTGGACTCTTTGGTGAAGCAGAAAGAAGCAATCTCCTTTCTTCGCAGCCTTAAAGCCAATATAATCTTTTTTTTTCTAAAAACAGATCAATGTATCAACATGTCAATGGTCACCAGGGGATAAAGCAAGAATACTTTTTATGCACATTTACTCTCAATTCAAGAAAAATGCAAGATCTGTACCTTCCTCAAAACAAATACTGTGATTTATGTTTTTCTGGAATAACTCTGTAAAGCGTGTGTAATAGATCAAAGTATTTTGCCTATAGGACTGGGAAAACCTCTGTATTTGAATTTTAGGCAAATGTCGGCACCCTCGGAATCGTATTGTAGGTATTTTGGATGGAATGCTTCACATTACAGTTATGTGTCCCTGAACTTCAGTCTGACTTCCAGGGGTAAACAGCAAAGACTCTTGGGGCAGGAGTAATGTGTACCTGGCTCCCATAAATAGCTGAGATTCAGCAAGGAATACAATTCTTTTCAGGAAACCTAGCTAAAAGTGTGCTTTCACATTCGAAACAGTTCAAGCCAATCTGACTGATGTGGTATTTACACATAGATTTGTATAGCAGAAAAAACTATTTAGCATGCCAGGCCTGAATGAGTATAATACCTTGTAAAAAATTGGATTATTATTTCGGGTGGGTGACTGCCCACCTCATGGAATAATCACAACCCTCTTCAGGGTGAACGCTTAAAGTCACAAAAGTAACCTGAGCTCACCGTCCTGGTACCTATGGCACAGAGCACAAAGGCTTAAGTCAGAGGCAATGTGTAAAGTAGGTATGCAGTACCAAAGCAGTAATAAAGTTGTAATGCAAAACAATAACAATTCTCAAAAAGCATAGAAAAGAGTAAAATGTAATAAAATTACACCAAAATGACAAACATTTAAAAAGAGAACCGGAGATATGAATTTTTAATGTTTTAAGTAAAAATAACACCAAGAAGCACAAAGTGCCAATGACAGACAATGGTCACGGTAGACCGTGACCTAAGTACAATTGAAGCCGACTGTGATCACGAGTCAGATACACCAATCAGGTTTGTCTCGTTCAAAGATTTCCACCACAGGAGCACACTTGTAGAGTTCTTTGGGACCTCAAGGGAGGAACTTAAAGACTCACAGGGTATCAGGGAGGGGCCAAACAACAGGGTCCAGTCCAGGTTCAGTTGCCGCTAGTCAGCTGGCCAGTTGCAGGAAAACACCTCTTGTAGCTTGTTGTGTCCGTATATTTTAAAAGCCGGTCAACCGTATGACCCTTGGAGTCCACTACTTTGTCCTGGGTACAAGAGGGAGAGCACTCTTTTGACATCCTGTTTCTGCCCTTGGAAGTGCACCCCAAATGTTAAATGTAAAATCCCAGAACTGTCAAGCAGGATTTGACATTCAAGCAGGATTTGACACTTACAGCCCCATCCTGCATTGTCTGTCAAGTTCAGAGGGGTAATCTCTGCCCATTCACATCAGGCTATTGTTTGATCCTGGGAGGAATTTCACAACCATTCATAACTATTGAAATGCCAACTACTGGCTGGCAGACTTGAGAGTGCAAATGCACCTTTAGAGGTTTTAGCAGAGAAAAGGTACATTTCTAAAAATACATTTTCTCTACTATTTATCAAAAATCTGACTTAACCATTGAATTGGATTTTTAATAAGTAATAAAAATAGTTGCTTAATTATTTTTGTCTGCTTCTTAAATGAAATTAGCATTAATAAATGCAATAATAAAAGCCAGAGTTTTCCTAAGCAACAGTCAGCCTTGCTACAGTGAAAATAGCTTTAGGTGCTTTTTCACTGTAAGTGTATGTTTAACATTATATTCCTGCATTTCCTACTTTTAACTACCAAGCGCCCTGCCTTATGAGCAATAAGGCTTACTAGAGGTAACAAATATTTAAAAGGAAGGGTTTGACCTGCCAAAAGGGGTTATTTTGACAGGTCGAAATTGCAGTTTAAAACTGCAACAGCAGGCTACAAATGGCAGGCCTGCATTCATGCTTGCACTGTCGCCGCAGTGGATGGCACAATGATTGCTGCAATTCACTATTGATGTTTAATTTACAGGCCCTGATTATACTTTGTACCATATACAAGGTAAGTTAAATATTCCAATCAGGGGTATGCCACAATTTCACCATAATGGAAGGGGGAGCACAGGCACTTTCTCTCTGGTTAGCAGGGTTAAAGTGCACAGCATTCTACAGCCCGCGAAGATAAAGGGTCCAGCAAAAGGCGAAAAATCCAGGGTGGTCCTGCATAAACGGCACATTTCCTAGGTACCTAACGTAGTCAAATATTTAAGACACAAACACATTTGCTACATACATCTTCAAGCTTCTGGTCAGTGTAAATAACAGGTGTTGCCATTTAATAATGGTGTAAATGTTACAATTTTATAAACTTCCAAAGGATGACTCTACCTGACAAGATTCAGACTTAAAGGTCTGGCAGCTACATTGTTCTCTGTTTTTCTTGAAAAGGTAAGTCTAGATTAAACTCACCTAAAACCAAACCAAGAGGAACTCACAAGAACAAACGGTGACTGTTTGAAATAAATGATAAGAGAGACAACAAAATGATAGACATGTTGGCTTCCAGCAGAAACACCAGGAAACAGCATTTCAATAGTAAATGCCTCCACATGATTATTGAAATACCTGCGAAAGCATCACATGTCCTCTGGCACAAAGGACATAACCACAGCAATATCTCTCTAACTCTGTTTGAATTATTGTTCGACTAACAAAGTTAAAGTGTTTTGGAATTGCAACCTTTTGTCTTTATCAGCATATCAGTGTCTGAAAATACACATATTTCCCATCAAATGTCACTTTCTATTTAGGATACACTAACTCTTTAGTGTTTTTAATTTTTAGCGAATGTACAGCTCTCAACCATCAGCTTATTTTCATTGAGTATTCACATGTACAAATGACTCACATGGACAGATTCTGTTTCAAAAGACCATCATAGTCTATGGATGCTCACCATAATACCAAGGACGCCTGCTACATGCTAATAATGCCCACCATTATACCAGGGCCACCACAGTAATAAGTTGGCCATTTTAATGGTCAGGATACCCACCAAATATCAGTCATGACCATTATTAAGCAAGAGGCAGCCACCTTATGGCAGAAATTGCTAAAAGTAGGCCAGCAATGCTCCATATGTCAATGATGACTGCTAGTATTCCACAACTAGACCATGGATGCAAATTATAGTCAAAGATGACCATTAATATGTCACTGGCACTATTATATCATGAATGGACACAACTGTGCCGGGGATGAACCCCTTATGACGGAGTGGGGGTAACGTACTTTTGGTGGTCCTTGACACCAGGCACAGCTTCAAGGGAACTCCACTGTTTAGTAGCCAGGTACACAATGTCACAGACACACACATAAACATTCACTCTTGCATACACACATACAGATGAGTGCATATTAGCCTCTTAATTGGCTCAGCTTTGGATCCATACCCTGCTCTCCTTAGCTCTTGGGCTCTTGATCATTCACCAAACTAACACGTTATTACTCTGGCTCCTGCAGTCCCACATTTCAGTGGGGGTCAGCACTGGTTACTGCTCAGGGTTCTGTTAGCACTCTTCTTTCATGAAACATTGTACACACATGGCGCCTACAACACAGCCAATTTCCTTGTGACTTAGCTAGATTGAGAGTAGAGACAGATGGTCGTGAGGCAGATCCCATTGGCAAACACTATGTGTCTGATTGTTATGAGGAGCTCTTGCCATTGGTTTATCTAACTGTCACTCTAAGAGTCTTGAAATGAGTAGTACTGCCTTTTTTAATATGCACAGACTCTCTGAATAAGGTACTGGACGACTCAGCTTCACCGTTGACAACTACTTTGAGGTTGCGGCCGAGCTACCTGCAGCCCTGGGGTACTCAATGGAGAACCCCTTGGCTAAACATAGGGCATCAGATTACACTGTGCAATGGGTTAACAGTGCTGGAAAGATGTGCATTTTCCATATTATGAAATGCTTGTTTATCCCCTGTATTTTATACTATGTAGCAAGTAGTCAAGTTTTCCAATAAACAGATATTAAAAAGGTATAATTAATGCGCCTAGAGTAATAGTTTTGGGTTAGCCTAGCGGAGAGCGGTAAAAATCACATGGTGCGAATCTGTGAAATTAGCATTAGGAAAGCAGAAATGATCCGCTATTCATGCTTGTATTGAGACCTGGAGGCATGTGCACCCTCCTCTGCGGATTATACATGTTTGCCGAGTTAAAGCCCCTATGTGCGTTTTGTGGTTCTGTGCAGCTATGCTCTCCTCAGACTGAGATGTCTGCTACTTTTTTTTTTTAATAAAGATATAACCATTCCTGGCCTGGGGCCTCTCCCATGTGTTTAGGTCTAACATTATGAAGAACAGTACTTCACGCTGAGTGATACGTTTTTCCAAGTAAGAGTACAATTTCCCAAAAAGGGAGGTAAATCTAACTTCCATGTCACTGTGGTATAGCGTCAAATGATTTATACGTGCAATATCTGAAATTACTAATTTTGTGAAATCGCAATACGAATTCACAAAAAAAAAAAACTCCAACACCTCGCTGGTTCAGTTATGTTTCTGGAATATATAATACATGTGTGTGAACGTTTGGCTTGCGAGATGAGAATTATGCCTGCCATATTGATTATTCTCAGTAGGAGTTTCTTTCCAAAACCCTGTCTCACTGAAATATCTCAGGCCGACTGCCACTTAGTTTTTTCTCGACTGGTTAAATGCTTTGAAACAGCGAGACTAGCCAAATATGTTCCAATATATAGAGACTCGACTTCATATTTTAAAGACCTGTATTTCAACACTTCCACTGTTGAGAAAGTAGTAATGCTTTGGTAGTTTTGCAAATCACCAGGATGGCCGCACAATGCAGAACAAAAAAGTCTACTGTTACACAGCGTGGGAAGCATGCTAAGAAAAGAGCCTGTCTTTTCATATTTTTTGCCGAAAATTATCGATTTTAAATGGCAGGGTCAGGGGACATGAGGAAATTTCACACTACAGTCCAAGAATGGGAAATGATTTTGGCGAACCTGTTGTTCCTAAACTGCGGGGTGATCAAGTGATTTTAGTATTGAATGAATTTTGTTGTAAAAGTAGGACCAAATGATCAGGGGCGTGACATTGGGGAGGATGTTTGGGGTGGGACACCCCCAAAGAAATGCATACTAGGGCTTGGCAGTTCGGTCTGGTGGCTGGGTAGGGTCTAATCTCTCTTGGCTTTTGAGCAAAGAATGAAAGACAAAACGGTGACCTTTGATTTGAAAGAGAAAGAGCGGAGGGAGAGACACAGAGATAACCATATGGTGGTTAAATTTCAAAATGAAATACCAGATAACCGGGAATCAACACTGGCTTCCCTGCTTGTTCAAATTGTGTGATCCTGGCCAAATATTTATTTCACAGAGCCTCCTTTTTTCTTTATTATCACATATAGCTTTCAAATACTTGAGTTTAGGAGGTGAGCTATACAAGCACCTCTTATATTTAATTTAGAAGAGTCCATCTATAATAAAAACCTAAGGGCCTGATTTAGATCTTGGCAGACGGGTTACTTCACAATGGTGACGGAGTTCCCATCCGCCGAAATATAAATCCCATTAGGTATAATGGGATTTATATTTTGACGGACAGGATATCCGTCACCGTAGTGACGGAGTAACCCATCTGCCAAGATCTAAATCAGGCCCCATGGTTTACATGGTTATTGACTTGCCTCTTAGTTCACTAATGGCATTGCGGTTGGGGGCAAGCCAGGAGTGTTTCTAAAAACTAGCACTTTTAATAAATGTCTGTCTATGCAGTGATATAATCTGATCTACTAAGTTAAAACACTTTCGCATATCAAAGAAATACACTTTTTTGAATTTTGACAAGATTGTATCCTGTATTACATTATGTTTGCTGCACATTGTACAAGCCAAACTGTTTCACGGCTCGGCTCAAGCACGGACTCTTAGAAGCAAGCCAAACCAATAGCTCTGCTAGTCCCATTAATTAGACTGCAAGCCCACCTCTATTTGCGACTCGCGTTTAGTACATGGGGTCGTCAGTCACTTGATAAAATGATTTACAGAAGGCGAGGAGTAGAAAAAGGGTTCCTGCCCACATGCACTGATTGACTATACCAACAAGCCTTCTTGTAGCAGAGACAAAGAAGCGAGTGTGTAGAGAAAAAGATCTAAAGAACAAGTTACTTACCTTCGGTAATGATATATCTGTAAGAAACATAGGTTAGTTATAGATTCCTTACCTTAGAATTACCCCTAGGTGTCAGACTGGATCCGGAAAGTTTTTCGTCAGCAGTACCCCTGCACGTCGGGAGGAATCGTCAGTCGACTCCGCGTTCGTCGTTGACGTCGTGGTCGCCGGGATGACGTCGCAGTAGCTACATAGAAGCTGCCCTCGCGCGCGGACGTCTGTTCTGTACACGACTTTCCACGCCAGAAGCGCAGAGCCATGCAAGACACTGACCACTGGTGCACAAAACTAGGGCCCTGAAAGGAAGTCCTTAACCCTAGAAGTCAGTTCGCAGAACGGGGAGGATGGGTGGGGCGGTAAGGAATCTATACCTAACCTATGTTTCTTACAGATATATTGTTACCGAAGGTAAGTAACCTGTTCATCTGAAAGAAACAGTTAGTTATAGATTCCTTACCTTAGAATAGATACACCAGCAATACCAACCCCGGAGGTGGGTCTGCAAACTAAGTTCACACCAGAAAATCCTGGAGAACAGAACGGCCAAAGAAGCCGTCTCTCCGGACTTGGCTGTCCAGGCAGAAGTGTTTGGTGAACGTGTGCAGCGATGCCCACGTAGCTGCCTGACATGTCATTAAGGGAGACTCCCCATCCCAAAGCAGTGGTAGCTGCCGTCGCCCTGGTGGAATGGGCACGCAGTCCCACTGCAGGCTCCTTCTTTGCCAAAGAATAGCAAGCTTTGATGCACAGAACGACCCACCTGGAGATGGTCCGTTTGTGCACGGCCTGACCTTTCTGAGCGCCCACGTAACCAACAAAGAGCTGGTCGTCCACCCGGAATTGTTTGGTGCGATCCAAGTAGAAGGAAAGCGCACGTTTTGGATCCAGACGGTGGAGCCTCTCTTCCTCTTTTGAAGGATGCGGAGGCGGAAAGAAGGTGGCCAAAGTGATGGTTTGGCCAATGTGGAAAGAAGTATCCACCTTAGGAAGAAAGGAAGATCTAGTTCTGAGGACGACCTTGTCCGGATGAAAAGTCAGAAAGGGAGGCTTGGAAGAAAGAGCTTGTAGCTCACTCTCGCTGCGAGCAGAGGTGATGGCCACCAGAAAGGCAGTTTTCAAAGTGAGAAGCCGGAGAGGGCAGTTATGAAGCGGCTCAAAGGGAGCGCACATAAGATATGTAAGAACCAAGTTCAAGTCCCACTGGGGCATTACGAAGGGTTCAGGAGGAAAAAGATGAGTAATGCCCTTAAGGAAGCGATTTACAACAGGGGACTTGAAAAGAGAAGGCTGATCAGGAAGCCTAAGGAAGGCTGAAATGGCTGAGAGGTAGCCCTTAAGAGTGCCCAGAGCAGAGCCCTGCTGGGCCTAAGAAAGGAGGAACAAAAGAACCTCAGAAGGAGGGGCGGAAAGGGGATCCACAGCCTTTGCTGCGCACCATGCCACAAATTTGTTCCATCTGCAGGTGTATACCGTCTTAGTGGAGGTACTGATGGCCTGCAGGATGGTCGCTAGGACTGTGCCCGGGATGGGGGGAGCGCCATCGGCCTGTCCAGGCGGCTCGTGCCCCGGGGTGGTGAACCAGTCCATTTTGGTTTGTGTGGGGGCGGCCGTAGATTTGGGAGCCTTGTCTCTTCCCATGTTCGGGGACCAGACAGGGCCACAAGGGCTGCAGGAGTTGGAATGGAGGGAAGTGGACCTCAACCAAGGGCCCGGCCGAGGTTACGCGAATCTTCACGGGCACCACAGTTCAGGAGAGCAACAAGGGGTGCATCCCGGCCACCCGGTGTTACAGTCTTGCGGTTTGATTGGTGAGGAGAGGAGTGGAGGCGAAGGCCACAGGCACCCCCCACGGCAGGCTCCCCGCCGGGCGTCGTCCAGGAAGGAGGAAGCAGGGGGCCACCAAAGGGGGGAGCCGCCCAACAGCACCCCCGCCGCCCGAAGCGACAGCCGACAGACAGGCCGGGTGCGTCGGGAGCAGGCCTCACAGGCCCGGGCGATGGCGACAGAGCCAGGGACGCCCCGGTCCCAAGTGGCAGCACAGTGTCCGGCCCCGCACTCCCTTCCGGCAGGGCGTCAAGGGCCAGGTTAGGGGGGGGCTGAGGGCCCGCTGGAATCAGGTCTTGGAGGAAAGGGCCCCCTTGCCCAAAGTGTAGCGCCAGCAGAACTCCCCAGGGCCCCACCAGGCAAGTCTGGATGCAATCTCCCAGGTCGCTGCAACGCCCCGGAGGACAGGGGGAGGGGCGGGACCCCCCAGGAAGGCCCAGCGCTGACCTCCCGGCCAGCCGCTCGAGGATGCAGCCGAACCCCCGGCCCACTCCCCACTCACCAGCAAAGTTCTTCCCTCGGGCACAGGCCAGTCGCCGCCGGCGAGGTGAGGCCCACGGGCCGGGACAGGAGGAGAGGTGAGTGGTCAGCCCCGGAGATCTTCACAGGCCGCCAGGCCACATGGGGCCGCCCAGCGGGAGGGGCGATGGAGGCCCGGGCGGTGGTGAACGCTGGCAGGACACCACCCCGGAGGGGGAAGGCGTGGGGGAGGAAGAGGCGCCCGCTGCCCGACACATGCAGCCGAAGGGCCCCCCGCCACCACCCCAGGGGGCCGAGAGGAACTCAGCAGCGGTCGGTCGTGATCATCGGAGAGCGCCCCAGCACCGTGCGGGGCCGGGAGGATGTAGGGAAAGGGCCCCGGGAGGGCCGAGCATGAACCCCTCACACCGCTACCCGATATGGTAGCCGCCGTTCCGTGGGCCTCTCCCCGGTGGCAGCTCCCAAGCCAAGAGGTGCAGGCGGCGACCAGGCCTCCGGGGCTCACCAGCCGCACCCCCCCCCCCGACGCCGGCAGTTTGTGTACAGGAGGCGTGGGGGTGGGGTCACGTCACAAGAGCAGTCCAAAGGCGCCCGGGGCAACTCGCAGGAGCCAGGCCAGTCGTTGCAGCAATTTCGCGGGGGGAGGGGGGTGCAGCGCCGGCGGGCCCCACAGGATGGAGGTGCCGCGTTCACCGGCAGGCCGTGGTGGAGGTCTTCATGAGGCAGCCCCAGCGCACCAAAGAGTCGGGGGAGGCCACTCTGGGGCGAGGGTGACTATGCAGGCCTCCCGCGCCTTCACCCTCAGGAGAGGACCTACCCCCGTGCAGGAGCGGCCGTGTAGAGGAGAGCAATGCAGGCCGGCGAGGGGGAGCGGGAGAGCCGACGCCAGTCCCCCGCACCGCTACCCGACACTCACCGGGTGGTCACGCCTGCACAGGCCCCGGGTCGGCCCCCACCGGGAGGATCGCGGAGTCCTCTCCAAAGATCTTCTATCTTGGCCCCGGAAGGTGCACTCCAGACGTCAGCCTCTCACGGCGCCGCCGCCCCCATGCGTGTCGATCAGGTCTCCGGAGCCCAGCAGCCACGGGCCCCCGATGCCGTTATTTCGTGTGTGTAGGGCGTGGGGGCGACGTCGCGGCACCGGAGCGGTCCCCAGGTGGGCAGGGCAGCACGCAGGAGCCAGGCCAGTCGTTGCAAGAATCTCCCGGTGGAAAGGGGTGCAGCACCAGCGGGCCTCTTAGAACGGAGATGCCGCGTTCACTTGCGGTCCCAGTGCTTCGGAAAGTAGGAGTCTAAACAGGGCGTCAGGAGCCCACAACCGTCGGCTCAGCAGATCGGGGCAGCGCTCTCGGCATAGGGAACCTCCGTAGGCAGGTAAGAGAAGCGGATGGCTGCCACAGACAGTAGGATGCGAGGCGGATGACGGAGGGGTCCGGAGCACTCTTAGAGTGCGACCGCCATCTTGACGCCTCCCCTACAACCTCCCGATTTATTCTACTTTACCAGCAGAAGAGCTCAATGGAGGAGAGCTATAGCTTCCATGCTCTGGAGTAACACAACTAGGAAAACACCATGTGATTTACTCATCTCCATTATACCCTCACCGATCTTCATGGCCAAAGCAACAATCTCCCTTTATAACAATGGGAATGTTCTCATCGAATCATCTGACCGGAATCTAGAGTGGTTTGATGATATCTTCATGAGGATTAAAGACACAGAGTCGAACAATGTCCCCAAGGTTTCTTTAAATCAACTTCGCCCCTCTCGCTCCACTACTGAATCACAGGCCTCATCCAGTGCCACCCCGACACTATCACCGATATATACACACGGCCATTCTTTCTACTCCAACTCTTAAATCGTTGATGTAGGCCCCAGATCATCTATTCCAAGTGATGATTCTTGCCCTTCACCCATATTCCACTTACCTGATCCTCTCCTTCCCTCAGCACATAGTAGGGTGGGTACTAATACCCACTGCCGGAGAACTGTTGACAGCCTTAACTCTGGGATTCTCAGTTCTACGAATCGCCCTCCTTTGAGCAATGGTACGCCCATTCCCACGCCATCTGCGACCCAAGGGTCGACCCACTCGACCACTTCAAACTTAACCTGCTTGCAGCAACCTACCGACAATACATGAGGCCTGTCTCGGGTGCACCTAGGAGACTTATCCATACCCCTTTTCCAATCCTCACCTCTAGCATACTCGCTTCTACCCTCATCCTCCAACTGCCCCTATCACATCCCTCTCCAACCTACAACCCTACTGGTTTGCAGACCACTATCTCCACCATGCGGGATTTCATTTGTCCTCCGGCCCTAGGCCACACTACAATCCCATGGGTATTATCGACCCTCCTTTCCTTGAGGATAAACTCGCTGATCTTAAGCAAGCCCTTCTGCTTGTTAAAGCTGATCTCCAGAACTATATACATATCACTTCGAACCTCCAGAAACATTGGATTCCCAACATCACCGCTAGGATTAACAGGACCCCTTAAATTAAACATTATAACCCACCCTCTAGGGGTAGGCCAAATTACTCAGGGCAGGAGGCATCGATCAATGAGAAAACATCTAACTTGCATTGGAGATCTTGACCCCATCTCAACCCCACTTCCAGAGCCCAGAGGATTACAGACCATTTATCTGATGCGGACATTCACTCACTCCTGTTATCTTACTCCATTACTCCTAAAAGCTCATCATCCTCGCTGGTTTGCCTATGGAGACTATTCCTTCCAATCCGCATAGAGGACCCACCCTCAATCATCGAACCAGGAATCAACACAATCTATCACATGTCCCCACTGTTGTATTTCCTCTTAGGGTGTCCATAACGGGCTTTCCAATATCTTGTCCTTATATAGGCACAATTCGCCCTGCCCTTATATAGGCATAGAATCCCAGGCCTTATTTAGGCATTAAACCGTGCACTCCAAATACAGGCATGGTCTCTGACATCCGTCCACCCTAACGTCACAACGAGTTCATGAAGAACAGACCCTTAGGCTGCGGGAGTTTCCCTAGTCCAGGACTATTGATTTCTTCAAGGACTCATATATTATGCATGAACCATTATTCCTTAGGGGTTCATTCATGACGTCTTTCGTTGTCCAATTCACGTCAATGCTAACATTCCTAAGGTACTCTCAGGTATAAATATACCTTCCCTAGCCCCTGTAAACCAGAGGAGACCTCGACTTCAGAGGAGCCCGTATCCCGGCCTGACGCACTGAGAAGACGCTGCCATTCCCTGCACGCAGAGAGCCCAGCTTCCAGTGATTTGACTTCCCTTGCGGGGTGTTGGAGTTCGAGTCTGGCAAAGAGATTCCAACCTCTCTCATTCTTCAGGTATGGAGCTGATAAGAACCTAGAGGGACTCTTGGCATACTAGACTTAACATACTCTTAGTATACCATAGTAAGGAATACTTCACCTACTTCATACCTTGTCCTACACCTAGGTTAGGTTAGGTACACTGGGGTAGAACTAGCTTAGCACCGCATCGTATGAGTACTCGCATTTTTTAGTCTGTGTTATTTATGTAACAGCATTTGTACTATAAGATAATGCTATCGCAGTATTATTTATTTCTACTGCTCACCCTGTACATTATTTATCTCGCATACTGTCTTGTGATCGTAACAGCACATTATACTTACACCAGAAACAAGACTGTTCAATAAATCTTTTATTGAAAACGCCCGTCTATTATTTCTGTGTAACTCTGAGGAAAACTAAGCATGCACGACTGAGCTGAGTGAAATAGTTATCTAGTGTTTCCACGACTCTGGGACACGTTCTGATTCTAAAAGGAAAACATATTGGTCATGTTTTGCGGCTGCCAGAAACTACTCCCTTCTTGTTGTCAAGGAGTTTCTAGTGGCCTCTGAGCTAGCTGGCACAAGTAATTAAGTTTAATATACTCGATAGGGACATACCGACCTTAGTCCTATGTCAAACCTATAGGATATATTATTCCAATGCGCAGAGCCTATTAGGGAAATAGGAGCTACACTACACCACAACACATCAAGAGACACTAGTAACCAAATTCCATATCAAGTCGAAGCTTCTTAATTGAAAGTCAGCGGTATAACATGCAGATGACATCGCCAATCTCATTCTTGCAAAAGACCTCGATCTCCTAATCTTAACGGAAACGTGGCTTAAGGATACATCTTCACCTGATCAGCCTAGATCCTCCCAGCTATATTATTAGCAGATTAGATAGATCTGGAAGAGTTGGGGATGGCATACCATGCTTCTTTTGCTCCCTGTTCACACTGAAACTTGCACAAACTGCTCCAATACCCTCTTGTGAATACATAGATATTGAAATATGGAACAATGACAAGATTGTGTGCAAACTCCTCACAATTTACCACCCAATGGGAAATAACCAATCTTTCATCGAACAAAAAATGTAGACCATCTTCTCTAACTCGGACCAATACACCAACCAGATCTTCCTTGGGGATTTCAGCATTCACTGGAATGACTCAAATGACTCCTTAGTGAACATCTTCAAAGCCTGCCTTTCGGAACTCAACCTGACTTAGTCTTGTAATGGCCCAACACACATCAAAGGCTTCAACCTCGACCTAATCATCGGCAAGGATAATTTCATACAAATTGATTCATGTCACTTGTGATTGGTCAGATTACTACATATTCTCCTTCCTCATCTTGGAAAAAGGTGCTGATTAGACAAGGCAAACCTCATAAACCCAGAAAATAATCTAGAGATTTTAGAAACATTAATCTAACCTATCTAACAACTGGTAGCTACAACCTCCTTCCTCTTCCCACAAACATGACCAATGTGAACAATCTTACCGAACATTACTTCCAATCCATGTCAGACATACTTAATAGAACTGCCAAGAAGCAATTAAAAAGAATACCCAATAGACACTCCAAACCCTGGTTCAATGGCAACCTTAACGAGGAAAGGCACAACTTGAGACTCGCAGAGAGATCTTGGAGAAGCTTGCCCTCCATTGCTCACCTCAAGCACTTGTTGTCGACTAGAAGCGCCTATAATAAAAACATAAGTTCAAAAGCAGAATACTTTAGGGCATAACTAGACAATGCCAAAATCAGACCCAAACAAGTTTTCAAAATCATCAAACAACAAACAGTCTGCAAATCTAACCACCATATGATGGATTATGGGTCAAGGCCAAGTGGTGATGAATTGTCCACTTATTTCATTGACAAGGCTAGTAAGATTGAATCGGAATTGAAGCTTGCCTCCCAGCAGTCTCCTTCCAGTGCAGGTCATGTAGTGTTCCTTTCATACTGGTAATACCACAAAAGATAATGCTACTTGAACTTCAAACTCCCAGATGAAGTCGACATACTCAAAACAATAATATCAATTAAACCCTCTAATCCCTCTAATGATCTTTTGCCCACCAAGCTCACCAAAATCCTTGAAAGGAACAGTTCTCAGTACTGTTCATATTCATGGCACAGCGACAATAAAGCTATTTTGTGAATCTGTTGAAATTTACTGTAACATGTAAATTGATGAAAAGTATTACTTTATATGTTTTATTAAATTAGAGGATGTGCTTTCTTTCCATTTGTTTGCATTATTTATCACTGCCTTATTCACTTCATGTTAATATGCTGCTACCGTAAGCATCTCTAGAGAACAGCTGTACATGGAAGGATGCCTTTGTATTAGCCCAACTGAGCGTTTTTCTATTTCTTTTAGTCTCCATGGGGAAAATATTTTTACCTTTGTAAAAATGCCTTCCTCTACACCCATAAAAAACATACTTCTGCCCATAGGAGGAGTAAATCACTATTTCAAGAATTCGAGTCGGTCCACAAAAAACAAAACAAAAAAAAAACCTCCACAAACAGGTTAGAATGACGTTTCCAGGCTTTCAAGACATTTCCCACTCTGGAATGCCCATTTATCGTCCCTGGGAAGACATTCAGTACCACAAAATGGTACTCAATACTGAGGGAAACATGTTGTGTAAGCAAATTTATCCTCAGTTAGAAAATCATGTTTTATGGATGGAAAGGTGACATTACACCTGTATAACAAGCACTGGCAAAGCCAACACGTTTGGCCTACGCACAATCTATTGGCTTTCTTCGTGATTTTTTTTTAGACATGCTGCACAGCAGTGTAAGCTACTGTGCAACATGGCTTAATGTCAATTAAAAAAAGCACTAGGATGCGGCCGGCGTTGACCGCATCATAGCTAATTTTTTTCTTTAAGGCATGTTGCACAGCAGCACATGCTGCTTTGCAATATATTACAAAATGCCCGAAGAGGGCAAGCTGCACAAGGGAGGCGCTGGGGAGGAGAAGGAGCAGCAACAGCAGAAGGGGAGGAGCAACACGAAGGAGGCACAGGGGAGGGGGTGGGAGCAGCAACAACGGACAGCAGAAGGGGGAAAAAGCAACCCAAGGGTGGTTTGGGGGAGAAAACAGCAATAATGGACAGTGGGAACAGGGCGAGGGGGGTAAGAAAAATGAGAGAAGTGCAGGGGAGGAGGGAGAGAGCACCTACTTTGTACAGTAGGAGGAGTGTGGGGGCGACAAGGAACATGAAGGAGGAGTGCAGGAGGAGGGAGTAGCAACAAAGCTGACAGTGGGAGGGCAGCGGAGGGCAAGCAACACAAGGGAGGCGTGAGAAAGACACGGATTGCGGCACGTGCATCTATGAGAGTGCATGTAAAAAAGTGTAAAAAAAATTGTACCTGCAGAAGCACGCAGCCAGTGGAAGGACACTGGCCACAGACAGGAAGCTGTACTAGGTCCATGTTCCGTGGCAGGGACAAACACTGGAAGTGCCTGGAAGAAACAGGAAGAAGCAGGAGGGACTGACCAATCACAAGTAAGGAAACTAGGGTGACGTGGAAGGCAACCAATGGTAAGTAATGGGATGGCGTTGAGCCCGGTTTAAGGTTCTTTTTGTTGTTAACAAGAGATTTGGTCGACACTTCATGTGCGCTGTTTCAGGGAAAATATTTAAAAAAAATATTTGCTTGTCTATGCAGACCTTGCACACGCAAATAGCTTTGAGAACCAGGTCCCGAGTTCAAAGATGCATGAACTAGGCTCAATTTGTTACATTTCAACAGCAAATCATCATGGACCACTAGGGCTAACTAGTTTAGGAGACCCAGCTAAAGTTGAGTTGGGGAGCCTATTGCACACTAATTTGCATGCGCACAGCTACTGAAAGTGCAGAAAGATGCAGCTGCACAGGAAATTGGGTCATGAGGGGTAAACTGCATTCTATTTAAAACCAACTGAAATTCGAGGTGCCATTTTCCTTGCTTGCATTAAGGCCCAGGTTACACAGAGAAGAACACGACTGCTTTTAAGGGAACGCCAGGTGGTTGATCAATAAATAACTGCATGTGTATGGGAAGAGTTGCCCTGCAGAGGTCGAATTAGAACAGGCCGAGAGAGGCTATAAAGCGGTCAGAGGAGTGCGCAGAGAAAAATTTGATTTATGTCGATCAGCTAACAATATGCCAAGTCAGAGGTGAATGAAAAGATAAGTAAAACGTCAATAAGCAGCTGCAGAAGCTGAGAGACAGTGAACCAGACTTACAAATCAATTCAAACTAGAGAAATTCTGCAAATAATTACCATTTTTGCAGCATGAGTTCACCTTCTGCGAAACCGTCTCAGAAAACTAGAACATGCAATCGAACTATGCATCTTAATGTATTAAGACACTCTGCTAAAGCACATATAGAATAGGGAAGAATGTGTTTTTAATGCTAACAAGGGCACTTCATAATAAAATGCTATGTACTGCAGGCATAGTTATTTATATATTTAAAGTTATATTTAAAAACATAGGTTAGTGAGAGGCAGTACAAGAGCATATACTCGTTACACCGTTAAGCATACAATTGTTTCCATACGATTGACTCTCACTTGCCAGATATTGTGGCATGTCACACGCAAACGCATCTAGGTGACAATCCAAAGACAGACAAAAAAACAAAGAAAGGTGTAAATACCTTCAATAAATCAATCAGGGAATTGTAAACGCACTACTCACCCGTGAGGGTCTCAAGGCGCGCGGGGGGGGGTCAGCAGTTCCGTTCAGTCGAAGAGCCAGGTCTTGAGGGTCTTCCTAAAGGCGTTCAGGGACGGGGCGCGTCTGGTGTCAATCGGGAGCTCGTTCCAGGTCTTGGCCGCGATGTAGGAGAAGGCTCTTCCTCCTGTTCTGGCTCTGCGGATGCGCGGGGTTTCGGCGGGGGCGAGATTGGTGGATCGGAGGTTTCTTTTGGGTACGTGGAAGGCGATTCTCTCGTTGAGGTATTGGGGTCAGGTGTTGTGGAGGCATTTGTAGGCGTGGGTGAATATCTTGAAAGTGACTCTCTTCTCGATGGGGAGCCAGTGGCGGTTCCGTAGGTGTTGGCTGATGTGCTCGTGTCGAGGGATGCCGAGGACGAGTCTGGCTGAGGTGTTCTGTATTGTCTGGAGCTTGCAGAGTAGAGACTTGTTGATACTGGCGTAGAGGGTGTTTCCGTAGTCCAGTCTGCTGGTTATGAGTGCGTGGGTGACTGTCTTCCTTGACTCGGGGGGGATCCATTTGAAGGTCTTACCGAGGATGCGGAGAATGTTGAAGCAGCTGGAGGCGACGGCGTTGACCTGTCGGTTCATGGAGAGGGCGGAGTCGAGTACGGTGCAGAGGTTTCTGGCATGGTCCGTGGGGCTGCCGAGGGCGGTAGGCCACCAGGTGTTGTTCCATGCTGACGGGGTGATCCTGAGGACGAGGACTTCTGTCTTCTCCGAGTTAGGCTTCAGGCAGCTGTTTTTCATCCAGGATGCGACGTCCTGCATTCCTTCCTGGAAGTTGAGTCTGGTGGTGGTGGGGTCCTTGGTGAGGGAGAGGATGAGCTGGGTGTCGTCGGCGTAGGATACTATGCTGAGGCCGTGCTGTCTGGCGATGGCGACAATGTAGATGTTGAAGAGGGTTGGGCTGAGCGATGATCCCTGGGGTGCTCCGCAGTTGATTTCCGTGGGTTCGGAGAGGAAGGGTGGGAGTCTGATTCTTTGGATTCTGCCGGGGAGGAACGAGCGGATCCAGTCGAGGGCGGTTCCTTGTATGCCGGAGTTGTGTAGTCTGGTGGCGAGTGTGTGGTGGGAGACGGTGTCGAATGCCGCTGAGAGGTCGAGTAGGATCAGGGCTGCGGTGTGGCCTTGGTCGAGGAGGGTGCAGATGTCGTCTGTGGCGGCGAGTAGTGCGGTCTCAGTGCTGTGGTTGCTGCGGAATCCGTATTGAGAGGGGTCGAGGATGGAGTTGTCTTCGATGAAACTTGTTAGCTGTGCGTTGACGGTCTTCTCGGCGACTTTTGCCGCGAAGGGGAGGAGAGAGATGGGCCGGTAGCTCTTGAGGTACGTGAGATCTGCTGAGGGCTTCTTAAGCAGGGGTCTGACTTCTGCGCGTTTCCAGTCATCGGGGAAGGTGCCGGTCTTGAAGGTGGTGTTGATGGTGCGTCGTAATTCTGGTGCGATGGCGGCTTTGTGGTAGATGTGCGGTGGGCAGGGGTTTGTGGGGGCCCCCGAGTGGATGCCTTTCATGGTCGAGGCGGTCTCTTCGGTCGTGACTGGTGTCCAGGAGGAGATGGTGGGCTGGCTGGCGTTGCCGGAGGAGGGGGTGGATGCGGAGTCAGGTGTTTGGTCGTTGAAGTTGTCATAGAGGTTCTTGATTTTCAGAAGGAAGCGCGATCCGAGCTTGTCGCAGAGGTCCTGGGAAGGGGTGATGTCCGTGGTTTCGCTGGGGGGCTTGGTGAATTCCTGGAAGACACTGAAGAGTTCCTTGGAGTTGGCAAGAATTTTGTTGTGGATGAAGATTCTTTTGGTGGTTCTGATGCGTTGGTGGTATTCCGTCATGGCGTTCTTGTAGGTGGTGTGGTTTTCAGGCGTTTGCTATTTCTCCAGTTCTTCTCGAGACGTCTGCAGGTGCGTCTGGCTTCTCGGAGGTCGGCGGAGAACCAGGCGGCTTTCCTGGGGCGCTGTCTTGTCGGAGTTGCGTAGCGGGGACAGCTTGTCTGCGCAGTTGGACATCCATGAGTGAAGTTCCCTGGCTGCGAGGTTGGTGTCGGTTGCAGCGGCGGGGGTGGAGTTGAGCTGCTTCTCGGTGATTCTGCTCCAGTTCCTTCGAGGAGGGCGCGGAGCAGGTTTGGGCGGCTTGGGTTGTCGACGAGGAAGTGTGTGCAGTGGTGGTCCGACCATGGGGGTTGCGTGGTGTGGCTGAAGTGGATGTTGTTTCCTCCTGCAAAGATGGGGTCGAGGGCGTATCCTGCCTTGTGGGTAGGCGTGCTGACGAGTTGTTTCAGTCCGATGTTGGCGAGGTTGTCCAGGAGGGTGGTGGAGTTGGGGTCGCTGGGGTTGTCGAGGTGGAAGTTCAGGTCTCCGATGAGTATGTAGTCCGTGAGGCGATGGCGTGGGGTGCAATGAGGTCTGTGATGGTGGTGGCGAAAAGGGCGCAGGGGCCAGGGGGTCTGTAGGCGAGGGTGCAGCGAAGTGTGTAGTTGGGGCTGGTCTGGACCTGGAAGTGCAGGAGACTCGAGGTGGAGAGGCGAAGGGAGTTTTTGTGTGCGATGGCGGGTCCTCCTCCTGGGTGGTTGGGGCGGTCCTTCCTCTGGATCTTGTATCCGTCCGGGATGGCGATGTCGGGGCGGAGGAGGCGTTGGTCCAGGTTTCTGTAAAGAAGGGAACGTCTGGGGAGAGGGTGTCCAGGAGTTTCCAGATCTCCGCGGCGTGTCTGTGCATGGAGCGCACGTTGAGGAGGATGCACCTCAGGGAGTCAGCGGTGTTGGCGGCGGGGGTGGTGGTGAAGGTCTAGCGGCAGGAGAATTGGCCTTGGGTTGTGATTGGCGTGGACTGCTGGCAGTTGTTGTTTCTTCCGGGGTTGAGTGCGAGGAGGGCAGCTGCGTCGTAGCGGTGGATGGTCGGAGATCCAGGGTCCCTGGCGCTGGTTGCGGTCTGGCGCAGACGGGCTTGCCTTTGGCGCACCGGCGGCGCGCTCGCTGCGCGGGCCATTACATAGGGGACCGGGGAGGGAAGAGCAGCTGGGATGCAGGAGCGGGAAAAACCGGCAGGGCGCGGGGCAGCAGCGGCGAGAAAAAACCGGCGGGGAGGGCGGGGTAAAAGCAAGACGAGTACAGTCAGGAAAAAGGCAGAAATAAGATAAAACAAGGCAAAAATAAAGATAAAAACGAGAAAGAGGACGAGATACACCTAGGCAATATACGAGCAAGCAAAGACAGAAATACCAATACCACAATCCAAATTAGCAGTAACGAGCAGGCACGCCACCGGGACACGAGGACAGCAGCCTCGAATCCCTACCTGGCGCAGAGTAGAAAGGGGCAGCAACGGCGGAGGATCAGTGAGCGGAGCTGCACGGGCGGAGAGCTGGGCCACTGACCAGGAGGTCAGAGGTCCTGTTCAGACGTCCGCGCGGCGGCCGCCATTAAATAGGGGACGAGGGGAGGGAAAAGCAGGCAGGAGCGGGGAAAACCGGCAGGGGGTGGGGCTGCGGGGCAGCAGTAGCGAGAAAAAACGGGCGGGGAGGGCGGGGTAAAAGCAAGACAAGTACAGTCAGGAAAAAGGCAGAAAGATAAAACGAAGCAAAAATAAAGATAAAAACGAGAAAGAGGACGAGATACACCTAGGCAATATACAAGCAAGCAAAGACAGAAATACCAATACCACAATGCAAATCAACAGATGTAAATTTCAATAATCAAAGCAAATTGATGTAAAATTTTCCAGTGGAATACTACTTAATCTTAAAGCCCTCGGGCTGCTGATTTCATTCATAAAAAGCGACGTTCAAAGCTACAAACAGTATTTTGCATAATACAAGGGTGCGCTCACACACACATGTGGCTGCATTCCTATATGTACGCTGGGTGCAGTTAACACGCGCGTATCAAGGGTGCCATGGACACAAGGGCAAGCAATGAAAATGCCCTCCAACTGTTGCTTGAGTAGTAAATCACAGCCTTAACTAGGGGTCAATGGGGTCCCTCAGGCCTCTGCGCCCCACTGCCTCTGCACCTGCTGGACCCCTGCTAGCTTTGCCCGTCTACGACCTCATAAGCGTAATGAGTGAACATGATGTAACGTAACATCCCTTAAGAAATCTGCTTGAATGAGTACCCAGAGGCTACTAAGAGGCGACAACTACGCATTGCGTACTACTACCTAACACTACTGGAGACTTGCTTTACTGTTATTTTAAAGTATTATTATAATATGATTTATTTAGGAGTGGTGACTTTGCCTCTTCTTGGCACTGCATGAATATATTTTATATATTGCTACTCACTTTTTTTTTTTTTTAACTTATTGTACATCACGGACGCAGGTGAAACATTATGTTGGGGTGATAGGATGTCTTACACTTTTATATTTTTGATATGTGCAAGAATAGAATTCGTACACTACTTGTTTGAATAATGAATAGGGGCACACGGAATGGTGAAAGTGTGCACTTGTAGAGTAGGGTTACACATGAATACTACTGACTGACATAAATTGTATTTCTTCTTTTTATGTTATCATCATGGCATATAATCAGCCTTGAGAAAGTCCATTGTCGGACGAAAAGTGCGTCATCTGAGTGATCTGTATTCTATATGACAGCGTGAAAACAAAAGAAACTACACTCACCAATTCTTTTGTGTTCAGGATTACTTGTTTGAGCAGGAGAAAATAAGGACCATTGTATTTGACTGTTGGTGTAAATATTATATTGGCCATAATCCTACATGTTTCAATACGCATATGAGTGCTCCAATATTATTATGCTTAATTTGATATAGGAGGGTATACCATGGATGTTGGGTACCCTGCTTAATTGACATCGTGGCAACAGATGTCTTATATTGTATGATCAAAGAAGACTGTATCTTACACGTTTGGATGTGCAAAGGTAGTACCATTGTTGCCTAGCTTTTTGTATGATTTATCTTATAAGGTAAGACTGGAGCTGATATCATTCTGCAGGAAAGCCCCTACCATAAAAAGCATTGGCAAAACCAATAGGTGTCACCTCTGACCTATTAGTTTTGCCAATGGTTTTTAACCACGCTGCACAACTTTCTTGATGCTGTGCAGAGTGACTACAGTCTAAAAAAAGAAAAAAGCCCTTAATGCGTCGGCTCCCGTCATTTTTGTAGGAATGTGCACTGCTCATGCATGGGCCAACAAAATAACGCAGGCCCTTCTTTTTAGTTTCTAATCCAACTTGTATTGGGAACGAAGTAATCGAAAGGAAAATGAAACCCGAAAATGTGGGTGTGGGTTGTTTTTCTAAATGAGCATGAGGGAGGGTGGAAGCAGACCAGGGAAATCCGAAGGAACATGGGGAGTATGGGGGTGACACACAAAAGCAAAATGGGGAGAGTGGATGGGGAAGCAGCGTGGAGAAGGTGGGGGACGGTGAAGCAGCACAGGGATGGTAGGGGAGACAGCAAAGCAGCACAAGAAGAGTGGGAGGGATGGTGAAGAAACATGGGACAGGGTGGGAGGAATGCAAAAGCAACACAGGTGAGGGCATGAGGAACAGGGGAACATGGGTGTTGGAGGAAAGCAACATGGAAGATATGGGGAGGGAATGGGGAGGGGAGTGGGGAGAAGTACTCATGCAACAGAGAGCAACACTGAGAGAAGTACACAAGGAACACAGCTCGAAAATACATGCACTCTCATGAAGTGCTTAACACAAAAGGAAAACAAGCATTTGCAATGCAATAGGTCTCGCAGTTACGCGAGTTTAAGCTATTGGCATTGTAAATAACAATGCCTTTTATTTATGTTTTTAAAAAGAAAACAAAAATAAAAGGCATTGTTATTTGCAATGTCAATAGTTCAAACTCGCGTCAATGCGAGACCTATTGCATTGCAAATGCTTGTTTCTCTGCTTGGACCAGGGCCCCTGGCGGCATCCACAGCATCCATGTTACGCTATTGCATCTGGAGCACTGCAGGATTTTAAGATACATTCATAGTGGAGATAAACATAGGACATCAGTAGGACAGAAACCCCTGACTGAGTCCCAAAGGTCAGAGCTGGACAGCCCTTGAAAGAGAAACCAAAACCACCTTACCTTCTAAGATCTGCACATACTGAGCCCCCCTTGAGGCGTGTTGACTCTTCCTCCGTGTCCTTCTGGACTCGGGTAACTGTTTTCAGCCCCTCCGGATATCTCAGCGGGTCCAGGGACTCTAGCGCCGGATCCTTGTCACACCCCACGCCCTCCCGGTGAAGAGCTCCCAGCCAGCGGGGCCGGGCCCTAATGTGCCCTCCCGAGTCCCGGGGGGCCGAGTAATTACTACTCCGGAAAACACCACAAAACGGGTTAATGAACAATCGAGGGACTTCTCCACCTATGGAGCAAACACATCCCACCTTTTGCAAGACCCGTTTCCCTTCATTATCAAGCTTTTTCTTGTTTTGCAAGAATGTAAAAAAACAAACCAGGACTGAGAGCGCTCTTCCGTGCATCCTTCCCCCCACAACAGCAACACATTCATGTACCCCAACTCAAGCCCCTAAATATTGGAGTTCACGCTGAAAACAGGGCTTCGTTTTCTGAAGACATCCATTCAGGGTGGACCAAGGCACGTGCCGTGTCGCGGACTGTATCATTTCAGTGCTATGGTAATTGTTTACCATCATTTATGTTATTCTTTTCAGCATGAGCTGTAACCACGGCAATCCTAAAAGGCAAGGCTGGCACCGGCCTGGGGCTCCTCCGGTCTTCGGGACACTAGGTTCCTGGTGAAGCTGCACGGAGAAGGAGCGGGGCAGCCTCATGTTTTGCGGCTGGCGAGGACGGAAGGGGGACAGGAGATGTGCACATCGCGTGTCTGTACGTGCGTGTTCACGTTCACGGGCGCATTCACAATTGCAGTCCGTCCTGCGCGTGCACATCTCCTGCCTCCCTTCCGAAGCAAGTCGGTAACAATACATCTCGCTAGCGACAGCGCTTCGCGCTGCGTCGCTAGGCGAGACCTAAAGTAGTGCTTTAAATACAAGCACTGGAAGCAGAGATGCCAGCCAATCAAACAGATGCTAAAGAGGACATGATCCACGACAGAGACACAAACAAGACTGACAATCTGGGACACAAATAACAAGTAGTCAAATGTGAGTGACAGAAAGGCCAAGCAATGGGTGTGCTCCAAGCCTCTCTATGTTCTTGGTAACCACAATATGCCTCGCAGCAGAAAGCACATGTGCAAACTAGTAGGCTTAATCTAAAAATTGTAAAGAAATGACCCCTCTAGTGGTTGGTATCAAACACACAAATAAAGTGAAGCCATTTGAAAATGGAAGTTGAAGCTGGGTGATGTATCATGGCCTCACTCCGCGGAAACAAATAGGGGAAAAAAAAAGTGGAGTATTGCTCTTCCTTGTAAATAATATAACCAGACTTTGTCATTCGTGCTTTGGATCGGAGACAGTAAGATTGCCCGAGTGAAAAACACAATGAAGTTTATTTTTTTTGCGCTAATCCCAAAGGCTAGTGTAGTATTATGGGTTAACATATCATAATAATGTTACTATCTTATAGAATTCCCATATTGCTAAAATGCATGTGCTATAATTACAATATATCCATACAATCTTGGTACTGGTTTTACATTATTCACCGGCAACACCTGTGTGTGGCACCCGTGCTGTACTGTTGGTGGTTCTAAGGAGAGGCACAGGCCAGGAAGGGTGGTGCAGACACTGGCTGGAAAAGGTAGCAGTTGCAAGCCAACATGGAAGGAGGGCCTCCCCATGCACACCCATACAACTGCTGTACAAACGTAATTGGCGGTGAAGAAAAAAACTCCCATTATGTTATGAACTGCACTTAAAATCAACCAATGATGATGATGAATATGGGCTGGAAAATAGCGAATAGCACTTACAACACCACTGGTTGAGGGGGCTGATCTACCTTTCTCTGTAGGTATGAATTGTATGAGCTCTTAGACACAGCTAATGCGGTCTCTTGCAGACCTAAAAATAATTCCAGTTATGTCCCAAAAGAACAAGTTACTTACCTTCGGTAACGATATATCTGTAAGAGACATAGATTAGTTATAGGCTCCTTACCTTTGAATTACCCCCAGGCGTCAGACTGGATCAGGAGAATTTTTTCGTCAGCAGTACCCCTGCGCGTCGAAAAGTGGCATCGGTCGGCTCCGCATTCATCGTTGGCGTCGTGGTCGCCAGGATGACGTCGCAGTAGCTACTTAGATGCCGCCCGAGCGCGCTGACGTCAGTTCTTTTACACGACATTCCATGCCAGAAGCGCAGAGACATGCAAGACACTGACCACTGGTGCACAAATCTAGGGCCATGAAAGGGATTCCCTGACCCTAGAAGTCAGTTCGCAGAACGGGGAGGATGGGTGGGGCAGTAAGGAGTCTATAACTAATCTATGTCTCTTACAGATATATCGTTACCGAAGGTAAGTAAGTTGTTCATCTGAAAGAGACAATTAGTTATAGATTCCTTACCTTTGACTAGATACCCCAGCAATACCAACCCCGGAGGTGGGTCTGCGAACCAAGTTCACACCAGAAAGTCCTGGAGAACAGAACAGCCAAAGAAGCCGTCTCTCCGGACTTGGCTTTCCAGGCAGTAGTGTTTTGTGAACATGTGCAGAGATGCCCACGTAGCTGCCTGACAGCTGTCATTGAGGCGGACTCCCCGTCCCAAAGCAGTGGTAGCTGCCGTCGCCCTGGTGGAATGGGCGCGCAATCCCACTGGAGACTCCTTCTTTGCCAAAGAGTAGCAAGCTTTGATGAACAAAATGACCCACCTGGAGATGGTCCGTTTGTGCACGGTCCGACCTTTTTTGGCGCCCACGTAGCCAACAAAGAGCTGGTCATCCACCCGGAATTGCTTGGTGCGATCCAAATAAAAGGAAACGTACGTTTTGGATCCAGACGGTGGAACCTCCCCTCCTCCTTAGAAGGATGCAGAGGCAGAAAAAAGGTGGGCAAAGTGATTGTTTGACCAATGTGGAAAGAAGTAACCACTTTGGGAAGAAAAGAGGGTCGAGTGCGAAGGACAACCTTGTCCGGATGAACCGCCAGAAAAGGAGGTTTCAAGGAAAGAGCCTGGAGCTCACTCACTCTGCGAGCAGAAGTGATGGCAACCAGAAAGGCAGTCTTTAAAGTGAGAAGTCTGAGAGGACAGTTAGGGAGCGCACATTAGAAAAGTAAGAACCAAGTTCAAGTCCCACTGAGGCATTACGAAGGGAACAGGAGGAAAAAGATGATTAATGCCCTTAAGAAGACGATTTACAACAGGGGACTTGAAAAGAGAAGGTTGATCAGGAAGCCTAAGAAAGGCTGAAATGGCTGAGAGGTAGCCCTTAAGAGTGCCCAGAGCAGAGCCCTGCTGGGCCAAAGAAAGGAGGAACAAGAGAACCTCAGAAAGAGGGGCAGAAAGGGGATCCACAGCCTTTGCTGCGCACCATGTCACAAATTTGTTCCATCTGCAGGCGTATACCATTTTAGTGGAGGGACGCCTGGCTGCCAAGATAACGTCACAGACTTTGGGAGGAAAGTCGAAGGCTGTCAACTGTCGCCGCTCAATATCCATGCAAGGAGGTGGAGGCTGGACAGGTTCGGGTGGAGGACCGACCCCTGCTGCTGTGACAGAAGATCCTCCCGAAGAGGCAGTATGAGCGGAGGATCGATGGCCATGTGTAATAGCTCGGGATACCAGAATCTTCGTGCCCAATCCGGAGCCACAAGAATGACTTGGGCCCAGTCGCGCTTGATCTTCTTCAGCACTATGGGCAGAAGTGGTATAGGTGGAAAGGCGTATAAAAGACCGCAACTCCACTTGCGACGGAAAGCGTCGCCTAGCGAGTGCCGCCTTGGAAATTCCAACGCGCAGAATTGCTGACATTGCGCGTTCTCTTCGGTGGCGAATAGATCTAACCAAGGCTCTCCCCACTGCCGAAAGAGGCCTCGCACCACCTCCGAGTGAAGACGCCATTCGTGATCCATCATGCACCTGCGGCTGAGTTTGTCCGCCCTGGCGTTCAGTGAGCCTGCCAGGTGTTGAATCACCAGGGATATGCCTTGATGTTCCAGCCATGTCCAGAGACGGAGAGCCTCTTGACATAGGGTCCACGACCCCACCCCGCCCTGTTTGTTGCAGTACCACATGGCGGTGGTGTTGTCCGTGAACACCTGCACTACTCTTCCGCGGACAGAGGGAAGGAATGCTTTTAGTGCAAGACGGATCGCCCGGAGCTCCAGAAGGTTGATGTGGAGCACAGACTCCACCGGAGACCAGAAGGCCTCTGATCTCCTCCTCTCCCATGTGGCCGCCACACCCCAGAAGTGACTCATCCGTCACCATTGTGAGCTCCGGTTGGGGAAGGGAGAGGGATCTGCCATTGACCCAATCCTGATTCGTTAGCGACCACTGCAATTGTCATGCAGTGCCCTCCGAGATCTGAACGCAATCGGACAGATTTCCCTGATGCTGGGCCCACTGGAACTCCAGGTCCCACTGCAGAGCCCGCATATGCCACCTTGCACGATCCACCAGCAGGATGCAGGAGGCCATGAGGCCCAGCAGCCTCAGGGTCATTCTGACCGAAACCCGGGATAGAGGCTGAAAGATCGGAATCATAGCCTGAATATCCCGGACTCGCTGCTCGGAAGGATAAGCCCGAAACTGAGTCGTGTCCAGAACCGCTCCGATGAAAAGGAGCTTCTGAGAAGGAGTCAGGTGTGACTTCGGCACGTTGATAGTGAACCCCAGCGAATGCAGGAGGTCCGCCGTAGTCTGGAGGTGGGAGATGACTGCCTGGGGCAAGCCCGCCTTCAACAGCTAGGGGATAGGGGAAGACTGGAACCCCTGATCTGCGCAGATGAGCTGCGGCCACCGCCATCACTTTCGTGAACACCCGAGGGGCGCTTGTAAGGCCAAAGGGGAGCACGGTAAACTGAAAGTGCTCGTGGCCTACCGTGAACCGCAGGTAACGCCAGTGGGCCGGCAGGACGGGAATGTGAAAGTAAGCGTCCAACGCTACCATCCAGTCTCCAGGGTCGAGGGCAGACAGGACCTGAGCTAGCATCAACATTTTGAACTTCTCCTTCCGGAGGAAACGGTTGACGTTCCTGAGATCCAAGAAAGGACGCAGGCCTTTGTCCTTCTTGGGCACTGGAAAGTAGTGGGAATAGCAACCACGACCTACTTCTGGGGCAGGAACTCGCTCGATGGCTCCCTTGGCCAAGAGAGCCGTAACTTCCTGTTGGAGAAGGGCCAGATGTTCCTCCGACATTCGATGGTACTGAGGTGGCATGGCTGGGGGGGTGGGGTGGGGGTAGTCTCGAAGGGGAGGGAGTAGCCCCTTCGGACTATCTGCAAAACCCACCTGTCCGACGTGATCGTGCGCCAGTGGGGGAGTTGATGGCAAATCCTGCCACCCGCTCGCTATCGGTGGCCCTGAAAAATCGGACTAGAGGGTTTGGAGGCTACTGCAGAGGGGGCACTGGTGGACTGACCCGCTCGCTTTCCCCCGGACCCACGCCTGTGGGTCCCCGGCCGCACATGGGATGAACAGCTTGCGCAGGCCTGTGGCTCTGGGTGGAACGTGGCGGGGCACCCCTTCCGTTGCCACAAAAGGGGCGAAAAGCAGACTGCACAGGGCGGGTGGTGGAGAGGCCCAAGGACTTGGCCGTAGCCCGAGAGTCCTTGAAGCGCTCTAGCGCCTTGTCTGCTTTGTCGCCAAAGAGGCGACAGCCATCAAAGGGCATGTCCATCAGGGTAGCCTGGACATCCCCGGAAAAGCCAGTCGACCTCAGCCAGGCATAGTGACGAACGGCTACCGACGTGGAAATCGTCCTACCTAGCGAGTCGGCGGTGTCCAGCCCACATCGTATGGTAAACTTGGCTGCGTCTCTCCCCTCGGCGACTGCACGGGAGAGCACGGTCCGGGCCTCCTCCGGGCACTGAGGCAGCACTTGTGCAACCGTATCCCACACGGAGTGGGTGTAGCGGCCCAACAGACATGCGGTGTTTACCGACCGCAGTCCCAAGCTGGAGGAAGAAAACATCTTCTTCCCAAGATGGTCCAGCTTTTTGGATTCTCTATCAGGTGGTGCGTTAGGGAATGCGCCTTTGGACGTCGAGGCTTGGACCACCAAGCTCTCAGGGGTGGGGTGTTGGGAGAGGAAAATGGGGTCGCCCGGGGTTGGGTGGCGGCGTCGGGCAATCATTCTATCCACAGGAGCCCCTGTGTTGGGCCTGGACCAGGTGCCCAAAAGGATGTCGGTGAGGGCTTCATTGAACTGCAGCAGGGGCTCTGAAGAGCTCGCTGCCGGTTGAAGCACCTCTGTCAGGAGGTTAGTCCTGACTGCCACCGTAGGTAGCTCGAGGTGGAGAGCCTCGGCCGCCCTACGCAACACCACTGCGTAAGAAGCTCCCTCCTCCGTAGCCACGGTAGGAGGAGTCAACATGCCAAGATCTGGGGAGGTATCCAGACCACTGGCATCCCCCAACTCCTCTCCCCAGTCCGGATCATACTCCAACTGGTCAGTTAAAGGGTCTCCAGATCCCTCCCAGTCCTCCTCACCCTCCTCTGGTTGCCAATATGGCCTGAAAGAACCAGGGTGGAACAGGGGTACAAAAGTACCCGTCGACATCGGTCCGGCTCAGTGTCCACATCGGGGTGGAGGCCGGGGTCGACGCCGGCTGGGGACACAACCGGCGTCGGCTGCGGGCGTGGTGCCGGTGGAAGCGGCACCGGTGGAGGTGTAACGAGGTCGACCGGCGCCGATCCGGATCCAGGCCTGGATCCAAGGGGACCCTGCGGTGCCGAGGCCGATGCTGCCGGCGGTGAAGGCCCAGGGCCCCCATCCGAGTCCGTGGGGCCCCGAAGCCGCGCCAGCGGAGTCGGGCTGCCCAAAGATGGCATGCATCGCTTCGTAAAAACTTCGAAGCTGGGCAGGGGTCGTTCTGGGTCTGGGAAAAGGAGGGAAACTCTGAGCCGACCCTTCGGGCTCCGTACACGGTGCCGCGGGAGGGGCACCACCCGCATCCCTCGTCGCGTCGGCCAACTGACGGGGAGAAGTCGAAGAGCGACGATGCTTCTTCGACTTCTTCTTGTGCTTCGACTTATCTGAGGACTGCGTAGACTTCGAAGACGAATGGTGGTGGTGGCTCCGCGACCGGTCCTTCAACTACCCGCACGACCGGGACCTCGAACGGAGCGGACTGCCGGACCTCGAGAAGCTTTCGGGACCGCTCCCGCAAAGACTTTGGATTCATGGTCCGGCAGTCGGAACACGACTTGGGTACACAGGCACATGCGGTGCGGATCCGTCACCGACATCAGTTTTCGGCAGGAATCGCAAGCCTTAAAACCGGGCATCCCTAACGTGCACCAGGAATTAAAAGACTCAAAAAGCGGTGTTGACAAAAAAGTCAGTCAAAAAGTGACTGGAGGCACAGCTCTCTCCTGATCTGTGCTGGCTGGCGGAAAAAGAAAGAACTGACTTCAGCGCGCAAGGGCGGCGTCTAAGTAGCTACCACGACGTCATCCCGGCGACCATGACGCCAACGACGAACGCAGAGCCGACCGACGCCACCTTTCGATGTGCAGGGGTACTGCTGACGAAAAAATTACCCGGATCCAGTCTGACGTCTGGGGGTAATTCAAAGGTAAGGGATCTATAACTAATTGTCTCTTTCAGATTATGCACACATTCCTTGTTACTTTGAAATGGCATAAACAATCTGCGCATTTGAGATGCACACATTGACTACGACAAATGACCTTTTACGAAGCTTAAAACAACAAGACAATACAGGAGAAAGAGTATAATATAATAGACAAGTGCATTTAACTTTAGAGGTAAGTTGAGCTTTTAAGATTAGCGATAAATAAGTAGTGTGTAAATCTGCAATGCCAAAACAAGGTTTTCAAAACGACTGCCTTGATCTTGGTCTGTAAAGAGTAATCAGAAAACAAACTAAGCAAACCAGTGAAACCAGAGGTGTTTATGGCTTGATATTCGTTTTAGTCAAACATCAAATAAACTCGTGTTCTAAGAATTCCAGTAGCCTACAGACAAATTCTTAAACACTAAAAATTAATTACTTTCGACTTCGCAGATTAAAAAAAAAGAAATGTAATCACTGTTCTACACATTGCAATAAAGGCCTTCTTGTTCATACGAGATGATAGGAATTAATACACGTTATTTGTGCTGCAGGTTCCACGCAATCCAAGGTTTGGCAGAAAACAGTTTAACAAAGGACAGCCAATAAAAAATCCATGTCAGACTATTGATCTTTCTATGGACTGGCCAGCACAACATAGATCTCTGATTATGATTCAGCTGCTTTCGATTGTAAAACAATAACCATGTCCAAAGGGGCTTGAAATGATAGGTTCACTTATATAAATCGTGTTTTAATGCTCTTGGATCCAAGTACCTAAGAGCAATGATGTAACTCCAAATTCTAAACTACCGTTTTAAAAGTTAAGAGGACTCATAGAACAGAATATATTAAAATACCGGATGTAAACTATCAAACCTCAATAACATAGACTTAATAAAATGGAACAATGTTTAAGAGCAAAAAATGGGCAGCAAAGGGCGCAAATTTGTGTTTTACCTGCCCAACAGAAACAACAGAGGAATAAGTTAAAGGGCCAGCACACTTTTTAGGTCGAGCATTCGAGACCTCTTGTATATACTTTAGTATATACTTATATGTGTATGTACATTGTGGGCTCTGGAGATCATCCCTAGGACTTGTCTGCTTCCGCTTAGGGACTTCTTTTCTGTTCAACTTCCTCTATTTAGCGGTCTTGATAGAAAACGACCAGTAGAGGTCAGTAAAATACCAGAATTGCTTTCTGCTCGTTCAACTTCCTCTATTGAACTTTCTTGATAGAAAACGACCAGTAAAATACCAGAATTGCCTTCTGCTTAGGGACTTTCTTTTTTTTGTTTTTCTGGCAACTGCCTCTATTTAACTTTCATGATAGAAAACGACCAGCAGAGGTCAGTAAAATACCAGAATCCCTTTAGCATTCTCTAGATTCCAGTCCATAGAAATTGTCTTCCACTAGCACCCGTAGACAATAATATTTTTTCCAAATCTTGTATTTTCAGTGATATGACCAGCGAAGGCCCTGATTTTATATTAAAAACAGAGCTTTGGACTATACCATTCCCTGCTGAAAGGCAATATTTCTCTCCATGTGTTCCCATACCTGACGTGTCACGCACTTTGGTGCTTACTTTCCCACGATGTTAAAGAACAGTAGATGTTTCAGCACCCTGGCTAATGTGCTGCATAGCTAAATACATATAAGGTCCCAAAAGCGAGACCGATTGCATTGCAAATGCTTGTTTGCCCTAGAAACAAACAGAAGACCATACTGAAGGTAAGGTAAAGGAACCTTCGATAATGACTGCCTTTCATTTCTGGTAAAGAGTTCAAAAGAACAGGCATTTGTAAAGCAGAAGGTCTTGCCTTTAAGACCTTCTGGTTCGCCAATAGTTTTTAACCTTGATGTACAGCATCCCCGATGCAGTGCTACCTGGCTAAAAAAACACCAAAGTAAAGGAAAAAATGGCAGGGAGGAAGCAACATGGAGGGACGCCAGGGTGGGGGGGAGGGGGGGTAAACATCACAGAGGACCGAGTAGGCGAAAGCAACATGGAAAGTACATGTGGGAGGACGGGGGACAACGCGGGGGGGAAGGGGTAGGGGCACAACAGAAGCAACATGGAGGGCTGGGGTGGGTAAGTGAAGCAACAAGTGAGGAGGGAGCAGGCGGAGGGTGGGGAGGAAAAACAACAGGTGAGAGAGCATTGTGGGGCTGCGAGAAGCACACGGGCATGAAAGTAATGGAGGTGAAGTACACAAGGGCAAGGGTATCATTGCACGTGGCGGAGGGGGGACGGGAAAGAGAAGCACATGGACTACAGACAGCAACACAGTTTGCAGGGGGAGAGAAGTACACACAGGAAACAACACTCCCAAGGAGTGTTTAACCCAAAAGAAAAAAGTAGTCGTAGTGCTTGAAAAGGAAGCAGTGGAAGCAGAGAAGCCAACCAATTAAAAGAGATGTTAAAGAAGCTATGTTCCTTGGAAGGGACAAACATAAGATTGATAAGCTCGGAAACAAATAAGAATCTGGCAATGTGAGTGAAAGGACAGCCAACCAATGGTTAAGAATGGGTGGGCTCCAAGCTCGTTTGTTTTTGGTAAGCACACAATATGTCTCATAACAGACAGCCCAGGCGCTGTCTAGTAGGCTTGACCTAAAAGAAAATACCTGGTGCAGGTGACACTCATTAGAAGGCACCACGGGACGAATGGGCAATAGGTAATGAGGAGCACACAGGTGAAATAGGAAGGTGAGGCAGGGAGGAACCAGGCAGGGGAATGAAGCATGAGACACATGTGAGAGAGTCAGTGGCAGAGGGCTGGGAAGACTATAGTTGTAAAGTAGTCCATCAGTAAAGTACTCCATAGGGCACTGTATTGGAAGCTGAAATATACACTTTAACATCCAGTAGCATCAGGTGAGAGAAATACTACTCTGGTCTGAACAAAGATATGATTAATAAAGTTTCAAGTCAGTGGTTCAAAGATGCTGGTCAAAAACAGGCCAGTGTTTGATGGGGGGCACCTCCAAAGCACACTCTAAGTATACTGTAAGTAAACATTTGACAGCTGCCCTGCCTGTGCAGACCTAAAAAGGGATACAGACAGAAATATGTGAGAAAAGAAAGATCCACTGAAATTGGGAGAGCTATCAATGACTAGTTAGCAGGAAAAGAGCAGTTCAGGATGGTTGTGCAAGAAGAAAGTTACTTACCTTCGGTAACGATGTATCTGGTAGAGACACAGTCTAGCCGCAGATTCCTTAACTGCGTGCCGGACGCATGGCTCCGCCCTGACGTCGTCCACAGATGTGACGTCAGAGGATCCATATAGGTCCCTCCCGGCGCGCTGACGTCCGTTTTCTACTGTGAAACTTTTCCGCACCACAACGCGGAGCCAGCACAAAAACTATGAGAGTGTGGGAACAGTGTGCGAAAAAAGAATGAAATTCTTTAAAACAACGACATTATTAAGAAGAATGACATGAACAGCAGAAGGCATGTCAAAGAAAAACACTTCAAAGTGTAAGGAATTGAAGGGAAAGTACAGAGCACTCCCCCCTAGAATCAGAGCAGCATAAGCGAAGAACCATACCCTCCCGTGAGGCAAGCAGCAAGTGAAATGAATGTTATGATAAATAACAAGCAGTCTGCAACAACAGGATTGTTATGGTAAGGGACCATAGGGCTGTAACAACATGCCTGCCATGTCAACGGACCACACTTCTGCAACAGAAAACGTGCAACCGCAAGCACTAAGCATGATCACTTGGCTGCCGCATAGTCAAGAAGACCTCAACTCATGGAGAAAGGATGGGTGGGCGTTAAGGAATCTGTGGCTAGACTGTGTCTCTACCAGATACATCGTTACCGAAGGTAAGTAACTCGTTCATCTGATAGAGACATCTAGCCGCAGATTCCATAACTTAGAATAGATACCAAAGCCATACCCCATAGGAGGAGGGTCTGCGACTGAACCCACCAAGTTCTAGAGGAACTGGTCCGTCCATAACGACTGTCTACAACAGGCGGGTAACAGCAGTGTCAGCAGGGCTGACACCAGACCCATCAACCCCGAAAAAAGGGGACAGGAGGGGTGAACAAAGAAAGGCAATGGCACTACAGTCTGTATAGGACACAATGAAACTTACACTTTCCAGGAAGGGACGAAGGGAAGCCACAGGAACCAGAAGGCCAGTGCCCAATGGCAAGAAATCCATAAGCTTCTGCAATCAAAAGAGAAGCAAAAACTGTGCGCAGGATCCCAAGGATCCACAAAAATTCAAGTCCTGGAGAAAGGACAAGCATGACAAAGTCAGAGCGCACAAAAGAGCATGCACAACAGTGAATGCCCAGAATGACATGCATAGGACAGAATGTCATCCATTTACAGATAGACAACCCTTGACCACAAGGAAATATATATCTGAGGCGAAAGGGACACATATACCAGAAAGTGTGGACCGTAGAAGCCACACTATGCATAAACGAAAGGCCGTGAAATGCAGCAGTGACAGCACACATGTGCCGACAGAAGACACGGAACGTATCACGAGGAAGGTATACTGATCAACCATGCACAGAAGCACGTAGGTGAAAGGAGACCGGCAGAAGCCGGCTCCCGACCCAAGACTCGCTCCCCACCCAAGACCCGCTCTCATAAGGGAGGGAGAGAAAAAGAAGTGCCCAATCTAGGGCAAGAAAACCCCAGATACGCCACAACCATAGATGTGTACCCTCTCACAGTTTTACATGAAAACATATGTACATATATAGATATGTACATGGATGGATGTATATACACATATATTTATACATAATAGACATAGAATGTTTTTATTATGTATTTATTCTCATTCATTTTATTTTTTGTAAAAGGAGCTACCCGAAACAAGAGACTTGTAAGGGTAAGATGGCAGAGGCCATGAACAGAGGAACCTGACCCATTGTCTGTCGAAAAAGGGGAAGAAGGCTGCCTGGGAAGTGCGGCGGAAAAGAGGGGCATAAACAATGGCCAACAACGCGGCTGGCGTAGAACCCACCACAGAGAAGGACAAGCCGTGGCGTAAGCCGGGCCAGCAGTCGCTCGGTGCCTGTGACCGTACCCAGTGCCTATGCACAGACAGAGCCAAAACAGAATCAGAACAGAAACTGTTCTGGCATTGGAACAGAAAGACACTGCTGCTGGAATAGACAGCCAACCCAGACAAGAAAAGGGGGGTGGAAATACGGTGAAACGCTTGAAAGAGCATCAAGGCAAAAAATGCAAGACGGGAAAAACGCCAGACGAACCAGTCGTGGCGGAAATTTCACAAGACTCTGGAGAAGTCTGCCGTCACGGAGGCAGGAGAGAACTACGGACCACTGTGAAATGCAAACACCCAGGCTCCTAGAAGGAGACACGCTACCCCTGTGGATTCCGTACCAGGGAAGAATTACGAACACAGGAGGCAGGGCGTGAAGCGGCGAAACCATATTGTCATAACTCTTAGCATGGATAATATAACAATTCCCCAAGGGGGAAGCCCATGCACCATTGAAAATTACCCCAAGGTGGAAGCAGTAGAACGATCCAAGGAGGACCTCACGAGGATCCTCAGAAAGGATCTACACTAACCAGGAAGAACCTGGAACATTGCACAGAAACATCCTGTGACAAAGTAGAAGGGCTATACGATAGCCAACGAATACCCCACAAAGGGTATGTCACATCCCCATAAAAAAGCAAGGGAGCACCTCTTGAGACTAGCTCGTAGGCAGAGGAGTCGAAAATAATTGCCCAAAACAGCTGCCCAGCTGTAGCGGCCGTCTGGGAAATAAAAGCTTGAACCCAGACAAGGATAACAGAGAAAAACAGTAACAATACTGCAGCCAAAGCAACAAGAAGTCCTCAACCAGGGACTAGAACAAAGCTATTCACAGAAACCCAGACATGAAACGCTGGACCGCTGAGTCTGCATGGCTGTCAAAAAGTTGAGCCCCATCAAACGGCAAATCTCGGAGATGCTCCCGAACATTGTCAGGAAAGCTGCCGTCCCATAGCCAAGCATCGCGACGCAAAGCAATGGACCTGGCCATCGCCCATCCCATAGAATCAGTAGTGTCCATGGCGGAACGAATAATTGAGAACTGGGTCAGCTCACGCCCATCTTGGAGCACCTGGGATAGTTCAGCTCGAGGGCCGTCCGGAAGGGATGGAAGGAGACGCTCTACCAAATCCCAGAGGGCGAAAGTAGCCTGTGCAAACACGCAAGACGTGTTCAAGGACCGAAGGCCCGAGCTCACAAATGCAAATATGTGTCACCCACATGACTCCAACCAGCGAGACTCCCTCGTGGGTGGAATCATGAGGGGAGGTCGAGGGCAGCGAAGCTGAGGCTGTAGATGTAGAGTCAGACAGAGAGGGTCATCTGGGGCCGGGCGAGGACGATGTGCGATAGCACGATCCACAGGGTCCCCCGAAGAGGGCCATGCCCAAGTCCCCAGCAGAATGTCGTACAAAGACCCGCCAAATGGTAGTAAGGGATCGACATCTGCATTGCCTTGATGGAGCAGATCCAACAAGGTGTCGGAACGCAGAGAGATAGAAGGCGGCTGGAGCTGTAAGATGTCCAGAGCCTTACGAACCACTCGTGCAAAAGCTGCACTGGCCTCAGTGGCCATTCTAGGGGGTGACAGGAGGTCATAAGTGGGGGATGGTTGCAGGCTAACCTGTCCACCCAGGGCCAATGGTTGCGCAGCCCTAGGACGTCCGTGGAACTACCCCATATCCCCATGTTCCTAATAACACTCAAGCAACACTGGAGGGGAGGAGGGGGGGTGGGAACCCGAGGGGCCACATCATTAATCATTAAGGGAGCAGGAAAGAACTTCTCCGGCATCGAACGAAGTCGAGACAGCGCTGCATCGGTGTCGACAACCGCCGAAGGAGCCTTCATCGACCGGCGTCGGGACGGCATCAACTCAACCCAACGCAACAGTGGACTGCAGTGTGGAACGGCGTTGACCTGTAGACAAGTTCACCGCTGCGGCGGCATCGGACGCCGCAGGGAGACCCGCAGTACTGCGCTCTGGCACCAGAGGAGGACTGCGGCCCAACGTCTGAACGGGTAGGCCCACCGGGCCGACTCCCGACATCGCACCGACTCCGGAACCGGAGTCAGGGCACTTGGTTGACGCCGAGGACAAACCCGCCGGCGAGCTTCCAACCTGAGTCCCTACCACCAATGTGGGGCCCGAAGGCGCGCCAGGGAGAGGGGTCAACCCAAAGATAGCCGGCAAAGCCCGATAATAGGCTTCCATCTGGGCTCTAGTCGCCCCAAACCCAGGAAATGGGGGGTAGGTGGGGCCGTGTCCGGTAAAGACCGGGAGCAGCGGGCACCGACGTCACGAACGTGTGAGGTCAACAGCCTCCGCGCCTTCTTCTTATGCTTACCTGAGGAAAGTGAGCAACGTCCCCGGGAACGACTCCGCGACGTGTCCCGAACAGAAGCCTCAGCACGAGATGGAGACCGGCACCGCTTGGACTCATCCGCTGGAGATGGAGACCGGCGCTGCTTGGACTCATCCGCTGGAGATGGTGACCGGCGACGCCTGGACTCCGAACGGGACATCCGGGCGGACAATAACTTCGTCTTACGTTCCCGCAAGGACTTCGGCTTCAGCCGCCGACAAGCGTCGCACTCCTAGGAGTCGTGGTGCTCCCCCAAGCACCACATACAAATAGTGTGTGGATCCGTTGCCGACATCTGCCGCGTACAGGTCTCACACGACTTGAAGGCAGCAGGTATCGCACACTGTTCCCCTGACGCAAAAAGGCGTCAGAAAGGCCCAAAAACTAAAATAGGCCAGAGGAACCACTTCTCCTGGACCCGCGTTGTATACGCGGAAAAGAAGAAAACTGACTTCAGCGCGCCGGGAGGGACTTATATGGCTCCACTGACGTCACATCCATGGACGACGTCAGGGCAAGGTACTGCTGAAGATTCTCCGGATCCAGACTGACGCCTGGAGGATATTCTAAGTTAAGGAATCTGCGACTAGATGTCTCTATCAGATAGAAGAGATTCTGCTAGTGCCCTCTATTTGGCAGAATGCTTAGCCATTTGTTGAAATGCGATCTGTTGACATGAAAAAGTAGAGCAAATAAATAAGTATAGAAACTAGCACCTTGTTACACTATGCAAAATACTGAAATGGTTCCTTGCAGCAACACAGGTTGCCTAAAAGAATGAGTTACTTACCTTCGGTAACAATGTATCTGGTAGAGACACAGTCTAGCAGCAGATTCCTTAACTTAGAATATCCCCAGGCGTCAGACTGGATCCGGAAAACTTTTTCCCCAGCAGTACCTCTGCGCGCCGGGCGACGGTGTCGCCCGGCTCTGTCCTGACATCGTACACGGAAGTGACGTCAATGGAGCCATATAAGTCCCCCCCCACCCGGTGCGCTGACGTCAGTTTTCTACTGTGAAACTTTTCCGCGCCACAACGTGGAGCCACTACTAAAACTGTGAGAGTATGGGAACAGAGTGCCAAAAATAATCAAAAATCTTGGAAACAACAAGAAATCATAGAATGATGAGAAACATCACCATGTTGATGAAATGAATGGCATGACAACCGAAGGACGGCTTGAAACCACAGGATGGAACTATATGAAAGACAGTCTGTAACCACAGGATGTAACTGTAAAGGACAACAAGACTGGAACAACATGACTTATGGCAAGTGACCACAAGTGTGCAACAACAGAGAATGTGCACCACACCCTCCACAATGACCTATGGACTGTAGCATAGTCAAATAGATACCCAACCCAATCGACTGCAGCACAGACAAGGAGACCCCAAAGTAACGGGGAGAAACAGACGAGGGCGGAGGGAGGGTAGAATAACATGAGAATCCCCACGCCGGAAGAACCAGGTTGGAGGAGCATGGAAGGCACATAACCTAGCCACCCAAGAACGAGAATGGGTGGAGAGCCAACATGCTAAAACAGAATGATACATACTGCCCCGGAGGGAGGTGAACTAGAGCACCCCTCAGGAAGACCAAGGCCACCTGTAAGGAGGCAAGTGGGTAAAACCCAACCTGGAAAGGTCCTCGCAGAACGGGGAGGATGGGCGGTCGTTAAGGAACCTGCGGCTAGACTGTGTCTGTGTCTGAAGGTAAGTAACTCGTTCATCTGATAGAGACATCTAGCCGCAGATTCCCTAACTTAGAATAGATACCAAAGCTATACCCCATTGGAGGAGGGTCTGCGACTGAAAGCCAACAAGTTCCCAAGGGAAGTAGTCCATCAATAGCATTGACTAGAACAAGGTGGGGACAGCAATGCCAGCGTGGCTGACACCAGACCACTGAAGCTCAGCAATGCCAGCGTGGCTGACACCAGACCCATGAGCTCAGGGTGGAGGCATGAGCAAGGGAAGCAAGGTACCACAATCCGTCAGAGGACGGCACGAGCCCACTTTCGTCCAGACAGGGACGAAACGAAATCACAGAACCAGAATGGTCAGTGCATAATGGCAGAATGCCATAAATTTCTGCAAAAAGAAGTTAAACTGAGTATAGGATCCCAGGATCCGCAAGAGACAAAGTCCCAGAGAAGGGACTAAACAGTATGACGGAGTCAGAACATACAAATTGAGCGTGCACAACAGCGGATGCCAAAAAACGACATGTCAGGGGCAGATGTCATCATGCCGAGACATACAAACTACGACTACCAGGAGATACATAGATGTGGATTATAAGAATACATGTAAGCAGACATTGTGTACCGTGAGAACCACACCACACAAATGCACAAGCCCAATGAAATATAACAGCAACAGCATGTGCGCGTCGGCAGAGAAAGACGGGCGCATCACCAGGTAGTCCACCAGCCAACCATACCCACAGGTGCAATGACCAAAGGTCACCGGCAAGCCGGACACACGCAAAGCTATCTCCCATGAGAGGGAGAGAGCGAGAGAGAGAGAAAGAAAGAGAGAGAGAGAGAGAGAGAGAGAGAGAGAGAGAGATAGAGAGGGAATCTGGGACAATCCCCAGAAACCACAGCAGGGAAAACCCCGTATGCTTGCCCTCTCGTGTGCGTACACCTCATGACATATATAGAGCATATAGAAATATATGAAAAAGTAATGAAAGTGACAACCAAGGGGAAACTCGAAGAGCAGCCCTAGAGAATAGGAGGTCGCCCAATTGGTACCAACGGCACCGATGTGAAACAGAGCAGGACATGCAATGTCCATCCACTAAAAGGGGTGACACCAACCCCCCGATCAGGGAAGGAAAGACTGAGCTTCCGCGATACAGGCGGGGACACTGACCACCACATTAATGAAGGAGTCAGTAATACCCAGACATAAAGTGTCAGAAAAAGTATATATACAGAGACTGAATGATACCAGAGATCATCCGGAGACAGAATACATCCACTGAAAATCACAGCAGAGGCCAGGAGGAGAAACCCCTGAGCCGCGTGCGGCAACGAACAGAAGAACTTGAGCCCCGGCCAGGGAAGGGCAGAGGGGAGCAAAGGGCACAAGTCAACACCCAGCAGAGACCTGTCTGGCGAAGACTCCACTGCCCATAGGGAAACCCCAGACAGGGTGTGAGCCATGCGAAAAGCCCAAGCCCTTCCAACACCAGGGAAGAAGACAATACCACAGGAATAGAACGCAGCCAAGACATTGGTGCAAGGAATACTACGGGCCCCCCGTGACAGCGCACACACCCAGTGTGGATCCACATGTGGTGCCCGCCTAGAACACAGAAAGAAACCGTTCTGGAGCGGAACGGAACAATGCGCCCACATGGACGCGTACTCACACTGAAGACAGCCAACGTTGCCAGGGGCATAACGAAGGCTGAAAGATTAGCCAAAGGCAAGACAGGAGGACGTGAAACCCCCTGGGGCGAGCCGGATATGGCAGAACCCCAACAATACACTGAAGCAGCCTGCATCCACAGACGCAGGAGAGTGCTACGGAACAACCGTAGGCTGCAACACAGAAGCACCAGGAGAGGGTCACGCCAGTCCGTGGGTCTCCTCAGAGGAGGCGTCCTACCACAGCAGGAAGACGGAACAAAGTGAGAAGCCTACAGTATAATCCATAGGAAAAGTCCCCAGAGGGACGGAAAATATACGAAGAAGACTCCACGGGAGCCTCCGAAACTTCCTGGGCAAGGAAGAGCAGCTACATAATAGCTAACGAGTACGTCACATCCCTATAAAAAGCAAGGGACACCTCTTGAGACAAGCTCGTAGGCAGAGATCAAAAAAATTTATAAACAGCTGGCCCAGCTGTACCAAAGGAAGGGAAAAACACGGCTGATCAGCCATACAACCCGTCTGGGAAAAAACATCTTAAACCCAGAGACGGAACCCAGAAAAGCAGTGACAATACTGCATACGAAATCAAAAGTCCGCCAGGAGGACTAAAAACCATGAGAGTCAGGGGAACCCAGACATGAGGCGCTGGACCGCCGAGTCGGCATGCCCGTCAAACAGATTGACCCCATCAAAGGACAGATCCCTGAGTCGCTCCCGAACATTCTCCGGGAAACTGCATCGTGTAGCCCCGCATGGCGACGCAGAGCAACTGACCTGGCCATAGCTCGACCCACGGAGTCAGTGGTGTCCATGGCCGACCGGATGGAAAACTGCACCATGTCGCGGCCATCCCGAATAAGCCGGTCCAGGTCAGCACGAGGGCCCTCCGGCAAAGAGGGAAGAAGTTGCTCAACTGAGTCCCAAAGGGCAAAAGTAGCCCGAGCAAACACGCAGGACGTGTTCAGGGACCGAAGACCCGAGCTGGTGGATGCAAAGACATTGCGGCCAAACGACTCCAACCACCTAGACTCCCGAGTGGGAGGAAGCAACAGAGGAGGAGAGGAAGGGAGCGCTGCCTGGACCACAAGTCCTTGAGCCCTAGGATGGAGGGACAAACAGGCAGGGTCATCTGGAGCCGGGCGATGGCGATGTTCAATAGCAAGACCCACGGGGTCCCCCGATGAGGGCCTGGCCCAAGTCCCCACAAGGACATCATGTAATGACCCACCAAAAGGCAACAAGGGCTCCACGTCCACCGTGCCCTGGTGGAGAAGATTCAACAAAGGATCCGAAGGCATGGAGACAGAGGGCAGCTGCATCTGCAAGATATCCGCAGCCCTGCGAACCGCCCTCTTAAATGCTGCGCTAGCCTCCGTGGCCATCCGAGGCGGTGACAGCAAGTCATCCGTAGGGGACGGCTGCAGGCTAATCTGTCCACCAAACGACAGAGGCTCAGAATGATGAGCCGGCCAGTGCCCCATGGGCACCTGCTCCGTGGAGCAGTGAAACAACCCTGGGGGTGGAGAACCCTCTGGGGTCATGTCCTCTACCAACAGAGGAACATCCGGGGACGGAACCGGCGTCAACCGACGTCGAAACGGCGTTGGATCGACGTCGACGACCCCCGAAGAGGACTCGTCCGCCCGGCATCGACTCGACCTCCACCAAGGTGGGAACCTGCGGGGAGGAACGACGAGCTCCGCACTGCAGCCGCATCCAGCGACGATGCAGGGAGCCCCACAGGGCTGTGCGAAGACGCTGCAGGAGGGCCAGACGTCAGAGTGGGATGCCCCTCAGGGCTGTGTCCCGACGTCGCAGCGACTACGGAACCGGAGTCAAGGCACTCTTTCGGCGCAGAGGGCGAACCCGCCGGCGAACCCCGACCTGAGTCCCTACCCCCACTGTGGGGCCCAAAGGCGCGCCAGTGAGAGGGGGTGACCCAAAAATGGCCTGCAGGGTCTGAGACGCCCTATCACCAGGAAATGGTGGGTAGGCAGGGGTCGACTCCGTGGAAACGACTCCGGGACCTGTCCCGAACAGGAACCTCAGCGTGGGATGAAGAACTGCGCCGCTTGGACCCCTCCGCTGGAGACGGAGGCCGGCGCCACGAGGATTCTGACCCGGACAACCGGGAGGACATCAACTTCATTCGTCGTTCCCGCAGGGACTTCGGCTTCAGCTGCGGGCAGGCGTTGCACTCCGCGGAGTCGTAGTGCTCACCCAGGCACCACATACAGATCTCGTGTGGATCTGTCGCTGACATCTGCCGCGTACAGGTCTCACACGACTTGAAGCCCGCAGGCATCGGCACACTGTTCCGGATGCGATAAGGCATCGAGAAGGCCTGAAAAACAAAACAGGCCAGAGGAACCGCTTCTCCTGGATCTGCGTTGGGACGCGGAAAAGAAGAAAACTGACGTCAGCGCGCCAGGGGGGACGATTATGGCTCCATTGACGTCACTTCCGTGGACGACGTCAGGACGGAGCAGTGTGACGCCGACCTCCGGCGTGCAGAGGTACCGCTGGGGAAAAAGTTTTCCGGATCCAGTCTGACGCCTGGGGATATTCTAAGTTAGGGAATCTGCGGCTAGATGTCTCTATCAGATATATTTATTTCATCATTGTTGTTAATTCAGTTGGTAATAGACAGTTACCATTGATATTGCTAGAATTCTAATGTGGATAATATTTAAATGTGTAGCAGAAGGGTTTTTCTCATTTCTGCCCATTAATGGCATGTTTGTCCATTGTAATGACCTCTGTTGGATTTTAACAAGTGACAGGACGAAGGTTCGTAAGTTAGTCGCAAACAAAACACTCAGACAAGATTTCAATACCATTAATGAGCACATCCTTTAACAACAGGGTGGAGATATGGAACATCCACACATACGTAACACAACAATTTCTCAAAAAAAAGATCCAAGTAGAAATTTTGTAGTAACCACAATGAATTACAAAGAACGCTAACTTTCATTCCTGCACAATCCTTTGGGTGGACATACAGATTAGAGGCAAATTTACTTTCCTTCACCATCAATTATATTAATACAAACCCCAAGTTTGGCTCCTTTCTAGTCTTTTAATGAAAAACTATCCAAAACACATCCATCTTTACGAATCTTCACATTTTTATTTTTTTTAAGTACCCTGGTGATTCTTGTTGTGCACGGAAAGTTTTGGTGCAATATGTCAAGCGGGAACCGAGAAAAAGGGGTCGGGGAGGTCTAAAAAAAAAAAATACATGTTTTTCCAATGTTTATTCCCATAGACATTTTAGTCGCAACTAAAGTCCAAACCGCTGGTAGGAATTACACTAAATTTGGCAGAAAGGTAGCAGTTTTTGAGATATTAAAATAAATGTATATATAGGGATGCGGATCCTCTGAGGATCCGACAGGACCCATGCTGAAATCGGATTGGCTGCCAACACTTCAAGTAGGAAGTGTTGGCAGCCATCTTGGGACTCTGCTTCAGCCAAGTCTCACAAAAATGTTTTAGAAAAGAAAAGGCGGCAGGGTAGAAATACCCTGACCCCTTAGCTCTGGTCATAGGGTCAAAAAGCACTTTTTTTGTGTGCAATTTTTGCCACGAAAACGCAACGGAGCCCTAAATCGGCAGCAAAAAAAAAAAAAAAAACAAGAACGGGCTCTGATGCTTGTTTTGAATACAGCCCCCTGGTGGCTAGGTCCTTGGAGCATTTTTTTTTTTTTTTAAAAGGAGGGGAGTGCATGTGGTCACCCTCCTGAGGCTCATTGACCCCCAAGGACCACCACCTCACAGGCCTTTAGAGGGGGTGCATGGGACCCCTTTCAAAGGGCTCTCTAAGCCACGGCGACCACCACCTCCCCAGGGCAAAAATACACGTAATGGGGGCAGGGGGCCCACAGACCCCCCCCCCCCGGGGGACCACCACCTCCCCGGGCCGGCCAACTCCTGCTATGACCCGGGGTGCCCACCCCTGAGACTTAGCAGGAAGAGGCAGAATAAAGCTCAGAAGAGAGCAGAAACGAGCGGAAAGAGGCAAAATAGAGGTCAGAAACAAGCAGCAAGAGGCAAAATAAAGGTAAGAAACGAGCAGAAGGAGGCAAAATAAATGTGAGCAACGAGCAGAAAGAGGCAAAATAGAGGTCAGAAACAAGCAGCAAACAGCAAAATGAAAGTGAGAAAGGAGGAGAAAGAGGCAAAATAGAGGTCAGAAACCAGCAGAAAGAGGCAAAATAAAGGTCAGCAATGAGCAGAAGGAGGCTTAATAAAGGTCAGAAGGGAGCAGAAGGGGCAGAATAAAGCTAAAAAATGTGCAGAAAGAGGCAAAATAGAAGTGAGAAACCAGCAGAAAGAGGCAAACTAAAGGTGAGAAACAAGAAGAAAGAGGCAAAATAAAGGTCAGCAACGAGCAGAAAGAGGAAAAACAGAGGGCAGAAAAACAAGCAAGAAATGCAAAACAGAGGCAGAAAAACAAGCAGAAAAGGGCAAAACAGAGAGCACTCAGACACTCACACACCCACTCACAGACCCACTTAGAGACTCACACTCACAGACTTACTGAGACACTCATGCACTCACTCGCTGTCAAAGGTTAGTGGTTACATTTAGGAAATAAAATTTAAGAAACCTTAGAAATTCACTGAAAAAACCAAAGGTTACATTGAGGTTATAGTTAGGAAATACAATTAAACTAAAAATCTTGGAAAGTCACTGAAAAAAACAAAGGTTACAGGGACGTTATAGTCAGGCTCAGATTTCACTCATAAAAAACCAGTGAAATTCAGCAGTTATATTTAGCTGAGCTAACTGTATTTTACGCCCCTGCAAAGCACTGCTTATGACCTCACATATTACATCACTCATGACATGGTCAGTGACATCACTCATGACATCATCCAGTGATTGTGAGTGTTTTCTAAAGGTTTCTGAGTGTTAAACATATACTACGGTACCACAAAAGTTAAATTAGTATACTTTGTGTACTACTGAGTGATCCTATTTTTTAACAGATATTATATGAGTGGCTGTGTGTATCCATATGTTAGTGGGTGTGTGAGTGGCTGTATGGGTAAATAAGTGGGTTTGTGAGTAGTTATGTGGGTGTGTGAGTGGCTGTATTGGTGAGTGAGTGGGTGTGTCACTATCTGTATGGGTGAGTGAGTGGGTGTCTGAATGGCTGTATGAGTGAGTGACTGGGTGTGTAAGTAGCTGTATGAGTAAGAGGATGTTTGAATGGGTGTTTGGTTAAGTGAGTTGGTGTTTGAGTGGCTGTATTGGAGAGTGACTGTGTGAATGGCTGTACGAGTGAGTGAGTGGATGTGGGAGTGCTTCGATGGATGTGTGAATGGGTATGTAAGTAGTTGTATGGGTGTGTGAGTGACTGTGCGAATGCTTGTATGGGTGAGTGAGTGGCTGTGTTGAGAGACTGTATGGGTGGGTAAGTTGGTATGTGAGTGGCTGAAAGGAGGAATAAGTGGGTATGAGAGTAGCTGTATAGATTGTTGGAGGGAAATCTATTAATAAAGTAAGACAAAACAATTTTACACAATAATATGGTTTTAATCAATCAATCAATTGGGAAAATCAGCCAGTCTCGAAAAGAGACTAAAGAATGAATTTCGAAGTTCTAGATTCCTGGCAGTAGGTTATATACTACAAAAGCCATACAAAAATCACGGGTTACAAATTCATTCATGACACAAATAGCAAGCTGGGCAAATAAGATACTGCCACAACATGTTTAGCAGAAGCCCCCTCTTTATTTTTTTCTATGAGTTCTCAGAATAAGGGTGAGATAACATAGAAAAACATTTTTGTTTTTCTGCATAGCAAGTGATTATCTCTTGTTTTATTTCAATGGGCCCAACCCAGCGTATCTGACTTCAACATATTCTCAACAGGCTTGCGCTGAGGCAGAATCCTCAATTGTTTACACCCTGTGCTCAATGCTCCAGGACACTGCAAAAACAGTTTCTACTGCCGGCCTCTCGTTGTTTAACAGATAGAAATATGGTGGCCTTTTCTGTGATGTCTGTACTAATTGTTGATGTCCTGTCAAGTTTGAATCTGCAAAGAAATATAATCTATTTATGTGTTTCAGCGCAGTTAAATTGGCCACGCAAATTTTATGTGTGTTTCCTAAAACTAATGTGCACTCTGACCTATGTATTTCTGTAGAACCCAGTTATCTTTTTTAGCACACCCATGTATTAGCCAAGGCCGGTTCACTACTGACCTAGGTTTAAACGATCTCTCACCAGAAATGTTTGTATTGGGGTTTGAAATTGTATACTTGTGTGTATGTGTCTATAAAATGTATTCCTATTATTTCCCTACATCAAGGTGAGTATGTGGCTGTGGGAGTGGCTGTATGGGTGAGTGACTGGCTGTATGAGTAGCTGTATGGTGAGTGAGTGGTTGTATGAGTGGCTGCATGAGTGAGTGGCTCTATGGATGACTGAGTGGTTGTGTGAGTACTTCTATGGGTCTGTGAATGGGTGACTGGGTGTATGAGAGGTTGTATAGGGTGTGAGTGGCTCTGTGGAGGATGTCATCAGTGATGTCATTTGAGAGGTCATCAGTGATGTCACTGACCACGTCATGAGTGATGTAATATGTGAGGTCTTTAACAATACATTGACGGGGCGCAAGTTATAGATAGTTCAGGTAACTATACCTTCTGAATGTTAATGGTTTTGTGCAAGTGAAATCTGAGCCTAACTACAACGTCCCTGTAACTTTTGTTTTTTTCAGTGAATTTCTAAGGTTTCTTTAGTGTTATTTAATAACTATAGTGAATTTCTATGTTTTTTTAAATATTATTTCCTAACTATAACGTCCCTTCTTTAAGTAAATTGCTTTTTAAAATTTTATTTCCTAACTGTAACATGTAACCTTTGAGAGTGTGTTAGTGTCTCAGTGGGTCTGTGAGTGGGTGTCAGAGTGGGTTTGTAAGTGCCTTCATGAGTGTGTGAGTATCTGAGTGAGTGCATGAGTCTCTGAGTGAATCTGTGAGTGAGTGCATGAGTCTCTGAGTGGGGCGTGAGTCTCTGAGTGGGGCGTGAGTCTCTGAGTGGGTGCGTGAGTGTATCAGTGGGTCTGTGAGTGGGTGTGTGAGCGCCCTCTATTTTGCCCTCTTCTGCTGTTTTGCCTTTTCTGCCCTTCATTTTGCCTTTCCTGCTTATTATTCTGCCCTCCATTGTGCCTTTTCTGGTTGTTTTTCTGCCCTGTTTTACCCTCTTCTGCTCTGTTTTGACTTTTCTGCCTTCTGTTTTGTCTCTTTCTGCTCGTTTTTCTGCCCTCTGTTTTGCCTTTTCTGCTTGTTTTTCTGCCCTCTGTTTTGCTTTTTCTGCTTTATTGCTGCCTTCTGTTTCCCCTCTTTTGGAAAGGGGGATGAGGGCCGCATGGCCCACCGGCTCAGACCAATTTCAGCCCCGGGGACACCATCCCTGGGACCCGGTCATAATTCAATGGGGGAGGGAGGAAGTGTGGCCCTCCTTCTGGGGCCGACGTTGGTCCCGGGGACCCCATCTACCGGCCATAATTCAACAGGGAGGGGGCCCACGCACCCCCAGCCTGATTTCGGCCCTGGGGACCCTATCCCCCGCGGTCTGGCCAAAATTCAATGCAGAAGGGGGGCCACCAGGGCTCAACCACGTCTCCCTAGGTGCCCTGGAGCCCACCCAGAGCACCAAGTGTGTAATGATGGGGACTGCGAGGTAGCCGCAAGGCCCCCGCGGTCCCAGTCGGTTCCCCGACTTCTGTGGGAGCCAGCACTGCTCCCGCACGCAGTGAGCTGCGAAATATGCAGCTCCCTGTGTGCTGGAGCAATTGTTTAAACTGTTTCCCTGCCCGCATGACAGCGGGCAGGGAAACAGACAAAAACTCTGCTTCCAGCAAGCGGTAGCAGTTTGACAGCTCCCGCTTGCTGAAAGTAGAGTTATGTTTGTCCTCGCTTGGCAAGAGCACTCACAGCTCCCACCAAGCCACAGCGAACAGCTGTGTCTGAGGATTGAGCACCATCGGACACAGGGAGTTGGGAGGTTGGTCCCCAGGGCCATTAATGGCTCCAGGAGGGGGACAGTGCGGTCCCCTCTCCATCTGCTTCCACAGGATGGCCCTGGAGAGGTGGTGGTTCCCAGGCCGTAACCCTTATCATCCAAGGACAAAGGTCCTCCCATTCGGTTTGCAACCTATTCCCATTTGAACCTATTTCTTATTCATCTGTTTAAAGAGCTCAACTACTTCTCTTGAAAGTGATGGGATATCACCACTCAGATCACTCCACTCTCAAAATCGAGGAACTGTTCACATATGTTATGTGTATTTTAAAAGAGCGCCATCACCCGCAAGGGTATCCTGGCACTGAGCAGTTGTGTGTGCCTAGCCCTGCCAATTCTAGGTTGGTTAACTGAAAAGCCAAGTTTTCAATTCAAGAAGAGAGGAGGCGGCTCTGATGTGGAATGGGAGGATGTTCCACAGTTTAAGAACAATGTAAGAGAATGCCGGTTTGTCCTGATCTTGGAGAAGTGTGGCTCAATGGTTAGAGCGGCAGACCCTGATGCAGAGATCTGGCCCGGGACCAGGGTTCAATTCCCGCCTCGGCGGGTCTTGGGCTCAATTTCCTTGGACCTGATAATTCTCGCCTCGGTGCCTATTCTAATCATGGGTCCCACTCTGCAACTCTGGGCAATAGCTTGCTTAATCTCCACAACGGCCCCAACAGCGCTGGGATGCCTGGCTTCACCCTGGGGGTGCCCAGGAGTGGACATTTCACAGGGAAAAGCCAGGAAGGGTTCCACAGCGGTATGCGTACAGCGCCTGGACACCCCTTTGGGGGTATGGGTGCGCTTTACAAGTACAAATTTCATTTCATTTCATTTCATCTGGTTCTGTGTCCGAGAATGAGTCCTGCGGAGCAGAGGTGTCCGAGTTGTTGGTGGAAGGAAATGTGATTATTCAGGTAGGGGGGTTTAAGTTGTGTAGTGCCTTGAAAGTGTGTGTGATGAGTTTGAAATGAGCGTGTTTGTGTATTGGGAGGCAGTGGAGCATATATATATATATATATATACACATACACATTAATCAACAAAGTGCCATGAAGCATTAGGAAGGCACTCGACGGTGTTCCGCCATCCAGCATGAAAGTGCAGCCTGCCTTCCAGCCCCGCGTTTCTTTTCTCACCGCCAACGCGTTTCAAGGCATTCAGCCTCTTCCTCCTGGGCACAAACAACACACTGGAAGCTCGCATGGTTGGCTTTACTGGCTTTATTCCTTCCCATGCCCAACCCCTCTGGGCGTATGCATAGTGCCTTGTCCCTCGGTGCATTATGGGGCATGGAGTCCTTCATGCGAGCAATAATTGGCTTTAAGTAAGTTCGAGCGTGCGTTTGAAATTACATTTATTTTTCAATCCTATAGTAGGTAGCGGGACTTTAAGATAGGCTTTATAAGCAATAGGAACACTGTGCCGTTTTCCGTCTTGAAAAGTTCAGGACCACAGCCTCTCCCAGCTGGTGAGCGTCGTCCTCCCCCAGCTGGCGATGGTGCACTTCCCCACGGCCAGGCTGCCGTGTGCAAAATATTAATCAACAAAGTGCCCTGAAGCATAAGGAAGGCACTCGACGGTGTTCCGCCATCCAGCATGAAAGTGCAGCCTGCCTTCCAGCCCCGCGTTTCTTTTCTCACTGCCAACGCGTTTCAAGGCATTCAGCCTCTTCCTCCTGGGCACAAACAACACACTGGAAGCTCGCATGGTTGGCTTTACTGGCTTTATTCCTTCCCATGCCCAACCCCTCTGGGCGTATGCATAGTGCCTTGTCCCTCGGTGCATTATGGGGCATGGAGTCCTTCATGCGAGCAATAATTGGCTTTAAGTAAGTTCGAGCGTGCGTTTGAAATTACAGGTAGGGGGGTTTAAGTTGTGTAGTGCCTTGAAAGTGTGTGTGATGAGTTTGAAATGAGCGTGTTTGTGTATTGGGAGGCAGTGGAGCATATATATATATATACATATACACATTATCTACTGGCGGTCGCCAGTAGATAGTTATAGTTACAGCCTATTATCCATAGGAAATCCGCGACATTCTATTTGAGATAACTCTCTTGCCGGTTGACGAATCTTCGCGAAATTTTCAAACTTTGTGGCCCGCTCCGGTCCGCTCCTTCCCTGAAAGTCTCGGGGAGATTCGTCAAACGGGGGCCGAGAAAAAAGGGGGGTCCCAAAACGCGTTTTCCCCATGCATTTTTCCATAGGAAACTTTAGACACGGCTACAGCCCGAACTGCTGAACGGAATTACACCAAATTTGGCAAAGAGGTAGTTCTTGGTTCAGAAAGAACCCTTTTGTTAAATGGTGTAAATCCGTTCAGTAGTTGCTGAGAAAATGAAAAGTAAAAAGATAGTGATATCTATGGCCGAGTAGGGTCCGCGTACCCTCCCGATCACGAGCTGCATGTTAATTGGCTGTCAGCTGGCTGTCAACATTCCGATTCAGGAAATGTTGGCAGCCATTTTGTCCCTCGGTAGAACCGAGGGACAGAAACAAGTGCGCAAAGCGCACAAAGGGGGCAGGGTAGAAACACCCTGACCCCTAGGTTTGCTCAGGGGGTCCCACAAGGACCCCCTGGGCAAAAAAATTTTTTTAAAAATCGGCAGGATGCGCTCAGGGTGCGCGAATCCTGCCGAAGAAATCGAAGCGCGGTCTCCGCGCTTCGATTGTATTTGCCCCCGGGTGGCCCAAGTCCCGGGGGCATGGTGGGGGGTTAATTTTATGTGTGGGGGCCTCAAAGTGCCCCCAAGCCGCGGGGACCGCCACCCCCGGGCTTTTTTTGAAAATGTTGCGGGAGGGCTCTGAGCCCTCCCGCAGCCCCGGAGACCACCACCTCCCCGGGGCTTTTTTAAAAAAATTGAACAACCTGTGTGGGGGCTCCAGCCCCCACACGCCCGGGACCGCCACCTCCCCGGGCACTAACAAATTAAAATGGGGGTCCGTTTTGGACCCCCGAAGCCCCGGGGACCACCACCTCCCCGGGGCTGTGCTGATGTAGGGAGGGGGGCCGCGCGGCCCCGCTCCTGGAGCCCTTGATGGCCCTGGGGACCACCACCCCCCAGGGCCGGCTCCTGCAGTGTCCCGGGGTGCCTACTCCCGGGACGCTGCTGTTTGCAATGACAGGACGGGAGCCTCGCGGCTCCCGTCCTGTCATTGCAAACTGCTTTGGATTTTGGAAGAGAGAGCAGGGAAACCTGCTCTCTCTTCCAATATCCAAAGCACATTGCTTTCCACATGGGGAGCTGCATCTTAGCAGCTCCCCATGTGGAAAGGAATGCCGGCTCCCAAGGGACGCGGGAGCCGGCGGGACTGTGGGGGATTGGGGACCCCCCACAGTCCCCAACGAGAGGGCCAGCCCCGGGGGATGGGGTCCCCGGGGCAAGTAGTGGCCCGGGAGGGGGGCCACGCGGCCCCCCTCCCCAAAGTTTTCAAAAATTAAAAAAATTTTTTTTAAAAAGGGTATGGCCGGCCCCGGGGATGGGGTCCCCGGGGCCTTAAATGGCCAGAGGAGGGGGCCACGCAGCCCCCTCAAAATAATAAAAATAAATATAGAGGCCATGTCCCGGGGGATGGGGTCCCCGGGGCCAATACAGGCCCAGGGAAGGGGGCCACGCGGCCCCCTTCCCGTTTTTTATTTTATTTTGTAATTTAAAAAGGGGTAAGGCCCTGGGGGATGGGGTCCCCAGGGCCCAAAAACAGAAAAAAGGAAGGGGGGCCACACAGCCCCCTTCAGAGGACAAATTTTTTTTTTTTTTTTTTAAACGATCGGGCCCGCAGGCCCCGCCCCTTCCTTCACCACTCTGCAAACGCGCCCTGGCGCGTTTGCAGAGGGGAACGAATTCCCCTTGAATACTGGGGGTCCCTGGGGGCCAACTAGCCCACCAGGAACCTCCAGTATGCGCCAGGGGCTGCCTTGCAGAGAGGTGTACAGAGGCCACGCCCTTTTTACACCTCTCTGCAACGCAGCTCTGTGGCGCTTTTTGGAGGTATATGGTGGGCTAGTTGGACTCCGGGGACCCTCAGGATTCAAGGGGACTTAATCCCCCAACTTAAAACGCGCCACGGGGCGCGTTTGCACAGTGGTGAAGGGAGGGGGCGGGGCTTCAGGTGACATGTGTGCAAACAGGCCCTGTGGCGCGTTTTAAGATGGGGAATTAAATCCCCTTCAATCCTGAGGGTCCCAGGGGCCAACTAGCCCAACAGGTACATCCAGAAAGCGCCACAGAGCTGCGTTGCAGAGAGGTGTAAAAGGGGTGTGGCCTCTCTACACGTCTCTGCAACGCAGCCCCTGGCGCATATTGGAGGTTCCTGGTGGGCTAGTTGGCCCCTATGGACCCTCAGGATTCAAGGGGACTTAATCCCCCAACTTAAAACGCGCCACGGGGCGCGTTTGCACAGATGTCACCTCAGGCCCCGCCCCTCCCTTCACCATTGTGCAAATATTCTTCTAAAATCATCCGAAATACGAATTCCGATTTACTCACCTGTTATAAGGAGAGACCTCAGTGCTGCATCTTTCAGCCCAGTACTGGTCCTGAAAAGTAATTTTAACCGTACTTACCAGTAACTTGAATTTCCTTCCATAGGATATCATTGCCTGCTTTTTGCTGAAAAAGTTTCTAAGTGTTGATTTTTGAAACATACAAATATTCCTCTAAAATCAGCCGAAATACGAATTCCGATTTACTCACCTGTTATCAGGAGAGACCTCAGTGCTGTATCTTTCAGCCCAGTACTGTCCTGAAAAGTAATTTTAACCGTACTTACCAGTAACTTGAATTTCCTTCCATAGGCTAACATTGACTGGTTTCACTTGGAAATTCTTCTAAGTGTGGAGTTTTGGAACTTTAAAATATTCCTCTAAAATCAGCCGAAATACGAATTCCGATTTACTCACCTGTTATCAGGAGAGACCTCAGTGCTGCATCTTTCAGCCCAGTACTGGTCCTGAAAAGTAATTTTAACCGTACTTACCGGTAACTTGAATTTCCTTCATAGGCTAACATTGACTGGTTTCACTTGGAAATTCTTCTAAGTGTGGAGTTTTGGAACTTTATAATATTCCTCTAAAATCAACCAAAGTACGAATTCCAATTTACTCACCTGTTATCAGGAGAGAACCCAGTGCTGCATCTTTTAGCCCAGCACTGACCCTGAAAAGTAATTTTAACCGTACTTACCAGTAACTTATATTTTCTTCCATACGAATCCATTGTCTGCTTTTCAGCAGAAAAGTTTCAGTGTCGATTTTCACAAACTACAAATATTCCTAAAAATCGCCTGTATGACTTAAACGCATTCTTTCAACTGTTTACAGGAGATGCACCAGTGCTGGATCCAGGATCCAACACTGAGTAAGAAAAAGTAACGATAACAGTTTTTACCTTCTAAGTGAATTTCCTTCCATAGGATAACATTGGTGATTCTATGAGAAAAAGTTTCTAATTGTCAACTTTTAAAGTACAATAATATTCCTTAAAAATCACGACTGTAACCAAAACGCTTTTACTCAACTGTTTACAGGAGATGTGCCAGGACTGAATCTAGGATCCAGTCCTGTGGTTAGAAAAGTAATCCATAAAGTAACTAATTGCATTTAACTAGAAATTCACATTGAGCTGAATGTTGCATTGTGTTTGAAAATGTGTTCCCCATTGCAACAACTGTAACTACTGTACTTAAAAGTCTATTGCCTATGTGCAAAGTATTTAAACTAAAGTAATTCATTCTGAGAAAGTATTTTTTGTAATGTAATGTATAATGTAATTACAATGTAATTTAAAAATAAAATATGTAAAAAAAAGTTTCTAAACATGGAGTAAATTAGTATTAAAAAAATTTATATAACAATTAATACATTTAAAAATTGTCATTTACAAAACCTTTGAAATTCACTGAAAAAACCGTAGGTTTTAGACATGTTATAGTTACAAATTAGCATTTAAAAAACCTTTGAAATTCACTGAAAAAACCATAGGTTTCAGGGACGTTATAGTTACAAATTAGCATTTAAAAACCTTTGAAATTCACTGAAAAAAACCATAGGTTTTAGGGACAGTTATAGTTAGTTGGACATTGCACTCGTACAAAACCCTTGAAATTCCCCGTTATAGTTAGTCCAGCTAACTATAACTCGCGCCCAGCAATGCACTGCTGATGACGTCACATATTACATCACTCATGACATGGTCAGTGACATCACTGATGACATCACTGATGACATCTCAAATGACATCACTGATGACATCACTGGTGACATCATCCATGTGATAATTTCATGCATCTTCTCACACCCTAATATAACCTTTGATACACCCACTCTAAATTACAGATTGCCATTCGCAAAACCATAGACACTCCAACACCAATAACTACATACCCACTCACTGATTCTTAGGTCTACGCACACATCAACTCACTCA